>CM048657.1:12476517-13877767 GCA_026401315.1 Dysphania ambrosioides
TTGTTTAGGTCTATATATTAGAAGCGACAACATGATGTATTTGTACTTCATGGGTAACTAGTTAAGAAAATTGGAGATGGTTAATAGAACCTATCAAGTGTCCTAAATGGGTTCATTCCTTCTGTACAAAGACCTACACTAAGATTTTGATCTTTCCCACGGAAATCCTTGAACTTCCTATCAATGTTCCTTCATCAAGGAGAATTAGTTGGATGCCTTGACAACCGATCTTTCTTCCTCCTCTCAGCATGCCACCACAACAACTTTGCATTTCTATCATCAAAGTAAAGGAACTTAAACCTTGATATAATTAGAAGATATTAAAGAATCTTGGTTGATATACTCCTTTTTCTCAATTCTACCTCATTGTGCGTCATCTTGTAACGAGACACTCCACACACTAGACATTCATCTAAATCTGCATACTCATTCCAAACTAGCACATAGTCATTTGGGCATTCATGGATCTTCACATACTCTATTCTCATAAGACACATGAGTTTCTTGCCCTTGTAAGTAGAAACTAGAAGTCATTTCCCTTGGAAGCATGTTTTATAAAACATCCAACAAGTGTGTGAAACTCTTATTAGTCCAATTTGTGGTGTGCCTATAAGTTGAGTAGTTTCATGGTAGTGCTCAGCTTATTGTGTGAATTACATGAAGGATATAGAGGCTTCTCTATAGCTCTAAGTATAATATCAAAGATTTGAGGACATTATGTGAAATGGTCATCTGCATCTTGCATCATCTCATTTATTATATCCTCCTCCACTCTATCCTCATAACTAATCTCATTGTACTCATTATTTATATTGACAATATCTTCATTGCAAGTGTCTTGTCCCTACTTGCGCAGTTAGTAGTGCTAGCCCTAAAATCTATAATTTCACCATGCTAAGTCCACCTTAGATAATCTATTCTAAAAACTCGACAAATTAAATAACTTTTATTTCATTAATGTCACGATAACTTTTTGAGTTATTATTATCACAACAAGGACACATAAGTATCTTGGAATGATTCTCTACTTGGTGTCTAAGTGCAACTCTAAGAAACTTTTCAAGTCCTCATAAGGACTCTGCGAGGTCCAATTACCAATGTATCTAATCTCGATCCATTCGAATAACTACTAAAAAATAAATGAATAACCTTGAATAACTAGTTCAAGGCAATGTAATTAATCATCAAAAACAATATTTTATACATTAAGCAAATAAATTAAAGCCATATATAACATTTTTCACTAAAAAAATCAAAGATCATAGCATTTTATACATCTAATGATGACTAGTACAATATCTTTCACTAAAAATTTGACAATGTTTTCCCTATAATAGGACCATCCCAACATATCCTATCATTGCATCAAACCTATTTTGAGCATCAACTCAAACCAATCTTTCAATCATCAAGCATAGTCCAATAAATAAAATACACTCATTTCATATATTTGTCTAACTTTAATTATATGGTAATTCTTTTACACGAAGAACTTACATATATATATTTATATTTTATATTACTTCAAAGGAACTAATATGAACACGAAAAGTACCTTGAATTAGAAGCCGATTAAAATGTCTTCGAAATGCACTTAGGATCATGGAAAATCATCAAGTTGTCTTGAATTCTATAAATTTCAAAAATAAGTAATAAATGAAGTGGAAAGCTAAAACAATATTCTAGGTAATAAAAAAATAGTAAAAAACACACAATAACTATAATGTAGTATTATTATCTGGAACCATCCAACAAAATAATTTAACATATTTAAGTTTCATACAAAAGTATTTATGAATATAATAGAGCAGAAGATAATGTTATGAACATACTTATCCGAGTGCTAGCACCTTGAAATTTAGAAAGGGAGCAAAAGATGAAGATTTTGAGAAAATAAAGAGACTTGGATGAGTGTTTTGAGAACTTCCTAGAGTGTAAGCTAGAACGTGGAATTTGCTTCTAATCCCTTTATTTTGGCTAAACGAGAGAGGATGCGGTTGAGTGTGAAGAGCATCCGTGTTTGTTACTTTTGGTCATTTTTCTGTAGTTTCCTTAATTAAGACCATGTAATTACTAGCTATTTAATTTAACTTTCTTAGGTTTTGTAAGGTACAAAACATAAGACTACCATTATTTTTCTTTGAGTTTAGGCATTACTTTAAAGCATCCATTAAAATTTGAAGGTTTTATGCATTTGTAATAGACAGTTCTCGCAAGATTCTCATTATTCTACAAGTATTTATTTCTCCTTTCAATTCTCTTGCGTAATTTCTATTATTTAATAATGTCTTCCTTATTATTATGCATTGTTTCCATGTCCAATATGTTTGACTAGTCTTCTTCTAATCTAGGGTATTGATGTACCCTAAAAAGGATTAGTCATAGATAATTTTTGTATCCCAAAATCTCAATTCTTTATGAAATTCCTTTGATCTAAGATAAGTTTTAATCTTGATTAAAGAATAGAAATAGTTGATTAATGATATAGATTAGGTTCACAATGTAAAGTTGGTTCATAATCTACTCTAGAATCTTAGATTAAGGTGTAAGTACCATCACAAAAGTAGATGTCATGAGCATTAAGACTTAAGAATGTCATGTTTTATATTTTTGTATGCATGATTCCACAAAAGTAGGCATAATTGCATTATATAGAAGCTATTGATACTAAAAAGAGGTCTTTGATAATGTTAGGGAGCTTTTGTCTTAGGAATAGTTTAATCAGTAGAGTTTGAGGGGTTGGGTGCATAATTATATGTTAGTCCATATTTGTGGGGATTTATTATCCTTGGTGTTTTAAAACCAGTTATTTACAACCCATTTTATTATTTTCTCTTTAGAATTAGGCTTAGCATAGAATCACCTATCTTCTCGTCATCATTTAGTAAAAGTCAAAGTTAAACTAACCTAGTTGATTTGATAGTCTTCAGAGATTCGACCCTGGTTACTCGAGCTACACTAGTTTAGTTGAATAGGTATCATTAATTAGGTAGTGACAATCTCGTCATTAGCTTTGGAAGAAAAGCACCTTAAGTTGAAAAGTTTTTCCTACCTCCAAGATAAAGGTAATTTTTTAACATTTTTTCACGAATAAAGATTAGCCTTGTCTAATTATAGAGGTCAGTTGCTTTTCCTAAATTAGATCACCAAAACTTTCAGGGAAAACTGTAATTTTGGAAATGGTTTAAATTATCTATTCGAAGGTATAGCAAGGAGCCACTAGAGAGAGGAATGTTTAAATAAGAGAGAACAAGGTGTAGGAACTAATGTTACCATTCCCTCTTTCTAATATGCTATAAACAAACTTTCAACTCAAATCACTTAAAAATTAATCCAAACATCCTAATAATGTGATTCACAAAGCCTCCTACACATAGTAGTAGTTAGCACCACTATCATAAAAATATCTCCAAAGAACCAAAATCATAGATCACTTAACACTAATAGAAATTAATAAATATGCGGCGGGTTTTTTAGTACTATTTGTGGCATAAAAAGTCTAACAACATTTAGGATGTCAGCAAATTAATCAAATTAATTTGCAGCAAACCAATATTAATATGTGGCCGGTGTAGTAAATTACGCTTCATATTTATCAATTAATTAGCAGCGGTTTAGGGAATAATGCGCTACATATTTATCAAATAATTAGCGGCGATTTTTGTATTATAAGCTGCAAATTAATACATTTTTAGTATTTAAACAATGCTACAAACATATAAATAAGCGACGCTTGTCTCTATGACCTGCCGGATATAAGTTAATTTTTTAATGCTTTCATTTGGTCCCTACTACGCCCAAAGTATATACACAATTTTAATAGTACAAAAATCTGCTATTACATTTGCAATTACCAACCGAAGTACATATACATATGATGATTTGGAATTCATTTATATACTAATAGGGTCATAAATCACCCATTAAGGGACATTAAAAATTCGACTCAGTAAATGAACAAAAGGTATAAAAAACTACAATGTTATCATCCTAGAAATACATAAAAACGTAAGGTGCATAATCTAAACAAAGTTATTTGTCCAATACTTGACCAATTTGTTGTAGACGACATTGATTTCTTCGGTGGAGTATGACTCCTCATTGAATCACTAAAGTATACATAAAATGCAATGTATTGTAAAAGTAAAGTTCAAACATGCCATTTTCTATCCAAAGTTGTATGATCAAAAAGATATTCTAGGTTTAAAGAACTTGGTTGTTTAATGCAAAACTGGAGGAGTATATGACATTAACTTGTGACATATGGTCCTAATTATGAATCCGATCCATATTGACTCAAATTGATCTAACCAAGTGTTAAGGGCATTTTCTACTCAAAACCCCTTCCAATTGACCTATTTTGACTCATATCGTCCTATTCAAAGTGTTTGAGCATTTTCTACCCAAAACCGACCTATTTGACCTATATTGACTCGATGTATTTCAAGTGCTTAGAGCATTTTCTACCCAAAACCGCTCCTATTTGACCTATATTGACTCAAATTGATGTATTTCAAGTGTTCATGACATGTTTTAGAGGAAATATGTCATTTTCAACCTAAAATCTCTTTAATTTGACCTATTTTGACTCATATCGTCCTATTCAAAGTATTTAGGCCACGTTCTTGGGAAAATACACAAATGTCGACCCTAAACCGCCCTATATGACCTATATTGACTCAAATTGATGTATTTCAAGTGTTAAAGGAATTTTCTACCCAAATCCCTCCTATTTGTCTTATTTTGACTTAAATTGATGTATTTCAAATGTTCATGGCATATTCTAGGGGTAATATGTCATCTTTAACCCAAACCGCTCCCATTTGACTTATTTTGACTCATATCGTCCTGTTCGAAGTGGTTTAAGCATATTTTAGGCAAAAAAAATTCTTTTCTACCTAAATTAAGATTCTTTAGTCTAATTGCATCCTATTAATGCTATTTTGACTCAAAATGATGTTAAGGAGTGATTTAGGCTTATTGAAGGCAAAACATGTTCTTTCCTACCCCAATAGAGGTTATTTAATCTAAATGCTTCCTATTTTAGCTATTTTGACTCAAAATGAAGTATACGGAGCAATTTAGGTGTATTTTAGGCAAAACATGTTCTTTTCTCCACAAGTTAGGCTCTTTAGCCAAATTTAATTCAATTTGAGCCATTTTAACTCAAAACAACATATTTAGAGTGGTTTGAGGCTAATTAGGGTAAAATATGTTCTTTTCCTCCCGAATTAATGTTCTTTAGCCTAAATGCTTTCAATTAGAGCTATTGTTACTCAAAACAACGTACATGGAGTGGTTTAGGTGTATTTTAGGAAAAACGTGTTCTTTTCAACCCAAATATAGGTTCCTTATCCTAAATGTTTCGACTTCGAGCAATTTTGACTCACAACGACATAATTAGAGTGGTTTAAACCTGTTTTGGGGAGAATTGTTCTTTTATACCCAAATTAATGTACCTTAGCCTAAATACTTCCTATTTGAGTTATTTTGACCAAAGGCGATGTATTTGAAGTGGTTTAGGAAAATTTGACCCAAAATGACATATATGGAGTGTTTAGGCATATTTTAGGCAAAACAAGTTATTTTCAACCCAAATTAAGATTCTTTAGTCTAATTGCATCCTATCAAAGCTATTTTGACTCAAAACGATGTATAAGGAGTGGTTTAGGTGTATTTTAGGCAGAACATGTTCTTTCTTATCCAAATTAATTTTATTTAGCATATTTATATCCTATTTTAGCTTTTTTCACTCAAAACAACGTATACGGAGCGGTTTAGGTGTATTTTAGGCAAAACATGTTCTTTTCTTCACAAATTTAGGTTCTTTACCCAAATTGCATTCTATTTGAGCCATTTTGACTCAAAATAATGTATTTGAAGTGGTTTAGGAAAATTTGACTCAAAATGACGTATATGGAGTGGTTTAGGCATATTTTAGTCAAAATAAGTTCTTTTCAACCCAAATTAAGATTCTTTAGTCTAATTGCAACCTATGAAAGCTATTTTGACTCAAAACAATGTAAAAGGAGTGGTTTAGGCGTATTTTAGGCAAAACATGTTCTTTTCTACCCAAATTAAGTTTATTTCACATATTTGTATCATGTCTTAGCTATTTTAACTCAAAATAATGTATATGGAGTAGTTTAGGCGTATTTTAGGCAAAACTTGTTATTTTCTTCAGAAATTAAGTTTCTTTAACCAAATTGCATTCTATTTGAGCTATTTTGACTCATAATAGCATATTTGGAATGATTTGAGCATAATTAGGGCAAAATATGTTCTTATTTACTTAGATTAAGGTTCTTTAGTTTAATTCCTTTCTACCCAGTTTAAGGTTCCTAAGCCTAATTCCTTAGCATAATTGACTTATATTTTAGGCAAATATGTTCTTTTCTACATAGATCAAGTGTGAAGGCCATTTTTCTACCCAAAGTTGCTCCAATTCAATTTATATTGACTCAAACCATCATATTTGAAGTGTTTGAGGCATGTTTAAGAGAATACACTATTGAGGATACCAAAAACGATGAAATTAAGAGTAAAATCTCTTACCTCTTCCATGGGCATCCCACAACTGTACCCGTTAAGGACGTTAAGCATGAAACGCATCACGAAGTAGCTGCACTCAGTTCCCCCATGTTGTTGAGCACACTATGAATTACAAAATAGAAATGTTTGACATATAAGAGTATTATTATACAATGTTTTAGATAATCAATTTACCATCACTTCTATCCATGTCGATATTTTCTTAGCCACTCGTTCTCCTTGCAATATAAGTCTTTTGAACACATTGGAAAACCACATTGATTAGTTTAAGAGTTCAATTTCATCCAACCTTAGCTTGGAATGTAAATATTTTGATAACTCTTACAAAATAATAATCACTTTTAACTTAGTATTGCGCCTTGACCAAGCCAAATTGAAGAAGTAGATTTTCCCACTTCCCACACAAATGCATAAAAGCATCTAGTGTGCACTACATAATAAGAAATGAGTAATTAGCATTATGTTTATATACTAATATATTATTGCACTCTAAAGTAATTGTATATGTAATTAGCATTATGTTCACACATCAGATTTGAACGTACCATTCGAAAAGAGGGGGAAAAATGAATTTCAACCTAGCTATGTAGGGCTTTCGTGAATGTGAAATGAATGTACGTCCTTACCTCCTTGATGTTTCCATTGATTCTTGCATTTAAAGTGGCCTCAAGACACAACCAAACAACTAATAAGAGTAAATCACACGACACCATATCATCTTAGAGTGCCCTACATAATTATAAAAAGCATTATCAAAATGGATTAGAAATTATTAACAGTATGACAAAAGTTAACCAATATCTTAATTGTGTATACCTCATAAAGCATTGAATAACATAAATGTTCAATTGAGCTCCCTGTACGAATTGGGTGATGTCACCTTTGTCAAGCTACGTTGTTCCGTCTTTAGAGTAATGGAATAGGGCTCGATCCAATGATAAAACAATGGTATCATCTTCCTTCATCATGGTCGTACATTAAAGTAGTCACTTGAACTCAGGACTAAGAGAAGTCGCTTCATCTTCAGTGAGAAGAGGTTGGTTTTCTACCACTAACTTCTTTAAGGCTGGTTCATTGCTCCTAATAACCTCATCAGATGACATTCCCTTCATCTTCTTAGCTTGTAAAGTCACCTAAAAAGACATAATTTGCACAACTTTAATCATAATAAAATATAATTATAGATAAAATTCAATTGAATCTTTAATTTCTACCTCACATATGAACTTGATCAAATATAGAGGTCATTGCACAAAAGTACCAATTGTGTCGTTCAATGTCTCTAAGTCGTAATATGGAATCAGGATCGGTAGTGTTGCTCCCTTGAAGAAGTCAATAATAGTCTTAACCTTCACTACTTTATGTCCTTCAAACCTTGTTCCTTGGTGAGTTCGTGTAAACTACTGACTTGACTGACCTAGGTATGCAACACCACCGACAAAATGGTAGATCGTTCTCGCACTTAAACCCAACATTTCCCATTTTTGAAAATTGATTTCCAAACCTGTTTATATGCATTTAAATACAACCACAATCAACGCACAATGTCATTTTACATCTAGCTAGGTAACCTAAGGAATTTCTAATACTAAGTTTAGTAATTTTACGTCAAAGGGAGTAGACAATGGCGTACTTAAATAAAGACAGTGACTTTGGCTACTACTAGGATTGAGGGTTCCCAGAACAAGAATATCATCAAAGAGAGCTTCCATGAAAGTTATACGAGTAAGAAAGAGAAAATTTCAATTTATTTTAACTCCATGTATAAAATAAAAGAGTAAAATAAGTACAACATAATATAGGTTAATGCTTAATTATGTGGAAACTTATTTTTCTAAATTAACTTGAAGGATGCTTCAAATATAGGCATATGCTCAATATTTACATATAGTGCATAAAAGTAATGTTTTCCTACTTACAGTTATCAATTAGCATCAAATTAGATATCATTAATTCTACATAGAGTCAAATTTATTAAACTTCTAATGAATAACACTTATAGAATGCCTCCCATGAAGCTCCATCCTTATCCACTTTGAATCTTTAGTCACATTACTAATAGGAGTATACTTTTGTAAATGGAATAAGTTGGATCGTAGCATAAATTTAAAGAATTTAGATTGAATACATATGTGAAATGTGACTTGGTTTGTATTTTAATTTCTTATATCTATTATCAACATCCTTTTTTACATTTAAAGAATACCATAAATTAATTTATTTTCATAAATAACAAGTAAAAAAGAATACATATAGGGGAAATTAAAGGAAATACAAGTTTTAAACTAGGAGATATGCCTATATTATCTATGAAAATATTGGAATCTATTACAAGTTAAAGGTCTTAATAGTTAATTTTGAGATGAATTACCAGATACACAAATATTGTCCTATTGAGTGAGATTAACACTTAAATTAGAGAAAGAAAGCATTATCAATGATCAATACAAAGACAAAAGATATCTTGATTTACGCTAATGATATGACCCTAATACACAATGCCCCTATATTATTCCATAATCTATTCTAAACGCCCCTAAACTCAATCCCCAAAATACCATTGTAAATGTCCATTGCACTATATAGGGGGCTAGTTTTCCATAGAGAATTATTTTTAATTCATGATCTATGTTAGAAAATTATTGTGTCAGTTTTCACCCATGACATCATTAGTGACACTCCTTTTTCATTAAAAGAGAGTAAACTTCATGGTAAATGATAGTTTAGAAATCAGAAACAAAGTTATCATGTGAGGCCATATTAGATATGTTATAATATAAATCATCTAAGTATAAACATTATTTTAATGGTCTCTCCTAATATGTAATTAAAGATATTACTATTAATTAGTTAAGGATTCAGTATATTAGACTACACAAAATAAAAATATGAAAAAAAAACTACGGAATTAAGTGAGTAAAGAGAAACAAATTAAATTAGTAAAATCACTAGGAACTGCCAAAAGCTAAAGAAAATAAGAAAGCCTAAGTAATGTGGTGAATGTCGTGTTCAATAATTTATGTACGTATATGCTCCTCATTTTGAATCCCTAGAATCGATATCATATCATTGGTAGTCCACCCATCATAATAGCCCAAACACCTTTAAAGATGGGATGGTATAATGGAATTATCTTACTTTGAAATGCCCTTAATCAATAAACCCTAGATTAACCCAAATTTTAAGAAAATAAAATTACATGCCTTACATAACTAAGTTTTAAAAATAGAAACAAAATTCGAGCAAACAATAACCAAAGATTGAAGCCTAACCTTGAAGAACGGCGACACGATGGTGAGGCAAAGGAAACGGCGGCACGATACCATGGCACCACGGTAAGGGGGAGGAGATAACAACATAAACTCGGACAAGAAAACAATCCAAAGTAAGGTGAAGTGATGGGAACAAATTCGGGCAAGAACACGAATGAAAGAAAGGTGAGTGAAGGCAAGATGTGGGGTGGAACATATTAGGGAAAGAAACCGAGGAGGGGAGAAACATGCATTTACGATGATGGTGAATCGGAGATATGACAAAGCCGTGTTTTTATATTTTATTTTAGGCTAGGTAAAATATAGCGGGTTTAGCATACACCCTCCGCTTATTAATTGGTCCATGAAATATATAGCGACCGTTCCTGCCCATACCTGCCACATATTATTATGCTCCTAATTAAAATGAGGTGGTTTAGCCCCTAATCCGCCACATATTATTAGTATTAGTATATAATATGTGGCCTTTTAGCTAATACACTGCTAATTAGTAGCCACAAATAAATTAAAATATACTAGTGTAAATTACCATTACCAAGGCTGAAAAACATTTCCTAATATAATCTATATTCTAAAAATACGGATAATTCAAACATAAATGATTAAACTAAAGCAATAATCTAGGTTATAAAACACAAATTAAATAAAAATAGGATTAAATAATATGTAAGGTGATAAAACATGTATAATGAATCAATGAAGTACTCTAATAACTAAAAAATCGGAAAACTGTAGAACAAATTACGAAACAAAAATTTAAACAAAATGTATACTAGGTTTTAGGGCCTATGCAAACCTTCAGATTCCAAAGTTCGGAAAATAGTATATATGTAGAATTATTCAAATGGGAGAGAGAGGGGGGGGGGGGGGGGGGGGGGGGGGGGGGGGGGCAATGCAAAGGGAAATCTTCACTACATTCAAGTAATGGAGGTGCAAAAGCTTCTAAAGACAAGTGGGAGAGAGTAGTTGACTAATGTGGTTAGTTAGAGATCGAGAAGTGATCTAGGGTTATGGAAAAGCAATGTGAGTGGTGGGGGTGGGAGGAGTAAGAGTTATTTAGAGTTAGGGTTAGGCGAGTTAGAGAGAAGAAGTGAATGACCTGTGTTTTTTCTTTGTGTTTGAAATGCTATAGCACACAAGGAGAAGTTTTATAATTAAAATTAAAGAGAAGAAATATTGAAGTTTTCTAAAAAAGCTACAGCATTTGATGTTTTTAAACTTTTGATATGGTCGAGAGATTCGAATTTTCCAAAAAACCCCAGCATTTGATGCGAAGCAATTGAATTAATTTCTACTAGTGTTTCCTTTTGTGTAGCATTTATCTTCTCAATTATAGCACAAACTTGCTCACGGGTCACGTTGAATGTCTTCTGTCTATCCAAAGCATCACAACTCAAAAAATATCTTTTAGGAATATCTACCAATGTAATAGGAGCATAAGGATTAACCCCAAAAACAATCTCCAAGGGAGAAAATGCTTAGTGACGGATGAAGGGTCCTATTATAAGTAAACTTGGCATGAGCTAGCTTAAAATCCCACTCCTTAGTGTAGTTTTTCTCACCAAACCACGAAACAAACTACCCAATGTCCTATTAGTAACGTCGATTTTCCCATTAGAAGAAAATTTAAAATAATACTTTTTGTAATGAATGAAGTCTAACAATCACTTTGATGTACAAATCAGCAACATGTATTGCATGATCGATTTTATTATACGGAATGGAATACGTCATCTTTGAGAAATGATTGACAAAAACCATTATAATATCACGATTTTGAGTTGTCCTTGGCAACCCTACAATGAAATACATGCTAACGCTGTCCCAAGGAACATCCGAAATAGCTAAAGGTGTATACAACCTTTTATGAAGAAACTTTTAGCCTTTTGACAAGTAGCACAATGCTTGATCACTTGTGGCACATCACCAAGCATCTTTAGCCAATAAAAGTGTTCAAAAAGTATAACATACGCCTTATTAGGCACACATAACAAATTCCCCTTAAAAAGAAACCGATATTGCACCGTATAAGCTCCTGCAAGAGTTATTAAATCATCCTTGAATTCCGAGTTATTAGCATACTGATCCTTTATTAAATAAGTCCAAGAACTTTGGCTTTTAAAAATAAGCACAAGTGAGACCAATGTTCTAGCGCACACATTATAACATAAAACTCCTTGTCATACGTGCAATAGTTCAACTTAGCTTCGATGAATTTCTCACTAGAATATATGGGGTATTACTTGCTTAAAAAAAAGCAACAATACCAATGTCATTTGCATCCGTTTTAACCTCAAAAACTTTGCTAAAATTCAGTAGAGAAGAATAAGTGCATTGCAATGTCTTTTCTTGATTTCTTTATATGATTTTTGGCGCTTCTCTATCAACTTGAACACGACCCCTTTCTTTGTCAATTTAGTAAGAGGAGTATCAATATCACTAAATTAATCAATAAAACGCTTATAGAAACTTGCCAAGCTATGGAAGTTTCGAACATCATGAACGTTCTTTGGAATAGGCCAAGATGTGGTCATGCCTTTTAGAATTGTCTCATAATTTGGGGCATATTCTATTTCTATTTATGAATATTTCACAGTATTACGTGAACAATCAAATCAAAGGACTAGGAGTATTGCTATTATAAACTACTTGCATCCTGCCAAAGCACTAGTTATTGTTAAATTTACTAAAAGAATGACTTTTAGATGATGCCAACATCTCACATGTAGCTCATCCTAATTTCGAGGGTCAATTACTTTGCGACTTCGAACCACACAGCAACTAGATTGTATGTTGTACTGTATGACTTTTGGGTTTAGTTAATTGAAAGACGTACTATATGCATATCTGGCATGCTCTGGAGCCCACCAACGTAACGTTGTTGTAGTTCATCAAAGTGATTTGTACATGTGGGCGTGACAAAAAACTGACGCAGATTATACTTGTGCTATATTCTCCTTTCTAAACTGTAAACGACTATTCCAATCCAATATATGAGCTAGAGCTGGCAGAATCAGACCCAATAAGTTACCCGAAATCGACCTGATTATGACCCGAAAATCGACCCAACCCGGCCTAAAGTTAACCCGAAACCAATTTGATCCGATATTTAAAGACCCGAACCTGATCCGTGTCCGACCCGACCCGTTACGGACCCTATCTGAAAGAACCCGAAACCGATTGAAACCGACACATAACCGATAATACCCGATTTATAACAATTCATTACCCGAATTCACTGGATGTGTTAATAATTTGAATATACATGAATATGACCTAATCTTAACAGACCTATTTTTTACCTAATATCTAATAACTTTGAAACCAAACTTGTCATTGTCGATTCAAACTAAACATATTACAAGTTCTTATGTATATATAAATTTAACATCGTATGTTATAGACTAGTTTGATAGGATAGTACACATTTAATAATCATTACCTCATAAATATTTAATTTTTAAATGACTTATCGACATTATCATTGTCCAATTTATGAATTAACCATCATCATTGTCCGATTTTATCAAAACCGACCTTGACCCGAAATAACCCATTCAGGAATCGATCTGATTTTACCAGAACCGACCTAGACCCGAACCCGAAATAACCTCGCTATAACCCATTTAGGAACCGACCCGATTTTACCAGAACCGACCTTCATCCGAATCCGAAATAAACTGATATAATACATTTAGGAACCTACCCGATGGTACTAGAACCGACCTTGACCCGAAACGAATACAACCGAACCGAATACAACCCGAACCGACCTTGATCCGAACCGAATACAACCCGACCCGAACCCGACCAAGCAAATAACCGATTCAACCCGACCCGATAATGACCCGAACCGAAACCGACCCGATAGGAAAAATTGACCCGATTAAAACCGACCCGATAAGAATTGACCCGCGACGGGTCAACCCAGAATCGACCCGTTGACCTGATTTGACACCACTAATATGAGCTATGTAATCAAGTCCCTGGCCCGTTATACCAGTAGTTTCATTAGTTCAATAAAATATGCTCCAAGCCTCCAAAATTTAAAATAAGGGAATTAGTGAGGCAAATCATACGAGTAACACTATAAGTTGTCCGATGGTACAAATTGTGGGTTAGGTACTTTATTCGTCAATTATCTATGTTTTCTTTTAATTAAATTTCTATTTCAACTAGTTCAATCAATTTCTTGTTTCTCATTCGAGAACTGGCCGAAGTTCTTGAATAAATTTGGGATAACTCAATTCAGTTAAAATTTTAAGGCCAAAATGGCTTAAAATGAGATATATAAGTCTGAAAATGATACTTGCTATTCTACTTCATAATTCGAGGAACATATATGTTCGAAAATAATATACTTCGTAGATGTCAAACGATTATTTGCCATATTTAGTAAGGTTTGTTTATATTATTGGAGTACGTAATTCTCCTCTCCTTTTATATTGATCAATAAAAAGTATATATAGAGAAACCTTGTTAGGGTTTTCTATTTACGAGGAGATAAACAAGGCAACAACCTATATAAAACTATTTACATATAAACATATATTTTCTAATATCTTTGCCTAATATATATTAATTTTTTGAGGTCAGTTTGATCAGATTCGTCTTTAGCAAAGATTTGAAGAATTATCTAGTCAGCTGGTAGGTTATGCTCTTTGGTGTTTATTTTAACCCTTCTTTTCGTATAAAAATTAAGTTTATTTTTATGCGCTAGTTTTCTTAAATCAAAAGAAAATTGTGGTAATATGAAATAACCTCACAATAACTTAATTATGTAGAACTTAATATCTATTTATAAGTATAGGGATATCATCTGATTTGCGGAATAAATATATAGTATAGTTAATATAAACCGACGTCATCAGCAAAAGCTTACGCATTTGCCTAGTTTGGACGGTAAAAAATTTATAAAGATATAATACCGTTGAACTAGGAGCACTTTTCAATTAAAAAAATAGCTTTCTTGTTCAAACAATTTTTTTTTTTTTTGTCATTACAATTCTTCTGCTACACATAACGATGCTTCATTGCTAATTGCTCATTGCTACAAGATATTACGTGAAGAGAATTGGCCGTAAGCTATGCTAGCTTAGCCATAATGGCGGGTTGGTGACGCTACAACATGTACACATGCATTATAAAATTATACAAACCTCATGTATAATATAAGATATACCAATTTCTTAGTGATGGCGAGGATCAGGTCCTCCAGGACTGAAACGATTAGGATCATATCGGCCCCTAATAGAATCGTCGGTGCCAGAGTCGTCGAACATTTCTTGGATCAGCCTTACCTTTGCTTTTAGATCGAGTATTGCTCGTTCTGATTCTATTTGTGGGTTGCTCTCAGGTACTAGTGCGGGTTTGAGAACCCTGCTGTTGCACATCGTTACCAATAGCAAAACAAACACAACCAAAAATTTTAAAGTTGACATTTTAGCTTGATTAGACGTTATTCGTTTAAATATACCTAAAACTTAAATCTCTGGTATCTTTGTCAACTTCGTTGCTCCATATTTATACTAGTCATCTTCCTCTGTCACCCATAACTTTCTTGTATTTTTTTATAACTTCTAAAACAAAAAAGTAGCAAGCGAAATTGAGCTCAGCACTACTAAACTACGTATCTATTTGCTAATGAGCTGGCTTCTCTAATCATATATATAATTGGTATGCATGCCTATGATAATCGTTTGGGTAGAATACCTCAAATATTGGTCGTATAAGTCGGTTGAATCTGAACTCATCATGCACTACAACACATAGCATAGTCCACTTTCGATGTGTAAAAGAAGCTCAGCTCGCCTCGCCGTCTTCTTGAAAGGCCACAATTTCGAATAACCCTTTAAAGGACATGTTGCAGCATCAATGCCATATTGCCTGTACTTCTTCGCATTACAGCTTTTGAAAGAGGCGAATTTTTTTTTTTTTTTTTCCTATGTCGTACAACTTGAAGATATATGCCATTTCTTTTATATAGTCCAATAATATATATATGTATGCATGATTACGTATAAATACGATATAAATAATGATACTTCCAAAACAAAAATTTAAATGAATATTCCAGGAAAAAAGGTAGCAAGATTCAATAAGATAAGTGGGGCCGGAATCCACACCTTGAAGTTTCATTGGTGACGGCGCATTCAAAGATTATTCAAGTTTATATATATTATGCAATGAGTTGATTGGAATAACAATTGTTAATGAGTTAATTCAATGAATATTGGAATTTCTTTTCAATGGAAGATGACGAATGTTTATATTTAAGGTTGACACTTGATATAACTCTTAAGGATATTAGTGACTACAAATTGGACTAAATCTCTTACAAAAAAATTGGGACCCGACTTATTTGTTTTAGTGACATTATGGTAAAAGTAGAATAAAGTGACTTTTAGTACATGTATTCTCCTTTTTCCTTAGTCAGTTATTGTTAAACCACGTTTGAAATTTTTAATATTTGTCGAATTGTGGGAGGTTAATTTCAAAATATTTTTTTTGTAGATGCTAAATTTTTAAATTTTCCCAATTATTTAATTAGTTAAGCTAATGCCAAAATTGTGCTTCAATCAAGAAACAAATAGTTGGAAACAAATAAATAAAATAAAATACAAAAAAATAAAACGATCATCAAACAAGCACATATTGCCAACAAACAAGCACATATTTTGTTAAACTTGCATTAGTTAGTAACCTTGGAAAATAAGCTATAAATGTCATCAATAAATGTCATCATGCATGTACTTCTTTACAATACCTCTTTTTTTATTTTTTATTTTTATGTAAAGAAAGCCGCAAGCGATAATACACCAATTGATGTATACGTGATTTGATCTCATTTCTTGGATGCCACTCTCCAAGATTTTAACCAACTAAGCTATGTCACATCCATAACAATACCTCTTTCTAGTATAAGGAAGAGAAGGGGTTGCTGTTCTTGTTGTTTTATCCCTCAATTGATTCACATATTACACTTGAATTTCTAGCAGACAGTTGAGGGGAGACGTTGTGGCAAGTACGAATCTATCGTAGGAAAATTGGTACGAGGATTTCACGAGACTGGATACCCTATACGTAGATATGCTGTTAACTCGATAGTTAATGACTTAATGTCTGGCCTAAAACTATTGGGGATTTCTATATGTTCAAGTGCTAATTAATGATACAATCACGTATCGATCCATACTACTGATGCTATTTAATGCTTTTGATAGTTTAGCATATCATTTTTCTAGCTCTTTCATATAATTGAAAGGTTACCTGGTCTGGTGACTAAAATTTTTTTAAATATGTTTTTTGTTTTGAGCATTCTAACAAAATATATATTTAACGCATGATATTTTATATACATATAGTTAAAATGTTTTTAGTTAAAATGAGAAGGGTCCTTAAAATGAGAAGGATGAGAAGGCATATTGACCCTTCATCTCATATATTCAATGCATGGTATTTTACGTACATATAGTGACTTTTTTTAACTCATAGTGACCAAGATATTTTTTTTCATTTATAGTGACCATTTTCATCATTATAGTGACTATTTTTATCCTTATAGTGACCTATTTTTTTACGTAAATATCATGCGTTAGATCTTTCTCTTCCCTAACATAGCTCCCACAGTTATACTAGCATCACACATGAGTTCAAATGGTAATCTCCAATCTAGTGGCTACATTACCCGAGCTGAAGTAAGGGCCTCTTTTACCCTATTAAAAGCACTCAAGCAAGATTTATCAAACATGAACTCGCTCTCCTTCTGAAGTAGTGTGGTGAGAGGCTTATCTATCATTGAGAATGATTCATGAATCGACGATAGAAGTCTCTGTGGCCCAAGAGAGACCTCGCCCCTTTCACTGTAGTGGGAGGGAGAAGACCAAGGATCACTTCAACCTTGGCTAGGTCCACTTCTATACCTCGATGTGACACCTTATGGCCAAGAACGATCCCTTCTTGCAAAATAAAGTGGCACTTCTCCCAGTTAAGAACTAGTTTGGCATCCTTACACCTTTTCAAATATCGAGCAAAAATCACAAGACATTCATTAAAAGTGCTACCATCAACAGAAAAGTCATCCATAAAAACCTCCATTTATTTTTCAATTATATCTATAAAAATTAACATCATGCCACGCTTAAAGGTGATAGGCGTGTCGCGCACCTAACAAAAATAAAAGCCTAACTAGTCCTCCTAACTATGTAGTAGGATAAGTCAGGGTCGATCCCACAGAGAAACGACGGTCCAATTAATCAACATAAACACTGGTAAAACTAGACGAGTAAATGGAAAGAGTGATTATACTATTACTAACTAATAAAAATACAAACTAAAGACATCTAGTATTAGGTATTCCCACTAGCAAGAACTAATGCAATAACCATTCCTTCTTCCCTTATTCAATTACTAAGCAATTCATAGGATAGATGCACCCTAATCAATACCAATGATTTCTTTCGATCAATCAATGGCTTCTTCAACAATGCAATCATATCTACTTTCATGGATCATTGCAATTCAAAGACCTTAAGCATAACATCTTAACATCCTAACAAATTCCATCACTACTTTCATAGTGATTTCCTTTATATTAAATTAAGATTCTTAATTCGATTAAGGATCAACTTCTGTTCTAACCTAATCGCATTCAACAAATAGTATTTTTAGTCATTCATCAATAATAAAACCAGCCCTATAATAAATGAATTGTCAACTAATCAAAAATGGGATTTGGGAATCAATAGCACATCAATCCATGCTAGGGTTCAACCTAACCCTAGATTATAAAACTACTTTAACATGATGATTAGATAAACAAAACAATGAATAAGAAAAGACATAAAAACAATAATACTAAAAGATTAGAGAAGAGAAAACAATACTTGAATTAAAACAAAAGATTGTTGAACATCAAAGCACATCAAAGCTTTCTTCCATAATTGCAAAAGATAAAACTAAGAACAAAAGTGAAAAACTCTCCAAACCTAAACCAATGAAATGAATTCATGAAAACTTAAACTTAGAATAGTTCCTAAAAACTAAAAACTCAAATTAAAAACTAAGAAAAGAAAATCAGAAAAATTCCTAAAACTAATCCCAAAAGTGGCATTTGAATTGATGGCCAAAAGGAGTCATAGCTTAACAAAACACTCCAACTAATTTCTCTCCTAGTGCATAGATTTTAGGTTTCAAAACAATTCTACTCTAGTGGCCACAAAGGTGTTGCGGCGCGGAGTGAAGGACCACCATCAAGGTGTGGTGTTTGCTGCAAGCTTTACCCTTTTGCTTGCCAACTTCACTTGATACACCTTGAATGGTAAGATCAACAACTTAGCTAAAACCACGTTGCATTAAGTCTTCAAAAATTCCCTAAACAAGGATAATGATTGATACGTAAACTTCAACCATGAATCGAGCGATAGGTTTACGATGTTAAGAGAGCTCTTATTACATAAAAATCCTACAAAATAAAACAAAGCATACCCGAGAAGAGAAATATTAAAATATACAAAATAAAAAGCTCATAAATGAGGAAAATATACAGGAAAGTTGATAAAATAAGATCAATTAAGACATTGAAATAATGAACAATATCGTGCTATAAAAAGGTAACTAGGGCATTACATAACCCAAATGTCATCCTACAATAAGAATTGGTACCATAGAGGCATGTGAATGTCGTCTTTTCCTAGTCCTTGGGATAGATAGGGATTTGAAAGAATCCCGAGAACCTGTTTAGATAATAAAAACATTTGTGCCTTACTAAACTTTCCAAGACATGATCAATAAAGGGGAGGGGAAATGGTGTACTTTTTTGTGGAGGTTTTTAATTTCCTATAATCTATGTACATCCTCCAATCGATTACAGATTTTATAGAGATATGTTCACCTTTATCATTCAAAACCACAATCATTCCTCCTTTCTTAGGAACAACATGCACTAATGCCACCTACTTACTATTAGATATAGGGTATACAACACGTATAGCGTGGAGTTTGAGAATTTATTTCTTTACCACTTCCATCATTGGGAGATTGAGTTTTTGTTTCCTTTCAATGAACGGGTTAGCTTCATCCTCCAATGATATATGGTACATGCATAGGGTGGAGCTTATTCCCTTGATATCATCAAGAGTGTACCCAAACGCCTTTTTATGTAGTCTCAATACATCAAGTAAACTTGATGTTTCCTCTTTTCCTAAGGAAGAACTCACTCTAATGGGGTAAGTGGACGAGGGACCAAGAAACTCATACCTAAGGTTTAATGGTAGAGGCTTAATGTCCACCTTTAAGGTTGCCTTGGTCTCATCTAGCTCTTCATCTCCAATCATGAGATGTAGGTCTTCCTACAATGATAGTGAGGGGATAGAATCAAAATACTTCCTCGTCTTCTTCATTTGTTCTTTATCCCTACATATCCTGTCTTCATTCAATAAAACACAATCACAAGAATCATTAGTTAGATGAAATGTTTATTCAAAGTGTCAAGTATAGCATTTTCGATAAGATTAATTTGTATGCAACCATCCATGTTAGATGGGCATTTCATCACTTATGCCAAACTTAATTCAACCTTATTATTAGCAAACTTAATAGTCAACTTACTAATCTTCATATCAATTACAGCTCCTGCAGTTGCTAGAAAAGGTCTTCTAAAGATAATAGGCATATCAGGGTCTTCCTCCATATCTAGAACTACAAAGTCAACTAGAATATAAAATTTGCCTACCCTAAGAGGGACATCTTCTACATTCCTTGGATGAAACTTCACCGAATAGTATGCCAACTAAAGAGAGATATTGGTGGGTCTCAATTCCCCTATCTTCAGCTTCTTACACAAGGAATATGGCAATACACAAATGTTAGCCCCAAAATCACAATGTTCTTTATCTATCAATACCTCACCTATCGCAAAGGGTTTGGAAAAACTACCAGGATCCTTTAACATAGTAGACAACTTATTTTGGATAATAGCATTACAAGTTTCTGTCAAGCTTATAGTCACCACAACACCTACCTTACTCTTATTGCTTAGGATATCCCTAAGGAACTTGGCATAGGCAAGCATCTTCTTGATTGCATCGGTGAATAGGATCTTCATGTACAACTTCCTAATGGAATCTAGAAAATTTGCAAACTGCTCATCTATCTTAGATTGTGTAAATCTAGCTAGGTAAGGAAGCTTCTCATAAGAGGGGGTAACACTCATTTGCTTGTTCTCTTCCTTGCTCTCCTCTATCTTACCCTTACTTCCACTAGTCTTTTCCATATTTTTATCTTTAGAACTCTTGGGTTGACTTTCACTCACTTTATCAACCACTCTCTTAGGTGTTTCACTCAAAGCCTTACCACTCCTAGTCGCACTGGCATTAGCAAGCTTAGTGGGATCTATGCCTTGGCTAGGGATTAAAGGTCTCGGGCCATCCTTAAGGGCATTGGTAAGCTGGGTAATGTGATTCTCAATCATTTTATTATAGGTTTGCATTTGCCTTAGGCTTTCCTCAATGTCATTGTTCTTCTTGGTCTGGGTGGCAACAAAGATCTCCATTAAAGACTCTAAGTTAGACTTCTGAGGTGAAGGTGGAGTCGAGGGGATATTAGGCCAAGGTCTTGAATTGAAACCAAGTTGTTTCTATTGGTTATGGTTTTGGAATTAGCCTTGATTTAGGTTTTGAAACCTATTTTGATTTTAATTTGGCCCATATTTTTCATATCCCTATCCTTTAAAGGTACCTTAACCTTGGTTCTCATAGTTTCTATTGCTTTGGAAACTCCCTTGCCCTTGGTCTTAAAGTTTCCTTGGTTATATATGCCCATTAAAATTCATATTCCCCTAGTTCTTCTCATTTCTCCAACCAAAATTTGGGTGAGCTCTCCACCCTGGGTTAAAGGTGTTAGAATAAGGATCAAATCTAGGGTTAAGGCCATATTATTCATAGTATTAACCTATTCCATGCTAGATGTTGCATTCCTTGTAGAGGTTAGTAAATGAAATTGCAAAGGATTATGGTCATAATCACCACAAACATAACAAAATAACACATGCATAGGAGCATTAGAACTAGATGCTTGTGGGGATTGCATGCCACACATTGGACTTTTCAAAACAACCTCATTAAATTTGTTAGTAACTGCATCTAACTTAGAACAAAGTACACTAATATAATGTACTTTATATCTTCCTCCTTGTTTGGGTTGTACTCTCTCTCCTTCGTTCTAGTTAGAAAAATTTTTGACCATATGCTAAATCACTTTGAATGCTTCAATTAGGATAAATCTCATTATGGCTCCACCGGCTCCTACATCAAGGCTAGTCTTATTCTGTTGAGACAGTCCATTACAGAAGCTATGAAGAAGTAGCCACTTCTCCATTCTATGATGTGGGCATGCCTCTATCAACTCTTTGAATGGTTCCCATGCTTCAAACAAATTTTCATCTCTTTTTTTATGGAACATTGTAATTTTAATCCTCATTTTAGTCATCTTTGATGGTGGAAAGAACTTATGTAAAAATTCTCTAGTCACTTCTTCCTATGATCTCAAGTATTTGGGCTCCATCTTCTCAAGCCATTCACTAGGTTTTCCCATAAGAGAGAACTTGAATAAACTTAATCTGATATAATCTTGAGTCCCCCTATTTTCTTTTACTATATCACAATATCTTATGAACTACTTAAGATGACCATATGGTGACTCATATTTCTCTCCTCCGAATGGATGACTCTCCACCAAAGTGATCAATACTAGCTGAAACTCAAAGTTTCTGGCCTTTATAGTGGGCTACACTATACCACTCTAGACTCGGTAAGCTCGAGGAGCTCCATACTGCCTCAAGGATTTGCGTGTACTGTCAGCCCTAGTAAATAGTGGATTAGAATGACTGGAATATAAGTTTTTGTTGAACTCTGCTTTTATATGAATGGGGCTAAATGAATCTCAATCATCTTCTTTGCTCTCTACTTGAAATAAGATACTTCCTACTTTCAACCCTCTTCTTATAACTCTAATTGTATGTTCAATTTTAGGATTTAGTAGAGCTAACAGTTGTTCTCTGCCGCTCCTACTTGATGGCATACAAAATCAAAGCTAAATAGAAGGTTATCACTTAAAATGGCACCATTTAATAGGGTTAAATATTGGTCATTATGATACTTACTATCAACAAAACCTCGACTTAACCTATTAAAAGTAATGGACAAGTAAGGGAAAAATCCACATAGAAAGGCCTCTAGTAGTTACTGAATTCTAGCACTTTAACTACAAGCTAGCTGAAACTAAAGCAAAATTAGGTTTAAATCTAACTAGAAGATCAAGCGAGATTCTAAAGGATCGAATCTATAAAGGTAAAAGCGCTAGGGGTTCATGATTCAACACTGATTCCTAACCTAAACATGCTGCAAGGAAGGGGGTTTTAACCAGGAACCAACCTCTTAGTCATCTTTAAGGAAGGAGCATTATAACTAGGATTTCTCACCTAATCATATTCTAAAGCATCCAAGCAAAATAATAGATTTAAATAAAAAATAAATAGCTCATAAGTCAACATTTAACTTTGGGTCACTACCTAAATCTTCATTTCTTAATGTCTTCTACTTAGGAATGCTTATGGAAGAAATCTATATGGCCAATCTAGACTCCAACCAAAACCTGACATCAAATCACACATTAATCATTAAGAATGAAATCAACTCCATATTTTGAATATCATCTATGCTTGAGATCAGGTTTTCACCATATCCCTTAACTAATCTAACTATTCATAACTAATACTAGAAAACATAACAGAATTGAAATAATTGGACATACTAGCAATCTTACTAATAATGAAGAACAAAACTATGCTAAAAATTGAAAGAAATCAAACATAAGTTAACTAAAATAGAAAATAAATTAAAACTATGAAATACAAAATAATAGAAGTTAAGAAACACTAATATATGGATTGAGAGATCGATGGACTAGTAGAGAAATGTCTAAATGTTGCGATTATTTAACATTATTTGCTGCGGTTATTTATACGAAGCACATATAGGCGAAGCACATCGAAAAACATCAAATGGTGCGGTTTTCTGAACGCAGTAATAAAAATAACAAATGCTGTTAGAAATAATCGCATCACTTATAAACAATAAATGCTGCGGTTTTGTAAAATAACCGAAGCATTTATTATTTTCAAAAAAATATGTTCTATATTAATTGCTGTGGTTATTTAGAAAACTCGCAGCAATTTAGTCTTTAAAATAAAAAATTTTAAATTTAATTATTAATTGCTGCTGTTTTTCTACAAAATCGGAGCAATTAATAGTTATATGGTGCGGTTTATCCAAATTACCGCAACATTTATTCTTTTTTAATTTTTTATATTCCTGTAATTTTCCTATGTGCTCCGGTTTTTAAAATAACCGCAGAAAATAATATTTTTTACCTGGTTTCCCACTCTTTCTACATTAGGAAATGTGAATTGCTGCTAAATACATATATATGGAAATGTGCTAATAAAATATTTATTTAAATCATCACAAAATTGTTATTAAATTTACAAATCTAATATAAGCAAGTTGAATTGAGCTTAGAAACTAAGTTTACATCTACAAGAATAAGACTAACTTAACCTAATGCTATAATATACAGAAAAGAATGGCCTAACCTAATGCTGTATTTTTAGATTTAACCCTAATGTATTTTTTAAAAAACAAAAGAGAAGATTGAGCTAGCTTAGCTACCTAATTATACATATTGTCCGGCCCTAATGAAGTATTCCGTCCATATTTCCTTAATCTCCATCAGCTCTTCAGATGAGTATGGCATTGTTGTTTGAATTGCTTGAGAGGGTGAGAAAAGATAGATTTAGTATTACAATAAAGAATATATCTACAAAACTAATGCATAATTTCAAGTGTAAATTTCAGCAGAGATTCCTCTATAATTAGGCCTATTTCCATTTTTTATAAATACCTGTTTTCTTAATCATTATAATCCAACACAATCCATCCAAAATTCACAACACAATTGTGTATTCACAACACAATTCTCATTCACAACACTATCCATCTCGAGTTATCTATATCCTAAATCTCAAAAATAAATTATGAAACAAAGGAATATACGTATCGTTGAAAGATCCTTGCAAGTAGCATGGTTGTGGAGGATGTCAAACACGAAACACATAAGAAAGTAGGCACTCTATGATTCCTATCTGCTGAGGACACTGCATTTGGAAAGCAAATAAAATGTAAATCAAATAGATTTAATACAATTCTAAGACAATAAAATAGTCATATGATTCAAAATAGGGATACCTGAGCTGGAATCAAGTTCAACTTCAATCCGTTACATTGGCCGGACTGAACTTTATAACACTTGAAAGCACTACAATTTGAAATAAAAAATAGTAGTCAATAACTATACTCTAATTCTTACTCTTGTCAATGAAACAAAAGATGTAATTAACAAATATTTACGTATTTAACACGTCCTTAATCGCTAAATTACATTTTCTTTAAAGAGGATAAAAAACGTATATTGTCCTTTTCTCTAAGGAAAGAACAAGTAATATCCAATGACGCCTACGAAATGATTAGTAAATGGTTAAAATATGAACATATTCATACAAGCCCTTGGACACTATGTAAGAAGCTCATATCTTTCATTATACGGGCAGCAGATGAAACGCTTCTTATAGTATTTGGCCATTAAAGATATTATGTAAGAAGTGATGAAATCCTGGTCGTTGCCAATCAAAGTAGTAGAGATCCTAGAAGGGCATATGAAATCGAAGGATCCTAGTCCTTCTTCTTGGACCAACTCATAACAAGCCCTATAATTAATTTATCAAATAACATCATCCATTTAGTCATAAGAATGAATCGAAAACACATAACATAGTAGGAATTATATGCAATAGTTAGATATCTTACATCATAAAGACTTGGAGCATAAATACGTTCAACTCGTCTCCCGTGAGAAGTTGAGTGACATCATCCCCTACAACCACAATATCCTGGTCGTCTGGGTAGCCAAATATCATCTTCCCACAAAAAAGGAGACAAGGCTGTCTAGCGAAAGCCTCGATAACTGAGCCCTCATTTGATGAGAATTGACACTAAGATGACTCAAGGCCAACTCAGTTAGATCGGTTTGGGCGACATCCTTCTTCATGGACTCAGTTATCTTTGGACCGCTAGGAACGCTGGCAACACCTTTAGCTGCGTCCTTTCCACCCGTACCTCTTGGCTGATTTAAACAAATTCAAGAATTCAGTAGAATACATTAGTAGAATCCACCTAACCAAATGAAGTGAGGCGGAATGCATTTACCTCGGTCGTCAGGAGCTTAACTAGATGCTTCGGCCATTGTATAAAGGTCCCGTGGGCTTGCTCGAGCCTTTTGATGAAGGTAGAAGGGGCAAGAACAGGGTCATTCTTATATACTTGGTCATAAACGTCGATGCTGACCTTTACATGATATGAAAGGATGTTAGAATGGTAGTCTTGAGTCAGAGATGGATGAACGATTCCTAAAGAAACAACAATTGCTTTATTTTTGTTCAACATGTGCAACAACTGATAGGAAACTTACCCCTATAATAAAAGTGACAAAGATGTCATTATCTCATTCATTTAAATTATAGAAATTTCATATGCGATTAGTAGTTTGCAAAACATGAGTAAACAAACCCACAGATCCTATAAAGGATCTCTAACCCTCGAGATGCTACTAGATGGGAAGACTGAAGGGTCAGTCCTGATGCTACACTCAAGATCCTGCATAGGTCGTTGTGGGATATCAAACTACGCAGCGAACAGCCTGAACTTTTCTTGGAGCATTAGATTCATCTTCTCCTCCATCTCCTTAATCATCTTAGGTTGAACTTGCTGCTCATCCTCTCTTACAGTGTTTTCGATCTGAGATTCGACGTCCTCTATCCTCTTCATCAGAATCGAGCTCCTCTTGTCAGCCCCAAACACAGTCTTTCGGCCTACACCGATTCCGTAACCGACCACTCGACTCGGGTTGTCTTTCTTGCCAAGGGCACGAGACAAGATGTTGTCCCGTGGCTTAGAGACAAACTCTCCCGATTTCTCTCTCCATCTCCATTCGTCCTGCGTATTTAACAAAAGAGAAGAAAATATCAATTAGTAAATAATAAGTAATAAGACGAATATGGTAACGTTACAAATAAACATATCTTACAATGGAGTCTCAGACAGTAGCAGTCCACTAGTCAGGCATCACGACACATCCTTTGTTGTCACAGATGGATCTCGTAAGAAGTCAAGTCGTCGTCCTGTCTGGAAGACTGATAACCGGTGTTTTAGGTTATTAACTAAAAGACAGGTTATGCAAATAATATTTATTCCAACCTACAAACTATACGAGTATAGTGGAGTAGGGGGTCGAACCACGAGGACAAGGTATATTAAGACTCTAACTTTTAACACAACCGGACTATTTGGAGTTGGTAATTCAATTAAAACTACAGTAAGTAGAGAGAAATAAAGCAAGTAGAGAAAAATGGGGATAAGATTGGATTCACCCTAGGAATGAAGCTTTAGAAACCGAACATGATAAGTTAGAGAAAATCTGATAATAACTAGCATGGACATCCAAAAATACGAGAGGAAGTTGGTGATCCCACAAATCACAATGAACGACCTATAATCGCCCTATGTCTCCAAATGAGTGGCAGGACAAGATTTGCATCGGATTCCGAAACTATTCATTATCATTGTTTCTACAACCTTAAGCAATAAAGATCATAGCTTTCCTAGGGTTTCACCAATCAAAACCCCGAGACGAATTACTCACACATATTCATGCTTAAAGACGTAAATATATTCAAAAACGCAACAGAAACAAACATGGAATGAAATCACGAGAATGAAAACAATTCAGAAATTATGCTAATAAATGATAAACATAAAACTAAACATGCAACAAAACGAACGAATGAATTAAGAGCAAAGGAACTGATTAAAACTTACAAAACCTTCATCTTGATATCCACGAAAAGAATTCGAACTACAAAGCGTTGAGGAAACTAAAAACCAAAAGCTAAAACTAAAAGAAGTTGGAGGCTAAGAAATCTAAAAGTGTATAAAAGTATAAAACCTAGCTCTCCCCTCCTCTCATCAGAGGAAGGGGGTATTTATAACAAAATAAGAAAAACCTACGAAAACCCTAAAATGCATAGGAGCCGACCCTAAAACACTGTCATTCGCCCAAATGTAAGTCTCATTCGGTCGAACACAATCCATTCGCCCGAATGGTCTTCCATTCGCCCATTCCAGAGGCGTCGAGGAATCGATCTCTGTCAAGCATTCACCCGAATGATTATGTTGATTCGGCCGAATGGAAGCTCATTCGCTCGAATGAGTTCCATTCGGCTTTTCCAGTGACCAAGGGTCAAATGCTCTGAAGACTGCCTCACATTCGACCGAATGAGTCTCAGATTCGGTGGAATCTGCATACATTCGGTCGAATGTCTCTCAGATTCGGTCGAATCTGAGACCATTCTTTCCTCTTTTTCACTTCTCTCTTTTCTGAACTCTGTGGGATCTTCATGAGTGACTTCAAACACTTGCCCAAGCTATGATATGTGTGTCAAAGGCTCGAATGTATCGCATTTCACCTTAAAATCATCAAAAGTACCTGAAATGAACTTAAGACAACTCGAAAACAAGATCAAGGTAAAATCAAGCACAATATGCATAAAACCAATACAAAACTACGAGACTTGACACTAAAACAAGGTATGAAACATGCTCTAAAATGAGCACATCAACTTCCCCCAAAGCTAAACCGTTGCTAGTCCCTAGCAAACGATATAGGAAGGTGAAGTGATAGCTTAGGGAAAAATGAATGAAGAAATGAATGAAAAGACGAATGAAGATCATGAGAAGTGGAAATCAAGACAATGCAAGCCGTGCACGTGCAAAACTCCTCCCTAGCCATGGGTGTGCAAGTACAATGGGATTTATAAAGCACAATCAACTTTTTACACCTACCCGGGATCACCAAGAAAGCTACATCATAGTTCATTCCGCCCACTACCTAACGAGGTCGGAAGTCTATGCTCCCGAGGTTATTTCCCAAGAGGTGTGGGAAATTTCCATTACGCTCATGTGTTTATAGGGTACGTGTTTTGCTCGAAATCATCTGACTGAAGATGAGTCGGGAATTAAACACCTAAATAGGGAGAAATCTCGTAAATCGTGTCTTATCTGCTCTCCAGCACTAATCTTACTAATTAGGTTAGGTCGAACATGTTTGGAAAGGGTTGTAATGCAGGCTCGGATCGAGGTACGATAGAATTTGGGAATGTGGAGTTGAAATAGAGGATAGTAAGTTATCCAAGGAAATAAAACCGAGGAAGACTATGCCTTCCGACAACTATGCCAATCCCAAAATTCCCAACAATAGACTCTAATACACTATGTCAACTTTATTCTCAACCTTTTTCTCTAATATCTTTTTGTTTATTTTCTTTTCTTTTTCTCTTTTTTTTTCTTTTTCTTTTTCTTTTTTTTCTTTTTCTTTTTTTTCTTTTTTTTTGTGCTTTTCAAGCTTTTTCTGAACTTTCTATGTGCATACTTCTTTGAAATGCACTAAGACTAGTGTATGTAGTCAAATCACCCAATGATCATTTCCCCAAACCGAAATCCTATATTACAATGCTACAAATATCAACTTCACTATGATCACATGACTATCCTCTAGGTAAAAAGAGGGAGTATTTGGTTCATGTGGAGTTAGATAGTGTGGCTACAAAAGAAGGTAAAGGCACAAATTTGGCTCAACCTAGAGTAAATTGATTTTCATGGTAGGCACTTTGGCTATGTAGCTTTAACTACAAATGTGTTATCATCCCTAACCACATACCAAGCAAGCTCAATAGGTAGTCATCCAAACCACATACCAAGCAAGCTCGGATCCCCCAAGCTAAGTGAAAAACAGTCGATAAACTCAGACCCAAAACAGGCACAGGGCTAGGGGAATATGAGTTTGCATAAAATCAATGTAAAGTGCACAACAGAAGCTTGCATGCTTATGATGGACAAAAGAAGGGGACACATGATGCAAAGAAGGGTAAAAACAAATATAAAAATAACTAAATACATAAATTTGGATTTTCGAGTAAGCAATCATACCACCACGTGGGTGCAGCGGCATGTGGAACTTATTATATAAATACCTGAAAACAACACCAAAAAGAAAAGCGCAAAAAAAAAAATAACACCTAGAAATAGACACAAAACACGAAGCAACACAACACTACACAACACTAAACTGACAGCCAAGACCAAAGGACACGCGAAAGCCGTCCTCGACGCTAAGGGAGGCCGTTAGGTCTACCACTACTCATCCACCATAAATTCCTCATCATCCCCTTGGTCCTCCTCCTCATTAACCTCCTCCTCCACACCCGTATAATCCATCCCATAATCATCCGAGGCTCTTCTAGGAGCCAGTGGGGTAAAGTTATCATACCATGGGTAGTTCACCCGCTCGAAGTTTTGCTCGAGGTTTTCGAGACGGGCGGTGTGGTGGGCTTGGGTGGTCAGGACCTGGTCAAGCCTTCTCTCTATGCGTCCTAGGGAGGACATGATATCGGATTCAGATTCATCATCTGAATTGTCATGGTCTGGTAAGACCGAGGTAGAAGCCTAGGTCTGTCGCGCATAGAAAGTGTGTGAGGGCGAGGAGGGGGTACAAGTGGGGGCTCTACCGCGTATCTCGGCACATCACCTTCTAAGAGATACGAGGCCCCAAATTGGACTAGGGGAGGTAATTGAGGACAAGGAAGGGAGATGGTGCGGTCTTTCAAGTACCGCCATCGCATGGGGTCCGCAAAAATAAAGCCAGCCCACACGAGACATTGCTCGTGAAGGGTAGTGGAACTGGCATAACGTTCATCGAATTCTACAGGATTCATGACGTTCAAGAATTCAGCAATGCGGAAAACGTGTCCCCCTAAACATAAGTCAGTGGTTGCATTCAGGGTGGATGTGTTGTTTAGAAACTTCCACAGCGTTATTGGCAGACTTAGTGTAGTGTCTTCGTGTGGTGCAAGGTAACAGTGCAAGATGTGCACCTCGTGTGTTCTTACTAGGTGAGGGCTAGGGGAAGGGAACAAAGTCTCCCTAGCAAATTTAAAGAACATGCGCAAAACAGGGTGCTGTACATTAGAAGCATAAATATTTCTATTCGGATAAACAAGTCGGCCAGCTATTTTAGGCCATAACTCGGAAATCCGAGAGTTGTCCGGTTGTTTATCCAGAATAGGCTCGTTATGGAAACCAAATACGGTGCAAAATGCAGCATAATCAAGAAAGTGGGTTGTATTCCTTAGCCTAAAAGACAAATGCAGCCTACCACCCTGTGGACACAGGGTTAGGGAACTAAGAAACTCATAAGTTAAGAGCTTATGAGTCGGGTGCCACATGTTTATCTAGTTCTCTAACCCACACGCAGTTAATAATGCAACAAATTGCTCGTATATACCCATTCGTTGCAAAATTGAAAGGTCTAAATAACTAGTAGAGTTGATTTTTCGTACCTTAAGCTTTTGAAAACGCTCATATTGCTCCAAAGATACGAAAATTACTGTTGGATGGTCCTCATCGAACCATAATTCCTGGCCGAGAAGTCTTTGTTGGCCCTCCGGTTGTTGAGAACCGGTTTGTTGAGCTTCCCGTGCCGCACCTGAGGAGGAACCTTCTCCATGCTTTTTAAACCTCTTGAAGGGGTTCCTCAATGTTCTCCTTGGACCCATAGTAGTTGAGGATGATTGTCAAGGGAGTAGAGGGGTTTTGAGAGAGAGCAAGATTGAGAGGGGAGAAGTACGTGCTGTAGGTATGAAGAAATGAGGGTGTGAAATCCCGTGGAATAAGCTCTTATTTATAGGCCTGGCTTCCATTCGGCCAAATGAAGGCTCTATTCGGTCGAATAGAGCTCCATTCACCTGAATGGATGTCCTGTTCGGTCGAATTGACATGAGCTACGAAGAATTCTTCACTCCCATTCGACCGAATACTTTACCTATTCGGTCGAATGTCACCCCATTTGACCGAATGATCACTCCATTTGGTGTTACTAGCAGCATTAAAGTTTTCCTCAATAGATCTATTCGACCGAATAGATCTCTTCATTCGGTATTCTCAGAGACCTCTCCAATTTTGATTAACTGCTTTCTTAATGGACCTCTCATTCAGCCAAATGGAGTGCGATTTTGCACTTCCTTTGCGTTTAGTAATCAAAACACTTGCTTTCTCAAAAACAATCAATGTACTATGAGTTAGTTCGACGAAAATCCAAATAAATCGGGTTACCTCCCGTAAGTGCTTTGTTTAACGTCGTTTAGCTCGACGTAGCTCGCTACAAGTTTAGATAGAAAAAGAAACAAAGGAATTATAAGGGGCCATAGGAGTGGGCTCACTCCTAGCATCTCCATCACCTCCGGCATGGGGAGTCAACCCTTCACTAAGCATCGGTGGCAGAAGTAAGTAAGGTTGAACCATGGTAATCCAGAGGAGGGCTATAATGCGGGGTTCCCCTAAGCCAGGGTGGAGCCCTCGTTCTATTTTTGGACTTTTTCTTTTTCTTAGCCCTCTTTCTTTTTGGGGCTGGCTCGTTAGGACTGTCAAAATTCTCACAAATATCCTACATCACAACGAATTCCTTCTCGACTTCAAAAATGACACCCTTAGTTATCACTTCCTCCTTTGTCACCTCAACAGACTCTGGCGCAGCAAAAACGTCACACCCCTCAACTATGCCGTCAAGAATATCAAAGGAACAGATTTTCTCGACCATGGGTTCCCTAGAAGACTTGAAAAAGGCAAACACCATCTTCTCATGGGCTACCCTCACAGTTATAGTATTTGATTCACAGTCGATCAGGGCACCCAAGGTCTTCAACGCATCCCTCCCTAAGATGAGGGGGGTAAAGGGATCCTCAACCATATCAAGTACCGCGAAGTCACATAGAACCACAATGTTCCCGACTTGGATCGGGAAGTCCTCAAATTCCCCACATGGTACCTTTATACTACGGTCGACAAGTTGGATGGTTTTCTTTGATGGCTTGAGGTCGAAAGTTAGTTGTTTGGCAATGGACATCGGCATTAGGCTAATGGAGGCCCCAAGGTCAGTGAGTGCTACCTTAGAATTGAGTTTTCCAAGGGTGACTGGGAGCACAAAGGGTCCTCTAGCTTTTTCTTTCTTTGCCCACGTGCCCTAAATGATGGCACTTACCTGCTCTGGAAAACTAATCACTTCACCCTCAAGCTTTCCCTTGTTCCTTAAGAGGGTTTTTAGATACGTAGCATATTGCGGCATTTGCTCCATGACCTCTAAGAATGGTATTTTCATTTCAAGCTGCTGCATATGCTCTATGAATTTAAGAAACTTTTCTTGAAGTTATTTCTCTACCTTTTTGTGAGGAAAAGGTAAAGGTGGAGCATGTTGATGCTCAAGTTTCCTTATTTCCTATATCTCCCTCCATTTCTCGTCCTCATCCTTCTTCTTCACCTTATACCCATTTACCTCGACATTTGGATCCTCTTTCACTTCACTAACCTCCTTCTCTTCTTTTCTCTCAAGATCCTCTTTGTGTTTATTTTCTATTTGAAAATCACTATCCTTTGAGGATCCTTCTCCTAAATCATCTTTTGGAACTATAGCAGGATCTAAATACAAAGTTCTCGATCTTAAGAAGATCGCCTTGCATGTGTGATGTTTAGGGTTAGAGTCAGGGGTGTTTTGTGGTGGAGGTTGGGCAGATGGGTTTTGTTGAGGGTGAGATGGGAATAGTAATGGTGGAGGTGGATTGGCTATCTGAGCAAGTTGAGTTTTAAACAACTTTTGCTGAGCTTGAAGTTGTTGCATTTGTTAGATTAGAGTCTGATTAATTTGAGTTAGACTCTGGTTCTGCTGAGCAAGAGTTGTTACCTGGGAGGCTAATTGGTCATTGCCTAAGTTATAGCCTTGTTGTGGTTGAGGAGCCACATGATGAGGTTGACTAGGCAAGAAAGGTAGGTTTGAACCATTTCTAGGTCCTTGGTTGAACCCTGGGGGTCTATACACATTAGTCTTAGGTATATTCCCATTAGGTTGGTTCCCCTGGAAACCTTGGTTGTTAAACCCACCTTGACCATTTCTGTTGTATCCCGGGTGGAAGTTTCCCTAATTTTGGTTAAAGGGAGGTTTATATTGTTGGTTGTTCAAGAAAGGTTGCTGCCCATACCCTACTCCTTGCCCCTGTCCACTATAGTTAAGGGTTGGCACATGATCAGGGTTATACCCATAACCGTCATAGTTCATCACTTGTGGTTCTGGGTTATACCCTCCATAGTTAACTGCAGCTACGTGTTCGGAGTGCGAACCACCACAATAAGAGGTATCATGGTTGGTACCCCCATATATGGCACATGCAAAATTCCTTTCACGCACTGGAGGGGTGTTCGAACGACCGGCTAGGCTTAGCTTGGACAACTTTTTATCAATAACGACTTCTATTTTGGCGCTAATGTTGTCCAAGTTAGTTGTGTCTATCATCCCTCTAGGTAATCCCTGACTCCTAGTTCCTCCCCAGGCACTATTCTTAGCGACTTCCTCTATTTTGGCTTTCACCTGGGTGCAAGGAATTTTGGATAGTTGGCCACCTACAGCTGAGTCTAGGAGTGCTTTGGTGGAGTCATTAAGACCATCGTAAAAGAATGTGTTGAGATGGTTTTCCCCGTACTCATGGTGGGTGCATGCTCTAATCATTCTTTTAAACCTACTCCAAGTGGCACTAAGGTTCTCATCATCTCTTGGGTGAATGACGCAATTTTCTTACGCCAATCCTGCGTTCGAACCGTAGGATAGAACCTTTCTAGAAATGCGGTTTTTAGTTGAGTCCAATTAATAATTGAATTGGGTTTTAAGCATTTATACCAATCCTTAGCATCTTCTGCTAGACTCAGATGGAATAGGTGCATTCGCACATAATCAGGGCTACTAGGACAAGGAGGGATAAGTCCACAAATATCTGAGAATGCCTCTAGGTGTTGAAGAGGACATTTATTTCTTAACCCACTGAATGGTGTTTCCTTAACCATTCTTGTGATTTAAGGGTGTATTTGGTAAGGTGTATTAGCAACAGGAAGTACGACACCCCCTTGGAACTCTTGTGACCCAGGAGTTCCGAATTGACCAAACAATTGATGTTCGTCGGCCATTATGGATATTGATGGGATTTGGACAGATTGTGAGGTTTGCTTTGAAGGGCGTTGTCTACTCACACTTTGGATTTCAGGATTTAAGGGTGTAATTGGCTGGTTTGACCTACGCGTGCTATGGGGCATGCAAACACCTAAGTCAAAGACAACCACACACAAAAAGAAAAGCTAAAACAAGTTATGCTAAGACAAGTTAAGTCTAAATATTACGCCTTGTCCCCGACAACGGCGCCATTTTGATAACCGGTGTTTTAGGTCGTTAACTAAAAGACAGGTTATGCAAATAATATTTATTCCAACCTACAAACTATACGAGTATAGTGGAGTAGGGGGTCGAACCATGAGGACAAGGTATATTAAGACTCTAACTTTTAACACAACCGGACTATTTGGAGTTGGAAATTCAATTAAAATTACAGCAAGTGGAGAGAAATAAAGCAAGTAGAGAAAAATGGGGATAAGATTGGATTCACCCTAGGAATAAAGCTTTAGAAACCAAACATGATAAGTTAGAGAAAATCTGATAATAACTAGCATGGACATCCAAAAATACGAAAGGATGTTGGTCATCCCACAAATCACAACGAACGACCTATAATCGCCCTATGTCTCCAAATGAGTGGCAGGACAAGATTCGCATCGGATTCCGAAACTATTCATTATCATTGTTTCTACAACCTTAAGCAATAAAGATCATAGCTGTCCTAGGGTTTCACCAATCAAAACCCCTAGAGGAATTACTCACACATATTCATGCTTAAAGATGTAAATATATTCAAAGACACAACAGAAACAAACATGGAATGAAATCACGAGAATGAAAACAATTCAGAAATTATGCTCATAAATGATAAACATAAAACTAAACATGCAACGAAACGAACGAATGAATTAAGAGCAAAGGAACTGATTAAAACTTACAAAAGCTTCAACTTGATATCCACGAAAAGAATTCGAACTACAAAGCGTTGAGGAAACTGAAAACCGAAAGCTAAAACTAAAAGAATTTGGAGGCTAAGAAATCTAAAAGTGCATAAAAGTATAAAACCTAGCTCTCCCCTCCTCTCACCAGAGGAAGGGGGTATTTATAACAAAATAAGAAAAACCTACGAAAACCCTAAAATGCATAGGAGCCGGCCCTAAAAAGAAGTAGTTGATCCGGAGGAAAACACTGTCATTTTCCCGAATGTTAGTCTGATTCGGCCGAACACAATCCATTCGTCCATTCCAGAGGCGTTGAGGAATCGATCTCTGTCAAGCATTCGCCCGAATGATTATGTTGATTCGGCCGAATGGAAGCTCATTCGCCCAAATGAGTTCCATTCGGCTTTTCCAGTGACCAAGGGTCAAATGCTCTGAAGACTGCGTCTCATTCGACCGAATGAGTCTTAGATTTGGTCGAATCTGCATACATTCGGTCGAATGTCTCTCAAATTTTGTCGAATCTGATTCTGAGACCATTCTTTCCTCTTTTTCACTTCTCTCTTTTCTGAACTCCGTGGGATCTTCATGAGTGACTTCAAACACTTGCCCAAGCTATGATACGTGTGTCAAAGGCTCGAATGTATCGCATTTCACCTTGAAATCATCAAAAGTACCTGAAATGAACTTAAGACAACTCGAAAACAAGATCAAGGTAAAATCCAGCACAATATGCATAAAACCAATAAAAAACTGCGAGACTTGACACTAAAATAAGGTATTAAATGTGCTCTAAAACGAGCACATCACAGACTCAAAACAACGGATAAACAACTAGACGATGACAACAAAACTGATGGAATGAATCCCTGTCGCCTCCAGATTTCACTCATCTTAGCATATGAGTGTTAACCCATTTGATGAGGATACAAGTTTTGGGCCGCACTCCTCTTCGCCTTCTCGTTTCTTTGTTGTTTATAGGAAATAAGTAAATACATATAAGAAAATATAAGAAACAAGTAAATACATATAAGAAAATATAGGAAACAACTAAATACATATAAGAAAATATATTTTCGTTGTAGTAATATATTATATTTCTATCATATGATATTCAACAAAATGCTTACCCTAAAATCCTCTATGGAATGCATCTTCACGAATGTGTTCCAGTCTTCCTTGGAGATAAAGTTGTAGAGCTCCCAAGGTTGCTTCCAGGTCTGGCCCTCCTAATTCCTTGTACAAGATATCCAACCACTCATGAGCTTGGCCTTTAAGTCTCTCCATTTTGAGTCACAAGAAGTGAGAACCGCCTTCTTCTTTCGAGGATCCTCCTCGATTTAGAACTCTTTCTTTATGATTTACAAACAAAAAAGAACACAATTAGATTTGCAAAAAATAACACATTTAGATTTCCAAAAAAAAAAATTTAGTATTAATTACCTTCGTGTCTTCCCAAAGAATATTATTAACACCTTTCGGGAGAGAGCTCTAGTCCGTTATCAAGATCGACACTTTTGACTGACTGATCTCCCCCAAAGGCCTTATAGTGTGTCCCATAGGGGCTTTCGAGTGCATCCCATTCTAGAACTCTCTAGACACCGGGGATGGACTTAATCCTTTTTGAGGGACCTCTCCCCACTCTTTTCTTCTTCATTTGCTGGGTGTTGACAGCAGAAGATGGCTCGGGTCCTCTATGTTCTTCAATTTCTTTGAATCTGCAAAAAAAACAAGTAAAGTTAATATGAATCAAACAAAAAAGAATTAGAACAAAAAATAACATAAAAGAATGTAGAAACTATATGCAATGAACTTCTATATATGAAAATTTGTTGTTTATTACCAAGTTGTTTAGATTCTCCTACTCTATCAATTTTCTTAATAGTACCATTTTGTTGGATTTGCAATGTTATATGCTGAATAAATTTCCTTGGCAGTTCATTATTACTAAGATACATAGAATCCTTCATCATGTTCATTGCGTCTTAGAATATCGTCAACATCGTCCACAACTAATTTCGGGATATTCCATGTGGATGGCAGGGTTTCATCAAACTATTCATCATATTCATCTTCATCAACAATGTCCCCAATACCAAGAATTCGTCTCTTCCCTTCAATAACAACCAACCAATTACGATCGACAGGATCGACCATGTAAAAAACTTGCTTCTCCTGTGAATCTATTATGAATGGATCGGTATGATGTCCAAGGCGATTAGGATTCACTAGGGTTAAATACCCATGTTCATCCTTTTTTACCCCATAGTTATTATCAACCCAACTACATAGAGGGAGATGAGCTTCTAGAAACTCTATGGAGCCATTAAAAATTTTCCTCTTTCTTCTGAAAGGATAATCTTCTAGAAGGTACTTGCAAAAACCCATGTAAAAATGCTTCCCACAATTCTTTAGGCGCATAGCTTCTATATATTCTTCACATACTAAGCTTGCAGTCTTCCCCTTCACAACATAACTAGAAAGATTTCCATAAGCTGGGATATCATTGATTTCGCAGAAGATCAAGGCATGCATAGTGAAATTTGATTTAGAGTAAGCATCGAAAACATGGACACCTTCCTCCTACAACAATCTCAAGTCATCGGTAAGAGGAGCAAGATAGATGAAGGTTTTAGAGCACTCAAGAGGGGGGGGGGGGGTGAATTGAGTGTTAAATAGTCTTGGCTTATTTTTCTCCCTTTTTCGATCTATGGGAGGAACCAGTTGTGCTGGTTCCTATTTAGCAGCGGAATGTATGTAGAGTAATAAAGGAAGACACACAATTTAACGAGGTTCAGCCAACTCAGGCCTACGTTCTCCTACTCTATGCTCTTTTATTAATCTACTCCGAAAAACAAAGAACACAGACACTCAACTGTTTCCCTACTCCGGGAACCAGTTCACCCTACACTCTACTCCAAGTGTGCACTCGACTTACCCTAGTAAGCCCTTTTGTGTTTGAACTCACAAACACTCTCCCAGCCTATCAACCCCTCTGTTGAAGGCTCTTTACAGAATCAAACTCTCCTTTGATCTTGCTTCTAAAAGATAATATGAGAGAAAAATATAAGTTCTAATGGTGCTCGTGTATATGACTTAATGAAAGGTTTTTATGCTTAAGTGTGTATAATGCTCTTTAGAGATAAACTCAGTTTTCTTCACGTGAGAGACTTATAGAATTAGGTTGATTAGATGAAGTTATATATGTGATTACAAAAACCCTGGCTTTCCTAAAATCACATAATCTTTTGAGCTGTCACCTTATGTGAGTTTAGGAAAGTATTTATCTTATTTGACTTAATCATATAAATAGAATCAAATAAGGTAAATACTCCTAGTTTTTAGGTAACCAATATATTCTTATCTAATCTACCAGCTGCCAATATATTTTCCAAAATAATTCTTTAGAAAATATTTTTACAAAATCTTTTCAAAGATACGCAGCTTGATATTCCATTCAGAAAACCCGGTTCCCTGAGCCTTGGTCCCTGAATTAAGTAAGTTATGAATTATGTTCCAGCTTTGTACCAGAATTCATAACATGACTTATCACACTTAAAACACTTATATTACCTATTCATATAAGTCATACTACGGAGCATATTACATGAAAAACTAGATTAACAGTAAAGTATAAATGATCTTTTTTCATGTAATCTTCAAGACTTGAATCTTCCTTGAATTCTTCATCTTGAGCAAAGATCTTTCTTCGAATGTCTTCGAAAGGCTTCTATGCTCCAATTCTTGGAATCAGCTTAACTACTGCACATATAACATGGTTAACATGCAATAGATAATATGTGACTGCTTTACAGCATAGCAGTCAAGGGGACAATTCCAACTTCTTGTGACCTGTTTCCTGTAACTGTTTGTCATCATTCAAAACATCAAAACTTAAGGAACTCAACAATAGACATATATATTCATTACCAAGATGTTTAGGTCTAGATATAAGAAGCAATAACATGATGTATTTTTGCTTCATGCATAACCAAGGTGGCAAATTGTAAATAGTGAAAAGAACAGGCCAAGTGCTATAGTGGGTGCTTAATGTCCCAAACGGATTCATTCCATCCATGCAAAGACCTAGCCTAAGATTTTGATCTTCCCCACCAAAATCCATGAACATCCTATCGATGTTTCTCCATTGAGGAGACTCAGTAGGATGCCTTAACAACTCATCTTTCTTCCTCTCCTCAGCATGCCACCGCAAAAATTTTGCATTATTATCATCTGAGTAAAGTCTTTTAAACCTAGGTATAATTGGAAGATACCATAGAACCTTGGCCTGTATCCACTTCTTTCTCAAATTGAGCTTATTAGGATTCTTTTTGTAATGGGGAACTCCACATACTAGGCATTCATCTAGATCCACAAACTCATTCCGATATAGATCTCAATCATTTTGACACGCATGGATCTTCACATAATCCATTCCCATAGGACATAGGAGTTTCTTAGCCTTGTAGGTAGAAAGTGGCAGTTCATTACCCTTAGGAAGCATACCCGGTATAACTTCTAACAAGTGTGTGAAACTCTTCTCAGTCTAATTGTGGTGTGCTTTCATATTGAAGAGCTTCATGACAGTGCTCAATTTAATGTGTGAAGTCTAAGAAGGATACAGAGGCTTCTCTACAGCTCTAAGGATTTCATCAAAGATATGAGGACAATATGTGAAATCATCCTCAACATCACGCATCATCTCATCTATTCTATCCTCTTCTACTCTATCATGCTCTCTAACATCATCATATACCTCATTAACATTAAACCCATCTTCATTGCGAGGTGGCTTCTCCCTACTAGGGCACGTACTAGCGCTTGACCTAAATTCTAATATTTCACTATGCCAATTCCACGTCCTATAATCCGCTCTAAAACCTCGATGAATTAGATGATCATTGATTTCACTAATGTCACAATAACCCCAAGAGTTATTACAATCACAACACGGACACAATACTATCTTCGAATGATTGTCTACTTGGTGTCTAAGTGAAACCCTAGAAAACTCCTCAAACCCTTGTATGTATTCCATTGAGGTTCGGTTACCATAAATCCAATCTTGATCCATTTTGAACTTCTAAGAAATAAACAAATTAAAAACTTGAGTTGGTAGTTTAAAGAAACGAAATTATATATCATCGAAAAACTTATCTAATATACTAAGCAAATTTTCACTAAAAAATTCAACCTTAGTTTATATTCATTAAAACGTCAAACCTTTTAAGTTCTGCCTTCCTTAAGGTGTATCTCTGTTTTTTTCCCATGTTAATGTTTTCACCTAATTAGACCTATTTATTATATGGCCTTATTGTTAGGCTCGTGTGATACATTATACTTCAACTCTATAGATCTATTAGTCTCAAACAATACATTAAAACCATAGACATACACCATAACACAATAAGAAGCACAAAATTTTTCACCTTTCTTAAACTAATGACTTTCTTAAACTAAATTTTTCACTGCTTAATATATTATATGATATGACCCACACTAATAGATTCAAAAGACTGGAAACTTGGAGATTTGATCTTTACCCAATTACCATCTTCATTAAGTAATTGTTTAGATAACAATGATTAGACTCTACGTGGCACAATATTGATCAGAAACATCAAGCATGAAGTACTTTACTTTTAACCTCTATGATTGATGATTTCCCTCTAAATTTACCAATTAAGGGACCTCGTTTTACCTTATCTAAATCACACATTTCTTTCAACCATTTTGAAATGCCATGACATGATTAACTAAAGAATTATCTATATATACGTAGCTATTCTTTTAACCAACGTTAATCCCTTTTCAAGTGAGTTAACCATTAATGAATTCATGATTTTCAACCACTACTAATCACATTTTCTTGAAATTCTTAATCTTTTATAAATGAGTATACAAACTATCGCTTAGGATGAGAAACTGTCCAAGTTGCTTTACAAAGTGTATTTTTCTCTAATATTTTTCTTTTTCTCGACTAATATGTAGTCAAGTTCTAAATTCATCATTTTCCAGCACTATTAATAAAATCAACAAATTAATAAGGTTGGGATGTCAAAATAAAGTACAAATACACAATGACGCAAAGTCTACATAATTTAACCATGTTTTAAACTTATCTTTTTTAAAAAAGGAAATACGTGCCTCCAATTTCGCGAAGAAGAATACGAAAGTCACTCAGTCCTTTAGTCCAGATGCGAATACCATGCAAGCTTGTTTAAAGAGAGAGAAAGTTTGCATGTAGGTATTATGGGGTTAGGGCTAGAGACGAAAAGGGGGGATGTCAATATATGGGGTTAGGAAGACGAAGGTAAGTAGAGTTAGGGTTTTTTTCGTGCGCTAGAGTGTTTGAAGTCTGGGGAAGCCTGGTCGTGTTTTGAAATGGCATGGAAAATAAAAAACAGGGTTCTATATTAATGAATAAGTGCTGCGGTTATTTATATAACCGCAACACTTGTGTTATAAGTGCAACAGTTATATAAATAACCGCAGCACTTAATCATCAATTTATTTTCATTTTCCAGGCCATTTATAAATTATGCGGTTATTTATATAATAAAACACTTGTGTTATATAACTATAGCACTTATTAATATATTTTCATTTTTTAGGCCACCAATAAATGCTATAGTTATATATATAACTGTAACATTTATAACACGAGTGCTGCGGTTAAATAACCGCAGCACTTATGACCATGATATTTTTCCAGAATTTCTTTTTGCCATAGCATTTCATGATGACCATAAATGCTGCGGTTTTTTTAATAACCGCAACACTTATAATACACAAGTGATGCGGTTATTTAAAAAACCACAACATTTGTAATAAATGTTGCGGTTTTTTAAATAACTGCAGCATTTATGGTGTTAAGTACTGCGGTTATTTTAATAAACGCAACATTTAGTTTAAAAGTATGTTCTTCCTATTCATCTGCTTTAAAATTTATTTAATTGCACCAATTGGTACGAAGCAATTAAAGTGTTTTCTACTAGTGATGTTTGAAAAGTGTTGATTGCAAATCCGTTGTAAGTAGCAAAAATTAGAGGTGGCCAGTGGGCCGGTTCAGCCCGGCCCAGCACCAGCCCGGCCTTGACCGACCCACCAATGAACCGGGCCAAGCTTGGTTTGGCCCGCTAGTCTAATAGGTTGAATATGAATCCAAAATTTTCAACCCTAACCTGGTTTGATTCGGTTCGCGAAGAAGCTTTATTCGGCCCGGCCTGTCAATTCGGCTCGGCCCGCTTATTTGGTTGAAATTCGACCGTTAAACTAGCCATTGCCATTCCCCTATATGAACTGATGGAATTCGATTTTAATACTCATAGAACTCACTATCAATCTCTCAATCTTTCAATCTCTCAATTACTACTAATTAGAATTAGCTTACTTATTAGTTCTAATCTTCTTCTTAAGTAATCTCTTAATCTTCATTAGTTATCTTAACTAGTTGGTTTATTATTCTTAAGTTAGTTGTTTACTAAATTACTACTACAATTCATAAGAGAAAATGGCTACAAGAGGTAGATTCACCATGAGCAGTTCCTTTGATGATACTACTGTGTTTGCTCAAAACTTGGAGCAATAACATTTTGGTACTCCGGGTTCTCAAATTCCTCAAATTCTAACTTTGCAGATGCATCCGCCTTCTTCTACTCCTCAATAAACTTCTAATTAATTAATGTTAGATTACTTGATTATGTTAGTGTTAGATTAAGTTCTTGATGTTTAATTAGTTGATAATGTTGAACTTAAGTTAATTAGGTTAGTTAGATTAGTTAATTAGTTATGGTAGATTAGTTGATAATGTTAAAGTTAAATTGATTAGTTGTGTTAGATTAGTTAAATTACTTGATTATGTTATATTTGGTTGATTATGTTAATTAATTAGTTAATGAACTTCTGAAGATGAAGGTGAAGTTGATGAAGGAGGAGTACCCGAGTCTACTCACTGTAGAAAGAAAGCTTCACCTGTATGGCCATATTTTGAAAAGGTCTTAATAACCGATGCTACTTCCAAAGGGAAGAAATTCATGTGTCATTGCTTGTTATGTAAGCAACAAGGAAAGAAGCCAATAGCCACTTATTCATATAATATCGATTATGGGACGGGGACCTTATCCCGTTACTTGACTGGAGTACATGAAATAAACTTGGATGCAACTGAATTTGCAAGCGCAGCTGAATCTTCAAGTCAGACACTACTACACGGGTATATGTGTTCCATGCCCGAAGGAGGTATGCCTTTTATGTATAAGCGAGATAGGATGATTGATGAAATGGTTAACTTTGTGATTGTTGATGAATTACCTTTTACCTATGATGAGAGTCCGAATTTTGAACATTTCACTAGAACCTCTTTACAGCCTGCTTATAGACATGTCCCGAGAAACATGCTTAACCACCATACCCAAACTGCTTATTATAATTATAGAAGTAGTTTAATAGAAATGTTTCGCATTTTTAATGGTCGTATTAGCCTTACTAGTGATACATGGACCTCTTGTTTTGGTGAACCTTTTCTTTGTGTAACCGCCCATTGGATAGATGATGAGTGGTATATTAAAAAATGTATCATTTGTATTGAAGCTATGAAGGAGAGACATACCGGGTACAACCTTAAGGTAAGGATAATAGAGTATCTTAAAACCTTTCACTTGCTTGATAAAGTTTTTTCCCTTTCCTTAGATAATGCTTCGGCAAACACAAAATGTATAGATTATTTAATATCTAAAACAAGCTTAAATTTAATAAATAGTGGAGAGCTATTACATGTTCGTTGTTGTGCACATATTATGAACCTCTCGGTTCAAGAAGGTTTAGCTGAGTTAACTGACTTGCTTAACCCTATTAGGAATGTAATTAAATGGATTAGGATTACATCCTCAGTTAGTAGGAAGTATATGACCTTGTGTAAGGAAAGATGCCTTAAGAAGAGACAATGGAGTCTAGATACACTGACTCATTGGAACTCAACATATAAAATGTTAAAAGATGCCATTAAATATCGTGAGGTTTTGTCCATTATTTATAACGAAACCCGAGAGACTCGCGATGAACTTATAGGTGATTTCCATTGGAATACCATAATTTACATCCGTGATATTTTAGCAGCATTTGACCATGCATCCAAAATTTTCTCTTATGTTTACGACCCTAACATTCATTTAGTTATATTAGAGTGTGTTAGCATAGTTAGCACTCTTAACGAGCATTTCAACATCGTTCAAATTAGTGATGTAATTACTAGTATGCTAAGTAAATGGTAGTCCTACTTTAGTGAATTCCCCATCATATATGGTGTAGCTGCTATTCTTGATCCCGGAGTCAAGATTGTGGGTTTAGAAAATGTGTTAGAATTTTATTATAACGCTTTAAGTTTACAATACGATGTGAATGCCTATATAGAAAAATGTAAAATGTTTTAGCTAGGTTATATGATTATTATGCTTCTGTTTATGCACCGTCCCAAAATGTATCGTTGTCTAGTGGAAGTTCCAGTACGCGATGGCAGCCAGCACTTGGTAGAATTTCAAAAAAATCAAAAACATCGGTTTCTTCTTCTTCTTCTTCACTTTATAATATTATTTAATATCTTTCTTACCAACATGAAACCGATGCTAATTTTTCATTTATTAAGTGGTGGCGCGATCACGAACGACAATTTCCCATTCTATTGAGAATTGCAAAGGATATCCTTGCAATTCCCGCCTCCTCTATTGCTTCCGAGTCTGCTTTTAGTGTAGGTAGACGAGTACTTGACAATAAGAGATCCCGCTTATCTCCAAAGAGCATACAAATATGCATATGTAAGAAACATTGGGATCAGGCGGAGCGTAGGACCCAAGGATTGAGGGAGGAGGACAACGACAACGATGATCCTTGGTTGAAGATGGACACAAGCGAATCAAGCGACAACCAACAAATGAAGCAGGTTGGGGACTGTCCCTAACTAGGCTAGGCTCAAGCACCCCTCCAGTTACGTAACAGAACTACGTGGGCTTTGATTTCTTCTAGATACGTAGGAAACTTGATTTTGAACGTCAATATTTAATTATTTAATTAAATTTTGATTTTCTAAATTAAGTGCAAGCCCTTTCTTCTTACCCCAACCCCCAAAACATGTTTAATAAAGTTTTTTTTAATAAAAAGTGAATTAGTTCATTTAGATTTCAGTTTACTTACTTTATTTGCTTTAATAATACGTAAATATGAAATTAGGTAAATATACATAATTAGTTTAATAATACATAATTATGAAGACAAAAAAATAAAAAACTACGTAATTTGGTTCGATTCTATCGTGATTTGGTTCGATTTGGTTCGTGATTTGGTTTGATTCGGTCATGATTCAGTTTAATTCGGTCATGAGTAGGTTCGATTTGATTTGTGATTCGGTTCGATTCGGTTCGTGATTCGATTCAATTCGGTTCGTGATTCATTTTCGATTCGGTTCGATTTGGTACCGAATCAAAGAACCCCAACCCCAGCCTTAACTGGACCAGCCTGCCCCATTGGTCGGTCCGGTCTCGGTCTTGGTTTCCCTAGTCTGGCCCGGTCCCAGGCCTGACCCAGCCAGCACGGCCCAGACCGGTGACCACCTCTAGCAAAAATTGATAACAATATCTACCAAAATCTAAGAGTTTTGTGAAGAAGGGTAATAAACCCTAAGTTATGCTCTCTAGGTGTAAAGTATGCCAATACTAATGAATGAATGACTCCTTGAATGCCTTGCTACATGCCTTATTGCTTCTCTTTATTTGTCGTGGACGAGTTGGAGTAGACTACAAAACTACTATAATATAACTAAGCAAGCGCTCAGTTCAATGGCAAGCGACTGCTCATAAGGAAAAATTTTGGGATTTTAATAAACTGAGCGGCCACTTAGTTCACTCTTGAGTGCCCACTCAAGTGTTGAAACGCCCACTTGGAAACAACTTAATGCCCACTCGGGAACTTTTGTCTATAAATTTCCATTAAACTGAGTGGCCGCTTGGCCTATCTTGAGCGATCGCTCAGGCCTTTCTTTTGAGAGGCCTCTTAGTTTAATTCTTGAGTGACCTCTTGGCTTCTCTTCTTGGCTTTCGTACTATGCATCTCTATTCTTTGGTTCTCGTGCTCGATCTTACTAGATACCTAAATTAAGCCATGAAAACATGTATAAAATAAGAAAAGATAACGGGAAATCAAGGAAAACAAGACAAAAACACGAAGAAAGGTCATAAGCATAGACCATGCACAATGTGATGCAAAATGGGATAAAAAGGGATGAACTTGGGCCAAATGAGTACAAAACTCTACTTAGATGATGCAAATGAGTGACATTAATGTCACTCATCACCTATATTGACTCAAAAAAAATGTATTTGAAGTGTTTGAGGTATGTTTTAAAGGAAACACATCATTAATCAATGTCTAGTTTCTTACCCAAAACCATTCCTATTTTGACTCAAATTGATGTATTTTGAAGTGTTTGAGGCATGTTCAAAAGAAAACACACCATTTTCAATCCAATGTCTCATTTCTTACCCAAAATCTTTCCTATTTTACCTATTAATACTCAAAATGCTGAAAATATCGTCACAAGTATATCTTCCGACTGCCTACACATATTACTAAAAGCATCCAATGTTTATATTGTCAAACACATAGGCCTAGATATTTACATTGATTTAATGAGCTACATATGTACGTTTGGAAAAAAAAGTGGGAAATATAAACATCAAGCCAGCTTGTAAGGCGTTTGCGAATGCGAAATGGACATACATCTTTACCTCCTCGATTTTACCTTTGATTCTTGCATCCAAACTGGCCTCAAGACACAACCAATAGTCTTACAAAAGCAAATCGCATGACACTAAATCCTCTTGGAGTGCCCTACAAATTCATAATAATCATTTTTTAAATGGTTAGAAAATAATAACTTTACAACATATGTTAACCAATATTTCAATTGTGTATACCTCATGAAGACTTGAATAACAAAATTAGTCAATTGAACTCCCTTTAAGAATTGGTTGATGTTATATTTGATAAGCCATGTTGTTTGGTCTTCAGAGTAGTGGAATAAAGCTCGATATAACGACACATCAATGGGATCCTCTTCTTTCATCATGGTCACTACTTCAAGCAGCCACTCATACCTAGTACCACTTGGAAAAACAACCAAGACTCCCATCCAACCTCCTTTGCTGTCTTGTCTCCCTCCTTCTAAAACTATTCAAAATCAAACCCCATGCTAACATTTCTATTTTTTATTCCTTACTTAAATCTATTTACAGGTTTTTGAGTATCTTTGCTATCCAAATATCTTGGAAACTAGTTTGATTAAGTTGGCTCCTCACTCCACTCCTTGTCCATAATTGGTTATCCTCATGCCAGAAAAATGTTGGCCATAAAACATTCCCAAAAACAAACATTACACCATAGAAATCAAAAGAATGAAGCAATTCATGTTTCAAAGACTTAACCATAATGGAGATGGTGGCAATGGACGCAAGAGAAAGCATCAATGAACGATAGAAGATGGTGAAGGCAGCAAGCCTAGGAGGAGATGGTGACTGCAGCAAGGACAAGGAGTTTCCTAGGTTACATTGGTGGTGCCAGTGGTGGAGAATTGCAAAAACTAGGGCAAGAGATAAAGAAAACAATGAAATGCGGAAATATATTACATACAAAGTGCTAGGAAAATTAGAAAGGAAGCTCGTGTTTTTTTTAATTTAGGGTTTGATGAAAAGTGGCAGTTCTCGCCGTATATTAATAGATGAGGAATTAAATTACGGTGGTTCTTGCTTACATCATCCGCATATTTATGGCATTAATATTAATATGCGGTGGGTTTAAGCAAGAACTGCCACATTTTATTAATATCATTGATTAGTATGTGACGTTTTTGGTATTACGCCATAAATCTATAGTCGCAAATGATTTTAAGTTTACTTGTGATGTACATTCATGTGTAGTGTACACCTAGGGTATGCTCACAAATGGGACAAATATTGATTAAGTCTAAAGAGACTAGAGATGTCCAAATCTCTTTATTATAGACTAATAAAAGAAGTAAAAAGAGACATGAAGTATATAAGTAAATTGCTATAAGTATAATGCAAGGGAAATGGATTAATTGATTTGTTAAGAGGAGACCAATCAATGAAGATGTTTCCTTAATTGAAGTGCTTAAGATTAGGGTTTTGAGACTTGTCCTAGTGAAGTAAGGAGTTACTCTTACCTTTTCACATCATAGGAAAAAGAGACATAAACATAAAGTGTAGGAGTTGATCACAAGAGATCATTAAGTAATGACTCTTTTGTTGATCAAGTATCACTAAAGATTACATAAGTAGAAATAGAAGTTCATATAGGAGAGGGTTGCATCTTCCACAATCATTACAAAAGAAGGTTCAATCTAAGGCCCTTAAATGGATGAAGAAACACTAAGGCCAAATATTAGAAGGTGAATGGAGTAAAAGTAGGAAAATATAAAAGAAAAAATATTGGATTTAAGAGGAATCCTTGATGTTTACCGTTGAGAATAATTTCTTTGCTTGAGCCTTGGATGAGTATGTGCTAAAGGAATAATTGTTACTTGTTGTATGAAGGCAATTATATGCCTTGAATGTTTGGTATGTGTTTCACTTGAGTGTATGAGTGTTTGAGAGGCTATTTTGGCAGAGTAACATCACTTTAAGATTATGAATATTCTAAACCCTTTGCTCTAAAAATTTTAGGGTATTTATAGGAAAAAAAGAGTCGGTTTCCTTAGCATTAGACGCGAACTTAAAGCTTTGAACGCCAACTTAGGGTGTTAGACACCCATGTTTGACGTTGAACACTTTAAAATGGAATCTTTTGCTTGGATGAAGAGAGGCTTGAAATGAGGCAAGAGCACTATTTTTAGGGGAATGATCAAGGTTGGGTATCAGACACTAAGACTAGGCATTCTGAAAAACCGCAACATATGATAAAGTTATTTGCAGTAGTTTTTCCAAAAACCGACATTATGTTTGTATCATTTTTTTAAAATCTTTTTTTACCATAAAACCTCACAAATGCTGCGGTTTTTCGGAAAACTGCAGCAAATATGCCTTAAATGTTTTGTTTCCATATTGTATTTTTTTGTGTGGTTAATTTGTTAGTTGCTAGCTAGGAATCCTAATTACATTCTACATCTCTCCATGGATAGTATAGTGTGTGATAATAATATATAATTTCATAGCATATACGTAATTATTATATCACAAAATTGTTATACTACAAATAATGTACATAAAATTACACCTTCATAGCTAGCCTAATAAGCTAGTTTATTAACTAATAAGATCCTAATGTTATACAAAACAATAAAGATGCATGATTGAGCTACCTAAAGTTGTTGCGACTCGATAAAGTATTTCTCCCATATTTCCTTAATCATATTAGTACAAAATAAGATTTTAGACATGATAAACACACCAACATCATTTTTAACACACTTTCATGTGTAAATTATAGTAGAGTTTCTTCTGTAGTTATGACTATTTCTAATTTCATAAAAACACAAGATACTTGTTTATAAAAATATCAATCCCAATACAACCACAGTATAAGGGCCATACCATGTAAACATTTAGATGACTCATTCTCATCCACCTCCATTTAATTCATATCCATCTCTAACATTAATACATCTATCTCTAAACTTCAATACAAAAGGACCAAAGCATATGTTCAGTTGCAAGATCATCACCACTGTGATGCAATTAAAGCATGTCATACACGAAACACATGAAATAGTAGCCACACTCCAAGTGTCCTACTTGCTCATGACACTAAATTCAAAAAGGCAAAAAATATGTAAGTTAAACATATATTTGGACTAATTTAGACATAATTTAGGTCATACTTGTTCTATTTTACTACATACTAGTTCCTTAACTTAAATATGCCTTACTTGAGCTTATTTGACTCAAAATTATGTATTTAAACCAATTTAGGCATATTTTACATCAAACCTCCTCATTTCTACCCAAATACTAGTTTATTAGACAAAATACTTCATATTCAAGTTATTTAGACTCAAAATCTATTAATTGTTTTTGATACAAATGTTTCGATTATTTAGAATTCGAAGCATTTAAGGGATTGTATAATATCTAATCATCAAATACTTCGATTTTTTGAAAAATTGCAACACTTGTTTATTACTAGTGCTCCGCAGCATTTGGTCTAAATTTTATAGAACACAAGTGCAGCTTTCTTTCCGATTCCATAGAATAGCACGCAGCGCGAAACCTCCTTTGCACTGAAACTCCAACTCAGAAACTTCTCTCCTTCAATTCATTCACTCTCCCATTCGAACTCCCACTCATTCGAACAATAAACTCCGCTACAATGCCGATGATTAATTGAATTATTGTGTTTGCACTCGTCCTTCATTGCAACTCATTCAAACGAATCTTTTACATACTCGTGTAAGCGCCTCTAAAGGTATATATATTTGCTTTACAATTCCTTATTATACTCGTGCCTGGATACCTGGCATTGTACAATCTTTTAGAACAGCAACCCACGAATTTCTTTGTGGTTACTGACACTGAGTAGGTAATTTATTCTCTATCTGAGAAGTATGCTTTAGTTTGGGTAATGTATAAGATCCTTCCTAAGAAATAAATAAAATTTTCCTGTATTGGAATATGTTTTCTTGCTCTTGGCTTGGGTTTTCTTCAGGGATACTCCCATGAAGTTGATTTCCTGAAAGATCAATGGACACTGCCAAGGGAAGGCGGAACAACAAGGGCAATGGAAATAAAGAGAAGGAAGATGAATACGGTATGTTCTGATAATTTGTACATCTTTTCGGACTTTGGGAGGGAATAGAGAACGAGGGTTTGAGGGTCAAAGTAATGCCGATCAGCTACAAGGGAGTCATCAAAGAAGCTCACTTGCATGATCTTTTGCGTGACTTTGTGTCAGAAAGGCTAAAGAACTAAATTTTCTTCAATTTAGTACTCCTATCAGCAATTCTGCAGCCAATGATGCATTTGCAATGGTAATCCAGTCCCGTAGGTCTACTTTTTATTTCAGGTAATATGTTTATCTAATTAGGAAAGTACAAGACCTTTTTATATGGAATTCGTATACTCATGTCCAATATTTTCTGAACTTTTCATAATGCTATATTTCAATAAACTAACTCATGAATTTAAATTGCTTTTTTTCCTCCCATTTTTCCAGCACCTATTTTCCTACACAAGCTTCAAATTTAGAAAAACTCTTAATTAAAAAAACTCCTTTATTACACCCACAATCAAGACCTGTGCATTGGGACGGGTTATGATCGGGATGGGTCGCAAGCAAAACGAGGCAAGGTGGGGCGGGTCAAAGAAGATGCAAAACAGGCCGAGGCGGGTGGGCCAAATGAGACATATAATGGGCCGAGTCGGGTCAGACCGTCCAAAGAGAGTATAGTTTTTATCTATAGAGGGGGAATAATTTATGTGTATCACCTCCAATCTTTTGATAGTGGATCATCGGTAAGTAAGTGAAAATAATTCGTTACCTTATAGTATTTAAAAGTTTTGGAAACTATAGGTACATTATTGATCCGACTTGACCCATTAAAAATCCAATAAAACATGACATTTTAAGAGACCGACCCATTAAGTCCATTATTTAGTCATGTAGTGCCAAACATTTTTTTATTGCCCTCTGCTCAAAGAAGTTCTCTGTTTCCACGCTAGGTTCTCCGAGAAAGAATGTCACTTTTTGCAATGTAGTACAGCTCTTGTAAAACTTGCGTATTACTTCTGCTTGAACCAGCTTATCTAGCTTTTTTTTTTTTTCATACCATAAGCCTAGCAATATGTTTTTTATATTTCATGTAGAAGTTCTTGTAGTGGACGGAAGTAAATTTCTGAATGCTTGTGCTTATATTGTTGAATTAGCTTGTCTTACATGCATAAGGTGCACAATAACAGTTATTATGCCCCATGTTAGAGTAGCTGCTTTATGTACTTCATATTTAATTGACCATATGAGACTTGATCTTTTATGTATTTAAGCAACCATTTCAAAGCATTTACAGCAACTGAAGCGACACAATGAGTAGTTTATACTATAGTGGCTCTGGTGGGAAATAATAATTGTCAACTTGTGGTTGTTTGTGTTGTTACAGCTGCTAGTAACTTGCTAACTGTAACTTTCAACTCTGTGTTCTTCTATTAATGGTGTCTGTCTAATTAGCTCTAAAGATTTGGCATTGTGAATTTTAGAACTCTATTGACCGTGCTGTGTACTTAAGGTTTCAATACAGTCTTCTCTACTAACTTCAACTTCTATGTACGACTGTGTTTATCTTGACCCTCCTGGGCTTTCTGTTGGGATTCATTGGATGTAGTTGTCAACATTCATTTGAAATGTTCTTGTTTCTATCTGAATTCTTTCATCCCCACAGGTTCCTCAGCAGACAAATTATTATGATTGCGGTCTCTTTGTATCATACTACGTGGAGTGATTCATACAAGAGGAGCCTGAAAGGCTGACAAGGAAACCATCATCTATGGTATGTCTTAATCCAAATACACAACCAGATCACTTCTGGGTTGTCACTTTCACTGTATTCTCTTGGCTAATTTGCTTTTATGTGTTCACTTGTCTTCACTATTCTATTCAGTTTCGAAAGTACTGGTTTGAACCTCAAGAGGACTCTAGTTTGAGAGGGAAAATAAAAACAATACTCCAGGAAGAATTCCATGAAAAGCACTAAAACATGATCACTAGATCTGGGAACCTGTGTGTGTGTCTGTAAATGCTGAAACAACCAAAGTTATAGACCTTGCTTAAATTTCACGACAACTACAATCTTGCAACTATGTTCCCATACTTGCTACAGATTAAATACTGTAGAATAAAGCTGAGTTTGGAGATTTCGAATTCTTTGGAGAGGTTGGCGGTGATAATTGGCATGGATATTACGCAGTTTATGCTTTCATCTCTCTGGTGAACTTCTGTTGTAAACTCTAGCAGTGTTTTCTAGCTTACCTCAATAAGCCTTAACAAGATCGATGATTAAATATATATTTTGTAATATAACTAATTCTTTATATAATATTTAATTCTTGTTTCAAATGCTACTCTTCGTTGTGTTTATTGCGAAATCCTAGCAGCAAATAAATATTCTATGCCCTATTATTTAAATTGATTTTTTTTTTTTTAAAAAAAAGACTTATTTTCTGCGGTTATTTGTTGCGTCGCCTAAAAATCGAAACACTTGTATTTTATTCTATTGCTTCGCCAATACTGTTAACCGTAGCAATTAAAGTTAAAAAACCGCAACAAATAGTCTATTCACTACTATTAATTAGTTCATACTTGCTCTCTATTCTACCTAATTGTTAGCTCCTTGACTTAAATGAGCCCTATTTGAGCTATTTTGACTCAAAATGATGTATTTGGACTGCTTTAGGCATATTTTAGGTCAAATTTGCTCATGTCTTCCCAAATACTAGTTTCTTAGCTAAAATGTTTTCTATTTGAGATCTTTAGACTCAAATTATATACTTGGATGATTTAGGCATATATTATGTCATACTTGTTTTATTCTACCCAAATCCTTGTTCCTTGACATAAATGTACCCTACTTAGGCTACTTTGACTTAAAAAGATGTATTTGGACCAATTTAGACATAATTTAGGTCAAACTTGCATAATTTAGACTCAAATTGATGTACTTAGAATGATTTAGGCATATATTAGGTCATAGTTTCTCTATTCTACACAAATACTAGTTATTTGAGTTATTTTAGGTCAAATCTTAACTAGAATTTAGTTCAACTTCACTCCTAATCGGTGTCTAGATGCAACTCTATAACTCCTGAAAGCACTGTAGTTCAAACAATTATAATGAAGTTAACATCATTCTTCTACTAGAGCACAAAAAGTCAAATTAAACTTGGAACACAAAATGTGACAAAACATTTCATCATGAAAATGCCATACTTTTTCAAGAATACAAATTTCACATTTTTACATTGGCCTCAATACCATGGAAAAACATAAGAAGGGATGGAATTAAAAGGTGGGGATATCATACAAGCGAGTCTCAACCTATACCAAGATATTTCCCTATTTATATAAAGAATAATGTGAATGAGTGATTGACATATCCAAAGTTTTGGGCCCAAAGCAAACATTCCTAAAAAAAATGAGTTAATCGTAGCTATTAACATAAATGAAATGAACTTAATAAGATAAAATGAATATGATATAGCTCAATTTCTTCAATGAGTACATATACTCGGCGTAATTATTTTTTTCTATTTCATACAAAATGATGCAAGTGCTCTATTTCGAAAAATAACCTTAATTTCCTCAATTGTAGTAGATAGATTTACTTCAACTTCAACATCAGCAAACAAACTGATTCAAAAAAAAAATTATAATTCGAAAATTGAAGTATAAAATACATTAGAAATTCTAAAATCCAATATTAGCTAATTCGAAAATTCATAAATAATCTAGGGCATTACCTTTAAAATGGGATTGTTTGTAGTGTAGACTTCTTCAAAAAAAATGGGGGGAGAGAGAGAGGGAGAGAGGGAGAGAGAGAGAGCGCCAATGCGCGTAAACCAAAATTCTTCACTCTAGGAAGGGAGAGGTCGTGTACTTTGAGTAATGCACATGGGTGCGGAAAAAATCAATGCAATGTGGATTGTTGGGTGTGGGGTGAGTGGGACTTATGGGGAGTTAGGGTTATGGAAAGATAGTAGGGTTATGGAGAAAGAGGGGAAGAAGACAAAGCTCTGTTTTTTTAATTGTGATTGAAAAGTCGAAATGCTATAGCTTAGACTGGAAGAAAAAAAAAACAAATGTTGTGGTTTTTTTAAGAAAACTATAGCACTTGTGTTTACAAGTGTTGCTATTCGATTCTTTTGAATTTGTATATAATTTAAGTGCTTCTAATTTGAAAAAATTGCAACATTTGTATCGAAGCACTTTAACCAATTTCTACTAGTAGTGAATAGCCAACTTGCTTTAAGTTTTTTAGTATGAATTGTTTATGGCGTAGACATATGTTTGATAACCATTCTTTTAGCGTCGTTTTACTAAAAGGCGAGTTATACAAACAATATTTATAAACGCCCTAATACTATTACAACGAGTGTAATGTTAAGTCGGGGGTCAAACCAAAAGGACAAGGGGTGATAGTTTCTAGACTTGATGCAAAGGGTTTATTTGGGATTTGATTGAACTATACTAATAACAGAAAAATAAAGCAAGAATAAAAATGATAATATGCTATGGAAGAAAAACGGGGATAGATTAGTTCCACCCTAGGAAGGACAATCTAACTAACAAATACGTTAAGTTAAGGGAAATCGATCAACAATCAATCATGACACTCAAGATGATGAGAGAAAGTTTGTGACCCTATAAATCACATGAACAACCTATAATCGCCCTATGTCTCCTAAGGAGTGGAAGGACAAGATTCACATGAAGAACGAGCCAACCTAGGGTTTCACCAATCAAACCCCTAAGAAAATTACTCACTCATAGTAATAAAAACTAGGGCATAAACAACGAACAAGAACATGATGGGAAACATAAACAATGTGCACGTAAATGAACAAGGGAATGAAAAGGGAAAATGAAGAACGATAACAAAATTGACAACTACTCTATCAAAACTGTAAATGGAGCAAGGATAATAGAAAGAACAATGGAATTAACAAAAAAAATACGTAAAAGCATTAAACGAAATAGGACTGTAAAGAATTGATACCTTGCATAAATGAAATTGCGTGAACGAAAGAGAATCCGAATCCAAAATACAAAGCTTGAAAACGAGAACAACGAAAGCTGTAAATTTAGACTAATGCACGAACGAAATAAAAAGAATTAAAGTGATGTTCTAGGTTGAGGCACAAGAGCTCTCAAAGTAGGCATGAGGGTTTTTTATAGAGTAAGAGGGTATTTATACCCTAGGGACATAAGGGGGTAAAACCTTAGAAAAACCTTCGAGGACCAACTTAAGAAAGAACCAAAAACTTCGGAAACAAGAACCATTCGGCCGAATGAAGGGAGGATTCAGCCGAATGAGTGTCCATTCGACCGAATGGTCATTCCCTTCACCCATTACAGAAGCCTCAAGTTTTTGGAACCTTTCCACCATTCGACCAAAGGAGGGCTTCCATTCGGCCGAATAGACCTTGATTCGGCCGAATGGGAGTTCATTCGGCTATTCTCGAGAGCTTGAGCCATATGCTTGTATCCATGTCTTCCATTTGACCGAATGAATGTCAGATTCGGTCGAATCTGAACCTGAACTTTGCTGAACAACTTCTTTGAAGTGTCTAATGGCTTATGGAGTTTTTGGAATCTTCGAGAGTGACTTGGAACACGTGTCCATGCTATGATATGCACATCTAAACTCTTGATAAGAGTGTCAAAGCCTTGAACACGTCACATTTTATCTCGAAATCATCTAAAGTACCTGAAATGACCTAAAACAGCTTGAGGACAAGATCAAGGTAAAATCAAATGTAATGTGCATAAAATAAATCTAAAACTGCAAGACTTGACACTAAAATAGGGTTGTAAACGTGCTCTAAAACGAGCACATCAATGTTCCTCTTCCTTGTCCTTTTATATGCTTTCCTATAAATTTAATTTGTCTCTTGATTTTTATTATTTTGTATTATCTGTTATGAAAACCAATATGTAATGCTATATGAATACATGAGTTGATGATGAAAATAGCTTTCAAGTGATTATGAAATTGGTTGGGATAGTCCTATTATACGGAAACTCTGCTGAAATTATAAGGGATAAGGAGTGGTTGGATTGCTTTTGAATGTGAGTGGCTCATGTATAATAAACTTGTAAATTTTAATTTATTCATACCTATAAAGTGAACTATATATATTAATTTTTTATTCTTTAAATTTACATAATCTAATGCCCCTTCTTTTGTATATTATTTATAGCCATGTATGATGGGATAAGGTAAATCAACCAATTGATCACATTGTTGAAATTTATCGTGCAAAGGCGTCAATCTTTATGAAAGATTGGATTAAAGTTCCACAATGAATAAAAGGCACCCTTTAGGAAAATGCCAAGGTAATTAACTATAAATATTTGGAGGTTATAGTTTTATTTGTAGATAATAAATTATAGTATATGGTTTTATGTGAAACTAATTATTTGTGAACTCCTTTTGAAGTAGAGAGAATTTCACATTGAATATTATGTAAGGAAGAAAAAAGGTCCTAACCACTTATGAATAAATATGGAAAGTTTTCATGCACAAGAAACTAGATGGTATAAACTAGAAAAAAACCTTATGATCTTTACAATTTTTTACCAAAGAGGATTGGAATGAGTTTGCGAAGACACACACCGCATAAGATTTTAGGTATGTTAGATAATTAATTATTAATTAGCAATAACATGTGATTCAATTTCTCTATTTTCTTAATTTATTCCATTAATTATTTTTTTCTACTAAATCGGCAAATAAGTGAGAAGGCAAAAAAGAGTGACCCTTAGAACTTGTATCCTCATTACATTCAAAAAAATTCAACTTAGAAAAGGGTGCCATGCTTTATCTTCTTCATCATCAAGTAATTTTATTTTTTTAGTTTACCAGATAGAATTATGGCATGGATTCCAGCGAGATCAGTAAAAGATGATAAAGGAAATCTTGTTGTGCTTGATAAACAAACCCAAGCGGTGAAGGACTCCACTGTAAATATATGTAAAACTCGTTAATCTAATGAACCAAATTTTTTATTTATATAATGAATTTGATAGTGGAAATGCTTACTCATTATTGATGTTTTTTACTTTTAAATTGGAGGACTAGAGACAGAAGGAGATAGCTGGAGAATTTTTTTCTTAAAATATAAGACGATGTCTCATCTCATAGCCTTAGCATGAAAGACTATAGTTGTCGAGTGGCTTGGGTTGGTGGTGGCGTTGTTCATAGAAAGTGTTTGGGCAACCAAGGTGTTATGGATTAAAAGACATAGATGAGTTAGAGTCACGCATGGAAGAGAGGGTTCGGGAGGAAGCACAAAGGGTTAGATAGAAACTATTATAGAAATAAAGGAGAAAATGAATGTCATGGTGAAGGAGAAGTTTACATTATTTGGTATACAAATATGTATTCAATTACCTAGTCAAGTACTTGAACTAAGCATCATAAGAATGAACAATCCATATCATTCTAACAGCTGGAATTCAAGGACAATGATTCTTTTATGGAGATATGGGCACCTATATATGATACTTCATTGCGTTTTTTACCTTGATATAAATGATGTAATTACTAACATCTTTACAAAAACAAAACTATTGTAGGAATCTATCTATTGCCAATGTATGCTTATGGTGAATGATTCAGAAAAAGTTATTGTTGTTCAAGGAATTATACATCCATCCTTCACCCTTGATCACCAATCGAACCTCCTTCTAGATATGTGAAGTTTAATGTTGATGATTATGATATTCATTTCAAAGATGCCGCCAGTTCTAGTGGTGCCTATGTTTATCAAGAAGTTTGAACATGATTATGATACCTTCACTTAGTTGTTGTGATGTTTAGTTTTTCTTTAAAATGATGAGAAAATATGATCTATTTAAAACTTCACTCAAAAGCTTGATCAATAAATTAGTAGGTGTCAACTAACATCCACTTGGTTTTAGAGATTCTACCCGAGGAAAAGAATATTAGTATGCAAGGGGGAAAAGGAAAAGTGGTCAATAATGGTCTCAAGATAAATGAGTTTGCCGTCAAGACCTTACAAAATTTTTGGTTTAGAAGTGTTTTATATTAAAGACTCATTTGTAAGGGTGGCAAAAACTGACCCGACCTGAAAACCCGACTCAAAAATAGCGGGTTAGGGTTGAGATTTTCGACACGAAAACTTAAATGGGTTAATACAAACCTGACCCGAAATGAAATGGGTTGTTAACGTTGAAAATCCTAACCCAAAAATAACCCACATAACCCGAAATGATTTTCTTCAGCCCCAACCCCAAGCCTAAATTATAACCCTAAAAGAAAATTAAACTACTATTGTCAACTTGTCAACCGTTTCATCTCAACCCTAAAAGTCTTCTTTTTTTCAGCTACTCTATTGAATAACCACATCTCTAGGGTGACAAAAAATGACCTGACCCGAAAACCCGACCCAAAAATAGCGGGCTAGGGTTGAGATATTCGACACAAAAACTTAAATGGGTTGACATGAACCCAACCAAAAATGAAATGGGTTAGGGTTGGGTTAGGGTTTTCAACCCGAAAACTCAAATGGATTAGGTTCGGGTTAGAGGATAGCTGATCCGAATATGAACCCAACCCGATCTGATCTGTTTGCCACCCCTACTCATTTGTCTTGCCTAGATCAAGGTATTTGTGTAAAATTCCATTATGGGAAGAGGACATTCATTTATGAAGAAAATGATGAAATTGCTTTCATGGAAGAATATGTCACTCAACTTCTCACAGGAGCATGGCTCAATGCTTTGATTCTACAAGTGTTTATACTGTGAGATATCTAAACTTTTTCTTTCTTCAACATTTAGTATTTATGTGGATTTAAAAAAAGTTATTGGATACCCAGTAGGGCTTTCCATGAATTATGTGATAAAATAGGAGTGAACTTCATCGGATTCATAACCCCTACATGTGTTTCCGCAATCATGGTGTAAAGTATTATGGATTTCATTATGAAATCTATGACACGTGTAATTAGAAGCCAAAGTTCTAAACGATTCATCATCTACCATACTATGAGTAATATGGAAGTTTCACATTTTGTTCCCAATTTTCTAATGTACTTTTTTTTTATCATATATTAATAATTTGAATCTTGTAGGCAACATTTAATTCTTGAAATACTTGTCTTGGATAACTACATTTTATATCCTCTTAGGAAAAAAATGAAATTTGGTAATTAAGGATCTAATGCATATGTAGGTATTATTAACTATCCACTTGATTGAGTTAAGTTTTGGTTTTAACATTCATTGATTTTATACATGTATAAAATGGATATGTTTGATTGTTTCAAACACTATAGTGCATTCCAAAGTCACAGAGTGTCTAGTGTAAACAAATTAGGATTTAAACTAGACTTTGGCTCAGGTACATATCTTCATATGATTTACTTATTTAGAGTTTAGAGATTCGTCTTCTTAGGATTTTAGTTATATCATTTACACCTTTTTTTAATTAGTGCCCTTAGCAAGTTAGATCTTCCAAGTGCGGCTATTATGTCATGTGATTCTGATTGATATTGTTCAAGAGTTTCATATTACTAAGGATCTTGATATGGTATATACGCTTTATTTTTTACTTGTTAACTATGTTGATTGACTTATGGAAGAGAATGGGAATAATTTAAATGCAAAAGATATTGAGTTTGTGATGAATTATAGATGTTACCCAATAATCAATAGTTGGATTTCGTTAGTGTTTTAACTGATTTATTATAGAGGAGGATGGAAATGATTTATGGCATTAATCAAAAGATTAACATGATATTACCTTTGTATTTTGGTAGTGTTGTGATTGTTGGAGTTTGTAAATAGGTTTATCTTAAACGTATAAAAATGTGAATTTTCCTAGTAACAAAGAAGACTTTAGCGAAACTTATACTCGCAAGTGTAGAATTTATTGTTGTGTAAGTCATGGTTCAACTTATTTGTCATCTAATTCGTTCTCTAACTTAAGTACGTATTTTTCTGGATTTTTCAAGAACATCATATTTTAAGGAAGAACTGAGTGAGAATCATGAAATTTGGATAGAGTAATATTTAGCTTCACAAATTTGACATGTATAGTAGTGTAGGAACTTCTAGATACATCTAACGAGCTAGTCGTGTTTAGTGGTTATTGTAAGTGTCTGACATAATTTTGTACAACTAGTATTCTCTGATAATTTTGTACAACTTTTTAATCAATTTTATATGACATTTTAAAAAAAAAAAAGTTGCCTTAAGTGAGTATGATTTTGTATTTGATGAGACTTAAGTACCAATTACTCAAAAACTGTAGAAAAAATGAAACGTGAATACAAAATAGGGCATATATTTTTTCAAGGGTCCATTTTCTTTAATCATGGAGAAATAAAAGCAAATACAGGACCAGCCAATTACTTCGATCACATAAATATGCAGCAAATAGGGGAACCACAGTTGCTTCGATCGTCCACAACTATTGCAAATAAGAGTTAACAACTTTGGTCAAGGAACCACAACAAATAATCCCTAAGCAATTGCTTTGTTACTAGTTGATATTCTTTGATAACCATGATAAATAAGGCTCTTCAACCACCGCAAATGCACCATTTTCTACTAGTGGTTCAATGTTCTTCAAGAGTTGAGTATGAATTTCAATCTAGCAAAATGTTCATTTTGACATGAAATCTGATAAATTCTTTTGTTATATGGTGACTCACAAGGGAATAGAAGCAAGACTACGAAAACATGAGTCGTCTTAAAGAAGAAGGCCCCATCAAACCATAAATAAGTATATACATTGACAGGGTGGGTTGCAGCTCTAAACAAGTACATCTCCAGCTCATTAGATTGGTAAAAAAAATTTTATTATTTCATAGGCAAAAATATTGAATTCTTGTGTATAGAGTTACATGAAAAAGCACTAATGAAGCTCAAACAATAACTTACAAGCCCTTAAATTTTATCACAGCTGAAGGAAGGAGAAGCGTAGAAGTTATACCTGGTAGTACTTGAAGGAAATATCCTCAACAAGTGTAATAAACTAAAATATAATTATAACTAATTATGGCTAGAAACCAAATATAATATTTATATTAATTAGATTCATATACTACTAACTTTAATCAAGTCTTATGAGGTCACACATAAAAGCAATTGATTGAACATATCTAATATAATTATGTGAGAGTTGTAAGCTGAATTAATTAGGTTAATTAAGTCTCTTTGAGTTACTTAATTAACACAATCTCATATATGTAAATGTTACATATATGTAAAGTATTATATATGTACATGTTATAAATAAAAATAATCATAAATGTAAATGTTATATGTATGTAAATAATTATATATGTAAATGTTACATATATAAGTATGTAGATATGGGGTTGAAAAACCCTATCCCTAATTCACCTCTCATTGTGCCTCATCTCACAATATTATTCAAACCCTAAAAAGTAATCAAAAATGGTTCTTGATTCCATACTAGCATACATGGGAAATATGATCGTTGCTTGTGGTCCAATATTAGAGGAACGACGATTGACATTCTAAATCTCCGAAAGACATGCCCTTATTGTTTTGTGGAATTCACGCATCAAGGGTATGAAATTCTATACTGACAATTCATATTATTATGTGCATGAGATCCTATTTAGATGCTAAGAAATCGTTTCTTATAATTCTGCTAAATATATCTATTTTCCTAAAGTGGTATTAGTTAGACTCTAGCAGATTTTAATATGATTATGTATGAAAATTTGTTATTTTGATACGATTAGGGGAAGTTTAATTAGTAAATTAAAATTGTATGATCAAAGTTTGATTTTATTCAATTGGAATTGATTAAATTAATGCATTTTGAAGATGGGATTAATCTCTAACTAGTACAAATATTAATTGAAATGTGTTTGGGTTAATTTTATGTTCTTCACATAGTCCCAAATTCAACTATATCAAGCATATAAATGTGAATGTCATGACCTTGGTGGGAATTCTAAATTTTTGGTGTTTTAATTACATGTTTGAATAATTTGATTGTGCTTTTACACTGAAATTCTCTCAAACCCATTAATCATTTGCATATCATAAACCCTAGTTTCACCCCTAATTTGATTGAATTACTTGAAATTTGTGAAATTCGAAATTAATCAGTCCCTAATTGTAATTATATGATAATTACTCACATATCTTTTGATTTAAAACAAAAATTTTGAATAAAAGTTGCTTGAATTTGATCTAAAATTTGTGCAAATTAGTTGCTCAACGTGTTTTTTTTCGCGGCAAAAATTGGGTGGGTCACGGTGGATGGTGGACTATGAAATTTGAGGGGTTTTGTTTGCGGTTGACCAGTGGTGACAATGGTGAGGTTCTTTTGGGATGGGTCACCGCCAATTGTTGTCAGGGAGCAATTAATAGTGGCTATGTGGTTGCGAGTAGTGTGCTACTGCATATTGGTTATACGGGCCACGATGGGCCAAAAAAGATTAGAGCCCAGCTTTTTCATTTGGCTGTGCATGGGAGAATGCTTCGGGCCACGATGGGCTATAGCTAGGCAAGGTCCCGAGTAGCCTAATCCTCCTTCTTCTGCAATTTATAATTATCCTAATTAATTTGGAATTAATTTTTACCTTTTAAATTTAATTGAATCAAAATAATCAAGATTAGTCGATAAGAGTTATTGATGGATTATTATTTAATTTTATTAATTTTATTAATAGTTTTAAATAATATATGTTTTATTTTTATTTATTTGATTAGTAAAATTAAAATTTTGTTAATGCCATATTTTGTTTATTATTTAAATTTATTAATATGATTAATAGATATAAATAGTGAATGCTTGAATTTTTTTATTCTTTTCTTTTATGTCATGGTTTATTATTTAATTTTATTAATGATATTAATAGAATTAAATAATGTTTGCTTTTAATTATTAAAAGCATGTTGTTTTAATTTCTAATATGTTGACATTATTATGTTATGCATGTTATAGTATATGATATTGTGATTGCATGAGGTGACTAGTATGACCCAAATTACAATAGAAAATATGATATGTGTATCATTGAATTTATTTTGTACCCTAAATATAGTCTACGTATCGTTTGTATTTTTGTAATTTATTTTAATTTGTTATTATAAATATCAAAATTTATTTGTTATCACTATGGATGGATATCCAAGTAGTAAAGGTCCAATGGTGATCCATGAAGAGTAGTCTTTAGGGTTTAGGGGCCATAAGTATCATATTTATTTGTCCATATTATTTTTATTGCTTTAAAATTCTTTTCAAGTTTATGTTGCTTTATTTATGTTATGAGTTCACTTTTAAATAAATCAACATGACTTAGGTCCCTAGTTAATATTGAGTTAATATGCTTTTCCAAATAAACACCTATTGAAGCCTTTGATCATTAGCGATGGATTCTGCCTAAGCAGGGTGTTGCTAATTGGTTGGGACAAATAAGATAAATTTGGGAAATTTACATGTCTTGTTTGTTTATACTCAACAAAATCATCAAAAAGGTTTTGGGTTTTTAAGCAAAGGGATAGGAAAAAGATAAGGAGTTATCACCTATAAACCAAAAATTACATGTGTTGTAATTATTTTACCTACCTTCATAAAATAACTTTAAGAGTAGGGCCCAAGTCTACTTAAAATTATTTTAAATAGAATCTTGGAATCACTTAATTTAAAAGGCTCATTTTAAATGAATTGAGTGCGTGTAACTTTTATTATTTAAATAGTTTAAATACTCAAAGCTTATTCGATAAACATAATGATTTTTGCATATTTCTATTGAAGATATCATGTCTAAGAACAACAACTCACGTTTTAACTTGCGTTCAATCCTTGAAAAGGATAAGCTAAATGGGAAAAACTTCCTTAATTGGGAAAGGAACCTAAGAATTGTTCTAAGGTCTGAAGGAAGAGAGGATGTCCTTGAAACCAATATCCCAACCTTTAGCTCTCTCCCTTTGGATGTGGAGTTAGCCAATCATATGGTTGTCTTAGATAGGTTAGTACATGTTACTTGCCTTATGCTGTCTTTCATAGAATCTTCCCTCCAAAAGAGATTTGAGAAAATGGATGCATGTAGCGTCATCTAACAACTGAAAACCAAATTTTATCTACAAGCTAGAGTTGAATGGTATGAGACTAACAAGACTATCCTTAAGCGTCAGTTGGAAATGGGGAAGCTAGTGGTATAACATGTCTTTAGGATGATTGATCATTTTAAAAACATGGAAAGAATAGACATTCCTTATGACCACGAGTTGGCCATTGACATCATATTACACTCCCTTCATGATGGGTTCAAGAATTTCAAGTTGAATTATTATATGAATAGGGTAGAGAATACCATTGTCGAGTTACATGGGATGCTCATAACTGTTGAGCAAAACATCCAAATTGAGCCTAAGAAGGAAGCTATAATGGTTCAAAAGGGAAAAGGGTATAAAAAGGTTGGGGCTGGCAAAAAGAAGTATAATAAAGGTAAAAAAGTTGCCAAAACTTCTAAAAATCCAAGGGCTATTACAAAGCCAAAAGTGGCAGCTGGTAGAAAATGTTTTTGTAGTGATGAGATTGGTCATTGAAAGAGGAACTGTCCCAAATACTTGAATGATAAGAAGTCTAGGGCTTCTACTTCAGGTATCTATGTTATTGAAGTAGTTTTAGCAACTTTTACTTCTTGGGTATTTGATACCGAATGTGTTTCTATGTTTGAATGTGCAAGGACTAAAAAATAGTAGAAAATTGGCTAAGGAAGAGGTAGAATTGTGCGTTACAAATAAAGCAAAGGTTGCAACGGGTGGAACTTATAGTTTACCTTTACCGTGTAAATTAATATTAGAACTTAATAATTGTTATTATGTTCATCGTGTTGATAAAAAATTATCTCGATTAATTTTTTAGAACTTGAAGGATTTTCTTTTACAATAAAGAAAGTTGTTTCTCTATTTACTTGAATGTTATGTTTTATGCCAGCTAATAATGGGTTGTATTTACTCAACCAAGATAAATATGTTATTAACATAGAAAGAAAGAAACATCAAACAAATGGCACTAACCCTGCCTATTTGTAATGTCGTTTAGGCCATATCAACTTGAATCACATTCAGAAGTTACATAAGGTTGGACTTCTAACATCTTTTGATTATGAATCATTAGAGGTATGTGAATCTTACTTGATAGGTAAGATAACAAAAACACCTTTTTTCTAGAAAAGGTGGACTATTGGGCGTAATAGATACAAATGTATGTAAACCAATGACTACAAAAGTTAAGGAGAGGTTACAGCTACTTCACAAGATTTATTGATAATTTAAGTAGATATAGAGATATTTACTTGATAAAACCTATATTTACTTCACAAGAATTTAGTGGTTAATTGAACACCTTAGTTAAATGGTGTTTCTTGAAATCAAACTCTATTAGATATGGAATGATTTATGGTAACTCTTCCTGACCTTCCAGTGTCATTCGGGGGATATGCTCTAAAAACTACTACTTTTACACTAAACAGGACTCCGTCGAAGGCTGTAGATAAAACTCCATATGAGTTAAGGAGAGGAAGTGTTCCTAACCTATATTTTCTATGTGTTTAGGGTTTGAGAGACTTATGTAAAGTGTTTATAATCAGATAAACCCAAACCCAAAGAAACAATGGGCTATTACTTTTACGACTATTAAGACAACAAAGTGTTTTTTGCTACGGATGGAACCTTTCTATAAAAATACTTTATTTCCAAAAAGGTAAGTAGGAGTAATATATTTTTAGACGAATTTCAAGAAGCTCAACAAACAGATATAGATCAATCCATGTCATAAGTAGAAGGACTTGCGCCATTGCCTTTGGTAGAGGTTGTAAATGGAAATAATTCTTCTCTCATGGCTGACTTTGTGTTGGAGGAAGTGCATTCAATGCATGATCCTCCTACTGTTCCGCTCGAATATGATTTGAGTAAAACTTCTCAAATTGTTGAGAAGGAAATTTCTCTTGTTGCTACCCTATGCAGATCTAGTGGATCAAGAAACCCACCAAAGAAATTTTGCGGATTTCTTGTTAACCAAAAGTAATGAAATATTGATTTTAAAACTTGAGGAACCTACTAGATACAATGAAGCCTGGGCGAGTCAAAACTCTAAAAATGGCTTGGAGCCATGAAATTTGAAATGGAATCCATGTTTGAAAATTAAGTATTAGACTTGGTTAATTTGCCTGATGGGGTTACACCTATTAGATGCAAATGGGTTTTCAAAGTAAAACCAGATAAGGATGGAAACATTGATATTTTCAAAGCAAGTATCTCAGAGTTGGAATCTTTGATTCGATGAGGCAATCAAACAGTTTGGTTTTCTCAAGAATGAAGAAGAAGCTTGTGTGTACAAGAAGTTTACTGGGAGTATCATAGTCTTCTTAGTCTTAAATGTATATGACATATTTCTCATAAAAAATGTTGTTCCCATTCTTGAATCATTCAAGGAAGGGCTAAAGAATTATTTCTCTATGAAAGACTTTAAAGAAGTTGAGTACATATTGGATTTAGTCAAAGAATTTATAATGATAAGGTCCTTGCTAGGTTAGATGTGGAAACTTCTAAAAGAGGTTTTCTCACCATGCAACATGGTTTATTTCTAGGTAAGAATCAATATCCTTCGAACATTAATGAGACTAAATGAATGAGTAATGTGCCTTATGGTCAATTATGTATGTCATGATCTGTACTAAACTAGATATTTCATATGTTTTGAGCAAATGTAGCAGATTCCAATCGAATCTATGTGAAACACATTGGAGTGTAGCTAAGAATATCCTAAAGAACTTGAGAAGGGCTAAGGATCATTTCTTAGTATACAAAGTTAAAGTGAATTAATGATTGAAAAATTATATCGGTGTGAGATTCCTAATAGACAAAGATAACTTCCAATCTCAATCTGGTTATACCTTTTGTTTGAATGGAAAGACATTGAGCTGAAAGAGTTCCAAGTAAAATTCACATGGATTACTGATCCGTTAACTAAACCATTGCCTTAACCCAAGTATGAAAGTCATACTAAGGCTTAAGGGCTTAAATATATTGGAGAGTGACTTTAGTTGTGTACTATTTTATTGTAATATTAGTCAAAGTCATAAAACACTTAGATATATTTCTTTATGTTTATCAATAAAGTAATTATTCTTATTTAACTGTGGTTCGGTGTCTAATAAAATGTCCAAAGTATTCTATAACATTCTATAGGTTTGTCAAATGCGCCATTTGATGAATAAAACCCTATTAAGTAAATCGAGGTTATAAATACTGTTAGTCCTTAGTCCGAATCATTAAATTGGACATAAATTATTTATTTAAGGAATAGTTTGTAAGTTGGTTGATAGCGCAGTTTTATGGGCTATTGGGACAAGGAGATGTCTAGTCATTTACAAGGATATGTATATGGATATATAGTGGATAGACCTACTTAATATTCTTCAAAATGATTTAAGAATTTCTTTTGTTATATTTAGTGGATTCCTTTGACATGAGTACGACACTATTCTCATTTAGTGATTACTGATTAGTTTGTCTTTGACATTCTCAAACGATGTGCCATAAAAGAAGGTTATAAAGGGAATGCTCGGGACCGATAAAAGTTAAGTGGGAGTTTTGGTTATACAATATTAAATAAGTTCTCCTAATTTTTAGGATTGGTGTCTTGGGCCTCTAGAAAAGGAAGGATCGAAAAATACATGGCCATGCTCAAATGGATTAAGAGTTAATCATTTGTTTCGACACTTTAAGCTCATATTTCATGAAATGATTTGAACATTAGTATGGATGACATGAGATGTGATCATACTACCAAATTAGACATTAAGTGACTTAAAGAGTTTATGGTTACACACTTGTTTTCAGACAAGTGAAAGATTAAAGGAGATGTCCTCAACAAGTGTAACAAACTAAATATAATTAGGACTAATTTATGGAGATAATAGTATTCAATTATTTTAGGTGAGTATAGTGTTCTACTAGAAACCAACTATAATATGTATATTAATTATATTAATATACTATTAACTTTAACCGAGTCCTTTGAGGTCACACATATAAGCAATTGATTGGACAAATCTAATATAATTATGTGACAGTTGTAAACTGAATTAATTAGGTTAATTAAGTCACTTTTAGTTACTTAATTAACACAATCTCATATATGTAAATGTTACTTATATGTAAATAAGGTATGTATGTAAAGTATTATATATGTACATGTTATATATGTAAATAATTATATATGTATCATAGTTCATAAATGAAGTTCTTCATCCAAACTACTTCCTTAGCTACATTAGCTGCATCAATGTACTCAGCCTCTATTGTAGAATCAACTATGGTACTTTACTTTACACTTTTCTAGCTCACTGCCTCTCCATTTAGACGAAAGATGAACCTAAATTGAGATCGAAAATCATCTTTGTCTATTTGGAAGCTTGCATCCGTGTTACCTTCAACAACCAACTCACTTTCACCTCCATACGCTAAGAATGATCCCAAGTTCTTCTCAAGTACTTAAGGATATTCTTAGTTGCATTCTAGTGCGCATCGCCTAGATTTGATTATTATCTGCTACACATACTCAAAGTATATGACACATTTGGTCGAGTACAAATCATGGCATCATAATGGACCCTATTGCTGAGGCATAAGGTACATTACTTATTCGCCTAATCTCATCAATGTTTGAAGGACATTGAGTCTTGCTTAGCGACAAACCATGTTACATGGGGAGGAAACCTCTTTTTGCATTTTCCATAATGAACCTAGTAAGAACTTTATATAAGTTCTTTGACTAAGTCCAATTAATCCTTTAGATATATCTCTATAGATCTTGATCCCCAAAATGTACTCACCCTCTCCAAGGTCTTTCATAGAGAAACAATTCTTTAGCCATTCTTTGATAGAGTCAAGTATGAGGATATCATTTCCTATGAGTAATATGTCATTTACATATAAAACCAAGAAGACAACTCAACTCCCACTAAAATTCTTGTATACACAAGATTCTTCTTTATTTTTTAGAAAATTAAATTGTTTGATAGGCTCATCATATCAAAGATTCCAACTGTGAGATGCTTGCTTTAGTCTATAAGTGAACTTTTGAAGCTTGCAAATCTTCCTAGGATTCTCAGGATCCACAAAACCCTCAGGTTGTGTCATATACACATCCTCTTTTAAGAACCTATTCAAGAAAGCAGTTTTAACATCAATATTTCATAATCAAAGAAAGCAACAATCGCTAGGATTATCCGAATATATTTAAGCATCGCAATTGGTGAAATAGTGTCATCATAGTTAATACCATGAATCTGCTTGAACACTTTCGCAACCAATCTAGCTTTGAAAACATTTATTTTTCCATCCTTGTCTGTTTTCAATTTGAATATCCATTTGTAACCAATAGGTGTAACCCCATCAGGAAAATCAACCAAGTCCCATACTTGATTCAGAGACATGTATTCCATTTCATACTTCATGGCTCCAAGCCATTTTTTGGAGTCTTGACTCACCAAGGCGTCTTTATAGGTAGTAGGTTCCTTATGATCTAAAATCATTATTTCAGAAATTTTAGTTAACAAGAGGTCACAAACCTTTTTGGTGGATTTTTTGGTCTAATAGATTTACAAGGGGCAACAACAGGAGAAATTTCCTTCTCAACAATTTGGAATTTTTGCTCAAATTAGATTCAAGAGTAGCAGTAGGAGGTTCAACCATTGAATACTCTTCCTATAACACAAGGTCATGCATGGGAGAGGGGTCACGCATTGGATATACTACCTCCACCACATGCAATGGCACAAGTACTTCTGCTTTTGACATGGGTTGAACCATATCTGTGTGTTGTGCTTCTCGAACTTCTTCAAAAAATACATTACTTGCACTTACCTTTTTGGAAATGAAATCCTTTTCCATAAAGGTACCATCCTTTACAACAAACACTTTGTTATCATGATGGTTGTAGAAGTAATAGCCCCTTGTTTCTTTAAGATTATCTACAAAGAAACATTTTTCGACTTTAGGAACGAGTTTGTCAGGCTGTAAATGTCTTATATAAGCCTCGTAACCCCAAAATGCGTAAATAAGACAAGCTAGGAAATCTTCCTCTCCATAACTCATATGGTGTCTTATTGACTGCCTTAGACGGAGTCCTATTTAGTGTAAAAACAGCAATTTTGAGAGCATATCCTCAAAAGGATACTGAAAGGTCAGCAAGACTCATCATAGATCAAACCATATCCAATAGAGTTCGATTTATCCTCTTAGACACACCATTAATTTGAGGTGTTCCAGATGGAGTCTGTTGTGAAAGAATCCCACAACTCTTCAAATGATTACTAAACTCTTGCCTCAAATATTCACCATCACGATCTGATTTTAATGCTTTTATTGTCTTACCAAGTTGGTTCTCTACTTCATTTTGGATCTCTTTGAACTTTTCAAAGGCTTCTAATTTATGATTCATTAAGTAAATATATCCATATCTACTTTAATCATCAGTAAAGGTTATGAAGTAGCTATAAACTCCCCTAGATTTTATACTCATTGGTTCAATTACATCTATATGCATTAGGCCCAATAGTTCATTGGCTCTTTCACCTTTTTCAGAACAAGGTGATCTTGTCATTTTTCCCATCAAACACGACTCAGAAACATCAAATGATTAAAAAGAAAAATATATTAGAATCACATCTTTATGTAAATGCTACCATTTTGAATTCATGTTCTCCCACTGGCTTGCCCATCTCCAACCAACACTCAAGGATAGCCTTGTGAGTCTCATACCTCTCAACTTTAGCTTGTAGTTAAAACATATTTTTCAACTACTAAATGATATTATATGCATCCATTTTCTCAAACCTCTTTTAGAGGGTAGAGTCCATGGAGGCCAACATGAGGCGCGTAACAATTATCGACCTCTTCAAGATAGCCTATTGAGAAGCTATCTCAGCATATGTAGGAGTTGAGCTCAAGTTTTGGATAGGGGTTTCAAGAACATCCTCTATTCTTTCGGATTATAGAATAATTCTTAGATTCCATTCCCAATCAAGGAAGTTTTTCCATTCATTTTATCCTTCTCAAGGATCGAACGCAAATTGAAAAGTGATGAACTATTGTTGTTGTTACTAGATATGATATCTATAATATAAATATGCAAAGATTCATTATGTTTATCATAATAAGCTTTAAAGTGTTTAAACAATTTAAATAACAAAAGCCTTGCATACTTAATTCAATTAAAAAACGTCCCTTTTGAATTAAGTAATTCTAAGATCCCTTTTAAAATAATTCTAAGCGGACTTGGGCCTTACTCTTAAAGTTATTTTATCGAGATAAGTAAACTCTTTACTAATTACAATATTTGTAATTCTTGGTTGATAGCTGGTAACTCCTTACCCAATACCCATCCCTATGCTTTAAACACTAGTAGAGAAATGTTTATATGCTGCGGTTTTCTAGATTTAAATGTTGTGGTTATTGATACAAAGCAGATATAGGCAAAACACATGGAAAACAACAAATGTTGCGGTTTTTAGATGCAACAATAAAAACAACAAATGCTGAGATTTTTTGAAAAAACCGCAACATATATTTTTTTTAAAATAATAAAAATTAATTTTTTTACATTATGTGCTGCAGTTTTTTGGAAAAACCGCAGCAATTATTAGATATATATGCTGCAATTTTTTAAAAAAAACGTAGCATATAATGGGTTTTTTGATTTTTTATTTTTTTAATTCTGAAATTTATATGTGCTAAAGTTTTCTAATATAACCGCAACACATATAAATTAAATATTGCAGTTATATTAGAAAATCACAACAATTGATGGTTTCTAGATCAAAACAAATAATAGTTCATTTTACGTGCTAATTGTTATATACTATTACACCACATTCAATCAAATCTAATCAATATCTCTCATAAATCTAATTGTTATATACTATTACACCACATTCAATCAAGAATATAATCTAATCAAAGCTAAGAAATAATCTAATTGTTATATACTATTACACCACATATCTCTCAAAATTGTATTAGAAATAATATGTCATAAAAGATAAGAAAAGTTAGGAAAGGATTAACCGTGAATCATATAAATCCAAAATTCTATTATGACCACTCATTTTAGCACGTAAAATTGTGATCAAGATTTTACACTCAAAACAAACAACTAATTCATTCTTCAAAGATTTCGGGTGTATTCCAAGGTTTCAGAAACTTTGGAGAGGTATATCTCTTAGCCTGGTAGTCTGAACGGCGTAATTTTTTTTAAACCCTCTAGTGGCCTCGCTAATGTCTCATTTGAGATATTGAAAAAAAAGATTTGATAAGCCATAAAATTGGCTACGCGACTTCAAATGAAGCTTTTAATATGTCTAAACTGAGTATTTTTTCGAGACTTACATACCACAAATACCCCAAAGGGAGATTTGTCCACTTATTTTTTCCAAAAAAGGCCTCTAAGACCATATAATCTATGAATTCAATTTTTAAGGGTTAATTCCTTCATGAACACAATATATAGCATGGAAATCTAAACACAAAGTGGTTTTTCGTCTTTATATTAATGTATAACAACTAACGAAAAAATTTATAAAAAACCATGTACTAGGGTTTAAGGCATATGTAAACCTTTAGATTTCGAACTTTGGAGTATGTAGACCTCTTTAAAATGGGAGAGATAAGTAGGCTTCAACACGCTTCACTACACGATATCCATGGAAACACGAGTGGGAAAGAGGAGTAGGCTTCGAAATGTGTGAGGAAAATTAAATTATGGAGACTTTAGAAAGAAGTTCAGGTCATAGGTTAGGGAAATCTAATTTTTATGTATATTTAGGGTTAGGGAAGTTGAGGGTTAAAGAAGAGGGAAATGCGTGTTTTTTCGTGTTTGAAATAATAATGGAAGCGTTGGAAAAAGATTATATATAGTGAGTCACAAGTGCGGCGGTTTTTTAAATAACCGCAGCATTTGTAACTCGCAAGTACTGCATTATTTGAAAATCACAGCATTAATACCAAATGTTGCGGTTTTTCAAATAACTGCAACATTTTTGGTTTCAAGTGCTGCGTTTTTTTAAAAACTGCAGCACTTTGTATTAAGGTATATTTCAAACCATTAAGTGCTTCGAATTGTATATAACCGCAGCATTTGTACCAAAGCAATTAAATGATTTTCTACTAGTGAAAATCCAAAACCCTTTGATGATCTTGTTGAGTATAACCAAACAAACGTGTAAATTTCCCAAATTTATCCTATTTAATCCTATATTAATTAGTGACACCCTGCTTAGGCTGAACCTACCAATAATGATCAAGGCTTCAATTAGTGTTTGTATTGGAAAAGAAAATTAACTCAATATTATATTAGGGACCTAAGTTACTATGTTGGTTTATTTAATAAGTGAACACATACAATAAATAAAAAAACATAAACTTAGTAAAGCATATTAAAGCAATAAAAGTTTAAATATAAATGTGATCCTAGTATGGCCCCTAAACCCTAAACACTACTCTTCATGGGCTTCGGCCTTAAATCATCATAGATCACCATCATTGATCATCATTGGACCTTCACTCCTTGGATCTCCATCCAAAGTGAATACATAATATTTTAAAATTTAAAATAACAAATTAAAATAAATTATAAAAATACAAATGATACGCAAATCTTATTTAGGATACACAAAAACCTTAATGAAGCGCAGATTGTCATATTTTCTATCCTAATTTGGGTCAATCACCTCAAGCAATTATAACATCAAATATTATAAAAAGCATACAAAATTAATAATAACAATAATAATATCATATATTATTAAATGCATAAAATTAAATAATAATATCATTTATTATTAACCAAATGCATAATAACAATTATCAAACATTAAGAATTTAACATGCCATTAAAACTATTAAAAAGGCATATTAAGTCTAATTTAATTAATCAAATCAATTAAATTAAACATTAACAAAAGCAATTACTTTTAAAATCATTATTTAACCTTATTAATCATATTAATAAAACAAATAATGAGTATATTAAAAGCAAACCATTAACTACACAATCCATTAATCATATTAATAAAATTAAATAATTAAAATCATTTCATTAACTACCACATTTTATTAATCAAATTAATAAAATCCTAGAAATAAAGACTATCAATTAAAATAGTCAGTGGAGGTTGAAAAAACCATTAACTAGAAAATTAATTATATTGATTCCATTATAAGTAAATATGGTATTAAGGTAATTAATTTAGCAAATTAAATGGCCAAAGTAAAAAGCATAACAGCCAAAAGGAACGCTCAGGTCTTTTGCCGACATTAGCCCATCGTGGCCCGTAGTAGGGTGCCCAGCAGCAGCCTTCAGGCGCAACCACGGACAACTACCCCATCTTCCACCGGAGACTCCATGCATCCCCACCCAAAACCATCCACCGGTCTGCTCTCCTGAAATCGGCGAACCCAAACCACCCAAGCCCATCGACGATCCACCAACGTAGCCCAGCCACGAAAGCTTCCAAGTTTTTGCAACATTTGGGCATTTTCGGGTAAATTCGATCAACTCTTGGTCGAATTTGGTGTCCAAATTAAGGGCAAAATGCTTCATTATCATATAATTTTATTTTGCGATTGATTAATTGTAAAACTTCATAAGTTTCATGTGAATTAATCAAATTGGAGAAGAATATTAGGGCTCATAATTTCGAATGTATGAGTGAGAAATTATTGAGTAAATTTCAATATAAAAACACAATAAAATTGTGTTTAGATGCAATTCATATAACAATGAACAAGAATTCGAACCTTAATCATGCCAAAATTCATAATTTCATGCATAATATTTTCGAATTTGGGACTTTCCCATGACACGAAAAAGAATTGAAACAATTTCATTTAATTCATGCTAATCCATTAATTAATCCCAGCATCAAAATGCATTAAACTAACCAATTTCAAAATATTAAAATCAAATTTAAATCATACATTATAATACCATATATCAAACCTCTCCTAATTAAATCAAAATAATTAACCATAATCATATCAAAATATGCAAGAGGCTAACTAATACCACTATAGGAATATATATATACACATAGCATAATTTCAAGAAACAATTTCTTGCATCTACAATAGGATCTCGTGCACATTTCAATATGAAATTTAAGAGATCTTTAGAACACTAAATGTTGCTTCTCTAGTATTGGTCCACAAGAAACAATTGTATCCCCACGTATACTAGTACAGAATAAGAAAACATTTTCCTTATATCACTAGTAGAAAATGACTTTCTACAACGCTTTTGTAGAGGCACCCAACAATAAAAGTGTTGATGAATGATAAATTTAGTAAACTTTGAGGCACTTACAAAAAGCGTCGCATAATTGCATCGTAATACACAATTTCCCTCCAAAACAAAATAGTTCCCAAAAATTTTAAAACTCCCTAAATTTTAAAACTCCCTTACAAAACTCCCTAAATCAACCTCACCGCACCTCCCTCCCTCCCTCACGTCATCACCCACCTCCCTAACCCCACCTCCCTCACTCACGTCCTCACCCCACCTCCCTCTCCCACGTCCTCACCCCGTTCTCTTTTAAGTCGCTCGTCTATGACTTCCTATTCATCCATGGATGCCGTGGATTCTGACTTCAGACTTATACACCCACCTCCCAGGAGACCTCATTCCGGCATTTGGTTTACCCTTCAAGCTTCAGCCCATCAGTAAGCTTTGCTCATACTTTCTCTCTCTCTCTCTCTCTCTCTCTCTCTTTTATTTGTTTAAAAATTATGTTAAGCTATAATATGCTCCATATTAATGGAAATGGTTCATTTTTGGGTGGAGCGCAGATCTAAAGAACCGTTTTTGCCTCTAGTATCGAAGAAATTTTTACGAATCAGGTAACTAATCTCTTCATATTCTTTCACTTCATAATCAAATCTTTAACCTTTTATTATTAGGGTTGTATATGTAATGAGTTTTGGAACACATAGCGTATATTATTCTGGAATTCACAAGTTTTTTTTCTGGAATTCCAACTTCTCCCATGCTATGCTGATGTACAATTTGTATAGTGCTCTCGTCAGTTTCCTAATCCCCAATCTGAAACTTCTCCCGTTAGTTTCCTAATCCCCAATTCAGTTTTGATATGATTTCTATATAATCGATTTGTATAGTGCTTTGTAGTTGTTTTAGGTTATTAACTCTATTTTGATTGCTAAACTAAAATCATTCATATATCAGAAACTAAACTAAAATCATTCATATATCATTCATATAGTGCTCTGTAGTTGTTTTAGGTAATCATTCATATATTAGTAATTATAGGAATAAGGATAAAGTTTGTTTGTGAGTTTTTTTTATTGTAATCTTATCAATTTTGTCCTTTGTGGATTATAGCAACTATTAGTATGGTTTATTGGGTAAAGTGTTAGAAATTACAGGGAATTAGGATGAAGTTTGTTTGTGAGTTTTTGATGTAATGTCTCATAAGCTCTTGAGTTGATGCGTATTGGCATTTATATTAACAAAAGAATCTCATTTTTTATTCTTTTCTTTACTATTCATGCCTCATCACATCTCTAGATGGCAGTTTGAATACGAAAAATATATTCATTTATGTGGGGGTCTAGGTGTATTTTGTTTATTTATATCAAAATAAATCGGTTGAGGAGAAATGGACTAATGTTTCATTATTGGTGTTAAATGGGTAGTTGGGTTAGTGGGAAGAATAGAAATTACTAGGAAGCAATCTACAGTATGAATGGTGTAATTTTTTTTTGAAACCCCCTACTTTTAGAGGTACTACACACTATGTTACCTTTTAGCGGCCTCGGTGACGTATTATTTGAGATATTGAAAAAAAAACTTTGAGAAGCCATAAAATTGGCTATGGAACTCTGAATGGGACTTATAATATGTCTAACTTGTGTATATTTGAGAGATCTACAGGGGAAAATCTTCCCCCGAGTGATTTGTCCACTTATTTACTCCAAAAAAGGCCTCTGACACGCTTTAATCCATAAAATTCGATTTTTAAGGGTCATCTCCCCTATATATAGCATGTAAATCTAATCTAATGAAACACGCTGGGATTTATAAAGAAGTTAGGGTTATAGGAAGGAAATGTGAGGGATTAGGAGTGGGTGTTATGGAAGTTTAGGTGGTTTAGGAAAATTAAGGGGTTTATGGTCAAACATGATTCATGTTCAAATTCATTCAAAATACATGTGTATGTCTATTTTCTTTTATTTTATATATTTTTATATATTCATATTCTAAAAATATAAATTTGATAATTAATTTATTTTTCCATTTTAGTTGATTATGGAGTTGAGTACAATCAAAGAAAGTTTATCTTTTCCGATAAAAGCTGCGCAGTACCGAGTAGACGTAAATGGATTCCTCAGTTATGCTATGAGGAATGTAACATTTGATAGGAAACTTAGATGTCCTTGTGTTGAGTGTATTAATAACAAACTTTTGAGTCCAGATGATGTAAATTACCACTTGCTTCAATTTGGAATGATGCGTAATTACACTATTTGGATTTTTCATGGGGAAAGTGTCGATCAAATTCCTAGTCCTTCGGAACCTATTATAGAAGATGAAATGTTAACACATATAGATATGCATCAATTGGTGCATGACACATATGGTTATAGAGGTCATGATCCTAATTTAGATGAAAACATGGACCAAGGTGCTCATGGATTGAATAAAGAAGCTCAAGACTTTTATAAGCTCCTCGATGACGCTGACACAGAATTATGGCCACTTTGTGAATTGACCAAATTGTCTTTTTTGGTACTTTTATTCCATATAAAGAGTACTAATAATTGGACCAATAAGTCTTTTGATGACCACTTAGGGACTTTGCAACTTGCAATTCCAAGTAGTGTAAATTTACCTAAGTCATTTACAGAGGCTAAAAAGGTCACCAAGAAGTTAGGCCTTGGTTATGTTAAAATTCATTCTTGCCCAAATCATTGTCAGCTCTATTGGAAAGATAAAGCTAAAGATGAAACATAGGCCACGGTGGTGCATCAAGGTGGAAAAGAGTGAGTGAGCAAAAAACTTCAACGGGACGAATAAAGAAGAAAGGAATTCCTGTAAAAGTATTAAGGTACTTTCCTCTAAAGCCTAGACTAAAGAGACTATTTATGTCTAAACATATGGCATCCTTGATGAGGTGGCATGAAGATGAACGTATAGAGGATAAAGAGTTGTTATCTCATCCAGCTGATTTTGAAGCCTAGAAGAACTTTGATGCTAGGTATATTGAATTTGGTAAAGAGAGTCATAATGTTAGACTAGGACTTGCTAGTGATGTTTTTAATCCGTTTGGGATATGAGCTCCACTTATAGCTGTTGGCCTATAGTTTTGGTACCGTATAACTTACCACCGTGGTTATGTTTGAAAAAATCATATCTTATCCTTTCAACACTTATTCCTAGACCAACTAGCCTCGGGAACATGATCGATGTATATATGCAGCCCTTGGTAGAAAAATTGCTTGAGCTTTGGAATGTTGGATGTGAGACTTATGATGCTTCTAAGGATGAAATTTTTAATATGCACGCTGGGTTATTGTGGACAATTAGTGACTTTCCAGCTTATGGAATGCTCTCGGGTTAGAATGTCTATGGAGAATATAAATGTCTGGTTTGCAACATTGAAACAAATTCCAAATGGCTTGACTTTGGCCATAAGTATTTTTTTGCGGACATCGTCGTTGGTTAGATTTCAAACATCCATTTCGTTGTATGAAAGAAGCTTTTAACGGAGAAGAAGAATTCAAGGAAGCACCCAAGAAGTTCATGGGGACAGATGAGTTACAGCAAATAGAGGAAAAGGAAGACTTCAATGGCTTAGATACTTGGAAGAAAAAGAGCCCTTTTTGGTCATTGCCTTATTGGGAGTTCACTTAATTAGACACAACTTAGATGTTATGCATATAGAAAAAAATGTGTGATAATATGATTGGTACTTTACTAAATATAGAGGGAAAATCTAAAGATAATTTGAAAGCTCATCAGGATTTGGAAATTATGGGAATAAGGAAGGAACTTCACCCAATGAAGAAAACAACGGGTAAATGGTATCTACCACCTTCACCGTACACAATGTCTAGAAATGAGAAGCAAGCTTTATATAGAACGCTTCATGGAATCAAAGTACCAAATGGTTATGCCGGGAATATCGCATGTTGTGTCAACATTCAGCAGATGAAGTTGATTGGACTTAAGAGCCATGACTGCCATATTTTAATGCAACAGCTTCTCCCCATTGCATTACAAGGGCTACTCTTTAAAGATGTGGTAGGAGTTATATCAGATTTATGTAGCTATTTCAGAGAGTTATGTGCAAAGAATGTGCGAGTTGATGACCTTAAACGTCTAGAGAAAGAAATACCTGTGATCATGTGCCACTTGGAAATGATATTTCCACCTAGCTTCTTCACCGTGATGGTACATTTGGTGATTCATCTTGCAACCCAAACAAAGCTTGCTGGTCCAGTAATGTTTAGGTGGATGTATTTTATAGAAAGATATCTTGGCTCCTTAAAGTCTCATGTGCAAAATAAGGCTAACCTAGAGGCTTACATTGCTGAAGCAATCTCGGCTCTTGAATTTGCTAATTTTTGTTCATGTTATCTTCGAAGTTTCAACTCAAATTTAAGTCAAATTTTGGGCATTGCTAATGATGTTGCTGCAAATGAGGGCTCTTTTCAAGAATCTAAAGAGTTTTCATTGTTTTCACAAGTGGGGAAGTCTCTTGGGAAGCGTAGTACACACACTATAACCCAAATAAGCAAGATACAAGCACATCATTATGTGTTATTTAATTGTCCGGAGGTCACCGAATATCTAAAGTAAGCATATTTCTATTGAATTTAATCAACATTCTATTTACTATCCTTTTAATAAATTCTAATAAAAATATCCTTGTTTATCAAGAGAGCATGCTGCTGAACTAAAGAGACGTAATCGTCCAAGACGGTTATCTTTGAAAGAAATTGAGCATACTCAGCATGAAACATTTCATGATTGGTTCAAGAAACATGTGAGCCCCACAGTTTCATCATTAGAAATTTATTATGATTTATTTGCTAATGGAAATTATTAAATGTGTAGTTTTAACAGATGGATAAACTAGAGAACACAAATTCCATAAGTCATTTAAAAGAGGAAGTCAGTATGTTGGCAAGAGGTCCCCTTGATGTTACTACTAGATACCAAGGGTATAATGTCAATGGTTTTACCTTTAGGGCCAAACGTTATGACAAGTGTACTCAAAATAGCGGTGTTGTTATAGTTTCAAAGACATCAAGTTATTCAAGTTCTAGTGATACAAATCCAATTTTAGGAGATGTGGCGTATTATGGGCGATTAGTAGATGTCATCGAATTGAAATACCTTGGTGGATATTAAGTTGTGTTATTCAAATGTGAATGGTTTGATGATACAAGTGGGAGAGGTGTAAAGAAGGATTCCTCTAATTATACCCTTGTTAATACCTCTCGGTTGACAAACACGGGTGAAAAATTGGAAGACGAGCCATATATTCTTGCAGCATAAGCCGAGCAGGTCTTCTACATACAAGATCATGTTGAATCAGATTGGTCTGTTGCGATAAAGATGAAGCTTAAGGATGTGTTTAATTTCAATGACAATGACATGCAGGAGGATCAAACCGAACCTTACCATGTTTCTTTCTTGAATAATATTCTTACTTATGGTGATGGGATTTGATGGGTTAAGAGGGGTGTCGAAGGAATTGAGGTTGATGATGAGTAAATTTAACCTAAACTTAAATAATGAATATTTTTATTTATTGGATATTAGTTTTTCTTTAAGGATGTAATAATAATTTTGGATTATCTTGTTCTTAGTGCATTTTGGTGATGTAATTTAAAAATTTTCTCAACTCATGAATTATATACTAGTTGCATTGCCTCTTTTTCTATATTTGTAGGATCATGACTGGTCGTAAAAGGTTGCGAAAGGTTATCGCTCCCAGTGGTGGAAATAATGAGCAATCAAACAACTTAAGTATCTCGGGTATTAATCAAAGTAATTCTCTTAACCAAAATCAGGGAAATATCGAGGGCTCTAAGTCTAATCCTAACCTTAAGGAAGGACGATTCTATGACTACATTGTGCAAGGTAGTCTCTTCATATATATTCATGCATACTTTTATTGTTTGATTCATGTGTGGTGCAAGTTTTTTTTAATCTCATGTGTACGACTATCTTTTTATATGGTCATTTATGAATACTTTGTAATGAGAGCAGACTCAAATGGAAATAGAAGACGTGGAAAAACAATTTTAGGGCCATCAAATTGTTGTCGATGTAAATAATGAGATGCAACTTATTGGACATGAAGGGGGAGTACTAGGTGCGTTCTTAGGGACGATTGCAAGAAACGGAAATATTTGCTCTCTAAGCTATTCAAGATGGGATTATTTGAAAAAAGGTTCTCATAGAAATAATGAAAAAATGATATTGAAAGAAATTTAGGTAATCAACTTTTGATCTCATTTTTTTATTTTAGGCTAAGTATGATTATGATACTAATTACTTTTTAAAGACACCTTCAATACTCATTATGTTTTACAGCCTAGGTTTCTGTATCCTAAAGCTTGTGAATATTGGATATTGAAATCACTTAATCATAAATGGAGAGATTACAAGTGCTGGTTGAAAGAAAAGTATTATGATCAGAATAAGAACATTACTGATGTATATGAGGCAGTTCCTGAACATATTGATAAAGATCAGTGGATTAACCTTGTTAATTTTTGGAGATCACCCAAAGGACATGTATGTTTATTTGTTATGTTATTACTTAGTAATTGTTGTCTGAAACATGAGTAGTATTTTAAAGAGTGACATATCACAAATATAGACAGTCCTTTCATAAATATAGACACTAGACAACAATCCAAATTTGAATCTTGAGTTTATTGGTGTTGTTACATAAAAGAAGCAAACTGAGTAAAGAATAACTTAAAAAGGCTAAAGTGAAGCCTATTTCTACAACTGGCACTAAAAGTCATGCACGCGTTCATGAAGAACTGGTAGGTTTTTATAATTGGTCGTTGTCAATTTATTGTTTAATCTTTTCCTTTTCTACCATATTTTAATGTAAAATTTGGTGTATTATTAAGAAAAAAATGTTGAATAGAAGCCCAACAAGAACAAAGCTTTATTTAGAATGTCATCAACACGAGAAAGAAGCAGATATTATGGTGTGTATTTATAGCTTTTGACATTAAAATTAATTTGTTAGTTAATATGCAATTTGGATTTTACTACATTAACTATTTTCTTTTTTAATCTTTATAGAATCCTTTTTAGAGCCTTGTTGCTGAACAAGGGGACCAAGAAGTAAATTTAGACAATGATCCTGTTTCAAAGGTATTGGGTAAAGATCAACATGGTCGTGTTCGCAGTTTAGGACTATTAGGTGAAAAGCCATTAGATGTACCAGATGCTCCTGTTCCCTCATATTATAAAGGCCTAAGCATGTCCACTAAAGATGAAACATCGGTGTTGTATTATTTACGCAAATTGAAGGGTTTGACTCAAAGATTAAGGAAGCGTGTCAAAAATCAAGGAAAACCCATATTGAAGTTGAAGAGGAAGCTTTATGATCATTATGGTTCAGACTTTGATGATTTTGACTCCGATAATTCAGACTTAAGTGACTCTAATAGTGATGATTCAAGTTCAGAAGAAGAACAACAACAAGAAGATATCCCTCATACCGATAATGTAGTTTTTATTATTGATTTTTGTTATGGATTACTATTTTGATTTATTAATAAGAATATGTTGATATAATGCTAATATCCGCCTGTTTGGTGTAAGCTCATAATGCTTCAGCCCATGATCCTCCTTTGAATCAATCAGCAGATTAGCTATGGAATTTCCATTTAAGCCTTTAAGGTAAGATGATTTCTCTCATTGTGCCATCCTTCATCATTTATATTTTGGGAGTACAATTATTTAGATTATAATAGTTAAAAGTATGATATAATGGCAAATTGAGATAATGGATGCATACTTAGCATTGATTTGCTTCACCAATAGCTTCATGCTAGTTAGGTATTGTGTTGTATAGCAAATATGAACCTTATCAACCTATTCTAAAGCTTTGTGACTTTAGAGTAGATACATCAAGAAATATTCATGTGTGATGAAACTTTAACTACCAATTTTCTTTTGCTTTTTAGATTTCATGTTTATTATTAATTATATGCAAATGACTATTATGTATCTCCCTCAAATTAATTTTGCTCTTTTTTATATGCAGATTATATTTTGAAGCATGTACGAAACTGGAAGGCAGACTTGAAATGATAAATGGAGATATTTTATTTTCATATAGAGTATATGTTAATTAATCAGCCATTTCATAATTAAATGTATTTTGAATTATTTAGGATGTTTTGAGTAGTCATTAGGACATCATTTTGTATTTTGAGATCTTATTGTCATTCGTATTTGATTATTATTCATGAAACTTTATTTTTATAATTCATTATTCTTATTAATGACTTATGATTCTTGAGTTTTTCTAAGTTACTGTGAAAAAATTATAGGTATAATATAAGAAAAATTAGTTACTAAAAGGGCATATATGTATGGCATTCAATAAAACTTAAAAACTCTTACGGCGCTTTTAGTTAAAGTTTGCGATGTTGTTGAAGTTCCCCAATAGGCACTCGATACTATTGAGTTTGCGATGCTATTGAAGTGCTCCAATATACACTCAAAGCGCCTCCGTTAACCTTACGACGCTTTTGGCGTACTATACCGACGCTTTTTGGAAGCGTCGTAATAGGGGTTAGAGGCATAAGAAAAGCCAGCGCTTTTGAGAGCGTCAGTAAAGGGTGTAGCGGCGCTAAAAAGCGCCGCAATAGGCTAAAAATTAGCGTCGCAAAAGGCTATTTCCTTACTAGTGTTATTGCTTTTCTTGGTGATGGCAAAGTGAGGGAGAATAAGCTTTTGAGAGAATATGGTTAAGTGTGGTTTCATACTTTCCCATAACCTTGTTTATTTATAAGTAATATCCTTATGTTACAAAATAAACTCATTGGTCCATACTTCACATAAGCATGACCATTTAGCTTCTTATTCTCTTTGGACTTTAATCCAATCATATACTTATATGTGTGATCTCATAGGACCGGTTTATTATTAGTCGTGCACTAATCAAATTACTTCACAAATCATAGTCGGTTTCTAGCAAAACACTATGATCACCTAAAATAATCAATAATAATTATCTCTATAAATTATCCATGTTATATTTAATTGTTACACTTGATTAAAGAATATTTTCCTTCAGAATATTGTTAAAACATACCGTGAAATATTGAAATTGCAGAATGATAAGTATAGTTTTTGCATATTACGATTATTACGAATTTAGGGGGGTGCTTTATGATTGGTTCATCAAGAACTAAAGACATAGCTTGACTCTGTCAGAGGGGTTTGGCTAGTTGGTCTAGTAAACATGAAATACGGATTCATGTAGCAGATTCCATGAACTTGGATTTTTTGTGATTTTTTTGTAATTTTGTGATTTCTTATAATGTATAACTTTTGCTGGAAAAATATACATAGACTATGATTAGTTGAAATTATTTATTACAATTACAATTCCTTCTCTCCTTAGTTAACGATACTATCCTCCTTCACGAATTGCTAAGTATCTATACGCACTACTACATTTTCAATCTAATCCAACGGCAAATTCCGTTGTATTTGGTGTTAAAAATCGTTGTATTAGACCTAATTCAACGCCTTTGTACCATCACATCTGTTGGCGTTGTATTAGGCCTAATCCAACGGCAAAAGGGACCTAATACAATTACATCAATAATGTCGTTGTATTAGGTCCCTTTTGTCGTTGGATTACATTTCATGTATCGTTGGCTTAGATTCCTTGTACTGTTGGATTAGATTGTACCTAATGCAATGGCAGCCGTTGGATTAGATTTCTTGTGCCGTTATATTAGATTATTTTTTTCAATAAATATAGAATGTTGTAGCATTATTATATATATATACAATAGAATGTACCATTATATATAAAATTTTTTTAATAAAGGTAACAATACATATAAAATATAGTATTATATTTAATTATAACGATAAACAAAGTATATTACATATTTATATATATACACATTACATTACAAATGCTAATATTGTTTCCAAACTATCTTACTAATAATAAATTAAAGTTTACTAATAATTAACAATCGTGCAATAATTTGCCAAATCTTCACTTGCTCGATCGAATTTCTTCATTCATCTCCATTGCTTAGCTCATCATGCACCTACATGTATAAGAGCAATAATTCTTTTTAACTCTACTATTCTTGAATTACTGTACAAGAGAGTGGATGAAGACATCTATAGTATTAAGATTGTCAAATCTTTGTACGTATACTTCATGAACATTATATCATATAATGGAAACACCACTGAAGTGCCTTGATAATTAATTATCTTCTAATTTAAGAACAAGAGTAAACATTGATCGATATCTAGTGTCTAGTTTATGAGAGTATCCAAAGCTTGGGAGCTTTTTCAAGCCCCTACATATAATGAAGTGGTCAGAACAATGATGATAGTTTGCTAGTCTAAAGTATATACATGTGACATGCGGCATTATACATTCATATAGGTTTTTTTTAATTTTTTTATTTACTTTTATGTTACATTATATTTGAGATAGTGTTGAATAGCAGGATATCTAAATAACAAGATGGTCAGCTTTTAACAGAGGGGACGTTGATATGGCAGGATATATGAAAGTGGTGTTGGACAACTTTGGAGTAAAATTAAAGGGTGTTCTATCAAATGTGAAATGTCCACTATACTACATTTTTTGACATTGTCAATGCATGATGTGGCCTACAATCTTTTCTTGCACCTCAGATTAGCAGCTGTAATTGACTATTAGAAGTCAAAACATAGAAATAAAAAACAGAGACACCTCACTCTTAGGAACAACTCAGTTTTAAAAGAAATGATTCACCACCAAACATCTCAGTTTTTACAAAATAGGAAAGTATATCAAATCTTTTAGCTTGTTTCTTTCATATAGCATATGCCAAATGTTTACCATATTATAAGAATATGACAATCTTGTCTGAAACCAATTTGCTACTCTGTTACTCAGAAAAAATAACCTTTTAAGGTTTCTACAAGTCATTATCGAATGGGTTGTGGGGGTTATCTAATGTATTAGTTACTTTTTGTGAATGCACTTGGAGGGAAAAATTTACTTTCTATGAACACCATTTAAATCAAGCAAATGGAATAGCAAATAGCAATTGCCATAGTTGGCATTTAAAAGGCAATGCTACATTATTTTGCACCAAAGAAAGCAAAAGGCCAGAGTAGCAGTGTCATACAGGTAACAGTGGGTATAGCCCTTTCCTTGGATATTTAGATGCATGCAGCCCTTCAAACGCTGAGATGAACGTGCTCATGTTAAATATCTATGCGGCAAAGGGTTTATGGGATGAATCATAAATCATTAGAACAGTGATGAAACAAAGAGATCTGAATTGAAGAAAGAATTAGGCTATAGTTGGGTAGAATAGGAGGGATTAATCTGAAACTTTGTCTATAATGACAGGTCTATTCCATTGAGAATCTTTATGCCATTATCAGTAAGATTAGCAAAATGATATAATTTGTTAAAGTTGTTGCATTATGTTTTCTTCTATGACTTGATAACCAATTTTTTTGTCATCTTTGTATACTGCTAAACTTTGTTCATGATATAAGATTATTCTCAAAAGACTTGATAACCAATTTTAAGACTCCATCAATACTTTTGCTAAAAGAAGCTGGCAAAGTTTGTAACCGAAAAGCTAGATCTCTCAAAACTCTTCTTGATGCAAACCCTCAACAAATAAATGATGATAGTATTTAGGTATGAAGAAGTAAATATATTTATAAGACAGCAAAAGAATAAAGAAAAAGGTGGGTATGAATTATGAAATGATTAGATTCTTATCGTGGGGGGTTTAAAAATAAAATGCTTAGTACTAATAGGTCTGGTTGTGATATTGATTCTTATATCATTCTTATTTCTTATATCATGCTTAGTAGAAATAGGTATGGTTGTGATAGGCAGGGGGGCTACGCAAGCAGGGGGTGAGTGCAGGCAGGGGGAGGGAGTTGTGCAGGCAGGTGGGGTGTGTGTAGGAAGGGGGGTTGTGCAACACAAACAGCAGACATATGAAGCTGAGGTAAATTTGGAATCATTAGAGTTAACAAAATCTTGAACATATGTCAGGTAATTTAAACTCACAAGTCTTGAACATACACACAACAAGTGAACATACACGCAGCAAATGAACATACACAAAAGCATAACAGGTTCGTACTAACTGGGATTAAGCTCTATATGCCTTCAACACTACGGTTGTACATGCATCAGCATATAAAATGATTTCCAATGCAATAAAATATAAATACTACAGTATACTTCTACATGCCTTCAAAAGCCTAATAGATTTCTAGGTTAGTCCCAAATAACATGAAGACATAAAATACAAACCCCCATAGATATATCACATACGAAGTAATAAAAACAAAACAATCCAAACACAAACATATTAAGTTGCTCAATATACAGCCACATCAAGCAATGATCTCAACTTCCAATAAGAATTTTACTAAAGCTAACACTGTCTGTAGAGCCAAATCATGCAATGATTTCAACTTCCAATAAAAAATTTACTAAAGCTAACAGTGTCTGCACACTTAAAGATCTCGAATCAAGTAAGCACCATAGTTTTTGAACTCTATAATTTTGATATCGATCCTACCCCTATCTTTCCTAATTTTTGGCTTGGTAGTGAAAACATTTCCTTAAACGTTGAACATGACTATGGGGATTCTTCCACTGAAAATGTATGATACATCCCTAATGCAAACATAATTCAACAATCTCACTTAGTCATCAAAACTTTTTAGCATTCAGTTTCCAACACAACTGTGGAAGCATTAGATAATAGAAATAACGCACTTCTCCAACAGAATAGTAGAACCGTTAGAATTTGCATAAAGTAATACCAATACAATTGAAGTAGTAGCCTAAAGAGAAAATCTAATTGTACCAATCTACACCCCCAAATTAAAACCAAACCCTAAACACAATTGCACTAGATATTCGAGCAAGTTGAGATATACCTTAAAAGATTCAAGCAATTAGCCACATGCAAGACTCGAGCAATAAGCCACCACCACCGCCTTAACCACCTTCACTAACTCACTTCGTAGCCGAATTGTGAATTGGGAAGGAAAGGGGGAGTTTGTGAAGAAACGTGCGCAAATTGCGTGAGAAGAACAACGCTGGGAAGCAGTTGAATTGGGGAAGAACGTGCGAGGAATCAGATCTGGGATTCTGGGAAGCAAAAGGAATTGGCTGGGGAAGAACGAAGCGGCTGTGAAATGAACATGCGTGCGTGGGAAGTAGGGATGAGTAGTATATGGGGAAAATTGGATGGGCGGGAAGTAAAAAAACTGAAATTTTCATTTAGGCGCTAGTGCCGTTGGATTAGATAATTTGGCCGTTGGATTAGAACATATGTGCAGTTGGATTAGCATGCCTACTTTTAAAATCGTTGTATTAGCCCACTTTTTGGTATAATGAATTTGGTTACGTTGTATTAGCCTTGTCTAATGCAACGGTAACAAAATGGTCGTTGTATTAGCTCCTTTTATACCATTACATTAGATTGAAAATGTAGTAGTGACGGAATTTTTCGTTTGAAAAACCAGAGAAATCCTATATTGTGGTTAATACTATAGTCTGATACATTCCTCAGTTGTCACTGTTTGGATTCAACCCCTATGACTTGGAGTAAAGCTTTAAACTTCATAGTAAAACATCAAGTATTTCCTTATGTAAGGTTATCTTAATGAGTTTATCGTCAAAATTGATAAAACACCAGAGGTTAAGGCTAGAATTATTGCCCAATGACCATGTATGGCTAATTATTTTTTTTCCTGGTAATACGCTTTTGTCATTATTTTATAAGTTAATTTGACTGGCTACTGCAAGGACTAACTACTAACCACTCATATGAAATGGAATGTCATAAAAAAATAGATTTGAAATGAACTTGGTATGATGGCCTTGAACTCAAATGTTACCTAAACTAGACTATCGATAAAGAAGAATAACCTCGTACTTTTGTAGATGGTAGGTGCAATTTGTCCATCTCACTCTTCCCTCCTTTAGCATTCTGTGCATAGGAGACAGAGAGGATCCTCCTCCATTAAACCAGAAGTATATGAAGTCGCAGCGCAGCTGAATTATTTGACAGCTTTCAAGTTTTGTTGTGATACTTCCAATATGTTTCGGGATGGGGATATGAATTGACAGCGATGCACTGATTGATCAAAGTTACAAGGATGGTGGACTCTATGAGCTCTCCTACTGAAATGTTCTGATGTAGTATGTATATGTTAAGTGATTGCACCGAGTTTGGTTTAAAGTTGAAGTATCTTTAGTCTAGTTATCTGCAACACATGGTAGATGCTGTCAACTTTATGCTTCGCAAACTTGCTTAGTGTTAGTGCAGTTTTTTTCAAAGCAGTCTCGAATTATTTGTATTTCATATGAATAAGCTGGATTAGTTGCTTAACTTATGGCATATAAGGTTAGTGGATGTAGATATACTCCATTTGTCAGAAACTAATTGTCGTATTTCAATGCAAGTGTAGTTTCAACCAACAATATGAATACTAAATCCAGAAATCTGAAGTAAATGTCAGATTGATTGAATTGGTCTTTGGCATTCTTGTTACTTTGTATTTTTTAGACTGGAAATTGGTTTAAATGAGAATTCAGTTTGTCTCGTTGGAGACATAATCCTGCCAAGACATTGTTCTCTTGGTTTAGATTTCATGGCTATTTACAATTCATGTTTCCTTTACAGTTGTAAATTCCTCAACTGGAAAGAAACTTGTTACAATGTGGTAAAACTGGCATCATCACTTCTATGTCATATATTTCTGTTACATCAGTCATGTCTTTTTTTATTTAGGCTTTTCACCATGCTATTGTATTCATAAATCCTTCATAAATTTTGCTCGTATTGAACTTGTTTCCATTGATTGGCATGGCCTAATGCACACCATAAAGGATAATGACTAAACTTGGAATGCTTATACAAGTGAAGAATGAACTTTGAATTAGATCACAGTAGATGATAGTACACTCAGTATGTTAAAATTAAATAATAATGTAGTGTGCCCAACAAATTAGAGGGACTGAATGTGGTTATTATATGATGTGATTCATGGTAAAGGTTATTCAAAATCAATCACTAGAGTAGTGAAGATTTACTCACAGTTTGTTTTTGCATTTTTTATGTTTGTTACGTTTAATTCACATATGTATAATATTACATCAGTATTTACACTTCCCATGTATTTTATGCTAGGAATTCTATATAACAAGTCCTTTCTTCGATAAGAAAATAAATGAGGTTTGAGATATTAGGGCCAATTTTTTTGTAAGCAATGTCAACATATAACATTTAGTTGAACCTAATGAGTGCTAGTAGGTGAAGCTGTTTATAATTTGTATCCATACTCGTCATCAATGACTGATTTTGGTTGAGGATTGTGTCATGATGTAATTTTCTCTTTGTGGGGGCTACATTGTATTTTGATGTGTCCTTTTATAGGGTTTGTCGTGATGGATTTACCCTTAAAAATATTGGGTTGTCAATAGGTTGCTATTTATGGATCTTGTCGCCAAATTGTAAATAAAACTTTACCAAACTTATCATTTGATTTTAGGTATGATTATTTATAATTTATAAATAATACTTTGAAAGTATTCTAAGTATAAAGGCACAAAAATATGAATATATATATTGGACTTCAAATGATCAAATAGTGAAAATTTAAGAAATAACAAAGAACCCATTTATATCACACTTTAGTAAATAGGCAACGCAAATAAAAAATAACAATTCTCAACAAATGCTAATTGAGTTGCACAATTCAATATACTTGACACAAATAGAGATGCTACCAAAGCTATTTGCATCACATATAATGCTAAACCTATTTGCGTCATACTTTATTTAAAAAGTGACGCAAATAGCGATGCTGCCAAAATAATTTACATCATATTTTATGAAACAAATGACACAAATGTACGTGTATTTGCGTCATTCCTAGAGATGGCGCATATACTAACATCCTATTTGTGTTCCCAGCAGTTGTATCGTGCTATATGTGACGCAAATAGGACTTTGAAATGTGATGCAAATATCCATTTTTGTACTATGTGGTCTATGGAATCCTATTTTCCTTGAGTTATGCTCTGACTTGCTTCTGTTATAGTCTTCTCAAACCTGTTTCTCTTGTGGTTTTCTCAGACCTAGGTCCCTTGTAAGTACATGAAGATGGTTAACTTTCTTATACAATAAGGCATAAAAATAAGTAAAAATCCAACTGTATTTTTCTAGGAGATGTCATGAGTTATTTACTAAGATAATATTATTTTAAACAAAAATCTACTATTCTTGTCATTAGCCAGCTAAAATCTATTTGCATCACGTGACTAAATTATCTTCTGAAAGATTTGATTTTTATTATATCAAGTTCCCTAATACTTGTCCAAAGTTAATTGAGTGCTTAACAAAGATCACTGATTATATATGATTATATACAATAATATGAAAATGAAAAGTGTCATCACTTATAGAATATCCACAAGTGATCGCACAGTTCAAAGGTTTTCTAAGAAAACTATCTTATAAGTTAGTTGTCATCTTACTAAGCTTATGCCTTGTATCAGTTTATAAACCTCTTAATGCACAAACCCATCTTGTTATCTTTTGAGATCAATACTGAGTTGTATTGAGAGAGTTGAGATTAAGAGTTTATAATGGACTCAAAGTTAAGTCTAGGGAAGGAGAAGAGAATAGAGTGAAGGCAGTGAGTGACTAAGGGTTCTTAAGTTCTTAGAAAAACTTAAGCAGAGAGGAGAGAAGGGAGATCCAAATATATAGTGTATTAGGAATTGCCCTCTTAGTAAAGAGTTGAAAATCTCGGAGTAGGGTAATGGTTTTTCCATTGAGATGGGTACAAAGGTATTCACGCTAAGAATCTTTTAGTCTCTCTCTGTGCATGTTTCTCTCATTGTCAAAATTCCTGCTTTAAATTTCGCAAAATCTATTAATTCTCCCACTTCTAATTCAACCACCCTCCACCTCATTCTTGTAAGTGTCCATCTACATGACTTTTCCTTTTATCAAGTTCCTTTCTCTTCTTACAAGTTTTGAATTAATTTCGCAAAAGTATGAAACTCCAACTCACTTAATATCACTCCTCCCTCATCTTTTAAGTGTTCCATCAACTTAACAAAAAATTAAGATTATATTTTTAAGAGATGAGTACCAATCCTCACCCAAAACAAAGGTAAAAATTTCATGCTATATTTTTCTTGCTTGAGCAATTTTCTACAGATACCGACTATCTTCCAAAAAATATTAAACACAAAACATTTAGTTCAATTTTTAGTGGCTTCAACGGTTTTGAAAGGGTTACTCCCACTTTACAAATATTGAACAAGGTTTGAATTTTGTTAGTATATTTCTTGAAATAAAATATAAGAGGAATATGTGGTGTTCCGGTGACTTAGAAATTGTGCAATTCTCTTTTCATGACATTTCCACTATATATAATTTCAAATTTCTATGTCACTAGAACACCTTAGATACTTGCTGGAATCCAAGGAATATTCTACCAAGAATTAAGAGGAATATTCTACCAGAAGTATCATAGCAATATTATGTTTGGTAGCCATAGGGGTGTCAATCGGTTATACGATTTGGTTTTGGGTTTGATTTATCGGTTTTTGATTATTAACTAGTTGATTATTAATGGTTTATCATCTTTAGCGGTTCGGTTCTGGTCGCTTTTAAAAATTATCGGGTCGGTTCGATTTAGTATTTTTATTGCAGTTTCTATTTGGTTTAGGTCCTAATCGGGTCGAGTTGTAATCGGTTTAGGTTGTAATCGGTCGGTTTGAAAATGGTTGTGCCGATTTAAAGTAGTTTTTGGATCAAAAAGATTCGGGCACTAGACGGTTCGGGTTGTAATCAGTTTGGGTCATAATCTGTTAAGGTCATAATCGGTTCTGGTCATGATCGGCTCGGGTATTATTCGGGTTAGGTTGTAATCGATTCGGGTTGATATCGCTCGATAAGAAATCGACTTTTTGGTTCAAAAAAATTGGTAAAATTAGTTCAGGTCATAATCGATTTAGGTTGAATTAGGCCGGTTTGAAAATAGACCTGGTGTAAATGTGTTTCCAAAGTATATAGGAGTAGCGAGTAAGACTTATGCATATACATTACTCATATAGTAAGATGACTTGTAGGAATCATATCATATAAGAGTTAAGACTAATAAGAGTGTAAGACCATGTTATAATGTTATTTTAGAAATGCTTTTTTGAATGATTTAAACAGTTGAACCTGATAGTAGAGAGCTTGAGACAAACAAAAACTATATATATGAATATTCTAGATTTGCTGTATTGATTTTTGTGACTATCACTATTTGTTCAAATCCTACCATTTTAGTCGCTTTGTAATGGTTTAATTCCACGCTATTACATATTTGTAGTATATAACAAAAGGTTCTCAAAGTCAGGTTATAATGCTTACAGTGGAAGAATAATATATATTAATGTATATCATAATTAGATTAGAACTAGGTGGAAAGATCATTTTCATGGAATATAGATAATATATAAAATATTCAAATGTGTTCAACAATACAAAATATAGAGTGGAAGTAACAGTTTTTAAATGATTTGGTCATTACGGGTTACGGGTTGTAAATGTTTCGGTCAGAATGGTTTACGGGTAGTAAATGGTTCAGCCATAATGGTTTACGGGTCGTAAACGGTTAAGTCATAACAGTTTACGGGTTGTAAATGGTTCGGTCATAACATTTTACGGGTTATAAACAGTTCTGGTTTATTGGGTTTTTGTCGGGTTTTAACGTTTACCTAAGACTCCCTAGTGAGAGTCTTGAGGCAATAGGGGGAATGAAGTAATTTATCCTAAATCGTGTTATGGAGAAGCCAAACACATTCTCATTAGTGCGTGAAAGAGTCAAGTTGTAGATAACTATTACAAGGCCTAACCAATGTGGTATTTGCGAAACCCACCCTTGACCATTGGCTTCCTAGAAGCTACCTTTCATGGATGTGATAGAATGTGGGTCAACTTTAATCGGTGAATCCTTATTTAAGTCAAACTATGTCAAAGAGACCAAGAAAAAACCCCAAATCGCTCATCCATTTGAGAGCAAGAACTATTTTGTCATTGAAGAGGCACTAGTAGGAATTCATTCAATAATCGCTTCGGTACAACTAGTGTAGTTATTTGGAATTCGAAGCACTTGAGGGCTTGTATTGTACCTAATTATTTAATGTTGTGATTTTTTGAAAAATCGTAGCACTTATAACCTAGTATTTCAAACACGAAAAAAAGTTTAACATCTCCTTCTTCTCTTAATGTATATCATAACCCTCAACTTTCCTAACCTTAATATCCCATAACCCTTACTCCTCCCACTCCCAGTCCCTCACATTGCCTTCCTATAATCCTAACTTTTTTTCTAATGTGCCCATATCACCTTCTCTCTAACACACTTCAAAGTCTTACTCCTCTCTCCCACACTTGTGTCTCCATTGAAATGGCGTAAAACATTAGTCTTTACAATGACCCCCTTTCTCTCCCTTATTTTGATTTCAAGAATTCTACATACTTTAAACATGGGAATCTAAAGGTTTGCATTGGCCTTAGTCTACGTTTTTTTTATTTAATTTGTGTTTGTCAAATCTTTGCCTTGCATATGCGTGTTTTTTAGTGGGTTAGTTTTGACAAATGTTGCTTTAGATATATTATTGATTGCTTGAAGATTTCAAAACTTTAGGTTTATTATTTATTGCTTTGTGGTACACTTACGACTGCTTTGTTGCTAGATTATGTTTTTCTATGAAATTTATTGGATTTCATTCATAAAAATTGACGAATTTCACTAGAAACGAAAATTTTGGTTCTCTTGGAAGAGATGTTGTCATTATTTTCCTAGGTTTATTAAAGTGCATGTTATATGGATGCCCATAATTTAAACAAAGCCTTGACATGACACATGTTAATTTAAGATATGAATTTTGATTAAGTCACGTGTGTGTGTATGTGTGTGTGTGTGTGTGTGTGTGTGTGTATATATATATATATATATATATATATGTATATATATATATATATATATATATATATATATGTATATATATATATATGTATATATATGTATATATATGTATGTATATATATGTATATATATATATATATGTATATATATGTATTTGGGTGGGCATTTGATTTAGAAAAGAGGATATCCACAATAGTCTAGCTTCAACAATAATAAAGTTATGCAACTCAAGCTTTTCGGAAAATAGTCTCTAATCGCACTTGAAATTTGTGGAACATACAAGCTTTTATGGTTAAGAACATTTCTTGGTCCTTGGCTAAATTTTATGCAACTAAGACCCTATCTTTGAAAAGGTTTAAAATGGAGAATTGGTAATGTACTTTCTTTATACTTTTAGAAAGATAGTTAGTGGTTTAGTAATGGATTTTTATTGTTTTCTAATAATTCTAATCTCTATTTTTTGTGCTTTCTTATAGCTTTCTTATAGTTTTTATTGTTGGTTTTAATACTTAGAATTTTTACTTAGTTTCATACTTAGTTTTAAAATTTACAGACCGAATTCGGGATAATTCATTTTCCATGCTCCCAAGTGCATTTCAAAGACTTTTTTATTGACTTCTAATTAAAGGTGCTTTTCGTATTCTTATTTATTCTCTAGAAGCTATCATCCCTAGTAAAATAAAGCATAAATATATAAGTTGTTGATATAAAATGATTACCATATAATCAGAGTTAGACAAATATATGAAATGAATGTATTTTATTTGATGGACTTTTCTTGATTGAAAGATTGGTTTGGTTAATGGTGAAATAGGTTTGATGCAATGATAGGATATGTTGGAGTAGCCCCATTATAAGAGAAACTCAGTAAAACTTTTTAGTGAAATTTAAAGTTAATGGGTTTTTGAAGGATGAAATTAGGTAAAGTTTTGGTTTTAGATGGAAAATAAATGTAATATTTGATGAATAATGGGTGTTTAATGGAGTGGGATTGAAGATTGAGTGAAAATTTAAGTGGGTGACGAGAACGAAGTGCATAGAGCAAGAGAGAAAAAGGGTGAAGTGTGAAGAAATTAGGGGTCTTCCCGAGATTTCATTAACCTAGGTGAAGGGGAATCGATCGAGTGTCCAGCACACTCAATCAAGTTTGCTGCCAAAATGTTGTTTTTAGCTATTCTAAAAATATGGCCAAAATCATGTTTCTAGAAGGGACTTGATCGAGTGCCTTTAATTTTAAGCAAAACGTCAGTTTCTGCCAAAATGCAAAAGTGAAAGATCTGAGAGGACTCTATCGGGTGCACTGTACACTCGATCGAGTGTCTAAAGCTTGTTGCTCTATCAATAGGTTTTCACTAGTCCTTGGATCTTGCTTGCACTTGTGTTCTTCCTCAAGACCCTAAATGAAATCCAATCCACATAATTAAATCAATGCTACCTTCCTAATGATCGGGATAGCCAAAAACCTACAAAATAAATACAAGAAAAAAATAAAAGGCATAAATCATACACAAAAGCTAAGAAAAAAAACAAAATCAGAATAATAAAAAAGGAAAAGGTAAAAGGTAAAAAAAATGGGTTGCCTCCCATATAGTTCTTGTTTTTTGGGTCTTAAGCTCGACCCCTTTGACTTTCAACCAGCTGATGATTAATTGGAAAGGTTAAGGCTAACTTTTCCTTGGATAAGGTCCCATATACGATGACCATTTCTAAACATGCTAGGATGGAGGCTTCTTGTTATGCACTTAGCCGAAATCTACCTTAGAAAGAGAAGATGCGAATTTGGGATCACTAGGTGCCCAATTAATTCATTACATTTAGCTTCTCAATATTCTTAACACTCCCTAAGTGATTAACTCTCAGCTCATTCTTTTCAGTTAACAGGGGATCTTTACATGGATCCACCCTATAGACCGGTGTACTCATGGGTAGATTATCTGCCAGACCAGCTAAGGCATACTCCACCTTCTTATCCCCAATCTCAAAGGTGATCTTACCATTCTTCATATCTATAATGGCTTATGTTATAGCCAAGAATGGTCTCCCTAGAATAATAGAAGCCCGCACATCTACTTATTTAATCTCCATTACCATGAAGTCATATGGTATAGAGAACTTCCTCAAATGGAGAGGAGCATCTTCTAATATGCCCATCGAAGACTTCACAATCCTGTCCACTAGTTGAAGAGAGATATGAGTGGGTTTCAGCTTACCCATCTGCATTTTATTATAGAGGCACAAAGGAATAAGATTTACTACAGCCCCTAGATCCCATTACGCATTTTTGATCTTTACATTACCCAATATGACAAGAATGGAGTAGCTTCTCGGATCACCCCGCTTCATAGGAAGAGTATTCTGAATGAGTGCGCTATATTCCGTTGTAAGATGCACTATCACATCATTCTCAACCTTCCTCTTTCTCGACAACATCTCCCTCAAATACTTAGCATACGCGGGCATTTTTGAAATGACTTGGAGGAATGGAATGTTTAAGCAGAACTTCATGAAAACATTTAGGAATTCCCCGTACTTCTTCTTGAGCTTTTCTTAAGCCAACCTTTGATGGAAGGGGGCAGGAGACTTATATGTTTCCATAGGAGTAAAGAGAGTTCCTTCTTCCCTTCTTCAGTGTCTTCAGCAACAACCCCCTCAACTTTGAGCTCTTTTAAAGCTATCATAAGTTTCATTGGTGGATCTACCAATTCCTTCCACTCCTCTGAGTCACTGCATTCATCTGTTTCTTAGGAGTTTGGGTGTTTCTAGGGAATTGTCCTGAAACCTTTGAGAGAAGACTAACTTGTTGAGCTAGTTGGTCAAGTCGAGTCCATATAATCTTTGACTGAGCTCTAAGTTTAGTAGTCTATTTTTCCTACTCAGCGTTTTTCTTAGTTTGTTGGCAATGAAAGTTTCTTATAAAACTTCCAGGTTAGACTTTTGGGTATCTTGGGTTGTTGAAAGGTTTGTGGGTTAAATGAGAGTCGTCTATTAATATTAAAACTAAGTGGTCCTTGTGGCTAGTTATAGATGTTGCACTATGAGGCATGGTTCAGGTTCGGGTTTATCACATTCTGGTTGTTCTTATAGGAGAAGTGTGGATGTTGCTTCCAAGCCTCATTTTTGGTGTTCAAAAATGGATCGAATGACCTCTTTTGGTTGTTGTAGATGGCGTTCACCTTCTCAATACCTAGAACACCTACAGTGTACTGACATTGGCTCACATCAAGCTCAGTAATACCACAAACCTCACAGGATGCAACTATAGTAGACTTCCCATGTATCTTCCCCAAACTATCAGTAAGAGATTGCATGCAAGCTACTAGTTTAGAGATGTTGGCATTTGCAGCTAAAGAAGATCACTATTTCCTATGATATGCTCTTGAAGAGCGTGAAGTATCAGTAGCATCCATCTTTTCATTAATGTCAAGGTACCCTGAGCATCATTCATCTGGATGTTACCCCCTGAAGCTACATTGATATATAGTTTGGTGTTGTGGTTTAGACCATTGTAGAAGGTATGAAGCAAGAGTCAATCTAGTAACCCATGATGAGGACAACTGCTGAAAATTGTTTATCTCGGCCCTTAGCTTAGCCGTTTTATCCTGGTCCAAAAACTTCATGAGAAAGCCTTTAGCTAACTTGTCTTAGAATCATATGTGCCCGAACATTTATCTCTCAGCCTTTCCCGCACTCTATCCCTGAAGAAGAAAGGAAATAACCTCAGTTTCACTACATCTTCCAAGCAATCCTTCATCTCCATGGTATCACACTTTTCAAGGAATCTCTCGATATGTGAAATGGGGAATTTAGTGTGGGGGCCCAATGAAAGAATCACTAGAGATAAACTGAATAAAAGCAGGCTTCAATTAAAACTATACAGGAGTAACCTGCGACTGAGATTTGCTTGACATCGTTTGAGGATTAGGGATGCCATACACAAACAATGTCTTTTGAGGTGGTTTCTTAGCCATATATTTTCTTTCTTTGCTTTCTTCTTATGCTTTATTTTCTTCTTTGTGGTGTTCTCAATCTCGAGATCTAGAGTTATCATCTCCTCAAAAACTGTACATCGAGAGTGCATACACAAAGATAAACTAGAAAACAAAACATCAAATAGACAAGCACGATAGCCGAAGTAACCTAAGAAAAATAAATCCTAATAGAAACCAAAATTGAAATAACAAAATCAAACCGTTAGTCCCCAACAACGGCCCCAAATTTTGACATGTTGTGGCTACCCTATCAATAGTGTCTATCTACCTAAACTATGTAGTTCGGGTAAGTAGGGTCGAAATCCTAATAGACTATTGGAGATTTAGCTATCTATGTTCTATGCTTCTATTAGGCAAGGTCACGAATAATAAAGGGTTTCTAAACTAATCTATGAACTAAGATAAGCTAATTACAAATTATGGCTAAGACAGATATCAATATAATAACAAACATCAAGGACAACAAATGCCCACTAACATGAGTATATATAGAATAGGATACACACCCGGTCCCTTGAATTCAATTCATAATGCAATTCCTAAGACGAATGTACCCTCAACAAAACTAAAAATCTCTCTTGAGTATCAATAGCTTCCTCTTGAAGCAATCATACGTACTTTCGTGGAATTATGCAGTAAGAAGATATTATACATAACATTCAAATATTCTTAATACTCATGACGTCTACTTTCATGGTCGACACTCATACCTTAACCTATGATTATAATCCAGATTATAAACCGTCTTTCACCGTTAAACTTAATCCGTGCCATTATTTAACTAGGTATAGTCTTTTAATAGTGTTAAAGCCAGTTATAAATTAAAAGAATTTATTCATGCATTGAGATTCATGTTTCGGGGTTCCTATATACCTAACCCACATTAGGATTCATCGGAATCCTAGATTAGGAGACTACTCACACATGGCTAACATAAAACCAAAGCAAATAATAACAGCATACATGATTAATAACAACAAATAGATTAAAAAAAATAAAGAGAACAAATTACTAAAAACTATATAAAAAAATAAATCAGAATTCTGCTGTCACAAGGCTAGTGTATGCTGGAAATCCAAAGTGTTCAAAGGAAATTAAAGAGCTAGAGGGAAAACTAATGGAAAACTAATAAAAACCTATTGCTAGACATCCAATTTAACCTAGGAAAACATCTAATATATATACAAAGCAACCAGGCTTGAATAAGGAAAGTGCAAAAAAAAAACGGCCTAGTAAAATGGACTCAATTGAGGGCCTCCTCGTCGGGTCAAAATTTAGCGAAGATCCAAATTGGCATTTCTAGTAGAGATTCTATCGAGTACTCTGTACAATCGATCGAGTGTTCTCATTCTTCACTTTTACGCCTAGAAGCTATGTTCTGCCTATATCTATGCTTGCACTCAGTCTAGTCTTTTGCTGTACTTGATCGAGTCTTCTTGTTTTAGACTGGTGCATCTTCTATTCAACTCATTTGCTTCATTTGTGAATCGTCTATTGACTAACCATTTCACATAGCTTCGTGTCACTTCATCTTGACTCCCAAGACTCCATAAAATCTCTTCATGAGATCTTGAACTCGTCTCCCACCTCGAAATCTTAGAAATCCTGAAAAAGACAACAAGAACTACGAAAACTCTTGAATGCGTCATATGAAAGAAAATGAATAGAAATTAAGTAAAAATAAGCTAAAATGCATCTAAACTACATGCAAATATTCCTAGTATACCCTTAAATCATATATATAATTGAGACTTATCATGAATGCCACCATGGACTTGACCTGTAACATTATATACTTCCTATTTATCATTATACCTAAGGTGGAGACCCTTTGGGTACAATATATCGTCATTTAAATTGCATGGCCATCAGCATTAGAGCCATCTTATTCTTTTTAGATGTATCAAGAGGATACTCTTTGTCTCGAAAGTAATTTAAGAGATTTGGGTATTACCATGGCAACTTCATTGCCAAGAACATTGATCTGCGCTGCGGGAGAGTCATCCATTAAGAGTAATAAATCTTTTAAGTCAAACTTGGCTAGCAACTAGGATTAGCTACCAAGAGAGTCATCAATTGAAAAATGGCTTCTCAAAAAGAACTTCAAAGGGCCCAAATTTCACATAATATAGACCATGTGTAAGAGCAAGCTATGCCTAAGCTTCTTTTTAGCCATCAACGAAGGTCTTTACCAATTCCTTTTCTTGTGGATATGATGGATGAGTGAACATTTAGAGCCATCTTCCTCCAAGAGTTGAGATATGTCATGAACCCCTTGTTTATGTCTTGTTCTAGAACTTCAAACTCCTAAAGTGTGATTTGAAGCAATAAATTAGGGTGGTATCGATTCATGAAGGTGTTAGTGACATACTCCCATGTTTTAGTTTCCTCGTCCATTAGAGTATTGAACCATTTATGGCACATGGATTCTAGGGTTTAAGAAATATGACGGAAAATAACTCAGGTTCTACCCCTTCAATGGCCTTGGTGGCCCTAAAGTTCCTTGTATGATATTTGATCTTAGGGTTGTCATTAGCTATGAAATTGTCACTTAAATTGACTTTCCCCTTTCGCTTATCCATTGGTGAAGGAATCAGAGTAATGGGCAACAATTGTGATTTTGTTAACCATTCCTTCAATTTAACCAACAAATATAATTAGTAATAATATATACTTTGAATATAGTTTCAAAATATACCTTAAACGTATATGTAATTGTAGAGGGAAGGGAGTGAGAAAGACAATATGCCATTTTTAAAAATTATATGTACAATGAATTTCAATTAAGTACTTGTAAACCAAGTCACGGTTCCCTATATCATTTTTACATAATAGTAATATTTAATGTATTTTCGTGATTTTTTCTCATTGACTACGTACTAAACACGAACATAACATACCCTTAATAATCAAATAGCTAACTTTTTATTTCCGTACCCAGATTGCTACTATCAAGACATATAAAGAACAAGTAAATAAACAAAAAGTTTTATTTTTTTAATATTTATTCTCATTTATTTAGAAGTTGTCCTCATTGGATCATTCACATGTTTTGCTCAAGTCGGATACGCACACAAAACCAGTAAATGCGGTTCAGATAAAGAATCAGTAAATAGTTGGCTGGATGCATGCATTTTACCATTTCATATTAAATTGCTGATAGCATCAATTCATCAGATCATAGAAACGAGGTGAATGCCCAGAACAGTACCATGCAGGCACCACAAAAGTAACTCATGTACTTGTGTGTTTAGTAATCTTGTATTATTATCATGTTCATATTATTAGATGACAGTACATTCTTATAGTGATTTAAAGAGAGCAATACTCAGTGACGCTAATGATATTTATGATAAATAAATATTACATCGGTTAGTTATTTATAAACGATTGTTCTGTATGTGAGATAATTATCCCTATATATGGGCTAATAACACTTATATATGAGAAAATATCATTTATACATATGATATCTCAGTAAAGTATTTTTTTCTTTTACTTCTTTTAGCTAAGATAATATCACCTATATCTGACATAATAATTGTGATGTAAGATTTTAGATATAAATTAAAATATTCTCATAAAGGAATTGACCAAATACTTTTTCAACCTACCAGTCAATTTCTCTTTTTTAAGGGTCGCCAGTTATGTAGATGTAGCCAACGAATACCATAATTCACCTATCTACATCATCAACCGATATAATGCACCATCCTTGAAGAGCCCTCTTCAAAAGGGCATAGAATAAGGCACTATTGTCCAAGAAGTTGTCCAAGAACGAAGATCTTGATAATCTAAAACTAACATATCCTAAAAAGAAATCGAATCTAAATCCTTCCATAATAATGCAAACAATTACCGCCCACAGAACTTGGTCATACCTTTTTATGTCGGCAGAAAATCCTTAAATCTTATATTATACAATTCTTAGCAAATTATTAATTATGAAAGCTAGGGCCTTAGCGTCAAGGCACTCTTTAACATAAGATAAGTTACTCGTAGTAAGCCCAAACGGGTTGTCATTTATTATTTATATACGACTTAACAGGCAAATTGCGGCTGAAGTGATTACTCAAATAATTTGTTGGACAAGAAAAATCAAAATTAGTTGTAACGAATATTAAAAAACTAAAGCTAAGATTATCGAAGACACCGAAAGAAAGCCACCAATAGCTTTAAGTTATGGTATCTTGAGACACGCCCAGTATAATGGAGACAATATATTACCAAATAAAATACATTATCTAAAATAATTAATTATGCTTAATTAACATCTCCTAGATGCTTAATGAAACCAACCCAAAACCCTTCTGTTAATTACGTTTTTTTAGCACATGACAACATCAGACTGTGAGCGGCTGCTCATACCACATGAACTGATCAAACTTTCAGAATCAATGTTTTGCATCAAACTATAGAATATAATGAAGTACAGTAATTATTACACTTAGCATTAGGTGTAGCATGGAATAATGATTTGATTATACTTATAATGATCTCATTGAAAGCAAGGGTACCTCGTTGATTAACTACATACAGTCGAGCTAGCAAATGTAAAGCCAAAATCTTTACTCCTATAGCCCATTCACCATTGTTCAAAAGGATTAACTGCAACTAATGCTGGTTGAAATTGAGAAAATTAAAATAAAATTTAAAGCAAGTAGATACCCAAGCGCTACTGATGAAAGAACACAAAATCGAGCGAGTGTTAGGCGAATCGAATCGGGATAAAAGAGGCCGGGGAATTGCATGATCATTGCATCAGAAAATGGATATTCTTTTTAATCATGCCAAGGCGTTTGACCTGTTTGAAATCTCTCACCTTCGGCATCCAATGTCGTCATCTATTGAAACAAAAGATGTTTGAGAATTATGTTAATAAACTCTTTAGTGTAGGATAAGCTGTTTAACTAACACAATTATTACTGAAATATAATAAAATTACGGAACATATTACATAAGTGAAATGATTGGTTAGTCTTACCTAATTAATTAATGTTGACTCGAATCAGGGGACAAGGATGATGAGGATGCCCTATTATTCGACATTGTATTAGCTCCACCATGCAATTCACGGTGAATCTGTGATGGAATGTAAAACCGCATGAAGCTATCAGATCCGTTTCCGATACTCGGAATCTCTTGAGGATGATGCTGGTGGTGGTGTTGGTGCTGGTGCTCCTCCATAGCGCGTACTAATGGAGAGAAACTGGACTGAAGGGTACCCCTCTGAGAATATGCCGCTGGTGGTATTTGGCCTTGTTGGCATAGTAGAAACCCTTGTGGTGGCACTAAGGATGGGTTGAATGAAAACCCTCCCCTCCCTTCTCCTCCACCACTACAACTGCCACTACCACTACCATTACCATTACTGCTACCAGGACAAGCACCACCCGGCCAACCAAATAACCGTGTGAATCGGTTTAAATCGTGTGAATGTTGTGGCTCCGCCCACCCACTAGTCCCACCATCAAACCCCAAAGAAGATCCTTGTCCTTGGAAGAGACTCGAGTCATGGCTCGAATGTGTGTGGTGTTGGCCACTACTACCACCCCCACCACCCGGATCCTGAAGAGTGTGGAGTGACAAACAAAGATCTTGGCTGTTCTGGCTAACTCCACTTGAAATGAACTCATGTGGATAGTTCTGAAAGCTGATGGAATTTTCTTCAGATGTATGATTATTAGTTGGAAAAAATAACTTCATACTATCACCTAAAGACTGTGAGTCCACACATTGTTGCGGAACATAAAATGATGATGACCCAGCGTTATCACCTACAGGCAATTCATTAGACTCCACATTCACATCCACACCATTGGAAGCACTCGCTATCGGATCCCATGGTGGTAGCTCAGCGAGCTTATCGATAGATGCTTGCGCCTTCTTGATAAGCCAATCAACAGCCTTGCTAGGTCGGTCATACCCTAACCTATCTTGAACATCATAAAATTGGATGGCAGTATGAGCGGAGAGGCGGACTCTTCGGTCCCTTGGACCCTTAGCGGTGAACACCTTGCTGTGGCGGTCCTTTCGGCCGGTGGCTCGGATAATATGACCTCCTTGCACTTGTACAATCTCTCCCCCTCCGATAGTACTCTTGAGCCCCATTTTACCCCTCTGCTTTGTAGTGTAGGATGTGTTTGGAAAAATGTTTTGGTGTTGAATTACATGACTGATTTCTTCTTGTTCTTGTCGTTGAGATTTTGGGTCTCTTGTGCTTTGGAAATCCAGATTAGAGATTATTGGGTAGTTCCCAAAAAAAAGGTTCGAAAACTTTGATACTTAAATTCAAGAACAAAAAGAAAAAGGGAAAGAAATACAACTCGGTTTTATCTAATTTATAGAAAAGCCAAAACGGTAAAACCTTGTTCCGGTTACTGTTGCTGCTGCTGCTGCTGCTGCTGTAGATGCTGATCCCAAAGAAAGTAAAAGCACTTAAACTCTCTCAGAATTACACTGCCCAAATCAAGAAAATTTGAAAAAAAAAAAAAAAAAGGGAAAGAAATTTTTGGTTATACCGAACAAAGTGAACAGACAGATAGTATGTGAAAATTTTGATATCTGAGTTGCTACGACAGAGAAACCTTGGTTTGGCATAGGGAGGTGGGAAGATAGAGAAGGGGCAGAAGAGAGAGTTTGATAAATTAAAAAAAATCTTGGTCAGAAGGTTTTAAAAGAGGGGAGGGGAAAGCATGGTAGGGGGAAGTGGGGCTTTGCTGCATTAGGGGTTAACCGGTTAAGGGTGCTTAATAATTAACGGTTAGGACAAGGAGAATTGCCTTTGAGTTTTATGTCTTGTCATTTATCGCAAATTGATAATACGAATTTACGGATGTGATTCTTTTGAACTCATGATATCTGTCTTAATTACTATCCCATATTAGTTATTATATTTTTATTTTTAGAGTCAAATTTTAAAAATTTTAACTATAAATTTTAATTATATTATAATAAATAATATATTTAAGTAATATCTTATTGAATTCATTTCGATATAAATTTTTAGAATATTAAGTTTTCGTAATTTTTTGTCTTATGAATTTAGGGAAAAAAAACGTTTTAAGTTGTGCTTTGGAAACCATAAAAACACTAACATAGCAAATAAAATGAGATGAAGGGAGTATGAAAACAAAATGATTGAAGATGAAAAGCTAAATGATTTGACTAAAATTTTTGATTTTGTTAGAATCGATTAGACACTAACTAGTCTACTTTTTGTACACATTAAATAGGACACTTTTAGATTTTTTAAGGTAAACTTAAAACTTTACTAATAAAATATCCTTTTTGTTTGAAGTTTTTAGTGAGGGTTCTTGAAGTTATAACGAGGCTATCAAGAACTCTATTTAAAGACTACTTGCAACATTAGAAAGATGTATTTGAGAAGGATATGGCACAAATGTTCATATGTATTACTTTTTTAAAAGATGTATGAAAGGAATTCCATGGATAACAAATGGGCAAATGATTTTCAAAGAAATAATTATATATCTAACATAACTTGACACTATATAACCATTCCATATAATTGTATGAATTTTCCAATTAACGTATAGCAATGAGAGAGACTTATTAGATGAAATTATCCAAAGACTATTTTAGTAAAGGAGCATCGTATTAGAAAATATGCTTTGTAACCTTCACTCTAATCATTTTAGTGTTTGTCAAATGGAAATTTAAAATTGTGTTTACGAGCTTACTTTGTTCTTATAATACTTCATCTGTTTTACTTTAACATTTTGATTTTTTACTATTCACAAGTTCGACATTTAATTTTCTTTCGTAAATTATCCTTGAGAAGAAATATAATATGTAAGATCCTATTAGATTTATATATATATATATATATATATATATATATATATATATATATATATAAATTAAAAGTTAAAAGTTAAAATACACACAAATAACGATAATTTGAAAGTGCTGCAATTAAAAGAAGTAGGTGGTAAATCTCAACCAATAAAAAATTAGTACATTACCCAACTATGCTAACTAAACTAAATATCTATACAAGTACTAATCATTAAGGACTTACGAAAGTCTGCGGAAGTGTTGGGTAATGAATTATGATTAGGGAAGCATGGTTGATGAATAGTGTAGAAAAGGGAATATATGTGTGATGTATATATAAGGACCTTTTCCTTTCACCCAACTTAGACCCACACTCCAATTGCAGGCTTTGATAATGATCTCTAACAGCCTTTCTGAGCTTTCTTTCCTATCTGTACTATTATAAGTAGTGTTGTTTTCCTTGAGAGGAAAAAAAATAAATGAATTAGGTAGATAAATTTGAGGGGGGCCAGAGCTTCACAGGGGGTAACGACAAACATATTTTTAATGACACACTTGCCCTCCCTACTTTTTCATGATCCTTTGTACTCTATCTAATAATACGCTCTTATCCAGCGCCGGTGCTATAATTTTTGTGTTATGGATTCGGAATTTAAATATGGGTCACTTGTGTAACAATGGAATTGCTTAACCAATGAACTGAGACTTACTTATATTTTTAAGAAATGTACAAAATATATATAAGATTTTTTTAGTATGATTTTAACTGAACTTATACTAAAAACGTCACTGCTCTTACGTGCTTCTGACTTTTGGTTAATAAGATCGGCAATTTGGGGAGGAAAAAAAAACCCTTATCCCTGTCTATGGCTAGGTTCATATGTTACCGGTCATGAGGTGATATATGTTCGTATAGGTATCTCGTTTCTTATCATAATTACTCCGTAGTTGTAAGATCGATTAGTTAATTTATAAATATTGCTAAAGTGGATTCTCGAATAGAATGTTGTGTACTTTTCTAAAAGAGTATCAGTCGTCCTTCATTCACTTTTTATATATGATCCCTAAACTATAATACATGTGGAACTGTTACATAGAATTCTCTCGTTTAATTTATTAAAGTTATCATTGCATTTGAGTAAGTTATTTAGAAAGAATTTTAATGATATAATATTTGTTAACCTAATGAATCATGATGGGCTTAACTTTAGAGTAGGACTTGCACATATCATATCTTTCATCATAGGTATGTATTTTTTTGGCGAAAGAATAGCCACAAGTGGTAAATAATGCATAGGAAATTCAGATCTTAGGCATCACGAACAAGTGTTAACTAATTAAAACAGTTGTCATGACATAAATTTATATTATTATGTTTGTCCGTTTGAATCTTACCTAATATATTATGTTGGATTTAAACATTACTTTTGACTAACTTTGTACACTCCCTCTATCACCGTGAGATTGCCAAATTTCCATTAAGTTACTTTTTTAATGGTGAAAAAAATTAATTAGTGAGAAATCTTGTGAGATTAAATACAACTATTGGAGAAGAAAAGTGGATTAACAAATAGTTCAACCCTGTGAAAAAATAAATTGAGTAATTATAAAGGACAAAATAAAATAAAAAACATAGAAACAAAAAGAGTATACATTAGATATGGAATATATCCTTACTATGGAATATTATCCTTAATTTTCAAATATCTGGTTTTGGTCTCTTACACTAACAAACCATGTTCGGGCCTTACTTTAAATTAATTCAGGATTTCCTTAGTTGTTAGTTCAATAGGCCAATTTATTACCTCACGACCAAACCGGTTATGCATTGACGACAAAATGCATTCACATTAAAATAGTAGTTTTTTTTTTCTAAATACTGTTACATGATATACTAACTACTGTATAATGGGGTCAAGAAATGATTGGAGGTGATGCCCACATACAAATATATACTCTGCTATAAGCAGTTACATATTTATCCAAAATTCAAAAAATTTGGTGTTTCATAAGAAAGCATGTTTGCCTAGCAGCTAACACATGATTGATTGTTGATTTTCTTTTCTTTTTTTTTTCGAATATCCATCTCTTTCCAGCTTTTCACGTTTTTGGGTTGAGTCCTTTTCAGTACGTTTCGATATGATGGCCGCACGCACCGCCCATCGCCGCTCCTTTAGCCACGTCCATTGGGAAACGGTTCTTCTTTTCAATTGTCACCTTCTCTTCTCATTCTCATCTTCTATAAAGCATAACGTGATGAACCAAGCTTTTCTTAGCTTAGATGTATCTCTTTGATGAACGAATAATGCCATATTGTGTTTTGATGAGAATGAACACAAATCACTTTATTACTTAAAGTATTTATTATAAATTTGTTTATTTAAAGACTGAATACTCTTTTGTTACTAAAATTTCTTAGGATTAATTGATGGGATTAATCCAACTTTTAACCGCTTCACTATTTAACATTTTGTTTATTCATAAACAATCCAACATTTAACTTCAACCCTCTTTTATTGAGTCAGTTTTTTGGTTACCTATTATTGAGATAGTAGCAGATAATTTCAATCCTCTTCTTAAGCCATTTTACGGTTTAATTATCTAATTACATGTATTATTGTCAATCTTTTTGATTACTCTTCAACATCCTTACATTTCTCTTCCATATATATAATATCCTTCATTTTCACTCTTCCAATTGGTGCTTGAATTCATCAGTATTAGGAACAAGAAGGAAAAAAGGTGAAGAAAGGAAGAAGAAAGAGGGGGAGTAAGGATTAAAAAGGGAGAGGGGGAGTAAGGATTAAAAAGAGGAAAAACGTAGAGTAGAAAAAGTAAAAAGCATAAAGAACTTGTGTGTGGACTGATTATTATAGGTTACTATTTCGTACTATTTGATGAAATCGGATTAGGGTCAAAGGTTGGATTATTTAGAAATAAACAAAAGGTTAGATTATTAATAGTGAATTGATAAAATGTTGGATTGTTCACATCAGTTAATCCAATTTCTTATATTTTCTATACATTTAAGTTAAAGATAACTTTGACTTTAGCTAGTGAGTTAGATAAAGGTCTTACTTGGCAATTGATTGTTGATTGTCGGCTGTTTTGACTGGTTGTTTATTTTTGTTAGTTATACAGGTTGTCTATTTTGGCTAGTTATACAGGTTGTTTAAAAGTTGCTTCTTATAAATATATTAAGTAAAGCCAATTGTTGGTTGTTGGCTATTTTATATGAAACTTTTAAGACGTTATAATATTTGTAAATATTATGTTTGGTAAAGAATGAGAAAATTTAAGGATATAATAATAGTAATATGAAGTATTAATAGCCAAAAGCTAGGGTGATCAATATTTAATTTTTCGCTTAAAAGTAAAATAAAAAGCCAACAACCAAATATATCTTTTGACTATTTGACCAAATAAAAAAGCCAAAAGTTAAAAACCATTAAAAAACTAGTCAACAGTCATTTATCAAATATGGCCATAAGGAAAAATATAACCCATTTGATTCTTGAAAGATTTTTTTCAACTAAATATTATCAAGTCAACTTTTAATATTAGTACAATATATGTTAGACTATATTAATGGTTTAACTTAGATAGCCAAGACTGTAAAAAGAAAATATTAGAAAATTCAAAAACCTAATGAAGTTTTAGTGAATATATAAGAAAGGTTGTCTATCTAATTTATTTTCAAAATAAAATCTTCTACTCTCGTACATTCTCTTCTTTAAGTTTATGTGTAATGACAGTATAAAAAATCGAGTGTGAACTTATTCTCGAATTTAAGATGGGAATTCGTGTAATAACTCGTGATCAATACATTGTGTTTTTCTTCCTATATAGTTAATAGAGTAGGCCTTTTCAACTAATGACAAAATATACTTGGTGGTGCGTGTTTGGTACGTTATTAATTTTGTTTTGTGTTGTCCCTATCAATTCTTGCTACATATTAACATATTAATTCATACTAGTTAAATCTTGTTCCTTTCAAACTTAAGCATTCATACTAGTTATAGACTTCCAAAGTTCGTTAGTATTGATGGAAAACAAGAAAAAGATATCAAAATTTGCTTTTTTTTATTTGATAACGTTGCAGGATCGTAAAATGAGTTCGCTTGAACATTTTAGAACTACAAGTAATCATAGTATAGAACAAATAACTTGTAATTGTTTTGCTTTGAAAATCATTTTCTAAGTCACAAAGACATAATGTCACACGACGCTAGACCTGAGTATTGGGTCGGGTTAGGGCCGAGATGGGTCACATACAAAACAAGTCGGATCGAGCCGGGTCAAAGGAGATACATAATGGGCAGAGTTGAAGCGGGCCGTTCGAAAAGAGTATAGTTTTTGTCTATAAAGGGTGATAGTTTACATGAATCACTTCCAATATGTGGTAGTTGACCATCGACAAATAAAAAAACTAATTCATTATCTGATAGTATTTAAAAGTCTTAAAAATTATTGAACCATTATTGATCCGACTTGATCTATGAAAACCCAATAAAACATGGCCTTTTAAGAAACCGACTCATTATGCTAATTATTAATTAAATCATTACACAAACGGGTCGATCAAAGACCGTTAATGGAGCCCCTCCCATTTGAATAGGTCTACTTGACACCCACCATGCTTTAAGCCCTTCCCATATGCACAATTTACTTATCTTTCGTCGTGGGTCGTCTTTTTTATGCGGCATTCATGCTATTTAGGAAGCTCTTTTTAGGAAAATTGGCTACAATCTAATCCTTCGATGATCGAGGTTTTGTTGGATTGTCGTACTTCCTTTGTCCGAAATTCATTATCATATACAATGTTTATTACTGCTATTCGACCATTTGATGAACAATATAAAAACTACTAGGGCCTCAGGGGTCTTGTGAAATTTGTAAAAAAAAAAATGTATTACTCGAGTTTGGAAAATATTGTCAAAATACATGATGAATAATATTACTTCATCTTTGCTTGGAGAAGGGTATGAAATTTAGCTTTCACGGACTGTAAGAAATATGGGTTCGTATTACATAATGGAAACATAAATAGCAAATTTGAAACAACATTTTAAATGATGAACAAACAAATAAACAAAATATTTATTATTAACAAAATTAGGAGACAACTAGTTGTATTTTACAGAGTTCTGATCATGTCGTTTCAAGTTTCGACATATAGAAGTCTATTTCTGAATTTTGTATGGAATAAAATTAATGGGGTATTTTGTTTAATATTTTAAAATGGATTTTGAGTCTATATATTAGTTGGACTAGTTTTGGAATGGAATTACGTATCCAAAGAGTTCTATCTCATCCACAACCCTTTGAATTTCATACCTATCATAACCCTAAAAATGCATAACTCATTCTCATTTACTATCAAACCCTCTATACTACCAAGCAATATTAAAGTGATATGACTATTTGAATTCATACCCTAAAAGAATGGATTTCCATACCTTTTTATTCCTAGATGGCGAACCAAACACCCCTAATAGTATGAAGCACAGTAATTGAATTACGATGTGGCTAGGCTAAAGTCATTTAATTCTAGGTAGAGTTGGTGTATATATGTCAAAGTTATATGTATCAAATTTAATTGTGTGAAATTTAATAGACGTGATTAAGTAATGTAACATTTATATATGCTTCAAATGGAGCTTGGTGCTATTTAAACCAAGATATAGTCCAATTTAGAAGGTATTGTGTGTGAGAAGCCTAAATTAAAAAATTTTAGATATACATAGGAATGACAATGGATCGGAGTCGGAGCGGATCCAACAAAATCCGAATCTGATTCGACAAGTTTGCGGACTTTAATTTTGGATCCAAATCCGACTCCAAATCCGAATCCGAATCCGTCGGACCTCTGAATCCTATTCGATCCGTCGGACATCCGAATCCAATCCAAAAATTAATATTTTCTTACCTATTTTTTTGTTAATTTCTTTACTAATACCATAATTCCTTTATAACATACATTGTAAATTAAAAAAATTTATAAAATACAAGCAAATACCATGATTTATTTATTTATTATTTATTTTTTTTTAATTTTGGGTTATTATATTTGGTCTTTTTTTTAATACTAACCTTAATACTACTCATTCGGATCGGACAATCGGACTCGGATCACAATCGGGTCGAATGTAATACAATATCCGAATCCGATCCATCTCCTATTTGGAGTCAGAGTTTTTTTTATCGGATTCGGAGTCGGAGTTTTTTCAAATGGGTTTGGATCGGACTTTTTCCTTCGGATCGGATCGGACTCGGTGCGGACTCGGATTGAATTGTCATCCCTAGATATACACACACATTTAGTTTTTTCAATTACGGTGCATTCAATATCTTATTCTCTCATTTGCACCTAAAAGTTCGCAAAAATATGGGTCATTTAATATCTTACTCTCTTTAATTTCTTCACATGATTTCAAGCTCTATCTTGACTTTATTTGCAATACTTGTACAAGAATTTTGTGATTAAGGGTTTATAATTATGAAAACTTATGAAATTACTAGTTCGAATGCATTGCTATTGAAAGATCATAATGTTTTAAAATCAAAAATAATTCATAATTGAAATATTTCAATTTTGAAGGTAACTATCATATTGTCATACCTAAGATTTGATTTATATCATGTTCCGCGTAATGTTATTTTTCAAATTTGTAAATGTGAGATCAAATATCTATGTACCTTAAATGAGATAATTCTTTATTCAATACATAAATTCTAAATTTATATATCTAATATAATAATTATTATAAGTGTGATAATTACTTGTGTTTATACACAACTCTAGAACTTATATTCATTTCTAAAGTAAATGTTTTATACCTATTGTAAATTTTTGTATATATGATATAACTATATTCAATATATAAATACCACTATCTAAGATTAATATAACTATATTTTAAATAAAAAAGTGTGTATCTAAATTCAATTTAATTATATCAGATATTTGAACGTGAATGTCTAATATCATAATATGAATATCTTAAATCAATATAACTATATCTGATAAAAGAATCGGTATATGTGATATGATTTTAACTATATCTGAGACTATATATATTTGAAATAAATCATTTCTATTTACCTTTACTTATATTTTTGATATAAAAAGTCTTATTTCTTATATCATTATTTTCCAAAAAAATAGTTTTGAAATGAGAATTTGTGTATTTGAAAATAATTTAAGTATATCTAATATTAGAATGTAACAAAATAACTATATCTAATGGAAGAATATGTATATCTGACATAATATTAACTATATCTAAAACTATAACTTGCATATCTAAAATCAATAAATTTAAAATATATATATATGTGAGTTTATAGTAATGTTTGACATCATAATATGTTTTCTTCCGTGAAGATTTGAATTGATGTGTTAGTACTTGAGATAAATGTCTCTCTACCTAAATAATTATTAATTTTATTATTTACAGGATTCAAAGCAGAAGATTACTATAGATTTGATAACATTGAAATTTTTGGTGGATGTATATTAAATCAAATAGTAACTAATTACGATGGAGCTTATTTGTCATATAAGTTTTATTCAAGATTTATGGGATTTAGTGTTAGAAAATCCAACTTGAGAAGTTACTAGTAAACTAGTTGAGTGCTACTTTCAACGATCAAAAGAAGGATTTTATAAAAGAAAGAAGAAGATCGAGGGATGAAAATAATAAAAATATTGATATACAAATACTTTTATTGGCTATTATGGATATACACTAATTCTAGCTAGTTTGAAAAAGAGAAAAACAAGAGTGGTAAATGATATTCGAGTAGAATGCAAAGCTTATATCAGACTCAAGGTATTTAAAGAAGAAGAGTTCATTTTTGTTAATCACAATGTAACCTAGAATTATGACTTTTTAGATAAAGTAATACGTCATCATTTAAAATCAGAAGAAACTTCAAAGAACAGGTCGTTGAAGTTATTGAGATGATGGTAGAAAGTAGTATCAAATCTATGGATTCATATAACTATCATTGTAATGAAGTTGTTGGAGTGGAAAATTTTAGACCCACAAAAATAGATTATTTGAACTATACTATAAAAAAACCAAATAGTAGAAGGAGGCGATAATCAAGTTTTGATGGATATGTTGCAACAATAGCATAAGCCGATCCTAGTTGTTTGTATAAATTGAAAGTTAGAAAATTAAATGATATGGTAGTATATTTTTAGAGGAATTAGGTTGGAAGATTTAAAATTTTTTGATTTATATTTGATATGTACAACTTGTAATAAAATTAAATACAATCTGATTTGTGCTCCATATGTTGGCATCAATAATTACTCGAGAATTAATAATATTTGAATTTTCTTTTATTATAAGTAAGTAAGTCAAAATATTAGACTGGTTATTACACACTTGCAAGAAGTCTATGTGTGGTCTTATTCCAATATCTTTCTTTACTAACTAAGATCTTGCTATGTGCAATGCAATAAAGATGGTAAAATTATTAAACTTTGTATATTTTATAATATATATAAGTTTCATATATGTGTATAGAAACTGTATATAATTTGTAGTTTCATATGTATGTGTGTATGGGAAGATAATATTTTAATTTCATATTTTTTTAAAAACTGAAATTAAAAATTGTAAATTTGAGATTTGATATTATATATCAAAATTCAAAATTACTTTTTCAATTGATATTTGGTACATTAATATCTATATCTAACATATAAATTTCTTTCCCTTAGATTTGACTGTTTATATCAACTTTGTCTAATATCTTAAAAAGTATATCTAACATTAATATAACTATATTTGATATCATAATGTGTATATCTAAAATTAATATAACTTTATATGAGATTAGAACGTGTATATCAGAAATATGTATAACTATACCTTATATCTGAATGTACAATTTACTTTTTGTGTCATATTTAATATTTTAAAGTAAAATTTACTTTTTATATGCATTCCCAACATCAAGGCATCTTTTATGCTTACAACATCTTCCAAAGGAATGGGAATACAAAGAGTGATGATGATTTCAAGTCTAGCTATGTTTGGTAAATGTCTTATGAAATTTGACAATAAAAAGGAACTTGAAGAGTTATGGACTGTAATGGTAGAGAAATATGATTTGAGTGAAAATGATTAGTTTATCATATTTCATGAATTGTGTCAAATGTGGTGTACATCATTGACTAAGGATATGTTTTCGGTTAGCATATTATATATCATCCCAAAGATCTGAAGTAACAAATCAAGCTATTTCATTTTTAGCCAATAAAAGTACCACTATTTTTTAGTTTTTCATATATTTTAAGGTACTATAAGAAGATGGCCTCAACTAAGAAATCTACGTGTTTTAGGTGCATCATAGAAAAATAAAAAAGCTTCTCTACTAGAGTGTAAATTATTATAACATGTATTTGAGGAATATACGTTAAATATATATAATGATTTCTTTTATGAGTTTGATTTGATTATGAACTCATATGTGAACACTTTATTGTAATAAGGTTATTTTCGATTTTTTTTAGGTTTTGGAGAATGAAAATATGACAAAGAAAAACTGTTATTACTACTCCATATTTTTTAGAAAATTACATGCACATGTATGTGATTTCATGACACTGGTTTATTATTTTGTCATATACTCAGAATAATGCATATTTAGTCTATGTATTAATAGTTCTAGAAAGATATGTGAAAAAGCATTGGACTACATTTGCAAAATTAGTTGTTTGGGAAGGTATATGATGTTATTATTACTTGTCTTTGTGATATTGTTTCCTAAGACTATTTCCAATACTGACATAATATGGTTTTTTTCTTTTAAAGATAATGATTATGTAGATTCTACAACTGTTGATCAATCATTTATTAATTTTACTCCTTGGAGGCAAAATATTATTCATGTAGTCTACGATCTTGTAACGACAAGCCAAGAATAGGAAGAAGCAAGGAAGAAATGTGATGAAGCTGTGGCACATTTATATAGAGATTTAAGGCAAATCATGTAATCAGAACAAGGAGATGAGGAATTTGAGCAAAGTGAAAGTATTACAAATCCAAAAAAGGCAAAAACAAACATACTAAAAAATAAAGAGAATGATATGACAATAAGTAAACAAAAACTAGCTAGTCATCCGATCAATTTGGCATAAAAACACCAAATGAACGTATCATTTTAATAATTGATAATTTTTTAATATTTTATATTCTCCTCCATCAAAAAATTCACTACTAAACCTATATCATGCTTAGCTTTGAATAGAGGAAAAAAAATCTTTGACATAACATACACCCCAACTATATTAAAAAGAAAATAAATATTTGTAAATATAAAATTAAAATATAAACATTTTAATTAAGATAAATAACAAAGATTACCATGTTAACAGTCTTAATGTCAAGTTTTGAATTTTTGAAATTGTTTCCTATCAACATTGACCTTATTAAGCTTTATTTCATATTTGTAGGTACAAATTTAAGTATCTCTTGAATATGTTCATAATTTTTTTTTTGACTTCTTACTTTTTCTCAACAAGTTTTCTATATTTCAAATAAAATTGCAAATAAAATAAAATACTATGAAATCTCCATAAATAGATTAACAATTATATATACTTGATATAATAATTTTGTATATGATATAAATATACATATACCTGAGATCATATTACATATACTTGATATTATATAATTTATACTTGATATCATACAACTATACCTAATATAATAAAACTTATGCCAATATCTTATATCCTATATCTATTATTATATAGCCTATAACTGACATAAATATAGCTATATCTGAGATCATATAACTTATATCTAATATAGTAAAACGTATACACGTGATCATATAACTTATATTTGAGATCATATAACTCATGCTAGAGATCAAGTGACCTAACATGAGATCATCTAACCTATACTTGAGATCATATAACCTATTCCTTATATTATATAACTAATATCTAATATCATATAACCAATACTTGATATCCTTGCATCATTTTTGAATTCATAAGGAGTCATCAGAGTTGCTATAACTACATCTCCCTATACCAAAATAAAATAATATTAAATTTAAATTTAATAATATATTTTTTAAGAATAATATATATATATATATAATTAATTAATATGTTAACTCAATTGTTCCTAGTAGAAACACAATTCTTGTAATTTCTATTAGAACATTATGATGTTTAGAAGCAGTTTTATATATCATTGATGTCCCAATATATTAGGATAATTATATAGACCTTTTTATTCTTGAGAAATTCACATTTGTAATGAATTCCTCTTAACTTCTTCCTATAAACACTTAATTTGGTTTAGATTAATTGAAGTCACCATTGCAATGTAAAGTTTGTTATTAAATTTAGATATATGATTCAAATGCTGCAAAAAAAAAAAAGAAAAAAAAAATAAAAAATACATAAAATATAACTAAAATGAACAAAATTATACTATAAAGCACACAATTTAAACATAAATATTAATAACTTACATTAGTTGTCTTCTCCTCATTAATTTCATCAATTTTTACATTAGCATTCATTTTTAAGAACTTGGTGCTAAAAATATTTCTTATGACGTTTTAGTGACATCTATTTTTCTTTTTTTTTTTCATTTCATAAATTGTTTCCTCCTTATTATCATTAATATTACCATTATTATCTTCCAACACACTTTCAAGATATTGAACAATTGGTTTTACAAAACCTACCCTAAATGACCTATGACTTCATAATCTTTATATAACTCTTGATACTATAACATAAAAGTTTTAGGGTATTTTCATTTAATTTGTAAGCCTATAAATTTTCAAATTATTTGGTCGACGAGAAAAAAAAATTTCAATTTAAATTTTTAAAATTATTATTCATAAATTTACTGACTATTTTTACCACATTAAACTTTTCTCATGATTACAATTTAGCATTTTTAAATTTAGTGTGGTTTAACTTTTTTCATGATTACAATTTAGCATTTTTAAATTTAGTGTGGTTAAATGCTTAGTATAAAAAGAAAGCTTGAGAGGAAAAATCTAACCATTACGGTCATATGAGTGTTAAAAAAGCTTAAATCTTGTAAAAAAACTACCTTTAATGTTTTGAATAATAATTTCTAAAATTAAAAGCATTGAAGAAGTTTTTTTTTCCTATCGACCAAATATAACTTGAAAAGTATAAGGCTACTAATGAGAAATACCCTAAATTTTATTTACTTTTTTTTTATATTTTCTTTCTATTTAGGACCAACTTTTTTCTTCATATTTATATACTATGATACTTTCATGCTCTTTAATTTCTCTCACCTTCTATTGATTTTCCTCATCATATACTGAAAATTGAAATTATATTAGATTTAAACCACAAAAAATTAAACAACTAAATTATTTTTTAAAAAATAAATCAAAGACTAATTAAACTTATAAATAAAATGTTAAAATTTAATGCAAAATTGACAAAAATATAAGGAAATTAAACTTCACCTAAATAGAATTTGAATGTAGTAAGAAATTGACAGAAATTTGAACAAATTGAAATTCACTTGAATAGAATTTTAATGCAATTTAATATCCTAAAAATTGACAGAAATTTGAGAGAGAATTGCAGAGTTGAACGTTTAATGGATCATACGTAAATTTGCATGAGGAATTTGGGATCATACGTAAATTTGCATGAGGAATTTGAGATAGGCTACGAACTTTGAGAATTCTAAGGCAAAATGGCGGTTACAAAACTAATATAAGAATATATATGAAAAATTTTTAAAAAAATATTCTATTTTAAAAAATGAGCGGGCTAGGCCTAATTGATGTAGTTTCGTCACATCATTTGATTAGTGTAACTATCTCAATCATTATTTTCAACGGTCCAATTATGGAAGAAAGTGTCACACATTGACAATTTCAATTCAATGAACATGGGTATATATATTACATCATTCCTAGCCTTAATCTTGCAATTAAATGAGAGATTAGTTGTACCAAGCTGTGTATGGTCACCCTAAGCAAGTAAGAATAGTAGAAAATACGCATGCTATCCTCCCATATGAATTGATTTATAACCTAACAAAGTGGGCATCAAATATACAAGTAAAATGGAAATACAACATTCGTCCGCACTTTTGAGCTTAATGTGAAATTGTGCGCTAAATTGTCCTATGGTTTGAAGTGCGATTACATGAAACAAAAGGAGGAAGAACCTAAAGAAAATCAATGAAGGAAAAACGTCACAGTCAAGTATCAACGGTTCTAGTTAGATTTATTCAGTTGCAAGAAACAAAAGAAGCTAAGCTAAGCTGATCTCATAAATATTAGTGCATCGGTGTGCACAGATCCAGCTGGTTGTAATGGTGTACACTTTTTTTTTTTTTTTTTTGGTTCTTTAATTGATTGATTGATTCCAAAAGCTGCTAAGAAAAATCAATGTGTGCCAGTTATTTGAAAGCAAAAAGCTGCGAATAAAATCAATGTAAACATACACGATGAAAAAGAAACGATACAATCTAAACTTATGAATGCATAACAAATAGGCATACAAATTGGTGGGAAAAAAGAGACTAATTGATCATATGAAGGGCCTTTTAATTAGTAGCCGTTTTCAGTAGTGGTTGGCTGATATGTCGTTCCTTCATTATCATATTGCTTTTGCTTCAGCTACTAGCTAGCCTACTAACCTAGCCAACAAATTTGCTATTACTTTATAAGATACTCCATATTACTAACTACTCGTTTTAAATAAAATTTGTGTTACATTCTGGAAACTTTGTATGCTATCTTTTTCTTACACAATCAAATCTGGGTTCTTTGCGGCTAAAGGAGATGAAAATCTCCTCTTGTGAGCTTCGTCTTTATTGCCTTATATATATATATATATATATATATATATATATTGTCAAATAAGAACCAATCATACACCATACAATCCCTAAATCTAACGGATGAGGTTGAGTGAAAAAAAAATGACAAAAGCGTAAATAATGACAAAACTGACAGACTTCTTTAATTTTAAAAAAAATTGACACACGTTTTTCCATTTTCAAAAATTTAATGAGACAAAATCACTTTTTGCAAAATTCCAAGAAAAAGTTAGACTTTCTGACATCATTTCAGCTGTACTTTCTCCAAAACATTTGTTCTAAACTTATGATCTATTGTTTTAAACTTTTATTCTAATGTTCTACACTTTTGTTCTAATGTTTTAAATTTCAGTTTTATTGTTCCAAAAATCTGTTTCGTTGTTCTAAACTTCTGTTCTGTTTTTCTAATGTTTTAAGCTTCTACTCTATTGTTCTAAACTATTGTTCTAATTTTCTAAACTTCTGTTCTATTATTGTAAATTATTGTTCTAATATTTTAAACTTCTATTTTATTATTCTAAACTATTTTCTAATGTTCTAAACTTCTGTTATATTGTTCTAAACTATTGTTCTAATGTTTTAAACTTTCATTTTATTGTTCTTAACTTGTATGTAATTATTTTAAACTTCTATTCTATTATTCTAAATATTTATTCTATTGTCTAAGGTCTAATACTAATGTTCTAAAGGTTAAAACTAGTGTTCTAAGGTATAATACTGATGTTTTGAACATTAGAATAAAAGTTAAGAACATTATAACAGAATTTTAGAACAATAGAACAAAAGTTTAGAACATTAGGACAATAGTTTAGAATAATAGAACAGAAGTTTAGAATATTAGAACAATAGAACAAAAGTTTAGAACATTAGAACAATAATTTAGAATAATAGAAATTTAGAACAATAGAACAATAGAATAAAAGTTTAGAATAATACAATAGAAGTTTAGAACATTCGGACAATAATTTATAACAATAGAACAAAACTTTAGAACATTAGAATAGAAGTTTAGAACAATAGACATAAGTTTTAACATTAGAACAATAGTTTAGAACAATAGAACAAAAATTTAGAACGATAGAACAGATTTGTATAACAATTAGAACAAAAGTTTAGAATATTAGAACAAAAGTTTTGAATATTAGAACAAAAGTTTAGAATATTAGAAAAAAAGTTTACAATATTAGAATAGAAGTTTAGAATAATAGACAAAAATTTAGAACATTAAAACATTATAGAATAGAAGTTTTAGAACATCAGTACTAAATTTTAGAACAACAAAATTAATGTTTGGAACAATCTATACTAATTTTTAGATCAATAAAATAAATAATTAGAAGATGAAAACTTTCCAATAATAGGAAAAATGAGGTACTATACGTATATCATGACTTTTGAAAAGTTAGGGCAAAGGTGTTGTACATTGACAGTGAGAGTACAAAAAAGTTATAATAAATTTAACTTTTTCCATAAAAAAGCTGAAATATTTTGGGCCATCAAATATGTTTATCACGGTGGGAGACGGGTTCTCATATTCTAAAAGGTTGTTCTCATATAAGGGGAGGGTTTTCACATGATCCCTCTCCTATAAGGATACTTAAAATGAGAGGGATGAAAAGGCATATAGACTCTTCATCTCCTAAATCCAACGGATGATATTTTATGCACTCATAGTGACCCTTTTTTAACTCATAGTGACCAAATAATTTTTTTCACTTATAATGACTCTTTTTATTATTATAGTTACACTTTTTATTATTATAATGACCATTTTTAATTGTTATAGTAATCATTTTTTTATATGAAATCTGTAGCGTTGTTTCTTATTGTTTGAATAGCTAATATCTCTTCTTATTCTTCTTATTTTAAGCACCCTTCTCATTGGATATATAGTGGAGGGATCCAATGAGAAGAGTGCTTAAAATGAGAAGGATAAGAAGGGATCTTGACCCTTTAAATGGTAAGATCCAATGCATGAGATTTCACAAAAAATAGGTTACTATAATGATAAAAAATAATCACTATAACGATGAAAATGGACACTATAATGATGAAAATGGACACTATAAGTGAAAAAAATATCGTGGTCACTATGAGTTAAAAAAGGTAAAAGTTAAAATAAGAAGGGTACTTAAAATGAGAAGGATGAGAAGACATCTTGACTCTTTATCTCTTAAATCCAACGGGTGATATTTTATGTACTAGTGACCAGTTTTTTACTCATAGTGACCAAATAATTTTTTCCCTTATAATGACTCTTTTTATTATTATAGTGACCATTTTTTATTGTTATAGTAACCATTTTTTTACATGAAATCTCTAGCATTGGATCTTACCATTTGAATGAATAAGATCTTTTCTTATTCTTCTTATTTTAAACACTCTTCTCATTGGATTCCTCCTATATATATATATATATCCGTATAATTGAGCAAGAGTTCATAGACGGATTACATGATTTATTTTCTTGTGAGGTTTTGCTGCTTTACACTCCATTTCACAAGTATTGTGCGTGTGTAAAATGTTAGACGTAGCAAAATCTACATGATCTTCGAAATAATTTACAATTGTTTAAAACACGCATATTCATCTAGTTGACCAGCACGATGCCAATGCTATTGCGGACACAATATAAATTAAGGAGCAAAAAGAGATGTGTTATCCATAAATATAGTTGACACGTCAATTATGTAATATAGTAATTCATAACATTATGTATATTAAAAGAAGTGTGCAGAGAAAAAGGTATTATGCTTAGTTTAAGAATTTTATAATTAATAGTTTTATTTTATTTTCAAGTCTTTACACATTGTAAATCTTATATATCTACAAAAAAAATAAATAATAATAATATAGATTTTGGTTAGATTTTGTATAGGTCCAATCACCAATACTTGTCATTAACTCCTGATTGCTCCATACAGAAGAGTAATACGGGTAAAATCCACCTTTTTGGAGCAAGACCTAACTTGTAGCATTCGAGCTAGCTCCATCCTTTACCAGTCCCATAAATATCTATTAATAGACTAAAGACAACACACCAATACAACAATAATTACACACTTTCTTCATTGAAAATCAAGTAGGAATACTCCATGAGAACCCTCTAAACATTCTGCATTCAAGTGATATTCACTTTAGATCCTTTGTTTAGCCATTGACTTTGGTATCAGAGTTTCTTTCCTCGGAACATCACCCTCGAAACTAGTAACCTTGTTCTTGGTGCAAGCTTTCTACCTAAGAGATCTACAAAGTTCAACTTAACAGGACCCTCAACAACACTCTCTCTATCATTACTTATGTAAACACAAAATCGTGCCTCCCCTTGTAGTTGTCCTATGACGAACCAACCCTTTCAGGTAGGACTTTTCTTGGGTCGTGTTGAGTACGTGTGATCCCAAAAGTACCTTAAAGTCAAACCCCGAAAAGTCCTATACACAGACCCGAGCCCAAACTCATCACCCAAAATCCATCCAAAAAAAAAAAGCCTAAATCCTTGCAAGTCCTAAAGCTTGAAGTGGTTTTAGTCGATGCTTGAAGCCCAAAGCCAAGTGGGCAAGTAGATTCTTCCTCAGCTTCAAGCATCAAGTGTCAACATCAGGCAATGAGAGCATGCTTCCAGCCCTCAACGCTTAGCAAGGGCCAGACGCCCTAAGCCAATGCTCAACACCCGAAGCCAGTGTCCAACACATTTTCTGCTTCTAGCGCTCGAACTATAAAAGAAATTGACTTGCTTCTAGTCCCAATGCTTGAAGCATAACCCATTGCCAGACGCCATGGCCTTGTGCGCCATTTAAAAGAGCTCCTGGCTTGCCTCAAGCTTTTGTACATTCAATCAAAGATTCTTCCTCGAGTGCTCGACGCACAAGCCTAGCACTTCACGCATGAGCTCTGCGCCTAACGTTCGGTCTTAGCGTCCAACACTGAAGAATCTGGCTTTATGTCTATAAATACCCCCTCATTTCCCTGACCCAAGAGGTCAACATTCTGAAGTCCTAGAGCACTATTACATTGTTGGAATTCTCTCTTAAATACTCACAAACACAAAGCAAACACGATTACTAATCTTCAAAGCATCCCTCAAGCATCAATCCAAGGAGTAACCATATCTCCTTGTGAAGCACTCAATCAAGACTCAAGCAAAGGAACTATCCTCAACGGTAAACATCAAGGACCCCTAATCTCATTCAATACATTTCATTGCTTAGTATACTTCTACTCCCTATATTTCCTAGTCTTTAGATCTAGTGGTTTTTATTCAATCAAGACCATTTGATTAGGCTTATTTTGTCATGATTGTATAAGGTGCAAACTCCTTTTACATGAACACCTATTTCAATCATACAACTTTGATGAGATTTGATCTAGTAAATAGGCCTTACCTTTTATGTCCTCTTTTGGTCCACTTATGCACTCTTATTTTAATGTCTCATTCTACCTATGATGTGAAGAGTAAGGAGCAACTCTTTCTTCATTAGGCCAAGCCTTAAGATTCTTACATTGAGCATTTTAATGTATCTTTCATTTATGGGAAGTTATGTCTCTTTTTCCTCTTTTGCACTTGATCTATGATGCCTAAATTAGATATCTCTAATCTAGCTATACTCAACTCATTTAACCCATTTTTATGAGAAAACCCCAATTGTGTATCATCCTTGAATAACTGTTTGGGATTTAACCTTCAATGTCATTTCTTGTTTTAGATTTCATGATTCTTACTTTGATTTTTATTTGTAATCTTAAAGTCAATGATATTCTATGACTAAATCATACTTGTCATTTGAACTAGACCTATCTCTTCAAGTTGGAGCATTATCATGAGGAATATTCTCTTAAGACTCACTTCTTTGTTTGATCAAGCATTCTTCTCCAATTTATCATGCATAATTCTTATCTTATTACCTCTTACCCTAACCCTAACATGTTGTTTGTCTCTTGTCTTATTTTTTTTATTAAGCATCTTCTTTTATTACACAATTCTTACTTTGTAATTGCATGATCACCTTTATCTTATGTTTATAATCAAGACATATTAATTGTAATCACACCTATTAAGATAATCTTGGACAACCGGCCATAGGAACCCTAAAATATGGATAATTAATATAAGTGATCACCTAATTAGAAATATGTGCATAAAGCTCAAATTTCTCAACCAACCTAATTAGAGTGTGCTATCTCTTGTTTATGCATTTGTTGCCTAGGAACTAAATATGATTTGTTCTTCTATCTCTAAGACAATTATTTGGCATACACACTCCTGGATTAAAATAAGCCGCTCATTTTCAAACCTTCTCATGGTTTGCAGACCACTTATGTGAGTCATTTAAGGATTCAAACCCGAGGGTTCCAAACAGCCCATTAAATGTTTGGTGGTGACTCCTGACCCGATCAATGTCTCTAAAAGTTGTATAGTCGATCTTTACCGATGCGCAAACATGTAGGGCACTAGTGAAAGAGAGCTCCTCCCTTTTTTCTTCACCAAAAAGGGGAGGTTGAGTTGTAAAAATCGAGTTCTTTAGTGGCAATTCACTCATTGAATTTCCCAATACTTGTTATCATTCCTGATTGCTCCATACAAAAGAGTAATATAGGCTAAGATCCACTTTTAGAGCAAGACCCAACTTGAAGCATTCAAGCCTGCTCCACCCTTCACCAGTCTTATAAGTACCAATTTATGAACCAAAGACAACAACATCATAACAATAATTACACCCTTTCTTCTTCAAAAGGCAAGTAAGAACACTCCCTAGAACTCTCTGAACATTCTACATTCAAGAGATATTCTCTAGAGATCCTTTGTTCAGTCATTGACTAATGCATGAGAGTCGATTTTCTCGGAACACCACCCTAGAAATCAGTAACCTTGTTCTTGGTGTAGGCTATCTACCAAAGAGATCTAGGAAGTTCAACTTAACAGGACCCTTAACAATATTCTCTCTATCATTACTTGGCTCACAAGTAATAATTTTGTTCCCTTGGACGGAAACAAATTTATATTCTTATTTTTTTTATTAAAACCATCTTTCTTTCTTTTTTCCTTTATATTAATCTTTTTATAATTTTAAAAATACATATTTTTTAAATAGACAATAGACGCCATGTCCTGGCTTCTATAAATGATCTTTATAGCTAATTAACTATTATGGCTCTGTTTAGTAGGGAGTAAATGTTTTCAACTGAAAATGGTTTTCCATGGAAAACCTTTTAAGGTGGAAATTTAATTTTCATGGAAATTTTCCGTTGTTTAGTTGCATTGAAAATGATTTTACATTTATATATTTTCCGTTGTTTGGTTGAACTAAAAATCAATTACTCATATTACCTTTTCTAATTGTATTCTCTTGTCATTTTTTAACTTTTTTGTTGTTGTATTTTCTAGTTGTTTTGTCATTACCTAAATTTGTTATGCTACAATATATTTCTCTAACCAATTAATAACATACTACATTATACAGAATATCGTTATAAAACTGGGGAATCATAAAAAAATCTGTTTCAACATTATAAAAAGACCTTAAGGTAATCATAAAGGAGTATTCGTAATCAAATAAGCAAACTAATCAAACAGGCAAATGTATTCGCAATCAAACAAGTAAATCAATCAACTGGTTGTAATGTAATAATTTGTACTTTTACATTTTAAATTATAACAGAAAGAAAATTTTACTTTAATTTCAAATAAACTGTTGATTGCCAACATTTTATGAGAAACTTTCATGGTTTAATCGAATTGGGGGGAAATCTAGAGTTTTTTTTTTTTTTATTTTCGACTAAAATGGATAAGATTTGTTCAAATTCATGATATTGTACGATAATTTAATAATCAAAACATGATATTTAAAGAAAACATACTAAATTGATGATATTCGAAAAGATGAAAAGAAATTGTGGATTTTTTCCCCAATTTTTAAGAGAGAAAAAATGTGGAGTAGAGATAGGCTACCAAGAAGATGAGAAATGAAGAATGCGTGACTAGAGTTGGGCATGGGCTGGGTCAGCACGCTTTTGGCACGGTATGACACGAGCACAGTCGTGGCACGACAAGACATACTTTCTATGGAGTGGGTCGCAGGCCAGGACACGGACTGCCAACAAAATTTAAGCACTAGCATGAGAGTGGCACGCTAATTTAGTACAAGACATGACCCGAAATACGCTATTATTTAATATTATCTAATACTGTTATTAGTAATAATAGTATTATTACTACTATGATTAATATTATTTTATTCTTATAGTATAATTTATATTAGGAAAAATTGAGACAAAAAATATGACCTTCAGTTTATTTCTGAAAAATCCCACCTTTCAACGATTTATATTTTAAAGTGATCCTTTTACTGGTTACATGTTAAATCGGTAACTTCTAACTCCCTTTCTGTCTCATTTCTTCACTAAGCAATTACGAAATCCATCCCCCCCTAGAGAAACCGCCATTCCCCACAAAACAACCACCTCCCCTTTAATTCTTCTGTCACCAGTGCTGGAGCAGGAGCAGCAACAACAAGCATTATGTTGCAACCAGAAAATGCAAAAAAAGCATTTAAGTAACTGTGCTGGAACCAAAACGTATAAAATAATGACACTTAATTCATTTTTAATGGAGGAATCATAGCAGAACTTTCGGTCATAAACTAGTATATCATTCTCAATAATAGTCACAATAGCAAAAGTAAAATGTGGTAGTAAATTATATTGAACATTAAATTCAAATAAACACCATATTAGATATAATGACAAGACTAACCTTCCCTCTAGCATTAGTTTGTTAGTGAGCTTCAATTTGAAATATTCTCAACTGCAATATTATTGAAGAAGCCACTAAGTCCAGTACTAAGATCAATAAGGAGAGCCAATCCTCACTTTAGATACTAAAGTATTTGAACCTTTTTTCTTGACCTACAATCTTGTTTAAACAATTCATTTTCAATCATCTTGAAATAGCACACAAAAAAAGATATCATGTAACTATCACCAGCAAGAAAAAACAAATGGTAATCTGAAAGTTACCTTGTATAATAAACCAACAACTTGTAGAAGAAAATACACTAAAGACTATCTTATCAATCACAGAAAAATATTTCCTTTGATACTGTCATTTACAGCAGGCAAGTAGTATGTTAACCATGCTATAAAACTTTAATCGCATAACGTTTAGCCATGGATACTTAGGCTGGTTATTTAACTTCAACTTCAAAAAACCAACCTAAACTAACTGCACCCAACAATCAGAATTCTTAATATAAGTATGAACTTGGACCCTTCATATATGACAGATAGAAATCCGAAAAAATAAAAGGTTCTCATCACAGATCCCAAGAGAAATTATAACCTAGTCAAACAAATTTCTATTACTTTTTCGTTAGTCTTTAGAATTTTCTTCTTTATGGAAGGAGCCAAAGCATGCACCATTTCCTCAATCAATTCCATCCCTTACTCACTAGATCCTTGTGCCCATTTCCATGTCATATAGAACACAAGAATTACCTGTCTAGTGTATGCTCTCCAATCTTCTCAAAAATTCTGCTTCACCAGTTTGACATAAACAACAAGATTGACGAGCTATGGAACACAAAGGAAGTGCTTAACAGAGGATCAATAAATCTCACAATAGAATTTACAAGCAAGATTTTGACTAAATAGGTAATAAAAAGACTATTATAGTGCATGTTAATGGCTATTATTTTTACTGTGTTCCTTAAGCTATATGATTGCCGATTCTAGATTTTTTGTAATTAAACATGCCTTCTCCCCTTCTTCAAAGGCTACATATAAAATAGAAAACTAGGATACGAAGAGATAAAAACTAGGCTGCCAGAAAAATAAAAAAATCATTACTCATGATCAAGGCTCTCAATGAGGTAGTATTGCTCCTTTTCCTCAGAAGTATTATCTTCATCGACATATTCCTCTTCAATTTGGAGTAGCCATGTTTCAAGCTAAGGCTATGGAAATTTGAAGAAAAGAGGTGAGGGAGGTGCTGCGGGGATAGGTATTGGGTACGAAAATAGGTGAGGATGGGGTGTAGGGTATGGGAAGGCAGGGTAGAAAATTTTCAAAAGCAACAGTCCTTAAGAAGAAACCGTCACGTCATAAGGATTACCTACCAGCTACCTCGTCATTTTTTCATTTATCACTTTAAAATACAAATCGTGGAAAGGTGGGATTTTTCAGAAATAAATTGATGGTTGACCTTTATAGATAGGATGGGTCAAAGGTTGTATTTTTAGATTCAATTTTTCCTTTATATTAGCTAAAATTATTATTTTTAATTCTATTATATACTTTATTTTTTTTGTTAAAAACATTAGGCCAGTACGAGGCACGACATGCCAAATACGTGGGTTATGCTAGGCCATGGGCTGAGTTTTAGGGAAAGGTAGCGCGACACCCCACTGTATAACCACAATTAGGCACGAAACAACAAGAAGCTATGCACGAGCTGACACGATCCATTACGGGCACGATATGACCCGTGCCCACCTCTATGAATGAGTTGGTAATGCGTGAGTTATTTGTTAGTTGGTATTTTTTTTGAGTGATTGGATGTAAAACTATTTTACTCCCAGTTTTAGAGGAAAATGTTTTCAATAGGGTGTAAAATGAATTTACATTCCAAGTTTTATGTCCTATATTTTACTCAAAACCAAACAATATAAAATGGGGAAACCAATTTTCAGAGAAAACTTCTTACACCCTACTAATTAGAGCCTAAAAGAAGATGGAATCACACAACTAAATGATTTTTGTGAACTAAAACATAAGCACTCTATTAAGAAAATATGAACTTGATCAACTATTCAAATCAAAGCTCCTCTCCTTATAAGTATAATTTAATAGAAATCCATTATATTCAGATAGAAAAGTGCATTATCAATAATTAGTCTAGGGAAAACTCGAAATACTTATTGTGTGTTTACAGGAAACTAAGAAAGTCTTATTAAAGAGATAATAAATAAACTTGATTATATTCGTGAATTTAATGGGCCCTAAACTAGTAAGTGTTAAAATTTCATATAACATGTAAAAAAAATTCTTATAAGAATGTTGTGCGTAGAGATGGCAATGGACCGAATCTAGACCTGATCCTTATGAATCTAGATCTAGATTCTCTTTTAAAGGACGGATCCAGATTTAGATCCATCGGATATGGAAAATAAGGATCCAGATTTAGATCCTACATATTTTGCCTATTTTTTGCGACAATAATAAGTTTTAAATTTATAAATATGCATTTTGCATCTATGATAACAGTCCTACAAAGGATGTAAGTTCAATACTTAATACAATTCATATGTTATTAGCATAATCAACATACAGCCACAAGATCATTCCTCTTCTAGAATATATATATATATATATATATATATATATATATATATATATATATATATATATATATATATATATATATATATATATATATATATATATATATATATATATATTATCGCCGATATGCTATAATCTCATGCCAATATATATATATATATATATATATATATATTATGCAGAATTACTGTTATATGTTGTGTAAGAAAATAGGACTTCAATTCCACATTATGTATCCCACATACTCAACAACAAGAAGACCGAGAATAGGTATAGAAAGCTTATGAAATAGGCAACAGCTGCAAGACATCCCTAATCTCTTTATCTTATTAACTAACACTATGTAATATGCTTTTCCTTGGGTCAAAACAATAATATTGGACCAAATTGAAGCAATGAATGAAATAGTCTTATTGAAATTGAAGCACGAGACATTGAGGGTGGGAGTGCGAGACAACGAGGGAATGGATGCCACCCAATACAGTGCAAGTCTCAGAACCTACAGTGGTGGTCCGGTGAGGAATGGAGGTGGCTAACTAGCAAAGTGGGGCACCGGGGAGTTGGGGACTGGTCGGCTAGGACTGGGAATTTGGGGAATTAGGGATTTAGGGTTTGAGGTGAGAGAGAAAAATGGAGTGTGGTACGAGTGTGTGACCCAGTAGAGTGAGTGGTTTGCCCGTGAGTATTGTGGACTTGTGGACTGTGAGCTGCCTGCCTTATACAAAAAATTTTAAAAAAAGGGTAACGGATTTGGGTCCGGATATTATGATTAGACCCGTACCCGGATCCGTTTTTTATTCACAGGACCCAAATTTTAGGTCTAAATTTTGAAGACCCGTATCCGTAAAAACGGATATGGATCCATGGATCCGGGTCGGGTTTAATATCTGTTACCATCCCTAGTTGTGTGCCCATCTCTTTTGCCATTGGGCACTAATAAATTACATCAATTATTTAAAAAAGTGTATAAGTTAACAAAGATTTTATATTCATACGTAACATTACAATTTTCCATAATATCCTTTTTCAATTATATGTGATTTGTGAGTCAAAACGTATTGTTCACAAAAAATTTAATTTGATATTAATTTTAGAAATGTAGCACGTATATCATACCAAATTACATATATAAGAAATAGTAAATGAAGATATATGTTATATTTATTGATATTCCATAAACAAACACAAATAATAAAATTAAACTAAACAAGCATTAAGGGTTGACACTCATACAATACTAGCATGACCATGAGCCTTACACACCTGATCTCTTACAAATTTATGAATTGTTGAAACAGATGCCCCTTCTCCTTGATCCTTAAATAGTATTTGCAATCTCGAAACTCTATGCAGAGCCCTGGTGAAGAGTGGTAACCGACACAACAAAATTAATTAAAATTCAAATTGAGGAGCATTCTTAGCTAGTAACCTAGTCCATAGCTTTTAGCCAAGAAACTAACTCCAACATGGTAGCTGAAGAAGAAAATACCAAATCTGAACCTCCCTTCATAATGTCTTCATTATTATAAGTCGACATGACTTTCCATCTTTATCCTGCCTTTCCTTTTCGCTTATCCCATACCCCATCTATTTGAAAAGTAATAGTCTCGTCCCCTTTGGAAACATACTCTATCAAAACCTAACCAATCAGGAAGGAACAAGCTTATCCCCTTAGGGGGATGTATAAATCTTATCTCGATAATATATTGCCGACTAACAAGTAATAATCTTGTTCAACTAGTAAAGTAGAAATCTTATCTAAACAAAGTTAAACCTAGCTTTCTTCTATAATTATTATAAAACCATGTCTTGAGGCCAAGATATCGCTCAAAGTTTGAGTAAAAGTACTCTTGTATATGGAGAAGGCATGGAGGCCCATTGATTGGTCACCCAATTATGGCCCCAAGATCTTTGGGTGTTGGCACGATTTCATAATTCTTGAACTTGAAGGTGTGGGAGATGGGATCCTAACACCTAGTTGCAGCCATAAGAAAGTTGGTAACAATCTTCACAAACCTCATGGTGGAGAGCACCCCTTAACAAATTGTATCAACTTTTAGATTTTCACTATTAGTTAATTAGCTAAGCCATGCATTTAATGAAATCTCAAACTTAGAGGGCATTTTTAAGAGAGAAAGGAATTAATATATGCTTTTAGAGATAATTAAAAACCATACTAGGGTAGTTATAGCCAAAACACTCAACCAAAAATATGATTCAAATGCCAAGTTAAAGCGTCAGGCGCCAACATCAAGTGTTGGACTCCGTGTTTAGGCATTGTGCAACAACTTCCAACAACTGACTCTATCTCATCATTTAACAGTAGAAGTCAACGTCTAGAGCCTAACCTATGCCCTTGACATTCTACTTCTTTGCTGTCATCTCATGGCTTTAAGCTCTTTGCTCCCCATTTCGCCTAGCCTAATTAGCTAAAGGCATCTTATATGTTCATTTGCTCTCAAATTAAGCACATTGTATACACTTGGACTAGCATAACCCTTTTTAAAATCCGAATTCCATTTATAAACTAACTAGAAAACGTAAATTGGACCCCAAACCAATTTGAACCCATTTCTTTAAAAGCAAATTAGACCCTAAACCAATTTTGACCCATTTACCAAATAATCAAAAATTTTGCAAGAATTTCCCTTAAAGTTTTCTTCTTTTATTGGGAGAGAGTCGATACCCTCTAAAACCTTAAAAAATAGAGCATATTTTTGTGATTCATAACTGTACTTGTTTTACAAATTGCATTGCAGACATGGTATTAAGCAATAAATCAAAATTTTACATGCATCATCATAATGATTTGTGCATTAGACTCATGTGTCACTCAAGCTGTGAAACCGACCATAGTATATGCCAAGTAACAAACGCTATAGATAGACACACATGTTAGACAATTCAAAGTTCAAATACATTTCCCTATTTAATTTCATTCCATGAAAAACCAAGCAAATTAGAGTCTAAGCTCTAACCCTAAAATGTGTTAGTACAACCTAATCCAATCAAGTCAAACCTACCCTAAACCAATGCAAAGTTAGTTCCCTCCTAATCTTATAGGGTTATTGGCTCTTGAGTTGGAATCGACCACTGAAGCATAAGGAGTTGGCAAAGAAGTTGGACAAACAACTTCTAACTCAGCTCCAACATCATCTAGGTGATAAGGCCCCGCTCTCTTTGTGGGTTTCCTTAATGAAAACATGTGTATTCAAGAAGGAAGACCTCATAGCACCTTTAAAAAAGAAACCAGCTCCGGTAACCATCTAGGGGATCCCTCCAGTGCCCATCTGTATTTGCATCTACTACCACATCTACATCTGCTGAAAGAAGTAAGGGTTTATTATGGGAATCTATCTTGAATAAGCCATGGTACCACTCCCAAAGATAAAAATATAGTGCCTACCCGACTCTATTGAAGGGCTAGAATGGCTAACTAGTTGCATGCTCTACCTCAAACCCTAATAATCCTCCTAAGGATGAGCCCTTCTCCTAGTCCGATGTTATGCCTTGGAGTAGGACCTCGGTATAATGGTCAAGGGCACATCATATTTCCAGAATTGGTCATAACAAGAATGAAAAGGAAGCATAAGACACAATCAGAGATTTAGAGGAGATTTAAAAGGTTGCTAAAGTATTATCCACATTATAGATTACTAGATTAGCTTTTTCTTTAGACTTTCTATAGTATTCTAAATCATGATACCAAGACAATTTAGGGTAATCTATAATACAGCTTCAAGGGGTAATATACAGATGAATAATGTTTAGGGTACCTTAGCTTTGATTGAGAAGATGGCTACCATTGATACTTCACATTCTTTGATATTTGATCATTAAAAAGAATCATCTTCCTCATCTTTGAATGCCGACATCTCCATATAGGTAGATTCTATAGAGGCACTTAGTGATAACTTAGGCAAGATTCATGGGAAGTCTGTTATGGTTGTATCTTGTTAGGTCTATGGTATTTTAAGGCATGATTTGAGCTAATTTTAGTACACTATGGGTGATCTAGGTAGGGAGCAAGTGAATGATATCTACAAAAATCAGAAGAAGCCGTTTGATCCATTTTTGAACATTTATAATGAAGGTTGGAAGAAACATCCATTTCTCTTCTACAAGAATAATTTGAATATGCTAAACCTGACACAAATCCAGGCCTTAGAATGCAACAACTTCACTCGGTTTCAATTAAAGAAAATAATTCAAGCCACCTACTGTCCAATAACCTTAGGTTCCCATAAAATTTAATTTTGAGGTTATGATGAAAACCTTCATTGCTGCATAGAGAAAGCACAATGATGAGAAGGAGAAACAGAATACCAAACTTAGGTCTTAGACAAAGATGATGAGAGCTTAACTTAACCAATTGGCTCAACAGGTCAGTCACCTCTAAAAAGTCCCAAGACAGTTCCCTAAATCTAATGAAATTCCTCCTAAAGAACAAGTGAATGTAGTGATAATGAGGAGCACTAAGGAATTTGTCGACCGGTCAAAGTGTTTGTTATTGATGCGACCAAAGCAGGGAAGAAGGAATATCCCAGTAATTCTATGGAACCGTATAGGCCACTAGCCCCTTTCTTCTAAAGATTGGCTTAGGCAAGGCTCGAGAAGAAGTATGGGAAGTTCTTCAATATCATAAAGGATTTGCATGTGAAAATTCATTCCTTGATGTCTTTTTTGAGATTCCCTCCTATGCTATGTTTTTGAATGAGATGTTATCAAGAAAAAGAAAGGCGAAAGATAATGTAACAATGCTTCTCACAGTGGAATGCAGTGATTATTCACAATATCCTTCCTAAGAAGCAAGGTGATTCGGGCAGTTACTCTATCCTTATCACACTAAGAGATTTAATGAATAAGAATGCATTGTGTGATTTTAGGGTCAAAGCAAATTTTATGCCTTTATCTATCTGTAAGAAGCTTAAGATGGGCGAACTGAAACCCATCTGCATTTCTCTTTAGCTTATAGATAGAACTATGAAGTCTCCTATAGGCATACTTTAAGATGTTTCTCTCTAAGTTAAGAAATACTATATCTCTTGTGATTTCATGGTGATGGAGTTGGAAGAGGATACACATGTTCCTATCATTCTTAGTAGACAATTCTTGGCCACAACAAGAGTTATGATTCATATGAAGATCATCTTTGTGGTTGGAGATGAAAAGGAGGAATATGCCTTAGCTAATTCAGTTGATGCACTATCCACGAGTGCGATGGTTTACAGGGTGGTCTTAGCTGAAGATAATCCTACTAACCATGTTAGTGTTGTTAAAACAAACTATCACCTCAAAATAGTTCTGATAAGCTTTGAGAAGAAGGATCTAAGAACTAAGGAACAAGTTAATCTCTTGGGAAGCATAAGGGGCATTGATAAGGAGAGGCTAATAAGTGAGTTGAGATCACTTGGTGAGCCAAAATCCATGTCTCTACACCTTAGGTATATCATGATTTAATGTACGAGAAGAAGACCCCCATAGTGATAGAGTTCTAAGAAGGAAAAATGGTGTTTTTTTTCATCTCTAGGTTAGACTTGTTCTGTAGGATACTTAGATCGAGGTGATCTAGACCATTTTAAGTTTAAAAAGTCTTCCCATATGGTTTAGTGGAGATTTTGAGTGAGGCAATAACTCTTTCAAGGTTAATGGGCATATATTGAAGCACTACCACACGGGAGACCCCATCCACTAGATTTGGCCTTTCGATCCCATTATTAAAATGCTGAAAATCAAGGGGGTTGAGCTTAAGACCCAAAAAACAAGCCATAATTGGTAGACAACCCATTTTTCATATTTCTTTCCTTTGATTTTCGTGTTTTTGTTTTGATTTCTTTTTGTTTTTTTGTGTTTTATTTTATTTTGTGTTCTTTTGTAGTTTCTTGGTTATTTAAATCATAAGGAGGATGCATCACACATTTCAAATGTGAATGGGTTGTATTTAGGAAGTAGCATGGGAGCATAAGAGCATAGGTGTTATGAAATTTATTAAATAAAGGTTGCAAATACAGAGACTCAGATGAGTGTACAGAGAACTAGCCCGAGTCCCCTCTAGAATGTGTAATTTTGAAGTTCTAGAAGAATCACAAGAATTGCTCGAAATTGAAGAGACTCGGACAAGTGTGTTGATTATTTGCCCGAGTCCCTTCTACAAAATCAATTTTTCCAGAATTTTTAAGAAATTAGCAATATAGGGATTTTGATAAGATACTCGTAAATTATGTAAAGCACTCACTCGAGTCATCTCTCCTTAAGGTATTATAAACTCTGGTAGAACCCGAGTTCCTCCACTTTGCCCTTTACTCTTCTTTGCCTCACGTCCTAAGCTTCCGAAACTCTCATCCTCCCTCAGTCAATTTTTCAACATCCACCATCAAACACCCATAATTCATCAACTTCTAAAATCATTTTCTATTCCAAAACCAATTATAACTCCAAATTGTCCCTTAAATTACTCAACAAAAACTTATAAACCTAACTTTCTCAATTAATTTTGGGGGGTGTTTGAGTTAGAGCACTATTTGTGAAATTGGTTGAATTTAGAGCATTCTTGCATAATTTTAAGGGTTTTTGAAGGTATATGAGGTACTAAATTCATCATCATACATTGTATTTGGTACACTCTAACTCTCTCTCTCTCTCTCTCTCTCTCTCTCTCTCTCTCTCTCTCTCTCTCTCTCTCTCTTTCCATTATATCACTATTTCTTGATAATATTTGATTTTGCTCTTATTTTTGCTTGAATTTGTGTTATATTAGTTAGAATTTGCATTAGATTATGTTTAGACTTAGGCTTTGGTTATGTTTAAAAGGGTTTAGAGTATGATTTTTATGTCAATTACCTTGAGGCTTATATTTTTATTAACCCCTTTTGATCCATGCTCCCCACTCTTTGTTGTTTCCTTGACCAATACTTGACAATGCCTCCAAGAAGGAACAACCCTAGGAACACCTATACCCGAGACTTATGGAATCCTTCCCCTCCCCAGCTGTTTAACCACCATTTGTAGAAACCTATGGGATAGATTTTTGCAGTAATGAGGATTACATGAGGAATTTTCTTAGGAATATCCAAAGAAACATTATCTCCACACGTTTCTATGATAAATCGACCTTGAGGGGCTTGGGGTGGATGAAGTGGTGCATGGGTTGTTCTCCTAGTTTGGGTGGAAGTCCCTCCTAGTTTTACATGTGCCCACCTATAGGAATATAAACTTAGAAATCCTCTCCACCTTTAACATAAATCATGGTTCAGCGGATAACACATCCTTAAAGATTTTCTTTAATTATTTCAGTTCTAAATTATGGTTTACATTAGAAGATATATATAAGGTTTTGGGACTGCCTATCAATGGGATTTTGACTCCCCATTACCCTAAGTTAGTGGACTAAAAGGACAGTGTCATCTGAAGAGATATCATGGGGCTTACTAATTACGAACCTAGTAGGATTAAGGTAACTTATATCATTTACCTTGCAGTTAGGGTAGCCTTTAGGGTCTTAGCTTGGACCCTTTTTTCCAAAGAAGCTGGAGGTGGTGTGTATTAGCTTGCAAGCTTTTCTTTTTATGGCATTTACTTGCAAACTATTTAGTGTGTATTCATCTTAGGAATTGCATTATGTGTTGATTTTGAGGGAACGAGATAGAAATTTATATCTAGTCATATTAACAGGGATTCATTATCCTAGATGTTTATCTAATATTCATATCAATATTAGCATAGATTATGTTTAAGCTTAGTTTAGTATAGTTTCTAGTTTAGTTATAATCTTCTCTTATTTTGTGATCTTCATAATTAAAGTTAGAATAGTAGACAACAATAAATCCCCGATAGTTTCTTGGGATTTTGACCCTACTTATAAAAACTATAGTTTAGGTGGATGGATTACTTTTAATAGGGTAGAGACAACCCTATCATTGTCGTTGAGAATGGTGAACCCTGGTACACTAACCTAACAACCCATATACAAAAAGGAGTACCTCTAAATTCCATTAAAAAGGATCAAAGAGCCTTCAAACTAGGCGTCCAGTTTATTTCTCAAGTTGATCAACTATGCAAGCGCACCTCAAAGGGTATTAATCTCTATTACATTGGTAAACCAGAAGCTAAATCTATTATGGATTTGGTCCAAAACTGTGATTGTGGTACTCACATGAGTGGCTTAATGTTAGCTCTAAAAATATCAAGGCTCGAATACTATTATTACATAGTACGTAAAAAAGTGCTTCACTTGCCAGAAGAGCATGAATCTACAATAAATCCCTCCATTATTCTTGCATCCTTACTTATCACCCTAGACCTTACCCGTATTAGGTATTGACATAATTTACAAGATCACACCTTTTGGTAATGGAGGCCATAAGTTCATACTTGTAGGAATTGATTACTTCACTAAGTTGTTTGAAGCCAAATCCTGCAAGTAATTAGGTTTAAGTACGTGGACCAATTCCTAGAGGAAAACATCATTTGTAGGTGCGGTGTTCCTCATATCATCAGTGATCAAGGAGTGCATTTCCAAGGTGAATAAAAATACCTCCTCACCAAATAAAAGATCAAGATCATCATTATATCTACAAATGTCCACATATTAATGCCTTAGTTGAAGCCGCTAGCAATAACATCAAGGTCATAATCCAGAAAATGACCAGAAATTATAAAAACTAGCCTTTTAAGCTCCTTTTTGCCTCATGGGGATATTATACTTTGATTAGGGCCTCAAAAGGGGCAACCCCATAAACATTAGTATACAAGACGGAAGTAGTCCAATTAGTTGAACTTGAACTTCTTAAACATACTTCCTCGAGGATAGTTCTTGAAAGTAAATTACCAAAGTAAACTTGCTCAAGTATAGATATGAAAAGTTAATAATGGATGAACAATGGCTCAGAGCTACCCACCATGTGTAATTTTACCAAGAAGGAATCTTTAAGTACATCAACCAAAAGGTTAGCACTAATTTCATCAAAGTAGGCACTCTAGTTCTCATAGCACTCCAAAAAACCAATATGTACCCATGGTAAAAAATCAAACTAAATTAGGTAGGATCTTACCTTGTCAAGAAATTCCTCTATAAAGGAGTTGTGTAACTCTCAGACATGGATGAAAATGAGTTTCATTCACTAATGAAGAAGTTATATGCTTAGTGAATTGACTTATCGACGTATGATATATATTTGCGATGATTTATTTAAAAGGATATGTAGGCAATATCTTTTGAGTCTCAACCCCAATAATAAGACAAATTTTCAAACCCTAAATAAACTCAGTTTGACCCAAGCATTAGACACTAGTCCCTCAATGCTTCTACAAATAAGCTCCTACCTCCTATGTTTAGCGCAAAGCATATAAGCTAAAGGCTAGCGCCTTACTCTAAACCTTCAGTGCTTTCTTTAAAGTGCTCCTAACTTAGTTTGACCCCTTTAGAGTCTAGTATAAAATGCTCCTTTTTTATCTCAATTTTAAGTTTCTTCTTCTTATAAATCTTTGCTAAATATCTAAATCAAGATTAGGTAAGCCTTCCATTATTACTTTATCTCACTTTAGTCTTGATAATCAAGTTGATGTTTATAAATTTACAAATTTAATGAAATCTTAAAATGTTTAATGGCAAATCATGTTTAATAAACATACTAAATTCATTGAAGGAAAATGCTTACATAATCCCAAAAATGTGGCCTGATGCCTTTATTTAAATCTTAAATTGAAAAATACAAAATTATAAAGCTTAAGAAACAAAGCAAGTGGTTTAGCCTAAAAACTTATTCCTTATTTTAAAAATGTTTTATGCCCCACCTAACATAACCTGAATTGATGTTAAACCCCTTTTCTTTCTTATAGTGAGTGTAGACAAGAAATTGTTTCTCCTCGTGTCATTGTCCCATGATGAATAAACCTTTATAGGTGGGCCTAACTTGCCTCAAGGATGGGTGCGCTAAAACCTAAAATGCTCTCAAATAACCCTAAATCCTCAAAGACTTAAGCACAAATTAAGACTAAATACAAGTTAGTCCCAAACAAAAAATCTCACAAAACTCTTAAATAATCCTTAAGAACATGCTTAGTAACTAAAAAAAGCGACTTTAGCGAAAATCGTTTGGTGTTCTAACATTGTAATTTAACGTCAAGCACCCAAGGAGCTAGGCGTAAGATGCCTAAACTCAGTGTCAGGCACTAAGAGGAATGGCGTCCAACGCCAAATTCTAGCGTTAGACGTCCCAGGGTTCAGAGCTCACCCAAAACCGCTCCTTGTCCATTGCAACCTTAGAATTTATTAAAAAGATGGTTCCTAGTCATCAGATGCTTAATATGGGTGTTTGACGCCCATGCCTATCATTAAATGCTTAAAATCAGCATCTATCGATCAGGTAACAATCTTTTATGCCTATAAGTACGCCCAAAAGTTTATGATTAAAGGGTTCAAAAATTTACAAACACTCCCAATGCTTCCTTAAGAAATGTCAAGGCCAAAACTAAGGCAAAATCTTGCCCCTTAATCCAAGGAAATATAAATCCTTCAAGCACTCATCCAAGACTTAAGCAAAGGACTAATTTTCAATAGTAAACTAGCCGAAGTCTCTCCTAATACATTTATTTTTCTTTACTCTGTCTACTTCTACTCCCTCCACTACACCTCCTAATTTTTAGTGGTTTCTATCCATTAAAGGTTTAAGTTGATTTATTTTTATGTAACCACTATAAGTGATGAAATCCTTATTTACTTAAATGTATCTGTGATGAGCCTTGGTCAAACAAAGAGACATAATAATTAATGAATTCTTATGATCAGCTCACATACAGTTTCAATTTCAAGTCCCTTTTAAGAACCTGTAATATAAGAGACAAGGAGCAATTCTTTCCTTCACTATGGTAAGTCTCATAACCCCTTCCATTGAGCATTATCCTTAAGGATCCACTCTTATGAGATGGACTACTCTAATTCCTAATGCAACCCTCTCCCTATGTATATATCTTTACTTTCTTGTAATACATCATAACTTATACACCTTTTACTTTTTTTTGGCCTATGATGAAGAGATTTGAACATATTCAATCTCTATGAGATTATTTTAATATCATTTTTACATGAGAAAAGCCCTAGATGCTTATAAAATTTGAATGCATTTTTAGGTGTTGTCACTAAAGCTAATGTTCCTTTTTTCAGTGGTATCATATTTCAATATCATTCTTACATGAGAAAAGGTCTATGATGAAGTAATGTTCATTTTTTTAAGTTCATTATATGTTTTGGGCTAAATTGTACAAGAACCCTAGCTAAAACAACACTCGTTCCTTGGTTGAAGTATGTCTTGAGGAGTAGCTTCTTTAAGCTCCATTCCTTATTTGGTGAGTAAACATTTAACACATTTACATGCATAATTCATACTTTGTCTCTTTAAATATTTCCTTTTATATTGCTTTAGTTAAATTCTAGCACTTTTAACTCCACACCAATATTAACATGCCCTTTATAATATTGTAATTATGTGAACACTTTTATCTTATGCATTAAATCAATATCTATTGATTTTCTTTTGTACCTAATAAGAAAAATATGGATAACCGACTTAGGACCTCTTAATCTTGAGGACTTCAAGAAGTGGTCACCTTAATAAAGATTACTCGCATAAATCTTAATCTATTAAATAACCTAATCAAGAGGTGTGCTCATCTTTATTTTGCATGAATGCCTAGGAACTAACAAATCTTACTTGTTCCATCTTAATGGAATTAGGATTGATGTAGATTGTTTATAGACAGCTAATTAGGACTCCTTTGGGATTGCAACCCAATTGGGTATCTAGACCACCCTTAAAGTTTTGATGACAACTCATCTTGACCCTTTGACCCAATTAATGCAAGAATAGCAAAAGTCACATAGCCAATCCTCTAAGACGTGTATAATATGTAGGCTAATAATTGGGGAGGGCCTCTTTCCCTTTCTCTTCACCAATAAGGAAAGGTTGGGTCATAAAAAAGTAGGCCCTCTAGAGGCGGCTTACTCATCGTGTCATCTACCCGAAAACTTGTTGGCTTTGTGAATCTTAAAATTCAAAGGGAAAAACCCCCTATGATGAGCCTTTCTTTTGTAGGATTTACCCACTACCCTGGCCTCTTTAAGGGTGAAACGACCTTTACACCCAACCTAGTCATGAACCATCGGCACCTTTAGCTTAGTATCTTGTGCTTGGTTAGATTTTGATGAAGATGCTTTGATTCTTACTTCATTATGATACCGAGCGCACAAAAAGGAATACAACTTCCATTAAAATTCTCTAGTTTTGTAAAAGCCTTTTATAATTCCAAATGTTCTTGATATTTCACTAATCTCAACTATACCATTTTAATTTGGCATCCAAATAATCTAATGCATGGAATATCTTGACAAAAAGCTTCCTAATTCGTTTTTCGAGAGTCGGTACCCTTAGAAATTTCTTAAAATCACTAAAATTAACCTAAAGTTTTCTTGTTTTTCTTTAGGAGAGAGTCGGTATCCTCCATGTATCCTCCAAAAATAGGGCATTTTTCACTCACTCTCACACTTGTATTTATTTTCAGTCAAACTTATAGGTATCATCTTACTCACTCCTATGTGGAGAATCACGCATTGGAGCCCTAAATCATGCAATATAAGTCAAGAAAACAAACCAAATAACTATTTAATCACCAAATTATCCAAATTCAATTCTAATCAAGATTTTTTATATTCAAACAAAAATATCCAAGTATCCAAACATTCTAAACATAAATCCTAAATTGTATCAATCTTTGACCAAATCAAATCCATACTGCAAAGCTAGGGATCCAACCCTACAAGATCATTCACCATCAAACTCGAGCTAGCCACTAAGCTACTTATTTCCACTAGATAATGGCAAATAGGGCCCAAAGATGTCATCACTCAGCTCATTCACCATCCAAGTAGTGGTGCGCATAAACAATTAACTATACCGTTAATCCTTAACGATATGATTAACCGTTTTAATAATTATTGGAAAACACTAATAGTAACCGTACCATTAAGTAACTGTGGCCAATAAATGGTTAACCGGTATTTAACAGTATGATTAACGGTTAACCTCTAACCATTTCATTCCATTTTTATGCACTTGTACACTGAAAAATAATAATAACTGTTAACCGTTACAAAAATTTCATTACCGTAACCATAAATTCTTACCGCTTCGGTAAAATAACTGTTAATATGAACCGGTTATACATGGTTAACGGTTATGATTATTTTTGCACATCCCTACATCCAAGTGATGGGGTTCCCACCCTCATCATCAAGCTCTTTAATTTGAAAATGAGATGTATGAATGGGTCTCATCCCCACAGCAGGGAAGAAGCTTGGGCCAACATCCATCTAGAGCATGCCACTAGTTCCCATCTACCTATGTTGAAAGACTAATAGGTCCATCACTAGGACCTTGCCCGAATCCATTAAATAATAACCACCAAAGCCATCAATCAAGTGTTGAATGGGCTTTTATTGAGACTAAAGAGGACGGACGACATGAAAGCTCTACCTCGGCCCCTAAGCCTTTATCTAACATTGAGCCTCTGCTTGAGTTTGGGGTTGAGAGTTAAAGTGGGACGTCTATACAACTAATCGACTAATATCTTATATTTTGAAACAATTCAGAATTGAATAATATCACAAAGTATTAATAAAAACATGTTTATAATAGCTTATCTCACCATTGTGGTAAGCTTGCTTCTTAATCCCTTTCAATCTTCATTTTGAAGGCAAGGAAGATCTTGATAAATCTGAAAGTTCACACATATAAGTCGTCAAGCTGAGACAAAACAAAGTTTGGAATCTAAAGGTTTGCATATGCCTTGAACCCTAGTATATGTTTTTTTTTAAAATTTTTGTTTTTTGTAATTTGTTATATAATAATTTAGAGATGAAAAACTCGTGTGTTTATATTTGCATGCTATATGTTATGCTATATGTTGTGTTTATGGACTTAACCCTTAAAAATCAAATTTCATAGATTATATGGTGCTAGAGGATTTTTTGGAGACTATAAGTAGACAATTCCCCCATTAGAGCATTTACCGTATGTAGATCTCAAAAAAATGCACAATTTAGACATATTATAAGCCCCATTTGGAGTCCGGTAGCCAATTATATGATGCTATCAAAGCCACTAAGGGGCAACATGGTTGCGTAGTACCTTCAAAATTAGAGGGTTTCAAAATAATTACGCTATTTGGACTACCCGGCTACAAGATATGCCTCTCCGAAGTTTTTGAAACCTCGAAATACACCCGAAATCTATTAAGAAAGAATTTTTTGTTTGTTTTGAGTGTAAAATATTGTAGATCGCAATTTTATGTGCAAAAAAGTGTGGTCATAATAGAATTTTGGATTTATATGTTTCACGGTTGATCATTTCTTAGCTTTTCATAACTTTTATGACACATTATTTTTAACACATTATGCATGATATTCTTAGCTTAGATTAGATTATGTTCTTAATTGTATGTGGTGTAATAGTATATAACAATTAGATTTGGAAATATAACAATTTTGAGAAATATTAATTATTAATAATATACTTTATATGTAATTAACACATAAAATGACCTTTTAATTTTTTTTATCTGGAAACCATCAATTAGTGCGATTTTCTAATATAACCGTAACATTTAATATATATGTGTTGTGATTATATTAGAAAACTGCAACACATATAAATTTCAAAATTAAAAAAAATAAAAAAAAACCATCAAACGCTGGGCTTTCTTGAAAAACCGCAGCATATATATCGAATAACTGCTGCGGTTTTTCCTAAACACCACAGCATATGATGGTAAAAACTCATTTTTTTAATTTTTTAAAAAATATATGCTGCGGTTTTTTGGGATAACCGCAGCATTTATTAGATATATATGCTGTGGTTTTTCAAAAACCGCAGCATTTGTTGTTTTTCCATGTGCTTCGCCTATATGTGCTTCGTATCAATAACTCCATCATTTAAAGCTAGAAAACCGCAGCATATAGACATTTCCCTACTAGTGTATTTGGCAGAGTTTTGTTTATAAATAGGATCATTCCCAAATTTTTTGTATAACATACCTGTTTATAAATACCAATAATGACTACTTAACAATAATACAAAGGTCATACCACATTAAGCTTTAGATTAACAATGACCAATCATTCCCATCCACCTCCATGATAAATTATAAAATAAATACAATCCAATATTTATTTTTCGGACCAAATTGGAATTCAGCATAAATTGAATTCCATGAAAAGTAAATAATTTAGAAGAGAAAGTGAAGCACACATACCCTATCAAGATGTACACTACTATGATGATTTTGAACAATATATAGACAAATCTCATGATATAGTAGCCATACTCAGTATTTCCCACTTGCTGAGGGCAATGCATTAGAAATATAACTAAAATAAAATTATATATATGTGGTGGTTAATTTTAAGAAGATAATCTTTAACTTCAAATACGCTTGTCATATACTTGAGCTAAAGTCCAATTTAATTTGTTTCCTAGTCTGTATCAGTAGCCACTTTATGACTTTGAAAAGCTCTAAAGTATTTAAAATAAAGAAAAATGGTAACCCCAAAACTATTAAAAAATCATGCTTTCAACGAAACCAATGCATGCACAAATAAAAAAGGCAAAAGAGACAAATACACGCACAAAGCAAATGCAACAAGAGCATCAAAAGTTGGCCATCATCTTTAAAATTCTTTAGTTTACAAAACCGAAGCAGTTACGTGATAAGTTGCATCAGTTTCTCCCATCACCCAAAGAAACTAAGACAAATTATTATGTAAATAAATAATTGCTTCGATTCACTCTTTAACCAAAGCAAATGATGCGAAGCAATTAAAAATATTTTTACTAGGGGGGCTCACCACTCAAACACATTTCCTCAAATCTTCTTCAATTTGGGAATTCATGGTTCTTAATATGCCAATCAAAAAACAGCATAATCAAGCAAGAGAATAAACAATCGAACATTCATCATCACTAACCAATGCGTCAAGCATGGATACCCATAAAAAATGCCTCAAATCCAACCAAATTTGTAATATTATGTATAAAACCTAACCTAAAGATCATCTACACACATATGCCAAATAATTACACCCAATAATTAACAAAAAATCACAGAAAAATAGTTATTCAATTTTTCAGGTTCATGAGAAAATCAAAAATCATGCTCCAAAAGAAATTCAATAAACTTACATGAATCTGCAAGAGGATAAATCTAAAGCCTTGCCTAACAAATCCTTGGAAGTTAAATTAAGATCTCCCATTGATTTAATTCATTTTTGAAAGTTAGATGTTCAAAATGACAAAAGTGACACCCTAACAATGATTTTAAACATCCCTGAGCTCAGTGATCGGAACACATAGCGGGCATCCAATGCACTTCAACTATGTCTAATGCATCGAGCCCAGAACTCATTGAACATGCATTAGCATCCAACGCTTATTCTTTATTTTTAGCACTTCCCAAATTTGACTTATTCGATCGTTATTTGTAACAAAACAAAAGATTCCTTGATCTTTCGCTCCCAAAAACATGCTATAAAAGTTTACAAGTTCTATACTCATAGATCATTTTACCCCTAAATTCCCAAACTAGCACTCCGAGAGCCATCTCTAAGTTCCAAAAATTCCAAGATGACATCGCATGCTTGGGGGTATAAAACTTCCCTAGCAAACCCATATATACCTATGTAAAAGCCAAAATGGGAGACGTGCCTAAAAGTCCTTAAATCCGCTAAAACCTAAGAAACCGGCAAACGACTGAAGACATTCCCATAAGTCATAATTCAATTCCCCTACATATCTATATGGGAGGCATCCTTAGAAAATGGCCGAAAAAATAGAGACCTCCCAAGAGACCAAAAAACTTAATCCAGGAGATGTCACTAGAAGACGTAACTCAAACATCCCCTATGGAGTTAATTTGGAAATATTCACCAAAGACGCTTCAAAAAGCTTTGAAATATCTATATCCTTAGCGGATCAAAATGGGACATCCTTAGAAATTACAATATTAACTCCTTAGCGAGTTACCCTTAGTGGAATGTGCACAATAGAAGATATACTCATAAATCACCCAAAATCATCCTCAACTGAGTCTAAAGACTATGAACAACAATAATCCACAAGAGAAGTTTTTCTACTATCCAAATCCCTAAAGGAATCATAAGGTATTGCCCTCAGAAAAGTAATAATCTCCCCAACCAAGTCAATTAGAAACTAAGCAAGATTATTGAGGTTGCAAAGTCATCCCTAATAAGGAATTAGTGGAAAAGAATCCCAAGTGGAGGTGGGAGATGTCCCTATAAATTATTAAAGCCCCTTAAAATAAGTCGCACATATGCAAGATATAAGTGTAAGTTCCCTTTCCCTATTTGAGATGTATCAACCATATAATGACTTTTCTTTGGTTCTTCCAGCTGATGTACATTAAAGAAACTTGAACTAGATAACGCTTCCCCTCTAGTGCTTTAGTATGATGAATATTAAGCCACACCAATCATACAATAACTACTCTATGACATTCCAGGATGATACTTTGTGAGCTGCATCAATCTGACAGCGGCTCCCTTTCGGTGCCCTGGTTGATGAATCTCAAGGCCGATCAAGGGCTCCCCTCGATATTTAAGGCTGACTAACTGGTTTTCTGTAACTAACTCAATTTATTTTATAAGTATCAATGTTTGAGGAAGGACTTTTTATTACAGAGCATCTCAAATCCCTTCTTTGTCCCAAGTCAAACTTTTATCTTTGTCTTATCTAAGACTCAATCAAACAAGGGGCTTCTAAAGACATAAAATCGCGTCTCCCCTTGTAATGGTCCAATAACTAACTGACCCTTCCAAGTGGACCTAATTTATCTTGAGATGAGTACGTCAAAACCTGAATAGTATTCACCTTAACCCTTTGAAAACCTCAAAAGAGCCTAAACACACTTCAAGCCTAAATTTCCTTACTTTAACCTAAACAAAAAAAACACATCATCAAACACATATTTTTGCTTTGTGCACACTCAAAACCCGTCCTTAACCAAAAAATGCTCGTAGCACTAACACAAAAAGTTAGCATTAGACTCCCTAGATTATGGCATTCAACGCCAAAACCCAATGTCAAATGTCAAAAAGCCTTAGCTTCAAAAACCTAGCTCAAGCACTGAAGACCTATCCCAACATCCAATGCCTAAACCTGTGTGCTTCCTCAAAAACACCCTTAGAACTTAACACTCCCCTTTCCATCATAACAAAAAACCTTTTAGGTGTTAGATTCCTAGACTATGCACTTAAAGCCCTAAGTTAGCGTCCAATGCTCAAAATACCCCCAAATTTTATAAGAAAAAGGTCAAAAAGTTTTATAATCCTAAAGCAATATTACTCTCCCTAAATAACATCACAAATACTTTCAAAACATCCCTTATCCATAATAAGGACCATTTAAGGAAACCTTTTCCTTGTCAAACAAGGAAAATTTCTACTCTTAACACTCAATCAAGACCAAGATCAAGGAATAATATCCAATAGTAAGCAAATCAAGGTAAATTCTACAATTTTATTTGTTGACTACTTTTACTTTTTTCTCTTCTCTTATTGATCTTTAGTGATTCCTATTAGGTAAGCTTCATGGTTGAGACCATTTTATGTAATAATTATACATGGATGAAAACCTCCCTTAAAACATAAACTTATTTAAAGTTTATGTTTGATATAATGAGCCTTAATCAATAAAAAATGCATCACTTTTGTTGTGATCTTTTGATCAACTCCTAAAACTTATGCTTTATTTCTTTTTACATTCAACCTATGATGTGATTTACAAGGAGCAACCTCAATCCCTCAATAGATTCAAGCCTCAAGAATCTTAATTAGTTTGTGTTTCCATCCTCAAGGATTTATTCCTATAGTATGATCTCCGCTAACTCTAATTTAAAACCACTTCCCTCAGCATTTACTTTATGCACCTCTCTAGACTCCTCCAAATAATGTACTTTTACATGAGTAAATCCTTAAGTGGTCATTATACTTGAATAGTTGGTTAAGAGTTAGTTTAAAGATCTTTTTTAGCATCATAAAGTATACCTTGATGTTTTTTCAACCTTTAATGTCAACGATGTTTAAGGATTATTCCAAATAAGTTCCTTGACTAGACTCTCCTTAGTTGAAGTATCTCATAAAGAGTCTCTAGGCTCAACTTTTCATTTGATAAGTTAATTTCAACACATTTATACATGAATCGTACTTTGTACATTTAAATATTGCCCCTTTATTTCTTTATTTAAGTTCTAAAACTTTGTTTACGCATAATCCTTATTTTGTTATAAATATTTGATCACCTTTATCATCTTGAACCTAATTCAAGACCTATTAAAGTGCAATGGAGTTAATAAAATAAACATTGGACAACCAATGTTAAGTACCCTTAATTTGACGACTCTTAAAGAAGGGGCCACCTAATCTATATTCTTTGCATGATCCTTGAATTTTGAACCAACTAATTTGTAGTTTTCTTCTTTTGCTCTTGCATGCATCTTAGGAGCTATTAATCTAAAGATATTCCATCTTAATGAAATTTTCTTATGCATCATCTTTGAATTGACATAGATTTCTCATTCTCTAACACTTAATATGGTTAATGAAAATTCTTGTGAGTCAACTCTTAGGGATGTAAACCCAAGTAGGTGCCTAAATAGCCTTTGTTAGTTAGGTAGAAACTCCTCAAAGGCCTATTCTGACCTAATTCATACAAAGATAACTAAGATAAAATACCAACCCTTAATTATTTTATAAATTAGTTGGGGCGCTAGTGAGGAAGGCCCACCTTTTCCTCTTTTATTCACTGAGAAAGAAAGGTTGAGATGTAAAAGCACGAGCCTTTTAGTAGCAATTTACTCATTGTATTTCCCACCCGAAACCTAGTTAGCTCATGACCTTAGAAATTCCGTCCCCTAAAGAAAGAAAATACCCTTGTGCACAATGAGCGTATATAATATATAACTGTTAGGAATTAGTGCTCTCAACCAATAAAAGTATACTCTTTCCTTATTGGATAGCTAGCAAAGATATTTCCATTACACCCTAGGATTTCCTATCAAAACTTAGCATAGAAAAAGACGTTTGGATTCTCAAGCAAAATTCATCACAACAAAAGACGTTAGAGGAAGATGAAATTGGTTTGGCGAGGTTATCATAATTAGAATTAGAAGCTAGCAGAGGAAAAGTTTCCACCATACTGTAGCAGTCGAGGCATTTCAAAGAATCAGGAACTTTTAGATGGTCTAGGCTTAAATTGAGATTTCAAAGGATGAGGTCATTTTGTTTTGGCAATACTATACAAAACTATGTTAACTTAAACTAGAAATGATAATTAAAAGGCTAGAAAAGTATCTCTTAGAAAATATAATTTGACAATTAGGCTATTAAACAAAAAACAAAAGTATAAAAGGATTAATGAATAAGATTAAACCTACGGGAAAGATGAAGAACATGATGAACTAAGAAAAAGCAAGATATAATTTTTCATGAAAATTTTGAGCAGTAAAACTTCTTAGAAAAGGTAACAATTAAAAAATTTGAGACACTTTTCTTAGTTGCAGAGATTTCTCTCTAAGAGCTTTCAATAAAAATCACTATTTAAAGAATGACAATAAAGATGAGAGGTATATGTACGTAGTGTAAAGAGGAACTTCTATGCCTCAAAACCTTTTCCTTAATTGACCCTTTTTAAAATTGGTAAGTTAAGATGAATAGGTTAAAAGGCTTAGGGAACAACAATGGAATCCCCAAACACCTTTATAAGGAATTATAACTAATAAAATGCTCTAGCTAACCAGATGATCTCATGTGTAATCCTAAGGTTTCCTAGATAAGACAACCCTAATAGAAGAATTAAAATAAGCATAGGGAAAATTCACATTTAGTGCATGTATTTAGGAGTGTTTTAGGGGTATTTGCATGTATATTAGATGCATTTATCATGCATTCACTAATTTTAATTCACTTGTATTCATATGATGTGTTCACGAGTGTTTCTAGTCATTTAATTATTTCAAGAATGTTAGAGAAATTTTGGAGGTTTGATGAGGGTTTAAGGAAACATAAAATGATTTAATAAGCCTTAATTTATGTTTCAAATAATTTTGAGTCTTTAAAGTGAAGAACCAACCTTTGTGTGAACATGTGGCTTGAAGACATGGGCACGTGCGAGCAAAAATACATGGCAAGAGTGAAAACTAGGTCTTGGCTTATGTCTGTTATTGTATTGAGGATCATAACCATAATAGTACAAAAAGAGAGGAAACTCATACGAGTGTACAGAGGACATATCCGTGTCTATTTCAAAACATGAATTTTGGTCAGAAACTGAATTTTAGTATTTCGAGAGCATACCTATCTAAGTCTACTAAAGGCAAGTTTCTGTCTACCTTATAAATAGAGTTTTGGTCAAAAAACTCAATTTTAGCATTAAGGGAGCAAACCCGTCCATATCTACTACCGTGGTCCCTTTTTTACGATTTTTCTTAATTAATCCTACACTTTTCTATGTTATTATATATATACTTAGCACTCTTTATTCATTTATATAACTTAGACTTAGATTCAAACTCTACATCATTTTAAACCTTAGTTTTGGTGGAATACTTTATTCCTTTAAGTTCTATGATTTCAATTCCATTGTTCAATCTAAGAATATCTTTTCTTCTCTCCTTCTCTTGTATATTTATTTTTTGCTTTTCTTATTTATTTTGATCATGCTAGAGTAGTTTGTTATTTTTTGTTTCTTTACATCATACTTTATTCATTCAAGTTTGTTATTTGTTATATAAATATTAACCTTGGCCATGGATCTTGTTATATGATTTAGCTCTTTAAATTCTCAATTCCATTGTCTATTTCTTCATGATTTATTAATAGTGCTTCATAATAATGTTATATTAGGATGCTAAATTTGATTGTTATTATGCCATTGTCTCTATCACGGCTAATGTCTTTTAACGAATTCGATTATTTTAATAAGGATACGAAATTCTTTAAAAGAGTAGGTATAATGAAGTATTTGAAAGTTATGGTGCTTTTCTTAATGTCTTGAGACTAGATGAATTCATGGGAGTAGATAGGATTGTATGATAAGGAAGCTATAATTACTTGAGAGAGGTCTATGGTAACTTTTAGGGCTCATCTTTCCTGTTAAATGTATATTTGACTGAGTTGGGGTATAACTTATCATTCCATTAGACCATAATAGTTAGGATATTTGACTCTATATGTTCCTAGATCATAGATTATTACATTAGATCATAATTTACTCAACCTACCATTTGATCGACTCAACTGGTTAGATTCATAGCAATTAAATACATTGTCCCCCTTCTCTATGGAATTTAACCCTTGCTTGCCCAATTACATAGCAGTATGAATTTTTTGGTATTTTAAAAAGTTTGTGACTGCCTTATCACATGGTAAAAGAGGCTTGAGTTAATAAGGTGGCCAAATTATTACAAAGCCTAAAATAAAGCCTTGAGTTGAAGAAAAAGGTATAAAAGAGCTAACCAATAACACTTGAGAAAATTAAGTCACATCAAGAAAGCACCACTCAGTAAAATCTATAAATACCATCCTATAAATAAAGAGTGACATAGAGTCCATTATAGACACAATCCAAAAAGTCACTTTCTCTCTCTAAAATATACTCTAATTTAGTCTTCAAAGGTGGTAAAAACTAGTCACTCCCGTTGTTTGAACCAATTTTGTAGGTTCAACATGAGATAAAGGAGAAAACTTTTTGTAGCATAAGAAATAATATTTCCCATTAATTAAAGATCATGCAACAAATCCATAACTCCTTAGAAATCCCTGCAACTCTAATTGCTTTTGCCAACATTAGTACCATCTTATATTTAAACTATTTAGGAGCTAGTTAGTTAGATAAAAAAAAGGATAAATTAATCTTATTTAGGTATGTGGATTACTTAAAAATTATTTTTCGATTTTCAAATTCATTTATTCAAAAATAAACTAAGTTTGAGTCTAATAGGAGAAAAACTTTAGTGAAATAAGTTAAATTAAGGAAAAAAAAAGTCATGTTCAACCAAAAAAAACTCAATGTAAGTTTAGTAAAAGAAAACGTTATCAAAAGAAAAACAAAGTAAGATTAGTAAAAGTAAGATGAGGAGATCATAGTGTCACACCTTGTTTGGTTAACCTTATTCTTACTATAATTTTTCCAAATAAACTGATTTTCCTAGTTGAAGTTGATTTTTTCTAATCAAACTTTATTTTTAATAATTAAAATATATCATCACTTGCTAAAACTAATATTTAATTGTACAATATTGTCTCTTAAATGATTTTATAAATGTGTACTGATTAGGATTTTTTTATTAATTATAGTTGAATTTTACTAATTACATGTTATATATGGATTAATGGACCTAGGTTCTCTAAAAATTAGGCCTCAAAATGGGCTTGGGCCAAAAATTGGTCTTAGGCTTGAAAATAGACTTGGGCCCATATATGAGCTTAGTCTTGGGCCTACTTAGGCCTTGACTTTCACCCATTTACGGCCTTGTTCAAAATTGGGCTAGACATTAGAGTTGATTTCCATGGGTTAGACCTTTACTTCCATAGAGTTGATTCTTAAGGACTTAACTTAGCCTTGGACTTGCTTGAGGTTCGGCTATACATATAAGTGGGATATGCATGGAATCAAGGAGATGCCAAGAAAGTAAGAATGGCATAGGCTAGGCATGGAGGTCTAAGAGAAATTGGCATGGATCCAACAATAGGCTAGACAAGGTGTGGGCTAAGACCTAAGATCCAAACGGTGTGGACATGTATTTGCAAGATCTAATGGTGTGGATTGAAGAATTGAGTATCAAATCCTCCTAGATTTCTAAGAAAGTGAAGACTCTAAGAATCATCCAACACACTTGAGAGTTCAAGTGCTTTGCAATTCGTTTATTTTATTTGTTGATTTTCTTTTGTTAAATAAGATTTTATTCTCGTCAAAATTCCTTTTATTGGACGTGCTTTAGGGAGGTTAGCTAATTTTATCTTTTTCTTAGTTGGCTGATCAAATTTCTTTGTATGAAACTTAGCTGATTAAGATTCCTTATTTTAGGCTTTTTATTTTCTTTATTTCCATACTTCTTAGGCGTGCATTTAGGAGCTTAAGTAGCTTAATAACACTTGTACCTATCCCTAATTTAAGAGGTATAAACCATAGCTATGAAAGGGAATAGTTGAAGTTAAAAAAAAAATCATTCCTTTGCTTTGAGTTTTTGCACAGGATTATGTGAGGCTTTGAGTGCCCATTGCTAGTCCTTCTTTGGAAAGTTGGATGTTGTTCTTGGAAACCTTAAAGACTATGAGTGGTGTGTCTATATCTCAAAGGAATTAAGGGTGCCCAAAGGTAAAATTACTTGGTAAATAAGTAGAGTAATTAACCCTTTAATAAATTAGGTTACTTGTGTAAATCTTGGTTCGAATATTGCTTAATTTAATCTGCTGGTTGTTTTCCATTGCCATAAAATTAGACATTATATAAGCTACTAATTCCTTGTATTAAATCTGATATATTATCTTAGAAATTTGTAGGTTTTTTATTGAATAAATATTATCTTATTTTGTAACAAATTCGATTCATTGGAACACTTAGAATTTGCGTGGTTAAGTGTGCTGCTTAAGCAAGTATTCTTGCATGTGTCTAGGCTATGTTTTGTTGTTGGATGATTGGTGTTTATTGTTTAATAAGATTTGAATAACCTAATAAATTTTTGGAGATAATTTAGGAATTCAAAGCTTAGCATAGAAGCACATAGATATGGAAAATAGCTTAATTTGTGCAAAAGAACAAGTTCTCCAGTTTTGAGTATTTGCATGTATGGATTTTTTTTGGCCTTATTTGAGCAAGTGAACGTACACCTCCCTTAGATTAGGATTCCTTTCTAGTGAGCTATTTTGGTGATGCATATTGTGCTGGATTTTCCTAATAATTGTTGTTGGTTTACGTGGTTGATAAGGTTCGGGATCGGTCATTATGTTACCTACTATAAAAAAAAAACCTCGACTTAACCTATTACGAGTAATGGGCAGTAAGGGTCGAATCTACAGAGAAATGCTCTTAATAGATACCGAATTATAGCAATCTGACTACAAGCTTATTCTAACTAAGGTAAGAAAAGTGTTTAAATCTAACTAATAACTAATACGAGATTCTAAGGAGTTTGTTCTTTGAAATAAAAGCACTAGGGGTTCGGGAATCAACACTGATTCCTATCATAAATGAGCTAAAGATGGAAAATGGGATTCAAAATATATCACGAGTCTCACAGACTCTCTAACAATCTATGCATTGAATGTAAAACATGCTCCAGGGAAGGGGATTCAACCAGGAACCAACCTCCCGGTCATCTTCAAAGAAGCAAACATTACAATCGAGATTTCTCGCCTAAAAAACATACAAGCAACACAATAGATTCAAAACAATAACCAATAGCTCAAAAGTCAACAACATTTAATGATAGGTCACTAAATAAATCAGCATTTCTCAATGTATTTGCGCTAGGAACGCCAATGGAAGTAACCTATACTACCAAATTACGGTCCAACCAAAACCCGACATTAAATCATCCATTATTTATCAAGAAACCACATCCAAAATTTAAACAACATCCATGCTCGGGATCGATTTTTCACCCTATCCCCTAAAATTAAATATACTAGACACACTACCAAAACACGAATAAAGATTAACAATATTATGTAAAAAAACCTAAATAATTAAGCATAAGCTAACAAAACTGGAAATAAATGAAAACTAAAAAATGTAAAGAGAAAGAGAGAGAGTAAAAGAAATACTAATATTTTGATGTAGAATTGATGTCTTACAAGCGTTGATAGCAATCCTATTGAAAATAACAAAAACCTATAATAAAATCTACCAATAATCAAAGAGTTCTATGAATGAAAAATAAGAAGCCTTAGAACTATGCTCTCTACTCTAAACTAGGCTAAACTATGCTTCCGAATGAATGATCAATGCTCTTTGCTTCGTGCATTCCTTTTCCTTCAAAAGCCCGTAGGATGTTTGAAGAGAATAAGAAACTATGCCAGATAGAACTAAGGGGGCGTTCATAAGGAAAATTCCAGGATTTTAGTGAACTGAGGGGTCGCTCAGTCCACCTTTGAGCCCCACTCAAGCCTTAAAGCGACCTCTTGGAAACCGCTTATTGCTTGCTCGTAACTTCTTGCCTGTCAATTCCCATTGAATTGAGTGGCCTCTTGGTTCAATTCTTGAGCAATCTCTTGGCTTCTCTTTTTGGATTTTCTATTATGTATCTATATTTCTTTGTTCTCGTGCTCAAGCTCACTCGATATCTGCATCAAGCCAAAAAAACACGCATAAAAGATACGAGAAATAAAGGATAATAGGATAGAAATAGAAAAAATGCTCATAAGCCTAGACCATGCATAAAGTGATGCACAATAGAAAAAATGGGACAAACTTGGGATAAAAATAGTATGAAACTCTGTTAGGAAGATATAAATGAGTGAGATAAATGTCACTCATCAAATTACCCCAAGATTGGCTCTTACTCATCCTTAAGCAAGACTCTAGGAAAAAGGATAAAAGGCATCAAAGCATTAACTACACTAAGGAAAATAATAAAACCTAGCTCACTTTCGCAGGAATCGCGATTGATTTTAGCAACAATCGACAAGCCCTTTAAACCCCCTAATCGCTTTAGAGGATGAGTGTGCTCTCGTAAGGGTTTCCTTTGAGGTAACCAATAACTTACAAAAAAAATAAAACCAAGGAAAGTATTTTAAAAACTAAAAAGACAAAACTAAAAAGAAATGAAAATAAGTAAAAAGAAGATGCGACGAGTGCACATTCATGGGACAACATTGTGAAGGATATTCAACTTTCTAAATAGTAAGAGAAAATATGCTAAATAATAAACAACAATGAATAAAGGATAACCAAGAAAGAGTAGAAAACTATAGCTTTCATGCACCTAAACTAAAACACAACCACACTCTTCCAAAGCTTCATTTCAATTCTTAAGAAATTAGCTTCTTAGTACTCCTTGAGGGAGTTGAACAAATGAAAAATTATGGGTAATGACATATGACTCGACATCTTAATTTTCATGCTCGTTCAATATTATTGACCTTTACCTCCCTACACTGACATGGACTCAACTTTCTAAAGTCAAAAGGACTTCGGAATAAGGAAAGGACTAGACAAAATAAGGAAATGTTTGGGTAATGTTGTGAGGCTTAACTTCATGAACAATGGAATTCTTATGATCTTGACCTTCACCGCATTTTAAGGTCTTGAGCCCTCATATTCAATGGAATAATAACTAGTCTCCTCCCCCATGTTTGTTAAAGAAAAAAGCCGAGTTTTTTTTGTTCTCAGATTCCCAATAAACCCATAAAATCTTCTCATCTCATTTCTTATTTTCATTATTTCTTCCCCTTTTTCTTTTTTCTTTTCCATACAACTTTTTTCTGATATTTTTTATCTTTTTTCTCTTCTCTTTTCTTTCTTTTTCTTTTAATTATTAATAGAGTCTACAAATGGTGAGTAGCTCTTAAGAGTGTTATTCTAAAAGAAACAATTATTTCCCCTTGTTAGCTTTACAACTCCTAAATCACCAATAATCCATCTATTCAACTTTCTTGCCAAAGTAATCCCATCAAAAATAAGGTGGTAAAGGTACATATTGGGTCAATGACTATTAATTGGCTAATTTTGGAGAAATATAAGCTCAAGAAGGTAACAATTTATAGAGAAGATAGAATGTACAAGGAATATGGAAATGTTTTTAGTGGTTAAAGAAGAAGGAATAAGGTTTAAGAGTGCCTTTTCTTTCCCTAAGAAATTTAATTGTGGTATTGGGTAGGTATAGGACAAGTTCTTGATCAAAGCATGACAAATTAAGGATCCTTTCCACTCAACGCAAATCATGTCAAAGGCTTCAAATGATTTCCTCACCATGGGTTTGCAAATACTAATCCTAAGGATTTCACTCATCTAGGGAAAAGGTGGTGTGCTTAAATAAGGGTAATAATCATAATAGTTCGATCAACCTTAACAAAAGTCCTTCCTAAACTCTTGTAAATGACATTTAAGTCTAAACCATATAAGCTCTTAAGGTTTAGGAAAGAAAACATTTAATAAGATGAGTGTTCTATTTATGCCCAACTCAATGCAAATAAAATAAAAAAAAAAACAAACTACATGCCTTGCAAAATAAAACTCAAAATCTTTTTAGATTTTTGGATTTTGTAAAAGGAAAAAAAAAGAGAAATAAAAATACGAAGAAGCATACACAGGAGTATGATGAGGAAAAGGCCATCTAAGTAATTCAACACAATAAACAACTAACCATGGTTATCAAAACCAGTTGTTTCCAAAAACCAATTGTCAAAAATAGGTTAAACCCCTTCAACAATTAAATTCCATAGATCCTCAAAAATCAATTTTCCTTGGCCTCTTGCTTTGCATTTTTGATAATACTCATGAATAAATAATGATTAGTAAAAAAAAGAGAATCATGAGAATAATAGTTCCTACTCTAGCTAAAAACACAAAAAAAAAACAAAGAAAAGAAATCTATACAATGAAGGAAGCTAGAGCCTGACCCTTTTGGAATAAACCCCCCCAAGCTTAAGTGAAGTGTAATCCTCGGCAAAAATCTAGAAAGAAAAGGAGAGGGTGTATCAATCATGGTACGACTAGATAGTATTGGGGCCTTTGCCCTTCCTATGCCTCTCATCATCATTATGGGAGGATATTTTGTAGATAAGATTGATATCAAGACCCGATGCATCTGTGTAGGGTAGTTAGTAATACCAAGGTTGATTAAGATAGTTCCCATAGGGCGGCACACCCATTGGTCCATGCCATCCACCTATATAACCCAATCGCTAACCTAGTCTCTCATATGGGTACGCGGGATGGAGTTGGTAATCACTCCCCCCCCCCCCCATTTGAGTGTAATTATACGAGGGAAAAGAAGGAGGAGTGACACTAGGAATGGTAGAACCCATCCAATTAGGGTCGTAGGGGTAGTTAACATAGGGTGGAAATTCCCCACGTTAGACATGGTAGTCGTATATTTGATTCTCGGGATTTATACTGCCCCTTTGGGCCTCAACCTGGTCATGTATCATCATTTTTAGCTTCTTAAATTCCTCCTCCATGTTAAAAAAAAGAGAAAGAGGGGGCTTAGGATGAAGAGGTGCCTCCTGAGGCTCTAAGTTGTTGAGCTTTGGCATCATGGGCACGCGGTGCTTGCCCCTGATGCGCAAGAATCTTTTAAATGTTGACTCCTTACTACTCAATATCTATAAGCGCAGGATTTAGAAGGTATCTATGCACTAAATTTCTTAGTTTCCACCCATATACCTCAGGGTTAGGTGTAAACTGGATGAAGTCCATCCTCTTCATCATATCTATGTCAATGTAAATATCATTTACATTGACGAGGGTGAGAAGTTGGCATTGCTCTGAAAAACCCAGAGCATGCACTATAATGGTTACCATACCCTCCATGTGGATGTCCATAGTAAGCCTACTCCTCTTGTGCTCAATGCACCGGGCCAAAAACTAAGGCCTAAAGTTGAGCATAGCCCCCAATCTTTCCTTCCTAAATTATGTTATCCATAGTAGCTCAACCTTATCCCTAGTTATCTTACTCAAATCTTTCTTATAAAAAATGGTGTACCCAAATAGTCAATGTAAGATCCTCAAACATGGGTGAATAATATGGGAGGTGTGGCAGGTGTTAGATTGATATTCTACATCATCATCTTTGCTACTCCACTAATACATCTCACTATAATCCATAAATCTCCTAGTGTCTAATATACAAATGTCATTAGATGGGTCTCATTTGAGTATTTGGTTCAACCTAGCTAGGGTGATGGATTAGGGTTAGTTGAGTAGTTAGAAGGTGATTTTGAAGTTATTTTCCCCAATTTGAGTATGTTTTAAGGATGCTAGGAATTCAAAGGTTAGCCTCTCATAGGTGTAACCACGAAGTTTAAGAAAACTCGCCTTACACCATAGAAGTTAGTATCCCATGGAGCTCTTCCTCTATTCCTAGTTTCTCTAATGTAGTAGGTTCATAAAATCATATACTTAAAATTTACATCCTTTGATCTTGTCATAATAAGATTTATTATTAGGGTTAATGAACTTTAAGGTAGGTACATTTTTTGTTTTGAGGGTTGGGATGTGCTAGTGGACTTGGAGGTCTAGGACTTCTTCTTAGAAAACATTTTTTCCTCAAAAGATATATAATCCCAATTCCTCAAAATTTCAACTCATAAACCAACTATATATAATAGATCAACACCACAATTCTAAGTCTAGTAACCAAATCACCTAACTATAATGACTATCCTATAGTTTTCTATGTTCAACCTAAATTTTCACTAAGTTCTCCTATTTGCTCCTTAGTTTGAAAATCAAAGGTAAGAACCCAAAATCAGCAAAATCTTCAGCAAAAACTTAGGTTTTTAGATTTGGGGTTTTGTGAAAGTGGATATTTTCTGAAAAAATTATGTCAAAATGTAGATCGGGAGAAGAGGAAGAGAATGGTGGTAATTTTGGAGTAAAAAAAGTGAGAAATGAGCAAGTTATGGAGGAAATAAGGTGAGGGAGTAATGAGGTTTTTAGAGAGAGAAAGTAAGGGTTGAAAGGTTGAAGAAGAAGAAGAAGAAATGAGAGAAATGAAGGAAAAAGGGGTCGGATATGTGTTTAAAGAAACACGTGCTCTCACAAAATACGAGTTAAGCAGGCCCAAAGAAGGGGTTTGAGCGCCCGTTCATAAGCCTTCAGACCCCTATTTTTTATTATGAGCAGCCTCTTAGAAGGATTTTAAGTGACCACTCAGTTCAGTTGCAGGCCCCATTTTTCTCCATTGAGCGGGCACTTAATGACCGCTTGTTACCCGCTTATGGCTCCCTGACTCCCACTTTTTTTCTTCTGAGCTGCCGCTTAGGTCATGTGACAAGGTCCGATTTTCCTTCTGAGCGAGCGCTTGCTAGTCGCTAGATGCCCACTCATAACACTCTAGATGGTCCTCAATGCTAAACTGAGCAGGTGCTCAATGTTATGATGAACAGTCGCTTAGGCCTTTTTTCCAGACTTCAGTTTTTTTGCTTGATTTTTGTGCTGAATGCACTTTTGCTTATGTTCTCAGCCTAGTCTTTCTTCACTCCTCTTAAGCACTTTTGTCCCAACATACTCTCATGCACGGCTTCGTTTTCTCGGTGCATTGGACCTAAAACACGTAAATCCATGCAAAGTCAACTCTAAAGCTAAAATCACAAAACTAAAAGAAAGAAAATGAAAAGAAAGGCTCAAAAACTCGGGTTACCTCCCATAAGCGCTCTTTTATTGTCACTTTCAGTTGGTTTAGGTGGCTTAAAACTCCAGCACCCTTATTGATGAGATATTCCCAATTTTATCTTTTTGGTAGTAAATCTTGAGCCTTTGACCATTGACCTTGAAGGCTCTGGACGATTCACTCCATATTTCCAGTAAACCATATGGAAACACCTTCAATACCTCATATAGGCCACTTCATCTCTATTTCAGCTTCTTGAGGAACAACTTCAACCTCGAATTGTACAATAACACCTTGTCACCCACCCGAAACTTCTTTTTCACAGTATGTCTATTGTGTCATTAGCTCTTTCTTTATTAGATTCTTGCACTGTCATATGAGTTCATGTAGAGTTCCTCTAGTTTTTAAAGGTCAAGGAGTCTCTTTTCACCTGCACTTTTGAGATCAAAGTTGATATTCTTAATTGCCCACATTGCTTTGTGTTCCATATCCACTAGGAGATGACATCTCTTTCCATAAACCATTTTATATTGGGTAATGTCTATGAGGGTCTTGAAAGTTGTCCTATAGGCCCATAAAGCATCATCAAGATTTAGTGACCAGTATTTTCTATTTCTTTCAATTCTCTTCTCTAGTATAAGCTTGATTTCTTGTTTTGAAATTTCTACCTACTTGTTTAAGGGTGATATGCCAACCTTATCATTTGGTGGACTACATACTTCCTAAGGAGTCTTTGAAGGACATCCTTGGAAAAATACGAACCACCATCACTTATGATGGCTCGAGGGACTCCAAATCTCGAGAAAATCACCTTTATGGAAAGTCAAACAGTTACCTTGTGATCATTCGTGGGAGATGTAATTGCTTCTACCCACTTACTCACGTAGTAAATTGCCACCAAAATGTACTTACTTCCACAAGGGGATGGGAATGGTCCTATGAAGTCAACGACCCACACATTAAAGATTTCCATCTCTAGGATTAGGTTTTGAGGCATTTCATCCCTTTTTTATATTTCCTATTCTTTGACATTGGTCACATCTCCTCACAAATTCACATGCATCCTTGAAAAAGGTTAGCCAATATAAGACAAATTGTAACACCTTTGCTATTATCTTCCTTGTACTCATGTGTCCTCCACAAAGTGAGGAATGACACATGCTCAAAACAATAGGAACTTCTTCCTTTCAAAAAAAAGAATCTAGGAACTTCCTCATTAGGCACACATTGTCTGATTAAACCATTAACAAACCTCTTGAACTAAATTGGCTCGTCCCAAATGTTCCTTTTGGCTTCATGCATAAACCTCTGGCATTCATATTGCGTGAAATAAGGAGGAACCATGCTTCCAACCAAATAATTCACCAAATCAGATAACCATGGTAAGCTCTTAGACTCCAATGCACAAACAATGTCGTCCTTAAGGCAATCATTAATGGGAAGATCTCCAAGACTATCATTATTCCTCTCTAAATGGGACAAATAATATAAAACTAAGTTCTCAAACCCCTTTTGTCCTTGATCTCAATATCAAACTCTTGAAGAAGTAAAATCCACCTAATCTACCTTAGCTTAGCATCCTTCATAGATATTGGGTACTTGATAGTTGAATGATCTGTATACATAATTGTCCTTGATCCTACCAGGTATGTGCGGAACTTATCGAAAGCATATACCACAGCTAGGAACTCCTTTTCAATAGTGGTGTAACTCTTTTGTGCCTCATTCAATGTCTTGCTTGCATTGTAGATGACATGTGACTTTCCATTTTTTCTCTGCCCCAACACAACTCCCACAACTATATTATTAGCATCACACATGAGTTCAAATGGTAAACTCTAATCTGATGGTTGCACTATCGAAGCTAAAGTAAGCGCCTCTTTTACCCTGTTTAAGGCACTCAAGTAAGATTTATCAAATACAAACTTTCTCTCTTTCTGAAGTAGTGTGGTGAGAGGCTTAACTATCATCAAAAATAATTCAATGAATCGATAATAGAAGCCTATGTGGCCTAAGAAAGACTTCACTCCCTTCATTATAGTGGGAGGGAGAAGCCCAAGGATTACTTTAACCTTAATGGGTCCACTTCAATGCCTCAATGTGACACCTTATGGTCAAGAATGATCCCTTATTGCACCATAAAGTGGCAATTCTCCTAGTTAAGAACTAGATAGGCATCCTCACACCATTTCAAACATCGAGCTAAGTTCACAAGAAATTCATTAAAAGTACTACCACCTACAGAAAATTCATCCATGAAAACCTCTATTTCCTTTTCAATCATATCTATTAAAATGGACATCAAGTAATGTTGGAAAATAGCTAGGGCATTACATAACCCAAATGACATCTTATGATATGCATAGGTACCATAAGAGCATATGAATGTTGTCTTTTCTTGATCCTCGAGGTAAATAGGGATTTAAAAGAATCCTAATAACCCATCAAGGTAACAAAAATATTTATGCCTTGTAAACCTTTTTTAGGAACAGATCAATAAAGGGGGGAGAATATGGTCCTTTTTGGTGTAGGTGTTCAATTTTATATAATCTATGCACATACTCCAACCGGTTATTTTCTCACTTTTATCGTTCACGGCCACAATCATTCCTTCTTTCTTAGGAACATGCACTAGTTCTACGCACTTACTATTAGAGATACAGTAAATAACACCTGCAGTGAGGAGTTGTGAATATTTTTCTTTACAACCTCCATCATTGGGGGATTAACTTTTTATTTCCTTTCAATGGAAGGCTTAGTTCTATCCTTTAATGATATACAGTACATGAATATAGTGGGGCTTATTCCCTTGATATCATCAAGGGTATATCCCAATGTCTTTTTATGTAGTCTCAACACATTAAGGAGACTTGATGTTTCCTTTATTCCTAAAGAAGAACTCACTATAACCGGGTAGATGGACGAGGGACCAAGAAATTTATACCAGAGGTAGGGGCTTTATCTCTACTTTTGGGGCTGCCTTGGTCTCATGTAGCTCCTTATTAACCTCATCATCTCCAATCACGAGATGTAGGTCTTCCTACAATGATAGTGAGGGAATTGAATCAAAGTGCTTTCTTACCTTCTTTATTTCTTCTTCATCCCACACACATGGATCATCAAAAATATGCAAATATTCATACAAAGTGTCAAATATGGCATTCTCAATAAGATCAATTCACATGCAATCATCCATGTTTGATCAACATTTCACTACATGTGCTAAACTAAATTCAACCTTATCATTAGCAACCTTTATAGTCAACTTACCATTCTTCATATCAATCATGACTCCTAAAGTCACTAGGAAAGGTCTTCCGAAGATGATAGGCATATCAAGGTCTTCCTCCTTATCTAAAACTACAAAGTCAACTAGGATATAGAATTCACCTACTTTAAGAGGGACATCTTCTACCTTCCCTAGAGGAAACTTCACCTAACGATCGGCCAACTAAAGATAGATGTTGGTGGGTCTTAACTCCCCTAAGTTCAGCTTCTTATATAAGGAATAAGGCATGACACTTATGCTAGCCCCCAAATCACATAATACTTTGTCAATCAACATCTCACCTATTGCACAAGGGATGGAAAAACATTTAGGATCCTTTAACTTAGTAGGCAACTTATTTTGGATGATGGCACTACGAGTCTCTGGCAAGCTAATATCCTCCACAATATCTACCCCACGCTTATTGTTCAAGATATCTTTAGATAACTTAATATAAGCAGGCATTTGCTTGATTACATCAGTGAATGGAATGTTGATGTACAGTTTCCTAATGACCTCTAGGAATTTTGCAAACTACTCATCTATCTTAGATCGCGCAAACCTAGTTGGATAAGGAAACTTCTCATAAGAGGGGGTAACACTCATTCGCTTGTTCTCTTCCATCTCACCCTTACTTCCACTAGTCTCCTCCATATTTTGATCCTTAGAACCCTAGGGTTGACTTTCACTCATCTTCTCAACCACTCTCTTAGGTGCTTCACTCAAAGCCTTTTCACTCCTAATCACAATGGCAATAGCATGCTCAGTGGGATCTATGCCTTGGCTAGAGATTGAAGGTCTTGGGCTATCCTTAAGAGCATTAGAAAGCTAGGTAATCTGATTATCAAGCATTTTATTATGGGTTTGCACTCAGACTTTCCTTTATGTCATTATTCTTCTTAGTTTGGGTGGCTACAAAAGTCTCCATCAAAGACTCTAAGTTAGACTTTTGAGGAGGTAGTGGAGTTGAAGGAACATTAGGCCTAGGTCTTGAATTGAAACCTGGTGGGTTTTCTGGTTAGAATTTCGAAATTGGTCTTGCTTTGGGTTTTAAAACCTATTCTGAATCTAATTTGGCCCATAGTTTCCATATCCTTGTCCTCTAAAACCACCATGTCCTTGGTTCTCATAGTTCTTATTACCTTGGAAATTTTTCTTGGTTTTAGCCACTAAAATTATTTTTTTTCCATTAAAGTTCTCATTACCCTAGTTATGCACATTTCTCCAACCAAAGTTAGGGTGAGCTCTCCACCCTGGACTGTATGTGTTAGAACCTACATAGGAGCATTAGAACTAGATGCTTGTGGGAATTGCATGACATGCACTGGACTATTCAAAACAATCTCATTAAACTTGTTAGTGAGAGCATCCAACTCAAAAAAAAGCACACTAATAGTCTTCATCATAACTTCCTCCTCGTTTGGGTTGCACTCTTTCACCTTTGTTCCAATCAGCAAAATTCACGATCGCTTGCTGAATCACCTTGAATGCCTCGGTTGGACTCTATCTCCGCTAGTAAAATAATAATTAATTGCGGCTATAAATTTGCGGCGTAAAACCAAAATAGCCGCATTTTAATTAGTGAAATTAATAATATGCAACGGGTTATAGCAAGAACCACCGCATTTTAATATCTCTTTAATAATATGTGGCGTATTTATAGAACAAGTGCCGCAATTTAATTCAAATGAAAAAAATTTGCGGCGGGTGTAGGCTAGACCTACCGCATATTAGTTTTCCCTAATTTAAAAAAAAGCAGCATTGTTGTAGTACGTTTTATACACTTTTCATTTATTCACTTTGCATCTTCTTCTCATCATGTTCTTATGCCCCTAACATAATCCTTTGTGTTCATTGCTAATTCTTGCCACCCTACCTTCTTTCCTCCCTCTCACCTTCTTCATCTTTTTGTGTCGCTGTTGTTTGTGTTGTGCCGTCATCGTTTGGGTTGAGCATTTGGTTCTTTGGTTGAGTATTTGGTTCATTTGGGTCCAACATTTAGTTCATTTGGTTCATTTGGGTCATTGGGGTCGAGCATTTGGTTTATTTGGGTCATGTCGCCGTTGTCTCCTCACCCTCTCCTTCATGTTGTGCAACCTTCCTTCAAGATATTGTGTCATCTAATTTGTTCTTTTGTTTATTTATGTATTTTTTCATATATTCAAGCATACTCCATGAAAGAATGAGCGTACTCCATGGTTTGTCAAAATTCGAGCGCATATTCGAGGTTTTTTCAGATTATTGTCAAAATTCACTTATTTTTATGAATGGGTTGCTGATTTGAGCTCTAATTTGTCAAAATTTAGAGTAATCGAGTGTACAGGAATAGGAGTAATATATTCTTTTGTACAATGAATCGTTCTTTACAGTTGTTTATCATGGCCTGGTCATCTTGTTTCAATTTGCTCTAATAAGAACTGATTATTGGAAATTATATCGATAAAAGTGTTTCGTCTCAACTATTTAATTTTCTAAAGATTACTAAACTTGGTAGGTATATTGTACATTTGATCTTGTATGCATAAGTTAAGAGAATGTTTGATTATTTGGTTATGATTTCTAATATACTATGATTCCTATCAATTGAATAAAGAGCCATGTTCTTAGTATCATATTATGTTAAATTATTATTAATTAAATATTTATAACTGATAAGGAGTATTAAGATATAAATTAGAAATTTATAACTATGAGAGGAGTATTAAAATTACTAAACTTATTATTAGAAAATCCTTAGGTTACCTAGCTAGATGTAGAATGACATTGTGTGTTGGTTGCGGTTGTATTTAAATGCATATAAATAGGTTTGAAAATTGATTTTCAAAAAATGGGAAATGTTAGTATCGATCAAGTTAATGTTAATGTTATCATATCACCCGATATTATAATTGGGATTGCTAATTGTGCCTACTTAAGGTGATGTTCCGTGTACCCTAGTCATATTTAGTGTTAATGAGGTCTATTTACCTTTATATTTAAGCTTTGTAATATAGAGGGTCTTAAACCCAATCTAGATCCTCAAATCCAAAACTATTGTCTAGGATTTGAAATTTTTTATTTTGGACATGACGTATTATGCCAACATTTTGTTTATTTATGATTGTACCAACCTTTAGCCACTATTTGCTTTCACTAAACCTGTTTACAGGTGACCATAATAGCAAGTGAGTTTTATGTTACATGGTAGAGGTAGTTCCATTTCCCATGCAAATTTGCTCATGTTGTCCTAATATTCCTAACATTAACTCCGAAAACAACCAACCAAACTTTAACTCCTCCAATTAATTGAATCCCCTCTTCTATACTACAGTGTTCAATTGATTCCATTCCAACCCCAATCAAACTTCAACTTCTCTAATTTTACCCTAACTTTAATTTCCAATGTATGGGATTGCGTACATTGTTCGATTTCTGGTTTGGAATTGTAGGTGTGGTATTAATTAAAGGTATGTTAGCTTTTCATTGATACTTTCATATTGAAGTTGATGTGTTAATGTCGTAATTATTTTCAAGGCTAAAGAAGCACACCGCAAAGGAACTCGTAGCCAAACTCGACGCCGCAACCACCAACCGTGCGGAGGGAAAGCCAGAGTAGTACAAAACTAGCGTCGTGAAAGGCAGACATGCGAAGATGGAATGTCCCCCTTTGCAAAGTGACAGCCCTAGATATGAAATCTATCCAAATTCATCACAATGCTAAGCACCTGAAAATCCCCTTTGATGAAACCAATATCAATAATCTTTACGCTTTAACTACTTCAACATCTGCCTCCGTTGACCCTAATAAACCTAGACCTGGTGTTCATAGTAGCATGAAGAAGTAGTATTTTCAATTTTTTTGTGTTTTTGAGATCTGATTATGCTATATGTGAGATCGTCTTTGGATTGAATTTTGGAACTTTATGTTTGTTGATGTTAAGGGATGTCTAGGGTATGATTGTCAGATGAGATGAGGGATGGTAAGTACGATTATTAATATTTAATCCTACTTTTGATGTTCTTTGACATAATATTTGAGAGTTGCTGGTGCTTCTAAAAAAATGTATATTAAGGGATGTAAATTGTTGTTTCAAAACACATTGGGTATGGCTATTGAACTCATCACGAACCTGTTTCAAGGAAATGTATCAAGACCTGTGATGTGAATTATTTAAAAATGGAATTACATGTTCATGCCCGTCAAACACAGGTCATAATTAGGGGTGGCTTAGTGAAAGAAAACAGTGGCTAAAGGTAGGTGTAATCATAAATTAACAAAAGGTTGGATTAATATCCGCAAATCGAGCAAAGGTTAGATTATTCCCATTAATTAATCCTAACTTTTATTGTGTTTAGTGATAATTATTATTGGCTAAATAGTAACCTTATTATATATCTTGTACACACAAAATCTTTTGCATTTTATTTTTCAAATAATTCAATTCCTGAAGTAAGGAAACTAGTATGATGCCCTATGTTGAGGATAATATTGCAATGGCTCGTGAAACACTAACGTAAACATATGCTTTGTAAATTTGTATTGTAAATTAACCTCTGAAATTTCAGCTATAATTGTTTTACAAGTTGGTCATTAAAACCCAAAAATCGATGCAAACGAAAGTCATGAACTTGAAAAGTACATAAAGAATTTGTGCAAGATTCTTGGATGTCCATCTCACCGAGTCGGTCGACGTTTATCTTCCTTTGATTCTCCTAACACTGCATTTCTTTTTTACATATCAAATTTTCGACGAACAATAATTACTGTGTACTAGACTACTATTCAACTTTCTCTTCACATTTATAATACACTAGTTGAATTGCGTATACGTTTGCATAGGGCCAATCACTCAGATCTCCCAACTTCACCAACAGTTCTTCACTCACCCCCTTCACTTTCAATTCAAGCCATGAAATTTAACAATAATCAACACGACGAAACCGAAAGAACCACCAATGGCCTCAGCAACATGATCATGGTATCAGCAGTGCTCTCCCTCACCTATGTTATCATCCTAGTCTTACTTCTCCACATTCACGCCAGGTGTGTCCTCCTATATCCCCGTCGCAACCTGCCTCTCCACCCGCCGTGACCTTGTGCAACTCGTTGCATACACCTCATCCCGGCCTTGATTTAAGGGTCACCAGTAGTAAGAAATCTAGAAACACTCGGTTTTGGTTAATTTGTATGTATATTGACTCATTGAATTTGTTACATAAGCTGCCTATATTTATACTACAAAATTGTAACTAACTCTCTATGATCCATGGAGGTATATTTCTATCTTTTCCCCTACACTCCCTTTTAAGTTGGGTCATAGATATAATCTTCAACACCCGCACAACACATTTTCAAAAGCTCGGGCCCAGAACTTTGGTTAGTATATCTGCCATTTTATCACTTGTACACACAAATGGAAGAGTAATAACCTTGGCTTCTAAGGTATCTCTTATGAAATGTCTATCAACTTCCACATGTTTTGTCCGATTATGTTTAACTGGGTTCTCTAAAATGCTAATAGCGGCCTTATTGTTTGAAAAAAGTTCATAAGCCTTTTTCGGAGGAAAACCTAGTTTAGTCAAGAGCTTTTTGATCCATAGAATTTATGTCACCCCTTTCACAATTCCTCGAAACTCATCTTCAGCACTAGACATTGCAACCACCTTCTACTTCTTGTTCTTCCAAGTTACTAAATTTCCACCTACCAAGGAAAAATAACTTAATGTATATTTTCTACTATCCCGATATCCTACCCATTCTTCATTTGTGTAACAGGTTTAGATGACCATTTTTCTTGAACATCACTCCTCTTCATGAGGTACATTTGAAATACCTCAAAGTTTGGTAGACAGCTTTAATATGTTGAACCTAAGGCCTATGCATGAATCTGCTTACAACCCCGACTACATATGCAATATTATGCGAGTATGAGACAAATGAATTAGCTTTCCCACCATCTTTTGATATTGTGCCTGATCTATAGACTTTCTTTCTTTCAAGAATAATATATTTTCCCAAGTTTCATTTTTAACAAGGGCATCGATTTCTTTTTCATAGCTCCTTTCCAATGCTTACTCCTAAGTGCTTCCTCCACTATAATAAGAATGTTCTCAAAATACACAGCAATATTAAAGGCTATACTTGTATGAGATAACCTTTCATTAGACAAACTATTCATCAGATACTTTGACCTTTGGGCTTTATAGTATGGATTATATCCTCTCGGTGGGACTCCTCTATTGCTTCTAGGAGGCAATTGATACCTCTTTATAGTCTCTCCGACTGTTTTTGGAACAACTACATTTTCCTACACATTTTTGGCATCGTCTACAGAGAACACATTGTTAGAATCTAATGAGTTCTCGAGACCCCTTACCTCAACCAACTGGTGTAAGGACACGGGAGTGGCAATTAGAGATAGTATTGATGGTATGGGCTATGCTACAAGATCAAAGATTGTCCTTGCAAGATTTTTATTGTTTCTTGTATAATCATCATTTTCATTCAGGGTATAAGATGTTAACCAACTTAGATCGTCTTAAGGCTTCTCCCACTGACATCGGAGTTAGGGATAAAGTAGGTACTTTCTACAAAGTCACATTCTATAGTAGTGTACAAATGGTCTAAGATAGGGTCAAGACACCTGTAACCCTTCTAGGTTAAACCATATCCATCAAACACATATTTAATTACCTTGTGATCCAGTTTATAATGTTTCTGTTTTGAGAAAAGAACATACACAACACACCCAAATCCTCAAGGAGGGAGGGAATGAAATGAAAAAATAGTTCCATAGGAGCACAAAATATCAAGTGGGGTTTGGCATTGGAGTTTCTTTGTGAAAAGTTGGTTGGTGTGGTAGTTAGCTGTAGCAATGACTTCAAGACAAAAAGATTTAGGGACACATAATTCAATTATCATAGCACGGGTCATTTCAAGGAGGGTATGGTTATTTCTTTCTACAACCCCATTCTATTGTAGAGTATATGGGTAGGTAGTTTTATTGATAAGGTTATGGTTAAGAAAGAAGGTTTTCATGTCATGATATGGTTTAAATATTCACCCCCATTATCAGAGCGGATGATATTGATTTTTTTTTGAAATTAGATAAGATCATTTGGTAAAATGCTATAAAAATACCAAACACATTAGACTTTTGCTTCATAAAATAAATCAGCTTATTTTGGTACAATCATCAATGAAAAGAACATAATACCAAAAAACCATAATTATCAAGTTTTGGGACAGGTCATATACATCATAATGTATCAAATGAAATGGTTTATTAGCATGACTCATACTACTAGGATAACGATTTTTATGAGTTTTACTAAGAAAGCATACTTCATAATAAAGTACTAATTTTGAACTAGCAAGAAAAGTAAAAAAAACGCTTGAAATACCCTAGCAAAAGATGACCTAAATGACAATACAACATCAAAAGTTGCTTTTCTGTCGATCCGTGATAAATTGTTACGCCACCTATCCAGAAAATCTCATCTTTTTAATATAGTCCATCCTTCTTAGTACCACACCCAATTCCTTCTCTGCTACGTGCATCCTGCAAAATAAAATAATTATAGCTAATCAAAATATTACTTACAATTCTTTTGTTGATTGGCTAATAGACAATAATTTGTACGAAACCTAAAAATGTAATGACAATTATTTAGGGAAAGATGAGTTTTGTGCATTCTCTACTAGCTATTTGGATTAAAGTTTTTTAAGGGGTTATAGATGTTAAAAAAAATCTTGTTTATTATATTACATTGTATTTGTTGCACCATAATCCAAAATTCATCGATCTCCAAGGTTCATTAGGCCTACAAAACTACTTTTAATGTGGGTTAATGTTTGGGTACAATTAGGTTTAATAAGCTGGTTTGTTTTTAGGTTTGTTTTTTTGGGTGATTTCATAATCCTTAGGTTATTTGTGTTATTGGGCTGAGAATTTGGGCTATTTGAGTTGTTGGGGTTTTGTTTTCGGTGAGAGAGCTTAGGTTAGAAGCCCAACATTGGATGGAGACAAACTTGGGCTAAAGGATTAGAGTGACGGATGAGAAGTTGGGTGAGGATATTGGAGTGTTGGATGAACAACATGTGTAAAAGAGTCGGGCAGCTAATATTTAGGGTTAGAGTTGGTAGGTTTGCCCTCCTTTGAAACCATCTTATTACCTTCCTCCTTCATAACTTCACTAAGGTTGCCTCCTGTCTCATTGCCTTCCCTTGTGTCCACCGCTATCTTCTAATCTTTTTCCATGGTTTGCCTTGTGTTTTAGTCTACTAATGTAACTCCTATCCCTTTCTTCTTCGCCTCCTCTCCTCTCCCATTCCCCCTTTTCTTGAGATCTTGCCACCAATCAGGATATCCCATCAATTTAAAACACCTTCCCTTGTATGTCAAACTCTACCGCAATGAGTACACTTGAGGTATGCTTTATCGCCCTCGTGCCGAGATGATGATCTCCACTGATCGACCTTTGCAGCGAGACCACTTCAAATTCCGGTTCCTTTTAGCTCCGAAGTAGGTAATGTGGATAACTCATCTCTCATTATTGTTCTCCTTTCTACCTAACTCTGAATCATACTATATGTCGTTTCAAACATTGGAAGAGAGCCCTTACTGACTAGATCTGTTTGATTTTTGTTAAAACTATCCTCAAGTTTAGCAAGAAATTGGTATAGCCAATTTTATTGGATAAGCCTATTGTATGTTGTAATATCATTTGGGTTCTTCATCGAGTTTGGCTTTTACCTATCAATCTCCTTCCAAATCGCAAGTAAGTTGCCATAATACAACTCAATTGAGTCACAACCATGTTTAATAGTGCTGGCTTTGACGGTCAAATCAAATATTTGCAAACCGTCTCTACCACTACTATACACGGCCTCTATACCCTTCCAAAGCTCCATTGCCATCAGGAAATCCAAAATTAATTTACTTGATCATCCTCAATGTTCTCTATAATCCAAGTCATGATCATTAAATCCCTTTGTGCTCAATGAGTGTATTTTTGGGCGTCTTTGGACATGGTTTTAGCAATGATATGGTTAGCCAAGTGCATATTTTGGGACCATTTGGTATAATTCATGTTGTTTAATTTCTCAGATATGTTTATAGAAGCATTATAATGATCATGATTCAACTTGTTGTTTAACTGTTGCAACAGTTGGTTCATGGTTATTGGCGGTTTTAGTGGATCACTCATGGCTTCAGGTAAGTTTGGTATATGATGAACCCTTTCGGCAACAAACCCTAATTGGTTGGCCTTGGCTCTGATACCAAAAAAATTTATAAACACTCAATTTTGGTTAATTTGTATGCAAATTGACTGATTGGATTTATTACATAAGCTGCCTATATTTATACTATACAATTGTAACTAATTCTCTGTAATTCACGGAAGTATATTTCTATGTTTTTTTCTACATAGTATACCTCTTATTTTGTTCAAGCGGGAGTGTCGTGATGATGATTACACTGTGTGCTGTCTGTTTGTGCTTGCTAGAGGAGATCAGATTGTTCAGCGATTATCCAACTGCAATCATGTCTTCCATATGGCATGCATCTATAAGTGGCTCCTCTGAAACCTACGTGTCCCATTTGTCAGTCTGACGTCTCTCCTTAGTTGCAGACCGGTTAACCAAGAACCACCCATTGTCAGTGAACTGACCGGGGTAGTGGCCATTACTTCAAGAGGTCATGAACATGACCATGATATTCGTGTTAATAAAATAGGGTAATCGTATTAACAATCCTAGTATGGCTAACAGTTCAATTAGCAGATCATCACCATCATCATCGTTGAGCTTTAGGTTGAGCTATTTTAGGAAGATCATTTGCAGGGAAAGATAATCATTTTTAAGCATAATACAAAGTTGTGAAGATATTGCCGTACCATGTCAAGTTCATCAATGATCTCTAGAAATTTCGTAGAACTTTTTTAATGTATAATATCGTGTTGTATAGGCATCAGTAATTAACTAATATTTTTTGAGATTGAAAACGGAAATAGAAAAAAAGAGGATGATTTTATCAGTTACGGGAACATCAGTAGAGTATTTCAAAAACAAAGTTGTTTTGTTGAATGTAAACTAATCCATATATTTCCATGTACCAGACTTTCCATGAATTTTATTGAAGGGTTTTATAACTTGACCACTTAGTCTTGCATATGACATAATTTGGTAAACTAATTTTGATCATATACGTAGTAGTTTGTGTTTCTAGGTGTTAGTGAAAAGGCACAAACCACAATTTGCTCTTCCGCTATTAGTCAATTCATTATTATTTTAAAAACACCCTATTGATTTTTGACAAGTATCCCTAAATGGGCTCGTTACCCAATTTACTATATTACCCCCATCCCTCTTAACCCTAATTCACTTTCTCTCTTCACCTATCAATCCCTCTTCCCTCTTTACCACCGCCATCACCATCAATCCCGCAACCAGAATTCGCCACTGCCAAAGCAAAATTTGGAGATGAGTCGCTGCATCGGAAAGGAATTAGCACCACTGAAGGAGTAATTTCGGAGCAGCGGCGTTAGCGCTCCATAATTCTTTTCCTTTCTTGCAACGGCAGCTGATATTGTGATTTTGGTCCATCTATCCAAAGTGACCAAATATAAAAGGTCAATTGCTTGAACAGCTGATTTCTTGTTTGGTACCTCGGAAAATGACCTCATGTCAGATAATAATGCCAACATTTGATTAAATTCGCTTTAGAACAAAAACATGAATCGTTCCATAAACATTCAACTTTGCCAAGTAAAAACTAATATATTAAGATCGGGATTGGTGAACTGACATTGAAGCTTCAATACTTGACTATCAGTTAGAGTGAAGTTAAGATTGATTACAAATTTGTCATCTCGAAATCAACAAGAGCAAATTAGAAAACATTATGCAAAATATAAGACAGCTTACAATCATTTGATCCTCAGCCTCGAAGCTAAACACGAACTAAAATACATGAAACATTACTCATTTCAATGACAATTTTATATACTGCACAGCAACAAAAATATACCGATTGGTATGACACCAGATAGGAATAAAGCTGATGCAAGATGGTTCACGAGATTACAAGAGTAAAAATAAAAAAAATAAAAAAATAAAAACAGGAACAATATAATATTTCATCAGGAATGATTTTACCAAGAATCAAAGCCTTACTCTAGTTCAACTGCTTCCGCTGTACATATGAATCTCACCAGTATTCATCTGTTATAGGGAAATATAAAGACTGCGAGAAGCATATTCAGAAGCGCAAACATCCTAATTTCCCAGGCAGCAAACTGAGGACACCCATTTAAATCTTCACTACCTGGGATAATCCCTGCAGTTGAAGGGGTGGTAGAATTTGCAGCAGAGAAAGTACTGCATCAACAATGAAATCATAATTAAGAAACTGAATACTTTTGTAACTGAGATTCAGTTGATAACCAAAAGAATACAAACATGAAAACAGATAATATTTCCAAAAGTCTTAAACATTATTCCTTAAGACAAAGAAGTTGCAAGTTTAATCCCTGAAACAAAAATTCTCCTGAATCAGTAATGACATATAAGTGGATTACTTAAGATACAAATATAGTAAGGCAATGAAGTGATTGTAGAAATATAACTTTCATACCAATTTATTATAGAGATCTTTTTGCAAAATCTTATGACATGAAGTTAGGACAATGTGACAATAAAGAAAACTAATTCCAAAAGGATGATGTAATTGCATGAGAATCAGTCTTTTGAGGATAATGCAAATTCCCGAAGACAAAGTAGCAACCTTAGAAAAATTGTCATAGAGGATGAAGGGCATCTCCTTCCTTAGCTAATTTTATCAATCTTCTTAACTGGCAGTCTGATATTATCTGATGTAGCAAAGATTACCAGCCATTCAGTGATACAGTGATCGTAATTTTTATTAGAAACTCAGTTTAGAAGCCTTGCAGTAACAAGTTCCTTAAGTAGGGAAGCTTAAAGAGCTTTTGACATTCTTGGTTGCATTACTTCAAAAAAATTAGTCAAATGTGTATAGCAAAGACTTCCATCAGCAATTCTTTCCCTGAAAAAGTGGTCACTGATCTGCCAATCCTAAATAATCCATTTTCAGAGATCTAACCATTTAAGTTTAAAACTTGCAGAAGCGCCTGGTGGCCAGCAAGTCTAGCCTATTTTAAGGCAACTACCTGTCCACAGCCTCAGCATCAATAACATCACAGAAAAGATTCTGAATACCTACTCTTCACTAATGGTAAAAAATACCATATCACAAACTAGTGCAAGATCTTCGTTGACAGGATTAAGAGTTTAGACTGCCACTATGTCAAAACTATGACATTTAATTTTAGAGAAACGGCAAGTATATCAAATGAAAAGCTAATTGCAAAATTCACTGAAACCATTAGCATCCTCTCCTTCCAATTTGAGATTGAGACACCTATTTAAAAAAGGTGCAAGTTATTCAGTTTATCATTTTCCTCTTTCAAGCTTCATGATCTTTCAAGCTATGATGCATTAAAAAAATATATTTCCTAGTTCCTATGTAATAAATATTAAACTATTTAAGACTCTTCAGCTATTTTCTAGGTGCACTTTCCCACATAAAAAAGCGTGCATGCCCTCACATGTCCGTATGCAGAGCATGCGAGTAGGAATATGTAAAGGGGTGCACCTATCCCAGGAGCATGTTAGAGGTACAATCATAAATGTACCCACCTTGCAAGTACATCTTCAGAACCCTAAGACATGTCAAAGCCCAAAATTTCATCATAGTGAAACATAGAAACTACCTGTGTACAAATCTCAGCAACTAAAACTGTCACTAGTCATCAGATTAGAGTTTTAATTTCTCATTTAGTCATAATTGCAACACACACCATATGATCCATGTTCTAAGATTCCCATCAGTGCTTCCATTGAGAGTATAATGACAATCATCACATCAAAAAGATGTATCATGTCCTTACAAAGTGAGATCAAGTCACCTACTTTAAAACATGTTAGTTAACATTCTTCCCATTCTAAAGTTCCATGGAAAAAAATAAAATAAAATCATTTTCCTCACAAGGAACGCTCGTTATTCAAATGGAAATACATGAGTCTAGAGTTGTTTGGTTCACCAAATTTTTAAAAGGAAGAGACAAACTGGCCTCCTCAAAATGGGTCACTAAACATCATATCAATCTAGCCACATCAGAAAATACATCTCTTACCACATTCTAAGATCTGCCTTTGGCTCCAAGTATCAGCGCCATACTTAATTTTACAGAAATAATACAATTGCCAACTTCTAACAAAAAAAAAAATTGGCAAATATTATACTAACAATGTATTTAGTTAGTAATGTTAGGAGGAAGAGAAAGGAGAAGCATATAGAGGGAATGAAAGGGAGAAGTTGGTAGGCCTCTAAAAATTTCCAATTTTTGATGGGGTTGATTTATTAAAAGGGAAAGGAAATCCAATCCCTTCTAATTGTGTTGGATAGCAATAAAGGAGGGAATGAAGGGAAGAGGAAAATGAAGGAAAGAGGAAGGGACAGAGGAAGAAAAAGTTTGTGAGAGGAGAAAAATGAAAGAATCAATTTTCCATAAACAAATTGGTATGGCTAAGGTAGCAAAGAGACAAGATGAAAGGTAATAATTTTCTTTCCTTCAATAGTATAGAAAATCTTCCCAGATATAGGAAGACTGTAATAGAAGATAAGCTTCATGTGTTGTGTGCATTGCTATGCAGATTGCTCTGTGCCCACACCACTTTATGATTTCTGCAGTCCCCCATTACAGAGAGAAGTTAAAGAATGAACAAGTGGGAGCGCAGAAATCAAATTTGGGAGTGCAAAAATCAAATTTGAGAGTGCAAAAGCCTTTACCAGTTTGCCACTATTAGCTATCATCCCGATTTGATCCAAACAGCATTTGCCACAGTTCTGACCAATATGTAATAGTTATAGTCCACTTATTCGGTAGTAAAGTGAAGGCTTAAACACTATGAGCACAGATACCCTGATGGAATTGCCATTGAGCAACAGTTTTGCAAACTTCAAAACTAAAAGCAAGTCATCAATCATGACTTTGTAGTTCACTATCCTTCCAATCATTTCACCCTCCCTCCCTTACCCTCAACTCCAATATATTTTTTATAATACGTATTTATATATATTATAGCAATAATATATACATTAAAAAATGGAAAGATTAATTGACAACATTTGACTAGGAACATTTGCTTCAAAAACCAATAAACATACAATTTTAGCAACTTCATACTAAATATTAACAAAAAAGAAAAAGAAAAATTACCTTGACGCATATTTGCACTTGTCATGACCTGCAAAATCAAATTAAATTAAATTAAACTAAAATCCGACAAAATTCAGGGGTTTTACACACAAGCCCAGCCAGCATAATGTCAATCAAGCGAAAAACTGCTTCATGATAGAATTTGCTCAGCTTTCTTTCTACCTGTCTTTACAGAACTGTATCGCCCCCTCCTGGGTATCAAAGGGAGGGGGTTGATTGCTGGGCGACTTGGCGTTTACTTACTAATAGAATTAGCTACCCACCAAAACATTACACACAACTTCAACATTACGCAATGTGCTATTGCAACTATTTTGTAACGGGCGATTGGGCGAATAAGGCAAGTGTCTTTTTTAGTCAGGGGAAACAAAATACAGAATACAAATTAAGCACCTGATCAAAGTGTTAGCGATTACAATGGAACGGAGAAAATTAAATACCCACAGAATTTGAATGAAAATGAGAGAAATTACTTGGATCAAGAGCAGTGAGAGCAGCAGTGTTACTGAAGTTACAAGTCTCATCAGTCATACCATGCTTAACACAGTAATCATTGAAAGCATATGAAGCCATATCTATGAGATCATTAGGATCATAACAGGGCCCACCATTTTGAATTGGCCCACAATTAGCACCACCAGGCCCACAAGCCCAGTTTAAGGCCTGCTGAAGTGCGGAGTCCTCGGCGTTGTTGTTCGCCACACACCATAGCTGCTGCTGCTGCAGCACTGCTTTTGAAGCATCTTGTTGGGCCGGAATGGGCTGGTATGTGAGTACGAGCAGAAGAGTAAAAATGTAGGTGAAGAGGTTTTCCATATTTTGGAGTACGGATGGAGTCGAGGAGCTATGGTTTTTTTTATTGAAAGTAGTGCGTGCAACAAGAAAAAGTGAGCTTTGAAAGCAAGTTTAAACGGTTTAGGGGCATAAAAGTATAAAAGTTTACACCACTAAATTTTTTTTTTTAAAAAAAACTATTAAAAAACATAAATAATGCTTATAAAAAGATGGAGACGATTTGATCTCATTACATTATCTTTATAGTTTAAGCATTACACTACTATAATATTTGTGTAAATTGGTTATAAATTGGTATATATATATATTAAATATATGGCCTTTTTTTTGTTAATGGACTGAATTGGGCCATGTACAATAGTTTGTCTATAACTATTACTAAAACAAAATTTCTGCTGACATTATATTTAACATGTGTCAAACTATTATAACAAAATATTTTCCACCTTTTTTTAATGATTTAATGATGATATCATCTACTTTTTCTACTTTACATTATATAAATTTCTAAATGATTTAAAACTATATTTATTTCTTCCTTTTAGTTCATGTTTCCTCTTTACCTTTTTCTATAATAAATTTTTCATTTAATATGATAAAAATTATTATCCCAATTAAATTTTCTACGGTAATTTTATAAAACCTATAAGATTTCATTAATAAATGAAAATATTCTTATAATTGAAATATTTAACAATAGTAATTTATTATCAAATCGTGTATCGCATAGGACTTACCTAGTATTACACAAAACCTTAGCCAACAATGGTTGAAAGATAAACGATGTTTGAGTTATCAAACAAATATTTTCTAGATGTGTCTCCTCATCGGTCATATTTATTATGGACGGGATAATTAATTTTCTTTTTGTTCTAAGTGTGGTTTGGAGGAAGGATCATGATGGTTTGGAGGGGAATAAAAAGAGAGGTGGTATATTGATTGGTAAGGATGGGAATGAGGGTGGTGAGGAAGACAGGGTAAAAGGCAAAGAAAGAATGTAGCGACTCATATTGGGGACAGACAAATCCAAGTAGAGGGTGTTGGCATTTCCCAACCCCTTTAATAAAAAATGAAAATATTAAGCTGGAATGTCTTCGGGATTGGTGACCCAAGGACAGAAGGGACCCTTCGGGATTTATGATGGAGGGAAAGGCCAAATATGGTTTTCTTGATGGAAACAAAAGTAGATGATAGGGTGATGGATAGAATTAAAAGAAGTTGTGGATTCGTTGATGGCATCGACATGAGTAGTAATGGACGATTTGGGGGACTATCTATATGGTGGCGTGATGTGAAAGCCCGTTTGGTGTCTTTTTCGGACCACCATTGCTTCGTAGATGTATGTTATGTCGGTGGGGTGCCGGTGTGGAGAGCTACGGGGATATATGGATGATCGGATGCTGAAAACAAATTTAAAACATGGGATTTGATGCGAAGCCTGAAACAGCAAAGCACACTTCTTATGCTCTTCTTCAGTGATTTTAATGAGATAATTAATATGTTAGAAAAAAGAGGGTGGGGCAAGTTAGATGAATGCCTTCCAAAGGATGATAGATGATTATAGGCTTTGAGATTTGGGTTACAAAGGAAGCATTTTTACTTGGCAGAGAGGCAACCAGGTTGACACGGTGGTTCGTGAAAGGTTAGACAGAGCCCTCGGTGATGATTATTGGTGTCAACTGTTCCCTCATCCCAGGGTCATGCATCTGGCACGAGTCTCGGATGATCATGCTCCAATTGTCTTAGATATCTCAAAGTTTGGGTCCAAACGACGGAGAAGGAAGTTGTTCTGATTTGAAGCTATAGGCTATCAAAGGAGGAATGTGGTGAGGTAACTTTAAAGGCATGGAAAAATGGGCATGGTAAGCAGATTCATGACCGCTTGGCGTTGTGTGTGGAGTCATTACAGAGTTGGGCTTCGGCCTCCTTTGCAGATGTGAAGAAGAAAATCAAGCTTCAGGAAAATAAACTTTGAATAGCGCAGGGGCCCAAATTGATGCAGCCATGTTTGCAAAATGTGACAAGTTGGCCATCGAAATTTATGACCTTCGTCAACAAGAAGAATCTTATTGGCATGACAGAGCTCGAGCAAATGAGATATGAGATGGGGACGAAAGTACAGCCTACTTTCATAGGAAGGCCAGCCATAGATAGAAGAGAAATCATATTGATGGTGTTTTTGATGAGAATGGGATGTGGCAGTCTAGGGAGTATCAGATTTAGAATGCGGTGACTCAATATTTCAAAAAGCCCTGTTCACAATAGACTATCCTACTCAGATAGAGGTATCAATTGAAGGCATGACCCGCCGAGTCACACCCGAGATGAACTATGTGCTAGAGGCTATGCCCACAAGGGAGGAAATACATGACGCCCTATTCTAAATGTACCCAAACAAAGCCTTGGGGACGGATGGTATGCATGCTTTTTTATCCAAAAATTTTGGCATATTATTGGTTGTGATATCGTAGCGGTTGTAAAAAATTGGTGAAATGGGATGTATGACTTGTCGGATATCGATAAAACATGTGTAGTCCTAATTCCAAAATATAATGAGCCAAAGCACATGAAGGAATTTAGGCCTATTAGTTGTTGTAATGTAATGTATAAAATAATCTCTAAAACATTTGCTAATATGCTTAAACCTTTCCTTGATGAGATTGTGTTAGCAAATCAAAGTGGTTTTAACCCGGGACGTCTCATAACTAATAATGCCATGATTGCTTTTGAAATATTCCATGCCATGAAGAGAAGTGAGGGTAGCAGACATGGTTCTATTGCTTTGAAGTTGGATATGAGCAAAGCTTACGACAAGGTCGAATGGTATTTCCTAAAACATGTAATTTAGAAACTGGGTTTCTTGGACATAGGGTTAGTCGAATCTCATATTGTATATCAAGTTTCTCCTTCTATTTCAAGGGGAATAACAATGTTTTCGGTTCCGTGCTATCGTCTCGTGGCCTACGACAAGGTGATCCTATCTCCCCCTACGTATTTCTATTATGTGCTAATGCCTTTTCTTGCCTTCTATCAAAAGATCCCCAGGAAAAAAGATTACATAGAGTGCTAATTTGTAGGGCGGCTCCCCAAATCTCATATCTATTCTTCGCTAATGATAATATTCTATTTGCAAAAGCTACTTTACAGGAATGCTCCACAATTGTTGATATAATCAGGGCTTATGAAGGAGCATTAGGTCAGAAAGTTAACCTAGATAAAATGGAAATTCTTTTTAGAAAAAGGGTATTTGTAGACCAAAGACATGGAATTGTGACTACTCTGGGGGTACAGGAGGAGGATAAAAATGAGAAATACCTAGGGCTCCCAACTATCATTGGCAAGTCAAAAAAGACCATCTTCACAGGATTGAAAGAAAGGATATGAAAAAAATTTGAACATAGGCAATCCCAAATTTTATCTAGGCTAGAAAAGGAGATGTTAATTAAAGCAATTTCATAGGCAATCCCAACTTACATGATGAGAATTTTTAGAATCCCTGGATTGGTCGGTTTTGGTGGGGGTCAATGGATAAAAAGAGGAAGCTACAATGGCAAAAGTGGGAATCCCTATACAAACCAAAGGCTATAGGAGGCCTAGGGTTTTGTGATCTAAAGGACTTTAATCAGGCTCTCTTAGCTAAGCAAGTATGGCGCCTCTACATGTTTCCGAATTCCATGGTGGGCAAGATACTAAAAGCTCGGTACTTCAAACATTCGGACGTCTTGGGAGCCTATAGGGGATATAACCCGAGCTACACATAGAGGAGTCTTTGAGATGTAAAGGGCCTTCATAGGGAAGTTCTTGGCCATAGGGTTGGCAATGGTAGGGATATTAAGCTATGGAAGGATGTATGGCTAGTTAAAATTGGAAAATCGTTTACCCCACATCGTTTTGTACACGCTGATGAAAACATACATGTAGAAGAGCTTCTCCAAGAAGATGGCTTGGGCTTTGAGGATGCCATACACGTGTTAAGGACTAGATGAGGATGTCGCTGTCTCATTATTACCGGGAGGATACCAGATATAGGTTATACACAAAATCGGGGTTGTTCACTATAAAGTCATGCTACTAGTTGGTACATTCGACGGAGAGTAACAATTCTAAGAAGGGAGGTTTAGACTTCCTATAGAATTCAATTTGGAGATTCAATGTCCCACCAAAGCTTCAGCATTATCTATGGGGTGCAATAAAGGGAAATATGGTTGTAAAAGATTGCTTGTTTCAGAGGCATATAACCAGTAGTAATGAATTCCATGTTTGCGGGAATGGTGCTGAGACTTTACTTCACACCTTATTTGAGTGTGAAATCGCTACATGGGCTCATAATGAGTTTGCTGAATCATTAACCGAAGCTCTAATGACTCTTTTGGGGCTCGATGAAAGTGGCTACATAGCACGGTGCATGGAGAATTTCAATGAAAGATGGATGCATTACTATGGGCTATTTGGCATGGAAGAAATCTGAGATTGTTCAAGAACGAGAGCCCGAATCCAGTCATTCTAGGAGCAAAATTTTGTAGAATGGTGGTAGATTTATTCCGACTATGCAAGTAAGGTCTTCAGATAAAACACAATGACAAGAAATGGTTGCGTGAGTGAGTGGAAATGTTCCCCTGTAGGATGCATTAAAGAAAATGTTGATGCTCATTGTGCCAAAGGAGAACTTGCTGGTCTGGGTGTAGTATTGAGAGATGATATGGGTAGTGTGGTTATGACAACAACAAAGAAAGTTCAATCTTCCTCCCTAAATGTGTTGAAGCCCAGGCTGTTCGGTATGCTATCTCTCTCTCTCTCTAGCAAGGCGGTTCGGTTACCATAAAATGTGGGTGGAATCAAATGCTCTAAATGTTATCACTAGTATTACATCAAATTCAGTGGGTCTAGCCTTGCTTTTCTTGGTTTATGATAATTAAAGTAGATAGAGTTTAATTTAATGTTGTATACTTTTCTCATGTTAAGAGGAATGGTAATACTCTCGCCCACTTAGTAGTTTATGGGGATACGTATGATAATAGGGAACTGATCCATTTTAGTTCCTTCCCCAATGACATTATAACTCTTTCATTAATGGACATTTCTAATTAATATGAAGCTCTATTTCTCTTTCAAAAATAAATTATAACTGTTAATGTTAGAGCCACCTAAAGAAAAATACTAATACAATAATAATGTTTGAGTTAGTTGGCAATACTATAATAGACTATATATATAAAGTAAATTCTCTCTATATAAATTGGGAGTTATTACATCCTGTTAAAAATCGATCCCTTTGAAAATTCGACCTTAAAAGAAAAGTATTTTGGCTAGAATTTATAAGGCCAAATTTAAAATAAAAGTATTTTGGCTAGAATTTATAAAAAAATCTCTTAGTTTTTATCAAATATGGAATCATGAAGTCATTAAATTTACTTCATATCTATATACTATAAGTAGGCCCCAAATTCATTGTTGATTAGAGTATAATTCAACCAAAGGGGCATCCACGATTAAAGTGATTTTTAATAGAGGAATGACTTATAGTGTTTTTCATACTAGTGAACAAAATCTACATAGTTGCCAACAAAGATTTACAACAGCTTTGTGTTAGTTTTTTTTTCTCGTTGTTTAATAATGTCATTTAGTGTAATATACTCTATTATGAATATGGATGATGTAATTACATTAATGTTAATTTTTTATTTTTTTATAGTTGCTTAATATCATCCATTAACTTTGTTCATGTATTATCTACGAACGAAACTCTTAATACAAATCCACCAAATTAACACTTTATGAATATGGATAATATAACGAAGAGGATGGAGGATCCACTATTTTGTGACACTTTAGTGTTGACCCTACACAGGACGCACTAGTTCATTCTAGTAAGGAATGGATAACTTGACACAACTAAGATATTGATTAGTTGACATCATCTTGGACTGCATTACATGCTTGATGACAGCCGACAAGGTACAATGGTATGTTAGATGGGATGGGTTGTACAATATCCACTTATTAGTGTACGTGTGACTCGATCAAGGCTTTATCACTGCTTTAACTAATAGGTGGAGATAGGAGAAGCATACCTTCCACTTGTCGTCTAGAGAAGCGAGGATTACACAATGAGATGTCACAATTCCTACAAGGTTAACAATCACTGGTAGAGTTGTTATAGTTTGATGGAAACAAGCTTTGTCAATAGAGCAGTTTTGGCTACCTCCTAGCTGCTAATGAAAATGAATTAGCGACCATATACGCTTATTTGTACTATTGGTTGCCCTATCTTATTTCCTCTTTTCTAATATGTTTGAGAATGAGGTATAATTCATCTACTTATAGCTTCTAGATTAAGATTGGGACGACATTTGGTCGTGCAATTGGGTTATCCCTAGTAGAAATCAATTCAATTATTTCGTATCAAATGCTGCGATTTTTAGGAATTCAAAGCACTTAAACATATCAAAAGTTAGAAAAGAAAATTAAAACATTTGTAATCACAACTGTTGTGGTTTCCTAGAAAATTGCTACACTTATAATCACAAGTGTTGCGGTTTTCTAGAAAACAGCATCATTAGCTTTATTTTATTTTTCCAAAATTTCTCCCCTGCTCCAGTATTTTGAAGCCAACATAGAATATAACACGAATTCCCTCACACTTGACATACCCTAAACTTCCTCTAACCCTAACTCTAAATAATCCCCAAACACTCAAATTTTCTTCCTATAACTTCTCGATCTCTCCCACACATGCTCTCTCCCACTCATGTTCCCTTTGCATTTGCCCTATTTCTCTCCCATTTTGATTTGAAGAAGTCATTCACTCCAAATTTTAGAATCTAAAGATTTATACACTATTTTTTTTAATTTATGTTTTTCTACTCAAATTAGGGTTTTTTGTGTTGTTCAATTGGTGTTGTATGGAATTTGATCAATCTTTTCTTCCCTAGTTAGGATTACATTAGAGTTTTGTGGGTCTAGGTACCATATTACATTAAGGTTTTGTGGGTCTAGGTTATCTCTACCATTACCGATTAGATTATATTATAGGAAGCACAACTATCGTGCTAAGTTAAATCCAATGAGAATGCAATCATAATTAAATAATAATTTAAAATAGAAAAACCAAACCTGGTATATGAAATTGGAAAATCGATGATTGTTAGAGAAAAGTTGAGAATGGGTTAACTTAGGTTGTTGTCTGTTTGATTAGGAATATAGTTTGTATGTTATGGTAGGTGCAACTTGTTGGAAAATTATGTTGCTATTGTGATACGTGTTCTTTTGAAAATAGTTAAATGGGTTGTCCCTTGTTGATAGATAGCATCAGTTGTTTAGGGCTTAGAGTAAAATGGGTAATAGAATCTCTAAAAAAGTGTTAGATGTGCTTCATTTTTCTTATTTTTATACCTATTAGCTTTTCACTTTGTTTAATACTTAGTTTTAAAATTTACAAATCGAATTTGGAAAGCTAATATGATCTAACTCTTTTAATACGACACATGATCAAATTATCCCAAATATGATCTGTAAATTTCAAAAATAAGTTTAAACGAAGTGAAAAGCTAATACTAATCAAACAGACAATCACCTGTATTAACCCAATCTCAACTTTTTCTTCAACAATCATCGATTCTCCAATTTTATATATCAGGTTTGCTTTTTTATTTTAAATTATTATTTAATTATGCTTGCATTGTCATTGGATTTGACTTAGCACAATAGCAATGCTTCCCATAATGTAATCAAATCAATAATGGTAGAGAGAACCTAAACTCACATAACCTTTAATGTAATCTGGTACCCAGACACATAAACCTTAATTTAATTCTAACTAGGGTAGATCAAATAGATCCAATTCCAAGCAACGCTAATTGAACAACACAACAAAGCCTAATTCGAGTTGAAAAATAGAAATTAAAAAAACACATACAAACCTTTAGATTTCGATATTTGGAGAGAATGACTTCTTCAAATCATTTAATGTTTTAGAAGTTATGGAAAGGAAATGGGAGTGTTTGGGGGGTTATTTGGAGTTAGGGTTAGAGGAAGTTTAAGGTATTGCGAGTGTGGGATAATTCATGTTTTTTTTTTCTATGTTGGGATAGAAATGTTGGAGTAGGGGATAAGTTTAGGAAAAAAAATAAAAAAGAACTAATGTTGCAGTTTTTTAGAAAACCACAACATTTAATGTTTTCTAACTTCTGTTATGTTCAAGTGCTTTAAATTCTTAAAAAACTACAACATTTGATACAAATCAATTGAATTGATTTCTACTTGTGTAGTGAGAATTTTCATGATATTAATTTTATCAATTTGTTATCATTTATTTACTTATAATTAATACTATTTTATTATTTTATATTAGATTGAGAAGTTGTTGTCTATTTGTGACTTTTGTCATGAAAACTGTGATGTTAGTGGTCACATTTTGGTGGAACAAAGTCATAGATGTGTGTGGAAGGTATGGAGAGGACTGGTCAGAAGCCGCTACTTTGAACATTTTAGCGGTTACAATTGCTACGACCTACTTGTGCTCGCTCTTCTATTCCATGCCATGATTTGAAAGCTTAGGGCCTTGCATCAACATCCATTAAGGGTCAGTCTTCAAACATGTCTTCAAACATATCTCTGCATGCTATTTTTAGATTTATCATAGGAGAAATTGAGTCAATGTTTACCCAACAAAGTCAAAGTACACCAATACCTCACTTAGGCTTCATTCTTGAAGGTGATACTCTTGGTCTAGAGTCCTAATTGTTATATTTTAGTTAGATTTTATGTAATGCGATATGCATGAAATTTATGTATGAATATTATTTCCAAGATGTATATTTATTACATATTTTGTATAAATCAAGCCTTACTTTCATGTATAATTTACTCATTTTGTAAATAAATTTTTCTATGTTTATTATGTTGGATTTTTGTTTTGGATTGAAAGTGGAGCGTTGGATTAGAGTTGTGTTGAATTAAATATGGTACGTATTAGATTGGAGTTGTGTTAGTTGTTATTGATTGGATTGGATATGATGTAAAGGTTTGAAATGATATTATGCATGTTTTTATAAATTTTGTGGTGTAAAAAAAATTAATTAGGAAATCTTTGTCCATGACAAAACCTTCCAGTTACATAGTGAAAAAGGCATAAAACTTCTAAGTGAAAGTCAACAAAATTTTCACTTGAATGAATATACTATCTATAACCACGACTTATAATCGAATCTTAGAAAAACTTATTTTTTAAATTAGTATGACACTGAATTTAGTTTTGAAAGAAATAGTTAAAAAAAAGCTTTAGAAATTCCAAAAATTGTCTTAACTCAATAACTTGTAGAATCCAAAAATTTAGAGGACCAAGAAAACAAAATAAAATTAGCGACTTAATTAACTTGTCTAACTTGTGTTCAATATTCTTAAAGCCTCTCGATTTCTCCTTTCTTACGCAGGTCAATGCATAACACGCCTCAAACCTGCCTGCATTACTGAAGTGTTAGCGACTCAGTAAGAGAGTCGAAGAGTGGCCATTCCTGACTTCTCCTCCATGTAACTCACTTCCCCCTCTCTCTGAAACGTGTAGTTTCTCATTCTCAGTCAAAGATCAAAACTTAACATGTTTTCAATTTGTTGTATTCGTAGTGAATTTCAGAAGTGAAGACCACAAACTGGTACATTCTCTCAGTTGGATTCCAGAAGCTTCGAGAACTTGGTTAGTCCTTCTGTTGCTTTCAATTTTCATGAACATTGTTTACACTTTCTGGGTTCCATTTATTTTTATGATTTTCAGTGAAAAATCGAATCTTTGAATTGCTGTAGATATATCATATTTCTTGAATGCAATTCATCAATTAGAACCATAACCCTCAATTTCATGCATGAATTTGTCATTTCGGTGCTTTTATTTTCTGATCTTCGGATGTTAAACCCTAACCCTAATCTTAAACCCAATTGAGAAGTGGGGTTTCTGTGTAATGCCGGTCAGTTTTGTTTTGGAACTGCAGTGGTGATATTGTTTAATGTTCCCGTCTTTCGGGTTTTGATTCGAGGTGGATTTCCCATGCAATGAATTGAACTGTGGTTATATGGTGAAAATATTTAGTGGTCTGTTATTGGGGTTTTAATTCTGCTTAATTGGATAATTTCGTTCTTGAAACTTCTCTAGGATGAAGTGGTTAGAGATGGTAGCTTGTTGAAAAGGCTCGAGGCTGACCAAGGAGATAGGGTGAGATAGGGTCCCGTTTGAACCCGTTTAAAAGAATTTGAATTTTTAATTTGGACAGACTCAAGGCACACCAAGGAGATAGGGTCCATCCTGTGCGCCTGAGTGCACCTCATTGACTTGGGACGCACTGTATAAAAATTAATTTTATTTTTGCCTGATGCATGTCTCAAGTGTTCGTTATGCTTGTCTATTGTTATTTTGGCCTCAAATTTAAATTTCTGTTTGCGAAGAATTTGAGTTTTATTACATTAGGTTTTATTGTTTGAGGATCTCATATTCAGGTTATATAATTGGATTCTCACTGAAAATTAATCTCACCATACAAATCTTTTCTATATATTTAAATGACCTTAAAGTTACCCGTTGCCTCTTTGGTGGCTCTAGGTTGTATTTATTTAAATGTCCTTAATGTTACCCATTGCCTCTTTGGTGGCTCTTGGTACACAAGTATTTGCTACATTACTCATTTACTGTTAAAAAAGGCACTTGCAGAATGGTAAGCCACTTATGGATCTTTTAGATCTTCCCTTCTTTTCAAGACGTTGATCGCTGTCACTCCATAGATTGTTGTTTATAGGTTATGATGTAGGTTTAGGAGCTTAAGCTACATGAGGAGGCAGCAATGGACCCTCTTCTTTCTTATTTTATAAAACAGAGTTAAGATGTTGGTTCGATTTAGGAGGCAAGCTATATTAATTCTTGGTCTTTTGCTTGTCATTAGATTGGGAGCTGGCAAGCTGCAGATGATGCTCTGGTGTAAAAAGGATTTTCATCTTATTTTGATTTATTATGTCATTTTTTAGCGATAGGTGTTGCTCTAATCTACCCCTACTACAAAAAAAATAAAATGGTATATATTTGATATTCTCTTATGGGGCAGCATCTCCAAGCTAGAAACTGGAGTGTATGTTGTAGTGCGCTTATTAGAAAGTATCATTCCACGGAATGTAAGAGGTCTTTTTAGTGATCAATCTGCTAGTAAATTTGATTAGTTTGCACCCAACATTGAGATGACCATCTCGGGTACCCAACGAGATGGTGTTGTTGAACTATTGAATAATTAGTTTGGGAAATGTGTTGAGACTTATTTGTAATTATGATTGAATGTGTTTGCCTGTTTTTTTAAATTTTCATGTCTTTGACCTTTTGTCTTGGTGTTCTTCTCCTGTGAGGTTTCATCTTTAATAGTGATATTGTAATGGTTTGTGTTACTATTTGAGCTCAAAATGTCATTGTTTAAAACAATGTGTTTGGGGCTATAAAAGCATTTACTTTATATTCAAATATACACAAGCTCATTATATCCAATTCCTTGGAGACAACTTGGAAAGCCTTGCTTGGAACTGCTGAGTTACTACTTTTTATGCTAAACTATGATACAGCAATTTGAAGATTTGATTTATGTTGATGGGATTAACTCTATTATCTTTCCCGAGTACTAATTTATGCTTGCTAAATACTCAAGTTTGCTAAATATCAGACCGAAGCCTTAAGGAAAAGATACCATTTATTGTAATAGTTAATTATTTTCGTACTTTCCTATTTTAGAAACTTTCCATGTAATATCTCGACCTGAGAGCCCAGATTTACATCAGATTCCCTCTAAAGACCTGCACTCAAATACCCTCAGTTTTCTTCCAGCTTTGATGCTAGTGCAAATGTTAAAAAACTTGTCCAAAGTGGTGGGAAGTGGTGTGGTAGCCCAGTGGGTGGTTAATTAGTTATTGCTAGTATATTAGTGTACCTTGCTTAAGGCATATGTATTATGTACTTTCATTTCCTATTTTTGTATTGGGAACATAATGAAATAGATTAGTGCACCATTCCTCCCTTTTTGTAATGAGTGTCTTTTAAGGTAAGGCTGATGGTTTAGTGATTTGTAGAGTGGTTGTTGCGTTTTTTTTCATTCTTCATAATTTACAAGTTATGCTGATTGGTGTTTAAAATGGAAAGTAAAGCTGCAGTAAAATATATGACCTATCATAGATATTTAAAAATTCTGGATTAAGTGGACAAATAATTTGGAAGGAAATACTATATATTGTGGATTTTGACTATAAATTTGACCTGATAGGGTCATAGGGTTAAATTCTGTCATAAGTTTCTGTTCATGTGTTTGAAGGAATCTATAAACAATGTTTCTCAAAGTACAACTGCCTTGGAATGTGATCATCCCTGCTGAACATATGGATGTCAAAGGATTGATGCTGCAGAAGTCACTTGTGCTTCGACTGATGGAAGATTTTGCTGCCAAAAAAGCAACCAAAGAGCTTGGCTATTTGCTTGCAGTCACGACTCTGGACAACATAGGAGAGGGGAGGGTTAGGCAGCAGACGGGGGATGTTCTCTTTCCTGTTACCTTCAGCTGCCTCACCTTCAAGATTTTCCGTGGAGAAGTTCTGGAAGGAACAGTTCACAAAGTCTTGAGGCATGGAGTGTTCTTGAGATGTGGACCCATTGAGACCATCTTTCTCTCTGCTCAGAAGATGCCTGGCTATAATCATGTTCCTGGTGAAAATCCAATGTTCATCAGTGAGAAGCAGTCGAAGATCGAGAAGGATGTTGTGGTGCGTTTTTCTGTTATCGGGACTAAATGGGTGGAGACTGAGAGGGAATTTCAAGCTGTGGTTGGTTTGGAGGGAGATTTTCTGGGGCCTGTTTGACCTTAAAACTTGTTGCATGCTCTGCTTGTTTTAGTAAATCCTTTTTTCAAGTAGATTTAGGTATTATGTTTAAGGACTTATTTGCTGACTATAGTAGGATGTAAATAAATGCGGTTTCATCGCCAGTTGTTGCTTTGCTACTCTTTCGGCTCTCAAAACATCGACTTCGGAAGTGTTGTTGGACTATGACAACGCACTGGTTTGTTTATATAACTGGCATTGAGTGTGTTAGAATTTTGAAGGGCATAGGCAGAAATCGTCATGAAATTTGCTATTTTTTTTTTTTTTGTATTATTGCTAGGTTTTGGAAATTTATATCCTTGCTCTACCATGGACTCACACTCTGTTTGGCCTAGAACTCAGTTTTATGTCCCCATTTTAACATACATATTTAAGAGCAATCTCTTAGCAACTGTAGAGTTTATTTCACCCACATTATTTATGGATAATATGATATTAATTCTTAAACTTTAAGAATGTTTTTTAAACTTATCACGTTTTAATTTTTGAAATATAGAATAATGTATGGATCATAAAAAGATTATAACAATTCTACTGGTCATGTATGATTCTAGCGATCGGACGACATGATAAGGATTGTAACGTTAACAAACATTTGATACAGTGAAATCAATGATCAACATTAGATACAGTGAAATCAATGATCAAACCTTCGTGCAATAAATAATTAGCTGGTACTATTGTACAATAATAAATTAAGGGGCTTGTTATTTACCGCCCCCAAATTCTTCGAACCGCCTTTGTAAATCCCTATATTACCCTCCTCACCCTCCTCCCTTACATTACTCTCTATCACTCTCACACACACAATTCTCTCTCTAACCCTCCTCCCCCCCGGACCATCGCCAACCGCCGCCGCCAACCGGTTTCCGCCGACGTTGCCAACCGCCTGACCACCGTCAAGTCGCCGGAAATGAGTCGTCGCCCTGGAAAGGATATTGCATCCATCGTAGAGGGAAGAAGACCACTACGTGCAAGGGTATGGTTTTAACGTTTTTTTTAAATTACCACTGAGAACATGGGAGATCGCCAGCCAAAAATTCTGGCAAGCCCCTCGCCGAAATTTTTTTTAATTATTATTGTTGTTAATTTTTTTGTTAATTATTTTTTAATTATTATTATTGTTAATTATTTGTTTGTTAATTATTGTTGTTAATTTTATTAGTTAATTATTGTTTAATTATTATGATTGTTAATTTTTTTAGTTAATTATTGTATAATTATTATTATTGTTAATTATTGTTGTTAATTAATAGTTTAGGTAGTTTTAGATTATAATTATAAAATAATTAATAATTAGGAGTATTAATAATAGAAATCAAATTAATTTTTTGAAAATTATAAGTTAGAAATTATGGAATATGTTAAGTTAGAAAAGTCAGGAAAAATATGGAAATTATAAGTTAGGAATATTAACTTAGGAATATGTAAGTTAAGTTAGGAATATATTTAGTTAAGTTAGATATAATAACATAGTTAGGAATATGTTATGTTAACTTTTGAATATTTTAAGTAAGTAGTTTAAGTTAAAAATATTTAAATTTAGAAAAATATTATAATTTAGGAATATTAACTTTAATTAGGATATTTTAAGTTAGGAAAATAAGAATTTAGGAATATTGAATTAAGTTATTAAATGTAAATTTTGGAAATAATAAAATATTATGAAATTATGAAATTATGAAATGATTGATTAAATTATCAAAATAATTGTAAATTATGAAAATAATAACTTTTGTATTCTAATTAATCGTAAATTATTGAAAATAATAAGTTATGAAAATTAAGTAAGTAAAGATAATTTAAGGGTTATTTAAATTAGGAAAATAATAAAGTATTGTTAAGTTATGAAAATAAATAGAGTTATTAAAATAATGAAGGAAGTTCATAACTATTTCTAAAAATTATGTCGTTATTTATTAAATAGAGGGTTACGGGATATGTCATTCCAAATTTCATGACCACAGACGAGTTCTATGACCAGCGCCACACCTAGGTTCGAGGTGTTGACACTTCTGTTAGGAGGGCGAGGTTGACACAGCCACTCCCACAGCCGCAGCCAAAGCTAGAGCGTTCGACTCTCCTTTCCCCAAGGACCGTTCGAGTTGTCGTTTCTGAGGCTTCTGGTTCCTGTCCTTTCGACGATGAAGACAAGGATGATGATAATGATGATGGCATTGATCAGGATGGAGAGGACTTTACTACAGAGCTTGACCAGGCACTTGACGAGGAGTTTGTGCCACGTTAGTCACAAGGTCGTCACGGCCCATCTCGGTGAAGGGGTCAGTTTGTTAGGGCATAGACCACGAGTACTAGCACGAGCTCACATAGTCACAAGCGTCAGATACCTGCAGATGACACCTAGCTTGTATGTCACGTAGTCACAAGCGCCAGACACCTGCAGATGACACCTAGCTTGTATGCAGAGTGATCTCGGGTAGGTCGCTAGATGGTATCGTCATTTCTAGTTACGAGGGTCACGTAGCACAAGAGATTTGGACTAGAGCGAAGAGGGGGGTGCTGAAGAGCCAATGTAGGATGAGGGGCTATGTCGTATAACGTTCTTGGAGGGAGGATCTTCTACCACAGGAGTCTAAAGCTGTTGTTGATGGTACAAGACTATCTCATTTGCCGTATTCTCTCTTCAACCACCTCGACATGGCTTTGCTTACAGCTTTTAGTGAACGTTGACAGCTTGACACAAGTTCTTTCCACCTCCCGTTCGGAGAGATGACTGTCACACTACTAGATGTATGGCATATTCTACGCATTCTTGTTGAGGGACGAGCAGTTTCTAGTATGTTGGCCCCTGATGATATAGAGGAGGCTAGAGAGTTATGGGATTGACGTTGCCACAGTTTACGAAAGCTCATTGGGATAAGGGAGGTGTCCTTATGACTTCCATTCTTGACACTTGTCACAACGTGGATCGAGGTGATAGATATTTTGCTAAGGCTGGTTGGTTGTTGTACATGTTTGGGTCCACATTGTTCATGGACAAGAGCGGTAACAGGATGCTTCCCTAGTTTTTACATGAGCTCATACTCGGATCCATATGTGATTTAAGGAGTTATGCTTGGGGTGATGTGACATTGGATGTCCTATATTGACAACTAGGAGAGGGGAGTAGGGCGGGTTGCAGACACCTTGTAGGTTGCCTCACTCTTCCACAGACATGGATCTACAAGTACTTTCACTCTCTGTGGCCTCATCCACCGCATGTTGGTATTAGATACGATCAACCTCGTACTGCTTTTTGGACTCCTTGGAAAGAGTCAGGTGACGCGGGCCATCGGTATCCCTCCAAAGGCAGTTGGACCGTATGTAACCCACAGAGGTATTACGCAAATTTTTTTCTATTTAGTTGTTTAGTTGTACTTATATTGAACAATGAGCGTATATTGACATTTGTTTTCTTAGGTTTGTTAGACCCCTTGCGGATTGAATACAACACAACGTGTCCCGAGGTCGACATTCACTAGATGGATTCGATATCGAGACATCATCGGTTCGAGTTTGTACAGGTAATTCCCATGGTACCATTGAAGTCGGAGTCATCATCGAGACCCGGGAAGGATACTTATCGGCTCGAGTTTGCTGAGTCGGCCACATAGTTGGCGTGGCAGTTTTTCCCTAATGCCTTCCGACTTGAGCTTGGGCGGTTTCTTCCTGCAGACAACTTCCTAGAGGCCTCATCTCTGGATTACATTTAGTGGTTTTATCAGATCTCTCACCCTATCCCGATCGACAAGAAGGTTGTTCTCACTGCACCGGAGAGGATGAACACCCATTACGTAAGTTTAATTGGAATTTGATTATATTTTTGTTTATATTATGTTATATTCCCGATATTCCCACTTACTTATACGGGTTTTTCTTACTTATAGTGGGTTGAGAAGTTGTTGAGGATTGTCTAGCTTATCACTGATGCTAGGGCATTGACACTCGAGTTGGGGGCTTGTGCTGACGCCATCGACTCATTTATGTATGAGTACTACTGAGACCATTTATATATGTAGTTATTATATATTTAATTTAGAACTACGTATGGTTTATTTTATTTTGTATTTATTTATTGTAATATTTTGTATGGATTCTTCTAAAATAATATATATGTTATTAAAGAATCCAAATTATTTCAATCTTTGAAAACATAATTTCTCATCAATGATTAGGAGGCAAGAGCGAGAGAGTTGATTTACACGGAGGAGGGTTTGAGGAAGGAGAAGTATGTCATTGTGTTCACACAAGACATACTTCTCCTTCTTTAAACCCTCCTCCCTCTCCATCAACTCTCTCGCTAGTGCCTCATAATTAATATGTTGTAATATCTGCATGACAAGCTGAAAAAGGCAAAGTTTTAAAAATTTCAACATCATTACAAAAAAAACAGTCATCAATGATATAACAAGAGTACATACTAGACATGTTCAAAGACGACATAGAACGTCGCCCACAGCTAGACATCGTACGCGAACCTCATCCACGCCCTTGACTTGAGTACTCCCATGAGGATCGTTCATGGCATGTGCTAGGTCGTTCTCGGTTTGACATCCTCAGCTCGGGTTCAATGTAACTCGAATCCTCTGGATGGAGCTGTGCGTGGATGATTCGAGACACGTGACGAAGAATAGCAGGATCACTTTCGGTAACCCCACTCACAAAAGACTGGAAAAATTGCACATCTTGCGTTGGAGAATCAGATTCGAGAAGCACCTATACGCTATCTCCTTCATTCACCTCCAGTGTTCTCCTAAATTGATGGACTTGCTGCAATTTAAAGAACTGGCCGTCCGCAATAGTATCGTAAATATGACATGCGCATGGTATCCCGTGGCTTGTCTGGTACGCACAACCACATAGATCATGCACTTCATTACCCAATGATTTCATCCACTTTTCTTCCTCAACCAACAACTCCAAGCAATAGTGGGATGTCCGTCCACCCAAATGCTGGAACGGATATGTCGATACTGTTGGCCATGTGTACGTCTCGATGCCTCAAGGGTTTGTCAAATATTTGTTAGCTGTGCATCAATGGCTGTGTTAATTTTACGCCAAACAGTATCCAACGACCCGTTAGAGTATGACAACCAACTCTTTAGCATAAAATGAGAACTCTTAACCTGAAAGTTAGTTGTATTCCCAAAATGAAGTTTCTCATTCATCGACCGTTTCATGAACTTCTAGGTGTGAACGAGCCATGTACTCTCCAAGTACTTGATAACAGCAGAGAATGCAGTTCCCCACAACCCATGAAGAAATCTTATGACATGATCATAATCGTCTTGAGTCTTCGCTTCCATGATACTCCTCCATCTTCCTTGCTTAAATCTCTCCCCGACCTTCTAATCTCTGCAAATTTTACCAACTCTATTCTCCACATCCATGTTGATGTCCCATGTACATAGTAAGTTTGCAGTTGCGAAAAAACCTTACGAAAAGCAGACATAAGCCCCACTTCCCGATCAGTGACAATCGTTGATAAGACAAGCCATTGCCATATAACATTTTTTACTTATCTAACACCCACAGCTAGCTACCTATAGTCTAATCAGATAAGAATGCATATGCAATCAAGAAATTCTTATTGCACGGAGTGACACCACATATCTCAAACAAGGGCATCTTGTACATGTTCGTCTTGTGAGTGGAGTCCATGCCCAAAACCCATGGATACGAACGTAAAAAGTTCGCAGAAACATGATGCGCCATAAACGCATGGGTGACAACATTCATTTAAGGATCAGAGCATAAAAATTTCACGTAGTTGCTATTAGTAGCAAGATGAAGGAACTGACTAATAAAATCCCATCCGCTAGCCTCCTCCTGTCTCATCCTATCTCTGAAATTATAGATATGTCGCGCATTCTGATGATCTTTCAGAAACTGGGAGTTCATCGCAGCCAAAATAACCTTAGGCTTCGTTTGAGTCACATACATATCCTGAACCAACTTATTCGCTCCGGGGCTAAAACCACTCATCTGCCGATTTCCCTCCGAATACTTAATCGTTTCGTGATTGTGCTTACTGTTATCCTCGGGACCTAATATTATCAACCACCCCTCAATAGAATATGAAATCTTAATTAGAAACTTACAACCACAAGCTTTAGATTTAGTCTTCGGTCGTTCAACATTCTCTAAATCTAAATCTCTATTCGCTCCTCTGTTTCTCTCTCCCCGATTGCATCTCATGTATAGATTTCCTCTTTTGTACGACAAATGCACCAATTGAAATCCGTGTTGTAGGGCAACCGATTTAGCCCATGCAGAAACCATTTCTTTCGTCAGAAATATTTCCAAAGTCATGAAATGGGGGGTAATAATTGATACCATCGCCGCCAAAATCTACTGTAGGAACGTATAAAAATAAAAGAAAAATTAATAAAAAAAAATTTCATCCCGGGGGCTAGCCGTTTTTATTAAACGGCTAGCCTACCGGCATGACCGTTTTTTCCCTTTTCCATTCCCGATTCAAGTTTTTTACCTGAGACATTGTGGACAACGGCCCATCCATAATTTCGGTGATTTTCGGCGTCCCAAAAAGAGGTTTTCGTCAGTTTAAGATCGATTTTCTGGTCATCGTGGTGGTCGACGACTGGTGGTCGGGAAATTTAGTGGAGTTCTGTTATTGTTACGTTTTTACGAGAAAGTGAGGTGGGAAATAAGATTTGAAATGAAATATGTTTGATATTATTTAAAAGTGTAAAAGGGTAAAAATCTTCATTAATTGAGGTAATTCGATCAATTTTAAAGCTGCGTTTAGGGCTCCACAAAATTACTAACAAACATCGCATACTTGTTCAATACCTGTTGTTTAGACCATAAGCTAACTCGCGCAGTCCTCTAAAAAACCGAAGTTTATTTTTCATGTTGATGTGGATAAGTTTTTGTTTCTAAAGTAGTAGACCCATGAGTCTCTTCAATATGATTAAAGGAAAAACATTAACATAGTAATATGATTAAAGGAAAAACATTAACATAATAATATGATAAAAGGAAAAACATTAACATAATAATATGATTAAAGGAAAAACATGAATCTCTTCAATATGATTAAAGGAAATAATATGGCTACAACAATCATTAACATAATAATTTGGGTTTGATTCCTTAGTTGTAGTCCTTCTAAGATTATGCCTTCTTTTATTTTGGTTTTACTATATTTTAATTGTAATTTATCTACACCTACAATTTCATTCGTTGTATCATTAAATTCATATTACCCAAAGTTAAAATCTTCAGCTTAGTCGATTATGTATTTTAATTAGTAGAGACTATTAAATGAAAATTTTGATTATTTTTTAAAATTTAATTAATGTTAATTATCAAGTAAAAAAACTTTTATAAGTGAACTAACGTTATTAATATTCAACAAATATTCCATTTGTTCTTTTTTTTTTCCCATTTTCTCCTTTTAATAATTTCAAAATATTGTTCTAATTTAAAATCCTTTTATTTTGATCTAATATTTGATAGAGTGAAAATTTTGGCTAGGATCACTATCCATATGGTATGTAGCCTATTGGTTAATTTTTTTTAATTATTTAATGCAACGGGCTTTAGATTTCACTACTTATTTACTATTCAACCCACTTACATCATTTCTTTCAAATATAATCTTATCTCATTTTAAGATTAAATTATTTTATAAAATCTTAGTGGTATTTAATATTGTCTTACTTTCTTCCTGAATTCCAAATGGGAAAAAAAGAACAGAGAAAGTAATTAACATAATAACTTAACATACAATCAATATAAAATAATGTATGAAGTATTTAATTAGAAAATGAAAAATATGGTGAGATATGATAAAAAGAGATAAAAAAATAAGTAGGTTATGAAAAAGTGATGATGAGTTTATTTTTCATAATAGATGGTATTGACTGTGACAAATCACATTATTTTATTTGTGTGACAAAACTAATTTAAACAAACCCAAACCCGCTGACAAAAACCTGTAAATGATTCTATATATATTTTGTAAATCTGATATTAGAATTTTTTTGCATGATATTAAAATGTTTATATCTTAAATTATAATTCTATACTAATATAAGACATTTTTATTTATATATCCTAGACTTTTATTTGTACCTAAGATTTTTATTTGTATAACTGAGATATTTATTTATATACCTGAGACATTTATTTGTATACCTATGATTTTTATGTGTATACTTGAGACCTTTATTTGTATACATGAACTTTATTTGTATACTTGAGATCTTTATTTGTATATATGATATCTTTATTTGTATATATGAGACTTTTATTTGTATACCCGAGACTTTTATTTGTATATCTGAGATCTTTATTTGTATACATAAGACCTATATTTGTATAATTGAGATAATAAATTCAATATCTGATACCTTTAATTCTATAACTAATTAATCTTGCATCAAGCAAAAATGACTAAACGTTCTTAATAATGTAATTAAGCAAGAGACAGAGCAACAAAAGAAAATTAAAGCCACCATAATCGATCAGTTGTTTCCATCATATCCTCAACAAATAGTACTGTCCCAATTGTGATTTCCTCAAGGTCCTCATTGCAGCTTTCTACTAGTTGTTCTAGGTAGTATTTGGGGTTCTAATATGGCATGCAACAAAAACATTACAATCGTAGAGGATGCCTAGCCTCCTTGAGTAACCACGACTGAATGAGTCTGTAGATGCACCTGTCTCATGAGCCGAACTGCAACATTGAAGCAGAAAATCCTTCGTAAAAAACAAGTGTCAATCTGTGGAATAAAAGTAGAGGTTGGAGATGGAGGGTGGGACGTGGGACGGTGGTGGAGTTTGGTAGTTTAATCCTTTACTAATATCATGGTGCTCGGCTATATAACGATTTCGGTCATTATTTTCGAACATATAAAAAAAGTTCATACGTGGGAAATAAGTGATAAGGACAGAGAGGAATGAGAAAATATTTTCTAATTAACAAAAATGGTCAAAAATAAAAGTAAAACTTTAATTGAAATCGCTACTTCTTCTTTTCCAAGTTCTACGCCCGACAGTAGTACTCTCTGATCCAAAATTTTCAGAATCACGCTCTTTGCCAACCCCACTCAATCGTCAACATGCCCGATTCACCCCCACCGGAAACATCCTCATCACCACCCCACCTACCACCATCACCACCACTGAAAGAATCCCAAGTATCCGAAACTGAATACGCAAACCCTAACCCTACCTCCGAATCCGAAGACCCATCTCAAATTCCCCAACCTTCAACGCCAGAAACCCAAAATCCGCCTCCCGAAAGCTCAATGGACCAGCAAACTCAACCCGAACCCGAAGAAGAGGAACCTCATTCTGCAGTTGACGATCAAGAACACGAGCCTGAACACACAGAATCAGAACTCACTGAAGCAGAAGGTATGAATGTCACTCTCTCTCCTCCCCTGCACCCTTTAATGCCGGCTGTTAAGGGTATTAGCAACCCTCCTTCCGCATCGGTTCGTCGAGCATCGAAGCGGAAAAAAGTGTCTATGAATCACGCTAGTAAGGTTGCTTTTGAGAGGAAAATGCAGCTATTGACTCAATGTTTGAAGCCCATTCCGTTTGTTCCGGTGAAAAAACTCGACTTTTCAAAGCATGAAGAGTTTTTAAAGAAGTTGGGGTTGTGGGATTTTGCTCATGTTGAGTTCGATAGTCCTCTTAGAACTGAGCTTATTGCGAAGCTAATTGTGAATTATCAACAGAAGAATCGCCGTAGTTCTGTTGATGGTTGTAAGATTGGGGTTAGCAGGGCAGATTTGGGACGGGCGTTGAAGTTGCCTAAGAAATTGGAGTGTGATGTGGAGAGTTTTCCTGCTGAGTTTTTGAGTTTTCTTGATGATTTCGTGTCAAATTGGATGATTTTGCATGAGGATGAGGATTTGTGGTGTATGCCGGATGAGATTGCGCAGTGGACGAAGATGATCAAGGAGGGGATTCCTCAGAAGGTTGATTGGGCAAGTTTGATTTGGTTTATGGTGGATAAGGAGTTGGCACAACGGACTAGCTTGAAGGAATGCTATTATGCTTCGCATTTGCAACAGATGATCAAGGTGCAGAGGGAGGACCTGTTTACGAAAATTCCTGATGCAGAGGTGGAAAATACGAAGGTAGAAGTGGAAATCTGGAAGGAGGCAGTTTCTGCGGAAGAGGATGAAGATGGGAGTGATGTGAAGATGATGGATCTTGAGGAGTCAGGTAGTGGAGAGCAGAAGTTGGAGGAGGAAAATATTGAGCTTAGGCTTGGCCAAGATTTTTTTGCTTCGGTTGAAAATGTTGGGGATGCTGAGAAAGTAGAAGGTAGTGAGTGTCATAATGATCAGACACAGAAGGTTGAGGACATCGATGATGCAAAAGAAGTGGATGATGTTGGAATTGTTGGGGATGATGAGGGTAACATGTTGGAAAATAATGTGAGTGCTGAACATAATGATAATGCTGATAATCCGAGGGAAGAGAATAAGGATGTGGACATGATGGATTTTGGGGAAAACATAGGGGAGGATCATGGTCAGGGACAGTGGTTTTTGGATGGAAAAATTGGAGGGAAACACTTTTTGCAGCATTGTGGTATGCCTGAGGTGAAGGTCTCCGAGGACAGAGTATTTGAGGGTGTTGGTGAAGATGTAGAAGATGAAGAAGTGGAAGAGGATGGACATGTAGAAGGGTTTAACGTCATGCAAAAAGTTCCTGTTGATGCTATGACCTCAGAAAATCTCATGCAGGCTTTTGAAACAGGGCAACTGCCTTATTCATCTAATGAATTCGGGGGCCAATCTTCCTTGGAGCTCATGTCATCCAGGGATGATGATAATGTGATGGTGGGTGGCCCTTCCATGTTCAATCATGGTGGGAAAAGAGAGATTGACCATGAGCATGACATTTCTCAACATACACTTGATGATGATCATAATCATAAGAGAATGAAAAGTGAAGGCAATTGGGATAATAAACCTTCTGAATTTGACACGTACATGGATGAAATAAAGCATTTACTCGATAAGGCTAAGATGTGCCACGTAGCTACTGCAGGCGCCGCTTTTACACAAGCAAGTGTGACTCAACACTTCTTTGAGCAGCAGTTAGCGTTAAAGGAAAATGATATTCGGTGTTTGAATTACAAGCTTGATGATCTACAACGCAGAAAACAAGCAGAAGTAGCTCGTCTTGATAGGGAGCTCTACCTTATGAGCAGTGTGATAGATGGTTATCGTAGGGCTTTGAAACAAACCCAGCAAGCGTTTGCTAACTATAGAAAGCGTTGTCAAGTGCCTGATGAACCAATTTATAAAGATGCTGGTCCTGGTGGTGTTGTCAAAAGTGTTATGCAATTGGAGAAAGATCGATTAAAGCAAGAGGAAGAAAACAACATGATGCGCATAATGATGGAGGAAGTGTTTTCGAAAAATTTATCTGATTATGAACTGAAATGGGAAACTGAGGTTCTGGCAAAGGTTCATTCTCATAATAGCCGACTTATGAATGTTGCCAAGGAAATTGGCCTACTGAAAGACCGTCCAATGAAGCGTAAGACGTCAGCAGATGTTCATAATGAACTACAAGGTCCTTCAGAATGACAGAAGTGTTGTTTTTCATGTGGAGAAGGTGTTGTTTCTCAGTTAAGTGTTTTTTGCTTCTCTTATGTGACTAATGCTAGTGTTTAGTAACAATTAAATGCCATTTGCTAATTGCTGTACAACCGATCTACGTAGTTGTATCTACCTTCGCATTCAGGTGTTTCTGACGTTCTGATGCTTGATTGGTATCTTTGCTAATAAAACAATTCAATTTATTAAAAAAAAACCCTTTCTCACGGTCTCACTTGTTTTGTTTTGGTAGACGCCACTTTTAATGCAAGATGGAAATGTTGAAGAATTTTGTGGGTTTTTTGGAGGGTTGGAATTTGGTATGTTTGATTGTGTTTTGGGATTGAGGATGGAATGGAGGGATAGATAAAGGGGTGGGAGAGGGGAAGGGGGAGAAGGGGGAGTCGCGGAGAAAGAGACAGGGGCGTGTACCCATGTACCAAGTATTTGTTTACTATCCTAATTTCAGTTCAGCTGAGTCGTAACATTTCAAGGGTAAAATTGTCTTTTTGCAGAGAAACTTTTTATTTCTTGGTGTTTTTTTTGGTTTCTTTCTTTATGCGTTCCATGTTTTTAAAAAAATATACATGAGTATATGTATAGGAGAGATAGGAGAGTGATTTAATAAGAAGGGGTTACTATAACTAGGGGTGTTCATAAACGGTTAATCGGATAATTTATATAGGGATGTATTTTATAGTATTGTTATTTGGCTGATGGTAAAAAAAGTTTATTATACGTTTGATTAGTTTAAATCCGCCACTGAACGGCAGGCATAATTTTCAGAATTACAAAACTTGCATACATGCGTATTGTTGTTTTCATTTGACCTTTCAACGTCGGGCATAATCTTCAGAATTACAGAACTTGCGTTTCAAAGCTTTCTCTGCTCCCCTTCTTCTTTCCTTTAGCTAGGTTTTTCCTGTTGAACGTCTTGACAAATTTTTGGCTTCTTGAAATTCTTTCAAAATATTTTGTTTTTTTCTTTCTAACTCTTCCTCCTTGTGCAAAGCCGGGTGGCTGGTTATATCTAAGCTTCTTATTGCGTATGTCCTGTTTTTGACATGCAAACTGGGTGACACCTCATTTGCAAATTCGGAGTTGTGGCAGTCCTCTAGCAATATTTTGCCCTAAATTTGGTTTAAGGACTGTTTGAAGTGATCGTTTTTTATCGCTCTCATCTGTCATTGTTTGGCTGGTGTGAGAAAACATATGATTGTATTGTTCACTGCATAGTGTATTTCATTCAGTCAATTATTCATGAAGCATAATTCTTGCTTGCTCTTGAGAAATTTTATGAGAAAGCTGTATGTGTTTGTGCGAATTTTTTGTTATGTTAAATACTTAAATGTAGTGAGGATTAGGTTGATTGGTGACCGAGATATCAATGGCGAAACAAGCATGCTCGCACTCACTATTTATCGAGAAGAGTAAGTCAAGCTTCCCTACATTCACCACCTCCCTGGCTCCCACATCATATGTGGGCTTTGACCTAATATTTATTTATGGTTTTATTCTGTCTAGATGGCTTGATTTGTTATGTTCATTTCTACTCACTTTGTATGGAGTAGTTAATATTCCATTTGATATTATAGCTTTATATGTAGTTTGTTGATGACCTTGTGTGGGTTTTAGATTTCCTTGGTATGGGAAAAGAATATAAAGAAATTGGTTTAAGTTTTAAGGTTTGTGCTTTGTCTTGAGATGACATTTGACCCTATCCTTGCTTCCGTTACTTCTCTAGAATATATCCCTGTACGCATAATGAATTAGTTATAGTACTGATACCTTTTGGAAGTAATTGTGATTTCAAAATGGACGTTTGACCTAAACTTTGATGTCTTGCTCTTTGGGGTTCTGATATGCAAAGAAGATGACTGAAAATTTCCCAGTCTAAGTTTAGGTCCTTCACATTTTAGTCTGAGTTTTTGCTCTAACCATGTCAGTAACTAGGGTTATTAATCCAATAAACCTCCAGGATTGGTTGGTTAGTGTTACTGGGCTACTCATTTGATAAAGGTGTGAATGTATGGTGTTGATTTTTTATGCCAGGCTGTATTGTACTCTGTCAATTTCACCTGTATGTGCAAGAATCTTAGCTATGTTACGCTGAACCATTGGAAATTTTTTAACTTTGTTTTGTAGAGAGATTGCTTCTGACACGAAATATTCCTGCATTAAGGTATAGTACAATATATCATAAGACAACGTTCTTTTTAACCTGTAAGCTGCTCATTCTTGTAAACTGTTTTACCGGGTGGTGGGGGCTGAGCAGTTGATGGTAGCAACAATGAAGACTAAGGTGGTGGAACAATGTTTTCCGTTTTGTTTAGGTTATGCTGGTAATATACTCGTGATAGCCTCTCTATTTCCCTCTTCATCGCTTCTTGATGAGCTGCCATTCATTGAGACAGTTAAGCATTAAAATTTTGGTGGGAAGTCTGTTTTCAAAACATGTTTAAGCGTACCATCTTTGAAGATCTTATCTTGGGCAAGAGCTGCAATTTTGGCTTTAAGAGTGCTGTTGTCCACGTTGAGAATCATGCGTTGGTGATCCAGGAATGCAACCCTTGGGGACAATGCTGAAACCTCGCTCTTTTGTGGTCGAAAAATACACCAAAATAGGAAAGAAAGGCCTAAATTAGTAGTTATATAACAAGGACGTGCCAGTTGCAAGGGTAGCTCTGTAAGGAAACCCCACATTTCAGGGAAAGCCCCGGGATTAAATCTCATACTCTCATGTCAGAAGTAGCCAGAACATGCAGAAGTCAAGAAACATGTAGAGCTAAGTAAGAATGGGAAATACTAACTTGTAAAGCAGTAACACTGCGTTCCAGCTCTGATATGTATTGCAGCTTCCTCACCCTTGATCTTTGTGCTGATTGTCTGTTTGCCAATATTCTGTTTTTATCACAAGTTTCCGTTAGAAAAAGTAGCACCGATAATAGGAACTTTATGGATGTCTGTTTGTTTGCAATTACACCTTGTGCAGTCCCTCTCAAACCAGATCATTGTGAAGGGCATTTGACTTCTGTAACGAACACGAGAAATATCCTAAATCCTAAATTTGAGCCACTACTCTTCGGTACAGTAATTGGTCGTTTCAGTAATCCATAATTATGCTGTCCCCACAATTTAAGTGCAGTCTGATAGATACCTCGTCAAATCAATGCAAGAGCTGCCTACGTAATTTTCAGGTTGATAGTGTAATTTAAAGTAGTAATGTGGCAACTAAAATCAGATGGAGGGTTTACTTTTAAGACAGCGTTCCATATGGTTTAAGCTGGCTTTCATTCATCAATTTGATTAGCTTTGATTTGTATGTTATCAGAAGTACAATGTGACAGCTATCAAATCGAAAGTGAGTTTCGGGAAATGGTACTCATGTAACTTGTCGATCAATGTTCATGAACAATTAATTTAGACATGCTAGAACAACTAGTAGATTCACCTAGCCAAAAAATTAAAATAAAAAAAAAGATAGGAGATTCAATAAATTTGTTACCTCCATTTTTGTGTTACAGTGGTACTCTTAATCTTACCAGTAGAAAAATTGCCGATTCAAGCAAAAATTTTAAGGTTTTCACTGACCTTTTAACCCTTTTTGGATCAACGAGTTGATTATCATGATCAGCACCGATTGCATCAATACCATCACCTGCAGCAGCTTCATTACCACCTTTGTTTTGACAGCTAACTTGTGCTTGCATTTTGCGTTCTTCCTCTTCAAATTGGCACGAACTTTCCACCTCGTCTGCCTTCTCGCCGTCTTCTACCCTCTCCCCACCTCCTATTCCCTCCTCCCTCTTCCTTGTAGTCCCTCTCTTCTGACCCTCATTCTCGATGTTATGGTCTGAAGTCGAAGACGGGTTAGAAGATGACCCCCCTAACTCATTGCTAAACATTGACAAAAACTGCTCGTCGTCAAACTTATCAAAATCATCATTGTTGTTTTTATTCCTCCCCTTTACTTCTGGTGGACGGAACGGGGCGCTTAGGAAAGGCACAGGCTCCGCCTCCACGAATGCCACCGAGGATTCGCGCACTGTCCTCCGACGGGTCCCTCGCTTGGCTGCTGAAAACTGCATGAACTCGTCTAGCCAGGGCGGGTTCTGCCCGGCCTGCTGCTGCTGTTGCTGATGCTGAGGCTGCATTAGTTCTTGCCATTGTTGCTGCTGTTGAGGAGGAGGACGGTAATGAGGGTTCTGGGGTAAAATGTTGGGCACTTTAGGTGGTAATTGCGCCATTTCTGTACCCTACCAACTCCCTTCCCCTATAAGAATGGATATTTAGCGTGGCGACTCGCAAGGTTGAGATATGCATAACCTTATCGTATCATTTCAGGTTAAAAAAGAACAGTGTGCATTAGACACCCCTCTGGCAAAGAATATACAAATGCTAACACTACTACCTCAACAATTAGGAATTAAGGGGAGAATTATTACAAGATCATTTCTTGCTATAATCTATAAATTTTTGAAAGAGCACCCCTCTCCTCCCTTAATGCAGAGATTCTGCTAAAATCTACAACAAGAGAATCTCTCTTTTCTTTTCTTTTTGTTATTATTATTTTGTTCCCTCAAAATATATGAAATGTACACAATGTGACTGTGAAAATGCATGAGAGAAAGGGGGGGGGGGGGGGGGGGGGGGGGGAGAATGGACAGCTACGATACAACTAAGAGGAAAATGAGAGGGTAAAGGAAGTCTAATGGTATAACTTGATAATCGCTGAAAATGTAATCAATTAAATTACTTAAAAAAAGTAAAATGGAAGATTGGAATCTTTGAACCCCACGTGGCCTCGTGGAAGAAGCGGAGTAACTGAGCATAATCATCGCTAAATTTGTGGGAAGGGGGGCATAAAGACGTAATCCACAACCATCCCCTCATATGTAGCAACCCATTTTGCCCATTTGATAATAATCTTAACTTTTATCTCCCAATTGAAAATTGTGGGATATTTTGTAACATATGTTACCTCGACTATTGATGGTTGACATCGTGCCCTTATTAGACAAAAGTGGCTAGTTGTGGGAACGAGAGTGATATCGAGTCTTCACTCAACTTTTCTTTTAATACGGGAAATCGATTCGATTTGAATTTACTTAATATGAGTGGTTTAGAATGTTATTTTCTTTTGTCGTTTTAATGATAAATCTAAACATTACTTGATCTTATTCAGCTCTAAAATAAATCAAATGATTCACAAATTGATATTATGTATTTTTGCAATTAGCTATACTTATTCTTAAGGGCTATTTTAGTTTTGAAACCAACCATAGAAAACTTAAAATTTTCATATTATATGTTTTATTTTCCCAAAACTATTGAAAAACCAAAACAAGAAAACAATAGCAAATTGGTTTTGACAGTGTACCAAAATCCTCCATATTATCTTATAATAAGAAAATATTCTAATGTATGAATCGGGTTCTAGAGGGGTGAGATCTAGTCATGTGAGGTGAAAAGTCATGATAAAGAATTGATCAATTAATAATAAGGGGATATGGTTAAGATTATGAGAGGATAGTAGGATACGGTGAGGAGAATATAACGGAGGTGGTAGTTCTACGGCTGGACGTGAAGCAAACAGCAGAAATATGATATGCCTAACATATGAAAAAAGTATTAAATTTGCATGCTTTGTGCCAAAAACCTGCATGCCCCTACATCTGAATTTGGCACCGCTAGGATCAAGCTTGTCTATACAATCTAATCAAACACCCATTTTGGACTACTTTTTGCAGCCAATAGAGAAAGCTTAAACCATCAAAACAATGTGAATCCTAAACCATTGTTGGCATTGTATGATTTGATGTTCCAAAAAATTAAAGCAAGTACGACAAGGTTACAAGTAGTGGCGGCCACGGGGCTGGTCAAGTCGGGTTGGCCGGGCTGGTCTGGATCAGGACCGGACCTATAAGGGGATGGGGCAGTCCGGTTACGGGCTGGGCTAAGAAACTCAACTCGTACCGAACTAGGCTGGGTCAGGGCAGGCTAGCGGGCCGAGCTGAATTCACCGGCCGAATCGTACTGAATTGGCAGGCTGAATCGAATTGGTCTAGGGTTGGGTTTGACAGTTTTGACACTTATTTACAAACGTACATACATTTAGAAGAAATCCATTATTTCGAAAATAATTAAATGTTTAAATTCACATAATGACATTACTTATAAACTTTTATATTCACCTAATCACACTCATCAACAATATTGAGAGATATTCTCATATTAATTACATATTTATATTATTTACATATAATCACAAAAGACAATCATATTTGATTTTATGTTTTAATTTAAAATTTTTTTGGGGGTGGGGTACAAAAGAAAGAGTTTGCACTTAATTTTTGAAATCTAAATTTAATTTTGTAAGTAAATTTTAATTTCCAAAATTAAGTTATTTACATATCCCAAAGGAATAAAAGCCCAAGTAGTTATTTTACATAACTCGAGTGGTGTCTAGCTAGTTGGCCCAATTGCGGCGGTCCTTGAATCGCCTTCACCTCCATCAGATTCCTCGCTCGTCTCCATCAGCATCTAAGGATCGTCTTCGTCATTCTCGTCCTCCCTCAATCCTTGTGTCCTTTTTGCTTGATCCTAATCCTTCTTGCAAACACATATTTCAATGCTTTCAGGGGTTAAGCGAGATTTTTTTTCGTCGAGCACTCGCCTATCGACTTAGAAGTAATGGAGGAGGCGGAAATTGTAAGAATATCCTTTGCAATTCTCGAAAAAAACTGGAAATTGCCATTTGTAATCATACCACCAATTCATAATTTGGAATTTCTCATAGGTTTCATGTTGGTAGGAAAGATACTCGTTAATAACGGAAAGTGAAGAAGTAGAAGATGAAGAAGAAGCCTATGTTTTTTATTTTTTTAGAATTTTAGTAAGTGATGGCACAATTCTTGTACTAGAACTTTTGCTAAAAGATGATACATTCTTTGTAGGAGTATTAAATAGTAGCATAACAATCATATGAACTAGATAAAATAGTCTTACATTTCTCTATGTATGCATCAACGTCGCACGTAAGACCTAGAGTATTATAGTAAAACTCTAACAAATTCTCTAAACTCCTACCTTAAACCCCAGGATCAAGAATAAACGCTATGCCGTGTATGATGGGAAATTCCATGAAGTAAGCATACCATTTACTTAACATGCTCGTAAGAGTAGCATTAATCCGAGGGACGTGGAAATGCTCTCTAACAGTGTTTACGACATAAATACACTCTTATATAACTAAAAAAATGTTAGGGTAATATATTTGGTAGGAAATCTTGGTTGCAAGGTTAAAGGATCCTAGAACGCCACAAATAAAGGTAGCGGTAGCCCACTGGTCATCCGTAATAAGATCCTCGGGCCTCACCCAAGTTTAGTTATAAAGAAGGGTAAAAAAGTCAAGATACCTTATGGCATCCTTCAACAACATATAGGTTGATTTCCAACGAGTCGGTGTATCAAGACACCATTGCCTCTTCTTAAGGCCTCTCTCCTTACACTAGGCCATGTACCTCCTTCTAAGTGAGGCCGTAATCCTAATTCATTTAATCACATTCTTGAGGTTAAGCAATTGAGTCAACTCACCCAAACCTTTTTGAACTGATAAATTCATAATATAAGCATAACAGCATATGTGCAAAAGTTCACCACTATTCAACAAAATTCATATAAAGTTTTAAGCTAGACTAACATTCATATAAGTTTGAAACTAACATTCGTAACAAGTTATAAAATAAACTTACATTCATATAAAAGTTATTAACTAAACTAACATTCATATAAAGATATTAACTAAACTAACATTCATATCAAGTTATAAACTAATATTTATATAAAATTATTAACTAAAATAACATTCATTTAAAGTTATAACATTCAACTAAACTACCATTCATAATTTCATATAAAGTTATAAACTAAACTATATTAAAATAAAAGGTTTACAAAATTAGAAATTTAGAAGTTACCTTTACCACTACTCAGAGGTCGCATCCCCAAAATTGGTGTTTGAGTAGTTTGAGCACTCAGAGTAGGAGCTCCAAATATTTGTTGCTCCAACTATCGAGCAAATGTACTGGTGTTTGTTGAACGAGTTACTAGCATTACTATCTCTTCCCCTTGAAGCCATTTCTTTTGAAATAGTAACTTAAGACTAATTAAGCAAATAAAAGTACTGAACTAATTAAGAAATCTAATTAATACTAAGAGAGTAATTAGAAAGAATACTAGTAGTAATTACTAAACTAATTATATTTAGGAGTAATTAAGAGATTGAGAGTGAATTGAGTGAATTGTGATATCGAATGGTGGAGTATTTATAAGAGATGATTAACCGCTACTTGCAAAGACTGGTTTTAGCCAGGTTGGGCCGAATTGATTTTTTTAACCGAATTGAATAGGCTTCATGTTTGAAAATTCGGATTCGTATTTGGACCACCTAGTTGGAGGGCTAAACCGAATTTGGGCCAGGTTAAAGGTAGACCGGTCTAGACGGGTCAAAAAGCAGGTCAGTTTAGTAATGGGTCGGGCTGAACTGGCTCACTGGCCACCTCTAGTTACAAGGGTCCATTATTGTTAGCATATTTTGACTTCTTTCAGCAAAAATAAAATAAGTTCAGACAAAATAAAACAAGTTCAACAAATACAAAGTAAGTTTAGATAATCGACTTGTTTGCCCAATTACCCAACAAGATGGTTTAGTAGGGAAAACATTGTCCCTATCAGTACATCTCCTTATATTGTGGCCCTTTCTTAAACATTGGAAGCGGGTCATTTCCATACTCTCTATGTTAAGTACACTAGGCTTCTTGGTATCTTCTTAGGGGTCTCTTATCCTTTTCATTTTTAGCCTACTAGGTCCAACCTTAATTGATGTGGGGTCTATTGCACAATCTACTCTAGGCCAATGCCTATCACCTTTACAAGGAGGCATAGATCTTCCATAATCCCTTAAGTATGGCTCCCTCGTAAAGTAATCTCCCTCTTAAAGTAATCATGAAAAAAATACTTTGCCTCAAATTTTAGGAAAAAAAATGCAAGCAAATGCATGATAATAGTTTATCAGTTGAAGGTAAGACATATCCTAATTCCTACAGGTGCAAGTTCTTACCTCTAAGTTCATACTCAACTAAACTAAACCATGCCTAAAATTGAATAGAGTATCATTTAAAGGTAAGACATCATTATAACCTTTTTCTTTTCTAAACTTTTTGCAATTCTATGGCATAAACTAAATATACATTCTTGCATTCATTGTCGTGTTTGAACAAGTCTTTGTACAAGGGCTATTCAAATATCTTATAGATTAAGTGTTTAGTCCTTGTATTAATAATGTATCCATAAAAAGTTTCACCCAAGTTGTGGGTAATGGAGTCACTTTTAACAGATGTATTAAGGAAAGTTCTGTAGATAAGCTTAAGATTATACCCTTTGATTGCAGTAATATCATCTGCACTGACCTCTTCTAACTCATGTAAAGCCTGGTTATAATCAACTTTATTTTAGGCGTTTGTAATTTTACAAATTTAAAGCTTCATTTCATCTCCTTTGAATTTCTTATGCCATAGTACAAATATGTGTATTGCATAGTGTTTATGCTCTGTACAGACTCAATAACAACTATTATTGCATGTAGATAGCAGATATAATCAGATTAGTAACAAATGTATTGAATCCAAAGCCTAAAATATGTTGAAAATTACTTCATCAAACGTTGCAAATGTACCTAATGCTTATTTGAGCTTATAACAATCCTTGTACCATATCCTAATGACTAAGGAACCACTCCCATGGTAATATAGTCTTTCCCTCCATGATAGTAGGATACATTTGCTCATTCAAGTCTCGACTAACAACACACATCAACAAGCCCCTAAGTAAGACTTTTAGAAAGTAGGAATCTACACATATTACTTTCCTACATCCTTCCTTCCATTTTACAACCCTAGAAAACATGTGAACAACCTTTGAAATTAGGGTGTTTCACTTGGTTTATGTATAAAAGTAACCAAATCCAACTTTGACTTAAGACTAATAACCCTTAGAGCCTTCAAATACCTCCCTAACTTTCTATAATGGTCCTTCATAGACCTATGGAGCATCATATGAGCATAATACTTTACCTTATATACAAAAGGAACCTTCACAACATACCTAAAAACCCTCCTCACATATTCAACTACCTTATTGGCAAGACAGTGAGGTCTTGCCTTGAATAACTCTAACAATTTCCTAGCCACCCACATTGACTTCAATTGACATTATTTTATGTCTCTATGAGAAGTGTGTGTACTTACTACCTTCTTCACAAGAAATTTCCTTAACTTTGAGTTCCAAGATGAGTACAAGTAAAAGGGACACGTACCCCTTCACACACTTAATCCCAAGCATTTAATTTATATTCTTATTGTTGTTGGCAACATGCACATTCCTCCCTCGCAAAACTGCATACTTTGTAGAAAATCTTTGTCCTACATTCCACTCAAATATCACAAAATTTGTTTCTTTCCCTACCAATAGACTCCTTATCCTTTTAGATCCTTCTTCATCACTAGTAGTTGGTGTATGGATTTCATCACCACTTTCCTCATAATCATTGAAATTCCCTTCTTTCTCTCCTCTGCCTCCTTCCTTCTCCTTGATCAAGTTTATCTATAGTCTCCTTTGACCTTTGTGATATAATTTACTTCATTATAAGATTATAAATCCTTACACTTTGCTTAACAATGTGATATTTCACGTCATTGTTGTTAAGCTAAGCACATATCCCCTCTTCATTAGCATGAATTTCTCTCTTAGTCCTTCTCTCTCTAAATTTACACCCCCTACTCATCCTATGCCTTTAATTTAAACTTATCTTAACATTCAACATCATTATACTCATCCCCATCTCATACACATCAACATCATTGTAATCCCCCATAAATTTACAAAATTTTGACTATACATACATATAAAATTTTGCAATTTATATACCTTATATATATTATTTTTTTAATTTAAGTATGTAATTATTTATTTTTAATCATACAACTTAATTTTTTATAAAAGACATTTTTTTATAAAAATAGTCATCAAGCTCAAAACTCTATCCTACCCATTAAACCTAGTACTCCCATTTAAGTAAACCTTATATTTCTTAAACCATAAACCTTATTTACCTAAAGCAAAATAATCACACAAAAAACTGTGCATTGCCTCTTCCTTACCTGTGCAGCCCCTACTCACCGCCACCTCTCTACACGCCTCCCACCGGTGCAAGTGAGTAGTAGCGGTCGCCTGGCCTCCCTCTTTCTTTTCCTTCTCCTTTTCCCTTGATTTTATGTACTAGTATGCATGTATTATGAAATTATATATTGTGTTTGTATTGATTTTCTATGGGTTAAATTTGTATTGAAAATATATATAAGATTTTATGTTTTATGAATTATGTTATGCATTCTATAATTTTTCAGTTTTTTTTTATGTATAAATTATGAACTAAGCATAATAGTTTTCATGATTTAGGGTTTATGACACTAAGAGATTGATTTTTGCATTAAATTATAAATATCTAATGATTCAACTATATATGATAATTTTGATGATGTTGTAGTGTAAAAGAATTTTCAGAATATATATACATATGATTTTGGTTTAAAAGTGTTAGCTTTCATGTTTTAAGGTTTAAATTTTTTACTATAGTTGTTTTATGAAACTATGACTATACTATGGTATATTTTTTGATGAAATTGTTGCTATGATATTGGAATAAATTTTCAAAAATATTAGACATGATATATTATGGTTTAATTGATGTGGTTTTTATGTTTTAAAGCTTGAAAGTATATACTATTAGTACCTATGTTAAACTATGGCTATTTTGTGATATATTTGTAAATAATTTGATGATACTATATTAAAAATAAATTTTTAGATTTGTCGAGTCATGAAATTTGAGTCTTATGACAAGTATTTGGAGTATTTTTAAGGCTTATTGTATAGTATGCTAATATAAGCATCATTGCATGCTTTAAACATAAAACTAAATTTATGTAGACTTTGTGAATTTTTCAAAATTTTGTAAATTTGGTTTTAATGGCTTCTTTTGAGTGTAAATGTTAAAAATAAATAATTTAATTATATTAACATGTTTAAATTGATTATTAGTATAATGCTACAAGTTTGGGTTACAAAAATTACAAAATCTAGTGAAAAATGAAATGTTTAGCATATTGTATTTTACTAACTAAGTTGAAATTAATTAATGAGGTGTGTATTTTGATAAAGTTTTAGTTAACACTTGTAATATTATATTAAAACTACTAGCTTGTGTATTTGGGAGACTTAAAAATGTGTTTTGGGATGATATAAAGCCTTATAAAATTTAGTGTGGTTGCTGTAAATTTGGTTGTTGATATATTGATTTAGGTTTGTATTATTTGGTGTAAGAGAACACTTTGTAGAAGGTGCTTGATAGTAGAGAAATTGGTTACCCATTTTTTTTACTCAAGGTATGTATGGATTACAAAAACCTTGACGCAGGAGCATGATCTAGGATCGAAAATGGAAAGCTTAGTATCATGGTTATGGAGCTTTAGAGTATTAACGTTTGGTTATGTATTGACGAACTTGTACGTTTTCTCATTGGATCACTATTTTGGTATTGTTGTGTGGTATTTGGTTAGTAATCATTAATACTATTCATGATGTGATTACGTATGGTTGAGGAAATTTAGCTTATGATTTAAATGGAATTAGTTATTATTTAATCCATGAAGTTGTTTAACGTCAATCTTTCATAGTTTATTGTATGGATAAAGTAAATGGTTTATTCAAGTCTTAATGACGAGGTTAGTTGGCTTTGTCCAACATGTGTAATATAGAGAATGGAATCCAACGTTTAAACTGTTTTTTATGCATGTGATTGTTTGCCTAGGCGTAATAAGCTACATGTAATTGTTTTATTGAGTTGAACTTAACAAAATAATATGTAATCATGTAAAATGGAAAATTGTTCAAGCAATCAAACTCTAGAATAGTGCACGTCTAGAGTATTGACAATCAGATGTTGGGGCTTCATGGGGTATTATTCGTGGCTTTTACTTAGAGGCTGCATGATTAACGATTCTCTCTTTCGCAAAGTTTTTAATTAAAATAGGGGTTCGTTGAGATCTCATCTAGCTATGGGGATGGAGTTACACCCGTTCACCATCTAGATTTATACTATTTTGATGCCCTCTGACGAGAGTGCATGGGTTTATTTCTATTTTTGATGTCCTAATTAGGATATGGGAGACAACCTTGTCTATTGCTTAATCCAAGTTATTAATTAATTTGTGTGTTAATCAAATAAGATGTTGGGTTATATGTTTAATTATGTTGTACTTATTTACGTTTAAATACTTGGTTCAATTTTTTATTTTTGTAATTTGGTATGTACTTAGCTTGCTGATTAGGTGCTTTATGTGTGATCTTTGGTCATGATCTTCGTCTTTTAATGACACTGTAATGATCTAATACTTACACTTGTAATATTGGGGAGCAGATTTCTAACATGTATTCGGCTGGACATTCATGCATAGGTGGGTTGAGTGGAGTGTTTATTTAAATTAGCTTTCTTCAATGCTTAGTTTATTTTAAGGGATTTTGAATTGTTGGTTTGGATTTGATGATACATTTCGATACTTTGCTATAAGGGCCTTAATGGTTCTAATTTATAATGTTTTAAGAGTTTGGTTTAGTGATTAATTTTATTTTAAAAGTCTTTTATTTCCACTACAAAATTATGTTTTAAGCCTTACCTGTTGAACACGTAGCGGTTGGACATCGGTAGTTCTCTCAAGGTTTTGATTTTTAGAAAGAGAGAATTATCGGGGTGTTACAATCTTTCTATGGCTCATAATTAGGATCATCTATTACACTTAAATTAGTGAACTCACTAAGCAATTCATTCAAGGTATGTGGACTGTCGATTATGTCATCTTTCGAATCATATTCATCAATGACGTTAGCTGTTGGATTAGTTACCGGATAGGCTATTGAGGGACTGGCAATTTTTTAGGGACTCATATTATTTGGGTTTCTAAGGCCTATTTTTGATCTTGGACTGAATCTAGTTGGCTGAGTAGATTGTTATGAGGTTGATATGGTGGTTTTTTAGGATTTGATTTTGCCCTTGCATGTAATACATGCACATCCAAATACTTACACTTCAATGACACCTCTACCAACATCTTTATCATTAGCTTCTTTCCTCAAACCATCATGCAAACTTTTCCTCTACTTTTAATAAAACAAACCCTAGAAATATTCTTATAGCTCCCACACTAATTAGCCTATTCAACCAAATACCAATAGCATAATTCATCGAGATTAACCTCATAAGTCTTACCTTCCCCTCTCATATACACCAATTCCCCATTTTCAACATGTTCAAAACTACCCTCATGCAAAGTATACATAGTTACATTATCAATCACCCCCATTATTGTCCTCTATAATGAATAAAAATCAAAATAATGCCAATAACATTATAAATTATACATATAAACTGCCAACTAATCACACTTTTAAGTAAAAAAAAATATAAATCAACTAGATCATTGAATTTTTGCCAAGATATACATAGTTACATTATCAATCACCCCCATTATTTAGTTTGAATCTATGTTCCTTTGTTATCAAATGATGCGTTCACAGGTTTTTGTAGTGTTTGTGTCATTTTTAAGGATCCCTAAGGAGTTAGTGTCATAGGAAAAGTTCAAGATATAAGAAAGATTTCTACGAGGATCAATCCAGATGAAGAACATGAAGCTTTGAGAACCTAAAGAAAGGAGGAAGCAAAGAAGAAGAATAGGAGTCAAAATCAAGAGGACTCGGTCGAGTATGGAGAGGATTCGATTGATTGTGAGCATCAAAATAGGTAGGAAGTGGCTTCTAGATGAAAAAGTTAAGAAAGAAGATAAACTTGATTGAGTGTGCAGAGAACTCGATCGAGTCCTCACTCTATCAACCAGTTCTGACCTACACTTGAAATTGAAGAAAAGAAGACGTACTCAATCGAGTGCCTTCCGCATTTGATTGAGAGCCTTAGTTCTTGGCTATGTTTTAGACATTTTGTATTTCCTAAGACAACAATACTTTATTAGGTTTTGAATTAATTTTCTCTACATTTTTCTCAAATTCTCTCTAGATTTTGTTATTGTTCCTTAGTTTACATTGAAGCATTGGATTTTCATCGATCTAGCTTTGTGAACATCAACACTTGGTCTTTTTTTATATTAAGTAATTCTAGCATTTTATTTTCTCTAATTCCTAGAATAATTTTGGTTATCAATATATATACTATTATTACTTTTGTTGCTTTTATAATCAATATGTGTGAGTAGTTCTCTAATTTAGGATCCTGATAAACCCTAATATGGTTTAGGTATAGATGAATTTCAAAACTTGAATCTAAATACATCAAAAAAATTCTTTTAATCTTTGATTGGCTTTTACACCATTAAAAGGCTAGACATTGTTGATTAATGGCATGGATTAAGTTCATGGTGAGAGTCGGTTCTTAATTTGAATTAGAATCATAAATTGGTGTTATTGATTCTCACGAAAGTAGACATCATGACCATTAAGACTTTAGGAATGTTGTGTTTAATGTCTTTTTATTGCATGACTCTAACAAAGTAGGTAGGATTGCTTTAAGGGGAAGCTATTGGTACTCAAGAGAGATCCTTAGTATTATTTAGGGCACACTCGTCTTAGGAATTACACTATGTGTTGAATTTGAGGGATTGGGATACAAATCTATATCTAAGTCATATTAGTGGGGACCTATTTTCCGTGATTTTTATCTTACATTGATATCACTCTTAGTCATAATTCGTGTTTAGCATAGCTTAACTTAGTCCTTATAATAGAATCCTTCTCAGATCATGACATTCCTAATAGAGATTAGAATTATAGTAGAAAGAATTATACCTTGATATTCTCTTGGTATTTTAACCCTACTTACCCAAACTACATTAGTTTAGGTGGGTAAGTTATTTTTGATAGGGTAAGGACATCCCCGTCAAAATTTAGCGCAGTTGTCGGGGACTAATGGCGTGATTTCTTTTGTTGTCCTAGTTTCAATTTCTATTAGGAATTTTTTTCATAATTAGGTAGTTGCTTTATCTATTGTTTTTTTTTGTTTGATGTTTTTCTTTTCTAGTCTTTCTTTGCCTGCACACTTGAAGTACATGTTTTGAGGAGCTTATTTCTCTTGATCCCAAGATTTAGAAATCATCAAGGAAACAAAAGAAATAGAATAAGAAAGAAAAGAAAGAAAATAACATGGATGATAATCCACATTAGGTGACATTTAAATGGAATTAATTATAGGCATCCCTGATCCTCAGACAATGAGAAGTATTTCTTGGCCATAGGTTATAGATGCACAGTTTAGACTGAAGCCGACATTTATTCAGTTCATCTTAAGAAATTTATTCTCAAGGCTCCCTACTAAGTGCCCCATTTCACACATTGAGAATTTTCTAGAGAAGTATGACACCGTAAAGATGAAGGATTGTTTAGAAGATGTTGTGAAGCTAAGGTTATTTCCTTTCTCTTTGAAGGATAGAGTGCGGGAATGGCTTAAAGATGAAGGTACGGGTACATTTGATACATGGGATTAGATAGCTAAGGGTTTTCTCATGAAGTTATTGATCAGGATAAGACGGCTAAGTCAAGGGTTTTCTCAACTTTCACCAATTGTATGATGAGTCACTCCATCAAAGGTAGAGAAGGTTTAAAAGGATGCTAAAATGTTGTCCCCATTATGGATTACCAAATTGGTTCTTGCTTTAGACATTCTATAATGGTCTGAACCATGATACCAAGTTGTATATCAACGCAGCTTTAGAGGTGAAATCCAGATGAATGATGCCCATCGTACCTTAGCTTTGATTAAAAAGATGGCGGCTACCAATATTTCACATTCTTTAAGAGAAGATTATAGAAAGGATTTATATTTTTCAGCGAATTCTGATATTTTCAAGTTGGTAGCTTTCATGCAAGCTCTTACTGAAAATATGGGAAAGATACATGTAAAGTCTGCTATGTTTGCATCTTGTGAGGTTTGTGGATTACAGGGCATGATATGAGTCAATATTAATACACTATAGGTGATCTAGGTAGTGAGAAAGTCAATGCCATTTACAATAACAAAAAAAGACCATTCGATTCATTTTTAAACACCTATAATGAAGGTTAGAGGCAACACCTGAACTTCTCCTACAAGAATACCCAAAATATGTTGAACTCGATCCAAAATTGAGCTTCATTGCATTTCACCAACTTCATCCAACCAATGGGTCCCCTTTACTTTAACACTAGGAAATTTCTTAGTCCATCTACCTTTCAAAACCACAACTTCCTCAAACGTTTAATTTGGAGATCATGATAGAAAATTTCATAGCTCAACAAACTAGGTGTAATGAAAACAACGAGAATAGTTAGCAAAACTTAGAGCTCACACGAAATAGATAAAGACCAGATTAGATTTATTGACCCAGTAGTTGAACCAACCCTCAAGGAATTCAAGATATGTTTTAGAGGATGTCAAAACTCCTCCTAAAGAGAAATTGAATGTTGTAACCCAAAAGAGCGGTAAGTAGTTAGAAGGTCCATCAATGAAAGCCTCTACTCCTCCATTTGAGCATGAGAGTGAGGAACTAAGTGAGAAGGTATAAGAGGAAAATAAAAGGCAAAAGAGTCCACCTATATCACCATACGTACCACCTACTCCTTTTCCTCAGAGGTTAGCCAAAGTAAAGTTGGAGAAGAAATATGAAAGAATCTGGAGATTCTAAGGAAGCTGCATATCAATATTATATTATTAGATGTTATTTCAAAAATGGATTCATATGCAAAGTTCTTAAAGGATATGCTTTCTAACAAAAAAATATTGAGGAGAATGCCATAGTTTTCGTCACAGTTGAATGTAGTGCTATCCTTCATAAAGCCCTTCCTAAGAAGCTAGGTGATCTTCAAAGTTATTCTATCCTAGTGAAGCTAGGGGATTTGGAGATCAAGAAAGCCTTATGTGATTTGGAGGCAAGCATGAGTCTTATGCCGCTGTCAATCTGTGAAAAACTCCAAGTGGGTGAGTAGAAGCCTACTTGAATCTCCCTTCAAGTGGCAGATCGTAATGTAAAGTTTCCTCTAGGTATTTTGGAGGATGTTCCTATTTGAGTTGGAAAATTATATATTCCATGTGACTTTGTAGTCATGAAAATAGAAGAGGATGCTCAGGTCCTGATCATTCTAGGTAGACAGTTCTTTGCTATAGTAGGACCTACTATAGAAATAAAGAACAATAAGAGTACCTTTGCGGTTGGAGAGGAGAAGGTGGAGTATTCCTGGGTGAATTCAATGGGAGCACCATTTATGGGAGAAATGATTTACAGAGTTGATGCCATAAATGAAGCTATTTTTAACCATACTAATGTCATTTCCTTGCAGGATCCCTTTGTGACATTTTAGTAGGAGATGAATTAGAAACTACGGAGTCAGTATTTGGAATATGTGCCACATATTGAGATAAAGGAACCACTAAAAGAGCTCAGATCGTCTAATGATATGTAGTCTATAGATAACCCTCCACAGGTAGAAAGGAAACCACTCCCATCTAACTCAAGTATGAATTTATAAGCCTTAATAAGACATACTCTATTGCAGTTGATGGGGACCAAACTAAGAAGTTTCTAAGAATTATTAAGAAGCACAAGAAAGCTATTGGGTACACCATTCATGATTTTAAGGATATAAATCCTTCTTTTTGTACTCATAAGATCAATCTTGAAGACGATCATGCGTCCTTCATAGAACCCCAAAGACTATTAAATCCAACTTAAAGGAAGTAGTTCAAAATGAGGTTCTCAAATTACTTGATGTGGAGATAATTTACTCTATTGGTTTAGTCCTGTTTAACTAGTCCCAAAGGAAAAAGGCATGACTGTTCTTAAGAATGACAAAGGGGAATAAATCCCGACAAGGACAGTCATGGGATGGCGAATGTGTATTGATTATAGGCGCCTAAACAAGGCTACATGGAAGGATTATTTCCCCTACCTTTCATTGACCAAACGTTCGAAAGATTGGCAAAGAATTCTTACTTCTGTTGGTTTGATGGATATTCGGGATTCTTCCAAATCATGGTTCTTACAGGTGATCATGAGAAGACTACTTTCACTTGCCTATATGGTACCTATGCTTATAGTAGAATGACATTCGGTCTATGCAATACTCCTAACACTTTTCAATGATGTATGATTGAAATTTTCTTAGAATTAATCAAAAACTCCATGGAAATATTTATGGATGACTTCTCAGTCTATGCTCCTTAGATGTGAAGAGGTTAGACTAGTATTAAACTGGAAAAAATGCCACTTCATGGTTAGTGAAGGTATTTTTTTGGGCATCAAAGTGCATAAAGCAAAGGTAGAGGTCATCGAAGTTTTACCTGGTCCTATATCAATACTAGGAAATTAGAAGTTTCTTGGGTTATACAAGTTTCTATCAGCGTTTTATCCAAGATTTCTCTAAGATTACTAGAGCTCTAACTAAGCTTTAAAGAAAAGATGCCCCGTTCATGATTACTGATGCTTGTATTAAGTATTTAAACATCTTGAAAGAGGCTCTCACCTGATTGGACCTTTCCATTTCAATTCATGTGTGATGAGAGTGATTTTTCCATAGGAGTAGTTCTCGAACAGAGAAAGGATGGAAAACTCTATACCGTCTACTATGCAAGCAAAACACTTAATCTAACTTATGTAAACTATACCACTGCCAAGAAAATATTACTAGCAGTTGTATATGCAATGGAGAAATTTCATTCATATTTAGTAGGCTCGAGGGTGATACTACATACAAATTATGAAACACTCATGTATTAAATGAATAAAGCGGATACAAAACCTTGCCTTATTAGATGGATTTTACTTTTGCAGGAATTTGATCTAGAGATAAAAGAAAGAAGGGAGTAGAGAACATGGTTGTCGATCATCTCTCTTGGTTAAGTGTTGAAAAGAATGAAGATGATATCCAATCAATGACTCTTTTCCTGATAAGCATCTCTTTGTGATGTCTATCATGGATATGCCTTGGTATACCAATCTAGCAAATTACTTGGTTCTAGGGACCGTTTCTCATAGTTATTTCTTATATTAGAAGAAGATGTTCTTTCTTGATGCAAAGCGTATGCTAAGGTGGTGACGCTAGCCCAACCAAAACGTATGCTAAGGTTTTCTAATGTGGTTTCTATTAGGTGACTTTGTTTAAAGGTATCCACTCTTTTATTCAGTCCTGCGATCATTGCCCGCATACCGGGAACATTTCAAAGAGGAACAAGATGCATGTAAACAACATTTTGGAAGTTGAGATTTTTGATGTCTAGGGTGTTGACTTCATGGGTCCTTTCCCATCTTCTTATAGGAATCATTATATCCTAGTTGATATGGATTATATATCTAAGTGGGTTGAAGCAACAACATTGACAACTAATGATGCTCAAGTTGTAAGTAAATTTTTCAAGAAAACTATTTTTACTAGATTTAGAATCCCTTGGGTCTTAATAAGTGATGGGGCATAACATTTCTTAGTGAATAAGTTTGAGGATATATTGAAGAAATATGGAGTGCATCACAGGTTAGGTTGCTCCTATCATCCCTAGATAAGTGGCCAAGTACTCTATAAATTTACGAATTAGGGCTTGAGTAATTCCAATTGATTTGTTCTCAATTGTTTAATTCATTTAATTGGCCAATATTATGAGTTAATTATTTAGCTCATAAAAATTTGAATTGAAAGATCATATTATTAGAGGCTCAATTACAATTGACGAATTTGAATATGTTAGCGACCGTACTACATATGTGAATTCGTAAGCGTTAAGTCTCAACTATAGGATTAACAAGTGCTTTAATTATTTGACTTAATTTTTTTATTGATGGATGCTTTTCATTTCTTGGATTGGTATAAGCATGGTGGACCAAATGTATGCCCTATATTTTTTTCATTTGGGAATAATCTTATTTTTGTTAGTCCTAGTTTAGTCTATAGATTTTCAATCAATCTTTCTTTTCTTTGGAATAGTTTACAATAATTGAGCAAGAACTAATAGAAGTCATCTCCTTGTGGGATTCAACTCGTATTTGCTAAGTCTCTGCTAATGACAAACACCTTGCACTTGTGGTATATTTTTTAATCCGCTTCACCCGCAATGTGAGCTGCGACTGCAACATCTTTGAGTAATAACTTGATCCTCAGATCTACTTCACCCACAATGCGAGCTACACCCTGTCAAATTGAGAAATCAAGGCTATCTTGTAGAAAACTGTAGTAATCTCTTGCCTATAGGAATGCGTCCTTTTGTAGTTTAGAGCATTATATTATATACCTTACTTTATTTGTATAATTGAGATTAGCCTTTAAATAAGGATAAATAGATACATATGCCTATTTTTTAAAATGGTTTCACTTGATATACTATGTTGATTTTTAAAAATCATGAACAATAGACTATTAGGAGTTAGATTTTTTCTCCCTTTTTGCAATTAGTCTCACTCAATGTTATAGACTTGTGTTTACTTGAGTAGACTTGAGCCTTAGATCGATAACATTATTCCGATCTGTTTCTTTTTATGTGTCTTAGATTTCTTCCTTTGTGTGGTTTTACTCTTGGGTTTTCTATTTGGCTTTTCGAGACTCTTTGGTGCAACTCATAGGAATGATTGAACTCTTCTTTAGAATTAGAGTTATTTTTCTCATACTTTGGTTATTTTTCCACAAATTTTGTTTGTCTTTCCCCTTACCTTTAGGATGAAATCCATTGAGCCTATTTTTCCTTTTTCTTGATACTTATCATTATAAAGCCTAAGAGCCTTTTTCGAGGTTTATTTTTGGAGAATTGAATACAACATTTCAAAGTCTCATGCATTGAGTTGATCATATCTTGTAGAATAGTATGGTTTCTATCCCATTCTCTAGTACATATTAAGAACCAAGTGAAAAGTATATTGGAGTGTAAAGAAGAAAAGTAAAAAGTAAAGGAGAAAAAGAAAAGAAAGAAAAAAGCGCAAAAATGAGAAAGAGAAGAAAAAAATAGAAAAATAAAAGAAAAGAAAAAAAGAGAAGAGAAAATAAGAAGAATAAGGAAGAGTTGGAAAGATTTCCTCGAGGACTATACTCATGATCAATAGAGTAATGAAGTATTTAAATTTGATATGTAATTGAGGTGAATCATTGATGCCAGTATTGAAGAAAAGTGGTCGTGTTCTAGACTTTAGGAGGTTATAAGGTGGTTTTGAATCCATACAACATTATAGTAATGAAGCTTTATTTAGGATTTTTAGCACCATTTTCCTTAACAACATCGCCTTACCCTATCTAACAAAGCCTACCTAATCTAGAGAGTCATGACCTTAGCGAGTTGATATTATACTTAGTCGTGGAGAGAGAAAAAGTGCAAACCTAAAGAGGACAATTTCATAGACTAGACATGATTACAAGGTTAAAAGAAAAATTCTAACCCAAAAACACATGAGTGATTTATTTCATTGTGCACACCCTAAAAAGAGAAATCTATGACATATAACTGAGACTAACTTGGGGAGTATATAGTTGTCATTCTTGACTATCACATTGTTCATGGATTATATATATAACTCTTATATGAGATATTTTTTTAGTTTTTTACAATTCAAATAGATCTTGAGAGAAAGGACTATGAAATGGGTCATAAGCTACTTTAGAATCTAAATAGTAAGATTTAAATTCATCAGAAGATTTTGAGCTATTGATACCTTTAACTAGTCTTTTTGTAAATTCTTCTTCTTCTTCTTCTTCTTCTTCTTCTTCTTCTTCTTCTTCTTCTTCTTCTTCTTCTTCTTCTTCTTCTTCTTCTTCTTCTTCTTCTTCTTCTTCTTCTTCTTCTTCTTCTTCTTCTTCTTCTTCTTCTTCTTCTTCTTCTTCTTCTTCTTCTTCTTCTTCTTCTTCTTCTTCTTCTTCTTCTTCTTCTTCTTCTTCTTCTTCTTCTTCTTCTTCTTCTTCTTCTTCTTCTTCTTCTTCTTCTTCTTCTTCTTCTTCTTCTTCTTCTTCTTCTTCTTCTTCTTCTTCTTCTTCTTCTTCTTCTTCTTCTTCTTCTTCTTCTTCTTCTTCTTCTTCTTCTTCTTCTTCTTCTTCTTCTTCTTCTTCTTCTTCTTCTTCTTCTTCTTCTTCTTCTTCTTCTTCTTCTTCTTCTTCTTCTTCTTCTTCTTCTTCTTCTTCTTCTTCTTCTTCTTCTTCTTCTTCTTCTTCTTCTTCTTCTTCTTCTTCTTCTTCTTCTTCTTCTTCTTCTTCTTCTTCTTCTTCTTCTTCTTCTTCTTCTTCTTCTTCTTCTTCTTCTTCTTCTTCTTCTTCTTCTTCTTCTTCTTCTTCTTCTTCTTCTTCTTCTTCTTCTTCTTCTTCTTCTTCTTCTTCTTCTTCTTCTTCTTCTTCTTCTTCTTCTTCTTCTTCTTCTTCTTCTTCTTCTTCTTCTTCTTCTTCTTCTTCTTCTTCTTCTTCTTCTTCTTCTTCTTCTTCTTCTCAATTGTGTGTAAAAAGGCTAGTAAATGTTTGAAATGTTCTATATTTTGAGAAAAAAATTAATACATCGTCTATGTATACTACAATGGATGGAAATGGATTAAGAATATCATTCATGATACGTTGAAATTCAAAAGGTGCATGTTTTAAGCCAAAAGGCATGACATTCCATTCATAGTGGACAAGAGGCACTATGAAGGCTATCTTTTATCGATCTTGTACAACTATTTGAATTTGCCAAAATCTTGACTTCATATCGAATTTTGAGAAAATCTTTGCATTAAAGAGTCTACTTAGAATATCTCTTTTATTAAGAATTGGATATGTAATCCATTGAAGGACTTTGTTTAATGGTTTGTAATTTATTACTAGTCTAGGAACTCCTTGTTCCTTTTCTACTACATTCATTATATAAAACGCTGCACAACTCCAAGGAGATTTGGAGGGATATAATAGTTTCTTATCTAGAAGAATTTGTATTTCTTTTTTATAAAATTCAACTAATTCTGCATTCATTTGAATAGTTCTTGCTTTTGTTGGGATATTTGTTTCAACAAAATCCTTTTCATAAGGTAAAGTGACCATATGCCTTTTTCTATTCTAAAAAGCATTGGGAATACCTGCACAAACCTTTAATTTGAAAGTATTTTCTAAATCTAGAATTTTCTTTTGAATAGATGGTTGTCATTATTTTTCTTCAATTTTTTGATAAGTAATTTCAGTTTTAAGAGTAGTAATTAAATATTGCTTATTTTAAATTGTATTTATTTTCTGAAATATTGATGAGTTATGTAATAGGTTTATATCCTTTTGAATCATAGGGGTAAGAAATTTAAATGAAATTTGTTTACCCAAGATATTTGCATGAACACCTATATTATCCATATTGAAAGGATATATTTGAGTTAAGAATGGGGTTCCAAGAATTATTTCCTCCTTAATATCTCTTATGACAATAAAAGTATTTTTAAACTTATAATTATTATTGATTATATGAGCTTTTGATATTTTAAATTTAATATTCATAGGAGAACTATTAGCACTGAGTAAGTTTGTGCTAGTTTTCTCATAATATTTTGTTGGAACAATTCCTTCTTTGATACAATTTTGATCAGTACCACTATCTATTAAAGCAATAAAGTTTTGTTGAAAATTGCCAATTTGAAATGTGACTTTGGAGTACCATTTTTGAAAATTAATTTTGTTAGTGAGGGAAACGAATCCTATTTCTTGTTGAATATCATTTATCTCTGCATCATCGGACTCTATAGAAGTAATATGGTGATTTTGGGAAGATCTTTCCTCTAGGATTGTTAGTATGGTTTTAATCTCTAGGTCATTAATTTGAATGGTTGTTAATTCATTTCTAAGCTCATTAACTTGATTTTTAAGAAAGTTGATTTCTTATCGGAGTTCATTAACATAATCTCCTTAAAAAGTATTTTTAGAAGACATTGTAAGGAGTGAGCTATTTTTGGTGTATTATGAAGTTGAATATTTTTCAGGTAGTTTTGATATAATAAATGGCTTCGTGATAGGTGGAGCGGTGGAAGGTGAAGGGTCCTTTTCTTTTAGGACAATATCTCTTAATCGAAGTAATGCTTGTGTTTTTAATTCAGGATTTTGAGCTTTGTCTATTAAATTAAATAAAAATTCTTTTATCTTCTTTGTTAGAAATTACATTTATTGTTTGAATTGGAGATGAAGATTATGAAGATTCATCACTACTTATATCCGTATTATTCATTTGGTCTGAAAATAATTCTTCGTTTTCTGAAGTAGGAGGACTCTTAATAAGGATTTTGGATATTTTTCACATAATTCTATATCATTTGAAAGCAATTCTTGTATCTTCTTTTTAGTGGTACAATTATTTGCTTTGTGTCCTATTTTTCCACATGAATTACATATTATTTTTCGAGAGGAGAATTTTCTTTTAGGTTACTTGTAACAAGGAGGTTTTTATGAGATTTGTTTTTTTAGGAAAACGTTTAAATCTTTATTCCTTTTGAAATCTAGACTTACACTTGAATAATGAGGGGGCCCTTATTGTTTCACAGCCAAAAGCCTCACAGAAACAACCAAGTTCTTTTCTAGATTGCTTCTTTTCTGAGGTATATTTAGCTTGTAATTTGAGTTCTTTGCAAAGAGCTTATCCTTCATTTTTAACCAGGGCAAAATGGTTCTCCATATTCTTTTCTTTGGAGGACATATGTAAGGAACATATCTCTATACCATCTGTAATCACCTAACATGGGGCATCTTAAATTTTGAAGAATTGATTTTCCTGTTGTAAGGGAAGCTGAAGGTTCTTTTCTAAAATAATATGCAATAGCTATTATGAGAAAATCACAACTATCAAATTTTTCTATTGGTTCATCTCAAGAACTGTAGACAGTTATTTTGTGGTTAAATATTTCTAATTGAAGTTCTGGGGTAAGACAATTATCCCACCCGTTTTTAACTGGCCAGTAAAACTAGAAATGAGAAGCCTAAAGATGATTTGTACATTAGACTCTCTAGTTGCATAAGCAACTTTAGCCATACCCGTTTCTTGAAGAGTATTTAAAATCTTGTAATTAGATTTTCCATCTATATTCCATTCATGAATAGCATCTGGGGCATATGATTTAGATTTGAATTTAGATCATTCATTAAATTTTATATCTAAGAAAGCCTACCTAATCTAGAGAGTCATGACCTTAGCGAGTTGATACTATACTTAGTAGTGGGGAAAGACAAAGCTCAAACCTAAAGAGGACATTTTCATAGAGTAGACGTTATTACTAGGTTAAAAGAAAAATTCTAACCCAAAAACACATGAGTGATTTATTTCCTTGTGCACACCCTTAAGAGAGAAGTCTATGACATATAACTAAGACTATCTTGGGGGAGTATATAGTTGTCATTCTTGACTATCAAATTGTTCATGGATTATATATATAACTCTTATATGAGATTATTTGTTTGAATCAAGTTTTGACTTTGAGTTTTATAAAATTAAGACATTTTGTATTTCTTGAGAGGGCGTTATCTCATTTATCTCGTCTTTGCTCTTGAACGCTTGAGGACAAGCATTTATTTAGCTTGGAAGAATTTGATAAGTCCCAATTATACTTATAAATATAAGATATTTTAGGTCTTTTTCATGAAGTTATTCGCATTTTAGTTTAGTTTTAATCAAACTCTGTTCCTTTGTTATCATATGATACGTTCATGGAATTTTGTAGTGTTTTTGTCACGTTTTGGGATCCCTAAGCACTTAGTGTCATAGAACAAGTTCAACATATAAGGGAGAATCCTACGAGGCTCAATCTAGATGAAGAACATAAAGCTACAAGAACCCAAAAAAATGATGAAGCAAAGGAGTAGAATAGGAGTCAAAATTAGGAGGACTCAGTCGATTATGTAGAGGACTTGACTGAGTGTGAGCATCAAAACAGGAAGAAAGTGGCCTATAGACAAAAAAGTGAAGAAATGAGGGATACCCTATTGAGCCTACAGAGCACTCGATTGAGTCCTCACTCTATCATCTAGTGTAGACATGCACTAGAAATTTAAGAAAAGAAGACACACTTGATCGAGTGCCTTTCACACTCAATCGAGTGCCTTAGTTATGGGTCGTATTTCAGCGCATACACTAGTGAAGCCTAAGATTTTTATATATATATATATCTATTGATTTTCTAGGAAGAGGCTAGACAACTGTACTTCATTAGGTTTTAAATTAATTCTCTTTATGTTTCTCTCAAATTCTCTCTATATTTTGTTATTGTTCCTTAGTCTACATTAAAGCATTAGATTTGTAGCAATCTAGCCTTGTGATCATCATATCTTGGTTTATTTTTTGTTAAATAATTCTATTATTCTATTTTCTCCAATTACTAGCATAAGTTTAGTTATTAGTATGTATACTATTATTGTTTTTGTTCCTTTTACATTCAATATGTGTGAGTAGTTCTCTAATCTAGGATCCCGATAAACCCTAATATGGGTTAGGTATAGATGAATCCCGTAAACCGAATCTAAATACATAAAAATTCCTTTGATCTTTTATTGGCTTTAACACCGGTAAAAGTCTAGAAGTAGTTGATTAATAACATATATTAAGTTCACGACGAGAGTCTTCATTATTTGATTAGAATCGTAGATTAAGGTGTGATTGATGATCACGAAAGTAGACAACATGACCATTAGAACTTTGAGAATGTTGTGTTTAATGTCTTTCTCTTGCATGACTCAATAAAAGTAGGTAGGATTGCTTTAGGGGGAAGCTATTGATACTTGAGAGATCCTTAGTATTATTTAGGGCACATTTGTCTAAGAAATGTATTATGTGTTGAGTTTGATGGATTTGGATAGAAATCTATATCTAAGTCATATTAGTGGGGATTCATTATTCTAGATGTTTGTCCTATATTGATATTAGTCTTAGTCATAATTTGTGTTTAGCATAGCTTAGCTTAGTCCTTAGTTAGGATAGAATCCTTCTTAGATCGTGACATTCCTAATAGAGATTAGAGTTATAGTAGACAACATTAGACCCTAATAGTCTCTTGAGATTTTGATCCTTCTTATCTAAAATACATTACTTTAGGTGGATAGGTTACTTTGATAGGTAGCGATAGCCCTGTTACTAATGCTCATGATTGGTCTCCAAGAGAAGAAAAAGCTTTGATTGTGACCTATTTTGAGGATTGCACATATGCCATTATTTCAAAAGTTTGGCATTTTGAGGATCTTTGGTGATGTATTCATCTATCATATGAAGTGGCTAAAAAAAGTAGACTATATGTGATACCAAAATAAAACTCCAAGAACGATTTCGATGGAGAAGGTTGGCTCCAAACCTACTCATTTGGGCTAGTGATTTAGAAGAACATAAGTACACTTGTAATAAAAAGGGTATAATGATGAAAATGTTATACAAAGAGGCCTATAATTTGTTTTTATGCTAAGGAATGTCAAATAGAAGCATGCTTGGGATATGGTAAATATATATTTGCAGTGGAGAAAGTACACAAGCTAGGTTATCAATAAAAACGAAAGGAATAATAAGAAAGAGTTAATGCATGCAAAACTAAGGTGTTATTTGGATGTATACTTACAAGAGAAGGTGAATTGGAAGTGAGGGGAATTTTAATTTTTTGTGGAATTAAATCAACTGGAACAAAGAAACGAAAAAGAATAGCAAAATGGAACAATATTGTTTTTTTCACGTCGAAACTCTTGCATCCATCCTAAGAGAAAAGACACGACCCAATTCTAAGATATTCTACTCTTCACTGATTGGAAACTCCTAATACATTCTATTAGGATTTCTCCCTTTCTCTCTCTCTTGTACCACTTAGAACAACGAGTTTCACTATCTCTTTCTCTCTTCTCCTTACAGCCTTGACTTAACTCTAAGTCCCTCACTCTTCTCTACTCATGAACTTAACTCTAAGTTCTACAACTTAGTCCACCTATTGCATAACTCTATATAATAAGCTTATAAAAAGAAAATTACAATTTCTCTCTAAGGCATGTAGGATGGAAGTAAATGGAATAGGCTCAGGTCAATATTGCTACTGACACTTTAGAAATATTTTCGTGTAAAGATCAAGGTTTGGTAAGTGAAGTGCATTTAATAAGTAAGGGAGTGAGGTACTTATATACACAACTTCACAATTACAACACTCCTACACCTTTTCATAAAATAAGGGAATTAAAGTACAAAGTTAGTTACCCATTGTATTATAAGTACAGTTGGGCTAACTAATTTGTACTAACACACTCCTTTTGCCTTGTTTTTCGAAAGTCTTTCATTAGCATGGAAGAAGTCAGGGAAAATCATTGGAAAACTTTGCTGAAAATCTTTTAGCTTGCTAAAACCAAGGTTGTTAAGACTTTTGCTCTGCAAGCTTCTAAGGCAAGAACCCTTTTAAAAACATAATTTAATGAAAGAAAGATTGAACTAAGTTTAAGCCATGAATCACAATCATACATACTACATAACCCTAAAGAAAACTTATGCTTGGGACACACTCTTGCTTCACAAAGCTTAGACTTCTCATGAAGTCTAGCGAACCCCTATAGGTTTAGAACAACCCACTATGGCAGATTAAACCTCCTCATCAAGCTCGAACAAAAGTGATGTATTGTTCTTGCATTTCATTCAGTGTTTTTTGTTATTTATGGGTAGTCTAAATAGAGTTGTTGTAGCTCATCATCTCTTTGCTCCTACTCTAGAACACATGTAATGATCAACACACATTTAGACAAAGCATCCATTAGGAACAGAATTTGTCATTGCCAAAACACTTAGAGGGATCAACATGAGGGTGGGAAAGGATCTTGAAAATTATAGTGGAAGAGAAATAGAGAAGACAAGGGGAGTGGTATCTTCGTATATGGAGGTATAACTTGCTTGGATGATGTGAAGAAAGATAAGACCAAACAAAGAGGCAAAGGGGTTGCGTCAGAAGAGACTGTTTGTAATATTGGCGAACGAATTATGATATACACTAATGTTAGAGATATTGACTATATACTAGTAAAAACTATTTTATTTGCGGAAGTTAGTCAGGTGACACAATAAATTGCGAACCAAATGACTTATTTTTAGCGGTTAAAGAACCAAATCAAAAGAAGAACAATTTGCGATGGTCTTGAATAACACCGAAAGCAAATAAAATTTTTGCTTAATTTGAGCCAAAGCTATTTGTTGCGGTTCTAATTACAACCGCTATAACCAACAATATGAGCCAAATCTTTTTGTAGTTGTTATTTAATTGCAAACACTGTAAATAATGGGAGAAGCTTGACTTTTGGCTTTGATTTTTTACCTTGATCACTATAGATAAAAAAAAGTTAGGTTAAGTTTTTAAAGGTTTTTTAATACAATTTTCTCTTTTTTCTCCAAATATAGCATTAAATTTTTTACTAGTTTTTGCATGCATTTTTCTAAACAAATTCAAGCACATTGAATTAAGTGCTAATATTAATGGCATGATTTTTATAATATAATTGGACGAATGCTTACAAATATCATAAGTTTTGGTGAATATAATATAGTACAACACATGTTCCTTAAGTTTATAATAATCACTTTACCCATACCAAAATAATATCTAAGAGTTTTTAGAGCACTTCCTAAATATAAACACTAACAACATTGTGTAAAAGCTACTTTACCTAGATATAAAAAGTCTTATACAACTAATTTACCTACATATATTTGCAAATTAAGCTAAGATGGAACAATTTAAGATTATTTGTTCATAAGGAACATGCAAAATCAAAGAAGCACACTCTAGATTAGGTGGGTTTACATTTTAAGGATTATGTATTGATTTAGATTAGATTGCTACTTCTTTAAGAGTTGTAGACACAAAATCATGTTCTTAGCGGTCCGATGATGAACCAACCCTTATAGGCGGACTTAGCATGGGTCGAGATTGAGTATGTGAAAACCCAGAATCACCTCAAAACCGAACCCCCGAAAGACCCTAAAAACAAACCGAGCCCAAAACACTTACCTTAGGCCACAACCCTAGTAATAAAAATCACAACCTCAAACATAAAAGAAAACCTCTAATTTGTGCAAAAAATAAGTTGCTCAGAGTTTTAATGCCCAACGCTCAAAGTTAGCGTTAAGTTGCTCAGAGTTTTAATGCCCAATGCTCGAAGTTAGCGTGAACGCAAGAACTCAAGCAAGCTCAAGTTCAAGTGTTCAATGCCAACTTGTGGTGTCAAATGGCGGGATATCACTACCCTATTAAAAATACCTATCCATCTAAATTATGTAGTTCGGGAAAGTAGGGTTAATAACCTAAGAGACTATCAAGGATTCTCAGTAAGAATGGAAGAAGAGGATATGGAGAAAACTAATTTCATAACTCAATAGGGGCACCTATTGCTATACGGTCATACCATTTAGCCTTAAGACTGCTGGTTCCACTTATCAAAGAACAATGATAACACTACTCCACAATATGATGCATAAAGAAGTGGAAATATACGTCGATGACATGCACGTCAAATCTAGAGATCGATAGGGGCATTGCATAGCCCTTCGAAAAATCTTTGAACAACTTGGACGATTCAATGTGAAGCTCAATCCTCATAAATGTGTATTTGGGGTCACATTTGATAAGTTGTAAGGACATGTCATCAGTTCTTGAGGCATTAAGGATGACCCTAAGAAAATCAAGGCTATGACACTCCTTAAGAACGAAAATAAGATATGCTGCTTTTTGGATCACCTCTAATACATTAATAGGTTCATTTCAAGATGACTATGAAATACGATCCCGTGTTCCGTAAGATAAAAAAGGATACACCTAAGGATTGGGATGAAAAGTTCCATAAAGCTTTTGATCAGATAAAAAGCTATCTCCTGAATCCTCCCATGCTTTCTCCCGCATTGGTGAGAATCCCCCTTCGCCTATACCTCACAGTCACCGACTCAGCAGTTGGGGCTATGCTTGCCCAATATTACATCAGCATAAAAGAATCCTTGAGTATGAAACAAGATATACCTATCTCAAGAGACTCATTGTTGCACTAGTCTAGGCTACTAAGAAGCTCAGGCATTACATGTTTTCCTACACGGTCCACATTGTGTTAAAAATGGATTCTTTTAAATATCGTTTGAGAAGCCCACTCTCAATCGGTATTGTTTAAGATGGATAGTCTTGCTAGCTAGATTTGATCTCAAATATGTCCTGCAAAAGACAATTAAAGGATCTATAGTCTCAGACTTCTTGGCCGAACCGCCAACAAAATCTCCCAGGTGAAGATCTACTCATAACAAAAAATGACAACTGGTCGTTATATTTTGGTGGTGCCTCCAACTAGAAGGGATATGAAGAGCACACTCTCATTTAAGTGAAGCTAGACTTTGAGGCGACTAATAATGCAGCTGAGTCTGAAGCATGCATCATGGGTTTACAGGCATCAATATCCTTAGATATATAGAGGTTTCGAGTTTATGGTGATTCCTCTTTGATAATCAACCAAATCTCCGTGAAATGGAAAGTTTACAGTGAAAGCCTTGCTTCTTACCAAGCTTATCTCGAACAATTGACTAGAAAATCCCTAAATTGAGTTCACTTATCTCGTATAGATGACAACTAAATTACTTATGCATTGGCTAGACTCGCATTAATGGTCAATATTCCATCAAATCTGACCAGATTGCCCCTCATCATAGAGAGGAGGTCTGAAGCGGAAAACATCAAAGTACTAGAAAATGACAAAGAGGATGGTGAACCCTAGTATGCCGACCTCCTAAGATATAAACAGCAGAAGGAGTTCTCTTCAAACTCCTCCAAAAGAGACTATAGAGCCTAAAGGCTCTTTGCCGTTGAGTTTATTGCTCTAGGTGATCAACTCTACTTGCGCACACTTGAGGGCATTCATCTCAGGTGCATAGCTAAATAAGAAGTTGATAATGTGATGTCTCAGGTCCACAATAGAGTATGTGGATCTCACATAATAGTCAATTATTAGCTCAAAAAATAACATGACTTGGATCCTATTAGACCACCATGGAAGGCTATCGTGCACGATATATGAAAACATGCTTAACTTGCAAGAAGTGTGCAAACCTTCCACACATTCCTCCCTCATTCATGAATCCCTATTCATCACCCTAGCCCTTCCCTACATAGGGTTTCGTCATCATTGGAAAAATAGCTCCTCCGAGCATAGAAGGTCATGAGTTTATATTAGTCGCAATCAACTTCTTCGCAAAGTGGATCAAAGCTACTTACAAATCCTTGGGTTGCAAGCAAGTGGCCGAATTCTTTAAGGAAAACATCATTTGCAGATATGATGTGCCTCATGAGCTCATAAGCTACCAAGGGGTTCACTTCCAAGGTAAATGCGCAGACATTTTGACTAAGTATAAGGTTCAACATCATCGTTCGTCTCCATATAGACCACAGAAAAATGGGGTAGTAAGCAAAAAAAATCAAGGTTATAATCCAAAAAATGACCAAAAATTACAACGATTGTCCGCTAAAATTGCATTTTGCTTTATGGGGATACCACACGTAATTCAAGGCTTTGACAAGCATGACCCTATATCTGTTATATGGGATGGAAGTTGTCTAACCCATTAAGCTCAATGATAACCCTCTTACGAATGATTTAAGCTCTACGCTCACGGGTGGGTGTAGCAAAAAGAGAAACCAAACACTCTAAATCCACTCGAGTCCCATAAATAACGTCACCGAGAGATTTACCCTTGAGATCCAAGTATCTCTTAAAATTAACGTAATAATACTCTTAGTGGGAGGAAGGCAAGGTTGCTTAATGATAACCCCAAGCTCCTCGAGCGTAGGCATAAGCTAATCGTTTCTGAATTCAAAAGTGTGGGAGATGGGATCCCAACACTTAGAAGCCACCATAAGGAAGTAAGTGTCAATCTTTACAAACCTTACTGTGGAGAGCACCCCAAGGCACATTGTATCAATATCACGTTTTTCACTCTTGCTTAATAATATAATCCAAGCATTCAAAGCAAGCTTAAATTTGGATGTCATCTTCTCTTTTAGAGAGACAAATAAGCTCAAGTATGAAGCAAAGGGTTGTCTCTTGGTGTCAAGAGGGTTCAGAATCCCGTCCATGGGTATTTATAGCAAAAAAAACCAACAAAAGCTTGGAGCCAAATGCCAATTTCAGGCATAAGACACCAAGCACCGGCATTGAATGCCCACTTTGAGCACCATACGCCCAATTCGAGCATTTGAATCTGAGCATGCGTTTGACACACAAAGTTGGCATCAAACGCTCAGCCTATGTTCTTGACACTCTCTAATGTGTTGTCACCCTGAGCTCCTATGACCCCCAAAATTTTCAGTTTTTGTTAGGAGAGAGTCGATACCCGCTAAGATCCAAATATAAGGCATATTTTTTGCAATTGCCCCTACATTCTTTACAAATTGCATTGCATCTAGCAAACCATGCATTACACTAGCGAGTCACACATTAGACTCGTGCATCATTCGCGCTATAAAGCAAACCACACACACACGTGCATAAATGCATATTAAAGGTTGACATTACATTATATCACATCATAAGTATACTAAGGCATAGTCCTACACAATTAAGTTTTAGGTAACAATCCAAACAAATAGGTTGGGTCGTGTCAACCCAATTTAGCGAGCTCGAATCTTACTCTAAAAACCTACGAAGCAAGGTCCTCTCAAGATTATTATCTCCGAAAAGGATGGACCACTCATGGCATATCCTATGCCTTCTTCATGTGAAAGTCCCCCTACCCAAGGGTAAAGCCAACCATCTTACCCATCTGGTCCCTTGTACAGGGTCTAATTACAAGTGTTAGTGTCTGAATAAGCAGAGGCTATTAAGCCGGAATGACTGCGATCACAAAGCAATCCTCGTTGAAGTAATCGGCATCTTGTTGTTTCTTCCGTGTAATTCTTCAATCGTCCCCAAGTCGGCCGTTTTTTCTTTCTTGTACGAGGTGTCATCCTGTCAAAAGTACCCAACATCAATACAAATTAAAAGGCTCTAGGCCTAAAAACATTACAGCAAAAGGTTCTAAAACCTTTAGAATAACACAAAAACAACATCATGCAAAGACTCTAAAATCCTCTGATGACCTTGGAATTCTCAAATTCCACTTAGTAATGACTTTAGAATTCTCATATTCCACTAAACCAAGACCCTAGAATTCTCATATTCCACTAAACAAAGACTCTAGAATTCATAGATTTCACTAAACCTAGACTCTAGAGTTCATAGATAACACTGAAATGCAACTAAGACCTTGGAATTCATAGATTCCACATACTCTAAAATGCACAAATTCTAATAGAGCTAGTCTAAACAGAACACAGAGGGCTCATTCTAATGCATAAAAAAATATATGAACTACAAGAAGCAAACACCACTCAACAAGAAGTTCACAGACTTCCATAGAAGCACAGTAACTCATCACGGGCAAGCAACAGTGAAAATTCATAGATTTTTGCTACATTATCAAAATTCTCATATTTCAAGCATGAACTTGGCTACAATCCTCATGTCATAGCCTCAAAACACAATTTATACCCTTACAAGAAACCTATAAGGCATACACTTCCCTAAATGGTAAAACACCTGGTTTTCTTAAAATCATCGAACCTTAATGGTCTTATAAACCAAATGTATTTCAAAGCCTATATCCATAACCTAACATCAACAAACAACCAAATTGGCACTAAAAACTCAAGTCAACACTACCCTTCTAGCATAAATAAACCGAGGGCTTCAAAACCGATCCATTTCACCAAACTCAATCAAAACGGGAATTCATGAATCCCAAACTTGAAATTCATCATCCACAAGCATAATTGAGCATAACCAAACCAAAAAATCAAGCCAAAACATACACACTATAAAGACCCACAAAAATTCGGTCTCCTTACCAAACCCCATCAAATCTTGCTCAAATATTCATAAATTTGTCACATTATGTGTAAAAACAAACCTACACATCATCTACAAACATATACCAATTAATTACACCAATTTCCAAAACTCGTCACAAAATCAAAAAGCTCCAATTCAATTTAAGGTTCATGCAAAACCAAAAATTAGGCTTAAAACCAAGGTAAATTCGAGTAAACATACTTGAATTATGATAAAGGTTAAATTAAAAGCCTAGTGAAGCAAATCCTTAATTGAGAGCAAAAAACTGAAGAACAAATTGTAAAGTGTGTTTTGATAAGTTGAAATGGCGAAATAAGGGCTCAAGGATTAAAAATAAAGGTTTTAAAACTATCCAGCGCGTGCGTTCAACACACAAGACAAAGTGTCAAGCACGCTCTCAACGTCTGGCGCCCAAAGCTTCTGCGTCTGACGCTCCACACCGGTGTCCAATGCCTGCACATGTGACTCAGTGCAAATTGGGGACTTGCCTATGTAACTATCGTAAGTGATTAAATTAAGGATTATGGGTATTTTGCTCTCAAAATAAGGCGGGATGACTAATAGAATTTTAAATATGGGGTGAAAAGACCAAAATTTCCCTATGTCCTAAAAAGCATTCTAGATGCTTGATCTTCCAAATCCGAAAAGCCAGGTCGACCTCGCAAGACACTAAAACGCTGCAGATGACTCATAAGCACTTTAATTACTCAATATTTTTACTTTAAGACTCAGGAGGCATCCCTATAATACGCAGATCAGTCTAAGGCCTGAGATATATCCCTAAAATACGCTAGGGAACAGGAGGTGTCCATATAATACGAAAATCAATTCAAGGCTCAGGAGGCGTCCCAACAATATGCTAAGCAAATCATGATGAACGTGGGACCGACGAAATCCCCAATGGGTCATTTAAGTGTTTTAATCCCTTAGAGAACTAGCTAAAACCTTTCTCCCTAGAGAGCTATCCAGAAAGCAAAATTCCTCCTAGGGGATAAACATCCTCAACAAGGATAAAAAGGGAAACATACCCTTAGTAATTATATAAAGGCCTTAAGAGGGACCTTCTTAGCAGAAACTCAAACTAAAACATTCTCGAACGGAGTTTCTCTATCCCCATCAAGGTAGAATGTAGTAAACCCTTCAAAAAGTAATGATCTCTTTAGCCAAATAAACCTAAAACCAAGCTAGATCTTCAGAAGCTATGAATATGCCTAAGCTAAGGGTCTAGTACAAAGAAAAATCCCTAGTGGAGTAGGGTAGCACCATATCAAAGCGCTAAAGCTTCCTTAGTAATTTGCATTGGCGTAAGGAACAATATACTCAATCCTTCCTCAATCTTATATCGCAATGTCCCGTTATAGGCTCTCATCTTGTGCAGCAGGCCATATATCTAGCACAGCAAGCCATGTCTATCTGTCTCTCTAGCGTAGCAGATCTTGTCTTTGACACATCAGGCCATGTCTCCAACCCATGCTACCCTGACAGAAGCTTCCTCATTAAAGCATGAGGCCAACTCATGAGCCGCACCGCTCTAGTAGCGACTCCCCATTGCACGTCAGAATTATTTATAAGTTGCACCATTCTGGTAGCGGCTCGTAGTCCACACCAGTCTTCCCAGCGGAGTAGACTTTAACCTTAGTTATTTAATTCAAACAATGTAAGTTCCCATCCTTAATGAAACTAACTCAACAACACCCGACAGACAGGTTTTTGCAGACTAACCCTTATTTTTTACAGGTACCAGCGTTTAAGATTGCATAACATTTGATATGTGATCTTCCTCTGTCCTAAATAATACTTTGACCATTGTATTTACCCAAGACTCGGTCAAAGTGTAGGCTTCTATAGACACAAAATAGTGTCTCTCTATGTAGCGGTTTGATGATGAACCAACCCTTGCAAGTAGGACTTATCTTGGGTCAAAACTGAGTGCATGTAAACCCAAAAACACCTTAAAGTCAACCCTAAAAAGGCTCTAACACAAACCCGAGCCCAAAACAAAATTATCCCAAGCAGATAACCCAAAAACCAACCAAAATACTTAAAATATCATCCCCTAAAGCCATGCAAAAGTTGAAGCTTGGAGCAAAAATGCATGGCGCTTAAACAAGGCATCAAGTGTATGAACATAATCGGATGCCTAGCTTGGTTCGCCACCCCAAAAGCGCTCATGTTTAACTTTGAGCTTCTCTGCAATTAAGAAAAACATTCATTTTCCGAGTGCCCAATGCACAAGACTTGGCATCCAACACCTAGGAAACTGATTCTTTTTGCCCATAAATCCCCCCTCATTTTCTAAGCAAAGGGTCGACATTTTGCAAATTCTAAAACATTATTACCCTGCCAAAATACCCTCTCAAGCACTCCTAAACACTCTCAAACATAAACAAAAACACAAATATTAGTACTCAAGACATACCATTTTCCTTAGAACATCAAGTAACCATTACTCTTTCAACAAGCACTCAACAAGGACTCAAGCAAAGGCACTACCCTCAACGGTAAACACCAAGGACCCTTACCTCTTTCAATTACTTTACTTTCACTGTCCACTTCTACTCCATTCTCCAGCTAATGCTTAGCCTTGGTGGTTTTACATCCATCCAGGGTCATAATCTAGCCCCTTTTATGATGATTGTGTGAGGTGCAAACCCCTTTCACATGAATATTTATTTTTGATTTTATGTCACTTTTTATAAGCCTTGATCAACTAAGAGTCATCACTTTTGATGATCTCACATGATCAACTCTTATAATTTATTTCTATTGTCTCTTTTGCCTATGATGTGAAGAGATAAGAGCAACTCCTACTTTACTAGGTTAAGTCTCAAACCCTAATATTGAGAACTATGATCAAGAAACCATCCTCATTGATTGGTCTCCTCTTCACACAATTTTCGATCCCTTTCCCTTGCATTTTACTTATTGCAAGTTATTTATGTCTCTTTTATTTTCATTTTAGTCTATGATATAATAATATGGACATCTCCAATCTTACTTGACTTATCTCTTGACCCATATTTATGCGAAAACCCTAAGTATATATCACACTTGAATACATGTTTAAGAGTGATTCAAAGACTCATTTCTTGCTTTAGATTTCATAATCCATACTTTAAATTCCATTTTGCGCATCTAAAGTCCATGATGTTCTAAGGTCAAATCATAAATGTCACTTAAACTAGACTCATTTCTAAATTGGATTAATCATGAGGAAAAGTCTCTTTAGGAATCTTTCTTCATTTGATTTATCAATCTCTCCAACTCATCATGCATCATCCTTATATTTTATTTTACTAACCCTAACATATTATCTCTTGTCTTTTAATTGTTTTTTGTGATTGTTGTAACTTATGTACATGATTCTTACTTTGTATTAAGATTGCATGATCACCTCTATTTTATGCACTAGTCAAGACCTATTGATAGAAAATCACACCTAATAAGATGAACAATGGAGAACTAGACATAGGTACCTATTAATCTTGAGGTCTCCTAACAAGCTGATCACCAAAACTTGATTTATGTGCATTAATCTTAACTTGCTCAACCAACTAAATCTAGAGTGTGCCAATCACTTGATTTTGCATTTTTCTCCATCTTTTTTCCAATTGTTTGCACATATTCTTGGATTAAAATAAGTTGCTCATTCTCGGACCTTCTCATGGTTCGAAGACCACTTACATGAGCCAATTTTGGGACTTAAACCTAAGGGTGACCAAATAGCCCAAAAATGTTGGTGACGACTCCATGACATTTTTCAATGTCTTAAAGTCCTTATTGACGCACAAATACAGTAGGACAATAGTGGGGGAGAGTCTCTTCCTCTTTTCTTCATCAAAAAAGGAAGGTTGGATTATGAAAACCCAGGCTCTCTAGTGGAGATTCACTTATCAAATCGTTCACCCAAAATCTAGTTGGGTTCCCGACCCTTAAAATTTGCACCTAAAAGCCCCTACAGGTTGTGAAAATTTAGGGTCCCTAGTGATGATTTACTCATTGAATTATCCACCCAAACCTAATGAGTTCATTGACCCTTAAAATTTGCCAAAAACACCTCTACAAAATTGGCAACTTTGCTAGGGGCATGTATGCCTAAAGCATAATTGGCTGCGCTTACGAATGAGCAATTGAAAAAACTTGTTTAATATGCTTACAATTTGCTTAAGATTATGGTAGGAATCCTTGTATCATACATGTGATTTTTTGTGTGTGGAAAAATTACAACCATAGGCACCGTCTCATATGAATGTGTTCTACATTTGAGACAAATTGGGAGTGAAATATTTGCCAAAAGCCAATTAAGGCTCATAGCTAGACCTTTGGATTTTCCAAAACTTGTTAAACTATGGCACTTGGCACACGCCCAGTGCACTTGGCACATTTAACAAGTCTCTTCAATTAGTTGGTGCTCATCGGTGCCATCGTAAGTTGGTGCTCATTGGTTCAGGTTAAATCGGGTCAATGTGGTCAATCAAGTCGACTCGTGTTAGTTTAGGTCAAGTGAATTCCGTTATTTGCTTGCTTGAGTTTGGTTTGGGTTATAATGGGTTATTTCGAATTCGAGTAGAATATGGGTTAATTCAATTATGGTAATGGGGCACCTTGTTTTTGGTTGAAATCCGAGTTGGGCTTTATCAAGTTTAGATTGGGCCATTAATGACATTTTATTATCTATTTATGATTCATTCTTTGACTATTTTTTTATATTCTTCTCGATCATATGATGGTCAATTCATAAATTCGATAATGATGATCTCAACAAGTCATTGCAAAACTAAATATTTATGAGGTAAGGATTATTAAATGTGTATTATTGTATCAAACGATTATAAGATGTGTATCTTTAGTGTATCATTGTATTATCTATATTAATTATTTATATTAGTGCATATTATATAAATATATATTCAATGATGATGGAATTATTCAATCAAATATGAACAAGTATTAAATATCATATATAGGCATATATATCAAACAAACTTAAATTTGGAAAATCAACTGAGCATGATAGATTTAATCAAATCAATAGTGAACTCTAAGTAATATTAATATATTTATAAATATATAATTATTAATATATACTTATAAACATAAGATGTTATATATATATATATATATATATATATATATATATATATATATATATATATATATATATATATATACATATATTGTCATATATTTTGTTTTTATGGACAAGAATAATTTCGTATAAGTGAAGTTCAATCATATTAATATAGATTAGTTAAAATAAATACATGGGTTTGAATCAAGTTTACTAATAAAAAAAGTGAATATTAAATATTATCTTTTTTATCACTAGACTATGAATAATATAAAAATAATTATGATGACAATAAGTTTTTTATTTGACGATTGATTTAAGTTAGTGACTAATAAAAAATCATACAAATTGAGTCACGGGTTGTTATTAGTCAAGTCATATCGATTATTTTGTCAGGTTTAATCCATTTTGGGTTGCCTTTGGGTTGGGTCTTTAATAGGCTAGGTCTATATGGGTTGGGTCTTTAATGAGTCGAACATAAAACGGGCTCGAATCTTCTAATATGGGGTCAAATTAGTTAAAAGTTGACTTCAACTAAACCCAAGCACGTTCATACCTCCTCATAATTCCAATTTTGCTTCTAATCTTCTACTCATTGTGAGGCACGTTTGTACATCGATGCTTCAAGGCCCAATTTTGGCCGACCTTTTTTCTTTAATCCTTAGGTTTTCTAGTCTTGATATATATAAGAAAAACCTATTTTATTTTCTTTTACTTTCAAGCACTATTGATTTTCCATTGGTGATCGCGTTCTATACTATATTTCAATCAAGTACTTTATTCTCCTTTCCAATTTCTTTTGACATATTTCCTTTGATAAATTTCACAGTAATTGTATCTTCAATGAGTAAGTAGATTTCTAATATAGGGTTTGATAAACCAAATTTCTAATATAGGGTTTGATAAACCAGATTTCTAATATAGGATTTGATAAACCCTAGCATAGATTGATGTATGTTTGAACTCAATTCCCAAAATCCTTAATTTTTATTCAATTCTATTATTTTAGGGTTATTTTTAATCTCATTATTCTACGAGATATAATATGTTTAATAAATGTGATTAGCTCCACAATGATAGCTGGTTCATAATTGAATATAAAACTCTAATATAAGGAGTGAATATTATCACAAACGTTGATGTTAGGATCATTAGGTTGTTTAGAGTATCGTGCTTAATGTCTCCCTTTTGCTAGACTCCATGATAGTAGGTATAATTGCATTAAAGGGAAGCTAATGATGCTTAAAAGAGGTACTCGACATTGTTTAGGGAGCAATTTCCCTAAGAGTTGTTCATGTTTGAGGGGATTCTCTACCCAATATATCTTTTCATCTTTGTTTGACTCTTAGCTTCAATTTCACTATTAGAATTTAGTATTAGTTATTATCTAGATCATTTTGATATTATCTTAGTGGTGGTTAAAGTTAATTTAACTATTAATTCCGATTGTCTCTTGGGATTTGATCCTACTTACAAAGTTACATTAGTAGAGGTGAACATGTACTTTTGATAGGTTTGCGACAACCTCATTAGTAAAGAAATTGTCATTTATTGGATTTCATGTATAAGCTAGATTTATAAATAGTCCTAACGGTTATTTATATATATTTATTTCATAAAGAAAATATGTTTTCTATATTAAGAGTATTTTCCTGGCCCGTGAGCAATTAATACTTTACTTATTGAAAGATAGGGATATTGGTTATAAGGGTTGCTTGAGCCCTATTGAGAATGTAAATTAAGTGTTTGTTTTATATTTAAACTTATTTTTCTCAAAACTTTATAATCTAAGAACATGTACTTGCTTACTAAAACATTGAGTAAAGGTAAGGTTTTAACACTAGTTTTGGGACAAGCTAGATCTCTAAAGTTATCCCTTTATTAATAAATTCTATGAGTTTCTAATATGATTTTATTCTGGTTCTTTAAAGTTTTAAAACTGCTAACAAAAGACAAACCACCAAGACCGATGACAAAAAAAGTTGTCTTTGAGAAGGCACACATCTGTTTGCCCACCTTGTTTGATTGAGTATGGTAATTGTTATGAAATAAAGACGAGTTGTATTTGGCTCTTTTGTAAATTATAAAGTTTATTGATTTTAAATTACAAAAATAATTTAGAATTAAGATGTGTTAAATTGATTATTGAGAAGTTGATGTCTGTTGTATAAACAAGTCTTGTTATATTGCGTTGTAAACTGTTGAAAGGAGAAAGTGATTGATGTGGCTGGCGTTAGTCTCAAGATCAATGTGATATGGCGTTGTACACTTAATTGTAAATGATTTTTGTTGTTCTATATATATGATATTGCGAATAGGTTCATGACTATTTTAAAAATAGGAAATGTTCAACTTATATAGGAAATATATGTCAAACATTCTATTAAATCTTTATTATGAAAATTATATGCCATTAATTCTATGTCTTTATTCATGACTGAATGATTAAATGATGGTATGCTTGAATGAATGCATGCTTGATTGATTGGTTGACTAACTTCATTTTGACTAAGCATCACGAGAAAGGTCCAATTGTTAAAAGAGTGCTTACTTAATTTATAAAGTATGAGTGATGTGTATTTGTTGCTTAACCTTATTTATGTAAACTATTAATGACATGAAACATATGAACTTAAACTGTAACTGTCTCATAGGAAAGATAATGCACTTTAAAACGTAAAAAGGAACTTGATCTTATGTAAAGGAACTAAGTATCATCCATATTCTCTAAGTGAGAATATAAGGGTCGCAAAGGTGCTCATAGATGAGTATGCTTACTCTAGAGGCGAATAAGAGGAATATATCTTGAAACCAAGAATAAGAATGGAACAAAGTAATGGATTTTGCAAAAGATGAAGTAGACCACTAGTAGCTTGTGTTGCCTAAAAGCTCTACTATCATTTTGCGTAAATCAAGGTTTCCTGGTCAAGCCAACTTTAGCATGGTAGTGTGGCATTAGATGATGTTCTAGGAGGAGAACCGATAATGGAAAAATCTTGTAAGAAACTATTGGAGACGAGAGTCTCTACTTTCATAAGCAAACAATCATTTATTGAAGGCCCCTAAAATACTAATAAGCTATAAAGCCTTTAAGATACTTATTTTGTGTGTTCACTAAGTTTGGCATCACAGCATACCTATCCTCGAATAATTTGGGTCTAAAAAGATCTCTAAAGAGTCTCCGCCAAACGAACAAAGGTGGTTTGGACACCTACTAAAGAGTCTCACATAAATGGTCTCACTAAACTATAGAAGGGTATGGAAATGAGCGATTACATCGATTCGAAAATGATATGTTTGCAAATTAAGTTAAGACAAAAAACATACGATTATTAGTTTCTATAGCACATGTAAAATCAAAGAAGCACATTTTAGATTAGGTGGGTTTATAATTTAAGGATCATATAAACAATCTATAGGAGGTGGCAACATCATTGAGAGTCCTCATGTTTAAGGGATCCTAAACCGATGGTCAAAAGTATATCTTATGTAAGAGTGGTTGCACTTTAATAGGTCTTAAATTAGGAAAAAAATTAAGATCAAATATTTACAAAAATATAAGAAGCTTGGTTAAATAAATTGTGAAAATTAAATAAATAAATAAATAAAGGTGTGATATTTAATATATAATACTGAAACATGCAATGTATGATTTATGCAAGAAAGTTTAAAGGTTGACTTATCAAATAAAAAGTGAGCCTAAAGAGACTTCTTTACATGACATACTTTAAATTAAAAAAAATCTAAGTTAGAGGACATGTTTGGATTAGGCTTCAAACATCATTGATAAATGAAAAATTAAACATCATTCAAGCATGAAAAATCAAGCTTTAGACTAACTCTTAAATAATCATTCAAGTATGATAGTTATCCAAGGTTTTGCTCTTAGAAAGATGAATTGTTTGAACAAGTCTTGTAGAGATGAAAATGTTCATTCCTCTACATAATTAACTAAGTAATACAAAAATAATGATAAGAAAAAGTGCATGAGGTAAGATGCAAAGCAAGGGAAGTGTTTTAAACGAAGTAGAGGAGATCATTTTATAGAAATGATTCCTTGAATGTTCAAAGTAAGAATTTAAGGCTTGAATCTAGTAAATGAAGGAGGTTTTACCTTGACAATCATAACATTAAATGGATTTAAATGACATAAAGTATTGAATTTTAGTAGTTGATCATAAGATTGTATCAAAGATGATACATCGTTGGTTAACAAAGACTTAAAATGAAAGCATAAACATAAACAAGAGAGTTTATGCAAAGGGAGTTTGAACGTAATAATTATTGGTAAATAGGTCTCAACTTTTACCCTATGAGTGAATGTAATCATAAAGGATTAAGCAAGAAAGAAAGGATTAGAAGTAGAAAAAGCAATAAAATGATTGAGTTTAGAGGGGTTGTTGATTTGTTTAGAGTTGATGATTGTTCCTTATTCGGATTCTTAATTAAGTGTTGATTGAAGTAATCTAGGTTAGGAAAGGCAAAATCTTGCTTTAGATTGTGAACAAATGATGCTTTGAGAGGATTTAAGGTGTTATTTTGGCAGAATAACATTGCTTAAGAAATGAAAATTTTCAAACCTCTTTCTCATAAAAGTTAGGGGTATTTATAAGTAAAATAATCAAGGTTTATGGGCATTAGACACTAACTTAAAGAAAAATACAAAAGATTTAGGAGTCAAATACCCATAACCATTGTTGGACGCTCCAAGTGCATCTTTTCCTATGGTGAAAAATGGGGTGCAAGGTTCCTAGAGCTTTTTTGAAGGAGCGCACAACATGGTGATTGGGTGTCTAGTAATAAATTTCAGCATTAAACGTTTAGCATCTTAGGAGTCTGGCACTGGGTTTAAGCATTGGAAGCTCAATTCTAGGGAAGTCGATGCTAATTTTCTATGTTATTTCTTCGAGTGTTTTCTATCAATGTCGATTTTAGTTTGCTTAGCATGCTAAGACTTGCTCAGGAATTTTTTTGGAATGTTTTGGGCCAAGGTAAGGTACTTGGGCCTATTAATGTGTTTGAGCTCTTTGAGGCTTTTTCAAAGTGTTCGGACTCTTGAAGGCAGTTAAGGTTTTGGCAAACTCAATCATGAGTCCATTCAAGTCGACCTACAAGGGTTGGTTCATCGTTAAAACTCTAAAAAGGGGAAAAATGATTTCATGTCTACACATCTCATGCCGAATCACATTAATCTTTTAATTAAGCCAATCATAGAAAAAAAGATAAAAAGTTAAATTATACTTTAATAAGTTGAAAATATCCTAAATATTAACTAAATGACTTGTGAGTATAAATTTTATCATAGTTTCGTCTGTAATTAATATATCATCACCAATAGTTTATGGTATAAAACCTGTTTTTCATCGTCATCTCATGGCATGTCACGTTGATGTTTCGATTAACGTTGACCAATAAGTAATAATTAGCACATTTAACTACCAAAACTATAATTAATCACAAAATAAAGAAAATATCCTACATGACTCCAAATAAGCAAGAATTAAGTGATAGAATAAGATGACCTTCATTAAGCTGAAATAAGGTTTATGGGACTTGAATAGCTCGAAAAGAACATAAATAGGTTGCAATATGCATAGATTTAATGTTCACTTATAGTGTACTGAAAAATATTTTACTACGACAAATGAAAGAAAATAACTTCAAAAGACTTCAAATTTAAACTCAACATTCTCGTGATCCGAATTGCATAGCGCACTACATGCGTTCAAAAAAAAAAAGTAAACCACATATTTAATATGATAAATTTTAAAATATGAGACTTGAAGATTAGAAAAATGTTAAATTAATTACATATAAAACAAAAGTTGAGTTTAAATTTATGTCCCACTCAATGTCCAAAAGAAGCCTTAAGTATTCAAAAAGCACTACTTGCAGTGTTTGAAATAATCATACGTATGCATATTATACATAAATGTAGATCAACCACTGCCAACCCTACTAAAGAGAATTTTAAGGAGAAATTACGCGCGCAACTTTATGAGTAATAATCTTATATATCTTCAAGTAGTATTCGTTAGTTTAATTATTTATTTAAATTTCATTTCATGTAATTATTTTTAGTCATTGTTTAAGTTAATGTAATGTTAAGTACTTTTTTTATGTTTCGACATAATATTAAGTTTTCTCCACCAAAAGAAAATTTTACGTTAAATTTTTATTCAATTTCAAGATGGATTGTATTATTTTAAAAATTATTGAATTTTGTATCTAGTATAATGTTTACATTATGAGTATTTATGAATATACATCGTATATGAAATATCATATTTTATTTATTTACCATTTATTAGGTAATTTATTGCCCTTATTATGTATATGTTCTATTTTGTCAGTCAATTATCATATTTGCAACACTTCAATCATAAAAATGTATTCAATAAATTATTTTTTCTATCAATGAAAGGTCAAAGTTAATATTGATGTATATGCATGCTATTGTCACATTTGCATTAGGGCAATAAAAGGTGTGCACTGTATTGCTACATTTTTCTTATCACAATGAAAAGTGTACATTAAGTTGTCACATTCTCCTTATCCAAAAACTTCAATTCATGATGTCTTTTGGTCTATATAAATCATATGTGATTGTATTTACATGTAACTCAAACCTTCTCTAAAAATCACTAAACCAAAAACTAAGTTATTTTTTAAAAAAAGTAATAGCTTAAATTCTACATCAAATGATCGATATAAAGGAACATGAAATCATAGATGATTTTGTCATCAATCACATACACAACCTATTACAAAGAACGATAATACTGTTGTTCGAATGGATCCTCTATTATAGGATGAAAATAAGTTTCAATGGAGATTTCGATTGAAGAGACTTCTACTTTGTAGGATCATGAATAAGGTCCTGGAATATGATAAGTTTATCCAACAAAGATAAAATGTAAGGGTTAGGGTTTATAGACTACAAAAATGAATTGCATAAATGACATGTTAACATAAAGGCTTGCTCCAAATATGATTTATGAATATATACGAATAGGTGAAATAAGATCGTGAAAATTAATTAAATATTTTTGTCAATGGATCATCCAACAACTTTAAGCTCGGTATCTACAAAGTCCAACGGATAAGACCTATGAAAGATCCTTTATAGAAACAAAGAGCACAGATCTCTTAGCATGATCAAGGGAAATGATTACATGTATTGGGAGTAGATGAACTTTCAAATACACATTGCGGATGAAATAAGACAACCACTTCCATTTGAATGTCATTGTAGATGAAGATCTATTGATTTGGCATTCTATTTTTGGCATTCTATGTTTATTTTATGACCATTGTTAATCTTTGGCAATCTCTTAGTTTTACTTACATGTTGCAGGGTTTGGCACCTCCTGTATAGTTTACTTTCAATGGCCATGAATGAGGACCAAAGGATCTACCCATCCTCAAACTCATAAACAAATGTTTTTTGCTAATTTCCAAACTAGCTTAGTGCGTGTTAAGATGTTAAATGTGCATATAGGGTTTTGTAGGTGAGGATTTTAATTGTATGACATCCAACTCTTACTTACAACATAGATGAAGATATTTTAACTAACCTTATGAAGGCTTATGTCATTATTCATAATATTTGATAGTCGATGATGAACAAGACACTTATAAAAATGCTAAAGTAACAAGAAGATATTATGAAGAAGACTATCCTTCTAAGCGTCCATGACAGAGAAAGGAACCGAGTAGAAGTGCTACTACAAATAATAATGAACCTTTCCACTACCAGGTCGAACATGTAATCGGCATCAACAAATACCATGAGAAAAGGATTATTGTGCATGATGGATGAACTAATCACTTTTGGCAAAAGTTTGGTCCCATTAATCCTCGAATTATTTCATCATCTATATGATATTGTCATTAGAAAATGTGTGTTATTTTTTATTATGGTTTTACTTTGATTGTATAATGCTTTGGTTTTATGCAATGTTTGAATTTATCTACGATTGTTTTATTTGAATAATATAGTGCTTTTTAAGTTTTATTTCTTGTGTATATGTTTTTGGAAGTGTAAAATAAAGATAATCAACTTAAGTGAAATAATTAATGATAATATTGATTAATTATGGTAAAAGCACAAAAGAATGTAATTAATTTATAATTAATTAATTTTTTAATGTAAAGAGAGTCGTAAGCGGCAAGGTGACACTGTAATTATTTAATTCGATATTAATTACTTCATAATAGTAACTATGAAAGGATTATTGACAAATTACGGTGGTAATATGTGTAGGAAAATGATAATTTCAATATATAATAAATTAAAATAAGAAAATAGAGATTATATAAGAGAGAGAAAACATTATAGGATATGATTGAACATATGAGAGAGAGTGATAGGGAGGATTTTAGGTTTATCATTAGTGGATAGTAGCCAGAAAGGAGAATTTGCTATCTATTTTGAGTACTTTTAGAAGACAAAGAAAATCTTTAATTTTGATCATTAAAGAGACCAAGAAACAAGTCACACTCATATGAACAAGGCGACGAGCAAGCCACAATCATATATTTTTTATTATTATTTTTTATTAAAGTACCATTAGTTTAAATCTTTACTCAATTCGCATTACATGTCTATTTATTTCAATGATTGATTTTTTTTTTTTGGAAACCTTCAACAATTAGTTAAAGTATCCCTCTTTCCTGATTGAGCATGTAAATAAAGGTAATTATTCTTAATATCATCTGTTGTAAACAATACTGCAAAATGACAAGAAGAATGTTATTAGGAATAGACTGAGTCGCGAACTATGTCGCTCTCTTTAGATAATTCACAATACTGCCTTAGAATTGTGCAAGTAGCTGGGAAATCACTAGGTGCTTCCTAAGATAAAATAGCCTCTAAAATTATCATACCGGTGGATTTGCACGGAACCATCAGGTTCAAATCTTTACTCACTTCGCATTACATGTCTATTTATTTCAATGATTGTTTTTTTTTTTTTGGAAACCTTTAACGATTAGTTAAAGTATCCCTCTTTCCTGATTCAGCATGTAAATAAAGGTAATTATTCTTAATATCATCTGTTATAAACAATACTGTGTAATAACAAGAACTGGGAATAGACTGAGTCGCGGATTATGTCGCTTTCTTTAGAAAATTCACGGTATTGTCTTAGAATTGTGCAAGTAGCTAGGGAATCACTAGGTGCATCCTAAGATAAAACAGCCTCTAAAATTATCATACCAATGGATTTGCACGGAACCATCGGGTTTAAATGTTTCCTCACTTTGCATTACATGTCTATATATTTCAAGGATTGTGTTTTTTTTTTTTTTTGCAACCTTCAATGATTACTTAGAATATCCCTCTTTCCTGATTGAGCATGTAAATAAAGGTAATTATTCTTAATATCATCTGTTGTAAACAATACTGCAAAATGACAAGAAGAATGTTATTAGGAATAGACTGAGTCGCGAACTATGTCGCTCTCTTTAGATAATTCACAATACTGCCTTAGAATTGTGCAAGTAGCTGGGAAATCACTAGGTGCTTCCTAAGATAAAAAACCTCTAAAATTATCATACCAGTGGATTTGCACGGAACCATCAGGTTCAAATCTTTACTCACTTTGCATTAAATGTCTATTTATTTCAATGATTGTTTTTTTTTTTTGGAAACCTTCAACGATTAGTTAAAGTATCCCTCTTTCCTGATTCAGCATGTAAATAAAGGTAATTATTCTTAATATCATCTGTTGTAAACAATACTGCAAAATGACAAGAACGATGTAACCGGGAATAGACTGAGTCGCGGACTATGTCGCTCTCTTTAGAACATTCACGATACCACCTTAGAATTGTGCAAGCAGCTGGGAAATCACTAGGTGCTTCCTAAGATAAAATAGCCTCTAAAATTATCGTACTAGTGGATTTGCACGGAACCAATGGGCTTAGCAAAACGCTCAAGGAAGAAATAGTACTGCTCTGATTTTGTGAGAGAAGAGAGAAAGATGAGAGAAAATGAGTTGTTTTTTTGTACAAAAAAAAACTGAGCAAGGGCTATATATATAGTCAAGCCAGCAACCATAAATTCGTTAAGCATTTGAGCCAGAATTCAAACCTGATGTTACAGAATTAAAATCAAAAGGTTACAGAATTAAAGAGTAATTATGTTCCAGCAAATCAGTCATAAAAACGTTTAGCGGAAATCAAGGCACTTAATACTACAATAATTTATAAATCTGTAATTAAAATCATGTTTAAAACTGACTTAAAAAAGGTCCAAAAATATAAAAGCTCATGATCACTCAATTAAGACCTGACTCAACATGATGTGCACACATGAGTATTGGTTGGATTGCTAAGCCTTTCCTCCTTCCACGTAGATGGGTAACCCTTGGGTCACACTCAAGTGAGTGAATATACCTATTTATAAAGTGGTTCAAATTTTTCTATACCACCCATGTGGGACTCCTTAGTCTACATAAGCATATAAGTTCCAACATCATCCTATCAAAAGATATCTACATGATGTGACAATTGAAAAACTAGAAACGTACAGGGAAATATTATGTGGTCACACAAAAATATGTTCCAAGGTTACTTGCCCTGATAAAATTTTGTAAATGCAGAAGACATGAAAGAAGATACACATTGTCATAAACGAAATTCTGAACATAACTTGCTTACCAGTACCTCTCTTCCCTCAACTTCTACCGAAAAGGGATTAGGGAATTGCGAGTGAATATGACGATGATATTTACAACTCTCTGCAAGATCACATATCTTCTCCTCCTCCTCGCCAGCATTTTATGGATAACTTCAAATGCAGATTCTGGAGAACTTCAACCACCTACAGCAAACTATGACCTGAGCATAATGGAGAAGAGGTATAGATATTGGATGGAAGCTCACGGAAAGCAATACAAGGACAAAAACGAATGGGAGCTACGCTTTGGAGTCTACCAGTCTAATGTTCAGTTTGTCAACTATATAAATTCTCAGAACCTCACCTTCAAGCTCCGTGACAACAGCTTCGCAGATATGACAAATGAGGAGTTCAAGTCCATGTATACAGGCAAATTAACAGGCGTATCACCAGGAAAGGATTATGAACCGATCAATACTACCCATCATTCGCCAAGAGAGGTGGACTGGAGGGATAAACATGCAGTTACTCATGTCAAGGACCAGGGCACATGTGGTAACTTATCAACTTAGTCCCATCTGAGAGTCCTCAAGCTCGCTCCTCCTTCACAACATGAAAAATTAATGTATTTTAATTCAATAACTCGTAAATTTAGCAACAAAATTAGGAATAAACATATCCTGCAAATCACCATGAGGCTAGAAGCTCCATGCACAAGCATAAAAGAGAGTGAAATTGGGATACAAGTCATTCTTATATAAATAGTAGAATATATTTAATAGTGAATATGGGATGCAAATCATTCTTATAACAATAGGTTGGACAACCCTTTGCAAGTTAAAAACAAAAACAGGCAGGAAAATTTTCAGCTTGATGCTATCTCAGGTGTCTGCTATAACATGTACTTCTGTATAATATATTGATCATAACTTTGGCTTCCACAGGAAGCTGCTGGGCTTTTTCAGCAATTGCAGCAGTTGAAGGACTCCACAAAATCAAAACTGGGAAGCTGGTTTCATTGTCGGAACAAGAACTGGTAAACTGTGACCGTGGTGAAAATTTAGGATGCAGAGGAGGGTTCATGGAAGCAGCCTTTAAGTACATAAAAGCAAACGGTGGTGTAGCCTCTGAAAAGGAGTACCCTTACACAGGAAGAGATGGAAGGTGTAATGAAGAGAAAAAAAAGCATTATGCTGTGAACATAAAGGGTTACAAGATGGTACCTGACAATGAAGAGGCCCTGCGAGCCATACTTGCCAGGCAGCCTGTATCAGTTGCTATTGATGCTGGTGGCTATGAATTTCAGCTATATGACAGTGGTATATTTGATGGCTTCTGTCGGACAAATCTTAATCATGGTGTTACTGCTGTTGGTTACAGAGAAGAAAATGGCATTAAGTACTGGATAGTGAAAAACTCATGGGGCACTCACTGGGGAGAAGATGGCTATATAAGGATGAAACGTGATACGCCAGGAAATTCAGGTCAATGTGGCATAGCAATGCAAGCTAGTTATCCCATCTAAACTATTTCAAATTTTATTCTCACAATTCCAATGCATTACGCCAGTAACTATAAGTTAAAACATCCATTTTCATACAATCACAAAATTGGACACTTGCTACTTGCTAATAACTCTCAGAAGAGAGTAATAGATGGTATAGTAGTAGCATGTGTCTTGCAATAAAGACATACATTGAAATTAGAAATATCCCTTAACATTTGTTTTGTATATTTCTTGCAACTACTGCTCCCAGGTGAAAGAAAATTTTGCCAAACAATGCGTACGTGACAATGACAACTAAAAAGTCCAGTTTCTTTTACTGCAGTAATACTCAAAACTTTTTAAAGTTGTTGCTTGTGAACAGGCAAAGGTTGTGTGACAAATATTTCTCAAGTTTATCTTTGGCATATAACACGTCAAGCCATCGACAGTATGCTGTATGAATAACATAGTTCAAAATCGGCCAAAACAAACAATCTTGTAGCAGCAATCATCCAAGCTACATGACAAGATAAGAATCAGCAATGCAGACAACTCATACTAGTGGGAACTTATATGATACAACAATGTTTTTCACAACAATGCAACTCTCTTTTCATAATATTATAGTGTCATTAGCAAAATGCTGTAACCATAACATCCTTTAGGCAACAAGGTGGGTAAATGATTGAGAAGAAATAGCAAGTTATAGTAGTCATTTTTTCAACGTAAAGTATTCATGTATAAGCATATAACTTTAAGTTGACAATGGTTCAATGGCTTCCATTCAAATAATAATAATATACTCTGTAATTGGCATAAAGTATGTAACTTTACAGTACAGAGGACATGAACAGAATTAATCATAGTAACCCTGTTACGGACTTCTCTTCATTGCCCCTTTTCTAATTTCTGCACTACCATTGGACAAAGCTATGAGTTCATTTCAGCGAATCTGTGCCTTAATGTACAAGCAAGCTTCCACTCATCAACTCCAATCAATCCCTCGACCACTTTCTGCCTGACCTTAATATAAGGTATGTACCCTTTCCCAGTCATCAGCATTGCCATCTTACCTGCCAAAATAAACTCACTACACTCCAAGCAACCCTCAAGCAGAAGCTCAAAACTCTGGAACCCAACTTGAAATTCCTTTTTATTAAGGTACTCTATCATCTCAGCCGCTCTCCAAATCTCCTTATTTGCACGTAAAGAAGCCACTAACCTCACCAATATCCCTTCCCTAGGTGACAAGTTCAGTGTCCCCACCATTTCCTTCATCATTGCCAACGCCTTATCCGTCTTCCGGAATTCACAGAAAGCAGCTATGACGGTACAGTAACTCTCAACATCAGGAACACAAGCTACCTCAATCATTCCCCTAAGCACCTCAACAGCCTCTTCCAAATAATCAACAGCACAAAGAGACTTAATAACAAAATTACAAGTCCCCGAATCAGGCCGATACCCAATTGTTTTCATGCCTAGAAGAATACTGGGTACTGATTCAACGTTTAGTTTATGACTAATCCACGCTGAGGACAGAGAAAGGTGAATCTGAGGTATAGGAGTACAACCCGAACGAAGCGTACGTTGGAGGGTTGCAAGAGCAAGTGGAAAAGGGTGGGAGCTCTGAAGGATGTAACTTAACAGATAGTGGTAAGTATTCTTTAGGCGGTAATGTGGTTTAAGAGGTATGAAAGATTGTAGCATTTCATCAACTACACTTGTTCTATCACTTAACGTGAAGGAAGACAGAAATGAGAAGGGGTTTTTCTTCTTGCAGAAGTCTTCTGCTGATGTCAAGAGATTAGGGATTTGTATATATGTTTTGTTAGCAACTGCTGTTTTCATAGATTCCTCGAGTGAATTCTGCGGTAATCCTGTATATGAGGAGTAGATTCTGTGAAAAGGGTAACAAAGTTGTTGATGAAGTGAGGGTATTCTGGCGTGTAGGAGAAGTTGGTGTATTGTTCGTTCAGGCATATTGTCAAACACTTGGTGTGCACAATCAGTTATGACTATTTGCGAACACGTTTTTGACGCTCACGAATAAAAGGCAAGAAGATGAGGCAAAGGCTAGTCTTCTTGGCCTAAAGATGGCATTGCAGTGCGAATTTTGGTCAATTATGGTGGAAAGGGATTGCCTGCAGGTGGTGAGGATGGTGCGTCAGAGTCCAAGCCAAGGTACTTAGCTAGGTGTTGGAATTTGGAAAATCTTAATGCTTGCCAATTTGCGAGATTATTGAAGATATTGGTAATTATATATATATATATATATATATATATATATATATATATATATATATATATATATATATATATATATATATATATATATATATATATATATATATATATATATATATATATATATATATCCAATGAGAAGGGTGTTTAAAATAAGAATAATAAAAAGTGATCTTAGTCATTCAAATGGTAAGATCCAACGCTAGAGATTTCATGTAAAAAAATTTAGTTATTATAATAATAAAAATGGTCACTATAATAATAAAAAGAGTCATTATAAATGAAAAAATTATTTAGTTACTATGAGTTAAAAAAGTTTCACCATGTGTACATAAAATATCATCTGTTGGATTTAGGAGATGAAGAGCCAAGATACTTTCTCATCCTTCTTATTTTAAATATCCTTCTTATTCAATAAAAATTCAAAATTTTTTCTCTTTATCAACATTTTCTCTCTTTCATTCTTTTATACCTCCTTCTATATATGTCCACTATGAGCAACGGGTAATAATATGGTTTACTTGAGCCTTCTTTTTTAAAATCATAAAGGCAAAGTATAAGGATAATAAGTAAATGCCACTTTTTATTGACAAATACTTCTCTACATTCAATGCTAGATTTCTTATTTGATCTTCTTTACATGAATCAACCAACTAACCAAGGATTGATAATTGTTGACTATGAAAGCCTTTTGATAGTCAATGTCTTAATAAAAATAGAGATGTATGTGTAAGCAACACATTTTTTTATTGAAAATTTATTATCTTATTCTCCCCCAAAATACATCATATAAACCTTTTGATCTTCCTTTTATTTCACAATGTGTTATTAGCACCAATAATTTTTCAAAACTTTTATACTCTATTTATTGATACAAAACTAACATGTAGGTACTAGCATAGATGGTAGAAAATTATCATGGTGTACTTAAAACTATACATTAAATTTAACTCAGTGTGTAAAAAGGATATTCAGTTGGCCCTAAAATTTACACTCATGATTAAATTAGTTGCTTTTGACCATATCTTATATAAAAACTGCACTCATTATCAGTGTGTAATGCCTAACGACTTAACGAGAAGGGTAACTAGGGTTAGGTTGATATTTGTTACAAAGAAGAATCTTGGAAGGGACATTACATGACTATAATTGTATCTTCTATTATTTTCTATATTACGTGTTTAGTGGGTGACCTACAAATCTCTTATTTTACTCAAATTCCACTTATTAATTAAGTTACATAGCCAATTTAAAGAAATGCTCATAATATATCAATACTTTATAAAAGATAAGCGTTCTTTGATGGATTAAACTATTTAACTAATTAATTATTTATTTATAAATAATTAATAAAAGATAATAGTTATTGAAATAAAGGATAGTAGGATTTATCTGATTAAAAACCGTGCCCTCTGATCTACTCTAATAAAAGACATATGGACCCCATATAAAAAAAATTCACCTTACGTTACAGTTAGTTTTATTTTTTCATCATCATAATATAAATTGTAAAGATATCCAAGATTAAGGTTGGAGAGAGAAGAAGGGTTTGTACTCTACATTTTGAGGTTCTCGAACAAGCAATTTCGATTATGTATTCAAGTTTATGAAACGGTAATCCTAACCTTTATCTTTTGTAATACCCCGTATTATAGACATTATATTAAAAACTTTTATATGATAAGTTATATTAAAAGTTAAATGTATATTATATATTAGCATTTAAAATAAAAGTAGTTTAAGAAAGTTTTAGTATAATTAAATAATTTAAAAAGTATTTTAGCCAAATTATAATTATGGACCTCTATTTATATATTTATTTTATAATTTTATTAAGAAAATTATTTAATTTCATAAATCAATATTTAATTTCTAAATTATTCCATTAAATTCCCAAAAAGCACTCCAAAATATCCCGAAAAATATCCCGAGTATCCACTTTTATTCTAAAATATTCTAGAAGCTTATAAGATATTATTCTTAGAAAAAAAATCAGTTTAAGATATTTATAAAGATTATTTTTAATGTAAAATTAATTATGTTAAGAATCGGATATATTTACCAAAAGAATAATAAAATATAATAAAATAAAAATAAATTCGACCATATCATGATTATTATTTTTAAAAAATTAATTAAAATTATTATTATTATATTTATTTTATCCTAATTTAAAAGATAGTTTTAGTTGAAAAGATAGTTTTAATTTAAAAATAATAGATTTTCAAAAAAAATAAAATTCTAACCTTATCATATCCTTTTTCTATGATTGATAATTCAAAAATAATTATATTATTATTATAAAATTTTATCTTTTTTACTAATTCTAATTGGTCTGTTTTGAATTAAATAATTTTAATTGGTTAAACTATTTAATAATTTAATTATTTTCAAAATAAAAGATTTTTCTGAAAACTTGGTGGATAATTATCATTTTAAATTCATATTTATCTTTTAATTTTTTTAAATCCTAAAATTTATCCTAATTTCTACTATAAATAGACCATTAAATCTCACCTAATTCTTCACACAAAAATCATTAAACCCTTTTTACTTCTCTCAAACTTTCTCCCTTTCTCTCAAACCACTCTCTGCATCTCTTCGGCCACCTTGTGCCACCAATAACCACTAGCCTTCGTGAGCATCCTCTTTCCCTAACTATTTAATTCTTTTGATTATTTTGCAAACTGTTTAATTCTTAAAACTATTTTTAAATTTAATTAAAGTTTTAATATTTTATGCATATTATTGTGTTGCATTATGTTGATTAGTTCATTTTAATTGATAGGAATATCATCTTTAAGTTTAGTAGGAAGTTACTAGAAAGTACTATAATTTAAGGTACATATATGTGTTAAATCTTTTTAAGTGCAATTAAATATTTTTTTGAATTATATTATATTAAGATATTTTATTATGTATTTTTCTAAATAAATTATAATTGAAATTTTAGCCATGCGCCATTTTTTTAAAAATGTATGTTTATATATGGTTATTTATTTAAAATTTCGATTATAAAAAAAAGATGATATACATTTATCTTATTTTATCTAATATGTATCATTTTTCAAAAGGGTCGAATGACATTTGTTATTTAATCATTTTCAATGAGCTTTAATAATTAAAGCAAGGTATTTGTATTTAAAGGAGTTATAAAAGAAGAGTTATTATTATTATAAATTATTGCTTGATTTCATAATCAAGAAGGGTTCATACTTCAAAGTCTACTTGTTGGCAAATAAAAGGAAACTCCAAGGATAGATCCGTAATGGGATAACTAAATTTGGGGTTGGGCACACTTAGGATCAAGCAGGTAATATAAGAAGAGGAAATTGTTTTTATTAAGTGTTTTAATAATTCCATTTGTATTGGATTATTATAAAGAAAGGTTTAAAGTTTATTAATTTATAAGAAGGCAAGTTCGAAATAAAGGAACTTAAAAGTCAAAGTATTTCTTTTAGCATGTATATGTACATAGTGTTTTTTTACACTGACACGTATTTTTCTATTTGTTTTTTATTTTCCCTACTTATCATTTTATGGTGAGTAGGTTTGTAGGAATAAATGTACATGGGAGCATTACATCAAGGGGAGCATATTATTTAGGAGTTTTCATAAATTTTTCTTATTCAATTTTTATACCTTTGGATAATCAAAATTATCTTTTTTAAAAATAAATCGAGTTTTTCTTTTGCTGCAATATAGTAATTAGTTAGCACAGTCGAAGCGTCATAACACGTGGTGGTAATACCCCTAAGTTACTAAAATTACTATCATTATTATTATATTAGTAATTTGGGGGTGTTACATCTTTATTGTGATGTTGTGTATCAAAATGCATCTTGCCTTAAATTTCTCATTAAATCTTTCATAAATTTTAACATTTTGATACATATATCACAAATTATAGTATATGGTTTGGTTTTAAAATACTTGGATACATGTTTCCCAAATAGTTCATGCATGAATTTTGTTCGATTTTATAAAAATTAATATTTTGCAAAATTAACTTAGAGCTTTTATTTATCATGTTGATATAAGTATATGGTGAAAGTTAATTGTATTTTAGTTACATGAACAAAGAGTAATTTGCGAATTAGAGTTTGACTTACCAAATTCATTTGAAAAACGAATTGGGGTTTTCAGACATGAAATTGTTGGTAGAATGTGAAATTGATTGAAGGAAAATGATAGACTCATGTTATAGGCAGTATAAATGTTTTTTATTGCATTTTAACATGCTTCCTTGGTGAGTTACAAATTTATTTTTTTGTGAAGGTCTTGAAACCCTATTTTTCAATTGTAAATCTCCCAAATTGGATGAAATTTGTGTATGGTTTTTATAAATTGATTTTGGGCTTTTGTTTGTTACATGATTATGCATATGTGTGTACCTTCAAATCACATTTCATGAACATTAAATATTTTGGGTTAATTAAAACTGCATTTTTGATAATGTTGTACGCTTTGGCATTTTTGTTCATTGTGTGTTTTGTAAGATAGTGGGCACTTTTGGTATCATATTCTGATAATCATATTTTGATTATCAATTATTTGGTTCTAACGTGCTATTTCAATCAAGTTAAATTAATTGGCCGAATAGAAGATGAATCGGACTCGAATTTTATACTACATTCGACCGAATATGATTCGAGTACGACTCGAATAAAATATAGCTCATATTTAATTTTATTTATTATTTTTTAAAAAAATATTAATTGATTACAAATTTTTATTAATAGTATTTTTCATTTTGTAAAAATAATTTTCTTAACTACAAGAAGGCCCTTTATATAACATTAAACCCAATAAGAGGCTTTAATTTGATCAAAATTTTTCTAAAAAGGCCCTTATTTTTTATATCTTATTTCTTCTTTATCCTTTTCTTAACCATCGATGTGGGAACAAAACTTACATATTTTTTTTTCCTTTTTATCTTAATTTATCATCATATATATATAATTTTATACATGACTTTATTCAACACATACTTTTACCAAAAAAAATGGTTTAAGACTTCAAGTACAATATTATTATTTTAATAACAAGTAATAATAATTCCTACAAGGACTTCTTACATTCCATCTTATTTTTTCATTTATATGTTTATTCTTCTTTTATTTATTTAGAATGAATTGGCCAACAACTTTATTATTCTTTTTGATGTTGCATTTGAGAAATATACTCCTCCTTGTTTTTTTTAAAACCTTGATTTATTATGTCTTAGCTTCTATTCGAGACTAGACTAAATTCTAGACTTGTAATTTTTTATTATAAATTTTAAACAAGAAACTTTAGCTGAAAAAATTGGTTTAATATTTTATAATTTTTAACTCTTAAACTGTTCTAGTATTAATTTATAAAAGTTTTGGGATGTATTTTACAAAATATAGTAAAGTAAATGTTAACAAAATAAAATCATGAGTAGGCTATGAGGCTTACCAAGCCAATTCACCAAGGAAGGTTTTATTATAAAATTTAAGCGGTCCACATTGAAAATTTTAGGATATAGCATGACTATGATTTTATAAAACCTCAACATTGAGAAGGGATGCAATATTATTAAACTCGAGTATTACACATTAAAAAAAGAGTGGGAGATAGTATGAGTAACTAAGTTTATAACTTTCACCTCAAGAAAAGAGGCAATATTATCAAAGTCAAGTGTTCCACATTGATAAAAATTAAGAGATAGTATGAGAAAATAATTTTTTAAACCCAAAGGAAGTTTTTACCATATAGCTAAGTGTCCCATATGGAATAAAAATTGGGAGATATCATGAAAGGATAACTTTATAAATACCCACATTGAAAAAGAGAGGCATTATAGTAAAAGTCAAGTGTCCCACATTGAAAAAATATTGAGAGATAGCATGAAAATAAGTTTATAGACCCCAACATTGAAAAATGGAGGATTTATCATAAAATTTGAGTGTCCCACATTAAAAAAAAATTCTAGATAGTATTAGAGAATAACTTAATAAAGTCCTGCATTAGAAAAGAGAAGCTTTATATAAAACTTAAGGGTCCCACATTGAGAAAAATTAAAAAATAATTTGAGAGAATAACTTTATAAATACCACAAAAAAGGAAATTTTTATCATAAAACTTAAGTGTCCCACATTGAAAACATTTGGAAATAGCATAAGAGAATGGTTTTACAAGCCCTCACATTAAAAAGGAGAGGCAATATTATTAACTTAAGTGTCCCACATTGAAAAAATTTAGGAATAGCAATGAGAACATAGATATATAAACCAACTTGGGTTTACGTTGAGCTTAGTTGAGTTCAACTTTTGGTTTATCAGATTATAATAGAGATCTAATGGTTCCAATCGGATTTGGAGGATTATAAACCTGACTCCAACCAATTGTCATTCCTACCTCCAACAAGTCCAAAGTAAAATCTTGGCCTCAAGACCCTCAAATGAGCATGCAAGTCGATATTAACCTAGAATGTAGGAGTTGAGAGGTCATATTAGTTAACATCATTGATCACTCTAACAACAATAGAAATATTATGTGATTAACAACATAACACAATATGATAATTTTAAAAAGAAAAAAAATAATTAACAAATTAGCCTACTCCTGCACCCTCCAAGAAAAAGAAAGAGAGTTTACGTGAACTAACTTTCTCCTAGTCTAGAATGACAATATTCTAATACACTCTCCCATAATTATTAGCTTGTGTTATATCCTAAATTATAAGAAGTATTTCAACCGAGTAATCAACATATCTCTCAAGAGTTCAAGAGGCAATTAAAATACTAACTAGTAAATACCATTACAATTCTCAAATTTAATCTAAAGATGCTCCTAGTGGTGATTACATAATAAGCTCGTCATTGAAGACTAAAAGCTTCAATATTGCAAGGTTATAATAGGTCATTCTCAAATTGTAGCATTTTTTACCCAAGTTTGACCAAACATTGGGAAGAATACTTTTGCATTTCAAGAGCACCATAAATGGCCACAGCCACACAACCAGAGATATACGTAAAAAATAAACTTTGCAACATATATCCGTTGACAATGCAAACCCAAAGAGAATGTCTGGTACATTGTTCTAAATGCTCATAACAAAGTATGTTACGTTTCATTATTACTTGTTGATTATTATGAAAGGTGAGGTAACATTCTCCTTTTCATAAGGGTAACCATTCCATTGTCACCCACTCATTGCTCTTCCTAGTTTTGTAGTAACAAAATGTGTTATACTCTTTAATTCCAATATGATATAACTCATATAAGGAATATATCTACCTATTTTTACCAAAGAATTAATAATTTTAACAGTTAACAATACTTTTGTCTTCTTGATAGTTTCCATTCATACTCTTTTACTAGATTCAAATCAAATAGTCAAACATGCACTCGAACTTATTATGGCTTGTTATGGCTCCCATGTACATATCACGATGGACTTGTTATGGCTCCAGCCGTTTGTGGCTTCTTTATGAAAGACCAAGCTAGTGTGTGAGTGGGCCAAAGTAAAGCTGAGCTGACCATAGATGCGACCAAGTGAGTAGACACACTAAAGCCGTGTAAATGGTGTATGTGTATGTGCTCAACCAAGGTTAATTAGAGTATAGGTCAAGCATGATTTTCACTATATATATAAACTAACTCAAGTGAGAAATTAGAAAGTCAAAAATAGAGAGAAAAAGAGAAAAAGAGAGACACGCAAGACACGAGAGAAGTGGGAGAGTTGGTGCTATTTTTCATAGGTTTTGCGATAGCATTCACAAAAACTTATAATGCCAGAGTTTCAACCGTCGGATCATGCTGAAATTTGATAAATTTTTTGAAGACATATATATATTTTTTATGAATGATTGGATCATTTGTTTGAGTCTTGATTTGTCAGATATTGCATCTGGACATAACCCTCTATTTTGGTAATTTTTTTACCTTCTCTTCTTATTAATTCTCTTATGTATGAACTTGTTAGTGGGTGGGGAGTTGTTGTGAACTATATTGGGTTCATTTTGTACTCAATTTTATCATAATAAGAGAAGAAGAAAGGGTGGACTCTTTATACGTCCCATGCTTTTTATTCTTCGCATTAAAGGGATTTTCCACGTAAAAATATCAGGTGTTATTTGCTTTATCCTCTACTTTATATTATTTATATGCTTGTTGTCCATAATTGGTTTTGTGCATAGATATTGGTTTAGTGAGTTGGATATATATTAGGAAGTATTTTTTGGTTGCTTGTCTTGAATCGATCTTGTGGGTATCCATGGGTCCTACAATTGGTATTAGAGTAAGGTTTAATTTTAACTGTTATTATGGAGTATAGTAATAGCAATTCAATGGTTAAATTGACATTAATCAATTATTCCATATAAAGACCAATGATAGAGGACTTGTTGTTTTGTAAAGACTTGTATAACCCAATTGATGATATAACTTATACTAGTGATTATGTTTCCAATCCTACAAAACCATGTAGAATGGAAGATAAAGAATGAGAAAAGTTGAAAAGAAAGACTTTAGAAAATATTCGACAAAGGGTTAATATTAGCATTTTCAACAATGTGTCTCAAGAGTCCGACCCATATGATTTGTGGAGGAAATTGGAAGGTCTTTATAAAAGAAAGACCACTCATTACAAAGCTTCATTGATAAAGATACTTGTTAATTTGAAGTTTAAAGTTTAAAGGTGAAAAGTTTGTGTCTAACCATCTTAGTATTTTTCAAGACATTAATAATAAGTTGATGGCTATGAAGATTACTCTTGATGATGAATTAGACTATATCTCTATTGAGTTCTTTTTCATATAGTTGGGAAACCTTAGTTGTGACTATTAATAACTATGCTCTGTATGGTGTGTTATCTTTGGATGTGATTAATGAATGTATGTTCATTGAAGAAATCAGAAGAAATAAGACGGGAGATAAAAACTCACATGCTCTTGTTGTTGAGATTAGAAGAAGAAGCAAGAGTAAGAGTCCTAAAGGTTGTGGTAACTGAAAGGGAAGGTCCAAGTCTAGAGATGGAAATAAGGAGATTAGGACATGTCACTATTGCAACAAACCTTGTCATTTGAAGAAATTTTTTTATCGATGTAAGAAAGAGAAAGGTAAGAAGCAAGCCTTACCAAAGGAGGGAGATGACAAAAACACCATAACAACTATATCAAAACATGAGGATATGGTTGGCTTTGTTTGTACTGCCAAAGAGTGTCATTATATTAATGGCTCATCTTCAAAAAGGCTGATAGATTCAGGAGCTTTATACCATTATAGTCCTAATAAGTAGTACTTCATGAACTACCAAGGAGGAGATTTCGGTTAAATGGGTAAAAAAAAGTTTAGCAAGCATTGGAATAGGTGATATTTGTGTGAGAACAAATGTTGGCACAAGCTTATATTGAAGAATGTGTGTCATATTCTTGATAGGCGCCTCAATTTATTAGCTACATGTGTTTTTGACAAAGAAGGCCATCAATATAGCTTTCGTGGTGGTAGATGGCCGAAAACTCACTAAAGATACAATGTTGGGAGAGTCGTGCTGCACTTTGTATAAGACTTACCTAAATGTATGTTTTAGTGAGGTGAATGAAATTGAAGAAAAGAATTCTCTTAATTTATGGTAGATGGCCGGAAGCTCACTAAAGATTCAATTTCTCATTCCTATTAATAAATTTGTTGCACTTGACCCCTGTGATTATTGTTTGGCAGGAAAGTAACATAGAGCTTTCTTTTCTAGGAAGTTTACAAGGAAGCAGGTGAAGTTAAAGTTAGTACACTCTGATGTTTTTGGTTCCATTGAAATGGAATATCTTGGTGGCAATCATATATTATTTTGTTACTTTCATTGATGATAATACTCAAAAAAGTTTGGTGTATATGTTAAAGAGCAAGAGCCAAGTCTTTAATATATTCAAAAAATTCTATGCCATGGAAGAAAGGGAGACAGATAGAAAATTAAATTTTCTAAAAAATGACAATGGTGGTGAGTATAAATCAAAAGATTTCAAGACTTATCGTTCCCATCATGGCATTAGACACAACAGGACAGAGCCCAATATACCACAACACAATAAAATTTCAAAGAAGATGAATAGAACCATTGTGGAGAAGGTAAGGAGTATGCTTAGAATGTCTAATATGCCTAAGACATTTTATGGGTGAAGTAGTATATTGTGTTGTGTACTTACTCAACTAATCCCCTTTGATTCCTCTTGGTCATGACATTCTAGATAGATTATGGAAAGGGTGTAACCCTTCTTATTCTCATTTGAGAGTATTTGTATGCAAGGCATACATGCATTTTCCAAAAGAGCAAAGTTTAAAGTTTGACTCCAATACTAATTTGTGCATATATGTTAGCTACGGTGATGAAGAATATGGTTTTATATTATACAACCCTAAGGAGAAGAGGATTTTAAGTAGCAGATATGTAGTATACTTTGAGCACTAGATGGGTGCAATCTTCTAAATACGAGGTACAATTCTATTTTTGAGTCTATTGTTGATAGTACTAATGTTTCTTCCTCTACTCCCTCTATTATTCAGCCAATATATGACATTATATTGTTGAGATGACACTTGATGGTAATGCTAGTGAGGTACAACCTTATCGAAATATACCAAAAATTGATGAAGATTGTGATTGATGTGTGCATCAATGTGAACGACGAGCATGTTGAAGAATTATTCCAAGAAAGTCAAGAAAGCATGAATCTATACTTGGAAGCGTCTTCAATAGGTCAAACTTACTATCGGGGGCATCAAGACAAAGCCACGCTTTGTATGGTGGCGTTCTTGGGAGTTCTTGAAGCTTCTTGATAGTTCTTTAAGGTTTCTTTAAAAGCTTTCTTAGATTTTGGTCTACAAGTTTTTACCTTTCACTTGAAAGGGTTTTTCTTGGTTTAGACCTTAGGTTTCTTTATGTTCTTAATTATTTTTGTACGTGTGCGTAGTTAATTAAGTTGGAGAATCGTGTAACGTTACTTGGCGCACAAGGTTAAGTTAGGTTTCCTATTTCAAGAGGGATTCCTACTCAAAATTGAAAGTGGCGGCTGCTTGGAGATCAAGGCAAAGTGGAAGAGTTTTACTCAAGCTAGAACTCTAATATGCTTAGAAAAAGTAGGAGTTTTACTCAAGCTAGAACTCTAATGTGTTTAGAAAAAATAGGAGTTTTACTCAAGTTAGAACTCTAATATGCTTAGGAAAAGAAGGAGTTTTATTCTAGTTAGAGTTCTAATAGTCTTAGGAAAGGATTGCTATAAATACTCCATGTAATTCACGAATTCATTCATTCATTCACGATTTGAGCAATACAAAACACATATTTTTGAGTGATATTTTGGTTGGATTGCCTAAATATTTCTTTGGCTAACTTGCGAGTTGGTTGCTGTTTTGGGTGTTTTAGTTAAAACATTCATTGGTTTGATTAATTAGGTGGACTCTTAATTAATTAAACTCAGTTCTAGCCTAGTTCTTGGTGATTTATCTGTATAGGACGAAGCTTAGAACATATCCTTGTGATAACTTGGTTTTCGGATCAAGAATCACATCATCGTGGTATCAGAGCTGTTGGTGACGTTTAGCTTGGAATGTTTGTCTGAAATTTTGTGGGAGGATTTAGAAAACGTAGATCAACATTGTCTCAAAATTTCGTGTCAATCGGACGCGTAACAAAGTCTGTGCAACCTCAAACTTTTGAGATTGTTACACGTAGTTGCGATCTGGAGAACGGTTTTTATTTGCTTCAAGAATCAATCAAGATTCAATCTTTTAATCAAGATTTTTGCATAAACTAACCTGGTTTGTGTAGGAGCAATGAGTGACGAAGAAATCCCAGGGATTCCAAGGGGTTTGAACCTTGATCAAGCGCATAACTTACGAAGGGATCGTCAAATAGAGCGATTGTCACAACAATTGCAAGAAGTATTGGCTAGGCTTGACGAACGTGACAAAACTTCATCTTCAAGGAAGAACAAATCAGTTACAAGTTCTAGTTCAAGTGAAGACGAATATGAAAGGAGTAAAGCAAGTAGATCACGCCATAAAGATTCATCTTCAAGTGATGAACCTAGAAGGCATAGACGGAAGAACAAGGCCAAAGATGATGACCGAAATATAAGGTTAGATTTTCCAGAATTCAATGGTAGTATGCTAGACCCCGAAAAATATTTTGAGTGGGTTAGAAGAGCGGAAACACTCTTTGATTACAAGGAGTATGATGAACGAAAGAGGTGCAAAATTGCTGAATTAAAACTCACGGGTTATGCGAGTTTATGGTATGATAATCTCAAGAAAAAGAGACGCAAGGAGGGACGATCCAAGATCACTACTTGGACACAATTACAGAAATATATGAAGCGTCAATTTGTGCCCCATGAGTACGTGCAAGAAGTGTATCTCAAGATGCATACTTTTAAGCAAGGAAATCAATCCGTGGAGGCTTATTTGTGTGAATTTGAGAAACTATGTTTATTGTGTGATTTAGAAGAAATTCTAGAGCACAAAATAGCACGTTTTATTGCAGGTTTGAACAAAAATGTTCAAGAGAAGATTGAATTGCACGAATACTATTCATTTGAAGAAGTATGCAAGGCAGCCATTAAGGTTGAAAAACAATTCAAGGCCAAGAAGACCTCAAGTGTGAAGTCGTTCACACGCACGTTCACAAAGGCTAGTGACAAGCCTACCTTTGATAGGACTTCTTCTAATTCGTATGCTAAAGATAACAAACCCAGAAACGAAGCTAGCAAGAAGGTGACCGAAGATAGAAAATGTTTCAAATGTGGGAGTGTTGGCCATATAGCAAGCAATTGCTACTCAAAACGCACTATGACGGCTCAAGAATGGGAAGAAGAGAAAGCTAGGTGCGAGGGAAGTAGTGACATGGAGGTTGTGGTCGAGCAAGAACGTGATTTTGAAGAAGAGGAGGGTAGTGCCGAAGAGGTTGATGGTGAAACGCAAGGAAAGAGCTTGGTTCTAAGGAGAGCTCTTCACTCTAAACCTATGCCCGTTGAAGAGAATCAAAGAGAGAAAATCTTTTTAACAAGGTGCAAGGTGGAAGATCGATTGTGTGACGTAATAATAGACTCGGGAAGTTGCACAAATGTGGTGTCTACAACTTTGATCAACAAATTAGAGTGGCCTACAACCGATCACCCAAAACCTTACAAGCTACATTGGCTCAATGATGCTAGTGACATAAAGGTAACGAAGCGAGCCCTAATCACCTTTTCAATTGGCAAATATCATGATAAAGTTTTATGTGATGTATGCCCCATGGATGCTTGTCATATCTTATTGGGTAGACCATGGCAATATGATAGATTTGTCAAGTTTAATGGTAGGACAAATGTGTATATAATTCAAAACGGGAAGGGGGAAAAATCATATGCATTGAAACCACTTGTTGATCATAGAATTAACCCTAGTTCGAAAGGTGCATATTTAATTGGGGAAAAGGAGTTGGAGAAAGAGATCAACAATAACAATATGGTATATATTATGGTGGCTAACAATGTGCAAGTGAATGAAAGTAAACAAGAAAAGAGGCCCGTGGAATTAGAAGTGGTATTGCAAGAGTATTGTGATGTTTTTCCTAGTGAATTACCACCGGGATTACCACCAATTCGTGGTATTGAACATCAAATTGATCTTATTCTGGGAGCTCCACTACCTAACAAGGCAGCATATAGAAGTAATCCAGAAGAAACAAAGGAAATACAACGTCAAATAGAGGAATTGATGCAAAGAGGCTACGTGAAAGAGAGTATGAGCCCATGTGCCGTGCCTGCATTGCTAGTTCCAAAAAAAGATGGGAGTTGGCGTATGTGCATTGATAGTAGGAGTGTGAACAACATAACCATCAAGTATAGATTTCCTATACCTAGACTTGATGATTTGTTAGACGAATTGCATGGTTCAAAGCTATTTTCCAAGATTGATCTTATGAGTGGCTATCATCAAATACGCATGAGGGAAGGAGATGAATGGAAGACGGCTTTCAAGACTAAAGTGGGGTTGTACGAGTGGTTAGTCATGCCTTTTGGTCTAACCAATGCGCCTAGTACATTTATGAGATTGATGAACGAGGTGTTGAAACCATTTCTTGGAAGGTTCGTAGTTGTTTACTTGGATGACATATTAATTTATTCTGAAAATTTCAATGATCATCTAATGCATTTGAGAAGCGTTTTTGAGGTTCTTAGGGAGAAGAAGTTGTACGCAAAATTGGAAAAATGTTATTTTCTTGTTCCTAGCGTGACGTTTCTAGGGTATGTAGTATCCAAAGATGGTGTGTCCGTGGATCAATCCAAGGTTGAAGCTATCAAGACTTGGCCCGTACCTACCAATGTGAGTGAAGTTAGATCGTTTCATGGTCTAGCGTCATTTTATAGAAGATTTGTGAAGAATTTTTCCACGATAGTTGCACCTATGACTGAATGCTTGAAGAAAGACAAGGGAAAATTCGAGTGGACCAAGGAAGCCCAACGTGCATTTGATTTGGTCAAAAGGAAGCTATGTGAAGCACCCGTACTTGCATTGCCAGATTTTTCACAACCATTTGAGGTAGAGACCGACGCTAGTGGTGTGGGGATTGGTGCCGTTTTGGTTCAAAAGAAGCGCCCTATTGCCTATTTTAGTGAGAAATTAAACGGTGCTAGATTGAACTATTCTACCTATGACAAGGAGTTCTATGCTATTGTGCGAGCATTGGACCATTGGAGTCACTATTTGCGCCCAAATCACTTTGTGTTGCATAGTGATCACGAAGCTTTGAAGTACATTCATGGTCAACAAAAATTGAACCCTAGACATGCTAAATGGGTAGAGTTTCTACAAGCTTTCAATTTTTCTTCAAAGTATAAAGAGGGGAAAGCAAATGTAGTGGCCGATGCACTATCTAGAAGACACACGTTGCTTGGAGTATTGAATTGTAAACTACTTGGTTTCGAGTTAATCAAGGAGTACTATAAGGGGGACGTGGATTTCTCTACAATCCTAGAGGAGTGTTCCAAGGGGGCCGTAGGTTCCTATGTTTTACAAGAAGGTTTTCTTTTCAAGGGGAATCATTTGTGCGTGCCTAAGTGTTCTATTAGAGAATTAATAGTAAGAGAAGTGCATGGAGGAGGGATAGCGGGACATTTTGGCATAACGAAAACATTAACTATGCTGCAAGAGCATTTTTATTGGCCTAGAATGCTAGCGGATGTACAATCAATAGTTTCTAGGTGTGCAACATGTCAAAAAGCCAAGGCTACGTTTCATCAAGGCTTATATACGCCCTTGCCCATGCCAGATTCACCTTGGGAAGACGTGTCTATGGATTTTGTAGTTGGTTTGCCAAGGACTCAAAGAGGAAAGGACTCAATCATGGTTGTAGTGGATCGATTTTCCAAGATGGCTCATTTCATACCTTGTCACAATGTGGACGATGCTATGAAAGTGGCGGAATTGTATTTCAAGGAAGTGGTGAGACTACATGGGTTGCCGAACAGTATTGTGAGTGATCGTGATACAAAGTTCATGAGTTTCTTTTGGAAATCACTATGGAAGTTGGTGGGAACAAAGCTGTTATTTAGTACATCATATCACCCGCAAACGGACGGACAAACGGAGGTAACAAATCGAACTCTTGGTGTGCTTTTACGTGGACTAGTGAGCAAAACACAAAAAGATTGGGATATTAAGCTTGCTCATGCCGAGTTTGCTTACAATAGATCACCTACTTATGCCACAAAACACATGCCATTTGAAGTTGTTTATGGTGTCAATCCAAGAATGCCCATTGATTTGATTGAAATTCCAAAAGGGGAATTAATTCACAAAGATGCCGAGGCTAAAATCAATTACATGATGAAGCTACACGCACAAGTTAGAGCTAGGATTGAACGTGTCAATGAACTCTACAAAGCACGAGCTAACAAGAACAAAAAACCACAAAGTTTTGAAGTTGGCGACTTGGTGTGGCTACACTTGAGAAAAGAAAGATTTCCTAGCAAACGAAAGAATAAATTGATGCCAAGAAGTGAGGGGCCGTTCAAGATTATTGAGAAGATCAATGAGAATGCATATAAGCTTGAATTGCCGGGAGAATATGGTGTAAGCGCAACATTTAATGTTGGAGATTTGGTGAAGTATTTGCCAGATGATGCTATTGAAGATTTGAGGGCAAATTCTTTTGAAGAAGGGGAGGATGATGCGTGCATCAATGTGAACGACGAGCATGTTGAAGAATTATTCCAAGAAAGTCAAGAAAGCATGAATCTATACTTGGAAGCGTCTTCAATAGGTCAAACTTACTATCGGGGGCATCAAGACAAAGCCACGCTTTGTATGGTGGCGTTCTTGGGAGTTCTTGAAGCTTCTTGATAGTTCTTTAAGGTTTCTTTAAAAGCTTTCTTAGATTTTGGTCTACAAGTTTTTACCTTTCACTTGAAAGGGTTTTTCTTGGTTTAGACCTTAGGTTTCTTTATGTTCTTAATTATTTTTGTACGTGTGCGTAGTTAATTAAGTTGGAGAATCGTGTAACGTTACTTGGCGCACAAGGTTAAGTTAGGTTTCCTATTTCAAGAGGGATTCCTACTCAAAATTGAAAGTGGCGGCTGCTTGGAGATCAAGGCAAAGTGGAAGAGTTTTACTCAAGCTAGAACTCTAATATGCTTAGAAAAAGTAGGAGTTTTACTCAAGCTAGAACTCTAATGTGTTTAGAAAAAATAGGAGTTTTACTCAAGTTAGAACTCTAATATGCTTAGGAAAAGAAGGAGTTTTATTCTAGTTAGAGTTCTAATAGTCTTAGGAAAGGATTGCTATAAATACTCCATGTAATTCACGAATTCATTCATTCATTCACGATTTGAGCAATACAAAACACATATTTTTGAGTGATATTTTGGTTGGATTGCCTAAATATTTCTTTGGCTAACTTGCGAGTTGGTTGCTGTTTTGGGTGTTTTAGTTAAAACATTCATTGGTTTAATTAATTAGGTGGACTCTTAATTAATTAAACTCAGTTCTAGCCTAGTTCTTGGTGATTTATCTGTATAGGACGAAGCTTAGAACATATCCTTGTGATAACTTGGTTTTCGGATCAAGAATCACATCAGTGATATTGTTGAATCTTCATCAGATGAGAAAGAGATACATGAAGATGAACACCATATAGTTCAAAACTATGGTGAAGTGGTTCATGAGCTGGGGAGCCGTCTAACCCTCTAGTTGAAGATATATATGTTTGAAGCTCACAAGAGAACACAAACCATTAACAAATTATCCTTGTTCATAGTTCATTCTTATTACCGATGAAGGAGAGCCGGAGAACTATCAAGAAGTACTGTCTCTTGATGAGAAAAATGTGTGGCTTGATACTATCAAGAAAGAGATGGATTCCCTACAAAAGAATAAGACTCATGAGTTAGTGAAGCCTTTAAAAGGCAAGAAAATCTTGAAAAATAGATGAGTTTTTAAGAATAAGAAAGATGGTGAGAAAATTGTGAAGCAAAAAGCTAGACTTATAATCAAAGGATGCAATCAGAAAAAGGGCATTGATTTTGATGAGATTTTATCTCCTATAGTCAAAATGACTTCTACCTGAGAAATTATGGGCTTAGCAACATGTATTGATTTGGAGTCAGAGTAGCTTGATGTGAAAACTTCTTTCTTACATGGTGACTTATTGACTTACATGAAGAAATCTACATGGAGCAGCCTAGAGGATTTGATATACAAGGAAATGAAAAGCTTGTTTATAAATTAAAGAAGACTCTTCATGTGCTAAATCAGGCACCAAGGTAATGGTGTTGAACATTTGCTCTATTAATGATATGAAATGGTTATAAACGGACTTATGCCAATCCTTGTGTGTATTTCAAGAATTTTCCCAGAGGTAACTTCATCATCCTTCTTTATATGCAAATGATATGCTGATAGTTGGATAAGATACAAGGATGATTTCTAGTCTAAAAAAGGACTTATTTAACTCATTTAAAATAAAAGGTTTGGATCCTACAAATTAAATCCTATGGAGATTGGTCATGATAAGAAGCCTAAGAAATCACAAGAGAAGTATATTGAATGGGTGCTTAAAAGGTTCAATATAAAGAACGCAAAATTGGTTAGTTAGCACTTGGAGTTCTTCAAGCTTTGTAAGAAAGTTTGTCCAACAACAGAGAAGGAGAAGGAATTTATGTCTTCTATTCTTTATTTTTCTGCTATTGGTTCTTTGATGTATGATATGGTGTGTACAAGAACAGATATTGCACATACTGTTATATTAGTGAGTATAAACTTATCCAATCTGGGTAAGGCTCACTGGGAAGTTGTAAAGTGGATTCTCATATACTTGCGGGGCACTTCCAAAATGAGTTTGCGTTATGGAAGTGACAAACCTATTCTTGAAGGTTATATAGATGTAGACATGACAGGTGATCTTGATAAGAGAAATTCTACCTCAGGTTATGTGTTTACATTTTCAAGGGCAGAGTATATAGCAGTCATGGAAGCAAGCAAAGAGATGTTATGGATTAAGAGGATTTTAAACTTGGGGTTGAAGCAAGGTGAGTGTGTAGTATTCTATGACATTTAGAGTGTTATGAATTTGAGAAGGAATGTAATGTGCCATGCTCACACCAAGTATATTGATGTTAGATATCATTGATTATGAAATGTGATTGAGGACAACCATTTAAAGCTGAAGAAATCCCATACCAACAAGAAAGGTGTGGATATATTGACTAAGGGTGTTCTTGTGGGCAAATTTACTATTTGTAGTAAGGTGTGAGATTAAAGTTCAAGTGATTTTGAAGGTTATTGTATTCCCTGTGTTGGGATGGAAGGGGAGGTTGCTATGGGTCCAGGACTTTGTAGCTTCAGTATGGTAGAACAAGCTAGTGTGTGAGCGAGCCAAAGTGAAGTTGAACTAACCGCAGATGCAACAAAGTGAGTTGGCTAATCAAAGCCGTGTAGACAATGTATGTGTATGTGTGTCATGAGTCTCACTATATATTTATATATTCTAACTCAAGTGAGAACTTAAACGGTCATAAAAAGAGAGAAAAAGAGAGAGACATATAAGACACAAGAGAGAAGTTACAGAGGTTGTGCTATTTTCGTAGGTTTTGCAACAACCTTCACGAAAACATATAATGCCAAAGTTTCAATCGTTGGATTGTGCTGAAATTTGGTCAGTTTGTTAAGGACATATATATCTTTGTTATCTATAGTCATTTGTTTGGGCCACAATTTTTCATATATTGCATCTGGACATAAGCCTCTAATTTATTGAATTTTCACCTTCTCTTCTCTTCTTGTTAATTATCTTATGTATGAACTTGTTGGTGGATGGTGAGTTGTTATGAACTATAATGGGTTCATTTTGCCCTCAATTTTATCATAATAAGAGAAGAAGAAAGGGTAACTCCTTATACGTTTTGTGGTTTTTTTCTCTTCACATCGAAGGGATTTTTCACGAAAATATCATATGTTGTTTGCCAAATTTTCTGTATTATATTGTTTATATGCTTCCTGTCCATAATTGATGTTGTGCCTAGATCTTGGTTTAGTGAATCGGGCATATACTTTAAAGTGTTCTTTGGTTGATTGTCTTGAGTCAATCTTGTGGGTATCATTGATATACCCCTAGCTCCTATAGGACTTTATAAACAAAAGAATTGTATAGCACTCTTTTTCTTAATCTTTCTCAAATTCATGTTAGTAAACGCTTACATAGATACGATGCCTAGAGCTACTAGTGTTAGTTCTTTTTTGAAATCAAACTCCAATTAAATTTCAAACTTTTAAATTATGCTGGTAATACAGTATTGTAGCACGAGCTATGTCCCCACTACTTAGATAAAGGTTATACATCCTATTATCAAAAAGACAAACAAAAGCTATCAATTTAAAAATTTCCTATAAATTGCACTCTACCATATCTATGGCATAACATATCAAAACCTCCGGTTGTCAATAATCAAATTCACTAAGCTTTATCCAAAGTACTTCCCTTCAAGTTCATCTCATTTCAGTAACACATTCTCACTTTCACAAAGCATCACTACTCTGCTCATCCGTGATAATTAACCTAATCAAACATGAAACCCTAACAAATATTCTTATTATTACACAATTCAAAGAAACCAATATGAAAGACATAATACTTCTTATTGAAAACTTAAACTACAATACATCCTTTTATTAAACTTAGTATAAAACCTGGTATTATAAAGATCAATGTGCCTTAAATCACATGAAGATAAAACCAAAGGTATACCACTAAAACGCTAAAACGGACTATAAATTCCCAAAAGATAGGCTTGCAACAAAAATTTTAACAGCAATCAAACCTTCATAAGTAAGACTATAAATTTCAATAATCATCTAAAAGAAAAATTATACCTTAAATTAGAAAATGAGACCAAAATAATGACCACAATGTGGACATATTTGTGTCGTTTAGACCTAGATGTTGACCAAAAAGGCTCACATAGAGTACAATTACCACTATCATCAATAAAAGTTTATCCCTCAATTTGTACCTCATTTAGAGGATTTTAATAAAGATTCTAATTAGGATATGAAGAGGAGGATAGAGAATGGTAGAGTATCAAGGAGATGGATTTCGCGGAGATAAGGAGGAGGAGATATTTAAGCTGAGGCTATGATGAAGAAGATGATACAGACTCTAGAGTGATTGATGAAATGGCATCTATGCCTCTCCATTAACATTAATGTGAGGCTATGATCTATAGAGCATCTCATTGCCAGCTCAGAGGAAGCTTAACATTACATATAGTTTCTAGTTATAACAGAATTTGTATTATTCCCTTGGTTTAAGGGAAAGTGAGTTACTTAGTTACAAAACTCTTCTATATATACATTCGTTGCTATAATACTTATATATACTCCCTTCCTCTCTTCTCTCTGAAATATATAGAAAAATTCAAGAATTATTTCATGGTATTAGAGAAGGTGCATGAAATAACATAATATTGCAAATTTTCTACGCTTAAATCAATTAGCAACAGTTGATTTCATCGACAAATCTATTGTTGATTCAATTCAATGAAAAATTGTGAGTAAGTTGATCAAATTTTATCAATTAAGGAAATTAATCTTTTGCACTATTAAATAGTTAGTTCAATTTTCTTGAAAGATGACAACAAATATAGTTACACATAATCCAATTACATCTAATCCAACTTCACCATACCACATTAATCCTTTTGAAAATACTATATTACCTATAGTATCTGAAAATTTTTATGGTGAAGCATATGAAGAATGGAAAAGAAGTATGATCATAGCTTTAGCAACAAAGAATAAGCTAGGTTTTATGGATGAAAGCTTACCAAAACCAGCACAGCATGATCCAAGTTATGCAGCTTGGAAGAGGTGTTTTATAATCATCATATCTTACACTTTAAGATCTCTTGAGTCTTCCATCTCTAGGAGTGTTTTATTCTTAGAAACTTTTCAAGAAATATGGAAGGAATTGGAAGAAATATTTTCACAAACCTTTGGACCACAGATGTATAGCTTACAATAATCTTTGACAGAATTGAAGCATGGTTCAAAGACCTTTGTGATAAAGTTCTTCACTCAGATCATGGCAATTTGGGACCAGATTAATCAAGTAAATCCTCTACCATCTTGTATAAATTCTAGATGCACATGTACTAAAGTATTCTTAAAGTAGCAATAGAAAGAGAGATTGGTTCAATTACTAATAAAGCTAGATAACAAGTTTAAAGCAGTTAGAACCAATATCTTGATGATGCAACCTTTACCGACAATTTTCATGGCATTTAAGCTACTTGTTCAAGAAGAAAACAAAGGCAAGCTAGTGTGATTGATTAATGAAGAATCAAGAAATATAGCTATGATGCTTACCACAGATTACAAAAGAGGACACAAGAATAATCTATAAGGCCTCATAATGACTTTTCAGTCAACAAATGGTAATAAATTGGTGATTTTTGGATTAAGGCCTTACTATGATCATATATAGTTGGGAAATTCTTTAAATTTCATAGGTATCCACCAAACTTCATTAAAGGTAAAGGGAAGAAGGTTGTTGCAATGACTAGTTGTATAGATAAAGAGGAAGACTCAGAAGAACACAATATTCACATATCAAGCGTTCAATATAACAACATTCTCAAGGCTCTACAATCTCAAGACATTGATACGCCTACTATGTCACAGGCTAATGTAGTAAGTACATGTCATCTAATTGCTCAAATATCAAATGGATAGTTGATAGCGGGGTAATTAATCATATATGCTAAAGTCTAGATTTGTTCAAGACATACAAGATCTTTGATAAATGTCCCAATACTATAGTAATCATTGATGATTATGGAGCATATAGGAATAATATCTCTTAATAATGGTATTATAGTGCAAAATGTGTTACATGTACCAGGGTTAAGGTTAATTTGATTTCCACTCATAAACTTTTAGAGATTTAGCTGTGAAATCATCTTCACTCGTGATAAATGTTGGATTTAGGGATTAAACTAGAATCAATCAGTGGTTCTTGGTAATCTGGTGTCAGGTCTATATGTTGTTGATAACTAAATAGTGAGCAAGCAAGTATAAGCAGCGAAAATAGTTGATTCTAACATAACTAACAAGACTTATGATGATGCAAAGCTTTGGCACCTTAGATTGGGACATACACCCTTCAATAAATTGTATCTAGTCACTCTATATTTGATAGTAAGGCTAAGAGTGGAATAGTGTGCCAAATTTGTCCTAAAGCAAAGAAAACCTTTTCATGCTAGCATGATAATATTATAATGTCCTTTTATAGTGCTATATGTTGATATATGGGTCCTTATAAAACTAAAACTCATGATGGTTTAGTTATTTTTCTTATTGTTGTAGATTACTTCTCAAGGACTACATGGACATTTCTCAAGAAAAATAAAAGTGATGCAGTGAAAGCCATCATTAGTTTACTTGCCTTTATTAAAGTTCAATACAATAGAGATGTTTTGTGTATAAGAACTGACAATGCCAAGGAGTTATATGAAGGGAATATTGTTCATGTCTATAGAGAAAATGAGATAAAGCATCAAAAATCTTACATACTTTCAGTGTAACACCCCGATAATTCCCCCTTTCCAAAAACCAAAACCTTAAAAGAAATACCGGTGTGCTACCACCATGTGTTCAAACATTAAGGCTTTAAAACAAAAAATTTCAGCAGATAATAAAAGACTTTTTGAAATAACATCATTCATCAAAACAAACTCCTAACATACTACAAGCTGGAAACATTAAGGCCCTTAATGCAAAGTACCAATGTAATGTTCAACTCAAATCCAAATTAACAGTTTAATATCATTCATAGCAAACTTAAAGATTTTGAAAACTAAACTAAAGTAACACTCCACTCAACCAACCCATACATGAATGCTCAATCAGATATCTGTCAAAAATATGCTCCCCAATAATACAAGTGTAAGTATTGGATCCTTACAGTGTAAGTATTGGATCATTACATTGTCATTGAAATGCGAAGGCCATGACTAAAGATCACACACAAAGCACGTAATCAACAAGTTGAGTACAGATAGAATTGCAAAGTATAAACAACTTAAATAAACATTTGAGTAGAAATAGGTATAACATGTTTGAACGTACTCTGCAACATTTTATTCGATTAACTGACAAAAGAATTAATTAATTAATTAGATTAAGTAATAGATAAGATTGTCTCCCCATGTCCTACTTAGAACATCAAAATAGATAAATAAACACATTCACTCCCATCAGAGGGCATTAAAATACATTAAAATTTAGATGGTATACGGTCCCAACTCCGTCGCCATAGCTAGATAAGATCTCAACTAACCCCGATTTTAATTCAAAATTTGATAAAAGAGAGACTCGTTTATCACACAACCTCTAAGAAAAGCCAAGGATAATACCCCGTAAAGCCCCAACCCCTAATTATCAATACTCTAGATGTGCACTAGCTCAGAGTTTTATTGCTTATCCTTCTTTCACTTTACGTGATTTATAGTTTAACACTTGAAATCCAAATCACCATAGCACACACATGTAAGCATTGCAATTTACACAATCAACCTCTTTTATACAATAATTTTAACCTTTTGATTTCCTTCTTAAATTCTTAACACTTGATCAGAGTCAACTAACCTCGTCATTAAGACTTGAAATTCACCTTTACTCAATTCATACCATTAGTAATGAAAGAGAAATAATAAACTACCTTATGGATAAATTAGCAAATTAGTTCTACCTAAATCAATAGAGATTCATCAGCCAAAAATAATTACATCCTCATTAGTATTAGTGATTACTCATCAATCATCGCACATCAATACCAAAATGTAATCCAATACAATCCAAGGTAAAGAATACAAGCTCATTAACGCATAACCAACAACAATACTATAAAGCTTCTTAAACATGATACTAAGCTTTCCATTTTTGATTTTAACTCATGTTCTAGGTTAAGGCCTTGTAATCCATACGTACCTTGAGTAAAATAAGAAGCTGGCCGCTTTCTCTATAATTACGTACTTTCTATAAATTGTTTTCCTATATCAAATAATACCACCTATGTTAATATACCACTATCCAAATTTACAGCAATCATACTAAGTTTTTTAAGGCTTTAAAACCATTCCAAAACATATTTTTAAGTCTCTCAAAAATGTAATCTGGTAGTTCAAACATGTTACTACAAGTATTAGTTGAAAATTTATTAAAATACACACTCCCTTAATTAATTTCAGCTTAGTTATTAAAATATAATATGTAGTAAATTTTATTTTTCATTAGATTATGCAAATTTTGAAACTCAAATTTGTAACATTGTACTACTAACTAATCTAAACATATTTATATACTTAAATCCTTCCTTATTAACAATTAAACTCAATAGAAATCATAAAAACCATATTTGCTAAATTTTAAAAATTTTATAAAGTGTATATAAACTTGATTTTCATGCTCTATGCATGTAGTACAGAGCTTACATTAGTATATTATAGTTTAAGCTTTGAAATTCCTCAAAATAATTGTCATAAAACTCAATTTTTATGACTCTACAAATTGAAAAATTGTTTTCAATAGTATCATCAAATTACTCATAATTATATCATAAAATAGTCTTAATTTAATATAAGTACTATTATTATATAGTGTTAAGCTCTAAAACATGAAAATCTCATCAATTAAACCATGATTTAACATGCATAATATTCTAAAAATTCATTCCAAATACCATAGTATTAATTTTTATCAAAATACCTCATACTATAGTCATAATTTCATGAAACATTTACTAGTATAAGAAATTAAGCCTTAAATCATGAAAATTAACACTTTTATACTAAAAGAATATGATCATATAATCTGAAAATTCCTTTAAACTACAACCCTATTAAAATTATCATAGATGATTCACTAAATACTTATAGTTTCATGCAAAAATCAAGAGCTTAGCATTAAAAACCCTAAATCATGAAAGTATCATGCCTAGCCCATATATTTATGCATAGAAAATTCTAAAAACTTGTAGGATGCATAACATAATTTATAAAACATAAAAACTTATATAATTTCAATACAAATTTATAATAAATTCAATACATATACCATATTAATTTTCCTAAAGCATGCAAACTAGGGCATAAAAATCAAGGGAGAAAATAAGAGAAAGGAGGAAGAAGGGAGGGGAGGGCTGGCTAGCGGCTCACTGACGGCGTGTAGAGGAGGGCGACAGGCTAGGCAGCTGGGGGAAGCAAGTGTACATGAGGAGTTTTTGGGATTTGGTGAGTTTTGAGGTTTGTGAATTAAGGTGGGATTAGGATTAGGCAAGTATAGTTTTAGTAAATGTGTAATACTAGATTTTAAAGTATTTTGAACTTGATGGGTTTCTTAGAAAAAAAAAATTTGTAAAAGAAAATTAGTTTTCTTACAAACTAAAAAAAATTTGTTATTTAAATTGGGAATATGTATATATAGAAAGTATATCTATTGCCAAATTTATATTGATGTATAGAAAGTATTTTCGATAAAACATATTCAAAATTTGATAATTTTATGGGGGAATTCAGTCCAGAGTTCTAATGAAGTTTTGGAGAGAGTGCTTGTTGACAGCAACTCATGTAACAAATAGAATGCTCTTAATCTGTATAAACTTTGCATCTCTATATGAGTTGTTGCATGGGAAGAAGTTGGATTCAGAACATTTAAAGGTGTTTAGGTGTTTGTGTGTTTGTGTTATGTATCCACCTTAAAGAATGACAGATTAAATTTTGATGCAAGATCTTCACTTGTATTTTGTTGGGATATCCCCCTGATTAAAGGGCCTATAAGGTCTTTGAATTAGAGTCAAAGAAGATAATAATATCCACAGATATAGTATTTTATGACAAGAATCTACCTTTTCACTTTGACACTCAAAGTAACTCCATAAATCAACCCATCTTTCTACCTATAAACGCTCCTTTTGATCTTAAATTTTTCAATCCCAAAGCCACTCATTCTACACCCTAAACCTGAAGTTGATCAATCACATTCAAATTTTAACCAAACTTTATCCTTTTCACCCAACACAAGTCTTGAAAAATTCCCTGTAACTTTAACCTTTAACTCCCACACGTAAATCAAACACTTAGATAGACAAAGAGACCTAGCTACTTAGATAACTACATTTGTTGTAACATTAACATTGTGAACTTTATTGTACTTCTAGCATCAATGAAGCCGCACTAATAAATAAGAATGCTCATATTACATAACCAACCAACTGCTTGGAAGCTACTCAAAACTAAGGATGCATTGAAGAATTATAGAAGGAGTTAGATACTTTAAACAAAAATAAGACATGGGAATTAGTTTCTTTACCTGCTAATAAGAAACGAATTTGTTGCAAATGGGTGTACAAAGTAAAGCTTAGAGAAAATGGGAGTGTTGAAAGATTGAAATTTAGATTGGTTGCTTAAGGTTTTACTCAAAAATATGGTATAAATTATCTAAAAATATTTTCACCAATTGTTAAAATGACAACTGTGAAGTGTTTATTATCTATTACAGCAAGCAAAGGGTGGATATTGCATCAACTAGATATTAACAATGCATTCCTACATACTGATCTTAAAGAAGAAGTTTACATGAGAGTTCCTCAGGGTGTTCCAAATCCAAACAAACTAGTTTAATTTACAAGCTGAAGAAATCACTTTATGGCCTTAAGCAATCCTCGAGGCAATACTTTGCAAAGGTTAATGTGAGTTAAAGAAGATACATTATGATCAATTAAAGAATGATTATTCATTGCTCATAAAGTGATTAGATGGAGGGATTATGATTGATATGATCTATGTAGATGACACTTGGATTGGCATCGGAGCTTGTTGATAATAATCTGATCAAAGCTGCTCAGCCATCTAAGCATTGACAATCTAAAAGCTGGAGACAAACCTCTTATTGATAGGTAGCAAAGAGGACAGATAGGCTAAAGAGAGGTTAGCAAGTGTTAGATAGCTTAAAGAACTAATAATTTGAGTGACTTAGTCACTAGATCTAATGAAGCAGAGATCAAATCATTTAAAGAGTATTTGCATTATGTGTTCACCATTAAAGACCTAGGAATACTAAGTTATTTCTTAGGGATAAAGGTCTCTCATATACAACATGAGATACTTATGACACAAAAAAGTTAACAAAAGAGCTCTTGTAAGATTGCAACATTGATGTATCCAAGATTGCAAAGAATCCTTTGCCAGTAAAAGTAAAGCTATTAGAAGATGAATGTGAGCTATATGATGATCCATAGCACTATAGAAAGTTGGTTGGCAAGATTAATTTTTTGTCACACACAAGACCAGGCCTTTCTTTCTCAATCTAAACCTTGAGTCAATTCATGCAAGCTCTAAGTTTATCATATGTAAATGCTCTACATCATGTACTAAGATATGTATCACACACCATGGGTCAAGGGATCTTGCTATATGCCACTAATCAGCTAACATTAGCAGCTTACTCAGACTCGGATTAGGTATTCTATCCAAATACTAGGAGTTCAGTGACATGATACATCCTATTGTTGGGCAACTCACCTGTTTCTTGGAAATCAAAGAAGTAATCCACCATTTTTAGATTCAAGTGAAGAAGAGTACACGTATATGGCTGCCACAACCTCACAAACCACATGACTTGTTAGGCTTCTCAAAGAATTAGGTGTGTTAAACCTTCAGCCTGTCACACTTAACTGTGACAATTAGAGTGCTTTCCACATAAGAAAGAACCTTGTGTTCCACAAACACACTACACACATCGAATTGGACTGTCATTTTACAAGGGAAAAGGTCCTAGAGGGGTTGATTGAATTTACATACACTTCTACCTTTGAATAAATAGTAGATACTATGACTAAAGCTTTGGGAGCAACCTAGGTTCACAAGCTAAAGTCCAAGCTAGGCATGCACCCTAATGCACTCCCTAGATTGAGGGATGGTGTCGAACATCTCGTTGTCAGAAGAAGCCAGCTTAGAGGAAGCTTAACATTACATTTAGTTTCTAGCTATAATAGAATTTGTAATATTCCCTTGGTTAAAGGGAAAGTTAGTTAGTTAGCTACAGAACTTATATATATATTGTTGTAATACTCCTATGTACATCTTGATTAGAACTCAATGAATCGGCTCTCTTCTTCTCTTCCTCCCCTCCTCTCTTCTTTCTAAAGTCTATAGCAAACTTCAAGAATTCTTTCATGATCAACTTATGACCAAGAACTCAACACTCATAAGTTCAGGAGTGCTTTTCTAGTTGTTAGACTTTGTAAATTATAATTCACTTCGTCCTTTAGTTTTTGCCCCATTCCTATTTATAGAGTCAAACTTTAAAAAGTTTGACCATAAATTCTCATCATGTTATAAGAAATAATATATTTAATTGAAATCTTATTCTATGTAGCTCAATGTAAATTTTTAGAATATCAAATTTTTATATTTTTTTTTTTGCCTCATAGATTTGGAGAGAAAACATTTAAAGTCGTATCAAGGAGTACGCAGAAAGTTAAATGGGGCAAAAAATTAAGGATTGAGGGAGTATTTTACTATATACAAGAATATTAGTATTAGAACACGTTTAGTCTCATTTATATGTTTTTAATTTTCTTATATTTAAAATTCCAAAATCTGACTAATAATCATATTTTTGTATAAGATACTTTATTTAATATGATCTTAAACTCTCATAAAAGAATCGATTAGATACCATCACCAATTTGCTTTCTCAACATTACCTCAATCTAAAGTAAATGGTCAAAAAAGTTATTTGATTTAAATGCTTACCTGAGTTTATTCAATTTCGTAACCAAATTTGTCGCAATACATGTGTAAGTAGCTATGCTACGTAGTATCAAATTAGCATCGTATTCCGTTCCTAATTCAAGGACGGACAAATATATATTCACTAGTGATCACAATAAGCCTCCTTTCAAGTCTTACTAATATGTGCGTATGCGTATCAACTACCTTGCTCTTTCTTTATAGAATCCACATTTGATTGTATATATATGATCCCTTTGGTATCTACCCAACCTAATGATTTCATATAATAGTGAAAGTTAAAAATTGAAGGAACAAAAATATTTAGTCGTGAAATATTAAAACACTATTAATTACAATGGCATTTTGAGCCAAATAAAGTTGACAAGATTTTTTTTTTTTTTTACATCCCGAAAATTAACTAGTTGGCAAGATATTAGTTGATGACATAAGGACTATTTAAAAAGTTACTTTTATTAGCATGACTCTAAATTATCACCTCCTTAATTTTCGTAATCAATCTAATTCTCATTTGCTCTAGTTCATATAATACTAAAGTCCTGCCTTAATCTTCTTGTGATCGACCTACATATCCTAGATTAAACTATCATGAAGACTTGGTTGTATTTAAACAGTAAACCATCTTTTCATGCTCAAAAAATGACATAGTTCATCAACTTCTAATGATGTTTTCTTGTCATTGTCTTATTTTTAATATATTAACATACATGCAATTCTTTCTTAAATAACTTTAGCAACTTTTATATATATATACAACGCATACACTTTACTAGAATTTCTTTCTTTTGTCCATCCTAATCAATGTTATTTCTCTTGTTTCACAAATAATTCAACATAAGCATCTAGCAATTCATGTTGCGTTACTTGTTAACATTAGAAAATTTATACTCTATTTCTTTGATCTTTTTCTTAAAACAAAGTCATGAATAGGACCAATGGAATTTCAAGTACACACCAAGCATGTGCTGCTTGCAAACACCAAAGGAAGAGATGCACTGATAAGTGCATTTTGGCACCATTTTTCCCAGCAGAAAAAGTCAGGGAATTCCAAGCAGTTCACAAGGTGTTTGGTGTTAGCAATGTCCAAAAATTGGTAAGGACTCTACACAATGATGAGGACCGAAAACGGGCTGCGGATTCCCTTGTTTGGGAGGCCCTATGTCGTCAAAAGGACCCAGTTTTAGGGTCATATGGCGAATACCGAAAAATCTATGATGAACTCAAAACATATCAAAATCAAGCCCAAGCCCAAGTCCATCATCTTACGAGTCAATTTGTGGCCCAAGATGGACACAATAACAGTTCGACTTACAAAACAGGAAATGGATTAATCGGGTGGGGTATAAACACCAACGGGTCGGGTGGTATCAACAACAACAAAGTGAATTATATTGGAGGAATTAATGACAATGTTGCATTGGTGGATTGTATCCGAGCCCAATGTGGACCGGTTATTAGTTCGGGTTTATATGGTACTTGTGGATCTCAAGATGAAATGCATGGAGCAGAAAAAATAAGGCAGGACATAGACATTAGTGTTGCGTCAGTTGTTCCTCAACAACAACATTTGATGAATGGGTTTAATCATGGTCAGCATTATTATATTCCAGGTGAATAACGTAACATTGAGTAAGCTAATAACATAAGCTTTTAATTGTATTCATACTAATACGCCTATCACTATTTTATTTTATTTTATTTTTGACATCTCGAAAATTAACTAGTAAAAAAAATAGTAATACTCCTATTTCTGATTAATGGAGAAGGTTGGCAGATCAGCTAGTTGACAAGAGTGGCAACGTTTGAGACTTTACGTAAGAGAATAAAATAAATAAATAAATAAATTTTTGGTGTTAGTATCTGCCTAATCATTTCCTCGGAGTATATAAATGCATTATATCATATTTTTATATTCTTCATTGGCTAACACAAGTAGTATACCTAGGTCCAGTCAACACCTATGTGTGCACAAATTAATTACAGTAAAGTATCCGGTATATTAAATGATGATTGTTAAACAAAAATAGTTATTATTAAAATGATTGATTTTTATTTTAAAAGAAAAAAATATATTTTAGTTAATCATATTTATAAGACAACAAATAAGGTGGCTCAAAAGAAGAGATGTTTCCTTTAGATGAGGCATCATTACGATAACTCTTTTCAAATTTAGATTCCGATCCATATTTGATAACTTTGCTTACTAACTTTTTTTTTTATCTTGAAAAGAAATGTTATTATGATTAAAAAAAAGAAGATAGGAATGTATACATATGTATCACTCCCAAATTAAAATCAACCACTATGAATTAGGAAGTATGATTCTCTCCCATATAGTAATTTCTCTAAACTATACATTTTTTTTTAAAGTCTAATCATCTAAAAGTTGAATTTCAAAATGAATTTCAAATATTAATTATAAATCATTAATTAGAATTAAAAAACACAAAATATTGCATACATACGAGACACAATAAAGTAGTAACCCCTCAATATAACAAAATTTACCCTAAAAGTTGATATAGATTGATATATGTTGTGTTAAGGGGTAAATTTTGTAATATTAATGGGTTACTTTTACTAGAAATATAATAATTTTATTATATTACATGTGTATACAATACTTTTTATTAAAAAATACCTTATGTCCAACATTTATTTTAGTTCCTAAAGTTTCTTAAATGGTACTAAAAATAGGACCTGATCCAAGTGTTAAAATAGGTGGTGACAAGTTTAAACATGAATTATTTTTTAACATGAAATTGTTTTTATTTTTTCACATACTTCCTGTTTTTTCAATCTTAATACTCCGTATGGACGTACTTATGTAAAGAATCTGGTGGGATCCTCTTCAATCGACAAGGTTCATATAATGATCTTTTATGAACTTATAACTAATCTACCTTCCACGAATCAATTGCTAATAAAGAAAAGAAATAATTGAAATAATATGGAGTGGAGTCACTATTTCAAGGGTGTGTTTCCCACATTTCGAACTTTGCAATTTAATTTAGTGATATCTTTCAACTTTAAACTAAAATAATTTTTTGTGCTCCCCATTTGTAGGTCAATTGTGTCAAATGGATGCGAAAGCAATAGAGAGTTCATTATGGGAAGCATGATCATAGATATTACGGAGTAGCATTTTTTTTTTCTTTAAAGCTAGGCAACTTATTTTCTACATATTTTTCATATTTAAGATAAGAATGCACAAAGATAAAATGTCATCAAAGCAAGATTATCAACGAGGATTTGTCATTTCTCTTTTTTTTTTTTTATTTCTCTAATCTTCGTTTTAACACTTCACTTTATCTTTCATCCACATCATTTCTTACTATCTTCTTCCTCATCATCATCCTCTTCTTTTCAATGAGTATCATCATCAATATTCTATTTTCTACTTTACATTTACTCCACAATAAAATTTATTTTCATTTAAATATTACTAGCTTGTGTCTGTGCCATAGCACGTTAAATCGAATCATGTTATGACCATTTGTAATTACATTAATAATGATAGAGTTGTTGGAGCTACCTGAATTTGGAAAGCAAATTGACATGCATAATTAAGTGTCCTAAGATTAGCAAGTGAAACTATAACTGAAATAAATATATGAACAAAAATACTTCAAAAGTTGAAAAAGTATGAACCATATATATGAAGAATGAAATACTTAAAAGAGCAATATAATGAACGTCAATCCAACTAAAATTACAAATAAAGTATTTCGAAGAACAAAAAGATGGATGAATACTGAATATAGATATATAGTTGATAATTTATGATATAATCAACTTTAATCCTATATACGCCACCACGGCACCACCCCTAAAAATTTTAGCATAGTATATACAATTCAGATAAACCCTATCCCCATCTTTATACATTTGACAATGCTTTCATGCCGGACCTTGTATCCAAATTCAAAATGACCCATCTAAGAACCGACCCGAATTGACTTGAACCAACCTTGACCCTAGCCGAATATAACCTGACCCGAAACCGAACCGAACCGAATCCAAGAAAACAAATAACCAATTTGACTCGACCCGATAATAACCTAACCCAACATATCTCGACCTGATATACCAAATTGACCCAATTCAACCCAAACCGATAAGGATCGGCCTCAATAGATCAACCTAAAACTGATCCGCGGACCCGAATTGACACCTCTAATTTAAATTAGTAGTTAATGAATAATTATATTATTTCATCAAAGAAGCACTACGCTTAGTTTACCCAGAAAACACGGAATCACTACACATCAAGTTTTGGATCAAAATCATGTATTTGAACAAAAGTAAATTGACAATATGAAACTCATAGAGTTTGTCAAAATTTCGGAGACGAATAACTAACCTTGGAAGAAGCAGACAGATCAAAGGTTCAATTAGAAGCGACACTAAGAGTTGAAAGTTTTGTTGTTGAAAGTTTTATTGTCATCAACTTTATTTTACTCCGTATGTGCTCCAAACAAACGGTTATAAACGATTTTGTCCTTTCATTGTATTCTCATATGCACTGAAATAAAAATTTACTTTGAGAAAATCTTGAGATATAAAAGTTTTGTCAATAGTTTGTAAGAGGCGGTTACATGTTTTTACTTATAAGTTTTTTTTTTAAAAAATATTTTTAAAGTTTTAAAATCTTTTTTTTCTTTATTCCTTAAATTTCTTACTACACATCAAGTTTTTACTACTACACACTAACTTTTTACTAGATTGCAGTCAAATAGAGTGCAAGTTAAAAAAAAATCCAGTGCAAGATTATGTAACATGGACACCAATTTCTTGAAAACTCGATCATATTTACATAAATACATGCACAATTCATGCATTTTTCGAAGCAACGCTCTATCCTTCTATAGTCGAATTCAATAAAAAGCTAAAACAATCATGTCATGTCATGTCATGCCACTTTTATTTGTCTAACATTGTAAATACAATCGTCTAACTCAAGAATTGCGCGTATAAATAATACCAAGTACTAAACTTTCTCAACTAATCCAAAAGCATAGCACATGTATCTAGTAATAATTACTAAAGCTAAAAAAATTAACGACATAATTACAAAATCAACAAAGGTAAGTCGTAAACTAATTAACCATGTAATTATGTATTAAGCAAAGGGGAAATGTTTTTTTTTTTGACAAAAATTGGTGAAATGTTACAGGGGTTTGATTTGGGAGATTGACTAAAAACATAATACATGAGTCCAGCTTAAAATAAGAACAATAGTATTGAAGTAAACAAACTTCACCATTCCACCATCTTCATTACCGTCATCATTTACTACTCCAATGTCATCATAATCTCACTCTTCCACAATTGGGTCATTGAATTTTGAACTCGAACAAATTTGGGTATTTCTTGTCTTTTTGACACTGTTTGATAGGCATTTCCTTGAAATTGTTTTATTCTTACTTTTTCGTCAATTTAAAAATCATTAACCATAATCTTGTATTATTAAATTAAAACTATTACGTAACTTAATAGGTAAATTATGAACGGTTCTTTGTAGTTAATGGAGAGAGGCATGCCAAAAGATTAATGTCGACCAAATTTTTAATTGCAATTTATGCTGTTGAAAATGGCGAGAGAACAGAGAGAAAAATCTACCAAACTACGAACAAAGCATCTACAAACAATAAGAACAACATATTATTTAGAAATCAAACTAAAACTAAACACTTACTAATCGCTCAAAATAAGAACCGTAATTCATGTTGAACTCCAAGCAATTACATAAAATAAATTGCAATATCAAGAAACATTTTTTTACAGATTTTGGATAGATATACCGAAAGATAAATGTCGAACGAAAAGACGAATATGTTGCAATATAGGCTAATCATAATGTCAAGCAGAGAGAAAGGAAGAGAAATTATAATCTGAATAGGTTTCATAATTCAAAATGGTGTAAAGGACGATGACACGGTTAAAGAAGGGTATATTTATAAAAAAAAATTCACCCTAAGCTATTTTTATTTTAAATTTTTTTCGCCCGAAGTTACTTTTTTAAAAAAAAAAAAAATTCACTCGATTTGAGTTAGGAGGCTTTACATTTACTTTGGCTCTTAAATAATAATATAGAATCTCATATAATTTTGGTTATTAATTATCAATTACCCATTTGGTTAGGATTAATAAAAAAAACTATATTAATCTATAGTTCAAAAATACAGAAAAATATATGAAATTATCATAAATATAGATTAAATTACCTAGAAGTACATTAAATTAAACTTTAAAATATTAAATATATTAAATAAAATTTCAGAAATACATTAAAAAATATACTCATGGATATACAATAGCGATTAATCCATATTCGATCTCAAACTTACCCCAAATGTAATCAATAAGATCATTCTTCAAACGTACATCATTCCTTAGCCATAAATATTCTTAAATTTCGATCTTGAAAATGGCATGGTGTAACGGTAAACGACATAGAATTTGTGCTAGAAGATCCTGCTATATTTTCATATTGTTCTCCATTAAACACTCCTAGGAATCTTTATAGTTAGTTTAAATATCGTAGTTGTCTTCCACGATCATATCATGAATGATGATACTGACTTTCTATAATATCTCGATTGTCCACGCCAAACCGGTTTTCTTATTATTTTAAATCGTGCTTATAACGCCCAAATGCGCGCTCAAAATCTTTTATAACTCTCTCTTATTTTAAAATAAACAATTGTTGTTGTGGAGACAACATCGACAAAAGTAGCCCATTTTTTATAGATCCATCAGTTAAATAATACTCCTTATTGTAAGTATGCGGGTCCACGATGAATTGAACTTCAAGAGCTTGGCCATTTAAAATATCGTCGAAGATAGGAGAATGTTGAAGTACATTTATATCATTGCTACTCCCTGGTGTCCCAAAAAAGGCATGTCAAATTCACAAATTATATGAAGGAACAACTTCTAAGATAATAGTTGTTGTTTGATATATTTCTTGATACATTCTTTTTCGCCTAGTTGGACACTAATGCATGCAATCGATACTCCCTATCATGCTAGGAAAACCATGTTCTTCCTCTTCTCTAAGGAGACAGAGAAGATCATCTACTTTTGGTTGTCGTAAGTACTCTTGTGAGAAATAAGCAATCACTCTATCAACAAAGTGGACAAGACATCTTCTTGCTGTAATTGGACTAAGTTTCAAGTACTCGTCAACTTGATCGAAAGCACAACCTTATGCTAACATCCTTATTGCCACAGTGCATATTTGCAGGGCTGAAGCCCCGAGTCGCATAGTGGCATCTAGTAATTGTTGAAAATAACAGACATTTGCACTCAAGATATTCACAATACAAACAAAAATATATGATAATTTGGATTGTTTGGATCAAAGGAAGGATTACTTGGATTGTTTGGATTCATAATTTAAGTATATAAGTATATTGTGGGAAGAAAAGATTATGTAAGGCAATAATAACAGTAGTTATTGAGACTAATATAAGGTAATTTTATAAAGAGAGAGAAAATATGAGAAATTTAAAGTGAGAGAAAATATATCAAATTTAGGTTAAATTTATAGAGGAAAAATAATAAAGACGTTGAAATTAGATATTTTTAAATAAATGACCGTTTTATAGTCGTTATGCAATATTTCTATTGAAATCCAATCAAAAAATTATATCCAATAGAAAAATGACACTTATCAAAATTTAGAAATGCCAAAATTCAAGATATAAGACAAGATGCTATCATGTGTCAAAAGCTGAGTTAAAGTAGCTATGGGGCCCTTTTTGGTGGAATCAATATTTATTTTTTTAAATGTTGAAGAGTCATGCAAAGGATTTCTCTTCCTAAAGTAGATTTTCCCATTTTTCTTCCCTTTCCTCTTCTAGAGAGTATACTCTCTTCAATGTCCACAATCAAGAGTATACTTTCTTCTCCCCAAATTCATCAATTAGTTTGCACTTTGCACAATATTCACAAATGTTAATGCTCTAATGAGGGAAACTACTCTTAATACTTGTCATTCTAAGACCTCTACATTTTATTGGTACTTTTTCCATAAAACTATGTTTTGTAAACTTTAGGGGTTATTTATCTTTGTTGACAAACTAACCTTCATCTTGTTAACTTTATGTCATTAAAACTATCGTAATAAACCTTGAATATCGAATAGATTTCATTAGTTTTAGTTTATTTTTGTGTTAATTAGCAATGATATACTAAATGTTTTCTAAAATTGATTTTCATCCTTAAGCCTCAAGCTTCAATAGAACCATACATTATATTGTTGTAAACTTGTCATATTCCATCGTTCTGCACGCTAAATACATTAGTAAATAATTTTAGAGGAAATAAAAATTGTATCGTAAAGTACACAATACATGGTACTTATTAGATAAACTTTGTATTATTGGACTTGTAGTATTGCGTTGTTATATGATAAGTTTATGTAAGTTGTAAAATGTTATTATAATAAAGTCTTCTAATCAATTTTATTCAAATCCCCTCATAAAAGTTATATACTTGATTTTCAAAAATGATATCCTAAGGTTTTATTTTTCTTTTTGATAGAATTTTTAGGTTTAAAAATGTACTTTTCACATCATTTATTTAATATCTTTTTACTATTTGAATTATTATTTTTCAATTAAATTCTCTAAAATAATTTATGCAATAGATAACGAATTAAATCCCATCCAAATAATTTGAATATCCTTAATCATAAATTTAGGCTTTAATCATATATCCATACATGCATATAACTTAATATAATTATTCTTATAATTTTGGAAACAAAAACTCTTATCCCTAGATAATTATTCAAGAAGGGAAAGCTAATACATATGCATTAGTGATTGAAAATTCGTTAAAAAAATATTAGTAATGGAGAAATAAATTAAACAAAAATATAAAAGATATTGTGAGAATTGTTTATTACTTAATGTAATAAATTAGAGATTGTAATTAATTTTCTAATTTTTATTAACTTTAGAAACAAACATACGAAGTGTTAATCGTATGAATGACTTCTTTCCTTTTAGTATTCTCGATTTCACATGGATTGTGTGTTGGGTCCTAATGTAATTCTTTGATATACAAGTAAAAGATATCCATGATTTTCCGCCTGGTGAGTTATAATCGAAAATCAAATATGTAATAGATTTTTTTTACCAAATAACCAAATAATAATACTAAAAAATACATCCAAATATTTAAAGAGTACAAAATAAAACCAATAATTTATATCTTATCAACTAAATCCCTTGATAAACCTTTCACCCCACTAGTATAAAAGATATTCGTGATATCCTCAAAGTTTGTTTCCATAGCTCTCATCTAGCGTAAGCAAGTACAATTAGATTCATCCAAATTGGAAGACCATTGTAGCAAAATGATTTTCTTGAGTTGCTAACTAACATCACAATTTCGTTCAAGAATTTCACCTCATACTATGATAACAATACATAAAAAAAATACATGGATTTCATAGAACCCCAACAATGCAAAACAAATCAGTTCAACCGAAATTCAAAAAAATTATTCCAAACCCAAAACCCAATCAACATCAAACATCAAATTAAAGCAAAACTCAGATAAAGTTACAAAAAATGAACACATACTAAAATCGAGCCTAAGAGGAGAAGAATCAGGAGACAAGCATCGTGACGGTGATGGTTGTCCCGTAGACACATTTGGGGAGTCAAAGAGTGGCATGAAGCAGAGGTTAAAGTGCTGAAGGTAATAGAGTTAGAGAGGCATGAAGGACTATCGGACTGGGTGGGGGAGCACCTGAGCGATAGTCGATAAGAGGCAGAGAAGGTGTGTGGGTTAGGGTGACGGCTGCTTGAGTGAGTGTGGAAACTGTGAAGAATGAAGAGTGGACGAGAGGTTATGTATTGAGAAATGAGAAAAGGGGGAAAAAAGGAGTGTAGGGCCTTTCATTAGGTTTGAACCCCGAGTTAAGTGTGTGACAGTATGAGTATTTTACCAGTGAGCTGAAAGTTGCATGTATATCAAGAGATATTGCAAAAAGGTATATAAGTTTTTTTTTGGGCCGATTGGTGAGTTATTTGACCCACCGGGACAACAATCAAATCCACCCCTGTTAGAATGTCAATCTTAACATTAACAAAAAATGTTTATGTTTATGTTTAATTTCATGTTTAGCATACTTATCGGATTTGATGGTATAAATGATTGAAAATCGTACTAATCATGGTTGAAAATAATGAGAATTATCCTAATTGTACGGTGTTTGATAATTTGAGATATAAAGTATTGACACCATTAATTACCATTTTAAGATTTTTGTTAATTATTCATCCATCTTATAGAAGAGTAATGATAGGGCAACTTGATTAGCATAATTGCCGATTTATAAAAACAATAAAGGATATTTAAAGTGATGAAATAATTTAAAATGATTAAATATTATTGTTGTTGTTGAAATTGATGTATCCTCCAGTAAATATTATAAAATGTCAAAAGCATATAAAGTTATTTTCTAAAGTCCTCTTATATAAGAATCAGAGATTAGAAAATATGTTAAAAACAAAAAAAATATAATAGCCAAATTTCACTAATAATCGACTAAAAGATGAAAAAGTAGAAGGAAAAAAACAAAATAAAGCTAGCCACAACAAGGAGAAGAAAAAAAAGCGCCCAAAATTTTTAGGTTAGGGTACTTGTTTATATAGGATTAGATTAGGTGTTGTGCAACATATATAGACATTACTAAACACAATTATTAATTCAACACCTAAAAATTTAGGGAAAAATTAATGGTATATAACAAATTTGAATTTTAACCTATGAGCTAAATAAATATGAAGTATGAAATATAAAAATTAAAGTCATATATTTTAGTTATTTTTGAAAATTTTGAACCAACTAATTAATTGATACTTTAAACACTTATATTATTAGAGGTATTTAACGAATCAAGCTACTCAAACTCTACTCGGGCTCGACTTGATTAAATGGCGATTGGTTCGATACTTAAATGAACCAAGTTGAGCAAGCTTTGAAGACGAGAACAAGCTCGACTATTTGTTTATATATAAATAATAATATGAATATAAAAACTTATATAATATGCGTATGATAAATACATAATACCAATACAAAATCAAGAACTGATCATATTTTAGCTTTATATTTCTTTGGTAATTAATTACTAGCTAGTGGATATGTGGTAATTAACCAATTAATTGTACTTTACAACAATCCCTTCTTTTCATTAGCTTCCAATCTGACACTTATTTTAGATGTCAATAGATTTTTCCAACTTATAAATCCAACTCTTTTACTTAAATCACCAACTCTAGTTCCTATAAATACTTACAAGGTGGAAAAGGTGCACCACAAAGACATTTGCTACCACCAAAATATATATATTTTTTGAATATGATTGAAGAATCAACCAGTAACGGAAAGGAGGTCGATAGGACTACCACTGTAGTAGTGGGGATTGATGTTAATTGTGGTGGCTAAGTTGCTAATTAAGGGTGACTTGGAAATGGGGGTGAAACCCAACAACTAGTGATATGTGCAAGCTTGATTATGGTTTGCAGTTTCGGATGCTTTTTTTGAGGTGAATGTGGAGCTGTTGGAAAGAAGTGTTGCTAAATGCTAATGAAAACATGGGGGCATTGTTTGTGTATTAGCAATGGGATAGCTAAGTGCCTAAGCTGGTTGAGTGGCTAATGTTATGTTCCACTTGGGTATTTATGTCCCACATTGACAAGACTAAAAAGCAACAAAAGGGGATATTTATAAAAACTAAATTAACATAGCATTAATAATCTTTGCAAAACAAAAAAAAGGATCATAATAGGCTACGGGCCAGTAGCTCATATGAGTAGGTTATATTTAATTGGGCTTATCAAAAAGTTGTAATTTTTATAAGCTAGAATATTTTTTCTTAGATAGTTTGTTTACTTTTAAAAAGTCAAAGTTTTTAATAAAATAACGATAGTCAAGCTAAGCACAATGTTGAATTCACAAGTTTGAGCTCGAGGACATTAAAAGTGTGTATAGCTTTGTGTTTGAACCGAGAACAATATATGCTTAACAAGCTTGAATCAAGTCCACTACTACTTGGACTCGGCTTATTCAATCACTGCTAAATATGATCCATACTTGAAGATCTAAAATTTTAAAGGGAATAATTTTAGCAGACTAAATAAGAAAAATAAATCAATTAAAAAAGAAAAAATTAGAATATAATGTAAAAAGATATTTATTTTCCTTAAAAGTTAAAATATAATGATCACATGTTCACATGTGATGCTTTTAAAATTGCATCTAAAATAGGGTTCACTTTTTTTAATAAAAAAGAATAAAAAAAAAGCCTTTTTGAAGGGAAAAAATGTTCCCACTCTCATGTTATAATCTTTGAATAATAATAAAATTTTATAACAATCTTTATAGATGAATGTGAATCATATCTTATTTCACATTTTTTAATTATATATAATTTTATTACACCGGCCTTTTAAAATTTTATGTACTTTTTTCTACGTAAAAGATTGTCTTGTCTATAACTATTACTAAAGCAAAACCCTTGCTGACATCATATTTAACACGAGTCAAGTTATTGTAAAAAAATTTCCCGTCTTTTTTTAAGATGATGTCATTTTTTTCCTAATTTATATTAATATTATATTGAAAATTATTATGTATAGAAAATTGTGTGAATATATAAATTCTTAAGTCATTAAAAACTATCTTTATTTTATGTTTTCTATAATAATTTTTTATTTAGTGTGATAAAAAATATTATCCCAATTTAATTTTCTACGGTAATTGTATAAAATCTATAAGTTTTTACCAATAAATAAAAATACTCTTATCATTGAAATATTTAACAAAAATAGTTTATTATTAAACCGTGCATCACATGGGCTTACCTAGTTATTGAAGTAAAAGATAATTATTTACTTATGTGGCTTTAAAATTTAACATATTTTTATTAATTATATGATCTTATTTTCACTTGAAATTATTTATGGGGCGTATAAATTTTTTTAATTATAAAATAAATAGTTAACATGTTTTTTCATTGGCTAAATTATAATGGTTACTATATTAAATTACATTAGATTAGATTGCCCTTTATCTGATAGATAACTCTTATTTAAAAATATACAATTAAATACACTACTTTGTACTACACTTTACTCAACAAGGGAACAATCCCAAAAAGATACTTGGGGAAGCATTATAAATAGTTTAGCAGGGTATTATTTTATTTTTTGTGTTATATAATCCAATTGTTTATGCTAATCTGATTTGAAATCCTATTTTCCAAAGTATTTCAATAAGATTCGATTTATGATGGGGCAAGAATTTCGAAACCTAATGTACATCCCTCTAGTTTTAACATGATTTCGATTGGTCGGGATCGTCCTGCGTTTGCTTAATTTATTATTCAGGTGGATGCGCCATGGGGTCGTTCATCTAGAAAGGTTGGCATATGTAGGGAAGTCTTTCACTCAATTCGAAGAGGGGGACAATGCCAGAGGTTCTTCTTTATGGTTTTGCTTCCTCGGCTTTACATGCAGAGGCTTTGGCATGTTTTTGTGCTTTGTGATGGTGCCAATTTATGGGCAAAGGTTCAATTAGGATATTAATAGATTTGGGAATTTAATTTCATCTCTTCACCATCAAGATTCTAATACTATTACTATTTCAAATTCGATTTGATGAATTCAACTTTTAGCTTTCCAATTCCAGATTTGTATTGTGCATAAAATATATACGATTAAGGTTGAAAGACCAAATTCTAATGTTAGCTTAGCGGTTAGTTCACTTGTTATAAGTTAATTTTTTTTCTTATAATTTAATTTTTATTTCTTGTTGTATCTTTTCAGGATGTTAGAAAAAAAAACTCAGAAGTATAGTGAGAAAAGAAAATAAAAAATAAATATTAGAGAGAGATATTTGTACTTTCTTATTAAAAAACAAAAGAAAAAATCGCAGCGATCTAAAACCCTGCACTCGAGGGGGTTTTACGTTATTCCCATTTCAATCTTCAACCAGGAACTCTTACATTCCTCAATTTTTAAGGATTCTAGCTGTTTCTTCGCAGCTAAGGAATACCCGAATACAGTTGAGTCAAAAATGGTGAGAGGCCCATTCCTCCGTTCGTTATTCTCCGCCGCCAGAAAAACCACTACTGCCACCGCTACCGCAACCAAACCCTACTTAAGTCCTTGCATCTTTCCTCACCTCCGACCATTCTCCTCCGCCGCCGCTGCCACTGCCGCCTCCGGGAACCTCAATCCTTCACTAGACCCTTCTCGCCTCCGAAATGTAGCGGTGATTGCGCACGTCGACCATGGCAAAACCACTCTCATGGATCGACTCCTCCGCCAGTGCGGCGCCGATATCCCTCATGAACGCGCCATGGATTCCATCACTCTTGAACGTGAGCGTGGTATCACTATCTCCTCTAAGGTTAGCCCACCTGCTCGTCCCTCCCTTTATTATTGTTGGTTTAGTAAGTTCGCAGTTTTGTTGAAACTGTTGGAATACTATTTCAAATTCTTCTTACCTTTTGACTTTTTGTTTATACTATGTTGATGCCGTGAATAGCAATTTGATATTGGTAGATTAAGGTTGCGAGTTTTTATAAGCGAAATTGTTGGTATATTATTAGGAATTTCATACATTAGTATTCTGATGATACTATATTGAGGTAGTGAATAATAATTTTTTCCGATTTGTTCAACTATTAGACCTTAGATCATCCTACATTTGATTCAATTGAAAGAAAGTAGTACTTGAAGGAACTGGCCTTGAAATGGGATTTAGCTAGTAATTCTTTTGTGTTGTTGTTCTAATACCTTTGCAATGACTTAGACCTTTAAAAAAGGTTTGGCTATTATTGGTAGAAGGTTTGTTGCAATAAGAGTTTGCTAAATGATAACGTGGCATATGAATAAACCTCTGATAAGATTTAACTGCGCGTAAGATTCATGATCAAACTTTAATAATAGAAATATCTTCATAAATGTTTATCAGAGTGTGTTTTGATAGAAACTTAGAAAACAAGGGGAGGGAAAATTAATTGAGAGAAGGGAGGGGACGGGAGGGGAGGGGGAGAATATGAAAAAATCAATCCTCCTGTTTGGAAGAGGAAGAAGAGGGGGGAAAGGGAGGTGAAAAAGTTAAATTAAATATTTTCATCACCTCCACTATTACTACCACCATTAATAGCTATTCCTCCTTCCAACCATAACCACCATGTTATGACGTCACTGCAAAAGTCATTGTTCCACCTATTTTGTGTTAGACATTTAATCAAGAAGAAGATTAAGGAAGGCAAGAAAAAATAAGAAGTATACTATAACGGGAACACAAACTCTACAAAGTGCTCAGGCAGTTTGAGACCTGGACTCTCCACCCACTGACATCACACACTATTTGCCTACCTCGCTCTATAGTTATCCCCCCTCTTATACACACACTCTCATAAACTTCCCTAAAGAATAAATCTCTCACAGTGACCCTTAACAGAATGAGAGTGTACCATAACAGAATGTGGGAATGTAGAAATGTACTGCTCTACCCTTTTGCTCCGCATTTTGCATAGGTTTGGATCATAGGGGCCTTAGGCTTATTCATCATAATACCCTCCTCCCACAGTTACACCTTAGCCTTAAGGTGGAACTAAGGAAACCTGTACAAAATGACATTGTAATTCTTTTAAGTTGCTTCAAAGTTCGGTAAATGTTGCCATTTTATTAGAACCCATGTAACCATATATTTGCTTTAGGGTGCTGACAAAGATTGAGCTGAAGTGAGCTATTCAGGTATGGCAGTGGGGGTAAAAGGACTTCCTTTCGCCTTCTTGAGCTGAGACATGACAAAGCCCATAAGCACAGCCCATATGCCACCTTTCCAACTCTTTGTTCTATCAAATATGGCCCATAGAAACGAGCAGCTAATTTCTCATATGGTCTAGTAGCCAAGGACTTTACCTGTATGGTTGTAACTTCAAATAAGCTGAGTCCCCAACTACAAATCCTATGTATCTATGACTTGTATTTGCTGTGTCTTGCATTTGTTGTTGCGCTTTTATCAAATTGAAATGCAGATTTGTAAGAATAACATCCTGCTCTTGGAGCAGTTCATCAATTGAATTTAACAAAGTATAACCCCTGCCCGCGTGCAGCACATGGGGTGGATCCTGACCATACAAGAAAGCGGTCATTTTTAGTGTGGGGAAGTAATGTAGGAAAATTCGGCCCAATGTCCCCATTTTGCCCAAGCTTTAGGATGTCCAGTTGAAAAACATGGTAGATATGACTCCAATGACTTGTTGACTATCTCAAATTTCCCATTGCCTATTCTTCTTTTCAATGCCGTATCATGCAAGCAAAATAACAACTTCCATGAGAAAATTTTTATCTCTGTCCAAAACAATCGAAGTTGGGACCCCGTGTAATCTGATTATCTTCTTAATAAAAACACTACCCACAAAATGAGCATACTTAGACAATCTGTCTACCATCCCTTCAACCGGGCAAGCGCTTCTACAAAGTCCATGGAAATATCCTCCCTAACTAGCATGGGTAATGGTAAGGGCTGTAATAACCCAACTGGGCTCTGGGTGGAGGTCTTATGCTGCTGAAAATTGCACACTTCTTGACATACTCAGCCACGTCTCTCCTTATACTCTGCCAAAACCACCTGTCAGCAATCCTTAGATACATCTTTAGGTTCCCTCCATGACCCCTGACCACCGAGTCGTGATACTCCTTAAGCAACAATGATGTCTTTGAAATTACACACCGCCCCTTATACATCAGCCTTCATTATGCACACCAAACCTATGATGAACCCTGTCACCCTCCTCCATGTCTTTCCAGACTCGTTTCAAAAAAGTGTCATTGTCTACCTTTTGTTCCAAGGCTGCCCAGTCATACCCACATGTTGTAATCAACATCCTACATTCTGCCCCATTCCCTTTCTATAGAGAGCATCTTCCACTCGGTTAGAAGCCTTAGGTCTGTACTGGACCTCAAAATCCAGGCTTTGCTAATCAGTTCAGATTATAAAAAAGGTGCCCGAGAATTTGGTGCCTCCATTTCTCCACTGCAAGGCAGATTTCCATTAACTCCTCGTAGATTGATTTGAGCTAAGCCCTCCGCTCCAAGAGTTTGCAAAAGAAAGCAACTGGTGGCATCGGCTCTGCTACAAAAACCTTGGTGAAATCCTCTAAGACTGGTGCTGTTGTCATTGTCGTCTTAAGTTTCTGGAATGCTTCATTAGCTAGTCTAGCAGAATGCTCGGTTGGAGGAAAAGCGATATGAGCATACCACATTATAAATTTTCGGTAATATCCTGTATAAGAACCCTCACTCTTTCAAGGTTTTGGGAATTAGTTAGTCCACTATTTTTTGAATCATGTCCATGTCCACTGAAAACCTTTCCCTGGAGATCACGTGGCCCAATCATGCACTTTCTATCTTCCCAAATTCACACTTCTTCCAATTCGCTACAACTGATACTCCGTTAATTTCTCTAACACTCCTTTAATTCATCCAACACCTCATCAATTACTGGAATTGGGTTTTGTTTAAAGCTCTATAGTCAACACAAACCTCCGTGACCTATCTTTTTTCTTAACCAAGAGCACGGGGCCAAACAATGGGCTCACTGAAGGTTTGATAATCCTGCTTCCAACATCTCCCTTATTAACCTTTCTATCTCATCCTTTTGGAATGGGGGATACGTGTAAGGTCGCACCCCTACGGGATCGCTTCCTTCCTTAAGTACGATTGAATGCTCATAGCCCCGAATTAGGGGCACTCAAGTGGGCGTCTAGGATACTTGATGGAAGCTCTATAATAGCGGTCACAAGAATGTCGGAATGTCCACCTAGAGAGGTAGCAGTGACGATGTACCCACCTCTAACTTGTTAAGTATCATCCATAACCCGCCACCCACCCTCCTTGTTCGACAAACGCACCATTGGGTTCTATCCAAGGAAGAATTTCCTTGTTGCTTATTTGTTTTCCCGTCTACTTGGTACTCCATTTGGTGAATATTCCGTTTTGTAACTACTATCCCCAATTTTTCCGGCCATTGAACCCCAAAATTATGTTTGAGTTTGCCTAAGAGAAGAAAATCTTCCGTCACTGCCATACCCCATTCAATTCAAGCAACACCCCCTTGACTCCCGTGACCCCCTAACAGCCTCCCCATTTCCAAGGGAATTTCCAAACTCCCTTGCATTTCATATCGGAATTCGGAGTTTGTCTATGGTGGCTAATGATATAAAGTTGTGAGTAGCCACGAGGTCAATCATCACGACTTTCTTTGCCTCGGTATATCCCAATAACTTCATTGTCGTTGGGTTGGTCAACCCAACAATAGAGTGAAGGGAAACCACTGTGGCTGCTTCCTCTATATCCTCCGTCACGGAGACTTAGCATCTTTCACCGTCTCTTCATCCTCCACTAGTAAGACACTCGACTCCTTCCGGCGGCAACTATGATTCATGTTCCACTTTTCGTCCCCTTCAGTCTCCTCTTTTAGCTCGCGTTCCAACAACAGTTTGATCTCAGCCGACCAGAAATTAGATCCAAAACTGTCACTGGTAAATACTTCATCCATCACAAACAACCTAAAAAAGTGGGTCACTTCTGAGCCAATGATGGCCTGATCAAAGTGAGATTCATCATATTGACAGTAATGTCAAGAGATTATGAGGGTTTTTCTGCATGAAATACTTTCTTATGTCACTATTGTTTGGATTAAGAGGTTCTGGTTATACTTATACATCAATTCATGGTTGGATTTGGTTATTAGCAACAATATTAGTCATAGTTTATAAATTTGGCACGTAAAATTTAAGGTTATATATATTAAATATATATTTTAACTCAATTTTGATCTGTATGAATCTGGAGCAGTTTGGTCATGACTCAAGACAAGCATTATCTGATCCGACCCAAAAGTAACCCAACCCGACATTGTCTTGAACATGAAAAATTAGGCACTGGGTTAAATCTTAAGTCTAAAATGGAGGTGATTTTTTTTTACCATTGGACTGTTTTCTTCTTCACGGCATGTGTACCTAGTTGCATTTACCATCCCCATGGTTTTGTAGTATCTGTATCATTAATGTATAATGCTAAGGTATTTCCATTTTATTTTTCTTGTACTTAAGAAGTAGATACTTGACTCCAAGTTTGACCAGTCTTCCCTTTGCCTGCTAATGATTCTTGGAGATCAAGAATGCTTGCATTGTTTTTCTTTTTCCCCCCTGACTATAAGGCTTTTCCAATAATGCAGGTTACATCTGTTTCATGGAAAGAGAAAGTATTAAACATGGTTGATACCCCTGGACATGCAGACTTTGGTGGTGAGGTATGTTCTAAATGTTATTTTATTGTTATTTTTCTCTTTTTTGTGAATATGTTAATGTATATCTAATTAAGCTCACTAAACCTGGAAAAAGGAAGCTTAATGGAAGAATCTTGTATTAGATAATCTTATAATGGCTTCATGTGAGGACGGGGTGACTTTTCTATTTTCATTTTTTATACTATTCTTAGGGTAACTTGTAATATTGCCTCCAATGTGTTTCAGATATTTTATTTTTGTATTTCTTTTCCTTGAAGTTGAAGAGTCTTTGATTGAACGTTATCTTATAATTGATCTTTCAAATTACTTACTAAACAAAGTTTGTAGTAGCTTGTCAATTGAAGTGTCAAATGGGATGAGCTCCTTTGCAATAGTAGTGGTTAGGTGCATAGGTTTCTGTAGAAGTTGTATGAGGAAGGCTATATTTGTCCGAACATTTTCTTCCTTGCCTATGCAAAAGACTAATTTGAGGTATTAAGTGGTATGTTATAGCATTTGTTGACATCCTTTATATTCTTTCATTTTTTACATAAATGTTTTTGCTAGGCCAAATATTATTAGGACAATAAAGCAATGCGTAAGAAAATGTGTATGCATGTCAGAAATTTGGGCACGTCGACCTTAAGGATCTCACTGGCCCTTCATTCAGCTAGTATTATGCTAGACATTGCCTCTATATGTGGTTTTTTCCTCAAATTTTTCTTTGATTTGTATTTAATCTGTTAACAAATTATGTTTTCTTTCTTTTGATGCATAGGTTGAGCGAGTTGTTGGCATGGTAGAGGGTACAATTTTAGTTGTAGATGCTGGTGAGGGTCCACTTGCCCAGACAAAGTTTGTTTTAGCAAAGGCTTTGAAATATGGGCTGCGCCCTATTCTGCTATTAAACAAGGTGGATAAACCTTCAGGTGAGTATTGTACAAAACTTCTCTCTGAATGGTTCTTTATATCCCGAAAGCAGTACTTTCCCTAATAGTTGTATATTCATCTCTTCATAGTATGCTATGCCGTTGAATGTATGTAGTTAAGGAATATCCATAGTCAAGTCAGTTATTTTTCCTTGATTCAGTCTAGGAAACTTTAGCCTAATTCAACGGAGTCATGAAATATCTATCATCAAGTCACTTTTCATCCCCTTGTCTGCAATAGGAAACATTAATGAAATTCTTATTGATCTTGCTGAAGGGGAATCCATTGGGAAGAATGGATAATGATGTTGACCTTTGAGATGTCATAGACAGTGAACCAGAAAGTTCTTACTCTTTTGGATGGAGGAGACTGAGGACATGTGTCACCAACTTCATCTTAATACCAGGATTTGTTTACTATTTCGAAAGCACCTTTTACGACAATACTTCTGTGTGGAAGTATATTTGTACATTTCTTATATGGGAAAATACCATTCTTTGTACGATATTTAATGTTTGTTAAATCACAGTAAGTCTACTTTTTGGCAAGGAAGTGAATTCTCTAGATTTTGACTTTTTTCCTAACCTTTTTTCCCTCGTGCCTCCCACTTTCTTTTCTCTATTTCTTGATCAACCCCCTTGCCATGGATATTTTGGACATGTTCTTCCTTGGCTTCCTCATGAAACCCATGCCTCCCTCTCCTCCACTCTTTCTTTTTCTTAATGGTCAAGCCCCAACTGTGGTGTCATTCTATGATGAAACATTTTGTTTGGGCCGCCATAGGTTCAATATATCAAAGCGCAAAGTCCTTGCTTATAGTCACTTGAAGAGTTCAAATAATCTAAAGAACTCTAGTTGAGCTCCAGTCTCTCTATATGCTATTGCTTGGTAATCATTCTCCTTCATTTTAATATTGTTGCTAATTTATTGCTTTATCATCACCATTACCACCCATGTTCCTTTGATTTCAACATTATTTTCATCACCCTCATGTTCATACCAACTGAGTTCCTGTGAAATTCGAGGTCAATCAATTTATTGGGCCGCTTTTTGAGTTGAGGGCTTACTGCACAGTGGTTCTTGGTGGTCGTAGTGATATTGGGACTCTTGGGAGTGATGAGTGTAGTGGTGGAGTCACATGGAGGTTGGGTGGTTGGGGAGGAGGCAGAGGGTTTCCATGGAAAGAGGAGGTTTTGGTTTGCAAAGTATGGCTGGAGGAAAGAGGAGATAGTAGAAAAAGAAAGCGAGAGTTGAAGCATGTGTACTCAAACAAGAATAAGAATAAGAGATTTATAAAGAAAGAATTATCAGGTGAGGGAAAGTGTGGTGAAACTGTTGGAGAGTTGGCTTTTATGCTGTAAAGTGGCATCATGGTGCCATCAGACAAAATTTTCCATAAAAGGGGCAACCTCACAAAAGTATTATGAAAGTTAATTATTAGTTATTGATGTATATGAGTGAGCTTATTGATTGGATAAATGAGGTGAGGCTATAACTATCAAATTACTAGTAGACTACCTGATGGTATTTCATTTAAATATAGGTGTAGCTAGGCATGGCCATGGGGCTGGGCGGGCTGGGGGGAGGGGACCGGATTCGGACCGGTCTAGGGGGCGGGCCGGTCCGAACCGGGCTGGGGTTGGGGTTTTGGGATTCGGTACCGAATCAAACCGAATCGAAAACGAATCACAAACCGAATCGAATCGAATCAAATCACGAACTGAATCGAACCGAATCACAAACCGAATCGAACCGAATCGTGAACGAATCGAACCGAATCATAAACGAATCGAACCGAATCAAACCGAATCACGAAACGAATCAAACCGAATCGAACCGAATTACGTTTTTTTTTCTTTATTAAGTATTATTAAACTAATTACGTATATTTACCTAATTTTATATTTATGTATTAGAAAATCTAAAATATTTCAAATAAATGAACTAATTCATATTTCACATTTTATATTTCAAATTTAATTTCATATTTCATATACTAAAATAAGTAAACTAAAATCAAAATTTTATATTTCATATTTCATATACTAAAATAAGTAAACTAAAATCATATTCCATATTTCACTTTTAAGAAAATCAAAATTTAATTAAACATGTTTTGGGGGTTGGGATAAGAAGAAAGGGCTTGCACTTAATTTAGAAAATCAAAATTTAATTAAATAATTAAATATTGATTTTCAAAATTAAGTTGCCTACGTATCCCGAAGGAATCAAAGCCCACGTAGTTCTGTTACGTACCTGTAGAGGTGCTTGTGCGGTTGTGCTTAGCCTAATTAGGGACAGACCCCGAACCTCCTTCACCTGTTGGGTTGTCGCTTGATTCACTTGTGTCCATCATCATCCAAGGATCGTCTTTGTCGTTGTCCTCCTCCCTCAATCCTTGGGTCCTACGCTCCGCCTGATCCCAATCTTTCTTACAAACGCATATTTCTATGCTTTCGGGAGATAAGCGGGATCTCTTCTCGTCAAGAACACGTCTTCCTGCACTAAAAACAGACTCGGAAGCAATAGAGGAGGCGGGAATTGCAAGGATATCCTTTGCAATTCTCGCCAAAATGGGAAATTGCCGTTCGTGATCGCGCCACCACTTAATAATTGAAAAATTAGCATCGGTTTCATGTTGGTAAGAAAGATATTCATTAATATTATAAAGTGAAGAAGAAGAAGAAGAAACCGATGTTTTTGATTTTTTTAAAATTCTACCAAGTATTGGCTACCATCGCGTAGCGGAACTTCCACTAGAAGAAGATACATTTTCGGACGGTGCATAAACAGAAACATAATGATCATATATACTAGCTAAAACATTTTTACATTTTTCTATATATGCATTGACATCGTATTGTAAACTTAAAGCGTTATAATAAAATTCTAAATAGTTTTCTAAACCTACAGTCTTGACCCCGGGATCAAGAATAGAAGCTATACCATATATGACGGGAAATTCACTAAAGTAGTTATACCATTTACTAAGCATACTAGTAATTACATCACTAACTTGAACGATGTTGAAATGCTCGGTAAGAGTGCTAACTACGGTAACACACTCTAATATAACTAAATGGATGTTAGGGTCATAAACGTAAGAGAAAATTTTGGTTGCGTGGTCAAAAGTTGCTAAAATGTCACGGATGTGAATTGCGGTATTCCAATGGAAATCAGTAATAAGGTCATCGGGAGTCGATCGGGTTTCGTTATAAATAATTGTCCAAATCTCACGGTATTTAATGGCTTCTTTTAACAATTTATATGTGGAGTTCCAACGGGTCGGTGTATCTAGACTCCATTGCTTCTTCCTAAGGCCTCTTTCCTTACACAAAGCCATGTACTTCCTCCTAACCGAGGCCGTAATCCTAATCCATTTAATTACACTCCTAATAGGGTTAAGCAAGTCAGTTAACTCAGCTAAACCTTCTTGAACCGAGAGGTTCATAATATGTGCACAACAACGAACATGTAATAGTTCTCCACTTTTTATCAAGTGTAAGCTTGGTTCGGATATCAAATAATCTATACATTTTGTATTAGCTGAAGCATTATCTAATGAAAGTGAAAAAACTTTATCAAGTAAATGAAAGGTTTTAAGACAGTCTATTATCCTTACCTTAAGGTACCCGGTATGTCTCTCCTCCATAGCTTGAAAACAAATGATTCGTTTTTGAATATACCACTCATCATCAATCCAATGGGCGGTTACACAAAGAAAAGATTCACCAAAACAAGAGGTCCATGTATCACTAGTTAGGCTAACACGACCGTTAAAAGTGCGAAACATTTCTATTAAACTACTTCTATATTTATAATAAGCAGTTTGGGTATGGCGTTTAAGCGTGTTCCTAGGGACACGTCTATAAGCAGGTTGTAAAGTGGTTCTAGTGAAATGCTCAAAATTTAGACTCTCACCATAGCTAAAAGGTAATTCATCAGCAATGACAAAATTAGCCATTTCATCAATCATTTTATCTCGATTATACATAAAAGGCATACCTCCTCCGGGCATGGAACCCATATACCTGTGTAGTTGTGTCTGACTTGAAGATTCAGCTGCTCCAACGGATTCAGTTGCATCAAGGTTTATTCCGTGTACCCCGGTCAAGTGACGGGATAAGGTCCCCGTCCCATAACCGGTCTTCCATGTATAAGCGGCTATTGACTTCTTTCCTAATTGCTTGCATACCAAGTAATAACACATGAATTTCCTCCCTTTGGAAGAAGCATCGGTCATTAGGACCTTCTCAAAATATGGCCATACTTTGAAAGGTTTCTTTCTACATTGAGTAGACTCAGGTACTCCTTCATCACCATCACCATCACCATCACCTTCACCTTCACCTTCACCTTCATTAGTTAATTAACTAATTAATTAACATTATCAACCAAATATATCATAACTAATCAATTAACATAATCAACCAAATAATCTAGCATTCATTAATTAGAAGTTTAATAGTTACCTTGTGCAGTAGAAGAAAGAGGACGCCTCTAAAAAGTTGGAGTTTCAGGAATTTGAGGAATTTGAGTACCCGGAGTACCGAAAAGTTGTTGCTCCAAGTTTTGAGCAAACTCCGTAGTATCATCGAAAGAACTGCTTACACTGAATCTACCTCTTGAATCCATTTTCTCTTAGGATTTGTAGTAATTAATAACTAAATTAAGAATAATAAACCAACTATTTAAGATAACTAATGAAGATTAAGAGAGTACTTAAGAAGAAGATTAGTACTAATAATTAAGCTAATTGTAATTAGTAAAGATTGAGAGATTGAGAGAGTTGAGAGAGATTTTGGTGAGGATGGAAGCCGAATTGTGGTGTTTTTATAGGGCAAATCCAACGGTCAAATAACGGCTACTTTGCAACGTTCAAATTCGCCGAATCCAGCGGGCCGGGCCGGGCCGAATCGAATCGAATCGAATTCCGGGTCGAATCGAATTTTTTCTTGAACCGAATCGAAACGGGTTAGGGTTGGAAAATCGGGATTCGTATTCAGCCCATTATTTGGACGGGCCGAACCGGGCTCGGCCCGTTTTGTTGGTGGGCCGGTTCGAGCTGGGCTGGGGCCGGGCCGGGCTGAACCGACCCACTGGCCATCTCTAGGTGTAGCTAGCAATTTGCTATCAATTTCTGGTTTGACCATGGATCACAACTTTGAGGGTACATTTTTATGATTAATAAGTAGCTACTACTATGAATCTTGGAATCCTCTAACAAATTTGATGAGTTTCATGAATTCCTACTTCTCACCACTTTTAAGACTCGTGAATCATGTTTCTTTTCTTTAAGACTTTCCTACTTGATAAATGAACTAGCTGGAGTGTGTAGATAATAGTCATAGTATACCCTTCATTTTGATTGTGCTCATCCTCGATGAACTTTAAATTTGTGTTGATCAAAGATTTTCATCTTTGACCTACATAAATGGTTAGGACAAACACTGAAGAATGAAATGGTTTTAGGTTTATTCTTTCTTGTGGTTTCTATTTTTACGGTACAAACACTTGTAATTAGTATTATCTTGTCACTTTTTAACACTTTGTGATGGTGATGTCTGGCTGTTACCATGATTACTGTTGTGACAGTAACTTTTTCCTTGGATGGCACTTATCTTTGTTAATTGATGGCAAGCTATTGGATATCCCTGTGGGGACTTGAAATTTGTGCCCAATTATTAAGAGTGGCTCAACATAGTGTTAGTCTTGCATAAGAGAGGGAAGTTGGTCCTCCATAGGGGTGCTTATTGAGTTGAGCTATTCGCAAGCTACTTGAACTAGACTCGGTCAAAACTCGGTCAAAGCTCGACTCGATTGGACTCGACTCAAGATTAAATTCGACCCGATAAGTTAACGAGCCAAGTTGAGCAAATCAAAGATCAACTCAAAAAGCTCGTATGAAGCTCGAATTTTTATTTATAGTATATATTTTTAGAAAAATATAATAAAGGGTGGTTTGATATATAAAGCAAAAGTCCCACATTAGATTAAAATGGAATATGGTTGGAGAGTGTTTTATATAAACTCAATGTCCTACATTGAAAAAGAATGGTAGATGGTTTGAAACAATTAGTATACATAAGCTTAGCTTTTTTGTTGGCCAATTTGGGTATAAGTACTTAGGCTTATTAAGTTTTTAAACAAACTGAAAATGAGTTCAAACTTGAGTTTAAAACAAGCTTTAATCGAGTTCGAGTTGAGTTTGAAACAAACTTTAATCGAGCTCGAGTTCGAGTCAAGCTCGACAATTGAGTTTTTGAGTCAAGCTCAAGCTTCGATTTTTAGCTCACGAGCTTTCGAGCTCAAATCGACCGTGAGTTTGAGTTATCGAGCTCGAGTCAAGCTTAGCCAAACTCGAGCTCGACTCGGCTTATAAGCACCCCTTGTCCTCCATTTTGCTGGAGTGGTTCATATTTTTACATTGATGGATGGTGGTACTGCAGTATTCTTTGCTCTGGTAAAAAATTTCTTTCATAAATCATTCTCATCTGTCTTGTGAATACGGAGTATTGATGATCTAGTTATGTATATGTGCAAAGTTTTGTTTTTGAAGATTTTTTCTTTTTGTTTATATTCTCTACAATTCAAGCTTTCATTTGTCATTTTTAAATTTTTATGTGTTTTGATGGTCTTAATGCAGTTTCTGAAGAGAGATGTAGTGAAGTGGAAAGCCTGGTGTTTGATCTTTTTGCAAACCTTGGTGCTACAGGTGTGATTGAAAAGAGACTCCCCACTTGATGATTGTTGTTTTATTTGTGTGTGCCTTAGCTGAAAATGAATAGTGCTTGATTAATTTTTTCCCATGTTCATGCAGAGGAACAGTTGGATTTTCCCGTCCTTTATGCCTCTGCTAAAGAAGGATGGGCATCATCAGAATACACCAAGTGTCCTCCTGATGAAGCGAAGAATATGTCGGATTTGCTTGATACCTTAATCAGACATGTTCCTCCACCAGAAGCAAGCCTTGATGCTCCTTTCCAGATGCTGGTTTGTATTTGAATTTGTATTAGTAGAAACTTTCTTAGAAATGGGAACTTCAAAAGACAAACAGATAAAAGTAGGAAACAAGGATATGTCCAAAAAATGGTTGGGATATACATGATGCAAGTTAGCAAGAAACCAGTTGCGCTGATAGTTTTAGTCTATTAATTTAGCGTAATTTCAAATTTGAAATTGAAACAGAGGTTGGTGTAAATCAAAAGATATTATGTTTGACTTGAGGTATGAAAACCCAAAGAACTAGACCTGTGCTAGGTTGGGTCAAGAAGATGCAAAATGGGCCGGGCCAAAGAGAGTTTAGTTTAATCTATGGGAGGGTGATAGTTTGCATGTATCGCCTCCAATCCTTGATAATGAACTATTGGTAAACAAGTGGGAAGCAATCATTTCTTGAAAGTGTTCAAAAGCCTTGGAAACTATTGACCCATTATTGACCCGACTTGACACTTTAAAGACCAAATAAAACATGACTCTTTAGAAGACCAACCTAATCAAGTCCATAATTGATTATACCTTTTATAAACGGGCTGGTCAAGGGCCCTTAATGGAGCTCCTTCCATTTGAACGGATTTATAAAGAACCCAATGGTAGAGATAAATAGTCCTCAAAGAGATTTTCCCATTGTTGACTACATTTTTCTGGAACTAGAAAAGGCGTTCATTAAGATTCCTCACAACCAATGTGAAGACTATTATCCTTTTGGATTGATAGTTTTTTGTGTTATTAATGCCTAATTCTAGAGTTGATATGTTTTGGTTTATCTTTAAACCTTGAAAAAGATGTTTGACAGTCTGTTTTAGGTTTCGATGATGGAAAAAGACTCTTTTCTTGGAAGAATATTGACTGGACGCATCTCTTCTGGTGTACTTCGTGTTGGTGACAAAGTGCATGGACTGCGTAACACTGATACAGGAGTTCAAAAGGTTGAAGAAGGAAAGGTCAGTTGTGAATCTGCATTGTTTGAGTCTTCAGTCATATTTTGTGTATCAAACTAACATCTCTCCCTGTCACCTTATATCTGGGAATTACATTTTACTCATTGATCTGGCAGAGTCAATAATTTTGTTAACATGATTGGCATAAGTTGCTAAAATTTTTGACAAGAAATAAGCTATAAGATACAAGATGGAAAAACCCCTAGTGTCTATGATTCTGGATTTGATTTGAGTGTTAGACTTGGATGGTTATCCTAGAGTTTTATTTGGACATGGAGTAACTAAGTTAAACTAGAGTGAACTGCAACAATTCCAAACCATGTATGTTGGTTCAAACCTAATTCTTTTGATACTTGGCTACCTAAAAAGTAAAAATTGGAACTCAAAAAGTCAAACAAGAACTAGCCTTGTTCTTTTCCAAAAATTCTATTATTTGAAGTTTAATTGTGTTCCATGTTCATTAATAATTTAGTTAAACTTGGGTTAAATGTTCTCTTGTAGGTTGTGAAATTGATGAAAAAGAAGGGTACTAGCATGGTTTCTATTGATAGTGCTGGAGCTGGTGATATTATTTGTATGGCAGGTTTGGGAAGTCCCTCAATAGGGCATACTGTTGCCAATACTGAGGTCAGTCAATATGTGCTACTTCGTATGTGATAAAGCCCCCCACTCCCCCCTTGCTTTCCTTACATTTCTAACACTCGACAATTATGTTCAAGGGAATCTAGACCAAACCCTTACAGATAAACTTTCCTTTCTTTAGTACGCTACACCTAAAATACATCCTAAATGTCTAGGTGTTCTTGTTGTATAGTCCACCCGTCAGGGACAAACTCAAAATTGTCTCCCCCTTTTATTTCCAAGTTGATCTCAGTGGGACTATAATCCCCTCAAAATGGATTCTTTCTTGTATAAGCAATGTGATTCTCAACTTACATTATAACCTGGAGGAACATAACCTTCTATGTTATGGGTAGCAGAAAAAGTGAAATGCCCTCATATAATGATGTTTTTTAGCAAGATTGAATGGCAGACTTCCTGTATAAAACATTTCTGCAATTTCTTGATCTCGTTGTTCCCTAGCCTCGATACCAATTGATCTAGTAAAAGATGAATTTATGGAACTTTGCTCGGAGAAATATAGTTGAGACTCACAAGGCAAAGGAGCTTCGTTAGGTCATGATTCTCTTCTTTTATTTTCAGCCTCATCTTTAAGTCTCCAAATTCAATTCTATCAAGAGCAGGCACTTTTTTATATGCAGCAACTCCATCCTTTTTAATTTGAAGAAAATGTGTTGCTTATGTTTCCATGTTCCACCTCCCCTTTTTATAATCTCGTCCAAAATCTCCACAATGTAGCACAACTATCATCACTTTGCATTGAAGGCGCTTTAACAGGCTAACAACCAGTGCTACTACCTACCTATTGCTTGATTGAGAGCATTCAAAGGCCATATTTTTAACGAATTAATAACTTTCCTAATTGAAATTTTTGAAAAAATTAGGCAGAATCTTTGAACGAGCTTAATCCACAGTAGATTGCTACTACCTACCTATAATGCTAGTTCTTGAGATTGAGAGCATTCAGAGGCCATATTTTTGACAAATTAATTACTTTCCTAACTGAAATTTTTGAAAAAATTAGGCAGAATTTTTGAACAAGCATAATTAATAATAAAAGTGTTTGACATCCTATGACTTCTATTTTAAATAGAAGGGAGGAAGAGAGGGTAGAAAAGGAGTGGGGTAAGTGACTGCGCCACTGGAGCCCGGAGGTTGCCAGAGTTTTCTGAGATTCAGTTTGCTGAGGATAACCAGAAACTTCCCATAAAAAGGGCTCTCACCTTAATTTGAAAGGCTCGAGGTGCCAAAGGTCCCTAGAGCTTCTTTGTTTTAAAAGGCATGACACACTAAGGCTCAAAGGGTCCCCAGAGCCTAGGCGCAAGGCAAAGGCGCTCGCCTTTGGGTGTGAGGTGCACCAAAAGTGCCAGAAACTAACCATATCTGGAATATATATTATACTCAAAACAACATAAGACTCATATAATTAGTGTATAAATGGACAAGGGGAAGCATAACTTGTCACTAGATACCGCTAAAAGGAAAATTACTAAGAAAGAAATAAAAGAAAATAAGCCAACATGGTAAGTCAGGATGCCTTATTCTTAGCACAGAATTGAAGGAAATACAGATCAAGTGCTGGAATGACAAAACCTTTTGAATAAAATACCGTAGAATGCAGGCATTGAACATACTTTGTGTTTCATCCTTGAATCGAAAAGAAAGTGGCTTACATCAATGATTTGTTGGCTAGAGATAAAAGTATTGGATATTGACATACAGTACTCTAAGGTAACTGTCAGCTCTATGGAATTGTTGAAGCCTTGATAAATCCTCTGATATCTTCAATAACCCCAGGACATAGAGCTGAAATTATGGATAAATAGATCAGAAAAAGAAATAAATTCCAGAAAAAATAGAACAGAAAAAAACCAATAAAAAAAGAAGAGAAATTAAGAGACGAGTAATAGAGGAGTAATTGAAAAAAGGAAGAAGATGAACTGATAAAGAAGATAAAATAATTGAAAAAGAAAAGTACAAATCATAGCAGTAATGGGCCTTCTGACTCCTGCGGCCTGCAGCAGCAGCTAGGATTCAAGCTTGAGGATGACTGAGTGTCGAAGCTCCACCACCGAAGTTGAAAATGAAAAGTTTTCACCTTCTCTTTTCACTTGCTTTTATTTTATTTATTTATTTTTTTTAACTTTTAACTGACCAGTTGTGGGCCGAATGCTTTTTTATTTTATAATAACTACAATTTTGCAAAATAGAAAAATGAACATCCAACCAAAAGGTGACCGCCCAGATGCCCTTTTCGGATGCGAGGCCGCCTACTGGATCTTGCCTCACTTTGTCAATGCTATGCGTTTTACCATGTGCCCGCCTACGCCAAGCGTGCCTTTTAAAAATAAGTTTAGCCAAGGTGCTAGGTGCTAGGGGAAGGTGCACACCTTTCGGAAACATGATAAACTTTTTTATGTTTCATATATATATTTTTTGTGGTGTAAAACTTCTTGTTAAAAAGTATATATTCAAGTTAAATTGATTTTGAAGTGGTAAAACAGCCTCTAATGTGACTGTATTTACTAAGAAAGGAAGCAATTTTAATGAATTAAAAAAAATGCACTAAAAGTAAAGGTAAAAAAAATGAAAGAATGACAAAAAATTCTGATTATTGAGGGTAATAATATAACACTTGAATGACAGTAGTTGCCTTGGAAATATAAAATAATGTAAGGGTTGTCAAATAAGAAATGCATGTAATGTCACTGTTAATGCGAGCTGACAAATAATAAAAGTAAAAAAAAAGTCGAATAATGGTATCACTTTTTTCTTTATCTATGTTCAGAATTCAAGAATATTGTAAATAATGGCGTGGGCCGAGTATAAGGCATTCAATAAATCAAATTTTACTCTCTTTAGAAAAGCATTAGAAAAAGCATTAAACCCGAAAGCGACACATTTCGCCTTGTTTCCTCATACTAAGGCGTTTATAGCTGCGCCTAGGTCCCCTAGCTCCTCCAACGCTTCTAGGTGCGCTTTTTAAAATTAAAGCTCTCGCCAACTCCACCATGTCGAGGTGGTCAGGTTGAGGGGTTTGGTTTGAGGAGCTCTGGTTTAGGAGCCTTTAAAGAGCGAAGAGAAAAGGAACCCTAGATCTCTGTAACTCTAACTTTTCTAACTTTTCTTTGGGGCTTTTTCTTTTCCCTTTATTTTGTTGGGTTGTAGCGTCCAATTGTGAAGGGGGTTGGCCTTTTTTATTACCAGCCATACCGAAGACCCATATATGAATCCAGCCTTACCCATTTTGGTTAAACATACCCATTAGGTCCAACCTTCTTAGGGATGTATTTTGGGTGTGACCGAATCATACCACTCTCCATTACATACAGTTCAGAAAAACGGTAGTTTGCAGGGCTGTGTTTCATAGACTACCTATTTGCCCTTGTTGGTTCAGAGAAGTTAGTGATATTTGCCTCAAAGGTTTTGCCATATGAAAAACAGTTTGGTAGCTGAAATATTTCATTACATATTTAGCGCTGTTTTTACCCTATATTATAAGCTTATTGTTTTTGTTTATTCATTCCTTTCATTATATGTTTATGTGGCTTTCGTGTTAACTACAATGTTGAATGATTCGTAATCGCATTTTGTGCTTTTGAAAATTTGCGATTACTTCTAAAATGATTTTGTTTAAAATATCTTCAGATTATGAACACACTTCCTACTGTTGAGTTAGATCCTCCCACCATTTCAATGACTTTTGGCGTGAATGACTCTCCACTGGCTGGAAAAGATGGCACTCATGTATGTATTCTTATCTTTCCTTTCATAGTATTTTGCAGAATTCTTACGATGTGGACATATAGTTACAAGAAACCGTTCATTCACTAACATGTACCTTACTTCGTTTCTGTCTACTTGGAATACTTCTCAAAACACTATGAACTTTTTTAAACGTTAATATCATTTGACATAAGTTGGTACATTAAATTCTATTATACTCAGATAAATCTTACAAGATTCCACATGACTATTTTTTTCAAGGATAATTGACCAAAGAGGGTTAAAGAAAAATTTGCAAATAGGGCAAAAGTCAAAGTGTTGCAACACTTGCAAGTAAAAAGAAACAAAGAAAGTATTACACTACAACGTGTGATCATGAAAGGAATAGGATAATGTTAGTTATCTGATTTTTTCAAAATTACTCTGCGTATGAGTTTTGCTAACATAATTGTTTTGAAATCACAAACATTAGGCAATCTACCTGTCTCTTAGGAATGAAAACCAAATTTTATTAGGAGTGAAAACCAAATTTTATTTCCACATTGATTTATTTGTATTATGAAATATTTGGGTGGGGTAAGCCTTTATCATATTGGCCTGCCAGAGTGATGTAGAAGTTAGAAATATTTCAAAACTTGTGATAAAATTTGAGCAGACCGGACTAGAAGCCAAGTTATTGTCCCTCTTGTATGGTTGGGGTTGTGGTCTTGTGGATAGCTCGCCATATCCTTCCAGTCTGTTTATTGACCTTCTCACTACATTTTTATGTCTGTGTCGGACCATTTTGATACTTCCCTGAACTTGCTATTTAAGGCAAATTCCCATGGTTCTGGTTTCTAATGTTATGCTTGGTTTCTGTAGCATCCTCAAGATTTTCTTGAAGATTTAGTATGAGCAACTTTAGCTCTCTAGGTTCTTGATATTTGTACCATGAGCAATGTTAAAAACACACTCAGTTTTGGGTTTCCTTTTCTTTTCTATTATTTGCTGATGCCTTAGCAAATTGAGTATTAGAGCTACTATTGTTTTGTGGTTGTGGTGCTTTTGTGCTGAACAGATGTCTTGTTTCCTTCTCTCTTGCTATCTTTCAATTGCCAAAAAAATGGTGGGATTCTTGCCTCCCTCTTAATTCTTCTTCTCATTTGATGGAGTTCTTTTTTTTTTTTAACCTACTCTAATTGTTAATTTATCATGCATTCCCTTTTAGTTATGCATACTATGATGATTGAATAACTGCACACTAGTTGTTAATTTATCTCAAATTAATACATGATAGTTTTCTTGGTTACGTGAATCACCTTCTTTTGCGTTTCATGTAGTTGACTGGTGGAAAAATTGGTGATCGGTTAATGGCAGAGGCAGAAACAAATCTTGCCATAAATGTTATCCCCAGTGCATCAGAATCATTTGAAGTGCAGGGAAGGGGAGAACTCCAACTGGGTTAGTACATATGAATGTGTATGTCTACGTGGGTGTGATTGTGTGTGTGTGTGTGTGTTTGTGTACGTGTGTGCGTATGTGCTTACTTGCAGGCATGTGAGAATTTACATTTGTTCATTTATTTTCATCCTTATGGTTCTTGAAATATAGCTCCTATTTTGGAACAGCTGCCAAGATTTTTAATTGTAGTGTCTCTTGATATTCATAGTTGGACATGTCCTAAAGGCATTTATGGGTCACTTAAAATTGCAATATCTGAGGTAGAAAATATCAATCATGAATTTGTCATGAAATTTTCTTTCACATGTGTAACTTCTTCAGCCTTTTTTTCCTTATGTATGTATAGAAAGTTTTGATCTTGGATAAGAGAAGACATTTATTGGGATAGGATAAAAGTAATGATTGTGGGTCAGGCCATGCTGTTCTCAAAATATATTACAAGAGAACCCCTCAAGAAATGATTCATTGTTGAGAAAACTATTTTACCGGCCAGTCACCGATTTCTTGTTTGTTTCTGAGGTTTGACTAGATAGGCATATTTTATCTCTTTCTCCAACTCTTTGCTTCGGAGAATGCTGTGTGTGTATCCAGCTTTAAAGCTCCTCCTATCAAGTTAACTGTCTGCAATCTGATCAGAAATGGTAGTAGGTTATCCATTATCATTTCTATGTTGCCCCCTCTTCGGTCTCTATAAAGAGAAAATACTCAGATTGAGAAGCCTTTTGTGATTTAAATTATTTCATTTTCTTATGATATATGTTCCAAAGTATCATAAAATATACTCCCTCCATTTTCCTGAGTTACTCAGTAGCAACATAAATAAGAAAAAGTATAAAGTGGATCACACATGTGTGTGTTTTTACTATAATGAGTGATAGAGAGAGTAAAGGGAATAATTAACTATAATGAGGTCCCATAGGGTAGGATATAAGATGAAAAAAATGAATATAAGTTTGCCTTAAAAGGAATAAAGTAAAAGTGAGTAGAACTTGGGATAACTGATGAAAACGGAAAGTGAGCAGAACTCAAGCAAACATAGGTTGTAAATAGCATGTTGTATCTGTTGTTAGTAGTGATAATGGTGATAACATGACCGGTAATATTATTATTGATGATTGTAATAGGTTGATGTATAATATCACTTGTAGTCTGATTTAAACTTCCGTTTATTCCACTTGATAGGACTTGATTTTGAGGAAGAGGGACATTGTTCTAATATTAGGACATGGAAATTTGTCTTCGACGTCTGTCTTTAACTTGAGTATATCTGTGTTCTCAATACAGGCATTTTAATAGAAAATATGAGACGTGAAGGTTTTGAGCTGTCTGTCTCACCACCTAAAGTCATGTAAGTTTTTTACCATGGTTTCTTTGCCTGATTGTTGTTTTGAGCTTCCTGATTGTAAGTTATACAAGATGATTTTATTGACTAATAAATGTTAGACCAAAAGACTTTAAAATCTGATGTCTGAGAAAATGATGAAGTATAAAGCTCCTTTTTATTCTTGCTATTTTGATTTGTCATAATTTACTCTACTAGGTTAGTGGATGAGATCAACCAAAAAACTTGTGAAATTTTTTATAAGAACACTTTGCTAAACACGTCATAGGTACTCATGTACTTGTAAAATAATTCATTAAGATACTTTGAATTATAAACTACAGTAGTATATTATGTATCATATGAATGAAAATCTGAATCATGTACTCCCTCCTATTTAGAATACAAAGGAGGGACAAAGAAGGAAGAGATAAGGAGTATCTATAAAGAAAGAGACATCAATAAACAAATAAGATTCCCCACTTTACTCGTTGATAAACACATGGATAATAATGGAGGAAAGTGGGTCGGAAAAAAACAAAATGCATGAAAAAGATGAAGGATAATAATGGAGGGGACTATTGGGTTGAAAATAAGGATATGATGGAATAACAAAAATTTAATATGGGAAAAATGGGCATTAAAAAATTACTTTGTAGACATCCATTAAGGGAGATAGGAACATAAGAAAGGAGTGGAGTATAATCATGTTTGTAATCATTTTACATATTAATTATATTTAAAATCACGAGTGAATGAATGGATTTAAAGAAGATGGTCAATTTTCAAAATAAAGAAAAGAAAAAAACCTTATTCAAACCATTAAATGTAATATTTTCCTCCATTCTACAAATATTGCTATGTTAACCTATTTAGGAATATTATCAAACTTTTCATCGTCATCTCTATCTCTTTCCTTATCTCATGAATCCCTCTATTATTTCTCTCTATCTCTATCCTATTCTGAAAATTTGTCCACTCCCTCATGTTGCAATATTGGTGGAACAGTGGGTGTATTTTATTTTCTGCATTCGCAACATGTATCCTTATCATGTGGTTCAAAGAGGAGGATTCAGCAGTGTATACTTAAGTGTGCCTGGGCGCATGGGGCTATGCACTTTTTTTAATCTAAGTGTGGCTTTTCTAGCCCATTCTACCCTAGCAGATTATTCCCGTTCACCATTGCTTTATCATATCCTCCCCTTCCCTTGCTCAGGAACTCCAACCAGTTCTATCGACACCATGGTTATAATTGGCTTAATTGAAAATTGTGAGAAATGCTTTGAAATTTTGATGTTAATGTCAAAGCTTGCTTCTTTGATTTTCTTACTATTGTCTATTTCAGTCCTAAAAATCCCAGTTGAATTTATTGGTGATAAATGTCAAAGAATTTGGATGAATCTTCAGAATTTGGAATTAGATAGTATTCAAGAAAATAATGGCGGTGGGAGTAGTTTTGCCATCTTTTGAGCTTCTGTTGGTCAGAAAAATGGTAAAGATAGGTCAGTTGGTGGTGGGAGATATATGTTGTTGGTGGAATGGTGATAATGGAGATGATGATGATCAATAAGAGACTATGGTTAAGGTAGCAATACTGAACAGGATTGAAGAATACCTAAAGTGCATGAATTAGGATAGTGCCCATTTACCAAAATGAGAGTTTTTGATTTAACTTAATTAATTTGTGTTGAAGGGCTGTTTATCATGTTATAAAGATGCACAAGACCAAACAATAAAACAAGAATGGTCAAATTTCAATTGGTTTTGGTAAAAAGAAAAAACTAAACTAAAATTGGTTTTGTTTTTTAAAAGCAAAAAACTAAAAACAAAAAGTTGTAATGAGCAAGTCCTAAGCTATCAGAAGCAATCATTTTTCTATACTCGGAAGATTAAATTTTTTTGGTAGATGGTACAACCGAAACACTATCTCAAAATGGAATGTTATCAAATTTATGAAATGTGAAACCCAATCATCAAAGTGATTAAGTGTAATCAATGCTGATTTTCACCCTATTATCTTTTTGTTTCTCTTCTATATTGGCTATTCTCTCTTTTTTTTTAGTATTTGTTTTGAATTTCACCTTATTTATTTTGATAATGGTCAGAATACCTTATGATGCAGTGGTAGCTCTTTTCCCTTACTAAGTGATCACCAACTGCTTTGCCTGCTGAATCAGGTATAAAACTACTGGAAGGGGTGAAAAACTTGAACCGTTGGAGGAAGTAACTATAGAGGTAATAATTATTGTTGTTTGAGGAGATGAAATGAAAAGCTTTTGTCTTAAGGAAAAATGGTTATCTTATGTATATTGAGCTTCAATAATAAATCAATGCTTCAGGTCAATGAAGATCATGTAGGGATGGTCATGGAAGCCCTATCTCACAGGCGAGGTGAGGTTGTTGACATGGGACCTGTGCCTGGGCATCCTGGAAGGACAAGATTGTCAATGATATGTCCATCAAGGTTGGTGAATCCTGTTTTTTTAATTATCTGTTACAGTTGTGTTTGCATCTTTTTTTTTTGTTGTGAGTATAACATTGAGTACCATATGTTAAAATGGAGGTAACAATTCATATATGTCTAGTGCATTATAGCAATTCAGACTGTAGAAAGACCCCTCCCCCCCTCCCGCCCCCTTGGCATGGAGACATCATATATTCACACTCAAGCCCGTTTGTCTCTATGGAGGGGAAGTAAAACCTGACAACAGTTATTGATAATTGTCAATTTTGGAACGTCCTTGGGCAAATCACCCAAAAGTCATATTATTGCAGTTTTTTTTATTTTTTATTTTATCCGCGGTCAACTGGTTGGAGTTTTTTTTTAATCAGTTATTGATAATTCAAATTGTCCTCATGTTTCCGGGGATACTTTTCAATGACGGGTAGTGTGATACTCTTATTTTTTTTATAATTATTTTCTTTAAAGGACTCCTTGTTCTATACTGCTGTATTATATTTCTAGAGCCCTAATTTTCCTTACCTATAAAAAGTAAGGATGGGGCTATGTATCTTATGGATCTATTCATTTCATATATGTATCTCATGGTAAGATATTCCTTACAAGTAGCTACGTCGGTATTGGATGGGTTAGGTTAGAAGTGGGTTGCCTTGTAATTGGTTATAGCATAATGCAGGATGCAGACAAAACAGTCAATGGTGGGCGGGTGACCAGTGAGGTAAAAAAAGAGAGAGAGGAGGCTGACAAAATGAGCAGAAGCTGACTTCCAAATTTTTACTCACATTCTCAAATCATATATTTAGGATAACATGAACTGTAGGCCTGTAGCTCTCTTTTTTAATTTTTTTTTTATCAAAACTTGTACAGGCCCATGTGTATGAGAATGAGATTGTTTATTATTTGTGCATGTACAACTTTTTGTTAGCTAGGCAGCCAATGCAATGTTTTGTTTCTCAGTAACTTCTTAGGATTATAACAAAATCATTAGGTTTTTGTTTGTGAGAGTTTATTTTTCTGATATTTGCTGCTAGATTTTTCACTTATTCACAGTGCAGATGGTCATAGTTTATTTAGTGACTTTGCAGGGGATTGGTCGGTTATAGAAGTGTGTTCTTCAGTGTCACACGAGGAACCGGATTCATGCATAGGGCATTCCAGGGTACAAATGTCTTGCCAACTCTTTTATGTGTGTTACTATAGTGACTAAATTCTTTTGACATTTGTTATTTTATTGCCATTTATATTCAACAGCTTATGGGAAACATCGAGGTCCATTGGGGAATGTTAGAAAAGGAGTGCTGGTAAATATTCCTTCATTCACTGTTTCACAGAATCTCAGTGCCATTCATTATATCATGGCATTACATTTGCAAACAACCATTAGGTTGTTCGTTTTCATGGTCAGCTTCTACTATTTGATGTTGCTAGTTCCAATGTTTTGTAACTTTCTATAAGTGGAAGACATGAGAAACCTATCTGCTGTTGATGAATAGCTGAACTAAAAGACTAAATCTTACTTCTATTTGGATGTGCTAAAAAGTATGTATTTGCCTTTTTTTTACCCTTGAAACACACTCTTTTGCGCTTTTTAAGAAAGTAGGAATAGCTGGTCCACACAAGACTAAGACATTTAATTTCATCAAAGTAACCACCAAAACATTCGTAACCAAATCCCTATGAATTACCAAACCACCTCATCTGCCGCCCAACCACCACCTCTTTCAAAGCTATTAGCTCTACCACCACCGCCAAACTCATTTCTAAATCAATTAATAATCGAACTCTTAACCAATTCAAAGAAACTGGTTCAACATCAAATAAATATTACAAATATGTAAGAACATGTTCAAAATTTATGAAAATAATAGAAATTTGAACAACTAGATGTCACCACTAGGGGTGCTTATGAGCCGAGTCGAGCTCACGTTTGGCTGAGCTCGACTCAAGCTCGATAACTCAAACTTAAGCTCTACTTGAGCTTGAAAGCTTGCGACCTTAAAAATCGAAGCTTGAGCTTGACTCGAACTTGAGCTCAATTAAAGCTCGTTTCAAGCTCAAACTCATTTTCAACTCATTTAAAAGCTTGATAAACCAAAGGACTTATATCCAAATTTGAGCCAACAAGAAGTCTATGTTTTAGCTTTTAAGCTTGATTTGATTTTAGGTGAAAAACACTATTAGGTTTATATATACCAATTGTCTTAAATCATATATCATATTTTTCAATGTGGGATTTTGAGTCTATATATATAACTCTCTCCAACCATCTTTCATTTTAATCTAAAGTGGGACTTTTGGTTTATATATCAAACCATATTTTATTTTATTCCAATTTTATATCTTAAGTATATTTTTATATAATTGTATTATAAATGAAAATTTAAGCTTCTCATGGGCTTTTCGGGCCGAGCTTTGATTTGCTCAACTTGGTCGTTAACTTATCAAATTGAGTGGATTCCGATCTCGAGTCGAGTTTTGACTGAGTATTGACCGAGTCGAGTCTAAGTAGCTCAAATTATTAACCACCTCTAATCACCACACTATCAACCAATATTACTCTCCCCTCCTCATCCCCATCACCACCGTCATGAGCTCCTTCTTGCTGCCAACACCACCGTTTACAACACTTCAAAAGAGAGAGGAGAGAAATATAAAGAAACTATAGGTAACCACCATTAAAACACATTGAAAGAGAAAAAAACTTAGAAAATTCAACCCATTGGTTGTTGGATTCAACCATTGAGGTTTTAGATCCAAAACTTCTGGTCAATTTCAACCAATATAAGTAGAATTCATCCTTGAAAAAATGGTGGAAGTAGGATGGTGGTTTTGCTGAAAGTAGCAAAGGTGGGTGGTGAGTTTGTTAGTGGTGAAAGTGGAATTGGTGGTGGATAGAGAATAATGGTTAAGGAAGTGGTTATTGAAAGTTGAATGCGGCGGAAGTGTTTGATAATATGGAGGGAATGGTGGAAGTGGTGGCTTCCATGGGGAAAGAGGAGGGGCAGTGATGGTAATGGCTGCCGTTGGGGAGGGGCGATGAAGAGAGAGGCATGGGCACTGAAGGTCAAGGGGTTGATAGGTGAAGTAGTTAAAAGAATAATTTTTTCAAGGGGGTAGTAGACTAGTAGATAAGTAATTAAAGTGGGTAATGTAGTTTAATATAAGGCAATAATTTTGAATTTGGGGAATAAACTTTCCATTTTAAGTAAAGTATTTTGGCATTTCCATTTGAGGGATAGCGTTTATGAAAACACAGAGGATGTCTTTAGTGTGTCATCTTAGTAAAGAAGCATGTCCACTCTGAAATAAGTTAAACACTTGTATGAATTTCAAAGAATATACAGTTTTAAAATTTTCTAATTATGCTAATTAATATGAGGAAATTCATTAAAAAGGACCTATTATGGTGGCCACTTTGTGAGAAAGGACCTTATGTAAGAAGGTGGTGAGAGAAGACCTTATAAACCATTCAGGTAGTGAGATGGGACCTTTTCCCGGATTTCAACCGTTGACCACATTAATCTGGTGTAGACTTGACAATAAACACCTAAAATCCCTATCATATGGCTTTTTTCTCCAATCTGATTTCCCTCCCTTAATTCCCCTTCTATAGTCTCTGTCTCTCTCTCTCTTACTGTCCCTCTTCTCTCTTCCCTTTCCACATCATCTCTCTCTTATTATTTATTTATTTGACATAAGCTTCACATCTCCCTCCTCTTGTTCCAGGGTTAGTAAGCAACATGTCCTACACTCCTAATTTGTCACGTCGTTTCTAAGCCACTGCCCTCCATATTCCCTTGCCATATTCCTATTCTTGACATCCCTTGGGTTCAATAACATTAGTCTTTTAGGCTATTAGTGCTTCATTTTCTCTTGCTGTTCAATCTCATTTTCTGCCTTAAATTGCTCTAATTCCTGCACTTCAGCTTACTGTTGACCTTTAATATCGAAGCTGACTCTTGTTTGTGACCAAATTTTTGGTTTTTATCGGTTCTACATTTAAAGCTAATGTGTTTGATTCTGAATTTTTTTGGATCAAATGCAAGATGTGTTGATTTAAATCGGGTTGGGTAGGGAGGGGTTGAGATAAGATGTTGGATGAGTTGTTTTCACTCTCCTATTAGAGGAGAGAGTAAGAATGGTATTGAGGACGTTGGAAAGAATGAAGGAGGGGAGAGATTTTAAAAGGGGGATATAATCATATAACTAGGAGTTAGGAGGAAAAAAATTGATAATTTAAGTCAATGCCAAAGTCATATGGTCAACATTAGAAATCCTGAAATGTCCCATCTCACAACACAATTGCTTTATAAGGTCCTTTTTCACTACTTTTTTTATAAGGTCCTTTTACAAAGTTATCACTTTAAAAGGTCCTTTCTGAAAAATTTTCCTAATTATAATGGCTATTGTTTGTGGTTTTTGAATGCATGCTATGTAATTTCGCACTACTCCCTGTTTGGTAGCTGATAATAGAAATCTTTTCGAGTTTCTATTACTTATTACCGCCTGTTTGAGTGGCAATAATAGAAATCCTTTTGAGTTTCTAACTTATTATTACCTGTTTGGTAGGCAATAATAAACTGCAGCATTGATAATGATATAATATGTAATTTGGTTTGAAGTTGCTTATCAATGTTCATAATAATGGTACACTATCCTCAAATATATGTTTTTCTTTCTAAATTTCCATTACCACTCATTAAGTCACCATCACCTCTAGCAGCTTTATGGTGAAAATTGAAATGTATGAAGAAAAGGAGACAAAAATAATTCAAGGAAAAGATAAACTATTTGGGGATGAATTAGAATTACTGTTGATACTTGCATGAGACCTTATCATCATTTGTCAATGCCTACAATACAGGCTGGGAAGGCTATGAGCCTTACTGTTGTAACCTGAATGTTAAATAGATCAAAAGAAGGTAAAATTTCATAGAAAATGAATAGCTGTGAAGCTCAAATATGCATGAAAACAATTAACTGTTTCCTAATTTTTACCATTTCGTAACCAGGAGCTCAACCAAACATTACACAAGACTTTTTAGCATAGCTCGAAGTCTTGAACATCTTGACAGATAGGTTTTGTAAAAATGGTAATCAGAAAAATTGAAGTGCATAACTGGTTTATATTTTTCCAAGATTAAATTACTTGCCTATGCCTCGTTACTCAATGATCATTATTGACCTAGAAGAAAACCGTTCTTTATGTTGTTAACAGGATCTAATTAATCCATAACTCTGTCTTTGTTTATTTTTTTCCATACCTAACTGCCTATACAGACAACCAAGTTTTTTTTTTTTTCAAAATTTAGGAGTCAGTATTAGTCTTTTTATCTCCTACTGTCTAACATTGAATCTATTCTCTTTAAAAGTCATGATATTAGAAGTCACGTTTATCAGTAAGGCATATTCCACATATCACTTCAAAGCCGCTACTTGCTCTTTTTGACTTAATGGTTAAAGCAACATACTATCCTGTGCCTGACTTTGTTGTAATTCATTATGCAGGTGTCCATGGGATATGGAGCTATTACAGCTCATTCACTAATGGGTCTTGAAGCTCGTGGGATCCTCTTTGTATCTCCTGGGATGGAGGTTATAGCTCTCTTCTCTGATGAAAATGATTTCTGGATCTCAATACTATGTTGTTTTGCTGGAAATATTTCTGTATGAAAGCAAAATATAGTACTTCAGTTTGCTTGTCTTCCTGGAATTATGGTACTCAAGCTCTTTAGTATATTGTTCAGAGTCGTAAGAAATGGCTCTTGTTAGCAGGACCATGATAGGATTGACGAGCCCCTTCTTTATCACACTTATTTTCTCTAGAACCAAATAATCTCAAATTACGTGCTCCTTTTTTGTTTTTGCATTGGCTTAAATTACTTTCTCCATTTTCTCTATGGTTAGCTTTTTTACCCTACTTTTTCATTCAAGTTGGGTCTCACAAGAGTCATAAATGTTACAAGTAATAGTATGTACACTGACAAGATGATAAGTCCTGGAAAAAACGTTTTGAAGACAAAGTGGTTACAGATAAGTAGATAGACTGCCCTTTCCCCAGTCAAGAACAATTACAACACCCCACAAAGTCTTTTTTCCTTACCTTTGGTTTTTTGAACTTGTGAAGGAGACTAGATCCTTGAATTCTTTGAACTTAAGTGGCTTTTTATGTGAATCTTTGATGGATTTTTCGGTTTTGACATAGAAAGGATTTAAGATTGTTGATGGGCTTGAGATTTCAAAATAGCAGTTTTAACATATTAGAAAATGTCGTGGATGAATTGCGAGCCAGGACTTAGTTATAGGCCAAGGCATGAAACAAGGAAGGAATAGTGAGTTTGAATATGGAAGTGAATCCGGTGAAACAAGGCAAACAAATAAAGGGTACTGCATGTGTGAAGCACCACTACCTGGCCTGCTTTCATTTCTGGCTTGTCATTGCTCTTGTGGTTAACGATGCACCAAACTTAGGAGCAGGCCAGGCAGTGCTTCAGACATGCAGTCTCGTCAAATCTCTTTCCTTATTTCACTAAATCTACTTCCATATTCCACTTAACTTGCATATCAACTATGACATTAACTCACTTCATATTAGTAGTCTGCTGTCTCATGTTAGCATACAATTTTGGGAGAATGAGATTGCTCTGAGTATATGGGGGGTGGTACTAATGATGATGGCCAAGGAGTGCAAACAGTTTATAGCAATTGGCTTGATGCCAGTGCTTTCGTGTTCCACTTATTTGTTGATGCTTGAGAAGTGCTCGAAAAGGCACACTTTGGTGCTGAAGCCCAAGGCACTGTTTCCCAATTGCTTTGAGCCGTATACAGCCTAGGAGAGTCATTTTGTTGAGGCACGTAGAAAGGCATGCCGAGGCTCCAGCAGGCGTTGTAGATGCTTTATTTTAATATCTGTAACCTTGTTTCCCATTCTCATGCTTGCCCCTAGGCTCTAGGACCCATACTGCCTTTGTGGGCCTTGATAAAGCCCTTTTACACTCTTTGCTTATATTGCAAGGAAGCATTAGAATTTGTTATTGGCACCTGGGTGGATGGTGCTCCCTCTCAGATGAAAAAGCTCACATGCTTATGTGCAGAGTATGTGAGTAGGAAAATGTGCGGGGGTGCACCTAATATCTAGGTGCTCCCGGGTGCAAATTGGATGCTCTAAGGATGCATAGACTGGATACTCTATATAGATTTGGCCCTTGTTACCATGGTTATCATTGGGGTTGTCATTGTTAACACATGGGCTATTTGTAAGACTAGACATGTCACAACTGCTAGGCCCTCCACTGGACTTTTGGACTTGACATTTGGCTCAACAAGACATATTGCATATTTACATTAGCTATGAATCCCACCAGAGGTTCTTGTACTTTTCTAGCTGCCAGCTTCTGATTCTGACCACTTTTTGTTTCTGCCTATAGTTTCGAGTTTTGACCTCAGTTATTGTTTATTTGGGTTGTTTTTAGACGTTCCAGATAGAGTAGACCATTATTTTTCTGTGGACCTTTATCTTGAAATCCATGAAAAGTTCTTTTGTATTTTAATAATATCAGGAGAGGGATTGTTTGCACTGTCAACCAATTCTCCTGTTGATAAATTACACAACATATTAAAAGGTGATTAAGTTTAGTGCTGGCTGATCAAGAGATGTTAGGATCAAGGATGAAGTTGGTTGTCAGCAAGGATGTTTATCAGTACAGCAGAAGGCTGTCAACGTTGAAAGATATACAACAGGGCTTGCTCACTGTAGGCACTCTGCTATTCCACTAGCAGTGAATTGATCCGTGGCGATTTAACCTTGGATAATGAGTACCTTACTCTGACTGGTTGTTGATCAGAATTGCCGAGACTCTTGAGAGATTAAAGTTAAGGATGAGTGGGAAACATGATTGGATGAGAAGAGATATTCATATTTTCTATCAATGGTTCTGTAAGGATCTTTGGCATCAAACCTATGGGTCTAACTTACATGACATTTAAGACCCAAGTACAAACCAAAGGGTCCTCTGGTTTTTTCACAAACTCACAGTGGTTTATAAATGGGATGGGGATCTATCTAGATGTCTACACACTTGCTTATATTCCTTGTATCTGTTTTATGTTGGTAGCCTACAAGACTCGGTAAAAAATTTGGACTGCCAATTGGATACTTCATCAACTTTAAGAAATTCTTTCCCTAAAGATATTTTGCTATCACAAATGTTACTGTTTTCTTGAGTTTGGCATTCCTGAAACCCCATAAAGGGTTCTAGTTTATCTGATTGTATAAATTGTTTGGTCTCTATTCTGATATCATATGTTAGGCATGGGGCTTCTGCAGCTTGCTGCCATCAACTACTAATATGAAGCTGATGGTACTATTTCATCAGATCTCTATGGAGGATATAGGTCTTGAGTAAACTTCTTACAAATCTTGGGTTTTCAACCAATGGATAAAGTCCCTAGAATTGGTGTCTCAAAGTTGTATGAACATCGTTTTTGTGGCCTATTCATGGGGTTGTATTCTTGTCTCAGATTTGATTGACACAGGATATAGCCCTCCAAATCCTACTATGAGTGTCACAAGTACAAGGATGGATCTTTAAGATCTTTTTGTTCATTTCAGATCTTATCTCCTTTTAAAAATTATGCTATCTTTATTATGACACATCAGATTATATAAATCCAATTCAGTTAAGAATATAGACATTGGAAAGGCTGGCTTCATCTAACTAAGTATCTAGCTTTTTGTGTCACGATCCTTCCCTTTTAATAAAATGTTCTTTTTTTGGCATTGGAGTTCCTTTCCTGCCTGTGAAATCTTGTTGACTTTTTTCCCGACTTTTGCTATGCAGACATATGATGGCATGATCATTGGGGAACACTCTCGTGACTCAGATCTTGATGTATGGGAAATTTTATTGTTCAGCAAGACTTTTGTATCTGTTTTTATTTTTCGTATGAAATTAGGTTTTTTTTTACTGATGTTGGAATTCCTCCTTCATAGGTCAACCCTGCAAGGACTAAGGAACTCAATAATATACGTGCTGCTTCAAAGGATGAAAATGTGAAGCTGTCTCCTCCTCGTCTTGTATGTTATCCTCAAACTAACTATTTTTATCATTACACCCTGATGTGGTATTTGGAAGCAAAGTGTGATGTTTTGGTTTCTAGAATTTTGCGAATCTACATCATCAGGAGAAGGCTACAAAATTTTCATTATCAGTTTAAAATGCTGATAGAAATGGGAAAATCTTCTACAGAGTTTTTTCGCATGTCATTGTTTTGTTCTCCTTTTTTTGGAAGGAATATTATTAGTTACTGAATATCAAGAAAGAGAACTGGACCGTCGCTTGCTATTTTCCTGATAGTTGAACTGCTTCTTCTGTCACCCTCACCCACAGAAATAAATGAGTAGAAATGAGGAACAGAAAAGTGCTAGAGAAATAGGAGATTTTTTTTAATTTTGACTTTAAAAAAGTGGAGTGACAGTTCACATAATCAGTTAAGATGTTTAGGCAGTTCCTTGAGACTTTAGAGTGACCAAGAATTTGCTGATATGGCTACTTTTCTCATCCTGAATGCCTGATATTGTTTTTAAAGCAGAATCTAATATATGCCTGATGATATAAAAAATGAAGGGAACTTGATGGCTGATGAAATAATGGTTCTATGGATTTGCTTGCAGATAAATCTAGAAGAAGCAATTGGTTATGTGCAGTCTGATGAATTGATAGAGGTCAGCCAACTCTCTCTGCCATTGTGGACTAAATTCCTCAAATATTTGGACTGAATTGGAAATAAAATATACGAGGCCAAATACGAAGCATCTGGATTGAATTGGAATAAGTTCCTCGATTTGAATTTGGCAAAACTTTATTGAGTCCGTTTGACCAAAAGGGTGAATTTATATGTGATGAATTAGACTTTTGACTGATGCTTTGATGTGCAGGTTACCCCCAAAGCTATTCGATTGAGGAAAAAATACCTTGATGTAAACAGACGCAAAACTATGAGCAAAAGACCCAAGGAATAGCCACTTGTCAATTCCTGATGATCACCAAGGATATGGAACTTTTTGCCTTGGGATGAACCGCATACTCTCACATGCACTTTGTCGGGCATAGAGGTAAAGTGAAGAGCAATGAGCTTAAGACCCTAGACTGAAGTTCCTATTCTATTCCTGTGTTATTTATATCAGGCATAGCACCTCAAGTTGTGGAAATAAGTCTAGTTTTTTGGCTGAGATTATATATTTCATTTGCAATCATTTTTGGAAAAGCTAGACATCTTGTGTAAACTTAACATAATGCCAAATGGCAATTAGTATACAAATGGTATATATATATTCATATAAACCAATGTATATGGAACATGCTTAATTTTTTGGATGGTTTTCCTGAGTAACTAGTTCCTTAATCTGCCTCCTGTCTTGATATTCTCAATTGTTTTATATTCGACACAAGTATTACGTAAGAACGAGTAATGCACTTTTTTGTGATTTGGAAAGATATTGACACTGGTGTCATACGATAAGTTTTTTGTAGACTAATATGTTACTAGAAAAAAGTTACCCCTATTTGTCCAGAAAAAAGTACAGTATGTTTTAATATGAGGAAGATTTTAATAGAAAAGGAGTTTCTTAATTGCTTTCAATCTATGTTTTATTTTTCTTTTACCAATTATTCATCTACGAGAACGAGATATATATAGAGTATTAAGTGGATGAACTGCCTAGTGATATATCTTATCAAGCCCGCACGTAATGAATGTATAATCATGTAAAGCTATGTTTTTTGACTTCAATAAGTAAGGTGGTACATTATAATCTGTTCATCTTAGTTACATACTATTATCACACTACCCCTTGAACGGGTTGGGGTGTATATTGCCTCGATAAAAAAAATCCTACATTTGGAAAACCTAAATGGTATAAAAACATCTATAAGGGAGAAAAGATTACAACTTTGATTTCGATGCACCTTCTATTTTTTGGCCTCGTTAAAAACTTTGTCAACAAAACCCAGTGGAATAAAAAAATTAGACAAAAGAAAACGAGTATAGATTAAAAACAATGCATGATAGTCAAGCGTACAAGTTTTTGATATCTTTCGAGCGAAAGTGCCTCTGTAAATATAGGAACTAGATTTCACATGTCTTGATTTATGTAATATCGATCTTTCCTTCCTTCTTTACATCATGAAAGGAAAATACTTAAGATTGATGATTTCATTACCTTTGATGTTACTCCTCTTTGATTTGTGAATTACAAATAAAATTATCTTCATAAATGATGATTGGTTCCTCTATGGTTCATTTTATCCCACTTTCTTTTTGTATATAGTGGATTGATCACAACAAAACACATTCCTTGAAAGCTTTGTAAAGTGTAAATAAATTGGCTTCAATTTGGAAGTGGAAGTTAATATTTTCTTTGCCAATTTCCATGAGATTGATGTATTTCTATAGCTAAAGAGGTACTTTATTTGAGACTTTGCTTTGCCTGGATCTAGTAAATAACCTACTTAGCTTATTCAAAGAGAGTTGGGCTTTCGTTTATTGGATAGAACATCCCTTAGTCGATTGTTTCACTTATGTAACAAAGTGTTTTTGTCCATTTCAATACATGCTTGTGGGTTCAGTGTTATACCTTCCAAGCAAGTTTCTAGTGTTTATGGCAAGATACATCAAAGATCGAATAGCACTTACATGTTGTACTACACGACCAAGCCCATTTTCAGCTTTTTCTCAAGGGCGTAAAAGATCTTCGTAAACTTTTAAGGAACAAAAGTCATAGAGAAAGCCAATAGGTGTGCTTTGTTCATGTAAAATCTTTTTAGTACTTTCTTGGCATAACTTGATTGGTGAACAAGTATTTTATCCTTTAGATGTTTAATTTTTAATTTGAGACAAAATGTGATCCTTCAAAGATCTTTTATCTCGAATTCCTTCACAATACAATTTGCATTCTCTTCTATTTGATCGGGTGTTCCAATGAAGTTTAAGTCATCAACATAGACTGCTGTTACAATAAGCTTGTTTTTAGTTTGTTTAATAAAGATGCACAAACAAATTTGGTTGTTCTTATAACCTTTATCAAGAAGGTATTGTTACAAGCCGATAATTCCCTCTTTCTAAAACTCTAACCTTGAGAGAATTACCGAAATGCTATAGCGATGTATCCAAACACTAAGGTTTTAAATCAGAATCTTGCAGCGAAAAATATAAAACTTTCAAATTAAAACATTCAAAATACTAAACTCAATCAAACATACAATGCATGCACATCCAAGCAATACCTATTAGAAATTTTAAAGTCTTAGAAAATGTTAAACCAACAAAGCAAAAGAAAATAAATTCCCTCTCTTTATTCGAACAATGCATGCACATCCAAGCAATACCTATTATAAATTTGCTCTCCAAAATTACAAGTGTAAAAGCTGGATCCTTATAGGGTCATTAAAGAGAAAAGGTCATGACAAAAATATCACACACAAAGCACGTAATCAACAAACCTAAGTAAATAAAGGTTACAAAAACATAATAAAATGCAATGACTTTGTAAACATAAAATGCATGGCATAACTATTCGTATAATACAACCCATTACTCAAATTAACTCATGATTTATTTAATTAATAAATTGGATTAAGTAACAGACAAGGTTGTCTCCCCATGTCACATCAAAATAAATAAGTAAACCTCCCTGCTTTCTCGTCAGAAGGCATCAAAAACAATATTCATAATTCAGATGGTAAACGGGCGCGACTTTGTCATCATATCTAGATGAGATCTCAACTAACTCTAATTTAAGTTCAAAACTTTGCAAAAGAGAGAATCATAGATCACACGACCTCGAAGTAAAAAGCCACGAATAATACCCCATGACCCCTGATTGTCAATACTTTAGATATGCACTAGCCGAAAGTTTTATCGCTTATCCATCTTTCACTTTGCGTGATTACAATTTATTCATGGAAAAATTGATGAGAATAATCCAATATTTGCTCAATTCGCTTTTTTTAATCCAATATTTTGTTTATTTCTGAATACACCTACCTTTGGCCACTCGTTGCTTTCAATGAGCAACCCCTTAAATGTGACCTGCAATTATCGATCAAGAGTAGGTAATTTATACAATTACTTTTTTAAATAATTATCGATATTATATTAAGGGGCATAAACATAAAGATATTTGTATTGCAAAAAATGGATAAATGGATAAATGTATTGCAAAAATGAGTGGAAAATCCCTGACAGATGTAGATAATGACTTTGATAGGATTTTACGTCGAACTAGAGATAGCTAGAGAGAATCTCATGTAAATGATAAGTGGGATGTAGAGTCTTTAAAATGGGGTCTTTAAAGCCTAGCAAAAGTATCATGTCTAATCCATCCCTTCTATGCTACTTATGCGCACATGCTATTGGTTCTTGATGATATTGAATTTTATGAGAAATAGGTTCCTTTTTCCTTGGAGAAGCAGTGCAAGATAACATCAATGCCAAATACACTTGTCTATAATGGCTTGCTTCATAATACAGCTCATAAAAATAACACGATTATGGATTCTACATCTAGATGTGTACTGATGTGCTCGTTTTAGAGCACATTTATTAACTCATTTTAGTGTCAAGTCTCGTAGTTTTGTAATGGTTTTATGTATATTATGCTTGATTTTACCTTGATCTTGTTTTCGAGTTGTCTTAAGTTTATTTCAGGCAATTTTGATGATTTCAAGGTGAAAGACGATACATTCAAGCCTTTGACACACATATCTTAGCTTGGGCAAGTGTTTGAAGTCATTCATGAAGATTTCACGGAGTTTAGAAAAGAGGGAAGTGAAAAGAGGAAAGAATGCTCTCAGATTCGATCGAATCTGAGAGACATTTGACCGAATGGCTGCAGATTCGACCGAATCTGAGACTCATTCGGTCGAATGAAAGGCAATCTTCAGAGTTCTCGAGCCTTGCTACTGGAAAGGCCGAATGGAACTCATTCGGGCGAATGAGCTTCCATTCGGCCGAATCACCCTGTACATTCGGGCGAATGCTTAACAGAGATCGATTCCTCGAAGCCTCTGGAATGGGCGAATGGAAGACAATTCGGGCGAATGGGATCACATTCGGCCGAATGATACCTATATTCGGGCGAATGACAGTGTTTTCCTCCGGATCAACTACTTCTTTTTAGGGTCGGCTCCTATGCACTTTAGGGTTTTTCGTAGGTTTTTCTTATTTTGTTATAAATACCCCCTTCCTCTGATGAGGAGAGGGGAGAGCTAGGTTAAATACTTTTATGCACTTTTAGATTTCTTAGCCTCCAAATTCTTTTAGTTTTAGCTTTCGACTTTCAGTTTTTCTTCAACGCTTTGTAGTTCGGATTCTTTTCGTGGATATCAATTTGAAGCTTTTGTAAGTTTAATTCCTTCCTTTAATCTTAATCCATTTCTTTATTTCATTGCATGTTTAGTTCTAAGTTTATCGTTTATTAATTCTGATTTTGTTTTCATTCTCGCGATTTCACCCCATGTTCGTTTCTGCTGAATCTTTTAATATCTTTATGTCTTTACGCATGAATATGAGTGAGTAATTCTTTTAGGGGTTTTGATTGGTGAAACCTTAGGAAAGCTATGATCTTTATTGCTTAAGATTGTAGAAACGATGTTAATAAATAGTTTCGGATTCCGATGCGAATCTTGTCCTGCCACTCCTTTGGAGACATAGGGCGATTATAGGTCGTTCGTGTGATCTATAGGGTCACCAACTTCCTCTCGTATTCTCGGGTATCCATGCTAGTTATTAACAGATTTTCTGTAATCTATCATGTTCGGTTTTAAAGCTTCATTCCTAGGGTGAATCCAATCTTGTCCCCGTTTTTCTCTACTTGCTTTACTTCGTGATTTGTCGTCATCTATTTTCCACCTATTAGTTTTAACTGAATTTCCAACCCCAAATAGTTCGGTTGTGTTAAAAGTCAAAGTCTTGATATACCTTGTCTTCGTGGTTCGACCCCCTACTCCGCTATACTCGTATAGTTTGTAGGTTGGAATAAATATTGTTTGCATAACCTGTCTTTTAGTTAACGACCTAGAAAACCGGTTATCAAAATGGCGCCGTTGCCGGGGATAAGGCGTAATATTTAGACTTAACTTGTTTTAGCATAACTTTATTTATTTTATTTCCATTTTCGTTTTCCTTTCTGTGTGTGGTTGTCTTTGACTTAGGTGTTTGCATGCCCCATAGCACACGTAGGTCAAACCAGCCAATTACACCCTTAAATCCTGAAATCCAACGTGTTACTAGACAACGCCCTTCAAAGTATACCTCACAATCTGTCCAAAACCCTACCATATCCATAATGGCCGAAGAACATCAATTGTTTGGCCAATTCGGAACTCCTGGCTCACAAGAGTTCCAAGGGGGTGTAGTACTTCCTGTTGCTACTACACCTTACCAAATTCATCCTCAGTTCACAAGAATGGTTAAGGAAACACCATTCAGTGGCTTAAGAAATTAATGTCCTCTTCAACACCTAGAGGCATTCTCAGATATTTGTGGACTTATCCCTCCTTGTCCTAATAGCCCTGATTATGTGCGAATGCACCTTTTCCATCTGAGTCTAGCGGGAGATGCCAAGGATTGGTATAAATGCTTAGAACCAAATTCAATTGTTAAAATTGGGCTCAACTAAAAACCGCATTTCTAGAAAGGTTCTATCCTACGGTTCGAACGCAGGATTGGCGTAAGAAAATTGCGTCATTCACCCAAGAGGATGATGAGAACCTTAGTGCTACATGGAGTAGGTTTAAAAGAATGATTAGAGCATGTCCCCACCATGAGTACGGGGAGAACCATCTCAACACATTCTTTTACGATGGTCTTAATGACTCCACCAAAGCACTTCTAGACTCAGCTGTAGGTGGCCAGCTTTCCAAAATTCCTTGCACCCAGGTAAAGGCCAAAATAGAGGAAGTTGCTAAGAACAGTGCCTGGGGAGGAACTAGGAGTCAGGGATTACCTAGAGGGATGCTAGACACAACTAACTTGGACAACATTAGCGCCAAAATAGAAGCCGTTATTGATAAAAAGTTGTCCAAACTAAGCCTAGCCGGTAGTTCGAACAACCCCCCAATGCGTGAAAAGCACTTTGCATGTGCCATATGTGGGGGTACCAACCATGATACATCTTATTGTGGTGGTTCGCACTCCGAGCATGTAGCTGCAGTTGACTATGGAGGGTATAACCCAGAACCGCAGGTGATGAACTATGACGGTTATGGGTATAACCCTGATCATGTGGCAGCCCTTAACTATAGTGGACAGGGCCAAGGAGTAGGGTATGGGCAGCAACCTTTCCCAAACAACCAACAGTACAAACCTCCCTTTAACTCCAACCAAAACCAGGGAAATTTCCACCCGGGATACAACAGAAATGGTCAAGGTGGATTTAATTACCAAAGTTTCCAGGGGAACCAGACTAATGGGAACATACCTAGGGCCAATGTGTATAGACCCCCAGGGTTTCACCAAGGACCTAGAAATAGTTCAAACCTGCCTTTTCCCCCTAGTCAGCCTCATCATGTGGCTCCTCAACCACAACATGGTCACACTTCAACCAATGACCATTTAGCCTCCCAAGTAACAACTCTTGCTCAACAGAACCAGAATCTGACGCAAATTAATCAGACCCTCATCCAACAAATGCAGAAACTTCAAGCTCAGCAAAAGTTGTTTGAAACTCAACTGGCCCAAATGGCTAATCCTCCTGCACCACCGCTATTCCCATCTCACCCTCAACCTAACCCCTCTATACAACCTCCACCTCAGCAAACGAACCCAAACCAACACACTGCTAAGGCTATCCACCTGAGATCAGGGACTCAGTATAACAGTCCCTCATATCCGGTTGATACACCTTTGGTGCGAGTCAGTGATGAGACGAGAGTACACAATGATGAAAAAGAGGAGGAACATGGTAAAATGCCAGAGGTTGAAGATGAAAGTGGTAGGGAGGACATCAATGCTAAGGCAGGGAGTGAGAAGCCAGTAGAGAGTGAGGAGGAGAGGAGGAAGAAAGCTGAGGAAAGAAAGAGGTTAGACCGGTTATATGCACCACCGCTTCCTTTTCCCTACAAGAAAGTTGAGAAGCAACTTGATGATAAGTTCAAGAAGTTTCTTGAACATCTTCAGAAGATGGAGATGAAAATCCCATTCCTCGATGCTATGGCACAAATGCCAAAGTATGCTAAGTTCTTGAAAGACTTACTGTCCAACAAGAAAAAGCTTGAGGAAGAGGTAATCAGTCTGCCTCATTAAGTTAGCTCTATACTGCAAGGGAAAATGCCTATGAAAGAGCGAGATCCCGGTCCTTATAACCTCCCTGTGAAGTTGGGAAACCTTGATCCTAAAGGGGCGCTCGCCGATTTAGGGGCTTCGATTAGTCTTATGCCCCTATCGATCGCCAAAAAGCTCCCCTTTGCCCTTCGACCTTCAAGGAAAACAATCCAACTGGCTGATAGGAGCATTAAAGTGCCATGTGGAGAGCTCGACGACATACCTATACAAGTAGGAGAACTAGTGGTCCCTTGTGATTTTGTGGTAATAGAAATGGAAGAGGACCCTTATACTCCACTTATCTTGGGCAGAGCCGTTCTGAAAACACTTCGGGCAGTTATTAATTGCCATGATGATACCATAACGGTAGAAGTTGCCCAAGTAAAAGTAGTTTTCAAAATCTCTCCCCTTTTAAAGAAGCCTATGGTTGAGCAGATCTGTCGCCTTGAAGAAGGTGAAAGGGAGAGTGAGGTTAGTTATGAGGACAAGGAAGTAGAGGTTGGGTGTCAAATGATTGATGAGGATACCCCTACTATAAATGAGCTGTTGGAAGGCCGGTTAGATACGGCCCAGGATTCTGAAAAAGAAGCAGAATATGAGCATCTTTACGAGGTAGAGGAAAGTATTACGCATAAAAGGGAAGGTCCTAAATCTTTCCCCAAAGTGACTTTAAAACCTCTACCTCCCAGCTTAAAGTATGCCTATCTCGATGAAGATGAAGGAAGCCCGGTCATAGTGAATTCTGAACTCGATGACATTTCTTTGGAAAAATTACTTGTTTTATTAAGTCATAGGGTATTCACTAGGTGATTTAAAAGGGATTAGTCCATCCCTTGTTATGCACCGGATTCATCTTGATGATGAACAATTTTCCTCCATTGAGCCTCAAAGACGGCTCAATCCCAACATGAAAGAGGTTGTTAAGGATGAAATCCTCAAACTCCTCCAGGCCGGCATCATCTACTCAATTTCAGATAGTAGATGGGTTAGCCCAGTTCATGTTGTTCCTAAAAAGGGAGGAATAACCATCGTCGAAAATGATCGAGGAGAGATGATCCCCACAAGAGCCACCACGGGATGGCGAGTTTGCATTGACTATCGCAAACTCAATAAAGCAACCAGAAAAGATCACTTTTCCTTACCCTTCATCGATGAGATGCTTGAAAGACTTTCCAGGCACAGGTACTATTGTTTTCTAGATGGTTACTCGGGTTTCTTTCAAATCCCGATCCACCCCGAGGACCAACAGAAAACAACTTTCACCTGCCCTTTTGGGACTTTTGCCTACAGGAGAATGCCCTTCGGTTTATGCAATGCTCCATCCACCTTCCAGAGGTGCATGTCGGCTATATTCGCCGATATGTTAGAGGACTTTATGGAAGTGTTCATGGATGATTTTTCTGTTGGAGGGTCCTCTCTTGACACGTGCTTGACACATCTTGAGAAAGTACTATTAAGGTGTCAAGAAACGAATCTTGTACTAAATTGGGAGAAATGTCACTTTTTAGTTCAAGAAGGCATCGTCCTAGGCCACAAAGTGTCTTACAAAGGCATAGAGGTGGATCCTGCCAAAATTGACGTGATAAGGAATCTTCCTGTACCTACCTCAGTTACAGGAGTACGATCCTTTCTTGGACACGCAGGATTCTATAGGCGTCTCATCCTAGGATTTTCGACTCTAGCAAAACCCTTGAATGAACTTCTTCAGAAAGATGTCGAATTTCACTTCGATGAGAGGTGTATGAATGCCTTTAACAGGCTAAAAGAGGCTCTAATTTCTGCGCCCATCGTGCAAGCTCCGGATTGGAGTTTGCCATTTGAATTGATGTGCGATGCCAGTGATATTTCTGTTGGTGCTGTCCTTGGGCAGAAAAAGGAGGGAAAGCACCATGTTATATGTTATATCAGTAAAACACTGGACCATGCACAACGCAACTACACTACAACTGAAAAAGAAATGCTAGCAGTAGTCTATGCTTTTGAGAGACTGCGCCAATATCTCATCTGTTCAAAAGTTGTAGTATTCACTAATCACTCGGCTCTGAAGTTTTTAATGACCAAGAGAGATGCTAAGCCGAGGTTGATCCGTTGGGTGCTCCTATTACAGGAGTTTGACTTTGAGTTGAGAGATAGGAAAGGTAGCGAAAATGTGGTAGCTGACCATTTGTCTAGGCTACCCGAGCTTAATAACGACGCCGTACCTATCCAAGACGAAATGGTCGAAGAAACCCTAATGACAGCAATAGTAGTTGGGAAAGCCCCTTGGTTCGCAGATATTGCGAATTATTTAGCTTGTGGAGAACTTCCAGAGTTCGAATCAAGGGCCATGAAAAAGGCTTTCTTTGGTAAAGTCGGGAACTTCTTTTGGGATGATCCCTACTTATTTCATGCTTGCGCAGACGGCATAATCCGCCGCTGCGTCACTGAAGAAGAATTTCCAAAAATCCTAACTCATTGTCATTCCTACGCGTGTGGCGGCCACCATGGTATAATGAACACTGCTGCTAAGGTTGCCACCGCAGGTTTCTATTGGCCAACGTTACACAAGGATGTTGAAACGTTTGTGAAAAGCTGTGAGAGGTGCCAAAAAGTTGGCAACATCTCAATGCGAAATGAGATGCCTCAAAACTACATCCTTGAGTGTGAAGTGTTCGACTGTTGGGGAATCGACTTTATGGGCCCATTTGTTTCATCTCATGGGAACCAATATATTTTAGTAGGAATTGATTATGTGTCTAAGTGGGTGGAAGCCATCGCCTCACCTACGAATGATCACAAAGTGGTTATTAAGCTTTTTAAAAGCATAATCTTTCCTCGATTCGGTGTTCCCAAAATAGTCATAAGTGATGGGGGATCACACTTTGCTAAGCACGAACTAAATAAATTATTGAAAAGTTATGGAGTCGTGCACAAAGTTGGATCACCCTACCATCCCCAAACTCAAGGACAGGTGGAAGTAGCTAATAGGGAAATCAAGAGGATTCTCGAGAAGGTGGTAAACCCAAATAGGAAAGATTGGTCTCTAAAGTTAGATGACGCTCTTTGGGCCCACCGGACGTGTTACAAAACCCCTATTGGTACCACCCCGTTCCGGCTTTTATATGGGAAATCCTGTCACCTACCGGTGGAACTGGAATGCAAATCTTGGTGGGCGATCCAAACTCTAAATTTGGACCCCACCTTATTCTGCGAGAAGCGAGCCGCCCAATTACGAGAATTGGAAGAACTACGGCTCGATGCATTCCATAACATGCACATCTACAAGGAACGTACTAAGCGTTGGCACGACCAACGTATCATCCAACGAGAGTTCCTTGTAGGAGATAAAGTGCTGCTCTTTAATTCAAGAGCTAAGTTATTCCCCGGAAAGTTAAAATCACGGTGGTCTGGGCCATTCGAGATTTCACAAGTTTTCCCGTATGGAACGGTAGAGCTGAAAGACCATCATGGAGGACGTTTCGTTGTTAATGGACATCGGTTAAAACTCTTCCATGAGAGCAGCCTTCACAATGTCAACACCATTGAGCTTATAAAGTTAGATGATGTCAAAGTCGAATGATTGGTATAATCATTGACCCTTATCGAATATCCCTACTTTGAATCATCGTCCTTTACCGTTTTTTTTTTTTAGATTTTAATTGCTTAGTCTCCCTTTTGTCTTTGTTTAATTACCCGAGCTACGTCGAGCTAAACGACGTTAAACAAAGCACTTACGGGAGGTAACCCGGTTTATTTGGATTTTCAAACAACTTAATCATAGTATATTGATTAATTTGGAGGGGGCACAAGTGATTTGATCTAAACAGAGCGAAATCGCTGCCCATTCGGCCGAATGATAATTCCATTCGGCCGAATGAAATTGAAGATGGAGCTAAAACCAATTTTGGCCAAGTTCCTGATAACGCCGAATGAAGCTTCAAATTCGGCCGAATGAATCTCATTCGACCGAATTAAGTGAACCATTCGGTCGAATAGATCTAATGGGAGTATTTACGTGGCTGCTGATAACACCGAATGAAGCCAACATTCGGTCGAATGTAGTTACATTCGACCGAATTACGAAACCTATTCGGTCGAATGGAAGCGAAGATTTTTTCGTAACACCACTCCATTCGACCAAACAGGGTATCCATTCGGGCGAATAGGACACCATTCGACCGAATGGAAGGCCCATTCGACCGAATGGAGGTCAGTTCTATAAATATCAGCTCATTCCACGTAAAAATGCACCGAAACTTCTCTACCTCTTTCACTCGGCCGAATTCGTCCCCCACCTTCTTGCTCTTTCTCAAATCCTTCTACTCCCCTCCAAATCACCTTCAACTACCATGGGTCTAAGGAGAACTTTAAGGAACCCCTTCAAAAGGTCCAAGAAGCATGGAGAGGGTTCCTCTTCGGGTGCGGCTCAGGAAGCACAACAAACCGGTTCTCAACAACCGGAGGGTCACCAAAGGCTTCCTGGCCAGGAACTATGGTTCGATGAGGACCACCCTACGGTTATTTTCGTATCTTTGGAGCAATATGAGCGTTTCCAAAGACTTAAGGTACGAAAAATCAACTCTACTCGTTATTTAGACCTATCAATTTTGCAAAGAATGGGTATATACGAGCAATTTGTTGCATTATTAACTGCATGTGGGTTAGAAAATTGGATAAACATGTGGCACCCGACTCATAAGCTCTTAACTTATGAGTTTCTTAGTTCCCTAACCCCGTGCCAAAGGGATGGTAGGTTGCATTTATCTTTTAGGCTAAGGAATGCAACCTATTTTCTTGATTATGCTACATTTTGTGCCGTTTTTGGTTTCAATAACGAGCCTATCCCGGATAAACAACCGGACAACTCTCGGGTTTCCGAGCTATGGCCTAAAATAGCTGGCCGGCTTGTCTATCCGAATAGGAACATATATGCTTCTGATGTGCAACACCCAGTTTTGCGCATGTTCTTTAAATTTGCTAGAGAGACTCTGTTCCCTTCCCCTAGCCCTCACCTAGTACGAACGCATGAGGTGCACATCTTGCACCGCTATCTTGCACCACACGACGACACTGCACTAAGCCTGCCAATGACGCTGTGGAAGTTTCTAAACAACACAGCCACCCTAAACGCTACTACTGACTTATGTTTAGGGGGACACGTATTCCGCATTGCTGAATTCCTGAACGTCATGAATCCTGTGGAATTCAGCGAAAGATATGCCAGTTCCACTACCCTTCACGAGCAATGTCTCGTACGGGCTGGCTTCATTTTTGCGGACCCCATGCGATGGCGGTACTTGAAAGACCGCACCATCCCCCTCCCCTGCCCTCATTTACCTCCCCTAGTCCAGTTTGGGGCCTCGTATCTCTTAGAAGGCGATGTGCCGAGATACGCTGTCGAGCCCCCACTGGTACCACCTCCTTGCCCTCACACCCTCTCTATGCGAGACCGACCTAGAGCCTCTACCTCGGTCTTACCGGACCATGACGATTCAGACGATGAGTCTGAATTTGACATTATGTCCTCCCTAGGACGCATAGAGAGAAGGCTTGATCAGGTCCTCACCACCCAAGCCCACCACACCGCCCGGCTCGAACACCTCGAACAAAACTTTGAGCGGGCGAACTACCCATGGTATGATATGGCCTACCGCTCCCACATGGTCGGCGAAAGCATGGCCACCCCTTCCTGGTACCCTCGCCATGACAACTATAACGAGATATCACTAAGTCATAGGTTTGACCGGTTGAGGGTGGGTAGGCGTAGGTTTAATAACTTCACTCCGCCGGCTCCTAGAAGAGCCTCGGACGACTATGGGATGGACTACACGGGTGGGGAAGAGGAGGTTAATGAGGAGGATGACCAGGGGGATGATGAGGAATTTATGGGGGATGAGTAGTGGTGGACCTAACGGCCTCCCTTAGCGCCGAGGACGGCTTCATCCTAGCTTGGGGGGGATATCCATAGTCCACTACTCATTCTTTCGCGTGTCCTTTGGTCTTGGTTGTCAGTTTAGTGTTGTGTAGCGTTTCGTGTTTTATTTCTAGGTGTTATTTTGTGCTTTGCGCTTTGCTTTTTGGTGTTGTTTTCAGGAATATATACAAGAAGTTCCATATGCCGCTGCACCCAGTACTGGTACGATCTCCTATGCGAAAATCCAAATTTATGTATTTTAGTTATTTTTATATTTGTTTTTTTTACCCTTCTTTGCATCACATGCCCCCTTCCCCATCATATATCCCAAACAAGCATGCAAGCCTCTATTGTGCACTGACTTTATACAAACTCGTATTCCCGTAGCCCTGTGCCTGTTTTGGGTATGAGTTTATCAACTGTTTTTCACTTAGCTTGGGGGGATCTGAGCTTGCTTGGTATGTGGTTTGGATGACTACCTATTGAGGCACATTTCGACTAACCTAGTAAGGATTGAGCCTTTAGGACTCTATTATGAGTCCTATATTGATGAGTGTTAGTCAGGGAATCTTAAGAATTGTGTCTGTTCTCCTCCAGCATGGTCTACTTTTCTAAAGGTTAGGGATGATAACACGTTTGTAGTTAAAAGCTACATAGCCAAAGTGCCTACCATGAAAATCAATTTACTCTAGGTTGAGCCAAATTTGTGCCTTTACCTTCTTTTGTAGCCACGCTATCTAACTCCACATGAACCAAATACTCCCTCTTTTTACCTAGAGGATAGTCATGTGATCATAGTGAAATTGATGTTTGTAGCATTGTAATATAGGATTTCGGTTTGGGGAAATGATCATTAGATGATTTGACTACATACACTAGTCTTAGTGCATTTCAAAGAAGTATGCACATAGAAAGCTCAGAAAAAGCTTGAAAAGCACAAAAGAAAAAAAAAATAAAAAAAAAAGAAAAAAAGAAAAAAAAAGAAAAAAAAAGAAAACAAACAAAAGAAATTAGAGAAGAAGTTGAGAATAAAGTTGACATAGTGTATTAGTCTACTATTGGGAATTTTGGGATTGACATGGTTGTTGGAAGGCATAATCTTCCTCGGTTTTACATCCTTGGATCATTTACTATCCTCTATTTCAACTCCACATTCCCAAATTCTACCATACCTCGATCCAAACCTACATTACAACCCTTTTTCAAACCTGTTCAACTTAACCTGATTAGTAAGATCAGTGCTGGAGAGCAGATAAGACACAATTTACGAGATTTCTCCCTGCTTAGGTGTTTAATTCCCGACTCACCTTTAGTCGGATGACTTCGAGTGAAACACATACCCCATAAACACATGAGCGTAATGGAAATTTCCCACACCTCGTGGGAAATAACCTTGGGAGCGTAGACTTGCGAACTCATTAGGTAGTGGGCGGAATGAATTATGATGTGGCTCGCTCGGCAATCCCGAGTAAGTGTAAAAAGTTGATTATGCTTTTTAAATCCCATTGTACCTGCACACCCATGGCTAGGGAAGAGTTTCGCACGTGCACGGCTTGCATTGACTTGAGCTTCACTTCTCATGTTTTTCATTAGTCTCTTCATTCATTTCTTCATTCATATTGCCTTTAGCTGTCATTTCACCTTTCTAATTCATTTGCTAGGGACTAGCAACGGTCTAGCTTGGGGGAAGTTGATGTGCTCGTTTTAGAGCACATTTATTAACTCATTTTAGTGTCAAGTCTTGTAGTTTTGTAATGGTTTTATGTATATTATGCTTGATTTTACCTTGATCTTGTTTTCGAGTTGTCTTAAGTTTATTTCAGGCAATTTTGATGATTTCAAGGTGAAAGACGATACATTCGAGCCTTTGACACACATATCTTAGCTTGGGCAAGTGTTTGAAGTCATTCATGAAGATTTCACGAAGTTCAGAAAAGAGGGAAGTGAAAAGAGGAAAGAATGCTCTCAGATTCAACCAAATCTGAGAGACATTCGACCGAATGGCTGCAGATTCGACCGAATCTGAGACTCATTCGGTCGAATGAAAGGCAGTCTTCAGAGTTCTCGAGCCTTGCTACTGGAAAGGCCGAATGGAACTCATTCGGGCGAATGAGCTTCCATTCGGCCGAATCACCCTGTACATTCGGGCGAATGCTTAACAGAGATCGATTCCTCGAAGCCTCTGGAATGGGCGAATGGAAGACAATTCGGGCGAATGGGATCACATTCGGCCGAATGATACCTATATTCGGGCGAATGACAGTGTTTTCCTCCGGATCAACTACTTCTTTTTAGGGTCGGCTCCTATGCACTTTAGGGTTTTTCGTAGGTTTTTCTTATTTTGTTATAAATACCCCCTTCCTCTGATGAGGAGAGGGGAGAGCTAGGTTAAATACTTTTATGCACTTTTAGATTTCTTAGCCTCCAAATTCTTTTAGTTTTAGCTTTCGACTTTCAGTTTTTCTTCAACGCTTTGTAGTTCGGATTCTTTTCGTGGATATCAATTTGAAGCTTTTGTAAGTTTAATTCCTTCCTTTAATCTTAATCCATTGCTTTATTTCATTGCATGTTTAGTTCTAAGTTTATCGTTTATTAATTCTGATTTTGTTTTCATTCTCGCGATTTCACCCCATGTTCGTTTCTGCTGAATCTTTTAATATCTTTATGTCTTTACGCATGAATATGAGTGAGTAATTCTTTTAGGGGTTTTGATTGGTGAAACCTTAGGAAAGCTATGATCTTTATTGCTTAAGATTGTAGAAACGATGTTAATAAATAGTTTCGGATTCCGATGCGAATCTTGTCCTGCCACTCCTTTGGAGACATAGGGCGATTATAGGTCGTTCGTGTGATCTATAGGGTCACCAACTTCCTCTCGTATTCTCGGGTATCCATGCTAGTTATTAACAGATTTTCTGTAATCTATCATGTTCGGTTTTAAAGCTTCATTCCTAGGGTGAATCCAATCTTGTCCCCGTTTTTCTCTACTTGCTTTACTTCGTGATTTGTCGTCATCTATTTTCCACCTATTAGTTTTAACTGAATTTCCAACCCCAAATAGTCCGGTTGTGTTAAAAGTCAAAGTCTTGATATACCTTGTCTTCGTGGTTCGACCCCCTACTCCGCTATACTCGTATAGTTTGTAGGTTGGAATAAATATTGTTTGCATAACCTGTCTTTTAGTTAACGACCTAGAAAACCGGTTATCATGTACAAATGAGATATAAAAGGGATTGCAGGCATCAATTCTGCCCTCCTAATTTGGGGCTTGCACCAGGTCGCAAGAGTAGGCCTCCTATTGCATTGGCTATTAGGACCCATGAAGTTCAGTATGATATCAGATCAGATGACAGCTTGACCTCTCCTAGCATGGGCTCTTTCATAATTGTGATTCCTCACGTATATCATTTTGAATATAGGGTTTAGATGTTTAGAGAGTTCATCAAAATGGACAAGACTTCTCGCAGGATGGCTGGGGAGCTCAGTGCCTCTAGTGAGCGATCTATTGCGATTGTAGTTCGTAGAGGTCATTTGATTGAGGATGGATTTCAGCAATTGAATTCTCTGGGAACAAGAATAAAATCATCTATACATGTTTCATTCATTAGTGAATGTGGCCTTCCTGAGGCTGACCTGGATTATGGTGGTTTGTCCAAGGAGTTCTTAACTAACATTTCAAAGGCAACATTTGACCCACAGTATGGACTTATCAAACCTCTACTTATGAGAGATTGTTAATCTCTATTATTGTAGAAAGATATCAAGATAATTCCATGTCATGTCACATAAATTCACTTGCTATTCAGGTCATTTGTAAACTGGCTTAGTGAAAGCAAAAAGTGGCTAAAGTTAGGTGTAATCATAAATAGATAAAAAATTGGATTAATAACAACAAATCTGGCAAAGTTTAAATTATTACCATCAATTTTTCCTTTAGTTATTTAGTTCCAAATCATCAAAGAACACACATACAATGTATCATAAATGCACAAACAACCTCTTTTATATTATTATTTTACCCCTTTGATTTCCTCCTCAAAATTTTTACCTGTTGAACAAAGTCAACTAACCTTATCGTTAAGACTTGAACATCACCCTTTTCTCAATTCATAACATTAGCTATGAGAGAGTAATATTAAATAACCTCATAGATTAAATAACAAATTAATTCTGCTTAACAATCAGAATTCTTCAACCATACATAAACACTTCATGATTAGTATTAACAAATCACCATCCATACTCATACAACATTACCAAATTGTGCCTCTAAATTGAAAGAACATGAATTCATCAATGCATAACCAAAAAATTTCACCCAAAAGATTTCCTAAACATGATACTAAATTTTCATTCCATCCTATATCATGCTTCTAGAGTCAAGGTTTTCGTAACATGTACATCCCTTGAATAGAACAAATGAGTTGCCACTTTCACAACTACGAATCAACTTCTACGAATTGTTTTTCTAAACCAAATAACAAAACCTTAAACTATACTCTAACAAGAAAATTTATAGCAACTATACCCATTTTTAAAAGGCTTCAAAAATCATTCGAAACATGTTTTTATGTCTCTTGAAAACATAGGTTAGTAGTTTAAATGTAGTACTATAAGTGTTGATTGAAAATTCATCAAAATACACACCCCATTAATCATTTTCAACTTGATTAAAAAACCACAACATGCTGGAAAATTCATTCATCACTAGTTTTTACAATTATTGTAATCCAACTTATAGCATTGTACTGATAATAAAACATGTAAGTTCACTTCAATCGTTTGTGTTTAATACTTAAATCCAAGATATACCATGAAAACTAGATTAGCAAAATTGAGAAAAAATTTCCTAAGGATGAAAAATGTTAATTATAATGTACTAAACATATAGTATATTGATTAGGATCATGTACTACACATACATAAAAATCCTTCAAATACTCAACATAAAACCCAACTTTCATAACCCATAGAATTTGAAAATTTATTTGAATATAACTTCAATAATTTAATCACAATCAACTCATAAAAAAACATAGTTTTATAAAATAACTAGTAGTATAAGATTTTAAAACCTAAAACATACAATCTACATCATTTAAACCATAATTTCATGTATACAAATTCTAAAATTTTGTAGGGTATATTAAAATTCATAAAAACTATAAATTTAAATAATTTAACATATAATTAACCCATTAAAAACAATCCACATAATCATTATAAAAACTTTTCCAAACTATGAAATTCTAGGGCAAAACAATAATGTAAAAAGAAAGGAAAAGAAGGATGAAGAGGGAGAGAAGACCGACCAGCATGTAGTGGCTAGGTGTCTGATAGCAGCGTAGGTTGGCGGAAGCTACGAGGCTGTGAGGGCTGGCGATAGCAGCAAGGGCCAAATCTCTCTCTCTCTCTCTCTCTCTCTCTCTTACTCTCTCTCTGTTTTGTAAAAGACTAAAAGTTGTGATTAGGGTTTAGGGAAAGAATATGGTTTACTTAAAATATTAAGTTTAATCGGTTGGATATAAGGGCGTTTTGGGTTTGATGGTTTAGATATAAAATATCCTTTATCGAAAATAAATCTAATAATTATTTCAAATAAATGATTAAATATATATTTCATAAAAATAAATCTTGTTTAATTTATGCTAAAGTTATATATATATATATATATATATATATATATATATATATATATATATATATATATATATATAGAAAATATTTCCATATACTTTTAATGAATATGCAATAAAAAACTCTCATAAATTTATGGGTGATTACAAGTATTCACTCAAATGATTATACCATATCTTTTCGAACTTCTTTAGTCAATATAGTGATTTTTTCAATTTTATGGAATGAAGATTTTGAGGTTTTATCTTATTCCTTTAGTTAATTCAAGACCCAAGAACTTTCACGTAGATATCTATGTTAAGTGTCGTATAAAGGTATGTAGTCATGACATCCATAAGACACATTTAGAATCCCTAGGCATGCTGATAATATAAGGAGGAATCTTAATGTTGTGAAAACTACTACTAGTGAATATGTGATTTATCACTCCTTTTGTGTTTGCAAATGCTTTTAAACACTAATTGACAATGTTTTGTAAATTAAATGTAATATTTTCTTCACTTCTTGCTCATAATTTTTTTTTAGTCAAGATATGGTAAGCCTTTGGCATATTATGGTATTTCTTTTCAACAAGGGCTTGCTTTGTCTCCCCTTAATTTCGGGAAGACTAACTCATCAAATTTACAGTCAGCGAACCGAGTTGTGAATAAATCACCAGACGCGGATTTCGAGTATCATATAATGAATGGAAATTCATAACCAACATATATTTACATCTTTCTATGTGGACCTATCTTCAAACAGTGTAATGAAGCTATTGGAATATAACCCAAATGTTTTTAGGTGTGCAAAACTTGGTAACTTTCTAAGCGCCTATTGCAATTGAGATAATTCGTGATTTGCACTTGGGATTAATCATAGTAAGGCTATGACATGCAGCATAGCATATCCCTAGACAGAAGATGCGAGTTTATATTTAATGGCTAATGGCCTAACAACTAATTGTAATTGCTTTATAAATGCTTCTGCGAGGCTATACTATATATGAATATGGGTTACAAATTTTCAATATCTATCATAAACAACATACAATTATTATTAAATGTTTAGGATGTAAATTCTACGACATTACCAAATCAAATTCTCTTAATGGAATAATATGGGAATCAAGCCCTTAAGTGTGTGATTGTGTAAGGAGTTTTGCAAAAGCAACATATCTTATTGATAGGAGACTATTATGAGACCATCATGTTTAAGAATCAGTTAACATGAAAAATATCTAAATGGTTTGCATGATGGGTAAATTGGCCACAAATATCCCCTTGGATTCACTCCAAAAATGTAAGATTTGTCTTTAACTTCATTTTTAAGAAGGTCTAATGATTAATTTACCTAGTGAACAAACTTTATAATGATTCTCAGTCAATTATGGAGTCCATATTTTTCTTAATGGATGTCCATTTGGGACTTTAAATGATCTTTGAATTATGTTTGTCCCTAGATGACTCAAATGGTCTTGCTATAGAGTAAACATTTCTTTTGTCTAACTTACATTGAGACAACAATTGAGATTTAAATGGACTAATATAATAATAATATATCCCTAAGGAGTATGATGGCATCCTTTTAAGGATTATTATTATTCTTAAATCGTACTGAATGAGATACAAGTACTCCTTATCACTTTATATGTGGTTTTCACATGTTTAGTGAATGTAATAAATCTTACGAATGACATTTGTCCCATTTGGTAAGGTTATACTAGCATTTCTTGAGTCCTCAACCATGTTGGTAGTACCAGTAATGGTGTGGAGGTTTGGCTACATTGACTTGAATTTAGTGAAAATGACTTGCTACTCAGGATGTTATGTGTAATTGAGCTTTTAATTAAGCATTTTTTAGCACCTTTTATTTTGAGTTTCCATTATCTTCAATAATATAACACATATTTGTATGTAAAACAATAGATAACTTTATGATCATAAACATATATTACATGGTAAATAAATAACATTATTCAAAACATAAAACGCAAGAGAACGTTAAAAAATTGATATGAAAAAACTTACTCAAGTTTATATGAAAAAAATATTAAAACAAGAATCAATTATGGTAATTTAAACATTTGTTACATCATTAACAAGGTAATCAATTATGTAGTGGTCTAGCAGAGGGGAATATCCTTTAACGTAATTGCTTCATCCTTATTGTTAGAAAAACATTTAAAGATCCATAAAGTGTTTAGTCGTGTGTCCTAATGCCCCTGTATGGCACACCTAAAATATTTTTATTTTGGCCTGAAATAGGATTGTTGAGACCCTTTTCCCCTAAATAGGCTCTTAGAATTTTGTCTACCCAGCTTCTGTTACTTTATCCGTCCTTGATAGGTCCTTTGCCTTAGTTATTAAAACTATTTATACCCTTGCCACTTATTATTGGTATTTGCTTCTATAGTAAGTTCTTTACAACTCCATGGCCTTTAATTACAGTTAGTAAGTAGGATTTGATTATGTTGTTATTCATCCAAGATAATGACAATTAAGTTGTAGAACTTTTTTCAACGTCTTTAACAGTATTGGTAGACATTAAATTGTGTCTCCCCCGTTAGACGATCCAATGATAAACCAACATTTGTAGGAAGTCTTGGACGAGCTTGAGATTGAGTAGGCCAAAACTCAAACCACCTCAAAATCCTAAACACATCAAAAAGGCCCAAAACCTTAAATTGGCCTTAAACACATGATTTTACCCTAAAAAAGCCTTAAACCAACCTTCCTAGATGAAATGCTTGTCTTTTTAATTCTAAAGGCAAGTGTAAAATACTCAGGAGTTTAGTGCTAAATGCTAAGTTTGTGTCCAGCATTTAGGAGCCCAGTATCTAATGCTAGAAGTTAGTGATGAATGACCAACTTAGTGTTTGACGCTCAACTCCAGCATCTGACACTCAACTCCAACATCCAATGCTAAACTCTTTACAACTTCTCCAAAAGCTTGCTTGGAAAATCCTGAGCTCTTCTTGAACCATAAAAAGATGCATTTTGAGTGTCTAGCGCTAGGCATAAGTGTCTAACGCATAGTTTAGCATTTGATGCTAGAAGCCAAAATTTAACGCATGGCCTTGCGTTGGACACCCAAAGCAAGATTTTCACACTCATAATCCATATTTTTTTTTCTCTATAAATAACCCGGATATTATATGCTAAGGATCTTAAATCTTATAAATACTAACTCTGCCAAACCTCTTAAAATATTTTTCAACCAAATCAAGAACCTCTAAGGCATTTTAGTCTTTTCTAAATTAAGGAAAATTAGTACTCCAAGTATTCTCCAAACTTGATTAAGAGCCCAAATAAGGAATCATCCTCAATAATGAGCAAACCTAAAATCTTCCCAAATTCAATATTTTTCTTTATTTGTCTTCTTCTACTCCTTTATTTTTCTCACTTTGATCATTAATGATTGATCATTAAAGTGATTTAAGTTGAGATTTTGGAATTCAAGGATTATTTAGGGATGCAATTCTCCCTTTACATGACACATCTTTCTCTTTTCCTTATTTATTACGAGTCCACGATAAACTAAAAATCCTTCACTCTTGTATTTTTTCTTTTTATCAAATCCTAAATCTTATAACTTTCTTATATTCATTTGAAACCAATGATGTACTATCCAAGGTGAAATTTCCTTCTAATACTTTATGCAAGCCTCAAATTTATAACTTTGAGCATTAAATCTCAAGGAACTACCTCTCTAAGATGATTTCCTTTTAATCCAAACAAACTCTTTCCCTTTGCATTTTATTTATGCCTTATATATTTGATAGGGTAAGGATCGATGGTCACGACACCTACTATCAACAAAACCTCGACTTAACCTATTACAAGTAATGAGCAAGTAAGTTTCAAATCCATAAGGAATGGCTTCTAATAGTTTAACTATAAGCTAGCTCAAACTAAAGAAAGGATTAGGTTTAAATCTAACTAAAATCTACTGCGAGGTTCTAAAGGACTTATTCTATAAAGGTAAAAGCGCTAGGGGTTTGGGATTCAACACCAATTCTTAACATGAATGAGCTAAAACTGGGAATAGGACAAAAATGAGATAATATGAGGCTCACTAACTCACTACCAACCTATGAATCAAACTTAAACATGCTGCAAGGAAGGAGTTTAAACCAGGAACCAACCTCTTGGTCTTCAAGGAAGGAGCTTTACAATTCGGATTTCTTGTTTAATTATATTCTAAAGCATCCAAGTAACACAATAGATTCAAATCAACAACTAATAGCTGTCAACAATATTTAACATCGGGTCATTACCTAAATCTGCATTTCTCAATATCTTTGACCTAGTAACGCAAATAAAAGAAATCTATATGGCCAATTTAGACTCCAACCAAAACCCGACATCAAATTGCACATTAATCATTAAGAAACAAACTATAAATTTTAAACATCATCCATGCTCGGGATCGGGTTTTTACCCTAGTCCCTAACTAATCTAACTATTAATGACTAATACTAGAAAACATTGAATAATTGAATAAACTAAACATACTACCAAATTCATGAGTTGCGATTAACAATTCTATGTGAAAACTGAAAATAGTTAAGCATAAACAAACAAGACAGAAAATAAAAGGAAACTACAAGATATAAAGCGTGAGAAAGTGAAAGAAATACTAATAGATTAATGGAGAATCGACATCATCGTTGATCGCAAACCGTTGAAAGTACCAAAAACTGAAGACAAATCCTCTAATAATCAAAGAGTTTTTGTGAAAGAAAGTAAAGAAACCCTAAGCTTTGCTCTCTAGGTCTAAACTATGCTAAAACTACTAAATAATGAATGCCCCCTTGCTTTGTGCCTTTTTTTTTCTCTTTATCCCGTAGAAGAGTTCCAAAAGAATACGAAAGTCGCCAAAATATAACTGAGCGGGGCTCAGTTCAAGGTTAAGTGCCCGCTCATAAGGTCAAAATCTGGAATTCTGGTGAACTGAGCGCCCACTTAGTTCACTCTTGAGCGCCCATTCATGCCTTAGAACGTCCGCTTATAAACTGCTCGACGCCCGCTCGTGATTCTCTGTTTGTCAACTTCCATTGAACTGACCAGTTGCTTGGGATTCTTCTGAGTGACTATATAGACCTATTTCTCACGAGAGGCCTCTTGGTTTAATTCTTGAGTGACCACTTAGCTTCTCTTCTCGGCTCTTCTACTATGCATATTGATTCCTAGATTCTCATGCTCAAGCTCACTAGACACCTGTATCAAGCCATAAAAACACGTATAAAAGTAGAAAAGATAATGAGAAATCAAGGAAAATAGGACAAAAACACAAAAAATGCTCTTAAGCCTACACAATGCACAAAGTGATGCAAAATAGGATAAAATGGGACGAACTCAGGCCAAAAAGAGTACGAAACTCTGCCAGGAAGATGCAAATGAGTAACATAAATGTCACACATCAAATTCCCCCTAGCTTGGCTCTTGCTCATCCTTGTTCAAGACTCTAGGACAAAGGATGGAAGACATCAAACACTAACAACACTAACTATGGAAAACAATAAAACATAACTCACTTTCATAGGAATCACAGTTGATTTTAGCAACAATCAACAAGCCCTTTAAACCCCCAAATCTCTTAGGAGGAAAAGTGTTCTCTTGTAAGGGTTTCCTAGGAGGTAACCCATAACTCTCAAAATAAAATAAAAACAAGGTAATCATTTAAAGACTAAAAAGAGAAAAACTAAAAGAAACGAAAAGAAGTAAAAAGATGCAATGAATGGGCATTCATGGGACATCATCACGATGAATGTTCAACTTTCTAAATAGTAAGATAAGAAATGTTAAAGAATGCATAAGAATGTATAAAGGATAACCAAGAAAGAGTAGGAAACTATAGCTTTCATGCACCTAAACTGAAACACAACCACACTCCTCCAAAACCTCATTTCCATCCATAAAGAATTAGCTTATCATTACTCCTTGAGGGAGTTAAACAAATAAAACAATAGGGGTAATGACTTATGACTCAACATCTTAATTGCCATGCTTACTCAATATGCTTGGCCTTTACCTCCCTAAACAGACAATGACTCAAGTTCCTACAGTCGAAAAGACTTTGGGGTAAGATATAGGAAAAATAGGAAAAGGACTACAGTAAAATAGGGAAAAGCTTTGGTAACGGTGTGAGGCTTAGATTCATAAACAATGAAATTCTTGTGATTTTGACCTTCACCTCATTTTAAGGCCTTATATTCAAAGGAATACCATTTAGTCTTCTCCCCAAGCTTTTAAGAACATATCTGAGCTTTTGGTTATTAGATTCCCATAATCCAGCAAAATCTTTCTCAACTCAATTCCTATTTTGTATTATTTCTTCCCCCTTTATTTTTTTCGTGTTCTTTTTCACTTTTTTCTCTCTTTCTTATTTTATTTTCTTTTTTCCCTTTTTTTGAATAATAAAAGTGTATAGAATATATGAGTAGCTATAAATAAATGTTATTTGAAAAGAAAAAATTACTCCCTTTTAAGCTTCATAATTCCTAAATCACCTTTAATACATCCATACAAATTTTTACCAAAGAATCCCATAAAAAATGAGATAGTGAATGTTCATATTAGGTCAATGGATACAATTGTAATTTTTAAGAGAAATATAAGCTCAAGAAGGTAACAACTTATAGAGAAGATAGAATGTATAAAATAAAATGTGGAAATTCTAAAAGCTTTGGAAAAAGGAAATGGGTTCTAGATTGGCGTTGTCTTTCCCTACGAAGTTCGGTCATGGTCTTGGGTAGGTATAGGACAAGTTCTTGATCAAAGCATGAAAAATTAAGGATCCTTTCCACGCAGTGCAAATTATGTTGAAAGCTTTAAAAGATTTCCTTACCATAGCGTTTGCAAATACTAATTTTAAGAACTTCACTCAGCTAGGGAAAAGGTGGTGTGCTTAGCTAAGACTCATAATCATAGTAGTTTTATCTACCTTAGCAAAATTCCATCCTAAAGTCTTTCAAATACAATTTAGATCTAAACCATATAAGGTCTTAAGGTTTAGGAAATAAAATATTCAACTAGATGAGTGTTAAATTCATGCCCAACTCAATGCAAGAAAAATAAATTAAAAGAAAACCAGCTACTTGCCTTGCAAAAATAAAACTCAAAATCTTTTTGGGTTTTTCAAATTTTGTAAAAGGATAACAAAGAGAAAGAAAAACATGAAGAAGCATGCTTGGGAGTATGATATGGGAAAGGTTATCTAAGAAATTCAATGCAAATAACCAACCATGGTTATCAAAACCAATGGTTTCCAGCAAACCAATCCTCAAAATAGGCTAAATGCCATTAACAATAAAGTGCTATACATCCTCAAACAAAAAACTTCCCTAGACTAAAAAGAAATAAAAAAAACCAAAGAAAGTAATAAAAAGAGGACTAGGAAATATTATACCTTGACTTCTTACTTTGCATTTTTGCTAATACTCATGAGCAATTAATGATTAGCAAAGCAAGTGAAACATGAGAAAAATAGTTCCTATTCTCGCTAAAAACACACCAAAATAAAGAAAAGAAAAACTATACATGGATTCTACGGAGGAAGAAGAGAAAGGAAGCTAAGGCTCGATCCTTTTAGAATAAACCCCCCAAGCTTAAGTAAAGCGCCTCCTCGGTGCAAAAACCGAGAAAGAAAAGGGGAGGGCTGATCAATCACAGTATAACTAACTAGTAATGAGGCCCTTGCCCTTCCTATGATTCTCCACATCATTATGGGAGGAGAAGTTATAGGTTGGGTCAACATTGAGATCTGATGCATCAGTATAGGGCGGCCAATCATACCGCATTTGGTCGGGGTAGTTCTTGAAGGATGGCATACCTGCTGGGCCATCCCATCCCCCATATAACCTGAAGGCCAACTCGGTCTATCATACGAATAGAAAAGATTGCCTTGGTAATCACTCCCTCCCATCTAGGTATAATCATAAGGGGCAAAAGAAGAGGGAGTAACACTAGGGACAGTGGGGCCTGTCTACTATGGGTAAGTGGGGTTGCCATCCCCAGACCAAAGGGGATAGGGTTGAGTTTAGGGGGATTGTAGGGGTAGTTAACATAGGGTGCAAAGTCCCCAAGTTGGACACGATAGTCATCGATTTGATTCTTGCAAATCATACTTTCCCTTTGGGCCTCAGCCTGGCCCTGCATTATCATAGTTAGCTTCCTAAATTCCTCTTCTAAGTTAAAAGAGGGAGAGGGGACATGAGATGATGAGGTACCTCTCGAGATTTGAGGCGATACTACTTGGATGCCAGGGGCACGCAAATATGGCCCTTCATGAGCTAGAATCTTCTAAATGTTGACTCCTTAGCTTCCAACTTAATATTAGTATGGGGTTTCAAAGGTAATAATGCACTACCCTACTCATCTCCACCCATATACCTCGGGGTTTGGTGTGTATAAGATGAAATCATCCTCTTCATTGCATCTATATCAATGTAAATATCATTCTCATTGACGGGGGTCAGAAGCTTGCATTACTCTGCAAAACCCAAAGCATGTGATATAATAGTTACCATCCCCCATGTGGATGTCTCAAGTGAGCCCACCCTTCTTGTGCTAAGTGCACTGGGCTAGAAACTGATGCCCAAAGTAAAGAATATCCCTCAATTGTTCCTTCCCAAACACTGCCATCCATAGCAGCTCAATCTCAACTGTAGTAGTTTTTCCACAATCCTTGTAAAAAATGATGTACCCCAAAATTCTGTGCAAGATCCTAAGAAATGGGTGAATGATATAGGAGGTGCGGTAGGTGTTGGATTAGTATTCTTAGTCATCTGTTATTTTACTCCACTAACACATCTCATTATACTCCATAAATCTTGCCATATCTAGTGCATGAATGTTATTAGAGGGGTCCCATTTGAAAATCTGGTTCAACCTTTCTAGGGTGATAGATTAGGGTTGGTTGAATAGCTAAAAAGTGATTTGGTAATCATTTTCCCAAATTAAAGTCCTCTCCAAGGAAGCAAGGAATTCTAGAGTGAGCCTCTCGTATGTGTAATTATGGAGCTTACAGAATTTGGCCCATCCCAAAGTATTGAGTATCCCAAAGAGGTCTTCCTCAATTCATAGTTTCTCAAAAGAATTAGGCTTATAGAATCGGGTACTTAAGATTTTGCGGTTTTTTATTTTTTTGTAATATGGTTTGTGATTGGGGTTGATGAATTTCAATGCAAGAATAGTTGGTTGTGAGGATTGGGAAGCACTAGATGACTTATAGGTTTTTGAATTCTTCCTAGAAAACATCTTTCCTCAATATGATTGTATATCCCAAATATCACAATAACAACCTAATCCCAAAATCCAATACTAAAATTCAACTACCAAAGATCAATACCACCAAATCCAAGTTCATAATATACAAAATCACCAAGATCACCTAAGTTATGTTCACTATCCTAGGGTTATCAAGGTTCAACCTAAGTATTTCTATGCTCACTCCAGCAAATAATCCAAAATATACACAATTAAGCACAAAACTACCACAATACAATAGATATTATAAACTACCAAATTTTGTTTTCAGAAAATCAACATTAAACATGATAAAATGAAACAAGATTTGTAAAAGAGTAAGGGTGTAAGGAATACCAAAATTTCCAAGAAATACTTCCTCCAAATTCTTCCTTGAGTGCCAAATCCAAGCTTAGAAGCAAGAAACCATGAAAACAACCAAAATTTTCTTAGGGTTTAAATTTGCGGTTTCTCTCTATGGTTGACAATTTTGAAATTTTTTGGTGTCAATGAGTAAATCAAGAATAGAGAAGAACAATGGTGATAATTTGGAGTAAAAAGGATGAGAATTGGGTAAGTTATGGGAAAAATATTTAGAGGGACTTATAGAGGTATATTTTAGAGAGAGAAAAAGATTTGAGAGGTTGAAGGTGAAGAATGAGAGAACAGTGAGGAAGAGATGTCATGGCTCGTGTGAAAAAGAATCTTGAGTTTTAGCAAAAAAAAGCATTGCGGGGGCGCTTAGAAGGGTTATGAGCGCCCGCTCATAAGCCCTCATACCCTAGATTTTTTCTACTAAGCGATCGCTCAAAAAGAATTTAAGCGGCAACTCAGTTTAGTTAAAGAGCCTAATTTTTCTTCAGAGCGGGCACTTGGTTCCCACTCAGTGCTCGCTCATGACTCTCTGACCTTCATATTTTTCCCTTCTAAGTGACTGCTCAAAATCCTTTTTCTCTTGAGTGAGTGCTCGCTGGTCGCTTGATGCTCACTGATGATACACTACTTGCTCCATTTTTTTGACCTGAGCGAGCGCTCAGCACAAGGGCAAGCACCGCTTAGGCATAAATTTCATACTTCAGGTTTTTTCTGCATTTTCTGCTGAATGACTTTTGGCAGTGTTTTCGACCCCACCCGTTCTTCATTCCTCTTGCGCACTTCTACCCCAATATTTTCTCATTTAATGCTTCTTTTTCTCACTGCATTGTACCTAAAACACGAAAACCATGCAAAGTCAATTATAAAGCTAAAATCACTAATCTAAAAGAAAGAAAATGAAAAGTAGGGTTGGAAAACTCAAGTTGCCTCCCACAAGCGCTCTTTTAAAGTCACTAGCTTAACATTATTCATGATTGTCAATTGTTTGAGGTGGCTTTAGATATGTTCATTTTATATAGTGTTTTACCCCCGTCCCTTGGTCATATTTAGGAGTATTTTTAGGCTCTATGGAGCTACTTTTATTACTAATATGCATTTTCTAGTGTTTTCGTAGATTTGGTATTGTTTTATAGGAAATTGCGAATTTGGAACATTTTCCCGGATTTATATGAGCCACTATGAGCATTGGAATAGGATTACATTGTTGTGACAATACTTCGTAGCCCAAGAATGGTTAGAGTCATCAAATCGGTGATTAAGGGCTCGATGAAGAAGAAGAATTCAAGGCATTGGATCGATTCTTATAGACCTAAGAGGAAATTCATATTAGGCTAGTGAAAAGCCCAATAGAGATGTCCAAGTTGCCCAAAAGCTCGCTCGATCGGGTAGCTCTCGCCCTGAGGCATGCTCGGTTAGGCGAGGCACATCGTGAGAAGGAGCACACTCCGTCTAAAGGCGCACCCTACCAAGCAAACATCCGCCTTACCAGGCGCGTGGTTTTGAGGAGCGTTTTGCGACTTTTATATTGTCTTAATCTTAGATTTAGGAGCCTAACATAAATAGGCCTTGTTAAGAAAACCTGGTGGACATTTTTTTTATGAGTAAAAGATTTCCTTTTTTTGGTTTTAAGCATTTGGTTAATATTCTTGTTTCTCTCTCTACACTTTTGGGCTTTATACAGTTCATTATTTTCGTTTATTTTGGTAAAAATTTCTTCCCCTTTTATCTTTAGTAATTTAATTGCATTCATTAATTATGTCTTGTTTATTTTCTTTGCTTAGTTTAGATTTAAATATGTGTGAGTAGTTTTATTTCTAAAGTTTTGGGGATCCATTAGTAATGTGAAGGGTAGACTATTAAATTAAATTATTGATTTCCTATTGATTGAATTAATGATATGCAATTAGATTTGGCCAGGTTTAATTGTTTGAGTCAAGAAATATTGATTTGAGATATGAGAGATGAGAATTGATATTTAGGCTTAGTTTCAATAGGCATATTAATTTATTATTGGTTAAGTCAAGAATCAAGAGATGCGATTTAATACTTGTAATTTAATTTGTGATTTTAATACATAGAGAAAGCCCTTTATGACCTAATTAATTGATGCATTGATGATTTATTACATTGTTTTACCCTAGAATATTATTTATTAGTGAACCTATACCCTAGGCTTCAATTCCTTAATTTTCTTCTCAGTTTAATTTGCTTTAGTTTACTTATTTTCCTTAGTTTAATTTTTCCAAAAAAAATCGGCTACTTAATAATTTAAATTATATAAATTGATTAGAAATAGAAGATTTGTTTCCCTGTGAATTCGACCCTACTTCCCTATCAAATTTAGTTAGTGAAACTTGGAATTACTTTTGATTAGGTGATATGACTTTAGCCTGTCAAAATTTAGCACAGTTACCGGGGAGACGGTTTTATTTTTATTTCTAATTGTTCCTGTAGTCTAGATTATTTTCTTTCGTCTTGGAGATCGCAAGTTCTTTGAGACAATTTCTCATACTTGTTTATTTAGTTATGTGTTTATGCCCAGGAGTTCCAGATTATGTTACATTCCATTTGATCCTAAAATCAAACATTCTTTTTATACACAGAAGAACCTTTTTAGACAAGTACAAGTTAATTCCGAGGGTAATACACCTTTGGAACACCCATCTTAATCTAGTGACACATAAGTTTCTTCTTAATCAGAATCAGAGATGGCGGCTCAACCACCTCGTAAGCTTATCGATTATTAGGAGTCGTCCCTAGCAGATTTTCCACACCTTGCTCCCACACCAAATCTCGAGGGAGTATAATTCAAGATTAAACCCTAATTCATTATTATGATCGAAAGGAAGAAATTTAGCAAAGCTAAGGGTGAAGATCCACATCTTCATATATTAGATTTTTGTCAATATTGAAACACTATCAAACAAGCGAGGGTCATGTAGGACCAAATGAGGGAGCTTCTTTTTCCCTTTTTTAAATGGTAAAGCTAAATTATGGTATAATGGATTGAATAGAACTGCCACTACTATTACTAATGGATTGAATAGAGGACAACTTTTTAAGGAGTTCAATCCAAAATTTTTCCCAAGAAGTTGATGAGAGTTTATATGAAGCTTGGGAAAGATTTAAGAATTTGTAGAGACAATGCCCTCATCATGGTCAAGCACAATGGCAGATAATGAAAGCATTCTACAACAGGATAGTAAATTCATCTAGATCAATCCTAGATTCTACAGCTAATGGAAGATTCATGAATCTTCAAGTAGATCTAGCAAGAAAAATTATTGAAGAAATGGCAGTTCACAATTCCTAATATGGGAATCCTAGAGGTTTTGCAAACAAAGAGAAACATATTGTCAATTCTGTATCCTTTTTGCAAGACCAACTAACTTCTATTTGTCAGAAAATAGATAATCTTAGTTCTGCTATTCCAACCACCATACCTATTGTTTCTGCTATTAATAATAATACTAATGATGCTTTTGTGAAAATTGTGGAATTGTATGTCATTGGGAACAAGATTGTAGGAATTCCATGGAGCAGGTCAATGCCTTCCAAACCCATAGGCAAAATAAATCATACTCCAACACTTATAATTCTAGTCTCTAAAACCATCCATATCTTTCTTATCGGAGTACCAATGTGCAAAACCCTCCAGCTCCACAACAATCACAACAACAAGCGCCACAACAAACACAACAAAAATATTACCAACCTTTTAACCAAAAGGGCCAACCATAAGCTCCACCTCCATCTACTGACCCTGCCTTATCAGAAATTAGAATGATATTAGCTAGTATGCAAAAGGACATGCAGATTAGGGATGCACAAATTGATTAAATCTTAGATCATAATAAAATCATGGATAATCAAATTGCGCAACTTTCCTCTACTCTACAAACTCGCTAGCACGGAGCCATACCATCACTGTTAGTACAACCTACAGATCATGCAAATGAAATTACTTTTAGGAGTGGTTCACATTATGATGGGCCTCCTATGCCCAAGGATGATGAATCTACTTTAACAAATATTGCTAATCATGATTCTGTTTTACCAAATGATCTTGTTACTAGCCCTGTTGGAGTCAAGACTAAAGCTAACATTTCTGATGATATATTACAGGGTATAACTCTAAAGAAAGTTATAACTTAAGAAAAGAGTGGAGATGTATAGAAACCATTCACTAATAGACAATTTAGGACTAAGTTGGATACGCAGTTTGATAAGTATCTAGAGGTTATGAAAAACTTGCAAGTAACAGTTCCTTTCACAGAGTTAATTACACAAGTTCCTATATATGCTAAATTTATGAAAGATATTTTGACTAGGTAGAGAGCCTTTAATGAGATAGAGACTGTAGCCTTTATAGAGGAATATAGTGCTTTGTTGTAAAATAAATCTCCACCTAAATTGAAGGATCCTAGTAGTTTTTCTATTCCTTATCATATTAGTAATGTCTTTATTGATAAAGCATTATGTGATTTGGGGGCTAGTGTAAGTGTTATACCATTATTTGTTTGTTTAAAGCTTAATATGGATGATTTAAAAGTTACTAAAATTAACTTGTAGATGGCAGAATGTTCTATCAAATACCCTTTAGGTATTTTAAAGGATATCCCTATTAGAGTTGGTAAATTTTTTATCCCTATTGATTTCTGTTGTTTTAGACATGGATGAGGATACACAATTTTCAATAATATTAGGTAGACCTTTCCTCCACACTGCAAGAGACATTATTATTGTAAAAAATGGAAAATTAACTCTATCTATCAAAGATGATAATATCACTTTTAATTTAGGAAAGATATTGAAAGGTCCTATGTTAAAGGAAAAATGTTATAGTATTGATGTGATTGATGTTATTTGTGAAGATAGCTTACAACAGATACTTGCAAGGGATCCTTTGCAGGAAATACTTTGTGGTGATTTTAATATAGGTGAAGCTGGTATTTGGAGTAGTGAGGTGGATGCTATAAAGAAAGCTCTCGCACTTGGAGACCTTGATCCTAAGGAGAGCAAGAAGGTAGTAAAATTAGTTAGGATAAAAAATTATGGAGGTTAAGAAACCTAAACTAAAACCTCTCCCTTCTTATTTAAAATATGGATTTCTTGATGAAAAGGATTTACACCCTGTGATCATTAGTAGTGCACTTGATGACCCATAAACTTCCAAACTTCTTGAGGTTCTTCAAAACCATAAATGGGCAATTGGGTACAGTATTGATGACCTTAAGGGTATTAGCCCTAATTTTTGTATGCACAAGATACACTTAGAGGACAATTACAAGCCATGTATTCAACCCTACAGAAGGTTGAATCTTAACATATAAGAAGTAGTCAAGAAAGAGGTTATGAAATTACTTGATGTAGGTATTATTTATCCTATTTCTAACTCAAAGTGGGTGAGTCCTGTACAGGTAGTTCCTAAAAAGGGTGGGATGATGGTGATTAAAAATGATAAAAATGAATTAATTTCCACTAGAACTGTAATAAGGTGGTGTATGTGCATTGATTATCGTAGATTAAATATTGTTTCTAAGAAAGATCACTTCCCTCTCCCGTTTATTGATCAAATGTTGTAAAGGTTAGCTAATCATAAGCTCTTTTTCTATTTAGATGGATACTCGAGATTTTTCCAAATTTTGATTCACCTTGAAGATCAAGAAAAGACCATATTACATGTCATATAATACTTTTGCATATCGTAGGATGCCTTTTGGTCTATGTAATGCCCTTGCTACTTTTCAATGTTGCATGATATGTATCTTTTCTAAGTTCATAGAGTCTATCATGGAAGTTTTTATGGATGATTTTAGTGTGTATGGGTCCTCATTTGATGCATGTCTAATTAATCTCACAACAATTTTGAAAAGATATGAAGAATACAATTTGGTCCTAAATTAGGAAAAATGTCACTTTATGGTGACATAAGGAATGGTTCTTAGTCATATTGTATCTAATAAGGGTATATAAGTAGATAAAGCTATTGTTTCTATGATTGAGCAATTACCTCTGCTAGCTAATGTTGAAGGGGTTAGAAGTTTCTAGGTCATGTAGGGTATTATCGTCGCTTTATCAAAGATTTTTCTAAAATTGCTAAACCACTAACTCATCTTTTACTCAAGGATTCTTTATTTGATTTTAATAACGAGTGTCTTGAGGCTTTTAATAGGATTAAGCAGGCTTTGATATCAGCACCTATCATATGTGCTCCTGATAGGAATCTTCCTTTCGAGATTTGTGTAATGCTAGTGATTTTGTAGTAGGAGTCGAGCTAGGACAAAGAAAGAAAAAAGTTTTGCATTCTATTTATACAAGTAAAACTTTGGATGAAGCCCAAATCAATTATGCCACCACGAAGAAGGTCTTTCTTATTGTGATTTGTGCTTTAGAAAAATTTAGATCATATCTAGTTGGTTCTAAAATTATTGTTTTTATTGATCATGGAACTTTAAAATATCTTATAGCTAAGGTAGAAACAAACCCTAGGCTCCTCCGTTGGGTTCTCTTGTCCAAAATTTCAATGTGGAAATTAAGGATAAAAAGGGAGCAGATAATGTTGTTGTAGATCACTTGTCGAGGATCTAGTATGATGAGGGTAAGGATTCTCTTCCTATAGATGATTCTATCCCTGATAGCCACTTGTTTGCAGTTGTAGAGCAACACCCTTGGTATGCTAGTTATGCCAATTACTTGGTGGGTGGTACTTTACCTCTTGATTTGTCCTACTAACAGAAAAAGAGGTTCCTTTATGATATTAAACATTATTTTTGGGAGGATCCTTTTTTGTTTCGTGAGTATGCATATGAACTATTTCACAGGTGTTTCCCCAAATGGGAAGTCCACAACGTCCTTTTAAGGTGCCACAACTCACCATATGGTGGACATTACAGTCCTACTAAGACGGTTACAAAGATCAATGAGTCAGGTTTCTATTGGCCTACCATGTTTGAGGATTCTCACTCCTTTATTCAAGCATGTAACTTTTGCCAAAGGAGTGGCAACATCTCGCGGCGGTATGAGATGCCTCAAATAGGTATTTTGGAAGTTGAAATTTTTGATTTTTAGAGTATTGATTATATGGGACCTTTTCCCTCTTCAAAAGGGAATCACTATATCCTTATCGCCGTTGATTATGTGTCTAAGTGGGTTAAGCTATTACCACATCTACCAATAATGCTAAGGTGATCCATAAGCTCTTTAAGAAAACCATTTTTCCTTGATTTGGAGTCCCTAGATCCGCTATTACTGATGGAGGAACTCAGTTTCATGAGCAAAAGTTAGAAATCCTTCTTAAGAAGTATGATGTCTACCATAGGATGAGTTTAGCTTACCATCCCCAAACTAGTGGCCTAATTAAGGTTTCTAACCATGAGATTAAGGTTATTCTAGAGAAGATGGTAGCAAAGTCTAGGAAGGATTGGATCAATAAGTTAGATGACACTCTTTGGGCGTATAGAACCACATTTAATACCCCTATTGGTACCTATCCCTATAGACTTGTGTATGGGAAAGCATATCACCTCCTAATGGAACTAGAGTATAAGGCTTATTGGGCAATTAATGAGCTCAATTTGGATGCTAAGTTAGTAGGTAAGAACAAGATACTATAACTTAACCAACTAAATGAGTTTAGGTTGATGGCCTATGATAGTGCACTTGTCTACAAGGAAAAGACCAAAAATGACACGGAAAGATGATCCTTCCAATAGAATTCAAAGAGGATGATAAGATTTTGTTATTCAATTCTAGACTTAAAATTTTCCCAGGAAAGTTAAAGTCAAGGTGGTCGGGTCCTTTTACTATTACAAGGGCAAACAAATTTAGTTTTGTGAAGTTATATGACAAACATGGTGGTGATTTTAAGGTAAATGGCCAAAGATTGAAATTATACCATAAAGGGGCTACGATTGGTGCAGTTGAATTACTTCATCATATAAATTCCATCTCATCTTGATCGACATACGGTAAGAAGGTCGTGCAGGACCTAGATAAACCAGCGCTTTGCGAGAGGCAACCCGTACTTTCTTACTTTTTGAAATAGTTTTCCTTTATTTTTGTATTTTGAAAATAAGAGAGGAGGGAATTTAATATGCCTTAGTGTATTTTTTACAAGTTGGATAAAAATATTTACCTAGTTTAGAACAAAAGACGAAAAATTTCGAACTCTTAGTCTATAGAGCAATCGCCCTGACTTGGTGAAAATCCGCCCTACCGAGTACGAGAAGAAGCAATATAAAGGCTGAAAATTCACCAGAAAGGGCAAAATTCGCCAGACCGGGCGCAAGAGGAAGAAAGATTTTGGCATACAAATTTGCTCAATCAGGCGTAAGAACAAAGATAAAAAACGAGTCAAATTCGCCCGACCGGGCGAGAATGGTGCCCGACCAGCGCGAGAGGAAACAAAATCAAAGGTTAAAACACGCTCTATAGGGTGAAAGGCCGCTCGACCGGGTGCACCTCTCTAGACCTACCAGAGCCTTTTCTTTCCTTCCTTCTTCTTTCTCCCTTCTTCTTCCTTCTTCTTTCCCTCTTTTCCTCCATAATTTCTCAAAACTCAAATTTCTCTACCTTCTCTCTAAGATCTCCCTTCTAATTCTCATCCAAATTCAAAAAATTTTATATACCCTTTCTCCTCTCTTTATCCTCTACACTCATATAATATTTTGGTTCTATTTTAACCAAATTTTTTTGAAGACCCACATACAAGATGACTACGAAGAGGGAAAGAACTCAAGGTGGGCGTGTTTTGGGATCGAGTACTCCAAATGACCAAGATATGTAACTACAAGAGTCGCCAACAATCAAGATTACAACCTCGATGCAATGTCAATGGCTTATGAATCTCTATGAACATGAGGTAACTCCCTTTGGTGGTTACACCGAGATACTCTTGAAACTTTAGGAGTATTTGAGCATGTTAAGAGGTTTATGAATGACATAGGAATGCGTAAATTTGTTGATATGCATTATCCTACATATCATGAAATTAATTGCGAGTTTCTTTCATCTTTAAATGTTGTTCAAACAAACAATGGGTCGGTTATGCATTTTAGGTTAAATAATAGAAATACTAGTTTAACTTATGTTGAATTTGCCAAATTGTTTGATCTTAATTCCCACCCCCCTACTTAATGGCATGAGAACTATAGATCGAATGATATATATTATGCATTGAAAAATTACCTTACTTGAATTCACAACATGCTAGTGCATGACCCTTTCACTACCCCGTCCCTAAAATCTTCTAGATTTTCCGAGACTTGCTTTCTAGCTCATCACGAACCTCACAACACCCAAACCAACGAGCTAGCCATTTTTGGGACATTATGTTTATGGGTACGGGAAATTGAACATTGCTAAATATATTATTTCCCATTTGAGTATAAATGACATCACTTATGGGAGCTCGATCTGCCAAAACCCCTATATGCTTTAGAAGCCTAATCACAAGGATAACACTTAAAAAGGCGAGGTTTTTCGAGTCTAGGTATGAGAGGTTGAACAATTATGGGGGAGGGACACTTATGAACTTGTCATCTTCAGAGCTTGGATTTAATCAAGCCAAACAACCAACGGATCCTAAAGTGGCATGTGAGGGTAGGAATAACCCCATTGCCCATCTTTCCTCTTCCTAACCCCTACCAGACAACCTTTTCTCCCGGGCAAGATTTTTACACTTATGATATTTTAATTGCTCATGCACAAGGCTTGGCAATGCCTCAGTCACGTGCACTATCACCACCTTAGCCACCCCTAGACTTGACCCCGAGAATATTTGGGACCTTTAGAGCATAGGTTAGGCTATAGGTCTCATAGAGCAGACCTAGGGAGACTTTAAGAGGATGGTTGGCTCTCTTGACCAAAGGTTAGGGTATGTTGAGAAGAATCGACGTAGGGCCCTTTTTCCCATGTATGATGATTATGCTCGTCGTGGTGCTATTTTTGATAATGCTATCCATCCTGACTGGTACCAACCACCACCTTAGGGATATGTGGATCCCACCACCCGTGGCATTTACACAGACTACTCCTCATTCACTAGATACAACCAAGACTTTCCGTTTGGGGGTATGGAGGGTAATGTTGACCCTAACTATTTTTTATAGGAGTTTTTTAGGTGGTGTAGGTGGTAGCAGAGGAGGATTTGGGATGATGGATGAGGATGCTAATAATAAGCCATGTTGATGCTAATTCCTTAGTCAATTAGGACATTGTCTGATTTTGGCTTGGGGAGATTTTTGGTTTGAGGTATCTTATTTCTTCTCTCTCTCTTTTTCTTAGTATAGTTTTATTACTTTCTAGAGTAGTTCTTATTGCTTTAAAAATAAATAAATAAATACGTTCCAATGAATGATAAATCATGCTTCCCTATTCTCCATACATGAAAATTCTTTTGATTCTTAGTATATGATGATGAGTATTATGGATAGGTTAATCATGATTTAATGTTTGATTTCTTAGATGTCCTAACATGAATCAATTTTGTCCAACTACTTGTGGATTTGGTGCTTGGCTAGTTGATTTGGGTAGGAATTGTGTGCTAGTTTGTGGTATGTCAATGAAGTTAAGTATTGGTTTTTAACTATGAGTAATGTTTATATGACTCATTGTTATGCACATTGAGGAGGATGAAGGCATTTGTTCTTTTAGGTGCCTTCAAACGAAATTAGATACATTTGTTCCCTTCTTGCCACCCATATTTTTGCCTTGACTTTTGTTGTTTATTAGCCACATTATATAAGTCGATTTTGCCCCATTGGTTACTAGTCCCAAGCTTGGCTTGGGGGAGCTATTAGTGAGTGAGGTGAGGGAGTTTATAGTGTGCTTTTTATTTGCATAATTTGGGTAGTGTTGAGAAGTTATTTGTTTGTTCTTATTTTATGGATTGAAAAAAAAGAGCAAAAGAGAAAAAAAAATTTGTTTCAATGTTCAAGTGTTCTAATTTATGGTTGATCAAAAGAAAAAAATTAATGTTCAAGGTTTTTTTGCTCACTCAAGTTCTATAATGTTATAATTTGTATGAGTGAAGTTGTAAGTGTTGGAAAATATGTGATATTATTAGATCGGTTCTTTGGTCAATTTTGTAGAGTTGAGTTGTGTTGGGGATGATTTGGTCATTATTTATTTTTTACCTTTATTTTATTTATTAGGTTTTTGGCTCCCTTAAGCATAGCTTTACTCTCATATTTTCCCAAATTTATCCTGCCTATTACCCTTAGCCTTACATTACAAGCTTTATAGACCTTTCGACCTTTGTGCATAGAGCTATATGAATGTGAAATAAGTTGTTTATCAATACAAAAAATGATTTGATATATTTCAAGTCGACTACTAGGTTGAGTGCTTGTTTTCTTAAACACACGAGTGTTGTGAGTTTGAGAGGGCATTGTTCACATTAAAGGGGTTGGATGGAGAGCGATCAGATACATTTTATATCCGCCACATAAAGGGTGAAGAGGGCTTGAGCACTAGTCTTGAAATCCATATCCACTTGTGGTTTGCTCTACTTGACAACTGTTAAGAAGATGAGTAGTTGGATGGATTTGATTGGTTGACTTTGATGCATATTTATTGGATTTTCCTTGAATTGGTATGTTTTGGGGTGAAGTATGTTTTATTTGTTCATTGATGAGATATTTTCTCTAAGACAAGCAAAGGTTTAGTTTAAGAGAGTTTGATATGTTCATTTATATAATGTTTTACTCCCGTCCCTTGATCATATTTAGGAGTATTTTTGGCTCTACGGAGCCACTTTTATTACTTAATGCATTTTCTAGTGTTTTCGTAGATTTGGTATTATTTTATAGGAAATTGCAGATTTGGAGCATCTTCCCAGATTTATTTGAGCCACTACGAGCATTGGAGTCGGATCGCATTATTGTCACAATACTTCATAGCCCAAGACCGGTTAGAGTCATCAAATCGGGGATTAAGGGCTCGGTGAAGAAGAAGAGTTTGAGGCATTGGATTGATTCTTAAAGACCCAAGAGGAAATTTGAATTGGGCTAGTTAAGAGCCTAATGGAGACATCCAAGTTGCCCAAAAGCTCGCCCAACCGGGTAGCCCTTGCTCTGAGGAGAGCCCGGCCGGGCGAGGCAAATCACGAGAAGACGCACACTCCATCCGGAGGTGCGCCCTACCGGGCGCATGCTTTTGAGGAGCATTTTGCAACTTTTACGTTGTTTCATCTTAGATTTAGGAGCCTAATATAAATAGGCCTTGTTAAGCAAACCAAGAGGACGTTTTTTTTATGAGTAAAAAATTTCTAGTTTTAGGTTTTAAGCATTTAGTTAATATTCTTGTTTCTCTCTCTACACTTTTGGGCTTCATGCAATTCATTATTTCCGTTTATTTTGGTAATGATTTCGTCCCCTTTTATATTAACTAATTTAATTGCTTTGATTAATTATGTCTTGTTTATTTTCTTTGCTTTGCTTAGTTTAGATTTAAATATGTGTGAGTATTTTTATTTCAAGGGGTTTGGGGATCTGTAAATAATATGAAGGGGTAGTCTATTAATGTTGATTGTCAATGCTTGATTGATTTCCTATAGATTGAATTAATGATATGCAATTAGATTTGGTCAGGTTTAATTGTATGAGCCAAGCAATATTGATTAGAGATTCGAGAGATGAGAATTGATGTTTAGGCTTAGTTTCAATAGGAAGTGTTTAATTTATAAATTGTTAAGTCAAGATTCAAGAGATGTGATTTAATACCGGTGGATTAATTTTGTGATTGTAATATGTAGCGAAAGCCCTTTATGATATGATTTATTGACACATTGATGATTGATTACTGTGTTTTACCCTGGAATATTATTTATTGTTGAACCTATACCCTAGGCTTTGATTCCTTGATTTTCTTCTCAATTTAATTTTCTTTAGTTTATTTATTTTCCTTAAATTAATTCTTCTTATAAATATAATTTGGCTACTTGATAATTTAGATTATATTAATTGATTAGGAATAAAAAGACTTGTTTCCCTATGAATTAGACCCTACTTCCCTATCTAATTTAGTTAGTGATAACAAGATTTTCACAGTCGTTTATGCTAAACCTTGAACCAAACAATACTTATAACAACCTATGAACCACACAAGTATAGTGAGGTAGGGGTCGAACCACGAGGATAAAGGTTAACAATACACTCCGCTTCTTAACATAACTGGACTTTTTGGTTTGAAAAGCAACTAAAACTAATGATAAAAATATAAAGCACGATGAACTAGAGATAAAAATCAAAGGGAGAAAACGGGGACGAGATTAGATTCACCCTAGGAAGGTGATTTTAAAAGAGAACGTGATAAGTTAGAGGAAATCAAACAATATCTAGTATAGACACCCAAGTACGTGAAAGGAAGTTGGTGATTCCACAAATCACATCGAACGACCTATAATCGCTCTATGTCTCCAAAAGAGTTGCAGGACAAGATTCGCATTGGGTTTCGAGGGCTACTTATTGTCATCATTCCTGTAACCTTAGACAATGAAGAATATAACTTTTCATAGGGTTTCACTAATCAATCCCCAAAGAGAACTACTCACATATGTTTGAGATGTATAGCATGATGATAATCAATAAAACAAACGCAACAGATAATAATCATCAAAAGAAACCAACGAGAGTAAAAATAAAGCAGAAACTATTCTAGATAAGCAATAAATATTAGGCTAAACATTGACTGCAATATAACAAACTCAAAAGTAAAGAGGAGATTGATACTTACAACCCAATGAAGATTGAATGCAATATCCACAACTAGAATCCAAACAATAAAGTCAAAATCTTATAGTACATATGTTGAGAAAACAGAAAATGGAAAACTAGGGCTTAATGAACTAAGAGAGGCTTAGAGGCTAATCCTAGCTAAACTAATGAAATTAGGGTTCCCCCTCTCTTTAGAAAGTGGGGTATTTATAAACTAAAACAAAATGAATTCGAATGCACAAAAATTCCCTTGTGCCGGCCTAGAGAAGAAGTAAAATTTCCGCAGAAAAACAGGTCCATTCGCTTATTCCAGCAACTCTGGTGATTTCTTCTCCGTGCGCGATTCACCCGAATGGGACATTTATTTGGCCGAATGGAACCTCATTCGCCTGAATGTCTTCCATTTAGCCTTCCCAGTGACAATAAAGCTCAGGCTCCTAGATTGGACTACCATTCAACCGAATGGTTGTCAGATTCGATCGAATCTGAGTCTGAGTCTTGGTTTTCAACTTCTTCGAAGTGTCTATGACTTTCAACTTTTATGGGATCTTCAGGAATGACTTAGAATGCGTGCCCAAGCTATGATATATGAATCTAACCTCTTTATAATAGTGTCAAAGCCTCGAATACGTCACACTTCACCTTGAAATCATCGAAAACACCTAAAATGACCTTAAAACAACTCGAAGACAAGATCAAGGTAAAATCAAGTGTAATGTGTATAAAATCAATCTAAAACCGCGAGACTTAACACTACAAAGGGGTAGTAAACGTTCTCTAAAACAAGCACATCAACTTCCCCCAAGCCAAACCTTTGCTAGTCCCTAGCAAATGAATTAGCAGGGCGACGTGAAAGCATAGGGCAAAAATGTTACTGAAGCAAATGAAAAATAAGGAGAGTGGAAAAACAAGACAATGCAAGCCGTGTATGTGCAAAAATAAGGAGAGCTACAACATAGGCCATTCCACCCACTACCTAATAAGGTCGCAAGTCTACACTCCCAAGGTTATTTCCCAAGAGATGTGGGAAATTTCTAATACGCTCATGTGTTTGATAAGGTATGTGTTTCGCTTAGAATCATCCGACTAAAGGTGAGTCGGGAATTAAACACCTAAACAAGGAGAAATCTCGGGGATTGTGTCTTATCTACTCTACAGTACAGACCTTACTAATTAGGCCAAGTCGAATAAGTTTGGAAAGGGTTGCAATGTAGGCTAGGATCAAGATAGGGTAAAATCTGGGGATGTGGAGTTAAAATAGAGGATAGTAAGTGATCCAAGGTAATAAAACCTAGAAAAACTACGACTTTCGACAGCAATGCCACTCCCAAAATCATCAAGATATGCATAAATGAACTCTAATACATTACACCAACCTTATTCTCAAATTCTTCTCTTCCTTTTTTTCTTTTCTCCTTTTTTTCTTTTCTATTTTTTCCTTATTTTTTCTTTTGTTCTTTTCATGATTTTTGTGCTTTTCATGCAAATATTTCTGAAATATACTAAGAGTAATGTATAGAGTCTTATCATCTAACAACCACTTTTCAAATCAAAATCCTACACCACAATGCAACGGGCACCAACACCACTATAATCACTTGACTACCCTCTAGGTAAAGAGAGGGGAAATTTGGCTTATGTGGAGTTAAATAATGTGGCTACAAAGAAAAAGGTAAAGGCACAAACTTCGCTTAACCTAAAGTCAATTAATATCCATGGTAGGCAATTTGGCCATGTAGCTGTAACTACAAACGTGTAATCATCCCTAACCTTTAGAAAAGCATACTATGCTGGAGGAGAACCGACATAATTCTTAAGATTCCCTGACTAACACTCAGTAATATAAGGCTCACAATGGAGTCCTACAAGGTTCAATCCTGACCAGGTTAATCGAAATACGCCTCAATAGGTAGTCATCCAAACCACAAACCAAGCAAGCTTAGATCCACCAAGTTAAGTGGAAAACAGTCGATAAACTCATACCCACAACAGGCACAGGGCTAGGGAAACACGAGTTTGCATATAATCATTGTAAAGCGCATGACAAATGCTTGCATGTTTGTTTCAAAAAAATTTCTCTCTTCTTGTTTTTTTTATTTTTTTATTTTTTATTTTTTATTTTTTTAGAGCATATGAAAGAAAAAGAAAAGCAAACAAAAATATATAATATAAATAAGCAACTTTGGATTTTCAAGCAGGGAGCAAAAGATCATACCAAGAAATAGGTGAAACAAGTATTCACCTTGATGATTATGCTGAAGCAGCACATGGAACTCATTACAAGGATGAGAGTAGAAGGACCTGAAAATCACACCAAGAAACAAAACCAAACAACAAAACAATGCAAAACCACACAATAGTAAAACTAGCAGCCAGACAAGGCAAAAGACCAAAAGACACGCAACAAAATGATGAGTAGAGGATAATGGATATACCCCCCAAGCCAGGCTAAAGCCATCCTCGGCGCTAAGGGAGGCCTAGACGTCTAAAACTACTCATCTCCAATTAAACCCTCATCCCCCTGGTCGTCATCCTCATCTTCCTCTTCCTCCCCACCCGTGTAGTCCATCTTGTAATCATTAGAAGCTCTTCTAGGAGCTGGGGGGTGAAGTTGTTGAACCTACGCCTACCCACACGCAACCGGTCAAACCCAGGACTTAAGGATATTTCTTTATAGTTGTCATGACGGGGATACTAGGAGGGGGTGTCCATTGACCATGTTGGAGTAGTAGGCTAGGTCATACCACGGGTATTTGGCCCGCTCAAAGTTTTGCTCAAGGTGATCGAGCCGGGCAGTATGATGGGCTTGGGTAGTTAGGACCTGGTCAAGTCTGGCCTCTATGCAACCTAGGGAGGATAGAATTTCAGATTCATCCTCGGAATTGTCATGGTCCGGTAAAACCCAAGTGGAGGCCTGGGGGCGATCACGCATGGATAGGGTGTGGGGACGAAGAGGGGGTCTAAGAGGGGGCTTGACTGTGTATCTCGGCATATCACCGTCTAAAAGGTACGAGTCGACAAACTATAAGAGGAGAGGCAAGTTTGGAGAGGGGATGGGAATTACGCTGTCTTTGAGGTACCGCCATCGTAGAGGGTCAGTGAAGATAAAGCCTTCGCTTAAGAGACACTGCTTATGGAGGGTGGTGGTACTTGTAAATCTATCACTAAATTCTATTGGATTAATCACATTTAGGAATTCAGTGATGCGATATACATGCCCCCCAACACATAAGTCAGTTTTAACATGTAGGGTGGCTGTGGTGTTCAGAAATTTCCATAGGGTCATGGGAATACTAATTGTTGTGTTGTTGTGCGGTGCAAGATATCGGTGTAATATATGCACTTCTTGGTTTCTGACTAGGTGAGGGCTAGGGTAAGGGAACAATGTCTCCCTAGCAAATTTGAAAAATATTCTAAGGATAGGTTGTTGCACATCAGAAGCATAAATGTTCTTATTCAGATAAACAAGCCAGCCAACAATCTTAGGCCACAATTCAAAAACACGAGCATTGTCTGGTTGTTTATCCGAAATAGGTTCATGGGTAAAACCAAAAATAGTACAAAAGGCAACATAATCAAGGTAATAGGTTGCATTTCTTAACCGAAAAGACAAATGCAACCTATTCTCACGCTAACATGGGCTAACAGAACTGAGAAACTCATAAGTTAAAAGCTTATGAGTTGGGTGCCACATGGTTATCCAATCATGAAGGCCACATGCAGTCAATAATTCAGCAAAGTTTTCATATATACCCATACGTTGTAAAATAGAAAGATCCAAGTATCGGGTAGAATTAATTTTGCGTACCTTTAACCATTGAAAGCATTCAAATTGTTCCAACGATGCAAAGACCACCGTCCTATACTCTTCATCAAACCAGAGTTCTTGGCCTGGTAGACGTTGTTGATGCTCGGGTTGTGGTTTAGAACCGGTTGGTTGCTCATCCCTTGCAGCACCGGAAGAGGATCCTTCCCCTTGTTTCTTGGATCGTTTGAAATGATTTCTCAAGCTTCTGCGTGGTCCTATGGTGGAATAATGTGGTGGATTGATGTTTATGAGGGGAAGAGAGTTATGGTAGTGAGAATGAGTGAGTGAGGGTGAGTGAGAGTGCTTAAGCATTTTTGAGAGATTGAGTGATATGTGAATAAACCGTGCGGAAATGAAGGGGTATTTATAGAATTGTAGTCCCATTCGCCCAAATGGAGCTCAATTCGGCCGAATGGACCTCCATTCTCCTTAATGGAGCTCAATTCGGCCGACTGGACCTCCATTCGCCCGAATGGAGCCTTTTTCGGTCGAATATTGAACGAATTCTCAACAATCTTCGCTACCATTCACCCGAATTGACTATTTATTCGACCGAATGGACCTTCATTCGCCCGAATGGAGTATTCATTCGGCGTTCTCAGTAAACCTTGCCCAGATTCATATATACCTCTATTCGACCGAATGGGACTTCCATTTGGCCGAATGGATTTTCTTCTCCCGAATCGATTACCCATTTGACGTTTTCAAAAACTCCACGAATCTCTAGTTTGAGTTTATAATCAAAGTCCATTTGCCCGAATGGAACATATATTCGGCTGAATGGGTCTATTCTGCCAAATGAAATGTCATTCGATATATATTTTTTAAGGCTAGGAATAATCAAAGGATATGTCCTCTCCCAAACCAAAAATGTTACACTGTGTACCTAGAAAGAAAATTCAAAGAAGACCAGGTTACCTCCCTGTAAGTGCTTTGTTTAACATCGTTTAGCTCGACTTAGCTGGGGCCATAAATCAAAAACAACACGAAACAAATTCTGAAGCAAAACCAACTGCTTTAGACCCAATAAAACTCAAAATAATGATGATACAAAGTTCAGATACTGGTTGTATACCAATGATTATACCAATCATTCAACTTCAATATCAACTAACCTTATGCGCTCGACAGTGTTGATTTCGTGAAGGCTACTTTCATGGAAGAGTTTTAGCCGTTGCCCATTCACAATGAAACTACCTCCATGATGATCTTTCAACTCTACCATTCCATAAGGAAATACTTGCAGGATCTCGAATGGCCCAGACCACCTCGATTTCAGTTTCCCGGGAAATAATTTCACTCTTGAATTGAAGAGTAGCACTTTGTCTCCTACAAGGAATTCTCGTTGAAGGATCCATTGGTCGTGCCAACGCTTAGTTCGTTCCTTGTAGATGTGCATGTTGTGGAATGCGTCTAGCCTCAATTCTTCCAATTCCCTTAATTGTGCAGCTTGCTTCTCGTGGAATAAGGTAGGGTCCAAATTAAGGGTTTGGATTGCCCACCAAGATCTACACTCCAATTCTACTGGTAAATGACAAGACTTCCTATACAACACCCAAAATGAGGTGATTCTAATTGGGGTTTTTGTAGCATGTACGGTGTGCCCAAAGTCCACCCACTTGAGAGACCAATCTTTCCTGTTTAGGTTAACCACCTTTTCTAGTATTTGCTTAATCTCCCTGTTGGCAACTTCCACCTGTCCTTGAGTTTGGGGATGGTAGGGTGAACCGACTTTGTGCACAACTCCATACTTCTTCAATAATTTGTTCAGCTCATTTTTCGCAAAGTGGGAACCCCCATCACTTATGACTATCTTGGGAACACCAAATCGAGGGAAGATTATGCTCTTAAAAAGCTTCATAACTACCTTATGATCGTTTGTAGGTGAGGCGATGCCCTCCACCCACTTGGACACATAATCTATCCCTACCAAAATGTATTGGTTTCCATGAGACGACACAAAGGGGCCCATGAAGTCAATACCCCAACAATAAAAGACTTCACACTCAAGGATGTAATTTTAAGGCATCTCATTCCTCATTGAGATATTTCCAACTTTTTGGTATCTCTCACGACTCTTCACGAATGCTTCAACATCTTTATGCAAGGTGGGCCAATAGAAACCCGCGGTGGCAACCTTAGCAGTAGTGTTCATTATGCTATGATGGCCACTACACGCGTATGAGTGACAGTGAGTTAAAACCTTGGAGACCTCCTCTTTAGTGATATAACGGCGAATTATGCCGTCGGTGCAGGCATGAGATAAATAGAGGTCATCCCATAAGAAATTTCCAACTCTCCCAAAGAAAGCCTTTTTCATTTCTCTTGATTCAAACTCTGGTAGCTCCCCACAAGCTAAATAATTTGCAATATCTGCAAACCAAGGGGCTTTCCCTACGACTAATGCTGTCATCAAAGTTTCTTCAACCATTCATCTTGGATAGAGAAGGAGTCATTATTAAGTTTTGGTAACCTAGACAAATGGTCAGCTACCACATTTTCACTTCCCTTCCTATATTTCAATTCAAAATCGAACTCTTGCAATAGGAGCACCCAATGGATCAATCTTGGCTTTGCATCCCTCTTCGTCATTAAGAATTTCAGGGCCGAGTAATCTGTGAATACTACAATCTTAGAACATATCAGATACTGGAACAGTCTCTCAAAAGCATAGACTACTGCCAGCATCTCCTTTTCCGTAGTAGAGTAGTTGTGTTGTGTTAGATCCAATGTTTTACTGATATATAGCATATGACATGGTGCTTTCCTTCCTTTTTCTGTCCAAGAACTGCACCTACAGAGATATCACTAGCATCGCACATTAGCTCAAATGGCAACTCTAATCAGGAGCTTGCACAATGGGTGTAGAGATCAAAGCTTGCTTTAAAAAATTAAAGGAATTGAGGCATCTCTCATCAAAGTTAAATTCGACATATTTTTGTAGAAATTATTTTAAGGGTTTAACTAAGGTAAAAAATCCTAAGATGAGACGCCTATAGAACCCCGCATGTCCAAGAAAGGATCGTACTCCTGTAACCTAGGTAGGTATAGGAAGGTTCTTTATCACATCTATCTTAGTAGGGTCTACCTTGATGCCTTTGAAGGACACTTTATCTCCTAGGACAATACCTTCTTGGACTAAAAAGTGACAATTCTCCCAATTCAGCACAAGATTCGTCTCTTGACACCGTAACAAAAACATTTCAAGATGTGTCAAGCAAGTGTCAAAAGACGAACCTCTAATAGAAAAATCATCCATGAACACTTCCATGAAGTCCTCTAGCATATCAGCAAATATGGAAAACATGCACCTCTAGAAAGTGGATAGAGCATTGCACAATCCAAAGGGCATTCTTCTATAAGAAAAAGTCCCAAAAGGACAAGTAAAAGTTGTTTTCTATTGATCCTCGAGATGGATAGGGATTTGAAAGAAACCCGAGTAACCATCCAGAAAACAATAGTACTTTTGCCTTGCCAATCTCTCAAGCATCTCGTCGATAAAGGGCAAAGGGAAGTGATCCTTCCTTGTAGCCTTATTGAGTTCGCGATAATCAATACAAACTTGTCATCCTGTGGTGGCTCTAGTTGGGATCATCTCACCTTTGTCATTCTCGATAATGGTTATTCCTCCCTTTTTCGGGACAACATGAACAGGGTTGACCCACCTGCTATCTGAAATCGAGTAGATGATGTCGGCCTTAAGGAGTTTAAGAATTCCATCCTTAACTACCTCTTTCATGTTGGGGTTTAGCCTTCTTTGTGGCACAATTGAGGAGAAATGCTCATCGTCAAGATGAATCCAGTGCATAACAAGGGTTGGACTAATCCCTTTTATATCACCAAGTGAGTACCCAATGACATCTCAATATTTTCTAAGTAAAACAAGCAATTTTTCTAATAAGGTGTCATTAAGCTCAGAACTCACTATGACTGGACTTCCCTCATCATCACTAAGATAAACATATTTAAGGCTAAGGGGCAGAGGTTTCAAACTTACCTGGGGGGAAGTCTTGGAACTCTCCCCCTTATAGAAAATACCCTCCTTAACCTCACACAATGGTTCAGATTATGCTTTTTTCTCGTACATTCCTGGGCCCTGTCCAATTGGTTTTCCAACTGCTCATCTTCTTTATAAGTATCCTCATCACTCATTGAATACCCGATTTCTATTTCCTTTTGATATTTCTCAACTTCCCTATCATCCACTTCAAGGCGGCAGACTTATTCAACCATAGGTTTCTTCAAGAGCGGGGAAATTTTGAAGACTACCTTCACTTAGGCTACTTTCACCGTTATGGTGTCATCATGGCAATTAATAATTGCTCTGAGTGTTTTTAAAATGGCTCTTCCCAAAATGAGAGGAGTATAAGGGTCCTCTTCCATTTCCATCACTACAACGTCGCAGGGGACCACTAGTTCTCCCACTTGGATAGGTATATCATCAAGCTCTCCACACGAAACTTTTATGCTCCTATCCGCCAATTGGATTGTCTTTCTTGAAGGTTTGAGGCCAAAGGGTAGCTTCTTAGCGATGGATAGAGGCATAAGGCTAATCAAAGCCCCTAGATCGGTGAGCGCCCCTTAGGGATCAATATTTCCCAACTTTACTGAAAGGTTGTATGGATCGGGATCAGGATCTGGCTCTTTTATAGGCATTTTTCCTTATAAAATGGAACTAACTTGATGGGGGAGGCTGATTACTTCTTCCTCAAGCTTTTTCTTATAGGAGAGTAAGTCTTTCAAGAACTTAGCATACTTAGGCATCTGTGCCATTGCATCTAGAAATAGAATCTTCATCTCCATCTTTTACAAGTATTCTAGAAATCTCTTGAACTTCTCATCTAGTTGCTTCTCTACTCTCCTATAAGGAAAAGGAAGTAGAAGGGCATACAAGCGATCAAGCCTCTTTCTCTCCTCAATCCTCTTCTTTCTCTCTTCTTCATTTTTTATCAATTTCTCACTCCTTATCTTTTCTTCCTCATCATCAATCTTTTCAGGCTCGCCTCTTTCACTGTCAGGTCTCGACCTTTCACCTTATTCCTCTTCTTTCTCCTTCATATTCACTCTTGTCTCATCACCAACCTATACCAAAGGTGCAATAACTAGATATAAAGGGTTGTCATACTGAGTCCCTGATCTTAGGTGGATAGCTTTTACAGTGTGTTGGTTTGGGTTTGGGTGCTGAGGTGGAGGTTGTGTGGAGGGTTAGGTTGAGGGTGAGATGGAAATAGCGATGATGGAGGCGGGCTAGCCATTTGGGCGAGTTGAGTTCCAAACAACTTTTGCTGAGCTTGGAGTTGTTGCATCTGATGGATGAGAGTCTGATTTATTTGAGTAAGACTCTGGTTCTGCTGAGCAAGAGAAGTTACTTGGGAGGCTAAATGGCCATTACTTCAGGTGTGATTTTGTTGTGGTTGTGAAACCCCATGATGAGATTGCATAGGTGGGAAAGGCAGATTTGAGCCACCTTTGGGCCCTTGATTAAATCCCAGTGGTCTATATGAACTTGGCCTTGGTGCATTTCCACTCAGTTGTTCCCTTGAAAACCTTGATTGTTGAACCTACTCTAAGCATTTCTATTATATCCTAGATGGAAGTTTCCTTGGTTTTGATTTGAATTGAAAGGAGGTCTATATGGTTGATTTGTGTAAGGTTTTTGCCCATACCCTACTCCTTGTCCTTGTCCACCATAGTTAACTGTCGTAACATGATCAGGATTATACCCATAACTGTCATAATTCATCACCTGTGTCTCTGAATTGTAGCCACTATAGTTAACTGCAGGAACATGCTCGGAGTGCGAACCACCACAATAGGAAGTATCATGGTTGGTACCCCCAAAAATTGCACATGCAAAGTGCTTTTCACGCACCGAAGGGGTGTTCGAATTACCGGCTAGGCTTAACTTGGACAGCTTCTTGTTAATAACTACTTCAATCTTAGAACTGATGGTGTCTAGGTTGGTTGTGTCAATCATTCCTCTTGGTAAACCCTTACTCCTTGCTCCTCCCCAGGCACTATTCTTAGCAACTTCCTTAATTCTAGCTTTTACCTAGTTGCATGGAATCTTGGAGAGTTGGCCTCCCACTGCTGAGTCTAGAAGACCCTTGGTAGTATTATTGAGGCCATCATAAAAGAATGTATTCAAGTGGTTATCCCCATATTCATGATGAGGGCATGCACATATCATCCTCTTGAACCTACTCCAAGCTATAATTAAGTTCTCTTCATCTTCTTGAGTGAATGAAGCAATATTTTTACGCCAATCCTGCGTTCTCACAGTAGGGTAAAACCTTTCCAAAAATCAAGTTTTCAGTTAGGCCCAAGTGGTGATAAAGTTTGGCTTAAGGCATTTGTACCAGTCTCTAGCATCCCCCGCTAAGCTTAGATGGAATAAGTGAAATCGAACATAATCAGGGTTGTTGGGGTAAGTAGGGATAAGTCCACAAATATCAGAAAATGCTTTGAGATGTTGCAGAGGACATTCATTTCTTAATCCACTAAAACGGGTTTCTTGACCATCCTTATGAACTGGGGGTGTATTTGGTATGGCGTAGTAGTAACGGGAAGCACTACACCCCCTTGGAACTCTTGGGAACCAGGAGTCCCAAACTGACTGAACAACTGATGTTTGTCGGCCATTATGGATGTGGGTGGACTTTGAACAGAATGTGGGGTTTATTTTGTTGGACGTTGTTTTCTTAAATGTTGGACCTCGGCATTATACGGTACCATCAGTTGATTTAACCTGCGTGTGCTATGGAGCATACAAATAGCAAACCCAAGGGTACCTACTAACTAACAAAGATAAACAGCAACAAAGATGAAATAAAATAAAGCTATATCAAGAATAGCAAGAGTCTAAATATAATGCCTTGTCCCCGGCAACAGCGCCATTTTGATAACAAGATTTTCATAGTCATTTAATTTATGCTAAACCTTGAACCAAAAAATACTTATAACAACCTACGAACCACACAAGTATAGTGGGGTAGGGGGTTGAACCACGAGGACAAATGTTAACAATACACTCCGCTTCTTAACATAACTCGACTTTTTGGTTTGAAAAGTAACTAAAACTAATGACAAAAATATAAAGCACAATGAACTAGAAATGAAAGTCAAAGGGATAAAATGGGGATAAGATTAGATTCACCATAGGAAGGTGATTTTAAAAGAGAATATGATAGGTTAGAGGAAATCAAATAATAACTAGTATAGACACCCAAATATGCGAAAGGAAGTTGGTGATTCCACAAATCACATTGAACGACCTATAATTGCCCTATGTCTCCAAAGGAGTTGCGAGACAAGATTCGCATTGGGTTTCGAGGGCTACTTATTGTCATCATTCTTGTAACCTTAGACAATGAAGAACATAAATTTTCCAAGGGTTTCACTAATCAATCCCCAAAGAGAACTACTCACATATGTTTGAGATGTATAGCATGATGATAATCAATAAAACAAACGCAATAGAAAATAATCATCAAAAGAAACCAATGAGAGTAAAAATAAAGCAGATACTATTTTAGATAAGCTAAAAATATTAGGCTAAACATTGACTGTAATAAAATAAACTCAAAAGTAAAGAGGAGATTGATACTTACAACCCAATGAAGATTGAATCCAATATCCACGATTAGAATTCAAATAATAAAGTCGAAATCTTAGAGTACATATGTTGAGAAAACAGAAAATGGAAAAGTAGGGCTTAATGAACTAAGAGAGGCTTAGAAATCCCAGCTAAACTAATAAAATTAGGGTTCCCCCTCTCTTCAGAAAGTGGGGTATTTATAACTTAAAACAAAAGAAATTAGAATGCCCGAAAATTCCCTTGGGCCGGCCTAGAGAAGAAGTAAAATTTCCGCAGAAAAACATGTCAATTCGCCCGAATGGAGGACCCCTTTGTCCCGAATGCAACACTATTCGCCCAAACGTTTCTCCATTCGCTTATTCCAGCAGCTCTGGTGATTTCTTCTCTGTGCGCGATTCACCCGAATGGGACATTCATTCGGACGAATGGAACCTCATTTGCCCGAATGTCTTCCATTCTGCCTTCCTAGTGACAATGAAGCTCGGGATCCTAGGTTGGACTAACATCCGACCGAATGGTTGTCAGATTCGGTCGAATCTGATTCCGAGTCTTGCTTTTCAACTTCTTTGAAGTGTCTAATGGCTTTCAAACTTTGTGGGATCTTTAGGAATAACTTAGAATGCGTGCCAAGCTATAATACGTGCTTCTAACCTCTTGATAATAGTGCCAAAGCCTCGAATACATCACACTTCACCTTGAAATCATCGAAAACACCTGAAATGACCTTTAAACAACTCGAAGACAAGATCAAGGTAAAATCAAGTGTAATGTGTATAAAATCAATCTAAAACTGTGAGACTTAACACTACAACGAGGTAGTAAACATGCTCTAAAACAAGCACATTAGTTAGTGATTCTAGGAATTACTTTTAATTAGGTGATACGACTTTAGCCTGTCAGCTTTAAACTCTAGCAACCTTGTTGACGCGATATTCCCAATTTATCACCTTGGTATTAAACCTGGAGCCTTTGGCCATTTACCTTGAATGCTCTAGATGATTCACCCCATATTTCCACTAAATCATACAAAAATACCTTTAATACCTCAAACGGGTGACTCCATCTTGGTTTTAGCTTCCCGGGTATACACAATAATACCACTTGAAACTCCTTTTACACAATATGCTTATAGTACCACTCTTTAACCCTTTCTTTGTAGATGCTTGCACTATCATATGAGCTCATTTGGAGTTCCTTTAGCTCGTGAAGGTCAAGGAGTCTCTTTTCACCTATACTTTTGAGATCAAAGTGGATGTGCTTAATAGCCCACATTACATTGTGTTCCATTTCCATTGGGAGATGACAACTTTTTTCATAAACCATTTTATATGTGGTAGTGCCTATAGGAGTCTTGAAAGTTTTCTTATAGGCTCATAAAGCATCATTAAGCTTAAGAAACCAATCTTTTTTGTTTCTCTAAATGCTCTTCTCCAGGATAAGCTTGATTTCTCAATTAGAAAATTTTGCTTGGCCACTGTTTTAGGGTGATATGCCAACCCTACCTTGTGGTGAAATCCATACTTCCTAAGAATTCTTTGAAGGAAATCCTTGGCAAAATATGAATCACCATCACTTATAATGGCTCGAGGGACTCTTAACCTCGGGAAAATCACTTCTTATAAAAGCAGACAATTACTTTATGGTCATTCATCGGGGATGCAATTGCTTCTACCCACTTACTCACATAGTCAACTGCCACCAAGATATATTTACAAGAGGATGGGAATGGTCCCGTGAAGTCAACAACCCACACATCAAAGATTTCCAATTCTAGGATCAAGTTTTGTGGCATTTCATCCCTTTTTGAATGGTCCCATGCATCCTTGAACAAGTTTGGCCAATACAAGCTAGATTGCATCACTTTTTGCGTTGTTTTCCTTGCACTCATATGTCCTCAATAAGGTGAGGAATGACACATACTCAAGACACTTGGAACTTATACATTAGGCACACAATGTCTAATTAGACCATCAACACACCTCTTGAATAGAATTGGCTCATCCCTTATGTACCTCTTAGCTTCATGCATCAACCTCTAGCGTTCCTATGGTGTGAAATAAGGTGGAACCATGCTTCTAGCCAAATAATTCACCAAATTAGCATACCATGGTAAGCTCTTATACTCCAATGCATAAATAATGTCATCCCTAAGACAATCATCAATGGGCAGATCTCTAAGATTATCATTCTTCCTCTCTAAACGAGAAAAATGATATGTAACTAAGTTCTCATACCCATTTTCATCCTTGATCTTAATATCAAATTCTTGAAGAAGTAAAAACCTCCTTCTTAACCTTAGTTTGGCATTTTTCTTAGACATTAAGTATTTGATTGGTAACTGATCATTATACACAACTGCCTTGATCCTACCAAGTATGCCCGGAACTTCTAAAAAGCATACACCATAGCTAGGATCTCTTTTCAATTGTGGTGTAGTTCCTTTGCGCCTCATTCAATGTCATGCTTGCATAATAAATGACATGAGACTTTCCATTCTTCCTTTACCCCAATATATCTCCGAAAACTATATCACTGGCATTATACATGAGTTCAAATGGTAAACTCCAATCTGGTGGCTACACTACCGAAGCTAAAGTAAGTGCCTCTTTTATCTTATTAAAAGCACTTAAGTATACACCATAACTAGGATCTCTTTTTCAGTAGTGGTGTAGTTCCTTTGCACCTCATTCATTATCATGCTTGCATAATAAATGACATGAGACTTTCCATTCTTCCATTCCCCCAACACAGCTCCCATAACTATATTACTGGCATTATACATGAATTCAAATGGTAAACTCTAATCCAGTGGCTGAACTACTGGAGCTAAAGTAAGCGCCTCTTTTATCTTGTTAAAAGCACTCAAGCAAGATTCATCAAATATGAACTCGCTCTCCAACTGAAGCAGGGTGGTGAGAGGCTTAACTATCATTGAGAACGATTTAATAAATCGATGATAGAAGCCAACGTGGCCCAAGAAAGACCTCACCCCCTTCATTATAGTGGGAGGGAGAAGACCAAGGATGACTTCAATCTTTTCTAGGTCAACTTCTATGCCTCGATATGACACCTTATAGCCAAGAATGATCCCTTCTTGTACCATAAAGTGGTACTTCTTTCAGTTAAGAACAAGGTTGGCATCCTCACACCTTTTAAAACATTAAGCTAAGTTCACAAGACATTCATTAAAAGTGCTACCAGTACCACCTACTAAAATTTATCCATAAAACTTACATTTCTTTTTCAATCATATATGTGAAAATAGACATCATGCAATGCTGGAAGGAAGTTGGGCATTACATAACCCAAACGGCATCCTACGATAAGCATAGGTACCATTTGGGCATGTGAATGTCGTCTTTTCCTGGTCCTCGGGGTAGATAGGGATTTAAAAGAATCCGGAGAACAATCAAGATAACAAAATATTTATGCCTTCCTAAGCTTTTTAAGATCTAATCAATAAAGGGGAAGGGGAAATGGTCCTTTTTGGTGGAGGTATTCAATTTCCTATAATCTATGCATATCCTCTAACCAATTATTGTTCGCGTAGAGATATGTTCACCCATCTCGTTCACAACCGAAGTCATTCTTCCTTTCTTAGGAATAATACGCAATGATAGGGTAGATGACACCTGTAGCGAGATGATGTGAATGCATGCATGGAATTATTTTTATCTAATTGAATCATATTCCCTCTAGGATTTATCATATCTTTACAAATCCTACATAGATTAGGGTTTATTTCTTTTATTTTTGGCAGGAGTCTTATCCATCGTATTGTATGTGGAATCCATGGAAAAGAGCATTAGGAAATTTTTCTTGATTAAAATATACAATCTTAAAGAGTTTCTTAAAGATTGAAAATTTTGACCAAGGAGGAAAAATTTTAAGACAAGGGGTGGTGTTCATTACATTGGACGGTGCTTATTACATCTTGTCAATGCTTTATTATAACTTCAGTGACATGGCATGGACATGGAAGTGGCTTCATACATGTGCTTTAATATTTAGTATTTTACTTTAAATAAAATAGGTTAAGAGTAGTTAATTTGTAATTTTATCTTTTTAGGTAGGATAGAATTCTAATTAAGATAAGATAGTGTTAGAGTTTTGGTAGGATTATATAATAAATAGGTGGAATTATCCTATTGGTTATTAGGTACTTATTAGGATTAGTTTTACAAGAGTCCTAGTCATAATATGATTAAAACTCACAAGCAATGGGTATAAATAGATGTGCACCCAAGCTTGGAAAAATCAGATTTTGAGATTCTTTTCTTTGTATTCTTCAATAAACTTAGAGAGTTTGTTGTTTTTCTTTGTGTGTAACAAAGAGTTGTAAATTGGTGCTTAAATCTTTAGATTCACATGAGGAAGTGTAGGAATTGAGGGTGCTTTGCTTTAATCAATTCTCAAACTTTTGCCCTAGATTTTAAACCTTTGGTGCGTAGCTTTAGAGGGTTTGATATCTAGTTCTATCCCTTCATGTGAATTAAGGTTCTTATACCTAGATTCCCACCAACTTTTGGTGCTCTCTTTGAGAGTATTCAAAGATACTCAAGCAACAAAGTTTCTAATTGTGATGATATTCACGAGATGCCACCAGGCTTTAAAAAAATTTGACCTTGCAAGAAGCCAAGACGTTGTGCATGGAACTTGAATTGAAAGAACTTAAGGAATGCATGTATGAGATATTGCAAATAGTGGGGAAGAAGGAGAAGTCCTCAAGAAAAGGTAAACATTCTCTTCATGAATCTAACTCTAGCAATTGTGATAGTGAATCAAGTGTTAGGAATTCAAAGAGACCTAGAAAGAGAGACCCATCATCTTCAAGCAACGAGGAGTCTAATAAAGGGCAAAGGATGAGAAGTTCAAGGGGACAAGAAGATCAAAGCTTGAGACTTGAGATTCCTGAGTTCAATGGAAGCATGGATCTATACAATTTCTTAGATTGGGTTTGTAGAGTGGAGAGTATTTTCAAGTACAAGGACTATGATGATTATAGATCCTTAAAGGTGGCCGAATTATAGCTCACTTCTTATGCAAGCTTATAGCTTAAAGGTTTGCAAAAGAAGAGGAAAAAGGAAGGAAGATCCAAGATTATATCTTGGAGAAAATTAAAGAGGTACATGAGAAAGCGCTTTGTTCCTTAAGAATTCGAGCAATATAACTTTATTAAGACATATACATTGAAAAAAGAGAGAAACTTTATTGAAAATTATATTGTGGAATTTGAAAACCCCATTATGACTTTTGAATTAAAAGAGAAAGAAGTCTTATTGGTTAATGAAAAGGAGATTTTGCATGAGATGGAACAAGTAGGGCAAGGATAAGTTATGGTGGCTTTTTATGATGATGATGATGATGGTGATGAACATCCTACTATTTTAAATCATTCATTAGACGAAGTCCAGGATGTACTTCATAGTGATCTACCACTTGGACTACCACCAATGTTTGATAAAGAACCATCATAAGAGTCAAATAGAATGAGTTTTCTTTCATTTTATGCTATGCTAGAGCATAAAAAAGAAGTGTTGGAAGAAAAGGTTGATACCATTATTAATTCCACACCAATTTAGCCAATTTGTTCTTTTCTAATTAGTAACTATCCATCTTTCAATGTTATTGGTGATGAAGAGGGAAATACTGAATCTTTGCATTGTTAAAATCAAGTGACTCTAAACTCCAATAATCAACATGATAATGATATATTTTCTACAAGAAAATTGAAAAGATCATCAGGGTTACACTCAAAATCATGCAATTTGGATGAAATCATGGTATGGTTATCTCTCATCTTATGTTTGATGATTTTACAACATTGAAGATCAAGGGAAAGAGAGAAACAATATGGTATTTTAAATATTATAGTATCATCTTGTTTAGTTTGAAGAATTTGGATGATCTCCTAGCCATAACTAAACTTAAGGGCAAGCTTTTCTTAAGAGGGAGGGCATGATGTGAATGCATACATGGAATTCTTTTTAATTAGTTGAATCCTATTCCCTCTAGGATTCATCATATCTTTACTTATCCTATTTAGATTAGGATTCAGCTCTTTTATTTTTGGCAAGAGTATTATCCATCGTATTGTATGTGGAATCCATGGAAAAGAGCATTGGGGAATTATTCTTGATTAAAATATTCAATCTTAAAGAGTTTCTTGAAGATTGAAAATTTTGACTAAGGAGGAAAAATTTTAAGACAAGGGGAGGTGTTCATTACATTAGACGGTGCTTATTACATCTTGTTAGTGCTTTATTACAACTTTAGTGACATGGCAAGAGACATGGCATGGGCATGGATGTGGCTTCACACATGTGATTGAATATTTAGTATTTTACTTTAAATAAAATAGGTTAAGAGTAGTTAATTTCTAATTTTATCTTTTTAGGTAGGATAGAATTCTAATTAAGTTAAGATATGTAATAAATAGGTGGCATTATCCTATTGATTATTAGGTGCTTATTAGGATTACTTTTAGAAGTAGGAGTCCTACTCATAACATGATTGAAACTCTCAAGCTATGGGTATAAATTGATGTGGACCCAAGCTTGGAAAAATCAAATTTTGAGATTCTTTTCTTTGTATTCTTCAATAAACTTAGAGAGTTTGATGTTTTTCTTTGTGTGTAAAAAAAAGTTGTGAATTAGTGCTTAAAGATTTAGATTCATATGAGGAAGTGTAGGAATTGAGGGTTCTTTGTTTTAATCAATTCTCAAACTTTTGCCTTAGATTTTAAAACTTCAGTGCGTAGCTTTAGAGGGTTTGATATCTAGTTCTATCCCTTCGTGTGAATTAAGGTTCTTATACCTAGATTCACATCCCGAGAAGTTTTTAGAATTTCATTCTTTACCGCCTCCATCATTAGGGGATTGAGTTTTCATTGTCTTTTGATGGAAGGCTTAACTCCATCCTCCAATGATATGTGGTGCATGCAAAAGGTGGGGCTTATTCCCTAGATATCGTCAAGAGTGTACCCCAATGTCTTTTTATGTAGTCTCAATACATCAAAAAAACTTGATGTTTCCTCTTTTCCTAAGGAATAACTCACTATGATCGGGTAAGTGGATAAGGGACCAAGAAACTCGTACCTGAAGTTTTTACGGTAGAGGCTTCATCTCCACTTTTGGGCTACCTTGGTCTCATCTAGCTCCTTCTTGACCTCATCATCTACAACTATAAGATGTAGGTCTTCCTGCAATGATAGTGAGGGGATAGAATTAAAGTTCTTTCTCACCTTTTTCATCCCTACTTCATCCCTGCATTTCCTTTCTTCATTCAACAAAACACACTCACAAGAATGATCAGTTACATGTAATTGTTCATGTAAAGTGTCAAGTAAAGCATTCTCAATAAGATCAATTCGCATGTAATCCTCCAAGTTAGATGGGATTTCAATACATATGCCAGACTGAATTCAACCTTATCATTTGCAACCTTAAGAGTCAACTTATCATTCTTCACATCAATTACAGCTCCTATAGTTTCTAGGAATGGTCTTCCTAAGATACTAGGCATATTGGGGTCTTCCTCCATATCAAGAACAACAAATTCAACAGGGATATAGAATTTTCCAACTCTAAGTGGGACATCCTCTACCTTCCCTAGAGGAAACTTAACCGAATGGGTCTGTCAACTAAAGAGAGATATTGGTGGGTCTCATTTCCCCTAAGTTCATCTTCTTACACATGGGATATGGCAGTACACTTATGCTAGCCCCCAGATCACAAAGTGCTTTGTGTATCAACATCTGATAGGGATAGATTTTGGCTGTTATGACACCTACTATTAACAAAACCTCAACTTAATCTATTATAAGTAATGGGCAAGTAAGAGTCGAATCCATAAGGAAAGGCTTCTAATAGATATCGAATTATAGCAAGTCAACTACAAGCTAACTCAAACTAAAGCAAGAAATGGGTTTAAATCTAACTAAAATATAATGCGAGGTTCGTTCTAAAGGGCTTGTTCTATAAAGTTAAAAGCGCTAAGGCTTTGGGATTCAACACTAATTCCTAACATGAATGAGCTTCAACTAGGAATTGGACTCAAAATGAGATAATATGAGCCTCACTAACTCACTACCAACCTATGAATCAAACCTAAACATGCTGCAAGGAAGAGGTTTTAACTAGGAACCAACCTCTTGGTCATATTCAAGGAAGGGGCTTTGTAATTAGGATTTCTCGCCTAATCGTATTCTAAAGTATTCAAGCAACATAATAGATTAAAATCAACAATGAATAGCTCACAAGTCAACAACATTTAACATTGGGTTAATAGCTAAATCTACATTTCTCAATGACTTTGACCTAGGAATACAAATAGGAGAAATCTATATGACTAATCTAGACTCTAACCAAAACCCGACATCAAATCACACATTAATCATTAAGAAACCAACTCCATATTTTAAACATCATCCATGCTCGAGATTGGGTTTTCACCCTATACCCTAACTAATTTAACTCTTAACTAATATTAGAAAGCGAGATCACAAATAACGATGAACAAAACTATGCTAAAAACTTAAAATAACCACATATAAACTAACAAAAACAGAAAATAAATTAAAACTAAGGAATATAAAGCAAGAGAAAGGGAAATAAATACTAATATATTAATGAGGAATTGATGTCTGATAAATGTTGATCGCAAATCCATTGAAAGTATCAAAACCCCATGAGAAATCCACTTATAATCTACGAATCTTGTGAAAGAAAATAAAGAAACCCTAAGCTATGCTCTCTAGGTCTAAATTATGCTATTCTATTCTCTAATGACTGTTAGATCAATCCCCCTCTCGTTCCTTATTCCTTCTCTTTATCCCATAGAAGATTTTCAAAGGAATACAGAACTAAAGCTGAGCAGGCGCTCAGTTTAAGGTCAAGTGCCCACTCATAAAGCAAAATTTCGGATTCTAGTGAATTAAGCGGCTTCTCAGTTCACTTATGAGTGCTCGCTCGAGTATTAAACGCCCTCTTGGAGACCGCTTAATACCCACTCAAGAATTTATGTCTGTCAATTTCCATTGATTTTAGAGGCTGCTTAGGACAAGCGAAGCTACTGCTCGGGCCTTTTTCTCTTGAGAGGCCTTTTGGTTCAATTCTTGAGCGACCTCTTAGCTTCTCTTCTCGGCTTTTTATACTATGCACTCATATTCCTCGGTTCTCATACTCATGCACTCTGGATACCTATATCAAGCCATGAAAACACACATAAAAGTAGAAAAGATAATGGGAAATCAAGGAAAATAGGACAAACAACACGAAGAATGCTCCTAAGCCTTGACCATGCACAAAGTGATGCAAAATGGGAAAAATGGGACAAACTTGGGCCAAATAGAGTACAAAACTATGCTAGAAAGATGCAAATGAGTGACATATATGTCACACATCTAATTCCCCCAAGCTTGACTCTTGCTCGTCCTCGAGCAAGACTCTAGAACAAAGGAAAGAAGACAATAAATACTAATAAACACTAACTAAGGAAAACAATAAACCTAACTCACTTTTGTAGGAATCACGGTTGATTTTAGCAATAATCAAAAAGTTCTTTAAACCCCCTAATCGCTTAGGAGGATGAGTGCACTCTCATAATGGTTTCCAAGGAATTAACCCATAACTCTCAGCTCAAAACAAAATAAAGAACAAGGCAAGCATTTTAAAGATTAAAAAGAGAAAAATTAAAGGAAATAAAAAGAAGTAAATAGACGCAACAATTTGGCATTCATGGGACATCATCGATATTCAATTTTCTAAACGATAAGAGAAGACAAGCTAAATAATGCATAAGAGTGAATAGAGGATAACCAATAAAGAGTAGGAAACTAAAGCTTTCATGCACCTTAACTAAAACAAAACCATACTCTTCTCAAGCCTCATTTCCATCCTTAAAGAATTAACTTTTCATTACTCCTTGAGGAAGTTGAACAAATAAATAATATGGGTAATGACTTATGATGCGACATCTTAATTGTCATGCTTGCTTAATATGCTTGACTGTAACCTTCCTACACCGACAATGACTCAACTTCCTAGAGTCAAAAGGACTTTGGGGTAGATTTAGGCAAAATAGAAAAACGATTATAACAAAATAGAAATTTTTTTTGGTAATGGTGTTAGGTTTAGATTCATGAACATTGGAATTCTTGTGATTTTTTACCTTCACTTCATTTCAAAGCCTTGAGCCCTCAACTTCAATGGAGCACTAACTAGTCTCCTCCCCCAAGCTTAGTTAAGAACATAGCTAAGTTTTTTTTTGTTCTTAGATTCCCATAAACCTGCAAAATCTTTCCCAACTCAATTTCTTTTTATATTATTTCTAACCCCTACCAATTTTTCTTTTTCTCAATACAATTTTTCTGATTTTTTTTCTTTTTCTTTTTTTCTAATTTTTTTTCTTTCTCTCTTTTTTTGAATACTAAAAGAGTCCACAATAGATGAGTATCTCTTAAGATATGTTATTTGAAAAGAAGTAATTTCTCCTCTTTAAAGCTTCATAACTCTAAATTACCTCTAATACATCCTTATAACTTCTTGCCAAAGAATCCCACCAAAATTGAGGTAATAAATGTTCATAGTATGTTAATGGCTATCAATTAGTAATTATTAGAGAAATATAAGCTCAAGAAGGTGACAACTTATAGGGAAGATAGAATATACAAGAAATTGGAATTGCAAATGGCTAAGGAAAAAGAAAATGGGTTTAAGAATGCCTTTGTCTTTCCCTAAGAAGTTCGATCGTGGTCTCGGGTAGGTATAAGTCAAGTTCTTGATCAAAGCATGACAAATTAAGGATCCTTGCCACTCAGGGTCTATTTAATAGAGTGTAAAACATTTTTCCTAAAAATGGTTTTCCCATTTTACGATGTTTAGTTTGGAGTAAAATATAAGATGTAAAATTTGAAGTGTAAATTCATTTTACATCATATTGAAAACATTTTCCTGCAAAATCGGAAGTAAAAAAAATTTACACCATTCACTCCAAAAATAATCATCTAACAAATAAGTAAACTCACGCAGTCACGCTTTACGACATTTTTAATTCTCATCTTCTCCTCTCTACTCCTAATTTCTCTCTCTAAAAAAATTAGGGAAATATCCTCAATTTCTGTCCATCTTCTTTGAATCTCATCATTTAGGTACGTTTTCGTTGAATTGTGTCTTGATTATTAAATTATTATACTATATCATAAATTTGAACAAACACTAGATTTCCCCCAATTTGATTGAATTATAAAAGTTTCCACGAAATGTGGCAAATTTTAAGGTGTTTAGTTGAAGGAACCCCTAGTCTTGTACTCGTATATGTTCAAATTGATTTTCTTTTGTACAGAAACCAATACTGGCAATAATGCCATCTTTTTGTGGGATCATGAACTTTAGGGTTCCTCTCGTTATAATTAATGGGATTTTATTTAAGAAAGAAGATAGGGGGAGTGCTTCACCTTTTTATTTTGTTCATGAGCCTGTTTTACTAATTGTGTGTGTTTGTAGTACTTGTTGATAAATCATGTTCATGTTGTTGGTGTTGTAGTCTTCTGGTTGTTTCTCTTTGATTTTTTAAAGGCGAAGTTGTTCAGTTCTTCCTCTACTCAGTGACAGTGCCATTCATGAGAGAACAAAGAATTTGGAAATCTGGGGAGTTTAGGGTGCTACACTTGGGAGGAAAAAAAGAGGGAAGTTTGGAGAAGTGGGGGTTCAAAATATGAAAGGAATACAGACAAAAGTGGAATTTTCTTAGCTTTCAGTATTAGTTTGGCAGAGTTTGGGGGAATGTTTTAACTCTTCAAGGTTCAACTGTAGATGAAATGAATTATAGAATGTGACGATAATGAAGCTTTTTCACATGTATATTGCCAGATGATAAAGCTTAACCAAACCAATAAGTTAGTATAGAGCAAAATAATTTTACCATTATAGCAATGAAGAGATATCCAAGATTAATTAACTGTTTTTATTTAGCATTTAGCATTATTTTTAAATAATTTATTTTTATTGTGCCTAGTATCAATGTGGTTTGTTTTAGAAGGTCAACCTAACCTCATATGGAGTCAAAAGATGTTCAGAAGGCGTAGGTAATAATCTAATTTGCTTTAAAGTGAATTAATATTTTGCTACATTTTCTCTATTTTTATTATTTTTTAATTTTTTAAATCCCTGTAGATGATCCATAAAAGCATGATTATTGGTTCTATTGCTACTATTATTGCTTTTGTCCTTACTTTTCTTAAAGTAAATAAATCTAGAATTAAAAAATCTAAAATAATTACGCAACCTTATGTTAATAGGGATAGCTTGAGGGAGACTAATATCGATAGTATTTTATATTGTGGTGATAGTCATTGTCTTGGGAAAATTCGTATGAGGCCTAGTTCATTTTTTAGCTTGTGTAATCTTTTAGTTGAAAGAGGACTTTTGTCGGAAAGCAAGAAAATGAGTGTTAAGGAGCAAGCACTAGTTTTTTTTTATATGTATTAGGTCTTATGTAAGATTTCGGGCAGCTAGTGGAAGATTTTTCCAATGTAATGGGACTATACATTGCTACTTTCATATTGTGCTCCGAGCAATCCTTCGGTTGTATCCATATCTTGTGAAACCACTAGGAACTAGTGTGCAGCCAAAAATTCAAAAACAATCCTAGGTTTTTTTCTTGGTTTGAATACTTCATAAGAGCTATAGTTGAGACCCATGTGCGTACATCTGTTCCCATTGAGATGCTTCACAAATTTTGGGAAGAAAGGATAAGACAATACAAAATGTACTAGCAGCTGTTGACTTTGATCTCATATTCATTTATGTGCTTGTTGGTTGGGAGGGTTTGGCCCACGATTCAAGGGTTCTAGGTGAAGCTCTTAGAAAGGGGTTTAAGGTTCCAAAAGGTAATACTTTAATTGATTTTCTCTTATTGTTAATAATTAATAATGGTCTAAACTTTAATTGAATTGATTAATATATTGATGATGATTTACAATTGTAGGGAAATATTATCTAGCTGACGCTGGTTATGGGGACCGTAAAGGTTTTATGCCTCCCTTTAGACGTGTTCGCTATCATTTAAAAGAGTATAGCGACAATCCTCCCGTGAATGAACAAGAATTATTCAATATTCATCATTCTTCCTTGAGAATGTGTATAGAGAGGGCATTTGGAGTTTTAAAAAAGAGATTTTGTGTCTTGGATGCTAAGCCGTTTTGGTCATTTGAAACTCAAGTGGACGTGGTCGTTGCTTGTTGTGTGATACATATTTATCTTAGGGGTGTTGATCCAGATGATGCAATTACAATAGAGGCAGACATAGAGATTTCCTCACAAGACACAAGAACACTACTTACTCGAAAGGAAATATGCGAGGACACCAAAGAAAGTGTAAAAAAGGGAAATGCCATCGTATCGGCAATGTGGAATGCATACAAAAAGTGTCGAACTGATTAAAATTGTAGATTGTTATTTTTTAATTAATAGAAAGTAATATGTTGTGTTAAACTAGTGGTTTGGACTTTTAGTTGAGTTGAATGTTCAGATATAGCATAAATTACTTCATTTTAATGTGTGTTTTTTTAATTTTTTGTTTAATTCACTTGGTCAATCATCACTCATGTCACCTATTTTTAGATTACCAAAATATGCTATGTTATTTTCTTACTAACCTATAAATATAAAATGGAAATTTATACTGTTATGCAGGTGAAAGAAGAAAAGAAAGATAATTTTTGTTGGTCAAAACAAATTTCAAAAGAGTTACTACAATTTCTTTATGAAGAGGTGAGGAAAGGAAACTAGCCAAATAACACTTTTAGGACCAGCTCCTTTATAGCTGCTGCAAAGATGATTTCTGAAAAGCTTCAAACCACATGCAGTGCTGACCATGTTGAGAATCATATTAGGACAGTGAGAAGTACTTGGAGAATCATCTCTCAAGTGCAGAGAAGATCCGGATTTGATTGGGATGACAATGTAAAGATGATAACTGCTTCTCCTAATGCATATTATGCTTATGTTCAAGTATGTTATATCTATTGAGTTCCTAGTATTTCGAGTCAATAAACTTTTCTGTCTTATATATTAATCACAGTAGTAAAGTTATCCACCTGAGCAGAGTTAGAGCATTTTGAAGAACCTGAATATAAGTTGTAAACTCTGTGTGAAGTAGATGACAAACTGAAAAATGATACTCTGTGTGAAGTAGATATGCTCAAATTTCTTAGTTGTAAGGGATAACTTGGAGCTTGGACAGAACCTGAATATATGTTGTAAACTCTCCATCTCATTGTATGGAGAAGAATGGTGAGAGATTGTTTCATATTGCATGATATCTTATCTGAAAAATAAGGGACATACAATAAGAAGTCAATTTTTTTTATGCCCACACAAACAGTGAGTGTTAGTTAATTGAAAAACTCCAGTACAAGCAACAAGTTATATGCATAGAAAAGTGGTTTTACAATCTATAACATGGTATTCTTATATGATTATCCCGACCCTTTAAAGGTTTATTTTAATGTTTCAAAAAATATATGTATGAGTTGAGAAATTATCAAAGTAGAAGGCTTTAGGCCTTTTGCATATTGCATCAAAGATTATTTTTGATGGATGCCAAATACTAGCACCTTATTATATACCTGCGACATCTATGAATAATTTGGACATAGCCTTTTATTTTTATTTTGTTTTTGGCTTGATCTATGAATAACATTTGATGTGCATTATTTCTCCATGTGAAATGTCTAAAACATAACTTATATAAGTTTTCTTATCTATATCAAATACTAAAAAAATTAAAAGTACATTATTAGAAAATAAAATTATCTCTTAAGATGGAGCAATGATGCCAATTTTCTAGGAAGGATTTCCTCAATCAAAACCTATTAATACTCGAAAATCAAATATAAAATATCTCTATATAGTAGTCATTTTAGCCGATCTTAACTCCAATGATTTATATTTTTGAGATATATAATCATTTTTAAATCTTTAACAATATATTAATGTCTATGTTTAATCTAGCCAAGCTGAGGGCATCACACCACAAGTCGATGTTTTTAGAACCCTAAATTGCACAAGAGCAATGTTAGGTAGTAAGGAAGTGACATACTAGCTGTGTGGATGGGAATGTAAAGTGAATGAAGAAATGACATGCAAAAGAAGAAGAGCTGAGTTGAGAGGGATATGTCTGGTCGTCTAATTAAATTGACGGGTCATATTTAATTTCATTTGTATATCTGAATGTGCTATATATTATATATGGACCTAATGACGGAAATCCCAAAATAATTCATAAGTCAAAGGAGGTTTTGTTGACCCGTTATTTTAAGGATGGGCCGGTGGATAATTATTGGGCCCATGGACCGTTCATTTCGGGTCATGGTTATTCTAGTATTTCCACTTTGGGAAATTAGAATAATAAAATTAGTGGTGTTTCATGTAAATAAATAATGATTAATTAAGTAATTAAGTTAATTAGAGTAGGGTGAGTTGGCGTGGGTCCTTGTTGACGTGTGGAGAGAGTTGGAGTGATTTTTGTGTGCTGATTTGTGTGGGGGTCTAAGGTGATTTTTTTGGGGACATTATGAACGTGATTTTGGGTAAAAAGAGGATTATTTTACTGAAATAATGGCATGGGAAAGAGGGAATATTAGGGGATTTGGGAAAGATTTGATTTGATTTGATTTTAGCTTGATTTAAGGAAGGTATGATCAGATTTGCATATCTTAAGATATTCTATTGAATATGGTTGAAAATGGGATGGAAATAAATCAGATTTTCTGATTTTCTTCTCAAAATCAATTAAGAGATTTGAATCCCTTAAATTAAGGGATTTAATTTAGTTAATTGATTTGTTCCTTAATGTTGGGCGTTTTTATGGCAAGGGGGTTGATTGAGTTGATTCTTTTGGGCATAAATAAGGGAATAGCATGGAATTATGGGAGGTTTTGGATGGGTTCTTGACTAGGTGCGTCCAAGGCATTAAAGGAGGGATATTTGCTGATTTTTCTAGTCTAAATGGCATGTTTCATGGAGGGAACGAAGACCTTGGTGTATGGAAGTTCTCCTTAAGTTATTAGCATGAATTAAGGATTAATTCCTTAAAACTCTCACACATTTTTGGATAGTTTATTTTGACCTTTTTGGACAAATTTAAAAGGGGAGTTACTAGGGTTTTGTCCACTATAAATAGGAAATGTATGTTTGTGTTTCAAAGGAATGAATGAATGAATGAAGTTCGAATCTTGATATCTTTACTTGCAATATCATGTATTGAGTTGCTTGTGTTTTTCCAAGTTTTGCTTGAAGAATTTGTGAGAGAAGTGAGAGAAGTGAGAGTTTCTTCTTTGCAAATTTTCTTGAATCTAATCATCCAAGTGAGTGTTCCTTGTGTGTAAGATTCATACTAGTAAAAGAGTGAGTGTTCCTCTTTTACATATCTTGATTGTTAGGTGAGTGTTCCCTACTATCAAATCCCCTTGTTTCTCTTCTACTTCTTATCAAAACAATAATTAAACCTATCCAAAGATCCACATCTATTTCTTTCCTTTTCCACCTAAAACACATATCCATTTCTTTCTTAATTTCTAGCCTAAACACATTTCCAAGTCTTTTTCTAAAGCCTATGAATCTGTCCTTTTTGTTAACCTATTTGTGATCCATTTTTTCTTGTAATTTCTAGTGTTCTTCATTAGATTTTACATCACCTAACTAGCCACTACACAGGGAAGGAAGATCCATCATCCATGATTTGAGTGGGATTTTAATTTTCCAAGACCAAAAATAATAATATAAAAAAAGAAAGAGATGTGAGTATATGTTAAGACTTGATGTGGACGTATGATTACAAAGGCTTAGTTTTTATGTTAAAACTAAAAAGAGAAGTGACGGTTTAGTTTTCGCAGTAATGATTCATGTTTTTGTGGAACTTTAAACTGTCAATGTTCATTACACTTCACCGGCATGTTCATTACATTTCACTGGCATGTTCATTACGTTTTTCTCATGTTAAATTTACACACGTTTTATGTATTATGGCGAGTCATCTTGATCTAGGTGTACAGTCATCACTGTGCACCCGCCTACATAGTACTGGCGTTGGAACATGGATGGTTGGATAACAAGAATAGTGCATGCCCGATTCTCTACCCTCTTACCGTTGTACTGGATAACAACAAAAAGAAAAAAATAAAATGAACCTCCCTATCAAGTTCGAGTCGAGCCTATAACTGCTTGGTCTCGGCTTAAAGGTTTATTACCCCTACATATAATAAAATATGATTAAAATAATCAAGGCATGGATTAAATAATAAAATAAACTTGAATCATGCAAGTACAATCAATGTTTTAAAATAAATAAAGCCCCTACATGAATATTATTAGATCATGATAAAGCCATTAACATATTAAAATCATGCTTTAAAACAACAAATAATATAAAGAAATAATTAAATTTGTAAAAGGGTAAATGTAATGCTTGTTCACATGGATATAAAATCTATAAACGTCGGTAACCACAAATAAATGTGATCCCTAGAGGTTATATCTTGATTGCATATGTCCTTTGAATAAAACACGAATTAGAAAATGTGAATCGTAATTGCTTGCAACTTGATGAGAGGTACCAAGACAAATGGTTAGGAAATTTGTGTGCTAAAAACTTTGGGAATTATCAGTTGAATTTTAAGGTGTACGATCATAGGTTTATATAAATGTTAGGAAAGGAGTCTAGATGCTTTAGGTGTAGCCATCATGGAACAATTAAAAAGAGCACGTCACATGCGACAAGCTCACATTACACACGAGAGGCTCATGTACACGTGAGATATATGCATATGACGCGAGATTCTTGCATAGAATGTGATATCTTCATGTGGCCATTGTGTTCGCAATTGCTTAAGGAGCTCATAATTTGTACTATATACCTCCATACGAAGCCCATAACATATCAGTGGAGAGGGATGGAAGCGAGATAACAAACAACAGGTATGAAAAAGTGTCATTTGGATAAGAATTGAAAATGTTAGAACTCATACATTAAAAGGTATCCGAATTGATTCCGATTTTAATAAATCACTTATAATTCTTTTGTTTCAAATCGGAATTAGACTTATAATATATTGTTAGAAAGCTTATAAGAAGTCATATCCAATAAATAAGGTTGAATGATGAATAAATGACTTTATAAATATTTTGAGCTCAATTTCATCTCCTTGGGGTATAATTTGATATTAAAGTATTGTGAGCCTATTTTAATGGATATTTATAAAATGTTGACGGGTTTTCAGACCAAGTGAGCCCATTAGTAAATTTAGACAATATTTTCAACTTATTCTCTTAACTTGATTTAAGCGGACAATCTATATAGTTAAATTATTAAGTTATAAAAAGAGATATTCATTTTAAATGTCTATAATATCAAATGGGATCTAACACATAAACTGTTTATGGATCAGTTCAACTTTCTATCATATGATAGTTGGGTTTGATCCAAATTATATGATGAATAGAATAGATCTGAGAACTAAACCAACTTTCAATCCAATCCTAATGAACCCCATTCGACCGTTTTATCACATGACTAAACATTTCAAAATTAGCCTACACCATTCCACGCAAATTCCTCTCTCTCTCTCTCTCTCCAAGTTTTCGAGATTTGCATCAAATTTTGAGGGACCTCTCCACCTCCTTTCTACACCAGATCTAATAGACCTCCACACTCCCACTCTCGTCTGATCAGCCAATCGAATTCCCCAAAATACCCTACAAAAATGGGGTATAGGGCAGAAGACGATTACGACTACCTATTCAAAGTGGTATTGATTGGCGACTCCGGCGTCGGCAAATCCAACCTCCTCTCTCGATTCACTCGCAACGAGTTCAGCCTCGAGTCGAAGTCTACGATTGGGGTTGAGTTCGCCACACGTAGCATCCGCGTCGATGATAAGGTTGTCAAGGCTCAAATTTGGGACACCGCTGGCCAAGAAAGGTATCTCACATGACATCGCCTCACTTCTCATTATTCTATTTTTATCGCTTTCGGATCAGTGTCCGTTGGTTTATCTTTGGTCAGATATGTTACATTGCTGTGACGGCGTAACGCTGAAAAACATTGTAGTCTGTGTTGAATTGCTAATCATTGTTTATATTTTGAATTGAATTGGAATCATAGGAGTAGGCGACGATGTTTCTATGAGATGGACATTGTTTGCGATCATAATTGGTCGATTATTTTTGAGCTATCATTTATGTGTAATCATGCAGACTTGATTGTTGCTACATTATATGGCAATTGTTAATTCGCATCAGAACCTTATTTTTTGGTTTATTTTGTCGCATTGTTGTTCCCCTGAATATATATGCAGATTGTTAATCCATACCAGAGTCATTTTAGAGATTATTTTGGCGCATTGTGTTGTTTCCATGTGTATGTGTTGATTGTCCTTCCACATTGGAGTTGTTTTTCGGTTTATTTGGGAGCATTGTGTTGTTTCCCTGTGTAAACTTTTAAGTTAGGTGAAGAAATGGCCAAGTTTAATCTGTGATAGATTTCTGGTTGAATGTTATTAATTGTGTGGTTTTCACCTCAAAACCCGGCATAATTTGTAGGTGATCGAGAGAATTCTTTACTTTGAGCATTTCGTTAGATTGATGGTACTAGTGGTTGTAGAAACTTTGAGGTGTTGACATTGACTCTCGATTTAAATCCACTTTCTTTTGGGATGTTTGAGAAGCTCTTACTCTGTTGTTGGTCACAATGTTGTTAAAAGTGTTTGTTTTTTGAGATGAGAAAGTAGTATAACGAAAGTGGACGGAGTGTGGATAAGCACTTGAAGAAGCTGACAGATCTTCAAATGGATTCTTTGCTGTGTGTGTAAATTCCCAGACTTTTGCTTCTGCCTTGGATTGTTCAAATTGAGCAAGTGCTTATCCATTTGCTCGTCCTCCCATAGTTTGAACTCACTTATAAGTTGGATTCTTTGAAATTTTGTCACATTATGTGGAAGAGTAATGGTAAATTGGACCAAATGTCTAATGGTAATCAATTAGTCTGGGCCAGATTTATAGTCAATATGCATTTGGTGTTATGGTTCATTTTCAGTCGTCTGATTTATAGAGCATTACGTGTTGGATATATGTGTTATATGTAGACTTTCTTGCACAAGGTAAACTCTAGTGCTTATTGTCTTGTTTATATGTTGTCTGACTTAGGTACCGTGCAATCACTAGTGCTTATTATCGTGGTGCTGTTGGTGCATTACTCGTCTACGATAGCACTCGTCACGTCACATTTGAGAATGTAGAGAGATGGTTGAAAGAGCTTCGAGACCATACAGATTCTAACATTGTGATCATGCTAGTTGGAAACAAAGCAGATCTACGGCATCTGCGGGCCGTTACCACTGAAGATGCACAGACGTTTGCTGAGAAAGAGAAAACCTTTTTCATGGAAACCTCTGCTCTTGAATCATTGAACGTCGAAAATGCTTTCACAGAGGTGCTTACTCAAATCTACCGAGTTGTCTGCAGAAAAGCTCTGGAAGCTGGGGATGACCCTGCTGCTGTGCCCAAGGGACAAACCATCAATGTGAAAGACGATGTATCAGCAGTGAAAAAAGTTGGATGTTGCTCAACGTAGTCCTGAGGTAAAGCTTTGTGTAATATTGGGGGTGTTACTGGAAGCACCAAACGTACATTAGAGCTTCTTTGCAGGATTTATTTAGCTTTATGTTTTATTATTTTCTGGGAAGGTGGGGACTTGCCTGTTTTCTTCAGCTCAAGCCCCAAGAATCAGTTTCCTTGATAGGATGACCTCAATGCTGCTTCTATGTCAACATAAAGAGATCTTTCTCACGTCGAAGCTGTATTTTAGCTTCTCTATTTTCATGTTATGATTAAGTGTAATATCTGAATCTGAATATTTGAAGCGTTTAATGGTTATTGAGTTTCATCTATTATGCTCTATTATGCATAGGGGTTCAGCAAAAAAAACCCCTCTTATATACCCTTTGCTATATAAGTAATATATACAACTCTAGCTTACTGGTAAAAGCCTCTTCTTTTTACTCAACCCACCCAAGTTCAAATCTCCCAATTCCCCACTCTTTTCTTTTTTTCCCCTTTCCCCATTTCTCAATTTACACGGTTTCAGTGTTCCACGCTATCACCACTTGAAAACCCTATTACCCTACCCTTCATGCCTCCCTCTCATATTCCCACGCGCATGCATGGCAGATGGTTGCTCGCTGGCTCGACTACTCAATTGCTCCTTGGCCCACACCTCCACTCACACTCAGACAGTCACATTACGAGCCTGCGTTGCTCCACTGCTCGATGCTCCACTCCGTCACGCTATCCAGTGCTCCACCTCCACTCAGCCACTGACTCTTGGTCTCCGCCTCCACCAGTCACCCAATCAGGCTATCAACCTATCACTCACTCACCGAGGCACCGAGTCAATGAGTCACGCCATCGCGGCACCGCCCTTTCGCTTCATTTCTCAATTGATAATTTGATTAATTGGTTTAATTTGTCATTTGTGAATTGTGAAATTTGAATTGAATAAAAGATTTGAAAATTGGTCATTTGTTATTTGTCATTTGTGATTTGTGAATTGAATAAATGATTTGGGAAATGGTTATTAGACAATAGTCATTTGTGATTTTCATCATTGTAATCGCTCATTTTGATGGTTAGAACCTCAAATTGTTCTTTGTAATTTAAAAATTTAGACTTTTTTATGTATTACTTCTTTTGTAGATTCCGAATCATAGTACAAAATTCCTAGCACCGCCACTAATATTTATGCACCTGCTTATACATGAAAGCCCACGTAACTTGGATATTTGATATGATCATGATTTTCAAACTTGGTTGATATGGTTTTGTATTATGTCTTTTCTGTAAGGAAGAAAAGATCATTCAAAAGAAGTCTTTTTTCTATTTACAATGTGGAAATTGCTGCAAACTTGCATAGCATATCATGCCATTTTCGCCTCTCAAAGAACTAATATTTTTAATGATCACAAGCATGCTTACGAGTAATGACCCTAGGCCTTAGCATCGTTCAAACCTAGAATGAAATGTGCCTTGTTAAACGCCGCCCCGAATTACTCAAATGGCCCCCGAATTTACTATATTACCCTTCTCTCAAACACTCACTTCTCCCAAATCCCAACTCACATCCACACCGAAAGTAGTCGCCTGCCGGAACCGCCACCTACCCTTGTTGGAACCATCTAAACCGCCTCCTACCGCCGCCGAGTCATTGCCCCGAGAAGGGTAATAAGTAGTACTATTACCGCCAAAATCTTCTGTCGGAACCTATTATAACAAAAATAATTGTTAACAATTTTTAAAAAAATCGGCTTGCCAAAAACGGCAAGCCCTTGTCGTTTTTCTTGCCGTTTTTATTGGATGGCTAGCCCATCGGCAATCTTTTTTTTAAGTTTCCGGTTAACGTATTTTACCTGCGACGTTGACGCTGACGACTCGTCCATAATTTCGGTGGTTTTCGGCATTAAGAAAGGCGGTTTCGTGTGGTGGTTTATGAGATTCCGATGGGGCTGGTGGTCGACGACTGAGCGTGGTGGTTGGAGTCAGGGAATTGTAGTAAGATTTGTATTTACGGGAGAGTGAAATGATAAATAAGAATTAAAAGTGTAAAATATTTGATTTTATTAAAATGTGTAAAGGGCAAAATCGACATTTTTTAGGGCGACTTAAATAAGTTGGGGGCGCAATTGAATGTGATGCGTCGTATCTGCGTTTTATGTGTTGTTTAAGGAGGTGATGAGTGTGTTTCTGTTTGAAAAGCTATTCTAGCTTCTTTGATTTATTTTTTATTTTTTTTATAATACTAGTATTATATAGTGATCATACAAACGGTTTATATTTAAGAGGTTGAGTCACCTACCAAAATGAATAGGCATAAATTAGAAAAAATGAAATGAAAAAAAGGGACTCGTTAATTTTATCGTCCAAGAATCGATCAAACAACCCCGTCCAATGACTATTTTACCCTTGTTCAACCTAAAACCCTAGCACTCGCAATCTTTATTTACCTAACTTCTTGAATTTTTTTTTTCTAAACTTTTTTTTTAAGAAAAATTTGCAAAAATAAGCCACTTGCGAAACTATTTTAAAAAATAAGTCGATTTTGGTTTGAGGCAAAATCGTTGCCTTAGGCAACAACTTGTAGTAATGGATTATGAGATAAAGCTAGGCCAAGAGAAACTGTTCCCTAGGGCAACAATTTTATCTCAAAGAAAATCGTTGCATGGGATAACGATTATAAATATTTTTTTATAATCGTTGCCTCGGACAACGATTTCAGTCAGATGAAAATCGTTTATCCAGGGCAATGATTTCAGTAAGATGAAAATCGTTTGCCCAGGGCAACGATTTTCCTTGGCCCACATTTCTGTCATTCCCCTGTTTCAACTTATTACAAATTGTTGTCTAGGGCAATGATTTTTGCCCAAAGCAAAATTGACTTATTTTTTAAATTAGTTGAGAAAGTAGCTTATTATTGCAATTTTTTTAAAAAAAAAGCTTAGAAATAAAAAATAATTCTAACTTCTTCCTCTCAATCCTCATTCTATCTCTCTCTTCTATCTCCTCCTCTTGCCTTCGCCTTGCCACCGCCACCACCGACTTGCTGCCTTCATTGTCCACCAAAGTTGTAGCTTGTCGCCACCGAGATCCACCATCACTAGAAGAAATGTCTCGCCATGTCGATAAAATTGTCGTTAATAGGGGAATTCGCAGGCTAACAGTTGAGTGTTTGTTTATTCGGGAAAACTAGCGGGGCGTCTTAAAACAATGGCGGCTTCAGGAGCTGCTCGTTTGAAAAAAAAACGACTACCCCATGAGCGGGTTGTTTGATGAGGATGTCTAGCCTCACGGGTATTCATTTTTAAGAAAAATTGGGCGAGGCGTCTAACTAAGTGTCTAGGGGTGGTCGTCTTTCATAAACGACTCGCCTAAGAGCGAGGCGTGTTCTCAATATGACTATCCTTTTTTTTTGCATTAAATGCAGGCAATAATATGTTTTAATTTTAATTATTAGCTAATTATATTTAGTAATTATTAATTATATTGTTTAAATAAGCTTAGTATTGTTTTTGAAATTGGTTGATTATCGTGTAGTTACATGAACTCGTTTAGTAATGTTATTATTTCATGATTATTTATGATTGTTAAGTGACATTAGAATGTAATTAATCATGTAATTGTTTGCTTATAGTTCATTATTTTTAATTATCACTAGGAATATTTTTAGAATTTATTGTTCATTATTTACAGTTTACTTATTGTTAATTATTGCTTAGTAATTAGCAGATTATTTAAGAAAATGGGAATAATTAAGATTATAACTAAGTTTAGTTAGTTTTAATGTAGTAGCATTAATAAATTAACGTAGTGACAATAATATTAGTTAGTTTTAATAAAAGTAATAAAAAATACTTCGATAGAAGTAAAAATATTTATAAATAATATATAGATAGAATAATAGTAATAATAAGGGTTAATAAGTAAATAGTGTCGATCCTACAAGATATAGATAATAATTAAAGAATTAAAAATAATTGTTTTAACTATTATTCTTAGAATTTTTAACTATTGTAACAAATAATAATGAACCAAAGTTTAAGAATGATTTGGATATTGTATAAATAATATTTCTCAAGTCACTTCTGGGTTCAGTGACGCGAGTAATAAATAATAGTAAGTAATATTATTATATGATACCACGTAATTAATGTTCATAATAGTAATATTATTTTAATATTTTTAGGGTTTAGGAATATAATAATGAAACTACAATAATTGTACTATTGGTGAACATTGTTTGTCGATTGTACTAATTTAACCCGCAAAGATGTTCTTCAATAGTTCAAGTATTGACTTTTTGTTATGACTTTGACTTTTAAAAAATTAGAGAAGTTTAAACTTCGATAATGTAACATAAAATATTGTTGACATTGCTAGTGTCCAATATTAAAATAAATTGAGGTGCAATTTTGCATTTGCCCAAGTTTGTGACTACCGATGAGTATTTCAGTCTGCTACATACTCAGATTCGCGGAGTCGACACTTCAGGCTCCTGTCCTTCTCGGTGCAGGCTCCTGTCCTTCTCGGTGACCATACAGGAACCAATGGATGGACAGTGCATTCGGGTGTACCATGAGCATGATGTACCCCCTCAAAAAAATATACATTACGTACATGAAAACTGTACATAATACATATGCCATTTATATGTAATATAAAATGTACATTCCACATAACTCACATGTGTACTATGTACATTTTTCATATAGATAATATACATTTTTTTGGAGTATGATGCATACGGGTGCACCTTTAAATTTACGTACACTGACGACCTTTATTTGTTCTCGATATAAGTACTCTCAATGAACTCTAATTAATAATATAGTTTTTATTAATATGCAGTGGGTGCGAGGTTCATTAGAGGTGTTCAACCTTTTCTAGTTGGTTGAGGGAGCAGATGTTGAGCAGATTATTACAGGATTTGTATGATTTCTACATTTAGTATTTGTGCTTCTTATGGAATTGTCCTTACGTATTTATTTTTAAAATTACTTATTTAACTTTTATATGTGATTGACATGTTAGCCTTCCTTTGACTACTTTCTATTCTAGCCATAGCTGTTTTGCGGAGCATTGATATGATTATGGAACACTTGATCATATTCAATTTCACAACAACTCATTCCAAAAATGGTGACATGATACTCGAGCCATATTTTGTCACTTTCTTTAAATAACTCCATTTTTCAAACTCTACCAACAGCTACTAAGTGGCAAAATCATCATAATGGTTGGTGTAGAGTTTATGTTGTTAGACACGTAGCCAAATGACGCGACCATGAGCAGTTATCTAATGGTCGCAGTTATCTAAGCGACACAGAAAGGCGACGGTTATCAACTAAGTGTTCAAATAGGATAGATGAGATACATTGAATATAGACATCCATATGAAGAAGCCCAATGGTTATCAAATAAGTAGGCGGTTGCAAGATGGATGATGTGCATTTGTAATACACGCAAAGTATAGTTGCAAAAAGGATCAGCAACAGAATTTTGATAAAAACCAATGGATTATGGAATAATTTTAGCACATGAATAGGAGAAGAAGTGGTTATTTATGTTGACTAGGAATCAATGGGAGGATAAGAAGGTCGTGCAATATAAAAGAAGGATGATTCATTGATGAAGGGGACTCTGCTACATCGTTCCAGTCTAGTATTCAATACACAAAGCTCTAAGGTCACATTTATTTACATTTCTATCGTCCTTTATATTTTCATCCCAAATTATTTGTAACTGGTAACACTTAAGGCTAGTCCTAAATATAGTGAAACGGTCGCCTAGACAAGCCCCCCCTCCGCGATTTTTTCCAATTTGGGTTTTTGCGTCACTAACTTGTTGTATCGTTTACATTTTGTTCTTCCTTTACATATCGCTTACTGATTTAACCTTCACGTAATGTAGCTAAATTGTTCCATAATTAGCAATTTTTTGTAGAAACAATTGACGCCCACCGTGGAGAAACAACTAGTTTAATATCATTTAGCTCACCTACCAAATGGCTTAGAACTTGAACATTGACAACATGATCCAAGACGATTTGATTGCCGCATTTGTGAAAGCTCAAGTCGAGCTAGAAAACTCCCAAAAGAAGGTGGAAGACCTATTAAGAGAATGATAGAGATGAAGAATTCAATGGAGATCATGCAAAAGGAGCTAGAATCAGTCAAGAGTACCTTGAAATACATGACTCCCAAGAGAAACATCATCCCTGTTCCCTATCCGGAGGTGTCTAGCACAGATAACGAGTACGAGCACCAGGAGGAAGATGATATCTCTATACCCAGGAAGAAGAGAAGGTAACATAGACGCCAAGGTCAGAGTCAAATCCTACAGCGAGTAGGTTAGCGTAGCTAGAGGCACATAATGCGTAGATACTTAAAATGATGAAGAGAGTTCTCGGGACCCCTACACCGGTCAACTACGAAAGGGAGGACAACTTCAAAGCCTTGGTGTTTTCCTAGGAGATATACTACATGGTCATACCCAAGAGACTCGTCTTCCCGACCTGGAGCCCACTCTATGATGGTACCACATACCCCTATGCGCACGTGGAAGCATATAAAGCCAGAATCATTAACATGTGTTATCCAAAAGAGTATCGTCACGTTCTTATGTGCAAGTCGTTTGGTAGTACCTTTACTGGCCCTGCTCTATCTTGGTTGACAGGTTTGAAGCCCTTTTCCATTGGTAGTTTTCATGTTTTAGTTAACAAATTTTATGTATAGTTTATCCCAAGCCGACAGCTGGAGAAATAGGCAAGTGACCTTGCCTCATTGTCCAGAAGCCAGGGGACATTTAAGACTTTAAGAAGGGATTGATCCCCAACTCCGAGTTGTACACTAAATTGACAAAATACCCCTGTGTTACTTTTGAAGATGTAAGGAATCGAACATTAGCACAAGTGTGACTAGAAAATGACAAAGCATCTAGAGGTTTGCTTAAAGCAGAGTACCAAGAATAAAAGGTTATAGTTAACGGAGAGCAAAGAAAGTTCACGCCTAGAAGGAATGAATTCCGGTTCAAGCCATACAGACGGAGGGTTTGATGTGCTCGTTTTAGAGCATGTTTACTACCCCATTTTAGTGTTAAGTCTCGCGATTTTAGATTGATTTTATATATATTACACTTGATTTCACCTTGATCTTGTCTTTGAGTTGTTTTAAGGTCATTTCAGGTGTTTTTGATGATTTCGAGGTGAACTGCGACGTATTCGACGCTGTGACACTCTTATCAAGATTAAACTCACGTATCGTAGCTTCGGCACACATTTCAAGTCACTCTTGAAGATCCCACGAAGTTGAGAAGCCATTAGACACTTGAAGAAGCTGAAAAGAAGAATGCAGAGTCAGATTCGACCAAATCTGACAGCCATTCGGTCGAATGACAGTCCATCATAGAGGCATGTGTTCCATTGTCACTAGGAAGGCCGAATGGCATGAATTTGGGTGAATGAGCTTCCATTCGGCCAAATGAATGTCCCCATTTGGGCAAATCAAGCATAGAGAAGAAACCACCAGAGCTGCTGGAATAGGCGAATGGACCAATGTTCGGGCGAACGGAGTTGCATTCGACCGAATGGGTCATGAATTCGGTCGAATGGACCTGTTTTCTCCAGAAATTTTACTTCTTCTTTAGGCCGGCCCAAAGGCATTTGAGGGATTATGGATTTATTTTATTTTTAGTTATAAATACCCCACTCTCTGAAGAGAGGGGGAACCCTAATTTTATTAGTTTTAGCTTTATTTAGCCTCTAAACCTCTCTTAGTTCATTAAGCTCTAGTTTTCCATTTTATGTTTTCTCAATATATGTACTCGAAGATTTCAACTTTATTGTTTGGATTCTAATCTTGGATATTGCATTCAAGCTTTATTATGAGTATTAATCTCTTCTTCACTTTCGAATTCATTTTATTTTAGTCAATATTTAGCCTAATGTTTATCGCTTATTTAAAATAGTTTCTGATTTATTTTTGCTCTCGTTAATTTCTTTTTATGATTGTTGCGTTTGTTTTATTGAATATCATCATGTAATACATCTTAAATATGTGTGAGTAGTTCTCTTTGGGGATTGATTAGTGAAACCCTAGGAAATGCTATGTTCTTCATTCTATAAGGTTACAGGAATGATGACAATAAGTAGCCCTCAAAACCCAATGCGAATCTTGTCCTGCAACTCCTTTGGAGACATAGGAAAGTTATAGGTCGTTCGATGTGATTTATGGAATCACCAACTTCCTCTCGCATACTTGGGTGTCCATGCTAGTTATTGTTTGATTTTCTCAAACCTATCATGTTCTCTTTTAAAATCACCTTCCTAGGGTGAATCTAGTCTAGTCCCCGTTTTTCTCCATTTGATTTTCCTCTTTAGTTCATCGTGATTTATATTGTCGTCATTTGTTTTAGTTACTTTTAAAATAAAAAAGTCCAGTTATATTAAGAAGCGGAGTGTATTGATATCCTTTGTCCTCGTGGTTCGACCCCCTACCCCACTATACTCGTGTGGTTTGTAGGTTGTCATAAATATTGTTTGGTTCAAGGTTTAGCATAAACGACTGTTAAAACCTTGTTATCAAAATGGGGCCATTGCCGGGGACAAGGCGTTATATTCAGACTCTTACTGTTCTTGATATAGCTTTATTTTATTTCATTTTTGTTGCTATTTATTTTTTTAGTTAGTTGCATGCCCCATAGCATGCGCAGGTTAAACCAACCAATAGTACCATATAATCCCGAGGTCCAATGTTAAGGAAACAACCTCCAACAAAACAAACCTCACATTCTGTTCAAAGCCCGCCCACATCCACAATGGTTGACGAACATCAGTTGTTCAGTCAGTTCGGGACTCCTGGCTCACAAGAGTTCCAAGGAGGTGTAGTACTTCCTGTTGCTACTACACCATACCAAATACACCCCCAGTTCACAAGGATGGTCAAGGAAACCCCTTTTAGTGGATTAAGGAATGAATGTCCTCTTTAACATCTCAAGGCCTTCTCTGATGTTTGTGGGCTTATCCCTCCATGCCCCCAACAACCCAGACTATGCGGATGCACCTATTTCACTTGAGTCTAGCTGGCGACGCCAAAGATTGGTATAAATGCTTAAAGCCCAACTCAATTATTAATTGGGCTCAATTGAAAACAACTTTTCTAGAGAGGTTCTATCCTACGGTTCGAACACAAGATGGACGCAAGAAAATTGCGTCCTTCACTCAAGAGGATAATGAGAACCTTAGTGCTACTTGGAGCCGGTTTTTAAGAATGATTAGAGCATGCCCCCACCATGAGTACGGGGAGAACCATCTCAACACATTTTTCTACGATGATCTCAATGACTCCACCAAGGCACTTCTAGACTCAGCAGTAGGTGGCCAACTCTCTAAACTTTTATGCACCCAGGTAAAAGCCAGAATTGAAGAAGTTGCTAAGAATAGTGCCTGGGGAGGAGTAAGGAGTCAGGATTTACCAAGAGGGATGATTGACACAACCAACTTGGGCACCATCAGAGCTAAAATTGAAGTAGTTATCGATAAGAAGCTGTCTAATTTAAACCTAGCCGGTAGTTCAAACACCCCTCCAGTGCATGAAAAGCACTTTGCATGTGCCATATGTGGGGGTACCAACCATGATACTTCCTATTGTGGTGGTTTGCACTCCGAGCATGTTGCTACATTTGATTATGGAGGTTACAACCCAGAGACACAGGTGATGAATTATGACGGTTATGGGTATAATCCTAATCATGTTGCAGCCGTTAACTATGGTGGACAAGGACAAGGACAAGGAGCAGGATATGGAAACAATCTTTCCCTACTCAACCATACATACCTCCTTTCAATTCAAATCAAAACTAAGGAAACTTCCACCCGGGATATAATAGAAATGCTCAGAGTGGGTTTAACAACCAAGGTTTTTAAGGGAACCAATCGAGTGGAAATGCACCAAGACCTAGTTTATATAGACCATCGGGGTTTAATCAAGGGCCTAGAAAGGTTCAAATCTACCTTTTCCACCTAGTCAACCTCATCATGGGGCTTCTCAACCACAACAAAATCACACCTCAAACAATGACCATTTGCCCTCCCAAGTAACTTCTCTTGCTTAGCAAAACCAAAATCTCACTCTGATAAATCAAACTCTCATCCAGCAGATGCAACAACTCTAAGCTCATCAAAAGTTGTTTGAAATTCAACTCGCCCAAATGGCTAGTCCTCCTCCACCACCGTTATTTCCATCTCACCCTCAACCTAACCCCTCTACACAACCTCCACCTCAGCACCCAAACCCAAACTAACACACTGTAAAAGCTATCCACTTGAGATCAGGGACTCAGTATGAAAAACCTTCATATCCGATTGATGCACCTTTGGTACGGGTTGGCGATGAGACAAGAGTGGATATAAATAAAAAATATAGGAGGAACAAGTTAAGGGGTCGAGAGTTGAAAGTGAAAGAAGCGAGGATGACGAAGAAGAAAAGATAAGGAGTGAGAAGTTGGTAAAGAGTGAGGAAGAGAGGAAGAAGAGGATTGAGAAGAGAATGAGGTTAGATTTCTTGTATGCACCCCCACTTCCTTTTCCCTATAGGAGAGTAGAAAAGAAACTTGATGAGAAGTTCAAAAGATTTATAGAACACTTACAAAAGATGGAGATGAAGATTCCATTCTTAGATGCGATGGCACAGATGCCTAAGTATGCTAAGTTCGTGAAAGACTTACTATCCAACAAGAAAAAGCTTGAGGAAGAAGTAATCAGTCTCCCCCATCATATTAGTTCTATTTTACAAGGGAAAATGCCTATAAAAGAGCGAGATACCGATCCATACAACCTCCCAGTAAAGTTGGGGAATCTTGATCCCAAAGGGGAGCTCGCCGATCTAGGAGCTTCAATTAGCCTTATGCCTCTATCCATCGCCAAGAAGCTACCCTTTAGCCTCAAACCTTCAAGAAAGACAATCCAATTGGCGGATAGGAGAATAAAAGTTTCGTGTGGAGAGCTTGATTATATACCTAACCAAGTGGGAGAACTAGTGGTCCCTTACAACTTTGTAGTGATGGAGATGGAAGAGGACCCTTATACTCCACTCATTTTGGGAAAAGCCATTCTAAAAACACTCTGGGCAGTTATTAATTGCCATGATGACACCATAACGGTGGAAGTAGCCCAAGTGAAGGTAGTCTTTAATATTTCCCCGCTCTTAAAGAAACCTATGGTTGAACAAGTCTTCCTCCTTGAAGTGGGTGATAGGGAAGTTGATGAATATCAAAGGGAAACAAAAGTCGGGTATTCAATGAGTGATGAGAATACTTACAAAGAGAGTGAGCAGTTGGAAGGCTAAATGGACAGAGCCCAAGAATGTAAGAGCAAAGAAGCAGAATCTGAGCCACTGTGTGAGGTTAAGAAAGGTATTATTTATAAGGGGGAGAGTTCTAAGACTTCTCCCTAAGTAAGTTTGAAACCTCTACCTCCTAGCCTTAAATATGCCTATCTTAATGATGATGAGGGGAGTCCAATCATAGTAAGTTCTGAGCTTGATGACATCTCGTTGGAAAATTGCTTGTTTTATTAAGGAAATATTGAGGTGTCATTGGGTACTCACTTGGTGATATAAAAGGGATTAGTTCAACCCTTGTTATGCATAGGATTCATCTTGATGATGAGCATTTTTCCTCAATTGAGCCACAAAGAAGGCTAAACCCCAACATAAAAGAGGTAGTTAAGGATGAAATCCTCAAACTCCTCAAGGCCGGCATCATCTACTCGATTTCAGATAGTAGGTTGGTTAGCCCTGTTCATGTTGTTCCAAAAAAGGGAGGAATGACCATTATCGAGAACGAAAAAGGTGAGATGATCCCAACTAAAGCCACTACAGGATGGCGAGTTTGCATTGATTATCGCAAACTCAACAAGGCTACAAGGAAGGATCACTTCCCTTTGCCCTTCATCCACGAGATGCTTGAGAGATTGGCAAGACACAAGTACTATTGTTTTCTATATGGTTACTCGGGTTTCTTTCAAATTCCAATCCACCCCGAGGATCAACAGAAAACGAATTTTACTTGTCCTTTTAGGACTTTCGCTTATAGAAGAATGCCCTTTGGATTATGCAATGCTTCATCCACTTTCCAGAGATGCATGTCTGTCATATTTGCTGATATGCTGGAGGATTTCATGGAAGTATTCATGGATGATTTTTCTGTTGGAGGTTCGTCTTTTGACGCTTGCTTGACACATTTGGAAAAAGTTTTGTTACGGTGTCAAGAAACGAATCTTGTGCTGAATTGGAAAAGTGTCACTTTTTAGTCTAAGAAGGCATTGTCCTAGGCCATAAAGTGTCTTTCAAAGGCATAGAGGTATACCCTGCTAAGATAGATGTGATAAGGAACCTTCCTGTACCTACCTCGATTACAGGAGTAGGTTCCTTTCTTAGACATGTAGGGTTCTATAGGCGTCTCATCTTAGGATTTTCAACTTTAGCTAAACCCTTGAATGAATTGCTTCAGAAGGATGTCAAATTTAACTTTGATGAGAGATGCCTCAATGCCTTTAATTGTTTAAAGCAAGCTCTGATCTCTAGGCCAATTGTGCAAGCCCCTGATTGGAGTTTGCCATTTGAATTAATGTGCGATGCCAGTGATATCTCTGTAGGTGTTGTTCTTGGATAGAAAAAGGAAGGTAAGCACCATGTCATATGCTATATCAGTAAAACACTGGATCCAGCACAACAAAACTACTCTACTATAGAAAAGAAGATGCTGGCAATAATATATGCTTTTGAGAGACTACGCCAGTATCTGATATGTTCTAAGGTTGTAGTTTTCATGGATCACTCGGCCCTGAAATTCTTAATGATGAAGAGAGATGTAAAGCCAAGGTTAATCCATTGGGTGCATCTATTACAGGTGTTTAATTTTGAATTGAAGGATAGGAAGGAAAGTGAAAATGTGATAGTTGACCATTTGTCTAGGTTACCTAAGCTTAATAATGACTCCTTCCTTATCCAAGATGAAAAAACCTTGATGACAGCATTAGTCGTTGGGAAAGCCCCTTGGTTTGTAGATATTGCGAATTATTTAGCTTGTGGAGAACTACAAGAGTTTGAATCAAGGGCAATGAAAAAAGCTTTATTTGGGAAAGGCGGAAACTTCTTTTGGGATGACCCCTATTTTTTTCATGCCTGCGCCGACGGCATAATCCGCTGTTGTATCACTGAAGAGGAGGTCCTCAAGGTTTTAACTCACTGTCACTCATACGCGTGTGGCGGCCACCATAGGATAATGAACAATATTGCCAAGGTCGCCACCGCGGGTTTCTATTGGCCAACCTTGCATAAAGATGTTGAAACATTCGTGAAGAGTTGTGAGAGATGCCAAAAAGTTGGTAATAATATCTCAATGAGAAATGAGAGACCTCAAAATTACATCCTTGAGTGTGAAGTCTTTGATTGTTGGGGTATTGACTTCATGGGCCCCTTTGTGTCGTCTCATGGAACCCAATATATTTTGGTAGGGATAGATTATGCATCTAAGTGGTTAGAGGGCATCGCCTCGCCTACAAATGATCACAAAGTAGTTATGAAGCTTTTTAAAAGCATAATCTTCCCTCAATTTGGTGTTCCCAAGATAGTCATAAGTGATGGGGGTTACCACTTTACGAAAAACGAATTGAACAAACTATTGAAGAAATATAGAGTCGTGCACAAGGTTGGTTCACCCTACCATCCCCGAACTCAAGGACATGTGGAAGTAGCCTATAGGGAGATTAAGAGAATATTAGAAAAGTTGGTTAACCCAAATAGGAAAGATTGGTCTCTCAAGTTACACGACGCTCTTTGGGGATACTGTACATGTTACAAAACCCTAATTGGTACCACCCCGTTCCGGTTGTTGTATGGGAAATCTTGTCATTTACCGGTGGAATTAGAGTATAGGTCTTGGTGGGCGATCTAAACCCTTAATTTGGACCCTACTTTATTCTACGAGAAGCAAGCCGCCCAATTAAGGGAATTGGAAGAACTGAGGCTAGACGCATTCCACAACATGCACATCTACAAGGAAAGAACTAAGCGTTGACATGACCAACGGATCCTTCAACAACAATTCTTTGTAGGAGATAAAGTGCTACTCTTCAATTCTAGAGCAAAGTTATTCCCCGGGAAACTGAAATCGAGGTGGTCGAGGCCATTCGAGATCTTGCAAGTATTTCCTTATGGAATGGTGGAGTTGAAAGATCATCATGGAGGTAGTTTCATTATGAATGAACATCGGCTAAAACTTTTCCATGAAAGTAGCCTTCACGAAGTCAACACTGTCGAGCGCATAAGTTAGATGATGTTGAAGTTTAATGATTGGTGTAATCATTGGCATATAATGAGTATCTAAACTTTGAATCATCATTCTTTTGAGTTTTGTTGGGTTTAAAGCATTTAGTTTCACTTTGGTATCTGTTTTGTGTTGTTTTTGATTTATGACCTTGGCTTCGTCGAGCTAAACGACGTTAAACAAAACACTTATGGGAGGTAACCCGGTCTTCTTTGAACTTCCTTGCTAAGTGATCATTGTAACATTTTTGTCTTGGGAGAGTACATATCCTTTTGGGCTTAAAAATATTGAATTAGCATTCCATTAGGCCGAATTAGATTTCCATTCGGGCGAATGGACTTGGATTATGAACTTAAGCTAGACAGTGGTGGAGATTTTGAAAACGTCGAATGGGTAATCAATTCGGGAAAAAGATATTCATTCGGCTTGGAAGTCCTATTCGGGTGAATGGAGGTACAGAGAGAACTGGGCAAGACTTCCTGAGAATACCGAATGGATGCTCCATTCGGGCGAATAGAGGTCAATTCGGCCGAATAGAAAGTGATTCGGGCGAATGTCAGCGAAGAATTCTCAGAATTCCTTCAAAATTTGACCGAACAGGGCGCTCTATTCGGGTGAATGAAGGTCCATTCAGCCGAATTAAGCCCCGTTTCGGCGAATAGAGCACCAGTTCTATAAATACCCCTTCATTTCCACGGTTTGTTCACATTTCCCTCACAACTCTTAAAACACGCTCAAGCAATACTCTCACACTCACTCACTCATTCTCTCTACCATAACTCTCTACTCCTTCATTAACTTCAATCCACAACCATGGGACCACGAAGAAGCTTGAGAAATTCGTTCAAACAATCCAAGAAACAAGGTGAAGGATCCTTTTTAGGTGCTGCACGAGAAGAACAACCAACCGGTTCTCAACCACAACCGAAGCATCAACAACATCTCCCGGGTCAAGAACCCTGGTTTTATGAAGAATATAGGACGGTGGTATTCGTATCGTTGGAGCAATTTGAACGCTTTTAACGGTTAAAGGTACGCAAAATCAACTCTACCCGATAATTAGATCTTTCAATTCTATAACTTATGGCTATATATGAACACTTTGTTGAACTGTTGACGACATGTGGCCTTCAGAACTTGATATCCATGTGGCACCCAACTCACAAGCTCTTAACTTATGAGTTTCTTAGTTCTGTAAGCCCAAGTCAGCATGAAAATAGGTTGCATTTATCTTTTCAGTTAAGGAATGCAACCTATTTCCTTGATTATGCTGCCTTTTGTACAGTTTTTGGTTTTACTAATGAACCTATTCCGGATAAACAACCGGATAATGCTTGTGTTTCTGAATTATGGCCTAAGATTGCCGGTCGGCTTATTTATCCGAATAGGAATATTTATGCTTCTGATGTGCAACACCCTGTTCTTCGAATGTTCTTTAAATTTCCTAGGGAGACATTGTTCCCTTCCCCGTTCAAATGTTGAAAGCTTGTAAATAGGCCAGACAGAAGCTAGAAATGTATAAAGTTACAATTGACGCAATGCCAAATTGTTCTTAAAATAAGGTAAAATTATTCAAATCAAGGCTACTTTAAATCTAGCATAAATGTAAATATCAGGGGCATCTCCAACCAAGGGGTCCTCCAACAATACATCTCCAACCAAAGCATTGACTGTGTCTCTAGGAACGTCTATCGCGTTGACTGTAGGAGCATCCGTCGCAATTGAAAGAGGGGCATCCACCGCCATAACATCCTTCATGATGGAAGTTGTTATGTCTAGTTGACCACTAGGGATGCCTTCCCCCTCTGCAGACACTTAGTCATCAATATCACCACTAGCCTTAATGTATTTGTTCAATGTCGCACGTGCCTCCTCCTTTGAGAGTTTGCCGTCTATGAAATGCTTCATTAGCTTATATTTCAAGTCAAGTGTCTCCACTACTAGTTGGTACTTGAGAGAACCGATATCTACTCTTAATTTCGCGTTGTGGTTGGACGTTTGACTCTAGGTCTCGTTCATAATAGCCAGCTCCATGGCACGGTCAGACGACAGGCCCTTGTACTTCTCTTTAGCCTCCCCCTAATTACTAGTATCAACTTAGAGTTTTACACTAATAATATTGGAAAGTAATTAGTTTAGATAAAAACCTTGGTAATTAATATTTAGAACAAAATTAGGGAATTAAATTGATCAAATTGTATTACTATACAAATACAAACTAGTAGAAAATCTAATGAAATAAAATAAATAAATTAAGGGACATAAGGGTTAACCAAAAATTAAAAAAAATTTAACGGAACGAAATAGATAAATCAAGGGAAGTGAGGAAGATGCTCACATGTGGTTTTTCGTCGACATTTAGTGGCAGCGAGTGTAGAGAGAGAAGAATAACGGGTTTATGCTGTCATTGGTTATTTTATGTTGTTGCTGCTGTTGTACACGAAAAGTGGGGATGAGGGAGAAAATCAAAGGAAGAAGTGGGTGAGGAGGCTCGGTGGTAGCACTAGTAGTGTAGTTACGGGAATAAGAACCAAGAAAGAAGGGGTGGGGTGGGGGAGGAAGAGAGTGAGAGGTGTAGTTGCGCGTGCCAGGAAGGTTAGCGACGTTGTGGAGGTGTTGTGTTGGTATGGGGCTGTTGATAAGAGAGGAGGTGAGTAGAGGGAGGACAAGAAGGGGATGAGGAATGATGAGATAGAAGGAGAGGGAGACATGGGGGAAGTGAGGAGGAAGATATCTTGTGAAGGGGACATAGGAAGTAGAAAACATGGGTAAAAGAAGGAGAAAAAATGGAGAAAAGAGAAAGGAAGGGAAAGAGGGAGGAGACAAGCACATCAGAGGGAGAGGGAGAAAATGAAGGCAAAGGAAGACGAAAAGAAAGAAAAAGAAAATAAAAGATGAAAATATAAAAAGATAAAAAGGGAAAACAAAATAGGGGCTTCATTGATTTTTGACAATTGGGTTCACAACTTTTAGGTTCCACAATTATCTCGTAAATAAATTAATAAATTAATATAACTAATTTTAGTTAAAATTAATATGTGTATTGAAAATTAGATAAGGAAATAATAATTCAATACTTCTTTGAAAAACAAAACTAGATAAATAATAAATCATATAATTAAAATTTACAACCAACTATACTTCTTGAATTGTAAAAACACTGAAATTACATTTAATTTTTTATCCAAATTGAAATAGTTTTCTTTATCCAAATTGTTTTAGTTTATCAACCTTAAATTCTCCTTTCTATCTAAGTATTAACTTAAAATAAATAAATAAATAAAAAAACATTCACTAATTAATCATAGTTTAGAAATACAATAAATTGGTTAAAAATTATTATAATTTAATTAAGGAGCTATAAAATTTGGGCTATTACATGTATGATGAATCACTTTCATTTGTGCATCAATGATCATACTTATATTGTGACAAATGGCGTCAAAAGATCCATCTAAACAAGACAACCAACTCTTTAATATTGCATGTGCACTCTCTACTTGGCAGTTCATGGTGTTGCTAAAATAAAGCTTCTGATTCGTCCATGCCTTAACAAAATTTTCCTTATGAATAAGCCTAATATCATATAGGTACTTCATCACAACTCATTAGTAGAAAACACTTCAATTGCTGCGGTTAAAAATATTTTGAAGCACATGAATAGGGAGAACATACTTTTAACCTAAATGATGTTGTTATTAAAATAACCACAACACTTATAACTCATAAGTGCTGCGGTTATTTAAAAAATTACAGCATTTATTTCCATCATGGAATGTCATGGAAAAAAGGAATTTTGAGAAAATATCATGGTCATAAGTGTTGCGGTTATTTAAGTACCCGCAACATTTATTAATGGCCTGGAAAATGTAAATATATTAATGAATATGTGCTACGGTTTTTTAAATAAATGCAGCACTTATAACACAAGTGTTGCGGTTATTTAAAATAATTGCAGCACTTGTGCTATAAGTACTGCAGTTATATAAATAACCGTAGCATTTATAAATGGCCTGAAAAATGTTAATATATTAATGAACAAGTGTTGCAGTTATTTAAATAACCGCAGCACTTGTGTTATAACTGTTGCGGTTATTTAAATAATCGTATCACTTGTTCATTAATATATTTTCCTAGCCTTTTCTTTTCCATGCCATTTCAAAACACGAAAAGGCTTCTCGTGTGCCTTGTCGTATGCTACCAAACAAAATCAAAACTTATCTAACTTCAAATGAATGTAGCTAGGGAAGTCAAGTTCGTATCCACGGAGAAGAGATACTTAATAACTGAAAATCTATGTAAAATTATCTTAGAAAAATAATAAAATAAATAAAGATGGGGGTTTGCAATAGCAAGATAGATTTAATAACCTAATTATAACCAAAACTAGTTAAATGACAAATCAGTGAAAAGAGCAATCTTGGTTAGTTGAAATCCACTTATGAACTACAAGTTAATCATAGAAGTCTCCTCAATTAACACCATTGAACACCATGTTGTAGAATTCCAAAATTCTATATTCCCATGAATTAGCTAGAAATAACAAAGCGTTCCTTTCTAACCCTTTCTAGTGAACAACTCAAGATAAGCACTCTAAATCATTCACAAGAAGTAATCAAGCAAAGAAATCAACAAGGATTGATGAAATTAACACAAGCGGTCTAATTTCTTCAATAATACTATTCTCCCTTCAAGTCACTTGGTAAGATTAACTAGATGCAAGCGAATCCAAATAACCAAACCTAGTATTTGATTCAAGCAAATCATGAAATAACACAAGAGAATAGTAAACATTCAATATATATTAATAGAAGAGAAATCTCATAACTTACAGTCAAAAGCTTCAATCTTTAACCAAGAATATGTAGATTAAGCTTCCATAGAGTTCTTCTCCACCAAAGAGCAAAGAAGAAATTCAAACCTAAGCTTTTTCTTAAATCTTAAAAGTACTCCTAAAACCCTAGATTACAATCATTATTTATAGGTACCTCCCTTAACTAACCTAAACTACAGAAACCTAACCTAAGACGGCCCAAAACAAGATTTTACTTAATGATAATGCCGCTAGAAAACACTGAAGTTGCGAAATTCTGGAAGACCCGCTGCCAGCTGCTATTTTGCCGCTGGCAGCGGCTAAGGCAACATCCTCCTTCTCTTGCTTGCTGTAGGTGCCGCTGCTAGCTGCCCCTTTGCCTCTGGTAGCGGCTCTGGCAGCTTGTGTTGATATTCATCATCTAAAAGCTTTCTCGCTCAAAGGTAGATCGTTCTTGCTCAAATGTAGATCATTCTTGCTCAAATGTAGATCGTTCTTCATCATTCCTCTAAGTTCAACATATCGTTTCAACTCCAAAATTTCCCTTAATTGCACACAAGTGAGTTGAAATGACTAAGACTTATAAAAACCAATAAAACTCCATGAAGAACATCAAAAACCATCCTAAAACACCTCTATCAGCACATTAAAAGAAGACTTATCAGCTTCCCTAGACTCCTAACACTTCAGCGCACGAAAAAACCCTAACTCTACTAACCTTCGTCTTCTCTAGCTTGCCCTAATACCATAACTTGGCATCCCCCCTTTTCGTCTCTAGCCCTAACCTCAAAACACCCACTTACAAACTTTCTCTCTCTTTGAACGAGCTTGGCATTCTTATCTGGGCTAAAGGACTAAGTGACTTTCATATTCTTCTTCGCGAAATTGGAGGTACGTATTTCTTTTTTTTTTTAAATATAAGTCTAAAACATGGTTAAATTATGTAGACTTTGCGTCCTTGTGTACTTGTGTATTACAAAGTTTTGTCTATATATAATTACGAAATTTGTAACATGGCTATTATACTGGTCCTTTTGGTATGAACCCCTTTTAAATCTTGTGACTAAATCTATGACTCAATTACCAGGTCCTCTTGGCTAATATAACTCCCATTCTTACATAATGAATTCCCCCTTTATGATTTACTTCTTTAATTGTCATATGGCATGACATAGAACTGACAACAGTACACCTTCTCCACTGCTCCACACGTATAAAATATTGTACTTTCATTAGAAAACAAATAGCTTAAAGATATGTGTTATATAGGCTTGAATTCATCACCTCCATTAATGAGCATATTTAATTATATGTTTTTTCTTATTTTCATTTTTTGTGTTACTGTTAAGCTTTAGGAATCTATATTATAGAACTCACAACTATGGTAGTCATTTATAAGGCTCAATATTATGCGTAGTTGTATTTTGTTGTTCATTTACAACGTTTCTAAGTTCTTGAAATGATGCAAAATATAACTTTCTAAAGTTTCACTTTATTAGAGGAGCTTTCCTATCATATGGTCCAATTTTGTTAGTTATCTTAGAATCCTATCATCACCAAATAATTATTTGGAAATTATTTGTTAAAGTTCTTATTATATGCACGGAGTCATTAACTGAACCAAATTATGTTATTCGTGCGAATACGATTATCAATTTAATTCTGTCAAGAATTAAATTACATTTGTACTTTTGTGCATTGGGATAATAGACAAGAGGCACTCGAAATTTTGTGCTTTATACTTGTGTCATTGTGTATGTTTGTGGTTTTAATGTATTATTTGAGACTAGTAGAGCTATTGAGTTGAAGTATAAACTATGCATCACATAAGCCTAACAACAAGGCCATATTTAATCAATTTAAAACCCATAATAGGTCTAATTAGGTGAAGACATTGACATGAGAAAAAAATAGAGATACACCTTAAGGAAGGAAAAACTTAAAAGGTTGATGTTTCAATGAATATAAAATAAGGTTGAATTTTTTAGTGAACATTTGCTAAGTATATAAAATAAGTTTTTCGATGATATATAATTTCATTGCCTTAAACTACCAACTCAAGTTTTTTGTTTATTTCTTAGAAGTTCACAATGGATCGAGATTAGATGTATGGTAACCAAACCTCAATGGAATACATACAAGGGGTTGAGGAGTTTTCTAGGGTTGCACTTAGACACCAAGTAGACAATCATTCGAAGATAATATTGTGTCCGTGTTGTGATTGTAACAACTCTAGGGGTTTTCATGACATTAGTGAAATCAAAGATCATCTAATTCATTGAGGTTTTAGAGCGGATTATAGGACATGGAATTGCATGGTGAAATATTAGAATTCGGGTCAAGCGCTACTAAGTTCCCTAGTAGGGAAAAGTCACCTCACAATGAAGATGGGTTGAATGTTAATGAGGTATATGATGATATTAGAGATCAGGATAGAGTGGAAGAGGATAGAATAGATGAGATGATGCATGATGTTAAGGATGATTTCACAGATCGTCCTCATATCTTCGATGAAATCCTTAGAGCTGTAGAGAAGCCTTTGTATCCTTCTTGTACTTCAGACACTAAATTGAGCATTGTCTTGAAGCTCTTTAACTTAAAGGTTTCACACACTTGTTAGAAGTTATATCGGGTATGCATCCTGAGGGTAATGAACTGCCACTTTCAACCTATAAGGCCAAGAAACTCATGTGTCCTATGGGAATGGATTATATGAAGATCTATGTATATTTAATGATTGTGTTTTATATCAGAATGAGTATGTGAATCTAGATGAATGCCTAGTATGTGGAGTTCCCTGCTACAAAAAGAAGCACAATGAGCTCACTTTGAGAAAGAAGAGGATACTGGCCAAGGATCTATGATATCTTCCAATTATACTGAGGTTTAAGAGACTTTACTCAGATGATAGTAATGCAAAATTGTTGCAGTGGCATGATAAGGGAGGAAGAAAGATGGGTTGTTAAGGCATCTTGCTAATTCTCCTCGATGGAGAAACATCAATAAGATGTTCACGGATTTTGGTGGGGAAGATCGGAATCTTAGGCTAGGTCTTTGCACATATGGAAAGAATTCGTTTGAGACCTTAAGCACCTAGTATAGCACTTGGCCCATTCTTCTCACTATTTACAATTTTCCTCCTTGGTTATGCATGAAGCGCAAATACATCATGTTATTGCTTCTTATATCTAGACCTAAACAACCTAGTAATGACATAGATGTCTATCTTGCTCCTCTTATCGATGACTTGAGATTGTTGTGGGAGGAAGGTTTCTAGGTTTTCGATGCTTACTCTAAATCAAATTTCACTATGCGTGCCTTAATCTTCTGCACAATTAATGCTTTCCCAGCTTATGGAAATCTTTCTGGTTATGCTATGAAGGGGAAGACTGTATGCCCGGTATGTGAAGAAGATATAGAAGCTATGCGCCTACAGAATTGTGGGAAACATGTTTACATGGGTTTTCACAAGTATCTTCCAGAAGATTATCCTTTCAGAAGAAAGAGGAAAGCTTTGAATGGCTCCATAGAGTTTTGAGAAGCTCGCCTCCCTCTATGTGTGAGTGAAGTATATGATCGGGTGAAGGGCATTGAAACTATGTTTGGAAAGAGCTCTAAAAGTAGATTAGCCGGTGGTTATAAGAAGAGGTCTGTGTTCTGGACTCTTCCCTATTGGCGTAATTTAGAGGTACGACATTGCCTTGATGTCATGCACATTGAGAAGAACATTTGTGATGCCATTGTTGGGACTCTCTTGAATATATGCCCGGTATAACCAAGGATGGTGAAGGTTTTAGAGCACTTAAGAGGGGGGGGGGGGGGGTGAATTGAGTGTTAAGTAGCCTTGGCCTATTTTTCTTTCTTTTCGATCTATGAGAGGAACCAGTTGGGCTGGTTCCTGTAAGCAGCGGAATGTAAGAAAGGCAATAACGAAAACACAAGATTTAACGAGGTTCAGCCAACTATGACCTACGTCCTCCTACCCTATGCTCTTTTATTAATCTACTACGAAAAATAAAGACCACAGACGATCTACTGTTTCCCTACTCCGGGAACCAGTATACCCCACACTCTAATCTGAATGTGCGCTCGACTTGCACTAGTAAGCCCCTTGTGTTTGAACTCACAAACACACACCCAACCTTTCAACCCCTCTGTTGAAGGCTTTGACAAAATCAAATATTCTATTTTAATCTCACTTTTGAAAGCTAATTAAGAGAAATTATTTAAGCTCTAATAGTGCTCTAGTATATGACTCGATGAATAGGCTTTTGTGCTTAAGTGTATATGTCTCTCAAATATCCTCCTTTTTAATTTCAGAGAGACTTATCAGAATATGAGAGACTAGATGGGTTTATATACTTGGATACAAAAACCCTAGTTTCCTTAAATCACGTAAATTTGATGAGCAAGTAATAGCGTGATTTTAGGAAAGTATTTATCTTATTTGATTTACTCATAAAGATTGAATCAAGTAAGATAGATACTCCTAGTTTTTAGGTAACCATAATATTATCATCTAATCTCCAGCTGCTTAGGATATTTTTAGAATAATTCTTTAAAAAAGTATTTTTATGAAATCTTTTATTTTTCTCAAAACATGCAGCTCGGATATTCCGTACAGTGAACCTGGTTCCTCAACCTGGTTCCCTGAATTGAGTATGTTATGAATTCTTGTTCCAGCTTTGTACCAAAATTCATAATATGACTCGATACACTTATAAGCACTTATTTTACCCAAACATGCAAGTCATACTACGGAGCACATTACATGATTTAAGCATTAAAGTACATATCCTCTTTTCTTCATGTAATCTTCAAGACTTGAATCTTCCTTGAATACTTCCATTTTGAGCAATGTATCTTTCTTCGAATGTCTTCGAAAGGCCTCCATGCTCCAAGTCTTGGAATCAACTTCACTACTGCACATGTAACATGGTTAATGTACAATAGAGAGTATGTGACTACTTTTTAGCATAGCAGTCCAGGAAACAGTTCCTACTGGTTTTCCACCAGTACATGGATCAATTTACATCCAACCATTTCCTACATATAGACAAGTTAGTCAAATGAATAACATGAATAAGTAATAACTTGTCTAGGAAAACAGTGTTAAATTCCAGCTGGTTTCCAGCCAACTATTCGCAATGATTATTGTAACCTGTTTCCTGTACCCGTTTGTCATCACTCAAAACCTAAGGGACTCAACAGATGGGATTGAAGTTAGGAGAGACATGGCTGCTATGGGGTAAATGATGGTATCTTCCTCTAACTTGCTTCTATCTTTGACTCGAGACCACCATTCTGACATCCTTCCTAATCATATAAAGGTCAGCGTTGATGACTATGATCAGGTATATAAGGATGTCCCTGTTCTTGCCACTTTTGCCTTCATCAAAAGGCTCGAGCAAGTCTACGGGACCTTTACACAGAGGCCAAAGCATCTAGTTAATTTGGTTAGTTGTATTCTACTAATGTATTCTACTTAATTCTTGAATTCTTGAATTTGGTTGAATCAGCCAAGAGGTACGGGTGGAAAGGACGCAACTGAAGGTGTTGCCAGTGGTCCTAGCGGTCCAGAGACAACTGAGTCTGTGAAGAAGGACGTCGCCCAAACCAATCTCACTAAGTTGGCCTTGAGTCATCTCAGTGACAATTTTTGTTAAATGAGGGCTCAGTTATCGAGGCTTCATCCAGACAACCTTGTCTCCTTTTGTTATGGGAAGATGATATTTGGGTACCTAGAGGACTAGGATATTGTGGTCGTAGGGGAGGATGTCACTCAACTTCTCACCGGAGATGAGTTGAACGTATTTGTGCTCCAAGTCTTTATGATGTAAGATACCTAACTATTGCATATAATTCCTACTATATTATGTGTTTTTGATTTGTTCTTGTGACTAAATGGGTGTTGTTATTTGATAACTTAATTATAGGGCTTGTTATGAGTTGGTCCAAGAAGAAGGACTAGGATCCTTCGGTATCATGTGCCCTTCTAGGATCTTTGCTACCTTGATCGGCAACGACCAGGATTTTGTCACTTATTACATAGTATCTTTAATGGCCAAATACCATAACAAGCATTTCATCTTCTACCCATACCATGAAAGGTATGAGCTTTTTACATAGTATCCAAGGGCTTGTATGAATATGTTCGTATTTTAACCATTTACCAATCATTTCGTAGGTGTCACTGGATACTACTTGTTCTATTCTTAGAGAAAAGGACAGTATACGTTTTCGATCATCTTCAAAGAAAACGTAATTTAGTGATTAACGACGTGTTAAATACGTAAGTATTCGTTAATTACATCTTTTATTTCATTGACAAGAGTAAGAATTAGAGTATAGTTATTGACTACTATTTTTTGTTTCATATGTAGTGCTTTCAAGAGCTATAAAGTTCAGTTCGGCCATCGTAACAAAATGAAGTTGAACTGGATTCCAGCTCAAGTATCCCTATTTTGAATCATATGACTATTTTATTGCTTTATAATTGTATTAGATCTGTTTGATTTAAATTTTATTTGCTTTCCAAATGTAGTGTCCTTAGCAGATAGGAAACACGGAGTGTGGCTACTTTCTTATGCGTTTCGTGTTTGACATCCTCCAAAACCATGCTACTTGTGAGGATCTTTCAACGGTACGTATTATTTCTTTATTTCGTAATTTATTGTTGAGATCTAGGATACAGATTACTCGAGATGGATGGTGTTGTGAATGGGAATTGTGTTGTGAATACACAATTGTGTTGTGAATTTTGAATGGATTGTGTTGGATTATAATGATTGTGAAAACAAGTACTTATAATAAATGGAAATAGGCCTAATTATAGAGGAAACTCTGCCGAAATTTATACTTGGAATTATGTATCCTGTTTTGTAGATATGCTCTTTATTATAATACTAAACCTATCTTTTCTCACCCTCTTAGGAAATTCAAAGAACAATGTCATACTCACCTGGACAATATGTATAATTAGGTAGCTAGCTCAATCTTCTCTTTTGTTTTTACATAAATACCTTAGGGTTAAATCTAAAAATATAGCATTAGGTTAGGCCATTCTTTTCTATATATATTAAAGCATTGGGTTAAGTTAGTCTTATTCTTGTAGATGTAAACTTAGTTTATAAGCTCAATTTATATTAGATTTGTAAATTTAATAGCAATTTTGTGATGATATAAATAAATATTTTATTAGCACATTTTCATATATATTTGGCAGCAATTGACATTCCCTAATGTGTAAAAAGAGTGAGAAACCAGGTAAAAATATATATATTTGTTGTGGTTATTTTAAAAAACCGCAGCACATAGGAAAATTACAGGGATATAAAAAAAAATACTGCAGTTATTTGGAAAAACCGCAGCATATAACTATTAATTGCTACGGTTTTTTTAGAAAAATAGCAAATAATAATAAAAATTTATATTTTTTATTTTAAAGAATAAATGTTGCGGTTATTTAGAAAACCGCAGCATATAACTATTTATTGCTGCGATTTTTTAAAAAAAACCGCAGCAATTAAAAAGGTCTTATATGTTGTTTTTTCATAAAACCGCAGAAATTAATGAAAAAATATGTTTTTTATTTTAAATAATAAATGATTCGGTTATTTTAAAAAACCGCATCATTTATTTCTTATAAGTGCTGCGGTTATTTGTAAAAATCGCAGTATTTGTTGTTTTTATTGCTGCATTCAGAAACTGCAGCATTTGATGTTTTTCCATGTGCTTCTTCTATATGTGCTTTGTATAAATAACCGCAGCAAATAACGTTAAATAACCGCAGCATTTAGACACTTCTCTACTAGTGACTGGGAAAGAGTGCCCCCTAGATTCTCTTGTGACTGCCAAAGTATTTTCATACTCAGCCCAAGTCCTTGCACGTTCATGAATTTAACCTTGAAAATTTTTCCAAACCTTGTGCTCCAATTCACATCCACGTTGATGTGCCACATGCAACGAAAGTGCACAAGGGTAAGAAAAAAATTCTCAAAGAGCTAATATAAGCCTTAGTTCCAGATTAGTGACAATTGTTGTTGGATATAGATCAATACCATACAACAACTTCAACTCCAATACGCACAAATAACTACTAGTAATCTCAACCCCAAATATGCATAAACAATCGATAAGAAAGTTCTTGTTACATGGAGTGACCCTATAGATCTCAAATAAGGCAATTTGTACATGTTTGTCTTATGAGTGAAATTTATGCCTATGACCCCATGGATACATATTTAATAAGTTCATTGAAATAGGATGTACCATAAATGCCAGCATGACGACGTTGTTATCTGTTTCAGATTGAATCCAATACATATAGTTAATCTCCTTAGCGTGAGAAGAAGCTGACTCACAAAATTCCTTTAATCAGCCTCTAACCATCTCATCCAATCTTTGAAGTTGTAGATACATCTTGCATTTGGATGGTCTTTTGGAAATAAAAATTTCACAACAATAAGAATAATCTTTGGCTTTGCTTAGGCTATATATAATTCAAGTATCAATTTCTTAGCGCTGAGGCTAATACCCCTTATCTGTCGATCGCCCTCTGGATACTTAATCAGCTCGTGGTTGTTCATGATGTTCTTATCAAGATCCAAACCTAAAAACAACCCTTCTTTATACCATTTTACCTTGACCACAAGTTTATAACCACATGCTTGAGTTTTCATTCTCCAACTTCCTATTCTTTCTCCCCTATATATCTCAAATAAAGTTTTCCATTCTTATATGATGAGTTGGTTGACTTAAAACTATGTTAAAGGGCAATTAACTTTGCTCAATTCGCAGTGTCTTCCTTCATCGGAAATATTTCGGAAGTGGCGAAAATGAGAGTAATAGTCAATACCATCGCCACCTAAATCTTCAAAAAGAACCTATCAATCATGCACATTAAAAATATGTTAATACTAATTTTAAATAATTAATAACCACTACAATTAATAACCTATCAATCATGCACAATTAGCCCTAAGTCTTTAGGGTTTTTGAAAGACGCACAACTATAGTTTTTTTAAAAAAATTGTTATCAAGAAAGAAGTCGGCAGGTCGTCGGTCATGCCGCCGAATAATGCTGGGACATAGTCGAGGAAGGTGACAATGGTGGTGTGTCGTGGTGGCAGAGAAGCAGTGGGGTGCCTATTGTCATTGGCTGTCAGTGGCGAGACGACTTGTCGACTTAGGTGGGTAGCAGAGAGGAGTAATTGTGGAAGGTGGAGTGGAGTAGGAGGATGATGATTATGGAAATAAAAGAAAAACGAGGATAAAACGGTTAGTTTATACGACATTTTGATAAATTTTCGGACATTAATTAAGCTTTCGCGAAAATAAGTGATTCACAATTATGTTAAAAATAAATTGATTTGGATGACCTTAATTTCACACTAATGTCATTACATGCCTTTTTCAAAAAAAAAAAAAAAAAAAATCCTGCTCTGGGGATTTCGTCAACATAAATTCTTTAAGTTATCTCCAAATATGGGGTAATGCGTGTCCAATGTTATCCATTACAAATGCCTATAATTTCATCACAAAAAGTAATAAAAAAAACTAAATACTCCGTCAACGGTAGGAGAGTTGAATTACGTTTCTCCGACTCCTACTCCTCTTTACCATAGTTTCAATCTTGCGCGCCTGATCATAAATCCCATTCTGAATCCAATGGCGTCCTCATCCTCATCTCATTCTTCCTCCGAAGCCCGAATCACCTTTCGAACCCACATCCTAACCCGGCACCTCAACCCTACTCTCTGTCCTCCGCCAGACTTCAACCCCCTCTCCAGCTCCCCATGCCTCTCCTACTCCCCTCCCGATCTCAACGAACCCGGCCCCGTCTTCGACACCAAAGAAATGCGATCCCTCCTCGACTCCCACCACCTCGAACACCGCGACTGGCTATTCAATATAATGGTCCAAAGCCAGTTATTTAACCCCGCCATTTGCGGCCATCGGAAGTTTGTCTCCCCTGATTATAACCAAACCATGGAGCAACAACGAGAGGTTACCATGAAGCGAATCACGTATTTGCGTGATCGCGGTGTCTTTAAAGGATGGCTTACGGGTGATTCGGAAGATGACGAGCTTCGTAAAATGGCGTTGAATGAAGTCTTCGCGATTTATGATCATTCCCTTGCTATCAAACTTGGCGTCCATTTCTTCCTCTGGTACATCCCCCTACCCTTTCTCGTGAATATAATAATCATACTTCTCATCCTTATACAATAATGATCATATCCTTCCTATTCTCGGTTATCCCCATTTTTGGTCTATTTAAGATGAGATTCAAATTTTCAGTTTGTTGAATTTTTGTGGGGGTTTGTTTTTAGGGGTAAAGATATCAAGAAGTAATGATGTAGTCATAATCTTCGATAGTGGGTATCATTTCCAAAATTTTAATCCAATTAGGCGAGTTAGCATCTCTTTTATGACGTGCTTTGTGATTGTGTAAATTTCTAACTATCCCCAAAATTTTCTGTGCATATTCAATATTTATAAAACTGACACATAAAATATAAGTTACTAGCTTGAAAATTGTTGCCCTTGTTTGATTTTTTACCTGGGTGGTTTTTATTTAATATACTTCGTAATTATTTTGCTCAAGTATGTTGACCGTTGAATATGGAATAATAGCTCAGTTTTTATCGCCTTCAAAGTTCCACCTACTACCGCTTGGCCTACCCCACATCAGCTTGTGATATAGTCACCGTTACAAGTTTACAACTACTACTTTGATTGCACAAACATTGTTTAGTTCAACTGTCACTTTCTCTAATGGCTACCAAAGAAGAGAGCATCTTTGACACCAAAGAGATGAGAGTCCTTTTGGATATGCATAACATTGAAGAACGTGATTTTCTGTATAATCTGATTATTCAGAACAGTGTGTTTGGTCCAAGAAAGATAGGCAGCAAGGTTTTTGTTTCTCCTGACTATAATCAGTCCATGGAGCAGCAGAGGGAGGTGACAATGAAGCGGATGCAGTATTTGGTGGATCATGGGGTGTTTAGAGGGTGGATAACAGAGGGGGGAGCGGCGGTTGAGCTTAGGAGAATGGCTTTGAATGAGGTTGTTCAGATGTATGATCACTCCCTTGCTGTTATGCTTGGAGCTCATTACTTCTTGTGGTATGGGATTTTGCTCTCCTAGATTACTAAAGTTATGTTCTTAATAGGGATTTGGATAGCCTTAATTATTCTTAGTGAAAAGAGTTAAGTTTAAACTTTGAAGACTTCATTTTCATGGTTAAGCGAGCTATGTTATTGTCAGCTAGGAGTGGTTCTAAGCTTCTTGTTCTCCTATTATTCTTGCAAAATTAGGATGCTCAGAGAGTACTTACATCTATTTTGGTTTGTTTGGTTTATTTGTTTAAATTTGATGACCTAAGTCAAGTGCTGCTGGTTCTCGTCAGGGATTCAAGAGTGTTTGAAGTAGAATTTCCATTCGGTTTCCTTAGGGAATCGTGATTACAGGATTGCCTTAAATTGGAAGGTACTTAATTGTTGGTAGTTTTAGGTGATTGAAGCTGATATTTGGCTTCTTTCATTGTTATTACCTTCTTTTTTAATGGTAAATTGTACCTTTCTCTTTTCTTGATAAAACAAAGTGTGTTTTGTATCATGTGACCTCAGGAAGACCATTTTATTTCCAACGTTTAATGTTTACTAATATTTAATTAGCATATAAGCAAGATCTCGTCATGTAAGGTGAAATAAGTCAAATTGAATCTTCTTCGGTTGGACTTGCAGTAATCTGTATTATTGCCATTTTGATAATCTTAGTGGTTCTTAATATTAGTTATTGGATCTTCATCTTTTTCTTTATCAGGTGGTCCCTCTCTTTCTTGTTTTGTTTGTCTTGCTTTTATGAGCACATGTGCTAGATGTGCCATCTAAGAGGCTGCCACTTTTGAATTCAAATGTCCTTCAGGATGTGCTTATCAAGGACCATTTCTGGATCTACTCTGTTTCTGTATGATGCAGGGCTCCATTATAATCGAGAAGGATAGGTAGCAGAATACTAGTATCCGATTATCCATTGATTTGTAATAAGTTTATGGAATATGACCAGTCGATAATAATGTTACTACAAAATACCTGGTTGATGGTAGGTTTATAGAGGTTGGTAGTGGACAGTAGTTTGATATGAACTGAAGATGGCTTTGACTGAGGTTATTTCATTCTATGATCACTTTCGGTCTTGGAAGTTTCATATTCTTGTCTTCCTTAATTGTTTGGAAAAAATCATGTTTCTTGTCATCCATGTTGACATTTCTCTTTATGGGTTTCAGTTCTTTGTAAAGAGAAGATTAATTACTCGTTTCAACTGTCTCTTTTATTTTTTTGGCATAGTACAGTTCCCTTTTTGTCCATTAGAGGGAGAGGGTAATAAAGGGAGAGCTGGAAAGCAAGGATTTTGAGTAAGAGGGATTGGTGGAATTTAACTTGACATTGGAACTTACTGTTGAAATCCTATCTTTTTGTAACATCATTGGATAGATTACAGGGTTTCTGGGTTACGTAAACAACTACAAAATTTCAGAGGAGTGATATGGAGCAGTTTCAGCAGTATGCCAGTCGTGCTTCTCTTTCTTTTCTTTTTTTAGTTTATGTTTCACAAAGTTTTTGCATGCAGTGGACATGCATTATATGCCTTTTTTTTGTTCACTGTGGCACTCTGATGCTACTTCTCATATGGAAAATATTTTCAACATCAGATATTTATGGATTTCAGGGGTGGTGCAATCCAGTTTTTTGGCACAAAGCGTCATCATGACAAGTGGCTGAAAGTTACTGAGGATTATGACATGAAGGGTTGCTTTGCTATGACTGAACTGGGGCATGGAAGTAATGTAAGCAAGATGTGCTTCATTAGATCAGCTTGTTTTTATCGATGTGTACATCAGTTATTCTAAGTTCTCACTTTAGTTGCTGATGATTTTAGGTAAGAGGAATCGAAACAGTTACTACTTATGATCCAAATGCTAAAGAATTCATTATCAATACTCCATGTGAATCAGCTCAGAAGTACTGGATTGGTGGAGCAGCTAAAGTATGGAATATTTGGATTGTCATTCTTTCCCTCTCTTTATTTTTTGATTTATGCCTTTTCTTCTTAATTTTAACATATATTGACATTCTTTTCCTGTAATGCTTTTTGTAGCATTCTACTCACACTATTGTTTTCTCACAACTCCATATAAATGGGAAAGACGAAGGGGTCCATGCATTTATAGTGCAGATCAGGGATGAAGAAGGCAATGTTTGTCCAAATATACGTATTGCTGATTGTGGCCATAAGATTGGGCTGAATGGTGTTGACAATGGTCGTATCTGGTAATCAGTGATGATGTCTCCCCCTTCAATGTCCTTCATTGTTTTTGCCATTGAAGTCTAGATTCAATACTTTTTTTGCTTTTGTAGGTTTGACAATGTTCGCATCCCTAGGGAGAATATATTGAATTCAGTTGCGGATGTTTCTCCTGATGGCCAGTACCTTAGTTCCATAAAAGACCCTGTTCAGGTTTTTGTTCTACTGATCTTCAGATACTTATTGATGTTAGATATTTTTCTTCCTTGGTATTCTTCTTCTGTCTGGTTCGTTTTATGTTAAGAAGTAGAAAATTCAATGTAAACTACATTAATCTGACTAATGTCTAACTTCCTGTGCTTGGGTTTTTGTTCAGAGGTTTGCAGCATTTCTGGCTCCATTGACATCTGGTCGTGTTAATATTGCAGTCAGTGCCATTTACATAGCAAAGGTGACTGATGCAAGATATTGTGGAATATAGATTGTCCAATTTTGTTCTTGTTCATATTTTAATTGGGTTACATTGTCATTCTCCATTAGGTTGGTTTAGCTACTGCCATTAGGTATTCTTTGTCAAGACGAGCCTTTTCTCTGGTACCTAATGAACCTGAAGTATTATTGCTCGACTATCCAAGCCACCAGCGCCGACTCCTGCCTCTTCTTGCAAAGACGTTAGTCCTTTTATTTAGTGTATTTTGCAATACTAAATCATGATTCATCTTGTTACCACCTCTTGTCTGGTTTAACATTGTGTTCATCAACTTCTATTCTGGATTTTTTTATTTTTGATAATTTTCAAGAGATACGTTTCTGAAAGTGAAACCTTTTGAAATCATGATTTTGTATTACAACAAAGTGAACAAGCAATAATATCTGAAGTTAAAGGAACTTAGTAGTTATGTTGAATGTTATGCTTATTTGTCTCTTAAAAACTTGGTGTTGAAAGTTATCTTGGTCTCATAACAAGTTTAGCAGTGGGGAAAGTAATGGCGGTTTTGAGACAGACCTTGGTTTTTCAGATGGGGGGATGAGAAAATAATACATCTACTTTCTTTTCAGTGAATGAAAATCAGTTTAAATGGAGTCTATTCAAGGCTTTATCTCTAAGACGTTTTAATTTTATGTATCTACATGTTTATTACTCCATAATACATATATCTTTGTATTGAAAATATGGGCAGTTTCTGTATTGTTTGCCACCCCAGAAAATGGTAACTTTCTTTGACATTGATCCAAATCCAAACTTACAGTGTGTCTTGCTTGTATTGTTTACTCTTATATCCAGAAACCAGGTCGAGCTTTATATTCTACTAATACTCGTATGTTTTTATTACAGATATACTATGTCTTTTGCTGGAAATCATTTGAAAACTATTTATGTCAAACGATCACCTGAAACAAATAAGATTATTCATGTTGTTTCAAGTGCCCTAAAAGCTACACTAACTTGGCATAACATGCGGACTCTTCAGGTAAATTTTGTAAATTCTGAGTTTTTTAAAAAGAAATTCTGCATTTTCATCCCAACTGATGAGGTTGTGATTTACTTGTCCAGGAGTGTCGCGAAGCCTGTGGAGGCCAAGGTCTCAAGACTGAAAATCATGTTGGTCACTTGAAAGGAGAGTATGATGTGCAATTGACCTTTGAGGGGGACAATAATATTCTCATGCAGCAGGTAGCATCTATTATTTGTCCTTTCTTGGTGATTCGATCATCATATGCATTAGATGCAATTTTTTTTATGCCGAATTTTAGGCATCAGGCTGAAATTGATCAAAGTTTGGCTATCATAACAAGTTAAATAAGTAGTACCAAATTTCTAGCAGAAAATTGTTTGTTAATCTCCTTGATTTCTTTTAGATGGAAGTCATGTGTTAGTTTTGTAATAAAATAGGAAGAAATACACAGTCAAAATTTGAATATGCAATCTATGCAATTGTGTTTTGACTATTTATGTTTAGAAAAAATTGATTTCAAAAGGCATGCAGTCATAATTACTATATATAAAGTCAAAGTTGCTAAATAATACCATCACAAAATCTAGATTTCCTTTTTATGCAAATCGAGGAGATTACACCTAAAACTTAAAATTATAAAATGAGGCAGGGTGTTTGGACTGGTGCGTGGTGACAGTTCGTCAGTCTATGAATTACTGCTGATTCATTGGCATGATCGTATTCTCACTGTCCTGCAAAGCCATACTTGTGTTGAATTGGCAACCCCCAACCCTCAGAGTGTTGTATCTTTATCTATTAATAAAAATAAATATAAATTGATAATTTGAAAATACATATTTACACTAATACAACATTTTTATAATGAAATGTGGTTAAAAGTAAGCACATTAAAAATGAAAAAGTTTGAGATCAGCAAGACTTTGAGGACATAGGGAGCAAGTTATGAGCTAATTGGCAATTTGTGGCCAAACACACACCTGCCTAGAGTCTCAGTCTGTCTTTGTTTATTGTGGTGAGAGCTAAGACTTTGAGAGCTAGCCAATCTGTGAGTGATTGTTCTCTTTTACCCTCCTATATGGTAAATTGGTGATTAGCTGGTCTACTCCCAAGTAAGGAGGTTGGAGGAGAATGTTCTGGTCCATCAGGTGGCCCCTTTTAAGCATTAAGCCATGAACACAATGTAGAGGTTTGAGAGTTGAGATCTCAACATTATTCTCCCTTTTCCTATTTCAGAGTCATTGTTGGCAATTTGAATCTGACCTTTATTTTATTTGTTTGACCATTCATGTTCTGCAAAGGTAAAATGGGGTGCATTTTGCCAAGGTCATTTTACACATTGCGCAATGTTCTTAATATTATTTTAACAAATGGCTTATGTTGGTGTGCGGTTTATCTAGTCTGTTAGTTTTATGAAGCTGGGCTATGGGTAAACTGTATTGATGCAATGAAACAACTTTCTAAGTGGTTACTGGTTCATTGTTGGGGCCTAGTGATTTGAAGTGCTTGTATTATGAATGTTCAGGTGAGCAAGGCATTGCTTGGGGAATATATGGCAACTCAGAAGCAAAATAGACCATTTAAAGGACTATGGTTAGAGCACTTGAACGGTGCCAGCCCTGTCATACCTGCTCAACTGACAGGTTCTATGCTCAGAAGCAGCCAGATTCAGGTAGTTATTTTTGGGGGGCATTGATTAGTATCTCATAGATCTTTTTTCAAAAAATTTTGATGTATATTAACTTCTTATCCTTGTTTTTCTGATCCAGACTGATATTCTGTACCTGAGAGAGAGAGATCTGTTGAATCGTTTAGTGGCAGAAGTTTCAACGCATCAAAAGCAAGGAAGAAATAAAGAATATGCTTTTGCTCTGGTGAGGATGATCTCTTATAGTCTTATATACACATTCTCCTTCTGTTTAAAATTTGTTATCCTACTAAAACATCATGGGTAGGAGAAGTTCAATTTTATGAAACCTGGATTATTTGCTGCGGTCACTAACTCATTCTGGCAAACAATTGGTACTTCATGAGGATGGTAAATAACTAAAGGCTATACTAACTGTTCTTTGACACACCTAAAATAAAAAATCCTTAGTCACAAAATAATTTTTGATCAAAATTTAACTCAAATCTTGTGATCAAGTGTCGAAGAAGTACTATTCTGTGATGCCCTATATACTTTTAGTTTATTTGCTGACGCAAAATTTCTTATATTCCTTTCAGTCTTATCAACTAGCAGAAGATTTGGGCAGAGCTTTTGCAGACAAGGCAATTTTGCTTACTTCATTAGAAGCTGAAGCTAATGTTCCTGCTGGACCATTAAAGGTACAAGATTTATTTAGGCATGTAGTATCTGTCAGTATTTTTCAATATCAATTAGAAAAAATGGGTACTTAAGCAAAGCATATAGCAGTGACAATATCTTATAGACTAACAACATGAATTAGGTCTACCCGAATTTCTATTACAGAAACCTGACTGAATTTTACCCTTTACTTTCTAAAGGTTGGATGTTTATTCTACCAAATGCCTCAAAATGGAGAATTTTTGTTGCCAATTCCTGCTCTTAAAATGTCTGTTACATCCTACCCCTACCCTGTGCCTCCTACAGAGTTATTCCCTAAATCTGTGGGGCTCTTTGGGAGGGGTAAAACTCAATATTGAAGACCTACAATTTTTCTAATCATGGGATCTTGTTGAAGACCTACACAAGCACTGGTTTTGGTATTGTATGATTTGGAAGGCTTGATTAAAGTTGTAGTGCTTGTGTTAAGTTGAATGCGTTCCACAAAGGGTTGTTCTTACATAAATAAGGCATAAATATGTGCTACATGGCCAGAAATTCTTAAAAATATTTCATAAACTAAAAAATACAGTTGCTACCTCAACATATTTTGAAGTATCAGGACACCTAGCTCAGCCCCTCAACCAACTAGCATGAAGTAAACTAAGATACGTAATGTGGGAGTCGTTGGCTAAAAATCAGCTCTGCAGGGATAAGAGTACAATACATTACCATCATTCATACTGCTTTCCAAACATGTCTCTTGTAAGGAATGCAAGTATTCCGCAGTCCCCCAAGTTTATGTTTTTTCTTTAATAATCTCTATTACTGCCCACATATTACATTTCAATATATGAAGAAAAGCTCGTATTTAGTGGTGGAGAAACATTATCATGGGACAATGTTTGCAGATTTTTAATTACAAAATTACATATTAAATCATGAACCCAATTGCTCTATATTACCCCTAGCCAAACAGGTTAATGCTCTTAATATTCTTGACAAAGCCTTGTCAACTTTTCCATGTCACTGTGCGTGATTATTATTTTTTCCGAAAATGTGCAGGATGTGTTAGCTTTATTGCGAACGTTGTATGCTTTGGTAGTCTTGGAAGAAGATGCTTCATTCCTACGTTATGGTTACTTGTCTGTCGAGAATGCTGCTGTAGTGAGACAAGAAGTGATGAAGCTTTGTAGTGAACTGCGTCCTCATGCCCTGGCATTGGTCAGTTCTTTCGGCATTCCAGATGCATTCTTGGGCCCTATAGCATTTGATTGGATTGACGCAAATTCATGGTCTGCAGTTCAACAGTGATTCAACTACGTCAGCATGCCATATCCATTCCAACGTCCTGTTCTGTTTGATTCATGGTGCACAGTTCAAATAATTCTATATTTTAGCAACAAACTAAATGTAATCAACTAGAATGAATGTCGTTCAATGTGGTCGGTGCCTCCCTCATGTGCCAATTATAGCGGCATACAATGACTAAAACCCTAACCAGTCGGAAGAATGTATCCATGTTATCATATTCCTTCCCCTTAAGAAAAAATAATTGTTTTTATTCCTAATGTTTGCATCCAGCCCTGTCCCTAGTGGCCACGTTAAATAGGGTATATTTTTTAATGTTAAGATAAAAATAAAAAGGATATAATTATAAAATGTGTAAATTTTATCATATTAATTGAAGTATTTCGATGGTAAAGAGCCTATTCATATAAAGTTTTTAATGTAATTTGACATGAGTTCGATTCCCTTTACGTGTATATTTTATGATTGTCCGTTCGATTTATTTTTCTTAACCCTATACTATATATATGCTTCACATGAATTATAAAAAAACAAGCAACAACCTATTAAAACTAAATACAACATACAAAATATTATTGTCACCATATTAACTATTTATGTCACAAATAAAAAATGTAAGAAATTCAACTAATTATTTTGTCTATTATTTGTACATAGTTATCATTTTTCCTCATTTTGTTAATGCAATAACATCTTATTAATTCATTATATTTAGAATGTATACTATATTTATTAATTTGTAAAGAGAACTATTTATAATATTATAAAGAAAAATGACCATAATAATAAAATACTTGATAAATAAAAACTTTTATGAAATGGATTGTTTACGATATTTTTTAAATTGAAATTTTTTATTAATGATTTATGTGATTATAATGCATAATTTATGTTTAGTTATATTTTTTAATATTTTATTTATTTTGTAAAATCACTATTTAATTTTTTATATTTTTTAAACAAAAAAAATAATACAAAATATATTATTAAATTTTAGAACCCAAATTTCTTATTTCGTCCTAAGCCTCTAAAATGTCAGAAACGGGCCTGTTTGCATCTCTCTCTTTTCTTTTATATATTTTATTTTCCTGCAAAACTCGTATTATCAGTTCGTTGGAATAACAGAATATATACTAGAGGAATGATTTCACGATGATATGATGAGCTTGGTATTTTTCTTTTTTTAATAGGCAATTTTGAAGGTACTTTTAGATTTCAGTGATTTAAATTATCTCAACCCACCCCCTAAGACACAAATGATTCAACTCCAGGAAAGAAAAGGAATATATATGTCTCAAAGTTTGAAGGTCTATGTTGTAAGAATTTGCGTATTACCTTTTGTTTTTCATATAAGTACCCGTATTCAGATTTTTATTGGTGCATCATTTTCACTAGCGTTTAAATGATTTTGCCATTTTTATACTCGTACTTGTATTGGTATCCGTATTCGGATTCGTATCGGTGCAACGTAGTTGAAGGTACTCTCATATTTCAATTATTGCACTACAGGAAAGGAAAGGAATATGTCTTACAACGTTTTAATTAATAATAGTTGAGCATGTTTGTTTATTCTTGTTCTACTTACTAGTATACAATGAAAGTTTTAAAAGGAAGTTAGGTGTCGTAAATGTGTTCTATCATCCCTTATGTTCTAATCTAGATAAAAATGGATTCCTTTATATTGATGATCATGTTTTTCTTGAATTGATTCCTTAATGATGATCATGTTTTTCCTAAATTCACTTGTAGAAATTGCTTCTCTTGCTTTGGTTAAAGTAGCTTCGAAGCAATTACATATATTTAGCGTGAATTAATGTATAGTGATTCGATTTAGCATTAACCAAAGTATTTGATTGATTAAGTGATTTGGTTAATGCTAAACGAAAGAACTTAATTAATTAATTGCTTTTGTCTAGCATTAACTAAAGCACTTAATTAATCAAATGCTTCGGTTAATGATAAATCGAAGCACTTATACCATTAGATTAAACAGTTGTACAATTTAAAATAACCATCAAGATTTTTTGTATTATATATTTAGTATACAATAATATCTTTAGCATATCATATTTATCTTTGCATATTAAATTTATTTTTTGCATATCTAATTTATAATAAATTTCGCATATAAAAATTAATTAATTGTATTATTATTATTATTATTATTTTAGTATATAATAATATCTAGAGTTAATTACTTTAATTTGTTTTAAAAAAAATTTAAGGTTCATATCAAATTTATCCATAATTATTTCACGTACTATAAATATGAAGGTTTTAGAACACTCAGGGGGGGGGGGGGAGTGAATTGAGTGTTAAGTAGCCTTTGCCTATTTTTCTTTCTTTTCGATCTATGGGAGGAACCAGTAGGGCTGGTTCCTATAAGCAGCGAAATGTACGAAAGGCAATAAAGAAAACACAAGATTTAACGAGGTTCAGCCAACTATGGCCTACGTCCTCCTACCCTATGCTCTTCTATTAATCTACTCCGAAAAATAAAGAACACAGACACTCTACCGTTTCCCTACTCCGGGAACCAGTATACCCCACACTCTACTCCGAATGTGCGCTCGACTTACACTAGTAAGCCCCTTGTGTTTGAACTCACAAACACTAACCCAGCCTCTCAACCCCTCTGTTGAAGGCTTTGACAAAATCAAATGTTCTCTTTTAATCTCACTTCTAAAAGCTAATTAAGAGAAAATGTTTAAGCTCTAAGAATGCTCTTCTATATGACTCGATGAATAGGCTTTTGTGCTTAAGTGTATATGGCTCTCAAAATTTACTCCTTTTTAATTCCAAAGAGACTTACTTGAATATGAGAGACTAGATGAGTTTATATACTTGGATACAAAAACCCTAGTTTCCTTAAATCACGTAATCTTGATGAACAAGTAATAGCGTGATTTTAGGAAAGTATTTATCTTATTTGATTTACTCATAAAGATAGAATCAAGTAAGATAGATACTCCTAGTTTTTAGGTAACCATAATATTATCATCTAATCTCCAGCTGCTTAGGATATTTTTAGAATAATTCTTTAAAAAAGTATTTTTACGAAATCTTTTATTTTTCTCAAAACATGCAGCTCGGATATTCCGTACAGTGAACCTGGTTCCTCAACCTGGTTCCCTGAATTTGAGTATGTTATGAATTCTTGTTCCAGCTTTGTACCAGAATTCATAATATGACTCAATACACTTATAAGCACTTATTTTACCCAAACATGCAAGTCATTCTACGGAGCACATTACATGATAAAACTAGATTAAGCATTAAAGTACAAATCTTCTTTTTTTTCATGTAATTTTCAAGACTTGAATCTTCCTTGAATACTTCCATTATGAGCAATGTATCTTTCTTCGAATGTCTTCGAAAGGCCTCCATGCTCCAAGTCTTGGAATCAACTTAACTACTGCACATGTAACATGGTTAATGTACAATAAAGAGTATGTGACTGCTTTTCAGCATAGCAGTCCAGGAAACAGTTCCTACTGGTTTCCCACCAGTATATGGAATAATTTATATCCAACTATTTCCTACATATAGACAAGTTAGTTAAATGAATAACGCAAATCAGTAATGACTTGTCTAGGAAAACAGTGTTCAATTCCAGCTGGTTTCCAGCCAACTATTCGCAATGCTTATTGTAACATGTTTCTTGTAACCGTTTGTCATCACTCAAAACCTAAGGGACTCAACAATATATAACATATATTATATCTACTTTACAAAAACATTAAGGCTCATATTAAAATTTATCCATAATAAATATATAATATATATATAGATGCTTAAGCATTTATATATATATATATATATATATATATAGTTAGATGCTTAGTATACACACTTTACTTCATTCGCTAGATGCTTCGTTTCAAAAAAAAAAAAACCGAAGCATTAATTAATTTAAAAAAAAGGGAATTTAACACATGCATTAGTGACTCTTCGTATACGCAGCAACACATAGCACACACGAAACAATTTATTCATCTTCTCCTTTGCCCAAATGTTGCCTTCTTCAATTTACTTCTACATTAATGTTCAAAATCATCAAAATCCCCATTTAACCAAAAAATTAGCTTCTCCTTTGCCCAAATCTTGCCTTCATTCTATTCGCTTCTCCATTAAACCGGGCTAAGAGAGGATCTTGCATGAATTGAAGGTGAGTATTATATTAGGATAAACCCTAAAGTCGTTTCTTGTATTTGAGTTCATGTGTCCCCATGATTATACATTTAGGAATTAAAATCTAGACATTTAGGAATTTTGGAATATAAGTGGTTGGACATATATAATATGATATAATTATCTTTATAATATATCTTATATGATGTTTATCTTTTGTGAGTTATATCCTATCTTTGATATAATTCTTGAAGTTATTTGTATATATATATTGGGATTTTTCTCTTAATAAAGTCACCCAAAAATATTTTCTCATAGTTTTCTTTCTAGTTTATCATGGTATCAAGAGCCATAAAAAAAAAAACTAACCCTACCTCCTTTCTAGCCATTTTTTTTCTTCTATGTTTTTTGCTGTGCGTGTATTGTCCTTATTGGTGTTGAGATTCTGCTTGTGTTGGTTTTTTATTGGCCTGTAACATGTATGCTGCTAGTTGGTTCAGTGTTCGATCTAGTGGTCATAGCTTGGATTCTAAGAAGCCTATTTTGGTTTTTATGGGCAGTAAGAAGTTTACAAGTAGTATGGTGGCTTATGCTTGTTGGAATCCACATTTGCCTGGGGAGTGTGTGATTTTGTTAGAAAGTGGAGCATTGTTTTTGTTTGATATGTATTCTTGTTTGGATACAAGGTTTAGAGGCAAAAAAATCAATGTTGCATGGGATGAACTTGGTGAATCGGCTGGAAGTGGGTGGTTCAGCTGTGAATTTAGTTGGCATCCTAGAATTTTGGTACTGGCAAATTCCAAGGCTATTTTTGCGGTTGATTTAAGATTTAGAAAATGTCAAACGTGCTGTTTATTAAGGATTGACAAGCTTGGAGTGAGTAATTTGCATGAGAAAGATAAGTTTGTTGTGTTCTTGATTTATGGGATGTTGTTATTTGCTATGCGTTGATTCATGTGATGTTGTGATTTGTGATTTGTGATTTGCTATGAGTTGCGGTGAGTTGAAGTTATTTGCTATGAATTGCGGTGGGAAGCTGTGATTGGTTCTGCTTTGGTTTAACTCTCTTTTTGCTCTGCGTGTTTTGTATACGTACGTGTATTGACCAAAGTTATTTGTGCTTCTTTGTTGTGTTCTACGTACGTGTATTGTCCTACGGTGGTATTTGCGGTGGTATTTGCTGTATTCTACGGTACATTAGTGCTCTACGTGTGTGTATTGTCCTGCGGCGGTATTTGCGGGCTGTGATTTGTGGTGCTTTGCGGTGTTCTGCTGTGAGTACACGAGAGTTGGGATTGGTGATTGGCGACGTGCATGATTTGCTTGCTTTGCTATAAGTATTATTAAAATTTGTCTGTTGTGCGTGATCTTCTTCAATTGCTACTGTTGCCCCACTAAAACAAGATTGCGGTGCTTCTAATCACAAAAATCAAAAGTGTTATGCAGTTTTGTGTTGCATTGCTGTCAAGTTTCTGCTGTCAGTTATTGGTGCTCCACATACTGTAAGTTTTTGCTATTGGAGTTCCCTTGTAGTACTCTTGTGATGTGAAAATCTTGTGGGATGATCTACGTGATAGATATATACTCCCTTCGTAATGATCCTCGTATTCATGAACTGAAAAGTTTGATTGCTTCTTGTCAACAATTTGCTTACTTAATACACAAGTTGGACATTTGTGACTTATATGCTCCAACTTGAGGAGGAGTAATAGGATATAATTATCTTTATGATATATCTTATATGATGTTTATCTTTTGTGAGTTATATCCTATCTTTGATAACTCTTAATATTTTCTCATAGTTCTTCTTTCTAGTTTATCAATATACGTTAAGGAATTTTGGATTACAAGTTTAGAAATTTAATAATTTTTGTGATTTGTTTTGTTTGCATAAACCCTAATGTTCGCCCAAATTTTTTGTTTGCATAATCCCTAATTTCCTATATACTATGTTTAGTCCCTTCGTGTTAACTTATTTTTTTTATAAGTATAATTTAGTTATTTGACTTGGAAATATTTGTAGTGTCCTGAATTGATATAACGCCATTCTGTAATTTGTTACGAGTGATTTAATTGTTGGTTTATTGGATATGGTATTATTCTTTAATAATTCATTGTAGTTGGTTTAGCAAGGTTGCTTTGGTTTTCGTTACAACTTTCACCAGAATCACAGTTGTGACTGGTCTGGCTTGTGTTACGCACTCTTTGTTCAACGTGATTCATATAGAAAAGGAACTGGATAATACGAAAAGCTTAATCATCCTATCTTTAGTTGGTCTAAAATAAATATTTGTGCATGTTAGGATAAAGTATTGCGTATAATTTTTGTGTGATAATGATCCTGCACGTATAGTTTAATGGGTCTGCTATATTGATCATTTGTGGTAAAAGTGATTATTATTGTACATTAGTACCTTCTGTACTGTGTGAACTAAACTATCAGAATTTAGATGCAGTGAACCCATATATTGTACCCATTAATTAATTCACTGATACTCATTACAATAAATTATATATATATATATATTGTTATTACATACTGATGAATGCATAACTTTGACCTACATCTTGATAATAGTCTGCAAGTTCTTTATTGTTGAATGCAAGTTACTCCAGAGCTTTGAACTGCCAGTGCCGTTATGTTCTGTGTTGGACATTAACTGTTCAAATCAGTCCTCCCCTCTCATTACTGTCTAAATTTCTAAGTCTGCATGGGGACAGGATGAACTGTACTGGAAGGAGGTGCTAATCAGACGTTATATTGGGCGAGAGGTATAGTTTCTTGTATTGCTTGATTTTTAAGCTGTACTGATGGTTTATGAATTGTACTTGTATACATGGTACTCACCTGATGGCACACTAATAGTTATTACAGTCCAGTTGGTTGAGTATTGTTGTTAAATATATCAATATTTTTGTCTAGGATCAGATATCGTCATATGGTTTCAGTTATTTTTAACCAGAAAAAGTCTAGGCATATGTGTGTGTCTATATATATATATATATATACCTCTTGTTTATATAATAACCTTTTTTATATAAGAACTCATCTAATACAATTGGTTGATTGTATTACATTAGTGGAAAAATTATAATTATAATAAAGTCAGATTTTGGCAGTTGAGAAAGATTATTTTTTTCCATGATTATTGGGTAGTTCCTAAATGCTGTTTATATTCCCTAAAAATCAGTAGTTTCTATACTTTTCATGTTACTCTATATTCAAATTACATTATTCGAATTCTTCTTTTGCTAGATATCATATTTGAAGGCTACTTTCGCTATTTTGGGATTAAAAAAAATAAGGTAATGTTTCAATTTTTTTTTCCTCAATTGATTCAATGTTCTAATACATTAAGAATACCGTATAGAGTGTTTTGAATATGATAAGTAATTGATATCGTAGTGATTGGTCTAATACATCAAAATTACGAGTTATTTTCAAATTTGTTCATATCATTATCGAAAAATCATATGCATGCATTATTATCGAAAAGAATTTATTATATGCATGTATTATTATTGAAGAACTTATTATATGCATGTATTATTACCGAAAAAAATTTATTGGATTATGTTTGATATATTAATAAAACATTTAGAATATATATTTAGAAACATTAGAATTAGACTACATGAAAATAGGTATTAGACGAACATATGCATAGATTTTTGGAAGATTAGAATATATATTTAGAACATTAGTATAGGTTTTTAGATTTTTAAAACATTAGTATAGATTAATATACATTTTTAGAACAATAGTATACATTTTTAGAACATTAGAATTAGAATATAGAACAATTGCAATTTTAGAATTGTAATTATAGAATAATTACATGTGTAGAACATTAGTATACTTTTGTATAGAGTTTCAGTTGAAGTATTTTGTATAGAGTTTCAGGTGAAGTCAAGTGGGGTGTATATGTTACATCACTATTGATGATAATGGAGTTAATTGGGAGCATATGATGAGGACGTAAAAAGTGAAAGTACCGGATACATTAAAGAGGATGAAATTAAGAAAAGATGTTGTTAGACCGGAAGATATTCCTATTGAGAGAAGGAGACAATTAGGCAAAATTAATATTGAATGGCCAATTGATCTCTTCAACAAATTTGGAGGATAAGTAAGATGTCACAAGATTAGAGGAGAAACACCTTGGTGCCTATTTATATTGTTCTATTGTTCATAAATATTGTTCAACTGTTTTTAAATACCGTTCTATTGTTCTTAAATACTATTCTATTGTTTTTAAATACTTTTATATTGTTCTTAAATACTGTTCTATTTTTTTTTACTATTCTTAATGTTCTTAAATACGATTTGAAAATTTAAATGTTCTTACATACTGTTCTATTGTTTTTAGCCATGAGCATCAACGAGGAATATAGTGTTTCTAATTCAAATGAGAGTGTTACTCCTGAAGTAATACCCGTATGTACTCCAAGAGGGACATGTGTTGGGTGCAAGACACAAATTGTAATGAAGATTTGTGATGATGGAGCTTATGCTATAACAAATTTCCAAGAGGGACATTCTCATCCTCTTTTATCTACAAAGTTTATATATTTTCAAAAATCAAGAAGAAATTTGAGCATTTTGCACAAAAAGATGATTGTTGATAATTTTAAGGTAGATTTTCAAAAGGCAAAAATTGTATTGTTATAAACTAATTTATTTTTATTTTGTTATGTTATAATAAAAATTTCTTTGTCTTTTTTAGGTGAATGTGGGACCTGTAAAAATGTATAGAATGATGAAAGAATATGTTGGGAGTTATGAGAATGTAGGTGTCTCTAAGAGTGATTTCAAAAAAATTCATAGGGATTTGAAGACATATACTAAAGGTTCAGATGGCCAAATATTTGTCGATAATTTTAAGAGGAAGAAGTTGATGTGTTTTGCTTTTTTCTTTGACTATCAAATAGATGATGATGGTTGTTTACATGGAACATTATGGGTTGATCCGATCTGTAGGAAGAATTATGAATTCTTTGGAGATATAGTATCATTTGATACTACTTATCAGACTAACATGTATGTAGTTCTTACTGGAAAATACTATATTATACGTTAGAACATTATAATCATATTTCAGAACAATAGACATGTAATTTATATTAATGGCATTATAATTTAAAATAATAGTATTATAATGTAGAAACATTATATTATAGTTTAGAGTAATATGTTTATAGTTCGTTATAATAGAAATATATGTAGGGAGGTTAGAATTAATATTTATAACAATATATTCTAGAATTAATATAATGTTATGAAATTTTATTACATTTTTTTAAATAGTATGTTAAACTGTTCTAATTCTTAGTTATATTGTTCTATGTTTAACAGGTTTAATATGGTGTTTGAGCCTTTTACAAGAGTTGATCATCATAAGAAACGTGTTACTTTGCTGTTGGGTTTATAGTGTCTTTCAAATGTCTATTTAGAACCTTCCATAAAGCAAAGGGTCATAATGAGCCTATTTGTTTAATTACATATCAAGATCTAGCAATGAAGATTGCAATGAATAATGTCTTTGAGAAGTGTGAGCATAGGTTATGTATGTCACATATTATGAAAAAGATGTCTGATAAAATAGGAAGAAGTATTACTCAAGAGACTGAATTTTTAAAGAGAATAAGCGATTGTGTTTGGAATTTAGAGATTGAACCAAAAGAATTTGAAGAGAAATGAAACAGGATGCTTGTTGAGTTTCATTTATAAGACCATGAGTGACTTTGCGTAATATTTGAAATGAGAAGAATGTGGATACCAACTTATTTTAGAAATTTATTAATGGATTGTATTATGAGAACTACATCAAGATAAAAAAGTGAGAATAATTTAACTACATCAACTTATTTTAGAATTTTTGATGAGGTTGATAGTGCTATGGATACACAAAGGCACAATCAAGCACAAAATGACAATGACTCTCAACATAAGCATCCTGAATGTAAGACACCAATGAAGATTGAAAGATATGGTTTTAAGGTGTATACCATTAATGTTTTCTATGATTTTAAGGATGAAATATATAGTGTTTGTTATGAATGTGGGGTGGAGAAAGAAGATGGGTTAGAGATTGCAAAAGTGAGTGAAAGGTAATAGGAGAAGAAGTTATGAATCCTAGCAATTATGATACTAGCTGCTCGTGCAAGCTATTTTATCGACAAGGAATTCCATATAGGCATATGATATGGTTATGGAAGACAAAGAACATAAGTATCCCTATGCAATATGTTGTTAATAGGTGGACTATATGACAATGCAAAAACCAATGTTTAACCTCCATGGCAAATAGATAGGTAGTTGTTCTTTTGGTGTTGAGATGAGGTGGTTGTTGAATGAGTTTTGGTTTGAGATTCATAATTGTTTGAGTTTGGTAGAAGGAAATAAAGAAAACTTGATTGATCTTGTTAAGTATATTTAGGTTTTTAGGTCAATCTTGGAAGAAAATAATGTGAATGGAAGTGAGAATACTTATACAAATGAATAAGTTATTGAGAAGTTGATTGGATCTAGTACTCCTCAAATTATTATTAAACCTCATAAGATTTCAAAAAATAAAGGTATTAGAATTCATATTGGATTTGAGTAATGTGGCGTAGGATTTTCGAAAAGATTTAAAGGTGAAAAAGAGAAAGCAATGGAACATTCCCAAAACAAAAAAAGGTTATGTAGAGGGTGTGGGAAACTTGGATATCATGATATCCGAAACTGTCAAAATAAACTTGCGTAATCTAAAAAAGTAGTTTTATAAATTTATAGAGTAAGATTTTTATTTAGAACAATATGTTTATAGATTCAGATCAATAGTGTACAATGTTAATGACAATTTTGAGCATTTAGAACAACATGTTTATAGATTCAGGACAATAGACTTATAGTTATGAAACACAAATTTACAATTAAGAACAATAGTTCATATTTAGAACAATAGTGTTGTAATTCCGATACATTATTTTTATAGTTTAGAATAATAGTTTCGTAATTCAGAACAATTGTTTTGTTCATAAAAACAATAGGGTTATAGATATATACAAAAGGTTTGTAGTTATGAACACTAGGTTTACAACTAAGAACAATTAGAGCTCATGGCTTAGAACAATAGTGTTGTAGTTTAGATTATTTATTTTATAGTTTAGAATAATAATTTTCTAATTTAGAACAATAATTTAATGATTTAGAACAATGCATTTATAGATTTAGAACAATACAGTTATAGTTATGAACAATATGTTTTTAGTTAAGAACAATAGTTCACAATTGCTAAAACAATAGTGTTGTAATTTAGAATAATAGGGTTATAGTTATGATCAATATGTTTGTAGTTATGAACAACAAGTTATAATTAATAACGCAAATAGTTACAATTTAGAACAATAGTGTCATAATTCAGATCAATTATTTTATAGAGTAGAATAATAGATTTGTAATTTAGAATACTAATTTTATTATTTACAACATTAGGGTTTGTAATTTAGAATAATAATTTCATGATTTAGAACAATAGGTTTCACATTTGTTAAACAATATTGTTGTAATTCAAATCAATTATTTTATAGATTAGAATAATAGATTTGTAGTTCAGAATAATAATTTATTATTTAGAACATTACATTTGTATATAAGAACAACATATTTACAATTAAGAGCAAACAAATATTTTATAGTTTAGAATAATAGTTTCGTTTCTAAACAATAAGACTATGATCTAAAACAATTGTATAGTTAAGAACAATAGTGTTGCAGATCATAACAATGGGTTTTGAAGTTCAGAACAATAATCTCATAGTTTTGAGCAATTGTGCTTTAAGATGAGAAAAATAATTAAGCTAATATTTTTCCACAATAGATAATTTTGTCATTAATTATAATTTTTCCATTAATGTAGATTAAATTATATCCATCTACATACACTAAACTATTGGTATTAGATGAGTTCTTATATAAGAAGGGTTCTTATTTAACTAAGGGGTTCTCACATGATCCCATTATATATAGGGGCGAGTTTAGGTGAGAACCCCTCCTTATATAAGAACCAAGCATATATAAGAACCCATCTACAACCGTTAATTCAATCAATCCAGTGATTCACGTGCTTCAGCATTTAATAGCAAAAATGTAAATATGGAAACTTTAGTAAATTAGTCGACAATTAAGCTTTTTGCACTAAGTTTGAAATTTTGGTAGTTTTCCAATGTTGTGATGGTTTATATTCTCTCGTTGATATAATGTTTGGGTTGTTTCTAAATATTTTTAGGGTTTTCTTCGCCATTTTCAACTTTCCAATTTTCCTATCAGTATTAAACTTTAGAAAATTAATATTAGATCAATTAAAGTTTAGAATATATGTGTTAACCTTTAGAATACCAATATTAAACTTTAAAAAATAAAAATTAGACCATAGAAAAATAGAGTGAACTCAATTGTTCTAAAGTTGTTATCTCTTGTTCTAAAATGATGCTATTGCTCTAAATAATAAGGCTATTGTTCTAAGGTTGTTTTTACTTGTTTTAAGCTTTTATTTTATTGCTATGTAGTTCTAAATATTAATTGTATTTTTCTAAGTAGTGAAAATATATTCTAATGTTCAATTCTATATTTCAACTCTATTGTTTGTATGTTTAGTTCTATTTTTCTAAATAATAACTCTAGTGTTCTAAAGATTTTACACTATAGTTCTAATAATGTATTCAATATTTTTGAAATTTAATTCTATTATTCCAAAACTTTTGCAATGTTGTTCTAAATATTAACTCTATTGTTCTAATTAGTGATTATCTTATTCTATGGTTCAAGTATAGTTTAACTCTATTGTTCGTGAGTTTACTTCTCTTTTTCTAAATGTTAACTCTAGTGTTCTAAAAACTAACCGCATCACTTATTCATTAATATATTAACATTTTCCAGGCCATTAATAAATGTTGCGGTTTTTTTAAGAACCGCAACACTTGTGGTTATAAGTGTTGTGGTTATTTAGCAGTTTTCTAAAAATAACCGCAACACTTGCGGTTAATTAAAAAACTGCAGCATTTATAATAAATGCTACGGTTATTTAAATAACCGCAACACTTGTGGCTATAAGTGCTACATCATTTTAAATAACCGCAACATTAAGGTTAAAATTATGTTCTCCCTATTCATGTGCTTCGAAATGTATTTAACAGCAGCATTTGAGACGAACCAATTGAAGTGTTTTCTACTAGTGTAATTTGCAGAAGTTCTCTGATAAAACTATCGCATATTAATAAAAATTTTGGATTTTTTTAATTAAAATCAACAAATAAAATCCGGCGTATTTATGTTAGAACAGCCGCTTATTAATTCAATAATTTGCGGCATATATTGTATGACTAGCCGTATATTAATTAATTTTTACGACGTATTTTTTATGCCGCAATAAATAGATTATTTTGTTGTCACCCCAATTGCTTCTAGCCTTTTGACGTCGCATATAGTAGTAAAAGACCCGCCGCTTATTTAATAATTTCTACCAGTGAGTGGAGTTGCTATCTTTTCAAAGATAGATCTTCGAAGTGGCTATCATATGCGAATTAGAGGAGGGGATGAATGGAAGACATCATTCAAAATAAAACAAGGGCTATGTGAATGGCTAGTGATGCTGTTTGGGTTATGCAATGCTCCCAGTTCTTTTATGTGTTCATTGAATGGGGTAATTTGCCCCTTCCTAAATCATTTCATTGTAGTGTTCTTGGATGACATACTTGTATATAGCAAATCTTAAGATGATCATCTTAGACACTTGAGAGCTTTATTTTAGACATTGAGGAAACATAAGTTGTATAGGAAAATTGAAAAGTTTATCTTCATGACCAGTAGTATAGCTTTTCTTGGCTATACTATCTCAAGTGAAGGAATTGAAGTTGAACCTGAAAAGGTTAAGGCCATTTCTACTTGGCTTACTCTAAAGAATATCCTTGAAGTACGTAGTTTGCATGGCCTTGTGTCCTTTATCAAAGATTCATCATGCATTTTTCAACACTCATGGCACCCATAATTGAACTTTTAAGAAAGGAGAGTTCAAATAGACTTCCTCAGCACAAAAGGCATTTAAGGATGTTAAAACTTGTTTATGTATAGCACCCATCCTTGCTTTACCTAATTTTTAAAAGTTATTTAAAGTTGAGTGCAATGTAAGTGGAGTAGGAATAAGGGTTATTTTGTTACAAGAGAAAGACCGTGGTGCTAATTTGAAATACTCCAATTATGATCATGGGTTCTATAACGTTGAGAGAGCTTTGGATTATTGGTCTCATTATCTAAAGCCTAAACCATTTGTACTTAATTCGGACCACGAGGCTTTGAAATACATTCATGGCCAGCAAAAGCTCAATTATAGGCATGTAAATTAGGCTTAATTTCTTCATTCTATATTTTAACTCCAAATATAAGGAAGAGAAAAGTAATGTGGTTGCTTAAGCCCTTTCACGAAGAAGCTACTTACTTATTGTGGTGAATACTTGTGTCTTGGGGTTTGAACATTTGAAAGATTTGTATAAAGATGATGCTGATTTTTCTATGGAATGTTAGAAGCTTTAAGGGAAACAAGTTATGCATTCCAAGGACAGGAGTTTGAGAGTTATTAGTGAACAAAGCTCATGGAGGTGGCATTGCTAGACATTTTGGCATTCATTAGACACTTGATTTTCTAGGTGAACACTTTTATTGGCCTAGAATGACCAAGGACGTTGCTCATTTTATTGATCAAAGCACAAGTTGCCAAAAGTAACTTTCACGAAGGCCTTCACACACCTCTACCCGTTCCTAATGTTCCATGGGAGAGCGTGAGTATGGATTTTATTGTGGGACTTCCAAGAACCTTGAGGAACAAAGATAGCATTATGGTCATCTTAGATAGATTCTCCAAAATGGCACATTTTGTGGCTATGAATAAAATTCATGATTCTTCAAGAGTAGATGATTTGTTTTTCAAAGAAATCATAAGACTTCATGGCATCCCAAGGAGCATATTGTTTCATATAGGGACTCTAAGTTCCTTAGTCCTTTTTCGCGAGTCTTATGGAAGTTAGTGGGTCAAGTTGTTGTTTAACACCTCTCATCATCCCCAAACTAATGGGAAAACTAAGGTGATAAATCAAACTCTTGGTTCTTTATTATGTGGACTTGTTAGCAAAAACAAAAGAACTAGGACATGAAGCTAGATCATTATGAATTTTCTTAAAGTAGATCACACTCTTTTATAATAGCACGCAACCATTTAAAGTGGTATATGGTATTAATCCTTATCTTCCTATTAATTTGATTCCATTACTTAGAGAAGACATGGTGCACAATGATTCCAAGGATAGGTGAGACGCTTTCAAAGAATTTGTACTCAAGTTAAGGAAAAAATTGAAATCATGAATAAATAGTATCAACAACGTGCTAACAAAAGAAGAAGGCAACCAACTTTTTTTCTAAGAGATCTTGTGTGGCTTCTACTTACAAAGGAGTGTTTTCCAAGTCTTTGGAAGAACAAGTTAATGCTTAGATCAGATGGTCCTTTTCGTATTCATGAGAAATATGGAGACTGTGCATACAAAATCGATTTGCCTAGTGAATATGGTGCTGTGAGTGCCACATTCAACATTAGTGACTTATATACCTATATGGGAAGAATGGCATATTCCAAGAAGAAGATGTAGTCCAAAAGGAAAACAAACTCAAAATGGGTCAAGATGGATCTCTAGTACTTGCTAAGTAGTCCATTGGATTTACTAACTTGCCCCAGTTTGTGACTTGCTTAGTATGGACTGAACATTAGGTTATTTTATTCCTTTCACATGAATAAATGATGTGCTAGTTTTAAATAAGGTGTTTAAGTTGTTTTAAATGCTTTAAATGGACTGATCATTAAGGGAACTTCTTCTTCTTTTTATGACCAGTCCTAATTACTTAATGAGTTCAAAGGGTAGGATTGAAAGGATTAGGATGTATAATTGTAAGAGGGGAGCTTAAGAGTTACTAAGTTCTTTGTATCCGTCATATTCTTAGCCTATAAATAAGCACACTATGCCAAAAGATAAACGCATGAGTGATATGAATCAAATAAGAATTCTTAGTGATTTTCAGTGCTAACTTTTTATTTACACCCCCTCCCCTTTTACTTTGTGTTATTAGCATAGTGAGGTATTGAAGTATGGTGCTTAGTTCTTAACATTGCTCAAGATCCTTTAAGGTGAATTACTTAGTATTTAAAACCTTAAAATTACATTTTCTGTTCAAAACCTTTTTCTCTTTGAAATCGCATGTTAAAATCATTCATTAAGCTCCTTAGTATTTCTCCAATGATCCTAAAGCAAACACATTAATTACCACCATCACCATCGTTACCGCCAAAAACCTCTATATGAATTATTTGTAATTAAAAAAACTAATTACAATTAAGAGAGTAATTAAGATGAAGACTAGTACTAATTACCGAACTAATTATATTTAGGAGTAATTAAGAGATTGAGAAAATTGAGTGAGGATTTATGATTTAATTGAAGGGTTTATATAGGGTGGTTATAACGACTAAAAATGGTTAGTTTTTAGTGAGCCAAATAGGGCAAGTGGACTGAATCGAACCGGTTTGGTGGGCCAAACCGAATCGGTTAGTGGGCCAAATTAATTTTTTTTAACTGAATTGAATAGGATATGGTTTGAAATCCGAATTTGTATTCAACCCACTCCCAACTAGTGGGCCAAATCGAATCTAGGTCGAGCCTACCGGGTTGAAAAATAGGATGGTTTAGTGTTGGGCCGGGCTGAATGAGCCCGATGGCCACCCCTACCTTCAAGGAAGTATACACACTCACAACTAAGATTTCTCACCTAATTGTTTGTCTTAAGCATTCAAAACATCATAAACCATAATCAAATAGAGAATCAAAGGTCAAATCAAGATGTACTAGCATGGAACCAAAATCTCAATGCCATTTCTCAATGATACAATCAAGGAATATGGATGAGCAAAAACCTATATGGCCAGATCCATATTTTTGCCTCATCTTACGCTAGAATGGTCCACTCGATCCATATCCACTTTTAACTACCTCCTCTAAACCTAGTTCTAACTCAGGATTGAGTTTTCACCCCATCTCCTAACTAGATTGACTACTCATAATTCATCTTCAAAAAATTTATTAAACTTTTAATATAAGTAGCTAAACAAAGATTCATTACTATAAAGTATATAAAAGACAATTAATGCTAAAAAAATGAATATAGAGAATAATGGAGATGAAAAGATTACTTATGATAAACGAAAAGTTGGATGAATGATGTATTTCTCAACAATTGTACTTCAATGATTCAACAACGTTCTTCAAAAACTCTCAATTCTCTCCTACAATTCTATCAAGGAAGATAACCATATCCCTTTACATAACGACCATAAACCTATTTATACCCTCTATTAGTTTTGGAAGAAAAGGAATGTTGAAAACGTAAAGTCCATTACAAGTGGGCGCTTGCTTACCGTGAGCAAGTGCGTCGGAGGTTTGAGCGGGCATTCAACCACCGCTCGCTGCCCTCTTATATCCTTTTACTATGTGTGAGCAATTGAACTAAGCGGTCGCTTGGCTCTATTTCTTTTAAGAGGCCTCTTAGCCTTGATTTGAGAGGTCTCACATCTTTATTCCTTAAATCTTCTACTCATCACTCTTTCTCCTTTACTCTACTCATGCATATGTCTGCATACTACGATCCTATAATAAACAAACGAAAACACACGTAATAGTAGAAGAAACATGAGAAATCATAGGATGAATGAGGTGAAAAGTCAAAATTGCCCCTAAAATGGAATCATGCATAAAATGAGGAACTAAATGACGCAAAAAAAGATAAACAACGTTCGAAGGAATATGAAAACTCCCTCAAAAAGGAGTACGCAAGTGACACAAATGTCACTCATCAATAGTCCTCCGCTATGGAACCCTATCTTTTGTTTTCGCGAGTTATACTACAAACATAACAAATAAATAGTTAGAAAAAACTTATAATATAGCTTACAAAGTATTCATTTACAAAAATAAATGCAAGAATAATGAAAAAACAAAATAATCACATCAATAAAAGTCACAACCTCTAAATATAGTAAATGGATAAATTTGTTGTAAACTATGTCAAAGCTACATAAAACTCAAAATTGCTTGGCCTAAAACTTACTTTAACCTTCATGGGGTGGTACCCCTAAACAACCAAAGATAGAATTTTGACAAACCAATATGAAAATTTCCTACGGGTTGTCCCATATGGGATTAAAAAGCCCAACAAAGTCATCAAGAAGGTTAAATACACATATTACCAAAGTCAAAATCCACATCTAAGTTTCTAAAGTCCATACTTGATGGCTTCAAAATTCACATATTATGACATATAGGGTTAAAATCCCAAATATCCCCAAGAGTCAAAACTCTCAAAATTTGACAAATAGGGTCGAGCTCACATAATTTCTACAATTGAGACTTAAAATTTACATATTTTGACAAATAAAAGTTATGTTCATAAAGTGGTACCCCCACAACATCTAAAGAGGTAATTAATACCACAAGTAATGCAAACAATGTAGTATAATTCACAAATTTTGCCAAAATCACCAGAGCCTATGCAAAATTCACATATTTTAATGAACAGAGTGATGTGCTCATTTTAAAGCACATTTATTACCTCGTTTTAGTGTCAATTTTTGTGATTTTATATTGATTTTATGCATATTATACTTGATTTCACCTTGATCTTGTATTCGAGTTGTCTTAAGGTCATTTCAGGTGTTTTTGATGATTTCGAGGTGAATTACGACGAATTCGAGTCTTTGACACCCTTAGACACGTGTATCATAGCTTGGACAAACATTTCAAGTCACTCACGAAGATCCCACGGAGTTCAAAAAGGATCAGAAGTTGAAAAGAGGAGTGCGGAGCTTCATATTTGACCAAATCTGATAGTCCTTCGGTCGAATGGTACAGATTCAACCGAATCTGAGAGTGATCCGGTAAAATGGTGGTCAGTCTTCAGAGCATATGTTCCATGGTCACTAGGAAGGCCGAATGACACTCATTTGGGCGAATGAGCTTCCATTCGGCCGAATCAAAGACTCCATTCGGGCGAATGCTAGACATAGAGCAATTTTGAAGAGCTGCTGGAATGGGTGAATGGAAGCGTATTCGGGTGAATGATGAAGCATTCGGCCAAATGGGCCTTGCATTCGGTTGAATGACAGAGTTTTCTACGGAAAAACTACTTCTTTTTGGGGCCGACACATAGACATTTTAGGGTTTCCGGACCCCTTTTACTCTTTGTTATAAATACTCCTCTCTCTATAGAGAGGGAGGCAGCTAGGTTTTTATTAGTTTATGCACTTTTAGCTTTGTTTAGCCTCATAATTCTCTTAGTTCTAGTTTTGAGTTTCTTTTCTCAACGTATGTACTCCGAGTTTTGGATTATGTCATTCGAATTCTGATCGTGGATATTTCATTAAAGCTTTTGTGAGTTTTAATCTATCCTTTTCTTTTGAATTCATTCGTTTTGTTTCATTCCTTGTTTAGCCTAGTATTTATCGTTTACTAGCATAGTTTCAGATTTAGTCTTGTTCTCGTTAATTTCTTTTCATGATCATTTTTTTTGCTTTATTGAATACAACATGTCATTTAACATGAATATGTGTGAGTAGTTCTCTTAGGGGTTTTGATTAGTGAAACCCTAGGAAAAGGTATGTTCTTTATTGTCTAAGGTTGTAGGAATGATGATAATAAGTAGTTTTGGAATCTAATGCGAATCTTGTCTTGCCACTCCTTTAGAGACATAGGGCGATTATAGGTCGTTCGTTGTGATTTGTGGAATCACCAACTTCCTTTCGCATGCTCAAAATTCCATGATAGTTATTGTTTGATTTTCCCTAACCTATCATGTTCTATTTTGAAAGCTTCATTCCTAGGGTGAATCTAATCTCGTCCCTGTTTTTCTCTATTTGATTTACCTCTTAATTCATCGTGATCTATATTCTCGTTATTAGTTTTAGTTTTTTTTCAATCCAAAAAGTCCAGTTGTTTTAAGAATTGAGTGTCTTGATATCCTTTGTCCTTGTGGTTCGACCCCTACTCCACTATACTCATATAGTTTGTAGGTTGGTATAAATATTGTTTGTATAACTAGTCTTTTAGTAAACGGCGCTTAAAGCCAGTTATCGAAATGACGTTGTTGCTAGGGATAAGGCGTTATATTTAGACTTTTTCTGTTCTTTATATAACTTTGGTTTATTTCGTTTTTGCTTTTTGTTTGCTTGTTGTCTTTACTGTTTGTGGTTATATTTGACTTTGCTGTTTGCATGCCCCATAGCACGCGTAGGTCAAACCAACCAATAACACCTTATAATCCTGAAATCCAATGCTTGAATAGACAACGCTCATCAAAACAAACGTCACATTCTATCCAAAACCCATCCATATCCACAATGGGCGACGAACACCAATTGTTTGGTCAGTTCAGAACTCCTAACTCACAAGAGTTCCAAGGAGGTGTAGTACTTCCTGTTGCTACTACACCATACCAAATATACCCTCAGTTCACGAGAAAGGTTAAGGAAACACCTTTTAGTGGTTTGAGAAACGAATGTCCTCTTCAACATCTAGAGGCATTTTCTAACATTTTTGGACTTATCCCTCCTTGCCCTAATAGCCCAGACTATGTGCGAATACACCTATTTCACTTGATTCTAGATAGAGATGCCAAAGATTGGTATAAGTGCTTAGAGCCCAACTCGATTGTTAATTGGGCTCAACTGAAAACAGCTTTTCTAGAAAGGTTCTATCCTACTGTTCGAACGCAAGATTAGCGTAAGAAAATTGCGTCCTCCACCCAAGGGGATGATGAGAACCTTAGTGCTACTTGGAGTCGATTTAAGAGAATGATTAGAGCATGCCCCCACCATGAGTACGGGGAGAACCATCTTAATACATTTTTCTACGATGGTCTCAATGACTCAACCAAAGCACTTCTAGACTCAGTAGTAGGTGGCCAACTTTCTAAAATTCCATGCACCCAGGTAAAAGCCGAAATTGAGGAAGTAGCTAAGAATAGTGCCTGGGGAGGAACTAGGAGTTAGGGTTTACCAAGAGGGATGATTGACATAACTAATTTGGACACCATTAGTGCTAAGATAGAAGTAGTTATCGATAAGAAACTGTCCAAATTAAGCCTAGCCAGTAGTTCGAACACACCTCCAGTGCGTGAAAAGCACTTTGCATGTGCCATATGTAGGGGTACCTACCATGATACTTCCTATTGTGGTGGTTCGCACTCCAAGCATGTCACTGCAGTTGACTATGGAGGTTATAACCCAGAACCGCAGGTGATGAATCATGATGGTTATGGGTATAATCCTGATCATGTAGCAGCCCTTAACTATGGTGGACAAGGAAAAGGAGTAGGGTATGGACAACAACCTTTCTCGAATCAACCATACAAACCTCCCTTCAATTCTAGCCAAAACCAAGGAAACTTCCACCTGGGATACAACAAAAATGCTCATAGTGGGTTTAACAACCAAGGTTTTCAAGGGAACCAATCGAACGGAAATGTACCAAGGCCAAATGTATATAGAGCTCCAGGGTTTAATCAAGGGCCTAGAAATGGTACAAATCTGCCTTTCCTGCCTAGTCAACCTCATCATGTGACTTCTCAACCACAACAAATTCACACCTTAACCAATGACCATTTAGCCTTCTAAGTAACATCTCTTGCTTAGCAGAACTAGAGTCTTACTCAGATAAATTAGACTCTCATCTAGCAAATGCAACAACTTCAAGCTCAGCAAAAGTTGTTTGAAAGCCAACTTGCCCAAATGGCTATTCCTCCTGCACCAACGCTATTCCCATCTCACCCTCAACCTAACCCCTCTACACAACCTCCACCTCAACACCCAAACCAACACACTGCGAAAGCTATCCACCTGAGATCGGGGACTCAACATGACGATCCTTCATATCCAGTTGATGCGCCTTTGGTGCGGGTGAGTGATGAGACGAGAGTGGACAAAAATGAAAAAGAGGAGGAACAAGGTAAGGGGTTGGTAGTTGAAAGTAAAAAAGGTGGGGATGACAAGGATGATAAGATAAGGAGTGAGAAGTTGGTAGAGAGTGAGGAAGAGAGGAAGAAGAGGATTGAGGAGAGGAAAAGGTTAGATCATTTATATGCACCTCCACTTCCTTTTCCCTATAGGAAAGTCGAGAAGCAGCTTGATGATAAGTTCAAGAAGTTTCTCGAACACTTACAAAAGATGGAGATGAAGATTCCATTCCTTAATGCAATGACACAGATGCCAAAATATGCTAAGCTCTTGAAGGACTTATTGTCAAACAAGAAAAATCTTGAGGAAGAGGTAATCAGTCTCCCCCATCAAGTTAGCTCCATATTACAAGGGAAAATGCCTATAAATGAGCGAGATCCCGGTCCATATAACCTCCCAGTAAAGTTGGGGAATCTTGATCCTAAAGGGGCGCTCACCAATCTAGGGGCTTCGATTAGTCTTATGCCTCTATTAATCGCCAAGAAGCTACCCTTTAGACTCAAAACTTCAAGGAAAACGATACATCTGTCAAATAGGAGTATAAAAGTGCCATGTGGAGAACTTGACGATATACCTATTCAAGTGGGAGAATCAGTGGTCCCTTGCGATTTCATAGTGATGGAAATGGAAGAGGACCCTTACACTCCACTTATCTTGGGAAGAGCCGTTCTGAAAACACTTTGGGAAGTTATTAATTGCCATGATGACACCATAATGGTAAAAGTAGCCCAAGTGAAGGTAGTCTCAAAATCTCCCCACTTTTAAAGAAACCTATGGTTGAACAAGTCTGTCGCCTTGAAGTGGATGATAGGGAGAGTGAGGGTTGTCAAAGGGAGAGAGAAATAGAGGTTGGGTATTCAATGACTAATGAGGATATCTGTATAAAAGATGAGTAGTTGGAGAGCCAAGAGAAGACCCAGGGTTATGAGAGCAAAGAAGCAGAATATGAGCAACTTTGGGAGGTTGAGGAAGGTATTATCTATAAGGGGGAAAGTCCTAAGCCTTCTCCCCAAGTAAGTTTGAAACCTTTACCTCCTAGCTTTAAATATGCCTATCTTGATGATGATAAGGGTAGTCCGATAATAGTGAATTCTGAGCTCGATGACACTTCATTGGAAAAACTACTTGTTTTATTAAGGAAATATCGAGATGGCATCGGGTACTCACTAGGTGATTTAAAAGGGATTAGTCCAACCCTTGTTATGCACCGAATTCACCTTAACGACGAACATTTCTCCTCAATTGAGCCAAAAATAAGGCTAAACCCCAACATGAAAGAGGTAGTTAAGGATGAAATCCTCAAACTCCTCAAGGCCGGCATCATCTACTCAATTTCAGATAGTAGGTGGGTTAGCCCTGTTCATGTTGTTCCGAAAAAGGGAGGAATAACCATTGTTGAGAATGATAAAGGTGAGATAATCCCTACTAGAGCCACCACAGGATGGCGAGTTTGCATTGATTATCACAAACTCAACAAGGCTACAAGAAAAGATCACTTACCTTTACCCTTCATCAACGAGATGCTTGAAATATTGGTAAGGCACAAGTACTATTGTTTTCAAGATGGTTACTCAGGATTCTTTCAAATTCCAATCCACCCCGAGGATCAACAGAAAAAAAAACATTTACTTTTCCTTTTGGGACTTTTTCCTATAGGAGAATGCCCTTCGGTTTATGCAATGGTCTATCCACTTTCCAGAGGTGCATGTCAGCTATATTTGCTGATATCCTGGAAGACTTCATGGAAGTGTTCATGGATGATTTTTCTGTTGGAGGGTCTTCTTTTGAAACTTGCTTGACATATCTTGAGAAAGTTTTATTACGGTGTCAAGAAACAAATCTTGTGCTAAATTAGGAGAAGTGTCACTTTTTAGTTCAAGAAGGCTTTGTCCTTGGCCGGAAAGTGTCTTTCAAAGGCATAGAGGTAGATCCTGCTAAGATTGATGTGATAAAGAACCTTCATGTACCTACCTCGGTTACAAGAGTACCATCCTTTCCAGGACATGCAGGATTCTATAGGCGTCTCATCTTAGGATTTTCAACTTTAGCTAAACCTTTGAATGAATTGCTTTAGAAGGATGTTGATTTTAACTTTGATGAGAGATGTCTTAATGCCTTTAACAGGCTAAAAAAAGCTCTGATATCTGCGCCCATTGTGCAAGCTCCTGATTGGAGTTTTCCATTTGAATTAATGTGCGATGCCAGTGATATCTCTGTAGGTGTTGTCCTTGGGCAGAAAAAGGAAGGAAAGCACCACGTCATATGTTATATAAGTAAAACACTGGATCTAGCACAACGAAACTACTCTACAACAGAAAAGGAAATGATGGCGGTAGTCTATGCTTTTGAGAGACTACGCTAGTATCTGATATGTTCAAAAGTTGTAGTTTTCACGGATCACTCGGCTCTGAAATTTTTAATGATGAAGAGAGATGCAAAGCCAAGGTTGATCCGTTGGGTGCTTCTATTATAGGAGTTTGATTTTGAATTGAAAGATAGGAAGGGTAGTGAAAATGTGGTAGCTGACCATTTTTCTAGGTTACCCGAGCTTAATAATGACTCCTTACCTATCCAAGATGAAATGGTTGAAGAAACCTTGATGACAGTGATAGTAGTTGGGAAAGCCCCTTGGTTCACATATATTACGAATTATTTAGCTTGTGGTGAACTTCTAGAGTTTAATCAAGGGCAATGAAAAAGGCTTTCTTTGGTAAAGTTGGGAATTTCGTTTGGGATGACCCATATTTGTTTCATGCTTGCGCCGACGACATAAGCCTCCGTTGTGTCACTAAACAGGAAGTTCCCAAGATTCTAACTCACTGTCACTCATACGCATGTGGCGGCCACCATGGTATAATGAACACTGCTACTAAGATCGCCACCGCGGGTTTCTATTGGCCAACATTACATAAGGATGTTGAAACATTCGTGAAGAGCGAGAGATGCCAAAAAGTTGTCGATATCTCAATGAGGAATGAGATGCCTCAAAAGTACATCCTTGATTGTGAAGTTTTTGATTGTTGGGGAATCGACTTCATGGGCCCCTTTGTGTCATCTCATTAGAACCAATATATTTTGGTAGGGATTGATTATGTGTCTAAGTGGGTGGAGGCCATCACCTCGCCTACAAATGATCATAAAGTAGTTATGAAACTTTTTAAAAGCATAATCTTCCCTCGATTTGGTGTTCCTAAAATAATCATAAGTGATGGGGGTTCCCACTTTGCTAAGCACGAACTGAATAAATTGTTAAAGAAATATGGAGTCGTGCACAAAGTCGGTTCACCCTACCATCCCCAGACTCAAGGACAGGTTAACCCAAACAGGGAAATAAAGAAGATATTAGAAAAGGTGGTTAACTTAAATAGGAAAGTTTGGTCTCTCAAGTTAGACGACGCTCTTTGGGCCAACCGTACATGTTACAAAACCCCAATTGGCATCACCCCGTTTCAGATGTTGTATGGGAAGTCATGCCATTTACTAGTGGAATTAGAATGTAGGTCTTGGTGGGCGATCCAAACCCTTAATTTGGACCCTACTTTATTCTTCAAGAAGCGACGAGACCCCCAATTAAGGGAATTGGAAGAACTAAGACTCAATGCATTCCATAACATGCATATCAACAAGGAACAAACTAAGCGTTGGCATGACCAACGGATCATTCAACGAGAATTCCTTGTAGGAGATAAAGTGTTGCTCTTCCATTCAAGAGCAAAGTTATTCCCCGGGAAATTAAAATCGAGGTGGTCTGGACCATTCGAGATTTTACAAGTATTTTCTTATGGAACGGTAGAATTGAAGGACTATCATGGAGGTAGTTTCATTGTGAATGGACATTGGTTAAAACTCTTCCATGAAAGTAACCTTCACGAAGTCAACATCGTTGAGCGAATAAGGTTCGACAATGTCGAAGTTGAATGATTGGTATAATCATTGGCATGTAATGAGTATCTTAACTTTGAATCGTCGTTCTTTTGAGTTTTGTTAAAGTTTTGAGTAGTTAGTCTAATTTCGGTTTTTGTTTCGTGTTATTTTTTATTACCCGAGCTATGTCGAGCTAAACGACCTTAAACAAAGCACTTACGGGAGGTAACCCAGTTTTATTTGGATTTTCGTGCAAAATAATCACAGTACCATTCTTAATTTGAGAAGGCACAAGTCATTTGATTACTCTAACCATAGAAATTTGGATTTCACATTCCATTCGGCCGAATAATAGCCCCATTTGGTCGAATGCGCTTAGTATATGAACTTAATCAAAGTTTGGAGGAGTTTCTGAAAGCGTCGAATGAGTAGTCAAATTCAGGCGAATAGATCTCATTCGACCGAATGGATGCCCCATTCTGTCGAATAGATCTACAGACGTAATTAAAGGACGCTCCTAGGAACCCCGAATGGACACTCTATTCGAGCGAATGGAGGTCCATTCGATCGATTACGTAAGTGATTCGGTCGAATGGCAGCGAACAATTCTTCGTAGCTCTTCAAGATTTGACCGAACGAAACCTTCCATTCGGGCGAATGGAGGTCCATTCGGCCGAATGAGTGCTCCATTCGGCTGAGTGGAAGGCCAGTTCTATAAATAACCCTTCATTTCCATGGGTTTCTTCACGAAATTCTCACAACCTTAAACGCATGCCCGAGCTATTCTTCACTCCCTCACTCACTCATTCTCCTTAAAACTTCTCATTTTCCTTCTCAAACCTCACCAATCACCATGGGTCCAAGAAAAACCTTGAGAAACCCCTTCAACAGATCCAAGAAGCATGGTGAAGGATCTTCTTCAGGAATGGCACGGGAGGAACCACAAACTAGTTCTCAACCATAACCAGAGCACTAAAACTGACTTCCCGGCCAGTAATTATGGTTCGATGAATATCATCCAACGGTGGTTTTCATATCTTTAGAGCAATATGAACGTTTCCAACGGCTTAAGGTATGAAAAAGTAACCCTACTCGTTATTTAGACCTTTGTATTTTACAAAGAATGAGTATTTATGATTAATTTATGGCTTTATTGACGGCATGTGGCCTAGAGAACTAGATTAACATGTGGCACCCGACTCATAAGCTTTTAACTTATGAGTTTCTTAGTTCCCCAATCCCATGTCAACGTGAAGGTAGGTATCATTTGTCTTTTCGGCTAAGGAATGCAACCTATTTTCTAGACTATGCTGCATTTTATGCCGTTTTTGGTTTTAATAACGAACCTATTCTAGATACACAAGCGGACAACTCTCGAGTTTCTTAATTATGGCCTAAAATTGACGGCCGGCTTATTTATCCGAATAGGAATATATATGCATCTGATGTACAACACCCTGTTCTTCGTATGTTTTTTAAATTTGCTAGTGAGACATTGTTCCCTTCCCTTATCCCTCACTTAGTTAAAATACATAAAGTGCACATTCTGCACCGTTACCTTGCACCGCACAACGACACAACACTAAGCCTTCTAATGACGCTGTGGAAGTTTTTAAACAACACAGCCACCCTAGTTGCAAACACTGACCTATGTCTAGGGGGACACGTATTCCGCATCGCTGAGTTCCTTAATGTTATGAATCTTGTAGAATTCAGTGACAGATATGCCGGTTCCACCACCCTTCATGAGCAATGCCTCGTACGGGCCGGTTTTATTTTCACTGACCCTATGCGATGGATGTATCTAAAAGACCACACCATTCCCCTTCCCTGTCCTTAAAATGAATATGCTAGAAATATTTCCCCCACCCTTTAGGAACTAAAACAGGGTCTCTTCAAGTTAATCGATGCAGATTTATGGAAACGAAAGGTAACTTTTTTATCTTAATTATACCATTCTTACACCTAGCCGGTCTACATGTCGTATTGCCTTCACGTCGTGTCGCACGGATGGTTGTTTATCCATAACATTCATATAGATTGTTTACTGTCAATTTACGCTAGTTTTCACATGATTTTTATGTTTTTTTGGCATAATCTTGGAGTATTTTTTTATAGTTGTGAGATTTGAGATAGATGTACATGTTGTCGTCAAGGTTGTTGCAGTGGTTTTGGATTCTTTATGGTAGTTTTATCTAGGATGTTAGAGATTGTTCATATATGTTATTTATTGTCATTTAGGCTTATGCTACTTTTCACAATTTTTATGCTTTGTTTGGCATAATGTTGGAGTATTTTGATGGTTGTCAGATTTGATATATATGTGCATGTTGTTGTTAGGATGTGGTTTTATGTTCTTTATGGCTAGTTTAACTGAGATCCATGAAGATATGCCATATAAGTTATGTAGTGTCATTTGAAATTTGTGTTGAACTTTACATCTTTTTTTGGGCATAAACTTGGAGTATTTTGATGGTTGTGAGATTTGAGATGTATTTATATGTTCTTGCTATGGTTGTTGATGTAGTTGTAGGTTCTTCATAGTTGGTGTATATATATATATATATATATATATATATAGACACACACACACACATGATTTTTATGTTTTTTTTCCATAATCTTGGAGTACTTTGATAGTTGTGAGATTTGAGATACTGAGTTCTTGCTATATTGGCATTCAAATATTTAGGTACTACATCATATTTTGCAATTATTAGCATATATGTCCTTTGTGATGAATGAGTGTATTGGGATTAGTGCTTAAAATGTACATTTAGATATTAATATATTTCTATAAGTGCATGACTGCTTGATGAGGCATATAGAGTATCATACAACTAGAGTATCACACACTAACTCTGGCGAGATGTGTCCTAAATCTAGGAGTAGTAGTCTCCATGATGATAGAGCTATCTATGAGAATATGAGTGTATGCTACTAGCCTTTGTTACTCTTGAAGCCATATGCCACTAATATTTTCTTGCATTTATAAAGTTGTTTGCATTTCTATCCTAAATGGCATGTTTGTATATGTGTTGAATATGTTTACCAACTAAGAGGGCAAACTATTTTCAAAAGTGATCCATTTATAAATGTTTTACAACTCAAAATTTACAAAAAGGACAAGGACTTTAATTGGTTTCCAAAAAGTTCCTTAAACATAAAATCATTTGAAATATTGACATGTAGCATACAAAAAGCATGAATTATCTAATTTAGGCTACTTACTAGTTAATGTTTAAATCTCCCATTAACTATTCCAGCTCCTATGAATTGAACTCATCTCCTTCTTCTTGTGCCATATATGTTGCATTGTTATGTGCAGCGAGCACGAAAAACTAGCTCGAGCATGTATGGCCTGTCAAGCACGGTCCAACAAGCACATAGTGCTTGTGTTTCTGCTAGACTTCTTACCCTTTACTCCTTTAGTGCTATGCTTTTGCGGATTCTATGACAAAACAGTCTATTAGCATCAAAACTGTTTTCCGATATTTAAATTTTTTTCATATATTTATCCAATATAATAATGACACAATAAAACTTAAAAATGAAATGTTTACAATAAGGTACTAATATCATTCCAAGTATGTTTGTTGAAAAATTTGTGGTTCTTCAAATTTATAAGAAATGGACATGAGCTTGAGTAACAATGTAACATATTTTACTCAAAAATATTATTAAGGTTATTAAAGCTACATAGAGTGCTTCATTAGCGATCTATACCAATTCACTTAATCATCCTTGAAACGTGAGTTTTATGCTCAATGGCCTCAATTCGAACCGATCATGTTACAATTATTCGGAATTAATTTTTTTTATATAGTTATAATTGTCCGAAAAATATCTACAATTGCCCAAAATTAATTATGCCGAATTATTGGGTACTTAAAAATTATGGGCCATTATGGGTTGTGACATACAATAAGCCAGCAAGTCGCTAGGCCATAGGCTTGATTTTTAGGGATCCAGGCACGATGTGATACGGTCGGACACTAAACACAGACGCAACATGACATGATAGGTCCAGAGATCACGCACGACACTAGTTAGGGATGGCAACGGACCGGATCTGGACCGGGTCTTTATGGATCCAGATCCAGATCCGTTTTTTAAGGATGGATCCAGATCCAGATCCAGATCCACTGGGTATGAAAAGTAAGGATCCAGATCCAGATCCAACGGATCCGGGTCCAAAACGGGTCCAAAACGGATCTTGCATATTTAAGTGTATTTACCACCATAAGGGATAGTTTGGGCGGGAAGACATTTTTTGTGCTATTATATTATTATCAACAATACTCCGTAACTAGAAAAATGAATTTGTAATTGAAATTATGGACTTTATTATACACATTAGAACATTTGCCTAGACATTAATGAGAAAAGAACTTTATTTTTCAGATTGAATTATAAAGCAAATTTTAGTATTTCAAATTAGACAAATTAAAAAAATATTATCAAAATCAATTTTTGATTCTTTTTTAATAGATACCCAAATCGGCCTAATTTGAATACTTCTTACTAGTGGTTGAACTTTACCTCACTATCATTCTCTCCTTTCTTTGTTGGTTACTAGTTTGTAAATATATTAGTATCATGAAAAATATTTCAAGACGGGTCCAAAACGGGTCCTAAACGGGTATTATGGTTGGACCCGTATCCGGATCCGTTTTTCAGTCATAGGACCCGGATCCGACCCGGATCCGTCGGGTCTAAATTTTGAAGACCCATATCCGTAAAAACGGATATGGATCCACGGATCCGGGTCGGGTCCAATACCCGTTGCCATCCCTAACACTAGTACACAACATGTCTAGAGAACAGGAAAGCTAGACACGGCCAAGCGGCACGGCCACGGCACTTTCCCAAGTCTAAATACCGCTCCTCATTTTTACTTGTTTTGTTCGAAAAAATCTCTCACTAAAATCATCTTTTCATCATCATCATCCTATTCGTGTAGATTCAACGTTGCTGAAACTCTAACCAGTTCATGACTTGACTTTACCCCAAGTTTTAAAAAATGGGGCTTCGCTCAATTGCGTCGACGATCTCAGCTGATGCGGTGAAACTGTGTGTGTTTGACCTTACAAGAGGTCAACGAGAAGGGGATGAGGTGGAGAAAATCCTGTTTTTTTATCCATCAGAACACCCCTTGACTGATCAGCTGTCCGTCATCGGGCTTAGCGAAGGTTTAATCACCTTCACAAGGTTAGCTATTCGACTTGTAATTATTGCTTACTTCTGGTGTTGCATTGTATTACATCATCATATAACCAGGATCGCCTGATTCGTTGCACGCTTTGACAGACGGAACCGCTGCTAAAACACAAACACAATTTACTATTCCCTCCGTGACTCTGTCTCATTTTGACCTTTTTTTGACAAAGTGGGGCAATTATCTTGAAAGGGATGGGCGCTAAATTTTGTTATATTAGTCGAGTAGTTTACTTATTTGCACGTCCGGAAACATAGTCGCCACAATTTACTACTTCTGCTAAATTTGTCTAATAGCCTGCGTTGCGAATCTGCACTCCCGGATCATAGTTCGTTGTGTGGGTAGTGAATTAGGTAATTGTAATGAATAGGTAACGCCATATATATAGTATATAGCCAGTTTTGCATTTTTTAATCACATATTTCGAGTTGATATGGAGGTATATGACCGATGCTTTAAAAGTTTTGTTTAAGGTTTGATAGGGGGTAATGTTATAAGAGTACTTGTTTTGAAGTATTTTGGGTGAAGTTGGGTGTACGGTTACCTAATGGTATATGACTGGAGTATTTGTTTTGTTATACCTTTTTGTATTGAATGGAGTGATAGGTTTTCAAGGAGTATGTTAAGAAGATGTATGTAGTAGAGATGCCTATGTTATATTAAGGGTAGATGTGTGAGTATACCTTGAAGGATAAAATTAGGAATGTAGACATTTGAAAGAAAATTGGAGTAGCGAATATTAAGGATAAGTTAAGAGAAGATTAATTGTGTTGGTATGGAAATGTTAGACGAAAAAATGATAGATACTCTGGTAAGAAAAGTGGAGGGTTGGAGTAATAGAGACCTCAAACAAAGATGACTTGGATGGAGGGAGTTAGGAAAGATATTGTGAAAATGAGTTTGGAAGAAAATACCTCTCTAAATAAGAGAGAATGGAAGAGAAAAACTTTGTTGTGGATGATCATAAAAAATAGATTTTTGGTTCTTGTAGCCAACTCCACATTCTTGGGATTAAGGCTTGGCTTTGTTTTTATTATTGTTGTGTTACCTTTTTGTTAGATTGTATGTAGATGGTTGAACATTTGTAATCCCAAAGTCCTTAACTTGATGTTATGATTATTTTTTTGGTATTATTTTAAGACATGCCTAGAGTTTCCCCCTGACCTGTTGTGAATTTTGTTCTTTTTGCGTAGAATTTTCTCACCTGATGCTGCTTGTGAAGTTATTGAAGCAGAGAGGCATTCTCATGTTTTCTATGAGGCGGAGCCTGATATTTGGATGGTGATGGTATGGATCTCGTTCTTATACTAATGTTATATCCCTCTCAAATAACTTGCATTAATCATATGTTTTGTGATGGAAGCATGGGGATACCATTATTGTGCTTGGGTTTCTTTTGCTGCTTCATTGAAGAGGAATTTATACATCCTGTTACTCCCAGCTTGGCTTGCTTTGTTGTTAATATAAACTTAGGTGTAATGCACAGATGATAACACTTAGCTTTTCGGAACTTGAATGCAATTAGCTAAAAAGGGGTTTAGGTATTGTTCAGGTCAGATTGTGGAAGATATAATGAAGACTGGTGCAAGCCCCTACACATAGAAAGAAGGAACATGGAGCTGTTAGGAAGAAATAGAAGGAGATGAAGAGGAGTGAGAGAGAATATTCCCTCTATCTGGAATTATTATTTACATTTTCCCATCCCTCTATATTAAGAATTCATCATGATATGGGTTGATCTCAATTAAACAGCCTTAAGAATTGATGTCCATCCATCTTCTCTTCACCACTCCATTTAAGTGGTTTTATGTTTTTTCTAATGTAGTAATTTAGACATCTTAAATTAGGCTAATTGGTTATTGATGCCGGGTTGTAGGTTACAGAAGTAGGATAATCAATTAAGCTAAGTAGAAATTACTGCCATTCCTTCCTGTCAATGCTATGGAATCTTGAATAGACAATCATATGTGGGATTCATTGTGCCCTTGGCCAACAAAATCATAATGACAATGCCCAATCAGATTGTATGTTCACTACGTTTTTTGCTTTGCTTGTTTCAGGTAGTAGAAAAGAATAGGGAGCTGGAAGGAATATGGCGCGTTGAGGAACTAAGGGATATGCTTAAAGAAGTATATTCTCTGTTTGTAATGTTCAATGGATCTATAAGAGCAATGCTTGACAAGGAGTCTAGTGGTGCACTTGTTCGTTCACATTTATTCTCCTTTGTTAATGATTATCTATTTGGTAAGGCCTGATTCTTTGCTCAAATTGATATGTGTTTTTCCATTGTCTTTAAGTTTAAAAATTTATTGTAAGTTACTAATTGTCAGCATGTCAAAACTGGTATCCTTTGGATCTGCTGCTGGGGTAATGCTGAAATACCTGTGTCATTCTTCATTAGATTTCTGTCACAGTGGTATAGTGCTCAAGTTGCTTCTCTCTTGCCTCATGTAAAATTTTTTTTTCTTTTGAGGCAGATTTTTATGCTGGAAAGAAACTCCAAATGCCATCCTTCTGTGATTCATTACAAGAAAGAGGATCTGTGAAGATGTTGACTGTAGGTCGTGAGGCTGCAATAGAAATTCAGGTATGCAATTGGAGTTTAATTGTCTTTTACAAGAATTTTCAGAGGATACGACTTTTCTGTGGAATATTTTTTTTACTTTTGTTTTATTTTTTAGTATACAATGTTGCTTCTAGAGTTCTTAGAACCTTTGCTTATGCTTGAAATGGACCATACACCTATCTATATGCATCTCTTATGTATCTACAGTTGAAGAGTTTCTTGACTCTAATGTAGTTTCTGCTTCATCTGATGTGCTCTAAATTGCATCATGATGGTAATGGTTTGTATTGCATTCATGTGGTTGCCCATGTTATTTTGCTGACTTATCATCTGATGCCAAGGACTGGTATTTTTATAGTTGGCTTATTCCGATTTTTAGGCTCCCCAGGCAGGAGGGAAGTATAACTTGTCAAACTTAAAAGAGAAAATTTCAGCCTTGGTATCACAATATGGAGTACATGGGCTGTAATCAGCCACATAAGACGTGAGCTGTATCCTTTGGCAGGAAATTCTCACCTGTCCTTTGCTGGGACCTTGGCGTGGAGAAGAAATTCTTTTGATACCATTTTTCCATATTGCAAATTAAACTGGAAAGAGAAACCTTATAACCAGTTAGCCTCTTCAGTTTTGACTCTTAGAAATGATGCAATTATAATTTCTGTTGGCTGCCTTGGTCACAAAGTGGTACTTGCCTACTTAACCTTCAGCAACTGTACCTGTAAAGGGTAGAGCATCAAAGTGGTAGGATGCGCAACAAAAGGAAGGATTTATGCAATGGCATATCTCCCTTTCTTTCATTACCTAATCTCTGGTTGTGTACTTAGGGTCTTCGGAAATTTTAAGAACTCGAACCAAAGATTAAAGATCTCTAATCTGACAGATACTTCAAAGATTTTCCAGTCATAATGTTTGTCTGATGTGTCTGTCATGCAAAAACTCTACATTTTGTTAATTGGTATAGTCTGCCAATCTTCCTTGCTTCCTTTGGAGTCTTTGACCAGTCCCTCATTTTTTGCCACAACTTATTAATAGTTATGATCTTCCTATTGTCTCTGCCCCAAACGGTGAGTGGCAACAACAGGGGGGTCCTTGAAGTTGTCCATCTCTTTTCAAAGGCCCTAACTTTATAATGCATTGAGTTCTTGTCTGCCACATCCTGATATGTATTCGGCCATGGATATGTTTAGTCGTTTGAGATCTTTTCTTAACATTATCAATTATGCCTCAATGTGTGGATCTGGGGTTTGCAATGCCTGTAAACGCTGGTGGTTCTTATTTTTGCAAAAGATTAGTCAGCTCCTCTGACAGAAAGTTGTTTTGCCAATGATCTTGACGCAATGACGCCTCCCATTTTCCAATCATATCGGAAGCAGTTTGCCGTTTGTACAATGAGTGAAGTTATATGAAAGATCTTTAAACACATAAAAATGTGTCGAAAGTGATACAAAGAAATAAGAAATCTTATGGGAGCCCACCCATAAAACAAAGTTTTTATCTACTGGCCTAATAATACTTACCTTTTCGCATTATATGAGAACTTTATTAATGATTCACTCAAATGCTCGGCTGTAGCCCATCTTTCCGAAGATCATGTCTACTGACTGCAGAACAGATTTCTAGAAAAATGCTGGGCAATTCAAATATTAGGTGTGTGGAATTCAATGGACTGAGTTAACTATCTTTTAATTTGCTCTCTGTGTAGTGGCTACTCAGTAATTTGCATTTTGAATCAATTCTTTTAGATTAAAGAGGTAGAGTTACATAAATACCCCATGTCTTGCTCTTGCTGGGCCCCTTGTTAGGGGCATTGTTGCTCTGGGATGTATGATTTATGGTTTGAGAAAAGCTGTTTCATCCACCTTTGGGTTGGAGGGAGCGACAGCTTATGTGATTTATTAAGTGATTTCTGGTCGACAGTAACATTTGTGGCTCTGATTTGCTGAGGATTGAGGTTAACTTTTTGAATATTGAAGATTCTATTCTCTGGGTGTATGATTTACTGCTGGAGAAACTTAGATGAACAAAGATTTGAGATGGGTTGCTATTGTATGATTTACTGCTGGAGAAACTTAGATGAACAAAGATTCGAGATGGGTTGCAATTGCCTGTCTTTAAAAATTTTGTTATCAATGGTGTAATGCATCAAGTATAAGGGAGGAGTACTTTAGGTAAAGCTAAGTAGTTTATAGAGTTAGTTTGAGAAAAAGGCCAATAGTTAGCTATATAAAAGATCGACCTGTTAGAAAAGGTATGATGATTAGTTCTGAGAATCTAGATAAGTGTTGTGATTGAAACAAGCCTCTCGAAAGCTTGTATTATTAGTTACTTTTCTGTAGTTTGAGCTTCTTAATCAAATTTATCCTCATCGTCTTCCTTTCATAATTTGCACATTATTTTAGTTCATTACATGTGGTGAGGCTGTCCACTCTTACAAAATCTAGTCCAGCTTGATATGCAAATTCTTAACTAGAAGAATGAAGATGTTGCACGACTTTTATTTTTTGAATGATAATTTATCTCAAGTAGCTATGACTCTTAGAATTCCTTATAACCCATTAGAAAAGATGGATCGGTTTTTGATAATCTTATTCAGCCTTGCTGGTGGATCTCATTATGTTCCTAATGTGTTGATAAAGATCATCATGCTGTGGTTCTTTTTATGTAATTTGAATTTGAAACTAGAAGACTATGGAAAGTCTAGGATCCATTTTTAAAGTTTATATTTGGCAAAGGAACTCTTTTTGAGAGTTAGAAGGATAAAATACTTACAAGGAACAATCATGAAGGAATTAATTATAAAAAACCCTTTCAACATTCATTTGGCTATCTATTACTTAACCTTTTTTTTCGATGGGAATAGCTTCTGACGTATCCTTAGATGAATCTGAGATAAAACTATGCAATTGTTGGTAAATTATAGTTTTCTTGAAGTTATGTTGGTGACTTGACAAGAAAACATTGTGAGGGGATGTTTGTTTGGGGTGAATCAGGAAACAAAAATGGAACGAGGACCCTCGTTTCCCTTAGTATTTGGTAGGCATTTTTGTTTCTATTTCCCATTTTTCTTTTATGAGTTCCCTGAAGACCCTCTACCTTGATCCTCTTGTCTAACTTGGGACTTGATGATATCCCCATACACCTCTACACCATCATCAACCTTGACCAACAAAATTCCACCACACAACCTTCAGCCTACTCTAAAGTAATCATCATAGCAAGCTCATCACAGCTAGCCGCCTATACCAATGCAACCATCTTCCGGACCTTGTCTACACCAGCCCACAACCACCGCCCTTGAAAACACAACAGTTACCTTGATGACTGCGCAAAACCACAATCTCTAGATAGAAGATGGAGAAAATTTGCAAAATGAGAAACACGTACATTTGCAGCATGTTATATGGCTTTAGAAGGTCTAATACAACCCAGAACAACTCCACTGGAGTTTCCATGGTCGAATTTGACCTTCTTAAGCTCTCATTAATGGTGGATAGATGGTGGAAGGTAGCAGAGAATTTGCAGTGGCGGGCCTTTGTGTATATGTCAATTATTGACTGGAATGACGGGATTATTGGCCGTGCTATGTTGGTACTGTAGATTGGAGGAGCAATCATGGTCATGATTGTAGAAGATTAAGAACAGGGGAATTGGTTGGGGGAATTTCCTTTCCTTTCTCTGCCTAACCAAACACGGAATGGAATTGGGGGGGTGGGAGGGGAGTTCGTTTATTTCCTTTCTCTTTTCTTGATTCCATTCCTTTCTTTGTCATGAACAAAACAGCCCCTCAACAGATCAGCTGCTTACATAAAGTAGAGATTAAGAACTTACCCTTAGATGGGGAATAATCAGGAATTGTATATACATAAGAAAGCCATTTTCAAAATGCGTTTAGCTATCTATTGCTTTTTCCCTTTTTATGGAAATTGCTTGACATAATCTTAATATATAAAGTATGAGATTAAATCATGCAATTTTTAGCTACACATGATACACCTCAGTTTTCTTGAAGTTGTGTTGGTGAATTGAAAAGTAAATATTCTAGGAAAATAAGATTTAACATAAATTATTTAAGTAAACTTGAAATTTCATTTCTCGCTCATTTGGAGAAGTAAAAATATTTGAAGATAGTAGCTTAATCTTAGATCTTGGTCAGATGTAGCCAGGAAATTGATGGAAAAAAGAATGGATGAAATGCTGATTAACATGCACATGTTCATTCCAATATATTTTTTTTCGAGAAAAGTTTTTTCATCATATTTAGTGGGTTGTCTTACCCTTCAAAAATTGCTTTTGTTTCTTGCAATCGATCCAGCTATGTATACTGGTTAGTAACTTAAACTTGTTGCTTTGTCCTGCATGTCAAATTACCTGGCGAAACTTGCTCAGTGACTTTTTAGATGAAAGTCATAAAACTACATTTTCACCTGTATTTTTAGTGTATGCTGCAAATGAGCTAGTTGAGCGTGTTTTAGCATTGATCTCAGAGCCATATCATGTTTGTGACTCATGAAATTGGGAACCATGTTATATATTCTAAGAGCTTCCTGCTACCAACGGACGTTTCTTTTGTGTGTGTTTGTGTGTGTGGTGGGGGGGGGGGACTTTGATAAAATATGTGGATCTTATGCCTGATAGGCTGTTTGCAATTGACCTTACATTGTCAAATTCCTTATTGCCCCACTAATTTCTCATTCAATGTGCAGAAAGGGCACTAAAATCATTCATTTTATGTAGAGTATTATAATGTGAAGCTTAAAAGTAGCAAATCTTTTGGCAGCATAGAGAATCATACATTTTTGTCTTTTCTGTTAAGAGTCATGATAAAGCAAGAATGCTTACTTTTGTATTGGAGTGAATTAGAACAATAGGGTTAAGGCATCTGTTTTGTGGTTTAAAGAGATATGAGATGTCATTATAGTAATCACCTTACTCATTTTTTGGCCTGTTTGTGTTAGAATTGAATTCTTTCTATGGTGTAGGGAGTTTTAAACTTCTTGATATTTATTACCACATGTGCCTTTCTTATTTGCAACTAGGCATATATAAAAAGGGTTTATCATTTTGTAGTGTCTTTCACATGATCGTCTTGTTTGTTGTGAGTTTTTGATTTCCTTTGATGCTGGAATATTGACTAGATTGTTTGTTTTACCACCAATATTATGTATCTCTTACCTTAACAAACTGGGAAATTGTGCAGTCTCTAGTACAAGTGCTTGAATTGTGTGCTGGAAGTGGAAGATGCCATTCCCTTGTCTTGTTTCAGGATCTGTTGGTGTCAACTTCTGTCAGTCCGGTATTTTCCTACTCCAGTTTTTTTAGTCACAATTTCACTTTCAGGGAACAAAGTGGTATTTGAAATATAAAGCTGATTTCCAGTGATATTACCAGGATGACACTGTCAACTTATATACTTACGCTGTTATGAGGATGTCTCCGCGTGCTTTATCTGCCAGTACAAGCTCCTGGTCCTCTTTACGTAAAGGAAACACTGCAGCTCATCTTACAACAGGATCTGTCCTTCCATCATTGCCCTCTTCTTCTGATCAAATTCAAAGATCACGAGATACCTCCCCTAGTGGAGATAATAAATATCTTATTGCAAGGCCTTTGCAGCAGGACAAGTGGTCAAAAGGGAAGGATGGTTTTCTTCTAACTAAGAGATGGGGGTCTGATATAAATGCTTCTTTCCCCACTGTTTGGCTTCAGCAGACAAAAGCGAGGATGTATCTTTGTGCTCATCAGCACAAAAATGTTACAATTATCCTTCTCATTCCTATCACTTCTATCAACAATGCTGAGAGAGAGATTCCTGTGATGAAGCAGCAGCTTTTGGAGAATGTTAGTATTCTATGGCTATTTCGTTTTGGTTATTGAGGCATATATGGATATCTTTTGTGTCATTTGCCAGCAATTATGCAGACATTGCACTTGATTGTAATATCTTCTGTGTTATCTGTGTGGTTCTTGTAGCTTACTGATTAATGCTGGTTATTCTAGGTCTTCGCATGCTTGTATCCATGCTTGCTTCTTTGTCTGTTGATTGATGCTATTATCCACCAGCAATGACGATCTGGGATTATAGTTTTAAGCACATCCCAAATTTTCTATTCCTGTAGACCCTGTTTATTTTGGTCATTTTTCTAATAATTTATATCCAGTGTAGTCTTGGCTTTGAGCCATTTTTGTTCATTCTTATGCTTGATATTCTGAAAATGTTTATGTTTGAAGCTGTGTTCACGATGTTTTGAATCTGATAGGCATCTTTGAAGATCTTGAAAGTTGAAGAAAAACTTACTAAAGGCTGGGGCGGTGAGAATGCGTATCATGTCAGTGGGTATCGTTATCTATTGGTGGATAGCGATAGAAGTGTATCCAGGGCTTCTCCCACGGTGAAATCTGCAACCTTAGCAAAGGTAGCCTTCTGTGACATTACAATCACTTAATATGTTCCTGTTTGCTGTGGCTTTTTATTTCTCTGAAAATATCCTCCAAAAAAGAAATATCTGAATTTGGTGTTTTGTTGCTAGAACTCTGAATTTCATATGGTCAGGTTCCTGACGCATATGTTTATTTATGACTAATAATTGTATAATTTTGTTCAATTGTATCTGGTGTTTCCAGGAATCTTTGATTGCAATGTGCAAGCTGAGGGAAGAGGTTGACCTGGAAAAGAGTAGAGCAAAATGGGAAGAGGGAAACCTCCATGATAAAGATCTGGAAGTATGCATCAGGGCAAAGAATAATGCATGGGTTGTTGCTCAGGTTATGAGAGGAAAAGAGCTGTATATGGTTTTGGAGAAAGCCAATGAAACACTTCTTTATGCATCTGATGCCATTGAGAAATTCAGCAACAGGTAGGAGAAATTTCAATTTGGCTTACTCGCTTTGGTGAAAATTCAAGTTGCTAGTATATCTTGTTTTTTGCCATCTAGCTTTGTCGCCTTACACTTGTTACTGTGTGGCTAAATATTTTTGTGAGACCACCTTATGTGGCATTTTAGGTATCACAATATTCACTAATTATTTACTTGGTGTATACTTATTGGGATCTTCCTTGACCCTACTGAAATTGTTTAGTTGTCCTATTTTTGATTTTAGGCTCAGATCATGGCCTTAAAAACTACACTAGCATTATTAGTAAATGTTTTATTTGCCCCACTAGTTCTCTGGTCTTTTGGTATGTAGTACCCTTTTAAGTTCTGTTATTTTACTAAGTCAGAACTCTCAGAAGTGATTTAAAACTATTCATTAATAGTATACCCTCAGCCTAGGTTATCATGGCTCAGGGAAGAAGGGGATGGGGGGGGTTAAAGGATGGGGTTGAATGGAGGATTCAAGGGAGTTATGACAAATTGTCCTCCTAGTATGAACTAATAACCAATGGCCTGGTTAGCATGGCTCATGGAGTGTAGGAGTTCCCTGAAAAGGGCCGGGGGTGGGGCATCGGTGGTGTTGTAAATGGGGGTCATGTGATAAATTGATCACGTATCTAGGATGCTTTTCTTAGTGTTCTCATTCCTTGAGTATTTTCATACTTTCTGGTGCTACTTTTCCAACGGTGCCATTGATTTTGTGTGTCGATCTGTCACTTAATACTTAGTATAAAGTACATTTTTCCTTCAGCTGAGCTGCTCTGCCTCTTGTAGCCATGCCTTTCTATTTATGCTTTGGCTTTGTTAGACATCCATTTCATATTTTGCATTCGAGAGGATCCATTTCATATTTGTAATCTTTATTTCTAATAGTTATTTGCACTAAATCCTTTTTCCTCTCTTCTTTAACCTTGATTTATTAGCAACTCATGCCTACTATTATGCTTTAAAGACACATAGCATTGCCAAACCCTTGGTGATATCAACCTCCTATTCAAGTTTAGCCTTGATATTAGCCTCCTTTTGATTACTTGGTCAGATTTGAAGTGATACCTTGTTGTAATGTTCTTAATCAAGTTTTTACTTAATTTTTGTAGGTATTGCAATGGAGCTTTCTCATAGGACTATAGTAGTCATGTTTGCGGAATTTCCTCAGACAAAATTAAATCTTGTTTCATATTTTTAACAGTTTCTTAGGTCAAGGTTTCAGATTTTGTACTTGTATATTTCAATGAAAATAGGAAGATGTATGTACCTTTTTCTGTTAAAAAAGTAAATAGGAGGATATAAGTACAACTGTTCAAAGAGTTATAACTTGCTGTAAATTGCGAGTGATTTGAAATTGATGGGATATATTCACATAGTTGGGTTAATATGCCGTATTAGTTTGCAGGTAATGCTGTGATTCTGAATGTTTTGGTGGTAATTTAAACTCAAAAAGGTTATTTTTGCAGGTTAAACTTGGACACTTCAACTAGTTTCTTCCTGAAGTAGGAGACTACTGTTAATTAAAATCCTCAGCCAAACTTTGTTTATTAATTTATTAGTTTTATAGAGAGTTGAAATTTTTTTTTGCTGCCAAGGAACACTTTCTATCTAATACTAAGTGGAAGTACATAATATAATACACCTATATACGGCAACATGTTATGAATATTTGGGAAAGTACACATTCCTATGTAAAATCTAAAGGATGGTGTAAATAGTTGCATTCATGTATAAGAATCATTTTTAGTTTAGGACAGTATAAAAAAAGGTCAAAGGCTTTATTTAGTAAGGTGTAAAACGTTTAACTGAAAATGGTTTTCCATGGAAAACCTTTATACGATGGAAAACTCATTTTTATAGAACTCATTTGGTTGTATGGAAATGATTTTACATTTAAACATTTTCTGTTGTTCGGTTTAATTGAAAATCAATTACTCTTATTAACTTTTCTAATTGTATTCTCTTGTCATTTTTTAACTTTTTTCCGTTATATTTTCTAGTTGTTTGTCATTAACTAAATTTGTTATGGTATAATAAATAATTTTTTATAAAATCTAGAATATATTTCTTTGATCTATAATTAATAGCATATTACATTATACAGAATATTTCCATAAAACTAGTGAACCTTAAAATTTTTGGTTCAACATTAAATAGGTAAACCAATAAACTCATTGTAATGTAATAGTTTGTACTTTTATATTTTAATTCTAATAGAAAGAAAATTTCAATTATAATTTCAAATAAATTGTTGAGTGTCCACATTTCATAAGAAACTTTCATCATTCAATCGAATTAGGGTGAAATCTAGGATTTTTTCCGACTAAAATGGATAAAACTAGTTCAAAATCATGATATAGTTCGATAATTTAATAATCAAGACATGAGATTCGAAGAAAACGTACTAAATTGATGATATTCGAAGAAGATGAAAAGAAATTATGGATTTTATCCCCAATTTTAAAGAGGGAGAAAGTGTGGAGTAGAGAGAGGGGGTACCGAAAAGATGAAAAAAGAAGAATGTGTGAATTGAATAGGACATGGGTCGGGCCGAGCAGGCACGCTTTTGGCACAGTACGACGCAAGCAAGGTCATGGCATGGCATGACACGCTATCCGTGGAATGGACCGTAGGCCAAACCGCAGACAGCAAAAAAAATTTAGGCACTAACACGCAAGAGGCACGATCTGAAACACGCTATTATTTAGTACTATTTAATACAATTAATATTACTATTATGTTTAATATTATTATATTCTTATAATATAATTTATTTTATCTAATTTTTTTTTTCAATTTTATTATATACTTTATTAAATTAGGCCAACACGAGAAAAGACACGACACGCCAAGCATGTGGGTCGTGTTAGGCCATTAGCCGAGTTTCAGGGAAAGGTACCACAATATAGCGCGACTTGACTATAATTAGACACAACACGAAAAAGGCCAGACACGAGCTGCCACGGTCCATAACGGGCACGCTACGACCTGTGCACACCTCTATTCATGAGTTGGTAATGCGTAAGTTATTTGTTAGTTGGTAATCTTTTTGGACTGAATAGATGTAAAATTATTTTACTTCCAGTTTTGGAGAAAAATTTTTCAATAGGGTGTAAAATGAATTTACATTCGAAGTTTTACATCCCATATTTTACTCCAAACTAAACAATGTAAAATGGAAAAACAGTTTTCAAGCAAAATATTTTAACTCTACTAAATGGAGCCTTAATGCAAAGTACTTATGTATTAGAACACCCAGAGACCAAAAGCCAAGCGATTTTGGCTTGTTGTTAAGCATGTCATTCTTGATTTTCCAAATATACTGAGCACTATCCAAACAATGCAAGAAAATACTAAAAGGGCCACATTAACGAGTACATAAATCTAATACGACAAAACAAAGAGTAGGCTGAAGCCTCAAATAGGAATGTAAATATTATTCATTAAATATTAAATGAAAAAACAAAGTTGAAACTTTACTCAATTAATAAAATAACTTATTATAAAAGATAAAAGAAATAATTGTAATTCAAGAAAAAAACAAGTCATTTGTTGTATTTTTATTTTCTGCTGCCAAAAAAAAAAAACCCACCATCAACTTCCTTCAACAATAGTAAGAAACGACAACACCTTTCTATTTTTCTGAAGACAACACATTTTCTTTTTTGTTTTTTTAAGTTGACACCTTATCTTTCTATTCTTCTAAAGGAAACATCATCTTATACAACAATTTCCTATGGTACATCAATGTCAGATTTATTGTGGGTTACATCAATGTCAAAGTTGAGAACATAGCGTTTTATCCGATGCATATTTTAGGAAAACATGTTCCTTTTAAGCCATTTATCCTAAATACTAGTTATTAAGCTTAAATGTTTCCTATTCGAGCTACTTTAACTCAAAAAGACGTATATGGAATAGTTTAAGCATATTTTGGTAAAACATGTTTTTTGTATCCAAATTAAGGGTTTTTAGCCTAAATGGTTTATAATTGATCTACTTTGATTCAAAACGACATATTCAGAGTGATTTAGTCCTATTTTGTGCAAAACCTTAGATTTGTCAAAGTCATTTATATCCAAATGCTAGTTTCTTAGCCTAAATGCTTCATATTTAAACTAATTTGACTTTTAAACTAATTTGACTCGAAACAAAAGTATTTGGAGTGGTTAAAGAATGTTTTTGGAAAAATATGTTTTTTTAAACCATTTACACCAAATACTAGTTTTTTTAGCCTAAATGTTTCCTATTTAAGCTACTTTGGCTCAAAACGATGTATTTGGAGTAGCTTAAGCATATTTTAGATAAATCAAGTTTTTTCAACCCAAATTAAAGTTTCATAGCTCAAATGCTTCTCATTTGAGCTATTTCAACTCAAACGACGTATATGGAGTGATTGAGGCATATGTTAGAAAAAATGTGTTCCTTTCTGCCCATATTAAGGTTCTATCAAAGCCATTTCTACCCAAACACTTGTTTTTAAATAGAAATGCTTCCTATTTGATCTACTTTGATTCAGATCAACGTATTTGGAGTGGTTTAAGCATATTTTGGGCAAAATATATCCTTTTGCTATCCAAGTACTAGTTCATTAGCCTTAATATTTCCAATGTGGGCTAATTTGACTTAAGTCGGTGTATATCGAGTGGTTTAGGAATATTTAAGAAAAACAAGTATTTTCTACCCAAATTAAGATTCTTTAACCTAAGTGCTTCCTATTTGAGCTACTTGGACTCAAAACGACATATTTGGAGAAGTTTAGGTCTATTTTAGGCAAAACATGTTCTATCAAAGCAATTTCTACCTAAACACTAGTTCCTTACCCTAAATGATTCCTATTTGAGCTACTTTGATTTAAATCAACGTACATGAAGTGGTTCAAACATACTTCGAGCAAAACATGCCTTTTTCTACCCAAATACTAGTCCTTTAGCATAAATGTTTACTGTTTGAGGAACTTTGACTCAAAACGATGTATTTAGAATGGTTTAGGCCTATTTTAGGTAAAAACATGTTCTATTGAAGTAATTTTTACCCAAATACTAATTTCGTAGCCTAAATGTTACCTATTTGAATTACTTTAACTCAAAATGAAGAATTTGGAGTTGTTTAGGCATATTTTAGGAAAACATGTTCTTCTTAAGCCATTTGTACCCAAAATACTAGTTCTTTAGCATAAATGTTTCTTATTTGAGCTACTTTGAATAAAAAAGATATATATGGAGTGGTTTAGGCATTATTTAGGCCAAACATGTACTTTATTGCCCAAATTAAGGTTCTTTATCTTATATGCTTCATATTTGAGCTACTTTGACTCAAAACGACATATTTGGAATAGATTAGGCCTATTTTGGGCAAAATATGTTCTAAAGGGTAACATTTATTAAAAGGATGACTTTTGTTTTATTAAAGGATAACTTTGGTATAGTATACTCAACAATTTCTTTTCGAACATTTTTCAATTTTTATCAATTGAAATAGTGAAATCTTTTTATATGGGTGATTTTTATTGTATTGAGGGATAACTTTTGTTACATAAATGGTTAATTTTGTTGACTACACAATAATCTTATTGTGTCTAGTATGCGCACAAAATCTTGTCTTGTTTTTATCGCCAATATGTTGTATGTTCTTGTATTATCTATTTTATCTTTTATTTGTTGCCAATTTTTGTCAATATTTTTATTTAGTTTAAAGCCAATATGTATTTCTAGTTTACACTTACATGTTGAATTTTCAAGTGACTCATGACACATCTTTAAAAATGTCGTAAAAAATGTATGAAAAGCTTGAGCAAATAAAGATGTCTTTTGAGTTGTCTTCTTGTCAAATCAAGTACTCTAATCAAATTATGATAGATTTTATTTATTTCTAGAATAGATCTTATTTAGGATCGTTTTCTATGAACAAGCTAAGTATTTTTATATTCCATAAATATTGTATTATTTACCCTATATAATTTTTTTGTTTCCATCTCTGTACTCTCTTTTCATCAAAGCTACATATGTATGTTTCCTACAAGTTGCAGTATATGTGGAACAAATAAAGTATATAAAAAAACACAACATCAAACAATTAGAAAATTATGTCCTCAAAATCCTCTGTATCAATCTAGTCTTTTTTTCAGTTTAATATTGTTTCTTTAGAATCTCTAGAAGCTTTTCTCTCTCAGGAGGGTTTCCCCAGGTTTTTTTTTTATCTTGTATTCTTTTCTTGGTTTCTAACCAATCAGGAAAGTGCCCTTTATTTCTAGTAAAGCGTGATATCAACGCATATGTTCCAAGAAATCCCCCAAAATATTTGGATATCACCCATAATCACCAATCCACAGCTTTGCTTCTGTCAGAAAGTTATTCAACGAGTATTTTTTTGTCCCCTAATCGTTCCAAGATCAATCACAAGTCTTTTGTTGCAAAAAACCTACTTCTACTAGATGCATATGTTTTTCTTTTCCCATGCTGGAAGGGGAACAATGCTTCCTACGCCTATAAAATACCTCTCATTGCACTAGTTTCATTACTCACACTACTTTCGTCTTTCTTCTTCTCTTTTTTTTTGGTTTTACGGGCAATGGGATCCTCTAGAAGAATGGGTTTAATCATAGAACCACCCCAAGTGGCAGGAGCTTCCGATGGTTTTGATTAGGAGTCTAGCGTCCTAGGTGTCTTCTTTGGTGAGTTAACTTTCCCACACTCGATCATTGTCGTCCAAGAACGGGTAAACAGCTAGTGGAAGACTCTTAGTAATGTCACAACTAAGGTCATTGGCCATTACTTCATCTTCCTTTGCTCGAGAAGAGAACACTAGGAGAGTCTTCTTGAACAGCACACTACAATTCTTGATGGCAGAATCCTCACCTTTCATAGAGCCAGCAGAACAATAGTGCCCAATGTAGCTAGAATTATTGTGCATGTCATAGGGTAGCCATTAGGGTTCTTAGATCATGGGTGGGCTTTATAAGATCTAAAACATGTCGGATACATAGACTTACTCGACCATGATGGAGTGAGTTTTCCTACGATTCTAGAATTTAGAGATGGAATGCTTTTAGATTTATCTCAACCTTTAATCCATGGATTCTTCCTCCCCATTGAGCATGGCAAGATGATATGGTTTTTTTTCGTTACAAAAGGCATTTATAGGTTTTGTAAGCCATGTAGGTGTGCATGCCACTACACTAGACATTGTCAAATCTCAGCCCATGGTGCTAGAAGATGTATTCATGCCCGACTTTAGAGGCTAGAGGAAGCAGGGTTACATGTTAATTATAGGCCTTCCTTAGAGCCATAATACACAAACAATATTAAGGGATATCCAGATAGGTGGAGCTGGAGGAACTAGCGCCTGAGTTTTGTCAACCCATAACTATACCAAGACCAAAATGGTTTTTATCATCATGTATTCAAGGGGTTTAGAGTTTTCCCAACATACGTCCAACTTCTAGAGGCAAGCTCCTCGGCTACAACTACATCATCCTCATTCTATCAACCTGGAAATGAAGAACTCTCCTCAACCTCACCTAGCTCCAAAGGGGAGGTTGACAATAATCTTCAAGGTCGCACTATAAAGGTGGTTCCAAGCCTAGAAGTGGGAGAAAAGGGTCCTTCACTGGGTAACAATATCAACTTGGGCTCTAACCCTAATGGCTGTTGCTATGGTTACACTCATGTTCCATTTACTAATAAAGAGGGACTTACATCATCAATCCCAACTTTTCACTTGCGAGCTCCAGTTTTTGATAACTCCACTTTTGAGGTGGGAGAAGGCTCTTGAAGGCCAGCATCTAAACCTACTATGCAACCTTATATATACGAAATGAAAGTAGTACATTAGGAAGAGGTAGAGAATTTTCTGCGCGGAGGAAAGTCTTTACAGGGTACTGATCAAAATGTTCAGTGTAATTAGATTCTCACTACACCACAAGGCTACCTCTCTTTCTCTCTCTCTCTCTCTCTCTCTCTCTCGGCTGCATCCAAATTCCTTCATGATCAAGGGATATTACTAGGGATGGGGATATGTGGAAACCCCGCTCTTATGCCTCTATCTGGGAGGCAAGTTCAAATCAACGACTATGGCCTTCCTCTAAACTTTTCACTAATAAAGAAAACCAACTGTTAGGGGGGCTAAAGGTTTTAGCATCCATGGGATCAAATTTTTCTTTTCGCTTGATTTGATGAAAAGAGATTGGAATAATGTGTATCCACTCTTATGCCCAAGGACCAGTTTGAATGTAGCCATATGAGCCATTTTCAGGCCACCAATCTTCGTGATCTAGAGGAGAAAATCTTAAAAAAATAGCCTAGTAATTAGGGAGGAGGAAGTTTTGGGAAGGAAACACAAATAGGGGATATGTTTATAAGGGTCCAACAGCAAAGAGGCAACGCTGGGAAAATAAAGGAGGTATGAACATATGGGTTAGTAATGAGCATGACCTTAAAAGAATTAGCAAAGCAACCTTAAACTTGGATGAACCTTAATTTAGTTTCAAACAAAAGAAGAAGTTTGGAGATTACATGAAAAAGAAGGCAGTAAGGTCACTTTATTTAAGGAAAAGAAAGGGTTTGTGTGACCCAATCATGGTTTCATCCAAAAAAGAGAATGCTAGAATCACTAAGGGAGGTAGTACACATGGATAGCACAAGCATGAGAATGTCGACTAACCTTGATTTAGTTAATCAAGAATCTAACAAAGAGAGTGGGGTGGTTGGCTCTTCACAACCCCCAGAGATAGAATGAAGATGGTTTCTTAGAATTGTAGGGGCCTCAATGGCATAAACTCTCCTCTAGTTCCCTATGTCAAGGGATTGTTTATTTTATTTTCTCCTATGTTTTTATTTCTTTGTGAAACAAAATCGTCAGTCCTTAAGTCTAGTTTATTATTTGAAAAAAATGATCCTTCCTATGTTTTTTGTGTGGACGCAAAAGGTAGTGTAGGTGGTTTGGTTGTCTTGTGTTCGTCTTCTAAGCTAGTAACTTGTGAGTTTAAGTCAAAAAATTTAGTCCTTTGTAAGGTGACTGAAAATGATGTTCGAAATGGAATGTTTTATTTTTCTATGGAGCACCTAAACCATATGATAGGTGGCAAGTTTGGATGGAGATTTCTGGTATCCTTTTTTTACATTCAAATTATTTATTGTTGGGGGATTTCAACCAGGTTGAGTTTGCTATTGATAAATTGGGTGGATCATCAATAATTAGGGGGTGGATTGACTTCATCCAATGGAGGATATCCACAAATTTGATTGAGGTGCCATTTTTTGGTCTTGTTTTACTTGGATAGACAATCAAAGTCAGCAAAATTTCATACTTGAAAGACTTGATAAAAGCTACATGACACAAGAGTGATCATCTAATTTCCCTTATAGAATTATTCATAATCAACCTCTCTTATGTTTAGATCATGCAGCAATTGTCTATGATGAAAAATGTGAGAATAAGGTGAGGCAATGTCCTTACCAAATTGAAAACTGGTGCCTGAATTTTAGAGAGATAAAGGATTTGGTTGCCCTTGTTTGGTAAAAAAAGAGTCATGGAAGCCCAATGTTCTACCTTTTAAGAAGAATAGAAGAAGCAAGGTCAAGGTTAAAATCATGGTTCTTGGATAACAAGAAATTATTTGGGATAAATTGGAAGAAAAATAATGATATTCTAACTAACCAAGAGGTATAGGTCACTACTATTCAAAAGGCTAGCTCGTACCTTTTTGCTGCGGTTGACTAAGCACACCAAGTTTCTATTAGTTTGGCTTACTAGAAACAAAGGGTCAAGGACATATGGGTTTCTTTAAGAGATGTCCCATCTTCTTTTATTTACTCAAGATTGAGGCAAAGATAAAGTAGAAATGAGGTTTTAGCTCTGAAGGACAGGAATGGAGCACAAGTGGTTGGTCAGGACACAATGTCAGCCTTTGTCTTACAATATTTGAAATCAACCTATGATGGGAAGGAGGATTCTAAGTTCTTTAATAATATCGATAACACTCTTAGGGAACTACATATTCTAAAAATTCCTCCAGATGGAATCCATCTCCTCTCTGAGTCCCTCTCCTCTGAAGAAATTAAGGAGGCTATGTTTCACCTAAGCATAGATAAATCGCCAGGCCTGATGGGATGACGACAGATTTTTTCCCAAAAAAATTGGGAAGTGGTGGGGGACTCTGTGACCAAAGGTATTCAAAGTATTTTTTTTTGAATTTGGCTTTATCTGGAAAGAATGGAATCACTCTATTTTGGTCGTGATTCCAAAAATTTCAACACCAAAGGAAGTGGGACATCGTAGACCAATTAGTCTCTACAACATTGTTTATAAGTGTTTCTCAAAGTGTTTGGCAAACAAGCTAAAAGGGATCATGCCATTTTAATCTCTGAATGCCAATATGCCTTTATTCCTGGTAGATACATGTCAGATAACATCCTTCTACGCCGTGAAATTTTACATAAAATTCGCAACACCAAGAAAGGAAAAGGTTCCATGGCAATCAAAGTTGATATGAGTAAGTTTTATGATAGAGTTAACTAATGTTTTTTCATCAAAGTTCTTCAAGCTTAACGTTTTCCTAGAAAATGGGTTCAAATTATCCTCAAATGCATCTCAATGGTTTCCTTTATGATTCTCCTTAATGGGAATGCCTCTCCTCCTTTTGCTCCTAAGGCGAGGCTTGGACAAGATGATTCGCTCTCTCCCTACCTGTTTCTCTTTTCTATGGACATTCTTTCAAGAATGGTTCAATTGGGTCAGGATATCAACCAATTTCAGGGTATTAAGGTAACCAGACGGGCACCTTGAATCAATTATCTTTTCTTTGCGGATGACACAATCTTCTTCATCAAAGCTACTCAAAGAGGTCGTGAAAAGCTGAATAAGATTATTAGTCACTTCTCTGAGATTTCGGGACAACAAATCAATCTGGAAAAGTCTTTTGTCAAATTTAGTCCGAATGTCTTAGTCCTAGAAAAGGAGACTATCATAGGGACTCAAGGATGAAATTTGTGCCCACTTAGGTGTTTCGATTGATGTAAAAAGGGGAAACGAGAGCATTTTCCAACCTCTTATTAAAAAAATTGCAAAGAAGATTGTGTCTTGGAGCTCCATTCCTCTCTCTACACCGACAAAACTAATTCTAATCAATACTGTCTTGATCTCCATGGCCTCGAATATGCTTAGTTGTCTGCCCATATCGGTTTTAGTTTCAAAGAAGATCAACTCCATCATAACCAGGTTCTTTTTGGTAAACTCATCCTCGAATAAGGAGAAAGGAATTCACTGGGTCAAGAGAACCACATGGGTTGAAGGGAAGGTGCCAAAACTAAAATTAAATGTCACTCTCCAAAATGCAAGGAGGTGGAAGGTGATAGAGTTCATTAATCTCGACTCCAACCAATGGGAAGCGAAGAAAATTTGTGATAGCTTTGAAGCTAAAGACGCCATGTCAATCCTATCCATGGAACATCCTACAAAAAGTACCGAGGACTTCCTAATTTGGAATTACCATCCATCTGAACAATTCACTATGAAGACAGGCTACATTTTCAGCTAAAGGCAAAAGACTCCTATGGAATGCAAGGGGGAGAACTCTACCTTTTTCAAGGCAATTTGGGGGAGTAATATTCTTCCAAAGTGGAAACATCTCTGAAGACTCCACCTTGATATAAGTACTAACTTATTTTTATTTTAAGTGATGGAAGTCATAAGTTTGTGTGTGTATATGTACAAATGCATAATGCTATATATCATTGCATGATGTTATATACATTGCTATTGCTACTGTTGTGTGTTGGTATGTGTTGCTATTTTTCAGGAACCACACTCTCATGATCGAGCCTAGATAAGGATGAAGTGTTGGTTGTATTTCAAACACCACAATTCAAGCAAGATCGTCTACTATGGGATAAGTTGTGGTTTAGTTGTTATGTTGGCTGGCTCTTTGTCTAGTGAATGATTAAACAAGATAACGATGAATTTTGAAGTTATTCAAATTCAAATCAAGTCAAGTAATTCAAATGTCAAGACTAAGTCCGTTCAACAAAGTCCCCTATATTCGTGGAGTTAGTTATGCAAGTTCCGAAGAATATTTCAAAGGCTCAACGTCCTTTGAAGCAGCTTTCATAACTGCCAGAGAAATAGGAATCAACTTTGAAGAAGTTAGTCAAATGAAGCTCCGATTCTAGAGCAACGATCACCTTGATCTATCCGTTGCAGTTGGTACTTTAAATAAGAAAGTATGCTGAAACGCTGAAGATATACAAGTCCTCCAACGTGATATAACATTCAAGCTACAACAAATTTAAACACATTTTCTCTCTAGCGCTTTATACTTCATTGTAATTTAGATTGAGAGAAACGATTATCAAGTATATCTTGTGAGTGAAAAAGAATTATCAAAAGAGAGATATACCTTGAGTAAAGTTTATAATACTCAAAGGTTTAGAAAAAGAAAGGAGATTTTTATTTTTAGGAATTAAGACGCTAGAGTGTAGGCAGGGAAAGCTACGGTATAAAAGATTGGGTGATAATTTTCGAAGGTGGCTTTAGGTCTCTAAAGGAGGAAATAAAGATCATTAAATCCTACGGGTAGGAAACTCTAGGCGGAGACGTAGGCACATTACCGAACTTTGTAACAAATAATCGTCCCCTTTACTTATTGCATTTACATATTCGCTTGCTTTACTTATTTCGTACATATCGCAAAAGCCTAAACAAGTCAAAGTCCTGAAACCCACTTCAAAGCCCTTGAAACCTATTCTATTATTTTTTCGCATTTGGAAGACATTTCAAAGCTTTAAAAGCCTAAATTCGAAAAGCGATCATATTCTATTCACCCCCCACTAGAGTATATTGATCCTAACTATCTCCTATTGATTCTTCAATCTCTTATGGGAGATTTGAAACGAGGTACTCGCAACAAAAGATAATATTCTAAGAAGAAGAATGGATGTGGATCCCCTTTGTGGTTTGTGTGGTCTCAGTATTGAAGATGCAGATCACATTTTTAGGCTCTGTCCTAAACCACTGCCTTTTGGCTGATAAACCCAATGCAAATGAAGTAGTTATTTGTGCTGAAATATAAGAGTAACACAGGAGCACATGGTGTATTGTGTAATGCAAACATTATGTAAAAAGCCTTTGATCTCTTAAAAAAAATATCACTACACGTATAAATTGTTTTCTTTCATCTATTCATAATATATACATGAAGTTATGGATAAATGAGAGTCTGAGTTTTAAGTCACAAAAATCCCCCACTCAGATATTGTACTTGTTATTTAAAGTTTATAAATCACCTTTTTCTTTGTGAATCAATGTTGATTAACTAAATTATATGCAGACAAAATGTGAGAACGTAAACATTACACCATTTACGATTCATGGGGTTGAGTTGTGGATTAAGATTACTATACCGTATTAGCATTGAAAGGTAAATTTTTAAGTTCCTTGGCCATATAGATCCTCTACTGTGGTTGTTGGCTGACGAAGATCTCTGCTATCAACAAACTTTGAGCCATATATGACATATCTGTAGCAATTCATTATACTATTTTTTGTTAACTTCAAATTTACACACTTAATTTGCTTAATACTCAGCATAATTGACAAAAAGATTTCCTGATCTACAAAATGAAGAACAAATGCATCTACTGCATACAATCAACTGTGGCAGATGTAGCTGTTATCCTGATGGGTTAAATGACTCTCCAATCAGACCAAAAAAAAAAATTTGATGTATTTTTTAGTATTATTTGGTAAAAAAAAATCTATTACATATTTGATTTTTGATTGTCAATCACCAAGCGGTCAAACTAGCGTAATCAATTTTGACAACTTCCACAATCATATAACTATTTACTGGAATTTGGTTAAGGATAAAGATGAATTGGGCAACAACACTGGACACATTAAAAATACCAGTTCACAAAGATGGATTCATCAGCAGTTGACCAACCTATTGTTTGAGATGACGGTTCTTCCGATTTCTACTCTTAGAACTTCTCGGACGAGTTTCCCCCCAAGTAGGAAGAATGATTTCAAATCTATGAATCATTCTGCGGCTCCTTGGCTTCAAATTGTTTGAGATGCTTTTATCACAACCTTTTCTTGACTCCAAAGTTGGGAGCTTTGCTCGCTTTTGTTTAAAGTCAATATTACTGTCATCAGAGCAGAATGATTTCTTTGAGGGAAGTCGATATTCGTTGTCGTTGTCAACTGCAGCCCTTTGTTTTTCTTTCAGTTCTTGGTAACAGCGGTATCTTGCTCGTTTCTTTACAGGAAGTAGTAGCTCGCCTTTATTCAGAAATTTCTTCTGTCTATCATCAATGTGACTGTCAGTGTTAATTCTTGAACAGAATGATCTCTCTGAGGGAAGTCGATATTCATTGTCGTTGTCTACTGCAGTCCTTACTTTTTCTTTAAATTCTTGATAACAGCAGTATCTTGCCCGTTTCTTTAAAGGAAGTAGTAGCTCGCTTTCATTCATAAATTCTGTCTGAACATTTGACAGACGATTCTGTTGTTGTTTGACATCAGATTGTTTGCAACGCTTCTCAGTCACAACCGTTTCTTTTCTCAGTTGATCTATTGTTAATTTCTGAAGTTTTGAATCCAAAGATGACAGATTTTCTAGTTTTTGTTTATTATCAATGTGACTTTCATCAGAGGTAATCCTTGAACAGAATGATTTCTTCGTGGGAAGTTGAGAATCGGTGTTGTTCGTTGTCGACTGCATCCCTTTCTTTATCGTCAGGTTCAAGAAACCAGCAGTTGAAAATCAGTTATTTTATGTACTGAAATTGAGATTACTATGCGAATGTAACATAGAAATTGAAGGTGAATGGAACTATGGAAGTAGGTTCAAGAATGATTTCTTCGTGGGAATGTGCTAGTAATACAAATCAGAACATTCAGATGAGGCTACAACTGCTTTAACTGTTATCATTGCGAATTCTTTGTTGATCTTACATTTATAAAAAAATTTTTTACCCCCACACGGATTTGGCGGGAGATTATGTTTATTATAGATACTGAAAGAAAGGGCAATGGGTATAACTGGGAAATTTTGAGGTTAGGAGTCGTCATTGGGTAAAGTACACTACCAAGTCTTTCAACTCATCTTAAAATATTAATTAGTAAAAAATAAGCTTTAGTTAATAAAATCAAAAGGCCCATGCATAAAATATAATAATAAATCTGTAAAATAAATTGTAATCAACAAAAAATTTCTGACATACTACATTTTTCATTGCATTATTTTGACCTTAAAAAATATAATATTACATAACTAAGAATTATGAAAAAATTGGATTGTTGATACAAGTAGAGCTATCAATTTTCAACCCGAACAGTGAACATGACTGTATTGACCCGATCTGGTTTAACTCGAACTGCTTCACAACCCGAAAAGGTGTAACCCGTATCCCGATCCGACCCGACCCAAATCCAAGCTGGAAACCGATTTAACCCGAAATAAATCCTACCCAAACCCGACTTGCTCCAATCCAAATAGAACCCGATTCCGAAATGACCCGATACGTTAGCAACCCAACCCTATTGTAAACCGATTAGTAACAACCTAAACTCGATTCAACTTGACAAGAAACTAATAAGGCCTAATTGATAGTGACTCTTAACTTAATTTAAGAAGACACGTTTAAAATTAACCTGTTAGAAACCCAATAGTAGAGTTATCATACACAAATCACATTTCTTGCAAATTGTTAGGATTCTTAGCAAGCGACCTGTTATTTCGCAAAATTCCAACTTATAGTCGATGATGCACTGGTAAAAGAAAGTCTCTATCTTCCAACTTTCCATTTTTTTTTGGCAAGGACTTTCCAAGTTCCAACAGGGTATAGATTTATATCACTTATAGATTTTATAGTTAGTTAATACTTATCATTTAATCCGAAGCGTTTGGTACACTACTTGACTTTTAGGGCTTCATAATTGATTGAAATGTTAATGAAACATTATTAGTTGGTTTTAATGATCTTGAATAAGATTATGATTTTGGATATGATAATTGATAAGTCAATTAAAATAACAAATTCATACCTATTTGTATTGGTTTCTAATAAGTTGATGATTATGATTTTTTTAACGATTTATAGTTTTATAAAATGTCCTTTTATCTACAACAATAAAAAATAAGCATATTGTTGATTAGATTGAGAATTATAAGTTTAAATGCAATATTATGTAGGATCGCATGATTCTACAATTCGATCGGATCCTGCCAAGCCATTCACATCAAAATAAAATAATGATTTTAACAACACTGGCTGTTGTCAAATAATTGACAAGTGCGTACTAGAAACTATAGAATCATGAACTTAAGCTAACTTGTAAAATGCGATTTAGAACATAATTGTAACATAATCATGAATTAAACCAAGTTGTCTCGAAATGTCCAGGAATAAACTGGCTTAACCCATTCAAATTGAACTCAGCCCAAAGTCGAGTCAAACCCAAAATAAACCGTCTTAATTAACTCGTTTAAACCCGAACCGTTCAAACCCGTATCGAATCCAAATCAAACCGATTAAGTAAATAACCGATTGAACTCGATCAGATTATTAACCCAAAACCGAATCAAACCGATCCGAAAATAATTAACAACCGATTTCAACCCGACTTGACAGTACCGAATATCTTAGTACTGAACCGAACATGTACCACCAACCCGAATTGACACCCCAACTAATGAGACAAATCTAACCAAATTACATATGAGATATGACTATAATTTTTTTTCTTACAGATAAACATAACCAATATATATGGATTGAGCACCAAAAAATGAAGAAAGTAGTTAGGTTAAGGACTACAAATCAATTATAATAATTGAAAATCATTTCTATTTACAAACCTTAGTATGAGTATATATAACATTTAAAAAAAATTATTTAGTATGATAATGAGACAAGATAATACACATAAATTTAGATATTTCGATATAAAACATTTTAAGTCAAAATTATGGAAGTTGATATTTGATAATACACTTTGAAACAAATAAACAATATTTCTCATATGATAAATTTATACTCCTATATAAATTACAAATTTAAGTCAAAATTTTCTAAGTTTGAGGAAGTAAGAATTAACAACTGCCAATAATGTTAGGACTTTTTGAAATGATTGGCTGCAAAAGAGTCAACTATTAGTAAGATGCACCCAACAACATAAACTAAAACGGGTATTCTTGGGCCAAGGCGCATATAATGACATAAATAACATTAGAAAATGACGACTCATAAGTCAAAATTTTGATATTCGTATTTTACTTAGATAAAGATCTTTTGATTACGTAGATAAAGGAATAACAATAAGTTAAAAAAAAGAGAGAAATACTAATAGAGACATGGATTATATTAAATAATTAAAATTGACTCATGTTGTTGAATAAGTAATAAAAAAATATTTCTTTTTCATTGACATAAAAGAAATAAAGTAGAAAGTTAAATAAACTTAATAAATATGTTTAACAGAATGAAGGAGAGCATTTTCTGTAATGGTGAAGTATGTTTTCAACTTTTATAATGCGTATTATTTTCTCTTCAAAATAAATTGATAAAACTTTGAAAAGGAATAACAATAAATTAAAAGATATTACAACTCATGCTAAATTACTAAAGAAAAAATAAAAAATATTGTGAAATTAAAAAAATAAAATAAAATACGCATGTAATCAGAAAGCCTAAGCTTTACGATAATAAATGGTGCGTAAAATTTACGAATCACTCTCAAATGAAAAAATATTATTTCTTCGCCTTATGGGGCATATATCTCATTACCCGCCTCTTTTATATAATTCATCTCTTCCATTTGTTGTTGCAACCTTTATTTTTATCCTTGTTTTCCACTTTTTTCTTACACCCCTTCAATCTTGGTTACTTTGTAAGCTCTTACAATCGCGCGCTTTAGATTCCAAATCCAAACCCGATTTTTTTATTCATACTTTATTCCCTTTTCAATCAAGAATATAATTAGGGAACAAGGTATGCCTTTAAGGAAATGACTAAGAATTGATCTTTTTGTGATTTGGAGAAAGAAGAGATATAAGCTATTGAGGGTCTTCTTTTGTTAAAGAATTCTAATGGTGGCAATGATGGTAATAAAGGAAATGCCCTCCATCATTACGCATTTACTAAATATATACTAGAATTTTCATGAAAATAACTAATTCAATTATTTTAGTATCGTAATATTTGATAGAAACCAATTGCGATACATGGGTTTAATGTGATTGGCCCCCCAACTATTCTAATCAGTTTCTATGAGGTCACACAACAAATACAAATAGATCGGGTTTCTCTAAGCACATTTTTCCAATGGGAAGGACGACTAATAAGGAGTAGAATTGGGGTTTTATATGCTTGGTTGATTAGTGTATATAGGAGGTCGATTATGTTAAATCATATACTTGCACAATACATCAAAATAGCACAAAACCCTAATTTCCTTCTAACCCTAGCCGATTTAGAAAAGTAGTAGTGATGAGTGAATTTATGTCACTCACTTACCCCTTCTTGAGAGGGTTGCTATTTTGGCTAGTTTTTACCTCGTTTTACGTTATTCAACATCTCCTTTTATACATTATTCTATCTTAGGGGTACATTTGACCTTTTACCTCTTTTATCCCATAATTTCTCGTGTTTCTTTTACTACTATGCATGTTTCCATTTGCTTGGTGGAGGACCATAGTATGTACGAGCACAAGTGGAGTAAGGAACAAGAATAAAGAGTAGAAGATCCAAGAAGAGAGTTGATAAGGAATTCAACCAAAGGATAAGAAACCTCTCAAAAAAATTAAAGTCAAGCAACCACTTAGTTTATTTTTTGAAGAAAAATAGAGGGCACTAAGAGGGCTCTCAAAAAAGAATTTTTTTTCCTTCTAAGAGGCTGCTCAAGGGTTGTACTGAGTGGCCGCTCAATTCAATTTAAAGCAACAATTCCCCTTATGAGTTGCCGCTTAACAATCCTTTTGAGCGGCCACTCAAAACAATTTCTGGGCCGATTATGTGGTTTTCACAATTTACTCTTTTAGGGTTTGCTGAGTTACGGGGTTAGTATTAAATCAAAAAAGAAAAGAGATAAAACAAAAGAGAGCTAGTTTTTTGGATAGCATATATTGCATTAGAGAGCACTTATATACTAATCGAATTTTGTATGGTGATTGAAACTTGAAGCACGAATGTCAAGGATTGAATCTGAAACTTTTTATGAGTAATTTCTAGTCTCTTTTTTCTTTCTTATTCTTTTCTTTGTTGTTTGTTTCTCTTATTAATTTCTTGTTTTGAGTTCAATTATTTTTAACTTTTGATTTATTAGATTTATAATCTTTATTCTATTTACTTGCACTAACGATTCAATGGAGTTTTTCAAAGGAAACATGAGTTGTTAGCTTAGTTAGGGGATATGGTGAAATTCCAATCCTGAGCATGGATTAGGTTTAGAGTAGGGAGTTTAGAGTGAGATGGAGTTGAGTTGGTCATCCCAATGTTAGGTTTCATGAAGATTTAGATTTGACCATATAGGTTTTGCTCTTCATGTTCCTTAATCATATCATTCAAAAATGGTGATGAGGTAATGAGCCTAGTGTTTAGAATGGAAAAAGTTAAGCCTTTAATTCATCGTTTGGTTTGGTTTACGTTGTTAAGATTTCTGAAGATAAACAATTAGGTGAGAAATCCCAATTACAACTACATGCTGCCTAGAGGGAGAGTCAAAAGATTGAGTCTTAGTTGAACACCCTTCCCTTCAGCATAATTTCACCATAAATGGTTTAATGGTTTGGTCTAGGATCCCCAATTTTTCCTTTTTGCCTCCTAAATTCCTCTCTAGCTTATTCGTATCTGGTTAGTGTTGGATCCCGAATCCCTTAGCATTTTTCCAACCATGAATTATTCATTTTTTTTTACCTTGCATTAGTACTCGCGATTTAGATCTATCACCCTTTTTATCCATCGCTTCAAATTAGCTCGTAGTTGAGTAGCAAAAGTCAGTGTCTATAAAAGGCCATTCCCTATGGATCACGACCCTTACTTTATCTGTTACTTGTAATTGGTTATATCAAGGTTTCTGATAGTGGGGTTTGTCAATGATCAAATTATCCACTCATCAAATAACATTATTAAATAAAAAGGATCTTTCAGCCTCTTAGGGCATCCCATCATTACCCACCTCTTCTATATGAATTTATCCCTTCTATTCATTATTGTTGCAATCTTATTGTCATCCTTTTTATTAATTTCTTTCTTACATCCCATCACTTTGAATTTCAATTACTTATAGAGTTCTTATAGTTGTGCCCTTGTGATTTAAAACCCCAAGTTTGTGATTTATAATCTTATTCTCTTAGTATGGAGAACACAATAAGAGAAGCCATGAACATTATGTCTTTAAAGAAACATTCAAGAAATATTCTTTTTGATGAATTGGAGGAGAAAGAGTGAAGCTATTGAAGGTCCTCTTTTCTTAAAGAATTCTAATGATGGTTATGTGGTTGATGTTGGGCTACTTTTAAACCCAAAAAATAGAGAGAAAAATGAAAGAAAAATTGACTTTAACTAGAAGTTAGATTTTCCTTGGACCTTGTTGGCCTTACAAGCTACCTCTTCGACAATGTGCTCACAAAGCTCGATTTGTATCCCAACCTAAAAATATTTTTCTAACCTTAGGAGTCTCTTAATGGAGCAACCCAGGTTGGCCTCACAAGCAAGAGTCAATCCAAGGAACTGATGATGAATGTCAATACATTCTCTTTGAGCATGGTTACTTAATTTCTGAATCCCCAAACTTCTTCATCATCTTCATTATGCTCGATGTTGATGAGAGGCTTATCAATGAGTTGAACCTTAATGGTTAAAGCATCGATATTAATTGTGGTGCCTTGAAAGGGAAGCTTCACTTTCTAGTACAGCGAAGATGGAACAACCCCCAAATCATGAACCCACAAGCATCCAAATCATGATTTCAAGATCTTCTTACTAGAAAATTAAAGCTTTCCTTTTTTTTGAAGACTAACAAAGTCACCCTTTTCTCAATATGACCCGTGACAAGGGAAAAGCATATGGTTCTAAGAGATTTATATCTAGATTTACCATAAGCAAGGACCTCTTAAGCTGAAGGAGTGATATCCTTCTTAATTAAACCAAACTATACGGTAGAGTAAAGAGGGCACATGTGTATTGTTTAACCACTATCAACATGAGTCATTAGTATGTTCTTGTTACAAGTGATGACTTCCAATTGAAGAGACTTGTCATCTATGCTCTTTTTGGAAGGAAAATTATCATTAGTGAATGAGATTTTCATTATATCTAAGATAAGAAATAAACCAAATTATCAGGTGATGTCTTAAATAGGACATGGATTTTATTACAGCATTTAGGAGTGCATTTTTGTGCTCAACTGAAGAAGTGTTTAATTCAATGATGTTGACCTCTGCTTGGGGATTTTTGAGATACTTAGTTAGAGAGTTCTCTTCTTGAGTTAATGGATTCAAAGTTTGATTTTGAATCTTGCCATATTTGGTCATGACATTGACACTAGCGGTACTTTTAAAGTACCATTTTAAGTCATTATGTCTAATGGAGTGGCAACTTGATTAATTTCATCTATGTAGATGTATTTGACATAGCTTCCCCCAAAAAACCATTAATGCTTTCTTATAACAAGATTATTACTTTCTATGAAGGGTATGAACTAGAGTGTTCAAAGAAGATGAGATTCTAGACCATCCTCATATAAAGCAATAATGGTTAAGGGATGAGTTTGATTGCTTGGAATAGCTCTATGAGGGATTTTCATTCTTTTATCATCCACCATATCTTGGGAGCAAATATTTCAAGAGAATGTGTTCCTAGATATTATGGCTACTGCCTCAGTCAAACTTGTGATACATGTTCATGTCCCACTTGGATCCTCGTCACTCAACTAATGGATATTTGATTAGATTTGTATCAGCAAGATGACTGTCGATGGCCTCAAAATAGGTCATCCCTAAATTATAAAAGAACATATGGGAAGGGTTTAGGAAACCATCCCTATTGCTTTTTTTGGTGTTATTGTAAAAGTTACATTGAAGCCTTGGAGCTTCAAGATCCTTAGAGCTTATACTAGCCTTAGATTTCTTTCCCTTAGCTCCTTTTTTAGGAGGTTACAATAAACTTTGGGATGTCATCTCCCTCTAGTAATTGAATTAGGTCATGAACCCTCATTCCACTATGTTAAAGGACCTCCCACTCCCAAAGAGTTATTTGAAGTTTCACATTGAGGCGGTACTAGTTCATGAAGGCATTGGTGACATCCTATCATGTTCAGTTTCCTTATCCTTCATAGCATAGAACTACTTCTGGTATATTTATTATAGGGATGATAGGAAGATCACAAAGAATAGCTCAAGATCTAATCCCTTAATGGATATGGTGGCCTTGAAGTTCCTTAGATGATATCTGGGATAATATGATGACTAGAACTTGAAAACGTTATTAGTAGAGAACTTCTCAGGCAAGTTGACCTTACCCTTCATCTTTTTATTAGGTGAAGAATCAAAGTATTGGATATTGTTAGTTTAAGAATCACAACTTATTAGGACAATTGGTAGGGAATAAAGCGAATGAAATATCAAATTCAAGGTGCTGTAAATCAGCCGATTTTTTTTTTAATTCAAACTAACCTAGTAATATGCGGTAATTTAAGGGCATCACTCTTGCAAATTAATACAAAGTTGATATTAATTTTTAGCGGTTCTACCCTCAACCGCCGCATATCAATTGCTCCTTATAATAAAATAAGGCGGTTCTTTGCTTAAATTGCCACATATTAATAGAAACCTTATTAAATTTCTGGTGTTTATGCTAATATGTCTCAAGTAAACAGCTACAAATTAATTTAATTCTACCAGTGATTCCCATAATTTTCTTTGCCGTGTTAATTAATTGGCAATAGATTCTCTACTTTTGACTTATTCTAGACGAGTATTTATGTTCTCTAATGACTTTGTGAGATCGTTTATTCTAGTAGCAAGGTGGGAAACTTATTCTAGAGTTTCCATTGCCGCCATATCAAACAATTTTTTAGGGAAAGCCTCGAGAACCGATAACAACTAGCAAAACGAAAGCACAAGTCAACCTATTATTGATCTGGCGCACCAAAAGTGATGAACTCTTGAAGAAAAAAGGATAGATTTAGAAATTTAATCAAGGAATACCCTAATTCAATTCCTATAGAGAGACGAATCGATTAGTTTAAGTGTTTTGGGTTTGACATGGGAGAGAATGATGTAACAGTGTGATGCAACTACATCATCACCTCTAATGCATGATGTGACAGTCTTTGATAATTAGAAATTCTTCATATGTATGAGACAAAATCGATAGGTAAGGACTAAAAGACAAACATAACAATTTCATGCGTAAATTCAGAATTTTACCTAATAGGGATTTTTATGGAGTTCAAGGGTAATTGTGGAATTTTACAAGGTGAAGAACTTTTGTGAAGTTCAAGGGAATTTTACAAGATAAGGCTATTTGAAGAATTTTGGGGTAACGTGAGGATTTCAACAATTTTGTTGAAAAGAGGAAGACTAGTCTTTCAGTGGTGTAAAGGGGTAAATTAAGGTTTTTACCGGATTTTGGGAATTTTTAAGTGGTTAAATCTTTTGTTTTTAGTGATTATTATGGACTTCACCGATTTGAGATTTTTGAGAGGCAAGGTTAGAAATTTTAAGTGGTAAGGTTAGAATTTTACCATATAACATTTTTTTGAAGGTAAGTTAAGGATTTTTACCTTGATCAAAATGTTTGTAAATTAAGGTGGCAATAACTTTGGGTGGAAATATAGATATTTTACCAAATTTTAGAATTTTTTGAGTTTTTCGTGGTAAGGTGGGTTTTACCAAATTTGAGAATTTCGAGACTTAAAGTACTGTTCTTTTTAACAAATTTGGGATTTTTTAGATAAGGTACGATTTTTATTACCATCTTTGGATATTTTTGAAGCTTGGTTCCAAGAGGCATGGTAAGACATGACACATGCATTATGACAATGTAATGGGGTACATATGATGAGGGCATTATGGCGACATAACGACGTATAATGCGGACATTACAATGATATGACACAATTTTGACCTAGGAAAGGGAAATGTCCCCTTATTTAGTGATCAAGACTCTGAAGGATGCATGAGACTTTACATAATTTTGAGTATGTTTAGGTTTTCCCTATATTTACAAAGCTATGATCCCTTTGTTATCAAAATAACATAGAAGTATACTCAAACATGTTTGCATTGTCACTAGTATGGATAACATGAATATAAGACTTGAAGTCTCCACCTAAACCAAAGGTCTAATTTTATCGATGTAAGTATGCAACAAAAGTTGGCTAAAGATAGTCAAAGAATCCAAGATTGAGAAGATGATCCATTCCCCAAGAGCCATGGGTCGCAACTAAAGTACGCTAAGGATAGTCAAACTAAGAGAAAGATCCATTCACCTAAAGTAGTCCCTTGAAGGAGGCCAAAGTGACATGATAATCTCCATGCAAAACACCAAAAGTGCATGTCAAATGACATGGTTAATAAAACTTTGGTAAAGCCAAGGGTCAGGTCATGAGCATTGTCGGTTTTTGGTTAAACCTCCTGTCCAAGGTGTCTTAAACGTAGTAACATACATATGAGATAATGCATGGGGTGCAATTCTCCACAAGTGAAAAAACACAAGCATGATGCAAGGATACCGAACAAACACTAGTAAAATAATATTCAATTGCTGCTAGAGATTTACGCCGTAGTACCAAAAAAGCCGCAAATTAATTTCTGTTATTAATAATATGCGACTTTAGTTCCCTAGCATTGCCGCATTTTAATTCATTTACTAATAATATGCGGCATCAGTTCCCTAGCCCTACCGCATTTTGTAACATAACCTAATAATATGCGGCGTCACTACCTTAGCCTCACCGCATATTTATCAACCTAAAATAAAAAAACCCACGACCTTCAATTCTTTCCTTTTGCCTCACAATAGCACCAGCAAAACCCCGCAACCAATATATGGCGCCCCAACCCCTCAATGTGCCACCAACCCTACAACGAACGCGACCGACCCATCAAGGAATTCCTCCTCTCTCTATCATTGTGCTCCACCCGCCCCGTTCCCTACCATGTCCTCCCCCTTATTCTTCGTGCCGCCACGCCTAGGTTAGTGCACTTTTCAGACATTGTTATTTGAAGTTCAATTTGAATTACTCAATGGGGATAGATGTCTAATTTAATATAGAGGTTAGTTCGAGTAACCATAGAGATGACCATGGATGTCTATAGGCTTTAGGATGGTTAACAATAACTATACTTCATAATTACCTTCAAGAATACTCCGTAACATTCTTCCAACTGTATTTGTTATTCCTAACTTGTTCTAGTAATTGTCTTCAACTCCTATTTTTTAAAATAAATTTTCCTCCCTTAAAAGAGTTATACTTGGAATAAAAGAAGTTGAATATCTTCCTTATTAGAATAACAATAAACTTGTACATGAAGATATGCATGATGGATTGATGGAAAAGAAATATATGCGAATTGACCATAGAACTTGGGGATTACCAAAAATAATACTCAAGTGAGTAAAACATAGGCAAAGTAGAAATGCGTTATCAAATTAATTACCTATATACTTTATTAAATATGTACTCACATATTCCTAAAATATTACTCCAACCATATAACATGTTGGATCCCAAGGCTATGCTCCAAATCAAAGAATCAGTATATCAACTATTGGGTCAAATAGGAGCGGTTTTGGATTGAAAATTCTCTTAACAATTCATTACATCAATTTGAGTCAATATAGGTAAGATTCATAACTGGGACCATATGTCATAAGTTAGTGTCATATGCTCTTATTTTGAATCAAACTACCAAGATCTTTAAACCTAGAAAATATGTTTGATCATACAACTTTGGGTGGAAAATGGTGTTTTGAACTTTACTTTTGAAATATATTGTATTTTATATATACTTTAATGATATGGTAATCAATCTTAGGTATGCAAAGGATTCAACGAGAATCCCTTCGTCACTGAAGATATGTGGTTCGCAACAAATTGGCCAAGTATTAGACAAATAACTTTTTTTAGATTATGCAACTCACTTTTTGTGTATTTTCAGGATGATAACATTGTAGTTTTTTTGTACATTTTGTTTATTTATTAGGTCGTAATTTTGATGTTACTTAATGGGTGATTTATTACCCTATTAGTATATAAATAAATTTCAAATCATCATATGTATATATACTTTTGTTGGTAATTGCAAATGTAATAGCATATTTTTGTACCATTAGAATTGTATAGCAGGTTTTAAAAATGAAGTTGTGTATATACCTTGGGCATAGTAGAGACTAAATAAAAGCATACAAAAAAAACTTAACCTATATGCGGCGGGTCTCAGAGACACCCGCCGCTTATTAATAGGTTTGTAGCATATAATATTTACTAAAATAGATTAATATGCATTCCATGAACCGCCGCATTTTAATAAGTAATATGTGGCGTATTTTTCTACACCCGCTGCATATTAATACTAGTTTGTGGCGTATTTTGTACGCCTAAATTAAATTGATCAATTTGTTGTCATCCTAAATGCTACTAGCCTTTTGACACCGCATATAGTACAAAAAAAACCGCAGCATATTTATTAATTTCTACTAGTGAAAATCTCAATCAAATTTTCAAGCATATCAAATGAAATCTTTTAAATTTCTCATTCATGTGATACCGAAAAGATGGACAACAATTATCCCTAATAGAGTCGCTAAAATAATCTAGTTTCAAGGACACATTTTACTTGGATTTTAACATCATTGATTGTAAATGTAAAAGAATTTCTCAAAATTTTGATCATGATATGAATGTGAAAATGAGATTTTGGACAACTCTTAGATAAATCATTCAAGATTGACTAGTAGCCAAGGTTTGCTAACAAAAAGTTGATAAATTGGTTAGGCCTAGTAGATGTGAAGATTTATCAACTTCCAAATCATTCTAAGCCTCTAGAACAACTGAGCGGAACATTTGAAAACTTTGTCAAACTCAAAAACAGTCATGGTATATCCTAAAAAAAATTGTCACAACTATAGGGTGGTACCAAGACCAACTTGAATACCCAATTTGCAGTAGGATGGTACATCCAAAATAATCAAAGTAACCAAATCTCAATAGAGTGGTACTCTTATAACAACCAGAAAAGAGTTTTTATGATCAAGGTAAACATTCAAAGTAATCTAAAGTCCATGGACTTCAATCCCCAGTTGGGTTGTTAGAAAAAACAAATGTCAGTGAAGAGTCAAAATTTGCAATTTGCCCAACATAATTAAAATCCCTAGCTATTAAAAGACGAATTCATAAATTTTTAAAGAAGAAAAAACAATTTACAAATTGACCTTAGTTGAAAGTAAAATTCACACATTTCAACCAACAGATAAGCCTAAATCCACATGATTTAACAAGAAAAATCAAAGTTTACAAACTTTAATCCCCAATGAGCAATTGCAATCAAATTTATGGATTTTAATAGACAGTAATATTTACAAATGAAGAATAAAATTTCACATATTTTGCATGAAACCCCAATTAAATTGGTGAATCCTTCGATAATTTTTTCTTACATCTTCATAGAGATTAAGTAATTCACCATAACGCCTCAAGATCAAACATGATTAAGTTTAGGGCATATGTACAATCAAACCACATTTCACAAATTCTTAACCAAACTTTGAATTCATGACTTACACCACTACCAAACATCAACAAGCAATAACAAGCATGATCAAGCAAAAATAAGACAAAAAATGCCATGCATTGGCCATGAGCATCAACTATCCATGGGCATGTATTTCACTCAAAAATTGTCTGCGTGTAAAATCTTACCTACATATCTACATATATATGGCAAGAAATGCAAGAAATTAATTGTGCTAAATTAAGTAAATATCAAAAATCCCCAATTTCATTTTTTTAGATTCATAAATAGAAATTGAGCTTAAAACTCAAGGAAGATTAAGAAACTTATTGAAATTGCAAATGGATGGTGTAGAAAGACATGGCTACCGAACCGGGTAAAACTTTGGGAGTGATTTTTGAGAGAATTGTGTTCAAAACTATCGATCTCGTCGAAGCTACTAGGTTTAAATACCTCAAGGTTGAGCGTCGAATGATGAGAAATTAACGTTTACCATTGAAATCCAGATTTAGACGCTGGGCCTATGCATTACACACGACAACCTAAGTGTCACACGTGGCATTCAATTTGCCTGATTTAACCATTGCATCAATCATTCAAAAGATTCCTTAATCTTTCGCTCCCAAAAGCACGCGTGAAAGCTAATGAGAATTTAAAAGCTTTGGAAATTGACTATTTTTACCCTAATTCTTATATGGGTATTCCGACCATACTACTAAAAATCCCAAAAAGTCAAGAAGATTCCGCATAACGAAATATCCAACTAAATTATTCATAGTCGAGACATGTCCCTAGACACTATAATCCAAAAATCCCTGTGAAGCTACTCTAGATAACATACTCTGAAAACATAATTGAAAATCTTCGACAATCCACTTTGGGTTTTATCCTTTGAAGTTTTGATCCTTAACAAGGTCATGATTAGAGGAGTCTTTAGAAGTAGCAATTTTCCCAACTTGATTGTTTTGGAAGACATCCTTTGAAATCGTGAAAAAGAATTTCCCATAGTGTTATCCTCTGAAACTAAAGCTCAAACTTGTAAGCAAGGTATCCAAAGAGTTGGAAAGTGAAAAACAAAATCCCCAAACAAAACTACTTAGGGATATGTCCCCTGAAGTTTTAATCAAACACCCTAGTGATCCTACCCTTTTTCCCCATGGAGTCCATCTCAAAAAATGAAAAATGTCCTTTGAAATTATCCGAATTCCCCATTAGACTATGTGATGTGAGGCACCCTCGAAAACTTCTTGAAAGCATCCCCAATAGAATTTCACTGGGAATTACAAAAATCCCTAAATGAGGTTCATGAATCACCAACATCCCCATAGGATCCAAGAGCAACTCCCTCTAAAAACTCACAATTCTCCTCAAGTCGAGTTAAGATAGATTTCCCAAATAGTGTTAGCTAGAAGGCTAGGAGATATTACCTAAAGGCATTCCTCAATGGAAAAGTTAGCCGAAATCAGAGAATGGCTGTCAGATTCCCCAACCGAAAGTGGGAGACATCCCTATAAAATATCAATGCCTCTCAATTAATTCTCATGTAGAAAGAGTTAGGGCACAGTCCCCCTAACAACCTTGAGTCGAACGGATTAGAAATAGGCTTGCCTCTGACGCACTAGGTCGAAGAGTAGGGTTTTTTGCAACTAATTGATTTGTTTTGCTTAACTTTTTAGTGTTCCTTCAAAATCGGGTATAGAACTTATTTAGCCCTTCTTGCATTTTTCAATTAAATAAAGGTACATCCTCATGAATCATTCATGAAAAACAAAAAATTATGCGACAACAAGCAACACACATTTTCTTATGACAAAATCTTAGAGATGCCAAAAGATTTTAAAAATTATTTAGCCTAACTTTTTCACAAGTGCTCTATCAAATCATATTTAAGAGAATGATGAGTTCAGTTATCACTCAGAATGTTTCTTTTCTCCAAGTATTAGTTGATGTCTATTGAAATTCTAGTCTTTAATTTGAAGATTTCATTACCATTCATGATAGCACTTGAACTCGATTTATTCCTACATCGTGGACGTCACAAAGGATGATCTTCTTCATATTATGTATTCATTGTTCATCCTCAACTATAACGTTATGAATAATGATACAAGCCCATAATATTAGGTAATATATCTTCATCTTAAGCAAGAGCTATTTTTATGAACCTTTCTTGTATCACTTTAAATGCAGGTTCAACATCCTTATGCTCACTATCTTGGCAATTTGCAAAATGTTTTTGCTTAGAAGTTTAAGCATAGGTAAATCCTTGTACAAAAGTAGCCCAAGTTAGATAAATACCATCTTTTAGGTAATACACCAAGTTGTATTCATAGCCATTGACAGGGAGTTAGCCAACCTTACAAAACATCCACTAAAAATAAGACAACGGTAAAGAACATTAAAGTTATATAGGAGCTGGGAATGCCATAAAAAGAATGTCAAAATCCATAAATATTCATCTTCAATAGCTTACAGAATGAGAATGAAAATGGAAAATATCAAAGTATGGATTATGATAATATACAAAAATAAGCCTTCAGACAACACGTGGATAAATCATTTAAGGCTGATCACTACCCAAGTTTTCTCATAAAAGTTTGATGGTTTAATTGAGTTAGTAGAAATGAAGATGTTCATCTTCTACGTCATAGATTAATGTACGTAAAATAAGAAAGAAAAAGTACATAAATAAATAAGCAAGACATAAATAAAATGCAAGGGAAAAGGGTTTGGAACTTGATTAAGAATGCAGGCGCCACTTTTTAAAGGTTAGTAGATCATATCTTTGGTGGCCATAAGGGCAGATTCATCAAAATTTATGTGGATGACTCTATAATTAAGAGTAAAACTCAAGTAGGCCACAAAAGAGATATAAGAGATATGTTTGAAAACGTCGACATATATGGCATGAAGTTGACTCCAAAGAAGTGTATCTTTAGAGTCAAGTTAGGCAAATTCCTAGGCTTTATAGTAAGCAAAAGAGGAATAGATATCAATCTTAACAAAGTTAAGGTTGCATTTGAATGAGCAAAACCCAAGTCAATAAAAAAAATTCAAAGGTTGGCTGGAGAATGATTGCACTATCCAAAATTATCTTTAAGTATGGCTAGAAGACTATGTCATTCTCCAAATATTTAAAAGGAATTGCAAGTAGGTTAGCAAAACAAAAGGATGTATTGCAAAAGTTGAGAGAACACATACGCAAGCTACCTACATTAGTCATTCTAACCTAGTTCACATTTTAATACTCTACATTGCAGTCAGTCCAATGGTGGTAAGTGTAGTCCTTCTGAAAAATGAGGGAGACACACAGCAACCCATTTATTTTATCAGCCACACTTTGACTAGGCCTTAAACTAGACATTTAAGGATAGAGAAGGCAGCCTATTGTCACGGATCGTGCTTAGCTCCCTACCCATGGGCGTGCATCGTTGGGCAACGATGTGATAAGGGTCCCTCGGGGGTACCCTAGCTACTAGGCAACAGCCTTCCCCCCTATAGAGGCTTATTTAGCAGATCTTAGCTGCTTTAAGGATACCCTTAAATAACATTAACATAATAATGGAGGATCCAGAGATCCAAATGATATTGGATCGGGCTATACCTTTGTGAACCCCCCTAAAATGAATAGAAGAAGGGTTGGGACGTGTTACATTCTTTTGGAAGACTTCAGAAGGTTTTGGAACGTCTTAGGGAAGCTTCATGCCCTCCAAAAGGCTCTAGGCTTGTGGAGAAGTCTTTATGTAAATATCTTGTACATAAGAAAGGTGTAGAACATTATAGAGCATCTTATATAGAGCACAAGTGTGTAGAGGAGTGAAGAAGTCTCTAGAATTCGTACATTCTAGATTTAGGTAAGGAGGCCTATAAATAGGGCACTCCCCCTTCATTTTTGCAACAACCTCAAGCCTTGTACTTTCTCTTTCTAAAATCAGTCAAAGCTTTCCTTCCAACACTCTTTCTCTCTCTAAAGATCTTCCTCCTTACTTAGCTCACTTCGTAACTCAACTTGCCTAGTACATCGGGGATTATCCAGGTGTCGCGCTCATACAACTTGGGTAAAATAGTCAACACGTGATAAGTGGTATCAGAGCAGCAACGTTCCAAGGGAGGACGCTCGATGTTGTTGAGAGTATTAGCCATTCTACTACGAGCATTAAGTAAGGAAATATTGTGGGCACACGTAATGGCCAAAGAGAAGGAGGTCCAGGTCAGCCACATAGCTGAAGAGGAATAAGTGTCGGTGGAAACAACCACGGGCAAGCCTAAGGGAAAGAAGAACCGTGGTGAGCCCTCCGGTCCTACCGAAGGCTCACTCGCCATGGAGGCTTTAAAAGATGCGGCTAAGGCCTTGTTGGGAGTTGGGGAACTTAGGGATGATTTGTGGGACACGGATAGTGTTGCTAGGGAAGCACTATCCTTGGCCTAAGAATTCACCTAAGGGATGTCTGCAGCCCTCAACGAGGTTAAGGAATCTCTTAGGGCATCCCATTTAGAAGAGATTGCAAGGCAACGTGATGAGGTTGTCAAATCACTCCGCACTAAGATCAAGGCATTGAAGGAAGAGTTAAAATTGTGTAAGGCGGCGATAGCCGGGGGAGCTATTCGTGAAGGACCAATGGTGAAGTTCCCTAAGCCGCCTAAGTACCAAGGGAAGCGAGATGCTAGAGAAATCGACAACTTCCTTTGGAGCATCAAAAAGTACTTTGATGCGCTGCGCTTGGAAGATGGGGCTTCCAAGATCAACAACGCCACTATGTATCTTGCCGACGATACTATGCTATGGTGGAGGAGAAGGAAGGCAGATGCCAAGAGGGGTCTTTTCTCGTTCAACACTTAGGACGAGTTTAAGGCTGATTTCAAGAAACATTTCTACCTAAATAATGCGAAGGAAATTGCCCATCGAAAGTTACGTGTGCTACAGCACACAAGGAGCATCAAAGAGTACATAAGACAATTTTCAACGCTTATGCTAGAGGTAGATGATAACCGACTTTTAGGTCGTTAACTAAAAGACTAGTTATGCAAACAAAATTTATACCAACCTACGAACTATACGAGTAAAGTGGAGTAGGAGGTCGAACCACGAGGACAAAGGATATCAAGACTTAAGTTCTTAACACAACTGGACTATTTGGATTTGGAAATAACTAAACTAATAAAGAGAATATAGATGACGATAAATCACGAAGTAAATCAAATAGAGAAAAACGGGGATAAGATTAAATTCACCCTAGGAATGAAGCTTTCAAAACCGAACATGAGAGGTTAGAGAAAATCTGATAACAACTAGCATGGACCCCCAAGAATACGAGAGGAAGTTGGTAATACCACAAATCATAACGAACGACCTATAATCGCCCTATGTCTCCAAAGGAGTGGCAGGACAAGATTCGCATCGGATTCCGAAACTACTTATTATCATCATTCCTATAACTGTAAGCAATAAAGATCATAGCTTTTCCTAGGGTTTCACCAATCAAATCAGAAATTATGCTAATAAATGATAAACACAGAACTAAACATGCAATGAAATAAAGCGAATGAATTAAAAGCATAGGAATAGATTAGAACTCACAAAAGCTTCAATGTATTATCCACGAACAAAATTTGAATGACAAAATCCAGAACTCGGAGTACAAACGTTGAGAAAACTGAAAACCGAAAGCTAAAACTAAAAGAATTTGGAGGCTAAACAAAAGTAAAAGTGCATAAAAATATAAAAACTTAGCTGCCCCTCCTCTCATCAGAGGGAGGGGTATTTATAACAAAACATGAAAGACCTATGAAAACCCTAAAATGCATATGGGCCGGCCCTAAAAAGAAGTAGTTATTCCGGAGAAAACACTGTCATTCGACCGAATTCAAGTCTCATTCGCCCAAATACAGCTCCATTCGCCCGAATGCACTTCTATTCGCCCATTCCAAAGGCTCCAAAGAATCCATCTCTAACCACCATTCGCCCGAATGTATGGTCTCATTCAGCCGAATGGAAGCTCATTCGTCCGAATGAGTTCCATTCGGCCTTCCCAGTGGCAAGGATTAAAATGCTCTGAAGTTTGCCTTGCATTCGACCGAATGTGTCTCAAATTCGGTCGAATCTGCACCATTCAACTGAATGTGTCTCAGATTCGGTCGAATCTGAGACCATTCATTCCTCTTTTCACTTACTCCGTGTTATCTTCACGAGTGACATGAAATGTTTGCCAAAGCTATGATATACGTGTCAAAGGCTCGAATGCATCGCATTTCACCTCGAAATCATCAAAAATACCTAAAATGAACTTAAGACAACTCGAAGAAAAGATCAAGGTGAAATCAAGCATAATATGCATAAAACCAATATAAAACTACGAGACTTGACCCTAAAATGAGGTAGTAAACGTGCTCTAAAACGAGCACATCAGTAGACGATCTACCAGAGCCTACCCTCCTCCTCTACTTCATTGATGATCTCCAAAAGTGGGCCGCTATAGAGCCAAAACGACGCAACATTCAAACCCTTTCGGAGGCTATCTCACCGGTGGAATCCTTGATCGAGTTCATGGGAAACTCGAGAAGGGATAAAGGCAAAGAGATCATTAAGGATGATGATAAAAGTAGCGACAAGGATGGGTCTCATCAACCTAGGGCTAAACCAGTGGCTCATGGCAAGGACCTTGCCCAGTCCAAGGAGGAAAGTCGTAGAGGGGCTAGAAGACCATTGGAGTGCTTCTTGTGTGAAGGCCCAAACTTGGCGAGGGTCTTCCCGGTGCGGCAAAAGCTAACTGCCATGATTGCCACAATGGAGGAGCCATATATAAGACTTGGCACAATGGCCTTAAATTAGAGTGCCAAGCTCGCATCTGTTAGGCTGCTAAATACAAGGGTCGTAGGCGCTGGCGACAGGCCTAGGGAAGAGGAATCAGCGTCAAAACAAGTCGGGGTCACTAACGAAGGGCCAAGAGATAAGGCATCAGTGACAACTCAAGGGATGAGCATCAAGAAAAAGGGAAGCCTGATGGTCGTAAATGGGGAGGTAAACGAGTCGGATGCCAAGGTACTAGTGGACACCGGGGCGTCGCACAACTTCCTTACGCTGAGGGCAGCGAGGGACTTGGCTATCCGGTTCACCAAATGCGATAGCGAGATGAAAGCCATCAACTCAAGTGCCACGCCAGTGTATGGGAGAGCGTGGATCGTCCCTCTTTGCTTGGGGAAATGTAAGGGAAAAGTCGGCTTCTTGGTGGTCGCCGAGGACGTTGTATTGGGCATGGAGTTCATCAACGACGTTCATCCATTCGGAGTGGGTGATGGTGTGCTAACAATCACGCATAAAGGGTGCGAGTACAAGATCCGTCTCACACAAAGCAAGGATGATGGAGCCAAGATCTCATCCTGAGGGGCTGGTCGATGCTCATCCTTAAGCGTCAACATTCGATCCGAGGAAGGGTCGAGAAATCGGTGCCTAGGATAAGGCATCATGGGATAATCCATGGTAGGGTCATCAAAGATAGGCGTGCAGCGGAGACAAGGCGTCTAGGGTTGAAGTCGACAAAAGGCGACAGGGGAAATTCATCTTTTCACACCGCAAGCACAATCTTGACGAGGACGTTAAGAAATCGAGTGGGGGAGAATGTCACTAATTGTGCTTAGCTCCCTGCCCTTGGGCGTGCATCGTTGGGCAGCGATGTGATAAGGGTCCCTTGGGGGTGCCCTACCTACTAGGCAACAACCTTTCCCTATAGAGGCATATTTAGCAGATCCTAGTTATCTTAAGGATACCCTCAAATGATAGTAACATAATAATAGAGGATCCAAAGATCCAAATGACATCGAATTGGGCTATAACTTTATTGACCCTCCTAAAAATGGATAGAAGAAGGGTTGGGACGTGTTACTTTCTTTTCGAAGACTCCGGAAGGCTATAGGCTTGTGGAGAAGTCTCTATGTAAATATCTTGTACATAGGAAGGGTGTAGAACATTCTAGAGCATCTTATATAGACCACAAGTGTATAGAGGAGTGGAAAAGACTCTAGAATTAGGACATTCTAGATTTAGGCAAAGAGGCCTATAAATAGGGCACTCCCCCTTTATTTTTGCAACAACCTCAAGCCTTATACTTTCTCTCTCTAAAAGCAATCAAAGCTTTCCTTCCAACACACTTTCTCTCTCTAATGATCTTTCTCCTTACTTAGCTCACTCCATAGCTCAACTTGCCTAGTACATTAGGGATTAGCCTTGCTAGTGCCACGACGTGACTGTGATGCTAGATACCGAGTGCATACGGCTTGGGTAAAATAGGCGGCATGTGACACTATGCCATCATAATGGCAGCTAGAAAGTTAAGGCCATACTTGGATGCATATCAAATAATGGTTCGAATACTCAAGTCATGGGATAAATCATTGACAGATATGGATAAGTCTAGGAGGTTGGCTAATTGGGCCATTGAGTTGACGAGTTATGGAATCAAGTACCAACCTCAGATTGCCATTTAAGCATAGGGCCTAGTGGATTTCTTAGTTAAATGTCTTACAATGAAGAACTTGATGAGTTAGTTGATGTCAGGCAGTTGTTCACAAACGGGTCTGTAACATCAAAAGGGTTTGGAGCAAGGATAGACATCATTTTCCCCATAGGGTAAAGTTGTAGAGAACACAAATTTTTGTTCAAGGAATGAAATAGCTATTACTAGACTACAACTATGTCAGATGCTTGAAGCAAAGAATGTGATACTTTAAACTGATTCACAACTTATTGTAAACTAGTTTCAAGGGGAGTACGAGGCTAAAGAACCCTCTATGGTCTATCTAATACTTGGTAAAACTTAAGGTCTTGACTACAAACTTAGAAAGTTTTCAAAGCAAGTTGATGCTAAGTACACAGAACTCTCAAGCAGACACTATCTAAATTGAGAAGCTCAAGCCTATAAGAATTAAACAAGCATATGTTAGTTGAAGTGAGAACAACAAGATCTATTGAAGAAGATATAATAACTGTTAGGATTGAGAATTTTCCATCATCAATGGATAAAATTATTGCATATAAGCTTAAAGAGGAATTGAGATCAGATCAAGCCAAAGCTAGGAAGGTTAAGTTAACCTCAGCTAATTACTAGGTCTGCTGAAAATTATTTGTCTTTGCCTCTTCTCAAATGCATTAACTCTGGAAATGCTGAGTATATACTAAGAAGAATTCATTTGGTTCTATGTGGTCATCACCACAAAGGCACTTAGAGAAGGCTATTATCAGTTAACAATCAAGGTAGACACTAAGGCTCTAGTGTGAAAAATGTGAGAAGTGTCAAAAGCTCGCTCTAGTGATAAAGTAACCATCAGTGGACTTGTAGCATATTTACATTCCCATCCCTTTTGCACAATGGGGATTAGACATTTTAAGACCATTTACCTAAGCCAAATATTAAAATAAGTACTTGATAGTGGGTGTGGATCATTTCACAAAGTGAATAAAGCTGAAATCTTACTAATATTACAGCAACTAGTGTAACGAAGTTTATCTGCAAAAACATCATCACAAGATATGGCCTACCTAGTGCCTTGGTCCTAGATAATACAAGTATGCCTCTACAGGCTAGTTAGTTGAATTTGGGATTAAATATGCATATCCACAATGCAAAGACCAAGTAGAGCGACAAACAAGTAGATTTTACAAGGGTGAAAAGGCTAGACGAACAAAAGACCAAGTGGTTAGAGGAACTTCCCCTGACACTTTAGTCACCTCAAACCATAGTGAAGGAATCAACAAGCCAGACACCCTTCCATTTGGTGTATGGGTCTGAGGTAGTAATGTCCGTTTAAATCAGGAAAAAGTGTATGTGTGCGTTACTTGTACAAGCCTAACGAATAAGCCATGAAATTGAGTTTAGACCTGCTCGATGAAAGCATAGATGAAGCCAGATTCAAGATGACAGCTTACAAAGCAATGATTTGTAGGCAATATAATAGGAAGGTTAAATACAAGTCGCTAAAGGTTGAAGATCTAGTCCTAAGAAATACGACTGCAGTCCAAAAGGAAATAATTCATGGCAAGTTATTAGCTTAAGTGGAAGACCCATATCAAATTGTAGATGAACAATAGCTAGGTACATACAAGATAAAAACTTTAGATGAGGTAGACATACAAAGAAACTGTTATGCCATGATGCTAAATAAATATTTTGTATAAAATTGATGTAATCCCCTATCAAAAGATATGAATAAAAACCATTGAGTCATGTTTTGTAAATATCAACTTTTGTCTAATTTTACAAGCAATTTTAGTATAAGGCAAAAACCAACCATCGGTTACATCTAAGGACAAGCCTGATGAAGGGTGGCCACATAGTCTAAGCCTGAACAAGGCCAGGAGACGAATTGTCTTAAAAAGCCAGCCATCGACTAGGTCCTACAACAAGCCTGATGGAGAATGGTAGTATAGTTAAGCCTAAACAAGGATAGGAGACAAATTGTCTAATAAAGTTAGCCATCGGCTAGATCCTAAGACGAGCTTGATGGAGGGTGGTAGGGTAGTCTAAGCCTAAACAAGGCTAGGAGACAAACTGTCTAAAAAAGCCAGCCATCGGCTAGGTCCTAGGACCAGCATGATGGTGGGTGGCAGCATAGTCTAAGACTGAACAAGCTTAAGAGACGAATTGTCTGGAAAAGATAACCATCAGCTAGGTCTTAGGACAAGCCTGATGGATAGTGGCATCATAGTATAAGCCTAACAAGGTTAGGAGACAAACTGTTTAAAATCCAACCATCAGCCAGGCTTGACGAGGGTGGCAAATTTAGTCTAAACTGAAGGGTTAAAAGACGAATTGCTAATAAAGCTAGTAAACAAAGTGAAAGATAATTTCGTTCCTACACCAATAAGTACGTGCCCCCACCACTAAATTTCAATAAGCAATGCTTTTTTATCACAAGTTTACAAACAAGCATTTCTGGAGTTGTAAACTGTTGAAAAATGTACCTGTTTTACAAACAAGCAGCTTTTCATCATTTGAATAAGGAATTAAGGATGCAGGTACAAAGAATTATTTGATCAAAAGGTGTGAGGTCTTTCCAATGACAAATTTGTTCTGTAAATATTGTAAATTGGCTGGAAGCTTTCCACATACGTCAAATCCTGTACCAGGAATGGATCAAGGTCAGAACATAGTGGCATAATAAGAAAATAAACAAAAAGAACAAGAATCGATTGAATTTTTTTTTGAAAAAAAAAATATCAAGCAGATGGAGAACCTCAGCTAAAATTATGATATGTAGTAAATATAAAGGATGAAGTGAAAAAAATTTAATACTCCGTATAGGTAGAAATGACTAACTACATCCTTACCATATTCTTAATTAAAATAAAAATCTGCATGGTCAGTGAAGTTATTTCAGTTCTGTGGTTTAGGTAGCTGTTTGCGAATCTGGAAAAGACCACCTTTGCCTTGGTCTTTGGCCAATTGCTCTAACTCTTCAAACTTCTGTTTGAGAGCCTCAATTTCTTTAGACAAATCTTCATCTCGCTGTCTCAATGCCTAAAGAAGAAGAAATTGAAATCATAAATTTATTAGTCAAGAATAAAGCAGAATGAGAGAGCAAAAAAAAGCAAGCAACAGACGGAACAAAACACTTTTCTGTAAGCTTATTATCAAGTAATATTTTTGGTATCATGTACATAGTCTTTACTGTTGAGTACCAGTTGCTCATGAGTAAATGAATCAAAAATACCATGGAGATATTACTAAGAAAGCGTTCCACTAAACATACATGTTTTGCTCAGTCTTTATCCTATATTGCTATTGGGACTGATGTCCATAGGAAAGTGACGAGAAAGCTAGTTAGGTCCCAGAAGAAGGAAGAAAGATTGAGTCATCTGAATTACAATTATATAATTGGAGTCTCAAGATGAAGCGGAAGGGAGAATAAATAGACACTTTGTAGTATTACATATTTATTAATGTTGGATGATATTTTAAACAAAAAAAAAATGGTATTTCCATGTGTCAACCATTGCTTGGCAAAACTCATCTGGCCATTCCTCCTAACGCCTATAATTGTTTGGTGAAAGCCCACAAAATGCAAAATGCTGGCTCAACATGAAAGACCTGGTATTTAGATCATGTGAATTTTCTCCTCCTTCAATTAGCAGATGAACAAGCAGAAAATTTTTGAAAACCCCAAAAATTTTCCAAATAATGAAGGATGTATGACAAATTCACACTAGTAAAAAAAATTTTGATATTACACTTCAAAGCAACCAGAATTCTAGCTCCTCCAAGTGCCCGCTAACATATCAACATCCAAACATCAATATTATGATTAAATTAAGCCAATAAGGATATTCTGGTCTTGGGCTTAGGCATGTGGACTACATTTCTAACTCTCAAAAATCCTTAATAATAGCAATAAACTTCATAATCCACATTTGACTTGATTAAGCCTTTGACATCTTTAGCCATGCAACTCAAGCTGCAGCTTGCTCATCAAATTTCCGTTATCATTTGTACTTCACGACAATACTGACAATCAATTAAACATGCAAATCTGAATTTCATTTCAAAAGCCAAAGCTCTGTGCAAGGGCATCCGCATCAGAAAGGACTGTAATTTTTTCCGTAGGCACAAGAAAGTAACTATAATAACTGAAATTAATACGGAGTATTAGAGAGACTTATTTTTTTTCATTGTACGTAAATTCCTTACAAGAGGTAGAAAACTGTGCAACACCTATAGTAGTGTCCTGGATCAACCAACGTCTGACCATTTCACTTTTTTCTTGAGAACTGACATTCGCTTGACCAAAAATTGGTTGATAAAGCACACAGTTGTAGGTGTTACACAGTTTGTACTGCTTATTGGGAGTTTTTGTACGACAAAAAATTTATAGTTGTTTTCTTGTATTCTGTAATAATATAGTTATTGTAATCTCTTTCTTATCCCTAAACTATTTACTTAAAGACATCTAGAGAAAAAACACTTTCCCTCCATAATGCCCAAGTAAATATGGTAAATTTTTTGTTTTCTAGTAATAGCACAAGCTGAAAGTTTCTAACAAAATCTAATATTTTGTTTTTTATAAACATATTATCCAAAAGTTTCCTATATTTTTTTCATTTTTTTACTAGGAAAGTTTAAATAAAATTTACTAGGATCTAATCAATCCCAATTGATTTTTTTTTCTAACTCTTTTGACAGCTTCAACTATGAATTCTTCCTAAAGACCTTACTCCCTTTTTGGCGGGAAGGAATAATAAGGAAAAGAATAAAAAGAACCCATGTTTTATTCCAAAAATCACATAGGACTTGATAGGAAGAGAAAGGAAAGCTCCTTCACTAAATATTCATTTTCCTTTCCTCCTAAAATTGGAGGAATTTGGTAGGAAAGAAAACAAAAGAAAACAACTATATTTCCTTTCTATTCCCTTCAATTCCTCCCAATAACCAAACATAAGAAATTTATATTTCCTTCTTCTCTTTTCTCTTATCTTCCCTTTCCTTCCCTACACTTTACTAATTTTGAACCAAACAAGTGATTTTTTTAATTCATTTCCACCAATTTTTTCTCTTAAAATATTCGGTATAAAAGTTGCTTCTTCAACTTCTAGGCTTTCTTTAAGTTCGCTAGCAAAGAAAGATTTAGAGATTGTTGGAATAATATTGATCTAATTTATCAATAACTTAACATCTTTGTTATAAGTGAATGTCACGTGAAGTTGTGGTATATGAAAAATTAAAGTTATTTATTTTATTCATTTATGTTATTTAGTTCAAACTTATAAAATAAGCAAAGGTGATGCAACATTGTTACCAAACCCAATGCTTGTGTAATTTTTCTAATGTCACCAAAAAAGTGGATTTCAACCACTATTTTTTTTATCTGAACCTTTAACCATCTTGGTGTAAGTACTGAAACATGAGGCCACCTATCTTTAATTTCTTAATAACTAAAGCCACTAAACTGAAAATAAATTCTTTTACTATAGACTGTGTTACATGGACCTAACATCTTGTGTGATCATTCAACGGCAGCTGAGATAATAGGACTCCAAACTGCCATCAGATGGCATCAGAATCTACATCTTAACATGCCCACTATAGCGACAGACCAAAATCAAGTTCTGATCCATGGAGAATGTTTTTTTGTATTTTTGGGAAGTTGAAAGTTATTTTCAAAAGTTGAGTCTGTAATACAGAGGCTGCAAGGAAAGGAGGGAAAGGAAAGGCGGGGACAGTTCCAATGTAGAGGAGACTGTCTTTTTGCACTTCCTCCCATCATGGTTCAGGATTTAATTTTGCAAGATTCTATGGCTGTAGAATCTATTGTATGTAATTCTCATCTTTTAGTCCATCATTTCCGTAGGGGCATACCCACAAACAATGGTGTAACTCTAACTTTTGAACTCTTTTATTATATGATGTCCTTCAATTACTTAAAAGAAAATATCACTTTTACTCTCGTGAACTAGACTCCTTGGACTCTCTATTATCTATCTCATCGTAACAAAGCCTATTCCTTATATTTGAAGAAGTATTGATATTAGTATCAACCAAGAATTGGAATTTATGTTCTTTAGAGAGGTCTTCAGCCACTGACCTCCAATTCTTCTATTCCCGATTGTTCTTCCTAAATCCAGTCTAAATGCATTTGCAGCTTCATAAATCTTTGGTAATCTGAACAAAAGAAAATCTGATTGCAGCCATTTCTTATCTTTCATTGCATTAGTAACATTTCCATGCGTCTAGAACAATCTCTCCACTTCTAGGTTGTTGATACGCATAGGAATATTATAGAAAAAAAGAATTCAGATCTTTCCCCCTTCTATCTTGATCATACAGTTGAAGTAGATTTTAGTTTCTGACATTTGCAACTATTTAATCTAATTGAAACATATAGGAGTAAAAGAAGCTAAAGCATGTATATGAATGATGTGTGCCAAACTATTATCAAGATAAAGACACTATATGGCAAGGTTCAAAGAAATGATGAGAAGATTGTCACGATCCATTGCAACTTGTGGCAGATCGAAATACACGCTTTTCATAGAGAACTACAGGTATATTATGCTTGTTTATAGGAGAACTGTTTTACTCCACTAGTTTCTGAAGTGCAACCTCTTGAACCCCAACAGTAAATTCTAACACTGCCTCAATCACAAGCCTATGGAAAGGTAATAGACTAATGATTTCTTTGTTACCCATACTTTGTAGGAAATACAGAAGTCAGTGAATTTCAGTAAAATGAAACATTACAATGACTTTGTAACATGCCTCTTCCCAGAAGAAAAAAAACTTCTCATTTGCTCAAAGTATAGAGCTTTAGGAGAGTGGTGAAGTTTTGTTGAAAGTAGATGAATAAAAAACAAGGTAGTGTATATTGTTTATTGTTTTTAAATTGAGTTAAGAAGATATAGGGACCATAAATTTCTAAAGATTAGAGAGAAAAAACAATATAATAAGTAAAGGATGGATAGATGAACAATATTATATACACCCAATTTCAAAGCAAAAGAGAAGTTTTTTTACGGAACAAGCAAATATTTGAAAATACTTTTTTTGTGGGATGGAGGGAGAATAAAGGAGAAAAATAGTTTTTTGTTTAAACAAGGAGCTCTAGTGTAAACAAATATGGCTATGAAGTAAACCTCTGACCTTTGGGTTGTTTACAGTGTTTGTGCACAATAAATAAAATATGCAAATGACAATAATGAGGGCATGAGACCATGGAGCAGCCATTGTTTGTACACTATATACATGACCATCAAATGTAATCTTATAAACTGACATTTTAGTCACTTGTTTCAGCACTTGTAAGTAATAATATAGGCAAAACAAATATGTTCATTAACTCGGTGACATTAAACACAAAAAAAACACTAACAGTTCACATAAAATGACTCTGCCCCTTAAGGAGATGTACCTGAAGCTCTTGGGCTCGTGCTTCTTCCTTCCGAGCTTCTGATTTAGCACTTCTATGCACTTCAAAAATGACAGCAGCTCCAGCAACCTGCACATAAGCAACTTGCTAAATCCATATTTGCATGAGGATTACTACAAATCACCATTTCTTAAAGCAACCCCACTAGAACTATTGTTACCCAACCCAATACAATTTGTCACATTTACAATATAAAGTTTCAGTGTTGACATACATTATGTTTCTACCATAATACCCTATGTTGATGTAAGAGGCCAGAATGGATTTTAAATTGGTAAATTACATTGCATAATGTATAAGTGCATTGATATTGGTATGTAACATGTGTATAAAACCCAGATAGTAAAAGCAACTAGCTGAATCCATATTGGCACGAGGATAATAGTGATGGCAAAGATCAGGTCTATGGGCTTATTGGCTATTACAAAACCGATAGAACTTGTTACACACTCTTAAAAGTGCATGTAAAGGATGGATTCACGATGTTGTAACTTATGTGACTATCAAGGAGCCACTTCAACTTAAGAGTTGAACAAGGCATAGGATCTGAGAGGGTTGTAGAGGCAACCCAACACATGCTATGAACAAAATGAAACATTTTCATGGTGATATACATGGCTAACAATCTATTGAGTTGGTAGCTTGCAGACAGCCAAAACATATATTCAGATGCAAACTGCAAATATTAGCATTTGAATGATTCTATCCTAGCTCAAAGAAATAAAGGGTTTTTTAAACAAAATGGTAAGGAATATCTTAATTTAAAGAATATACTTGTGTTATCTTTGTCTATTCATAATATACGATATATTTATGAAGTTTAGATCATAAAAAAAGAAAGCAACTGAGTATAGGTATATATTGATACAAGAATAGGGCATTTTTGTAGTTCTAGAAAATCTTCTACTTGTCATGTGTTCATAGCTGAAAAACCCTTTCGATATATACCGACAGTAGTAAATAACTGCAAATAGAATTTTAATTGGAATAATGTACATCCTTTTCCTATAACTGCACTCCCTATGATCTCTATTTATAAGTGAATGTTACAAGAAGAACCTAAGTACAGTAAATCACTACAAGTATACCACAATAGACAAGTAAGTCAAATAAAAACAATTTGGATTCCAAGACATGAAGTGGGATTTAGGGACAACTTGACAAGGAAGAAACAATTTGGAAACATAAGCAGCATCATGAGGCTTTATGGAAAGTAGTAATATTGTGATTGATGATATATGTTCCACTACTCAACAGTTTTGGTAGGTTCCGTTGAATGTGAATGTGGCCAAGTCCAGAGTTCCTGTAATTCATGTAGGTCACTACTTCTTAGTTGATCAATCTTAAAAAGAAACGTAATTTCCATGGATGAATATTACATTCTCAAACTAAAAAATTTTAGACAAGTCCTCACATTTCTACTTTTCTAACCCATTTCGTGTATCCTGCTCCTAAAAAAATCCTAACCTCCTAAAAGTCCTATCCAATAAGCAGATTCAACACTTGAACATATGCTTTCTGGAAAATAGGCTGAGCTGAGTTGGCCTCACTACAACAAAGGGAATCCTTCATCTGTATCTGGTTGTTTGAGATACTATTCCGTATACGTTATGTAAGGAGATACATCAATCATTACGTTGGATACCAAAAGATAGATATTCAGTCATATCATATACTCTGACCCTTCCAGTTGGACTTTGGAAGTGTCCATAAAAATTGAAGGGCAACCACTTGTCAATTCTTTATTTTAACACCAACAGATGTGCTCCTTCCGAAAATGGTACTTAAAACCAGTTGGCAAAGATAAAACTTGATAACCTACAAGTATGTTATAGGATTGTACAAATTGTCAAGAACAAGAATCCCCAATACGAGCTATGATTATGATATTGACAGATTACCACATGGTCCAAGTCCAACAATTGAAAATACTGCACTTTTCAGTATTTAGCAACAGCAAAATATACCAAGGCATTTGAAAACAAAGGAGCAACGGAGAAGAAATTATAACATATCTCTTTCACTAATATGATTCCTAAGTCAACTAACATTCCAAATACTTTTTGTAAAGTGCCAAACTATGCAAAAAAAATTTTTATCTCACACGTTGGAACAATTATCAGCATATTTTACGAATATCATGTAACCACTAGCTACACTTTTCAAAAGATTGAAAGATAAAGGGGAAAGAAAGAAAAAGAACGGCTGCAGCAAGATTACCGTGAATACAAAGACTTCTCCAATGAGATCAGCAGCAGCTTGGACAGCTTTCTCCTCATTCAAAGGACGAATCTCAACATCTGTTCGGTGTCCATATATGCGTCGTTGTATTTGTGTTGTAATCCGATGATTAACCTAATTCATCCAAATTTACTTGTTATATGACTAGCTATATAGAAAGCAACACCTTACACAAACTAAACATACTTCTATGTCAAAGAATACGAAAAAGAGTAAGAATTACCAATTTCAAACTAATATTTTACAGAGTCTTTTACAATATTTATTTTGGAAGAAAAAAACACAAACTGCACTAGATAGGGACAGTTGCATATCATTAAAGATAGTCCATCAAACCATACCCACTTCTTTCTTACTGTTAAGCAGCATACACCTAACAGTCATTACATTTTAGATCAAGATATAAATAAAAATATCTCCCTATATTCCAAGGATTAGATTGTGGACATTCAATTCTCCTCACATTGACTTAGATGGTATCCTTTTCAAGAAGCATCAGGTTTGGGAAAACTAATCTGCTACATAAGCAACCTTCATCTCAATAATATTGGACTGCATTATGCAAGATGCAAGGTTAGGAATTGAGCAGAAGATAAGCGAAAACAAGGCTAACTATAACAAACATGAAACACAATATCTAGCAAAATAACATTCACGAAAGAGAATAGTTATGACAAAAGATGTTTTGCCAATAGAAAGAGGACTTTCATTCAGAAAAGATTATCGAGGGACTTATTATTTAAAATGTAAATGACTCCAAATTGCAAAATCATGGTCCTCAGTTTTCTTTGAAAATAAGAAGTACCCTCCTAACCTGTCTAAAATGAGACGATGGCTAGGGGAGGCATCAAGGGAGGAAGCCATGATTTGGACCAAAAACATATATCTAAAAAAGTATTGGTCAGGGATGAGATATGTGGAAAAAAGCATAATTCTACAACCAAAAGGTTTTATGTTCTAGCACCTATATTCACAGAGTTTTGGTTTTGGGCAGTAATATGACAAAAAGTGTTAGAATTGTTTTTTTTTTTTTTGGTATGAACAATTTGCTGGAACGGGACTAGAATCCAGAAATATTTCTGCAACCCTAGTAGTTGACAGGGGGCACAGAAAGCAATTTTTCAATAAGTATGGCTAAATAAGGCTATATTCATTGGTGCAACTAAAGAGCAAAGACCAATATGCCCTATCCTTTTTCCTCCCATCCCAAACTCACTTTCCTACCCAACCCTTTCTTAGGTCTGCCCTCAGTTTTGACCAGGCACTAGCATAAGCATCAACAACTACCTAAGCTCCCCCCATCCACCGAAGCCAAATTTTGGGGTTTCAAGTACTTCATTCAGCCCTTACCACTCTCTTTTTTCCCTGTTCCTCTCCTTCCTCACTCCTGCCGGCAACCACAAATTCCACGACAATGGATTGTATAAATTTGTTTCTATTGTATAACAAAAACAGAGTACTAGTAAATCTATTAACTGGTGTTGTACATCATATGTAGATTAATTGCACATCATTGCATTGATTCAAATTCCAAAGACAGTGGTTTGTATATACAAAAATGGGGTACATGCACATCTAATAATTAAAATTGTACATAGTGGTCATTTGTACATCTATTTATGGCTGTGCAAACTGAAGGAGAGAGGAAAACAGAGTGAGAAATAGAAGAATTGAGGACGTTTAGCGGCAAGAGAAGCAGCATGACCTAGGATCGAGTAGGCCGTTCAACAACTTGAAGAATTCTCTCAATCATTTCAATGGAAGTTTTAAAATGGCTAAAGTGGGTTGACACCCTTGCAGGCAAATGACAAAGCTTGGGGATATAGAATGAACAGTGGATTAGTGATAAGATCTATTTTGTACACGTTTTTGAAGTATTTTTAAGGTCTTTTGCATATAGTTTGAGTGCATTTAGGTTAGTTTTATGGTGTTTTTAGCTCTCTTATGTTCCCTCTAGACTTTCACGGGTATTTTTGTAGTTTTGATGTAATTTAGGTACGCTGGAGCCATTTTCGTGAATTGGTGAAGAGTGTCACATGCATTTTGAAGATTCTAAGGTTCCAAATTGAAGTTTCAACCCCGAACTATCTAAACCAAGCAAGTGATTTGAGAAATGAAGAAGAGGGATGCTTAGCATGGTCCCTATCCATGCTTAAGAAGGATACCCATGCTCTTTGGATTGAAAAATAAGAACCCTCAAGTGAGGGAGGATAAAGAGCCGAGGAATTGAAGAAAAGAAGGAGGCACTTCCGTGCCTCCCCGAATTTTGAGATGAGGCACATCCCTGCCCTCCCCCAAGGACTGCATCTCTAAAGCTTCTGACATATGCTTGTGTCCAGCCTTTTATTTATTTCTTTAAGTTAATAGGCCTTATATAAATAAGTAAGCTAGCACTTTGTAAAGCAATTAGTTTATCTTTTATTTTACGTTGAAGTTCTCTTAGTTTTTGGTTCTCAAACACCACTATGTATTGAAGAATTCTCTATTTTTGCAAAATGATTCAATCAAGCAATCTAATATTTCCCTTATTCTACAATCTTAGATTATTCCTTTTAATATTTTACATAGTAGTTATGTTTCTAATTAGTGAGTAGTCCCTTAATCCTAGGTTTCGATGAACTTTAACATTACTTTATGCATTATTGATCCCAATTCTCGATTTCTAGGCCTTTATTCGATTCCTTTACTCTAGGGTTGGTTTTTAATCTCATAAAAAGGCTAGACATAGTTTGTTTTATGAAGAGGATTAAGTCCACAACAAAAGTTGGTTCATAATCAATTTTAGAATCCTAATTTAAGATGTAAACTTCATCTCAAAAGTAGATGTCAGGATCACTGGGGCTTTTGAGAATATCGTGTATAATGTCTTTATTTTGCATGATTCCACGACAATAGGCATAATTGCATTAGAGGGAAGTCATTGATACTCGAAAGAGGTCCTTGGTATTATTTAGGGAGCATTCACCCTAGGAGTTGTCTTTTAGTAGGAATTGAGGGGATTAGGAGCATTTCGCGCGCATTGAGTTTTACTAGAGGGGATTCTCTAACCTAGATGTCTTTAATTCATTGTTTCAATCCTTTTTACTTCGTTGCAATTGGCAAAGTTTAGCATTAGACTAAATCTTAATCCTATTGATATCGACTTAGTAGTAATTAAAGTCAATTTAGCCTACTTGTCAGAGCTACATTAGTAAAGGTAAATAGGTATTTTTGATAGGTTAACGACAGCCTCATCAATTAGTGGTCAAGAGCTAGGAAGGAAGGAAGGAGAGGGGCAGGGTGCTCATGGTTGATTAACATCAGAAGTCAGGGAGAGCGTCAGATTGAGAGTTAGGAAGGGAGGGAGAGAGAGAGAAAGGATAAATAAGCAATTTCCTTTTTCAATTATTGCCAAGAAATATCCTTTTATCAATGGATAATTCATAGTTTAGTCTTTTTCTTTTTAATGCCACAAAATGACAGAACACTACAAGGTGACAGAAGTTCAACAAATACAGTACAATGGAAACTCATGACACATGAATGACTGTCTTAACTGAGAAGTAAAGGTCATACAGAGTACAATTTTTCGAAAATCGACATTTTGATTAAAGCCCACCAATAAGAGAATAGGAGCAGTGGCACTCCTATGCATTTTCTTAAAAGTCAACTAATAGTATCCTAGTAAATTGGAGCTTATAACCAGTAACAGCAAGAAGGGTGTTCATCTTTGCACTTTTTGAAAAGAAGTGCAAATTACGACTGAATCATAATTCTTTAATGATACTTTTATATCACTAGACCAACGCCTGACCATTATAATGAATAGATGATGATGGATTCCACCAGATAAACGAAGCAGCACAGGTCCACTATGGCTGGGCAGGAAAAGTTTTGGTTAAGGCTATGTGCACGCACGTACACACACTACTGTTGATGGCATTGTACACTGCAGGTCCTAAACCAATTATAACTTCACAAAAATTGGAATATATTGTGTCCTAGATTTTGACTTTTCTCGAGATTTTAGAGACTAATAACTGTCAAAGAGGTCTCAATATTCTATTATCAGACCAATTCCGCCACTTGATACAAAATCTCCATGTATTTATAGGACTATATCACTCGAAGAATTGATTCAACAACCTTACCCCCATGAGGATTTAATACTCAATAAATCGATTCTAATAATTCTCGAGTTTTACATTTAGGCTTCGTTTAGTAGGGTGTAAAACGTTTTACCTGAAAACTATTTTCCCCATTTTACGTTGTTTGGTTTGGAGTAAAATATAGGATGTAAAACTTGGAATGTAAATTCATTTTACACCCTATTGAAAACATTTTCCCCCTAAATTGAGAGTAAAACAATTTTACATCCATTGACTCGCATAGAGGTGGGAACAGATCGTATCGTGCCCGCCATGGACCGTGTCAGCTCGTACTTGGCTTCTTGTCGTGCCGTGCCTAATTGTGGTCATGTCGTGCTACCTTTTCCTAAAACTCAGTCCATGTCCTAGCACGGCTCCCGTACTTAGTGTGGCATGTTGTGTCGTGCCTCGTGCTAGCCTAATTTTTTTAACAAAAAAATTATAAAATAGAATTGAAAAAAATAATTTTAGATAATTTAAATTATATTATAAGAATATAATAATATTAAAAATAATAGTAATATTAATTGTAATTGTAATAATAATATTATTACCAATAATACTAAATAATAGTATGCTTCGGGCCGTGCCTCGTGCCAAATTGGCATGCCTCTCCCGTACTCGTGCCAAATTTTTTATTGTTGTATGCGGCCCACTCTACGAATAGCATACCACGACCATAGTTGTGTCTAGGGGTGTTCATAACAGGGTATTCAGGGTTTCAGCTACCTGGTAGATTGGGTACCCGCTTTTTCCGTTAGTTTGAAAATCGGCCCATGACCGGGTACTCGCTTAAACTGAGTTGGGTCACAGGGTACCCTGCTTATTTCCTAAACTCTTTTCATTCTCACTAAGGTACCTGCTTAAATCGAGTCGAGTCACAGAGTACCCCGCTTAAACAGAGTACTCGCTTAGCGGGTACCAACTTAAATCGGGTCGGATCACAGGGTACCCGACTAAAATCCTACTAAAACAGCAAAACCAGATTTTAAAAAAAATTATTTCGGGTATTCGGGTACCCAATTACATTTTTTATGCGGCCCATGACCCAACCCGAGTACCTGATTTTTTACCGGGTCGGGTACTCGACTAGAAAAATCAATTTTTTTTTAAAAAACCGACTATTTATTTTCGGATCATGGAGCCGCGTCAATTGGGTCGGGTAGATTTGAACACCCCTACTTGTGTCGTATTGTGCTAAAAGCGTGTCTGCTCGACCCTTGTGTCGGTTCGGCCCATGCCTAGTTCAACTCACGCATTCTTTATTTCTTATCTTTTCGATAGCCTCTCTATCTACTCCACACTTCTCTCTCTTAAAAGTTGGGGAAAAAATCCACAATTTCTTTTCATCTTCTTCGAATATCATCGATTCAGTACGTTTTCTTCGAATCTCATATCTTGATTATTAAATTATCGTACTACATCATGAATTCGAACATATTTTATCCATTGTAGTCGAAAATAAAAAAAACCTAGATTTTCCCCCGATTGGATTGAACCATGAAAGTTAATAGGAGTAATTGATTTTCAATTCAACCAAACAACGAAAAATGTTTAAATGTAAAATCATTTTCCATGCAACCAAACAACGGAAAAGTTCCATGAAAATGAGTTTTTCACCGTAAAAGGTTTTTCATGGAAAATCATTTTCAGTTGAAAATATTTTACGCCCTACTAAACGGAGCCTTAAACACCAAATCTCTTGGTCTCTGATAAACATGACAACAAATATCATTATCACAAAACCAAAGAAATCACAAAGAAACTTCTAAAAGTAATGTCAAAATGACCACACAACCATACCCTAAACCAACTCAAAATTCCATTTCTCCATCAATAGTAACATACAAGAAAACTCGAATCAGAGAAACCATAATTACAGCCATACCCAAATTCAACTTCCATAGTTCAATCAATCACAATCATAGATCACTCACTTCCTCCAATAAAAAAGCAGCATTTACAATAAAATCCACTTTCACATAACAATAACTGAACCTATAACTAACTCAACAACCCCACTAATCCTGATTTCTGTTGATCATTCAAGTAAAAAATGTGGGGAAATTTCAATCTAAATTCGTGATCAAACCAAGGAATAAAAACATGGGTAGTAGAATAATTAAGTATGAAAATGGGAGGATATAAAAATGTGAAGAACCTGAGCAAAGTTGATTATGTGTTGACGGAATCTGGGGTGCAAGCTGGCTTCTTTCTTGAGACGATTAGCAATGGGTTTGCAGGCGGTTTTCAAAGCAAGAGTACCGAGTTTTACAAGAGGAAGTACCATTGCAGAAAATGAGGAAGAATTGGCGCAGAACTATGTTGGAGGAGCCTTACATGTTTGAGCTTTGAGCTCGGTCAAAGGAAGGAGGGAGCGGGGTCCGCCGGAGGGAGCGAGGAAAGATGGTGTGCTGCTCAAGGAAGATCGAATAAGGCCTTCTAAGAATTTGGGCCGATGGATTTATAATTTGAAAATAATAGTGCTGTCAAAAACTGAACCAATTCAATCTATTAAAACCCTATAGTCAATCGACTCGATAACAGTCGTGAATTTGGGGTTTTTCAAAACCAACTAAACTATAATGGAGATTAATTACACATTTGATTAGTCAAGACAATACATGAATCCGAATTTGAAACCGATTTGCAACCAATATAAAAAAACGCTCGATTTGGATAGGTAACTCTAAATCATTATTAGACCCTTTCACGATCCGATACAAGGTTTAACTAGATAAAAAATCTAAATAATCCAATTTGATTTATTTTGGAATTCAATTTACCTAACCCAATAAAACTCATAATCTAGTTGGATTTAATATACGTGACTTAATTACACTTGAGATTCAATAACTAAAACCCCCAATTCAAGATGACATTATTAAAACTTGGATCTAACCTAAACCAACTCAACAAAATCAACGAGTTGGCATATATATATATATATATATATATATATATATATATATATATATATATATATATATATATATATATATATATATATATATGGGCGAGTTCAGGTGAGAACATCTCGCCTATATGAGAATCTTGTGTATTATGAGAACCGATCTGTCACTATTGATCACCACAAATCCAATGGATAGAAATGCTTCAACAATTATGGCAAACTTGTAAATAACTTCACTCTAAATTTTAAAATATCTTAAATAACTTCCCCCACTTATGTAAATAGTTACAACCTTTCAACTTCGTATGTCAAACTTCCCAATTTGCAACCATCGCTTCTATCACTTTCCTTATTTTGCAGCCATAAAAACTCTTCTTTATTAACTTAAATACATAAAATCAACATGGATTCTTTAAATCAAGAAGCGCAACCAACAAAGAAAGACATTGAAAACATGTAATTTTTTTCCGTATTATTGTATGAATTTTGGTATTATGTACATAATTTTTAAACCTAAACTAAACCCAAAAATGTATTTAAACATAGTAAATAATAATTATCCAGGAAAAGGATTGAAGAAGAAGAGTCACCCATTCAGTTTGTGCTACAAGAAATGTTAAGATGAATCACCAAACAAGCATGGCTTCGAAAACTTGAATGTTCTATATTTGTGTTCAATTATCATACAATGCTATGTGAAGTGTGAATAGTTTGAAGCGAAATATCATGAAAGGTTTTGGGTTGTTTGTTATTGTCTTCATAATCTAGTGTTCTAAATATTTGGTATATTGATCTAAATCTAGTGTTCATTTGTTCTAAATTTTAGGTTTAATGTTATGTGTTATTAAGCATAAGATTATTACTTTAATACACATTGACACATTGTTATAGATTAAAAGACCCAATGTTCTAAAAATGTACTTCATTTTTCTAATATATTGTTCCATTGTTTAAATTTAACCATTAAATTTAATCATGTATTTATTGATGATTTGTACATACACATATTGTTATAAATCAATGACCTGATGTTCTAAAGTTGTACTACGGTTTGTTTTATTTTGAAATGTTAAATACTTAATGAAATATTAATAGTTTTAAGAGAAATTTCATGAAAGGTTTTGGGTTTTCTAAATATTTTGTATAATATTCTAAATGTGGTGTTTATTTATATTTAATTTTAAGTTTGATGTTATATTATAGTGTTCTTTAGCATAATATTGTGTTCATTTGTTCTAAATATTTTTGTATGATATTTTAAATATATTGTACAATTTTCTAAATGTAGTCTTCAGTTGTTCTAAATATTTTGTGTAATATTTTAAATATACTTTATAATGTTCTAACTATAGTGTTCATTTGTTCTTAAAGTAGTGTTCATTTATTCTAAGTATTCAGTCTAATATTCTAAATGAGTTATAAAGAAAATAAGTCGAGAGTTCTAAATTTTAAGTATAATGTTATGTAATATAATAACTTTTAAGGGATTTAGGGATCTTTTTTTATTACCAGTATTAAAGCTAATAAAAGCGTTATGAATTGTATTTTCTGATATAATTACCATTGTTACTAATGCACTTTGTTTCAAGTTTCAATCCTTTGTTATAAATATAGTATTCATTTATTCTAAATCTTAAGTCATTTTGTTCTAAATCTTAAGTCATTTTGTTCTAAATTTTAATACTATTGTTTTAAAATTCTAAAACTATGCACTCCTAGTATATTTGTCTAATCTTTTATGCTTATGTGCAGGGAGTCATGCCAACAACAAAGAGAGTTAATCCCTCGAAATGAAAAAAAACCCACTCTCAACTGGCTATGTTGGAAAAGAAATCCAAAAAAAAGGATACATAAAAAGCTTTGAAGATACTAAATCAAAGAACTCCTCCCAAACAATTTATGTCAATAGTTTAAAGACTCACCTGAACAACACAAGAATGCTATTAAAAAGGATTGGCTTTGGAGGTTTCCTTAAACTTGATTTAGATTCAAATAAATCAACCTTTTGTGCTGATTTGGTCAAGAGTTTTGATCCAAATAGATCCTCTTTGGTTCTCCCACAAGGACAGGAGATATCAATATTGCAAGAGGATGTCCATTTAGTTTATGGGCTTCGAATTGGGGGTAACCAAATAGATGAACAAATTGATGAGGATGAGGAAGCACAAGTTTTCTTACGACATTGGAGAGAGAAGTTTAGACTAACAAATGGAAGTCCTACTAATTCAGCCTTAATAACTAAAATTGAGGAGCTAAAATTCAAAAAGGTTTGAGACGAATTTATAGTAAATTTTGTTGTTGTTGCTATCAATTGTTGTGTAAAGTCAACAACAAATCAAGCTATTCACTTCAAGTTCTTACATTATTGCAAAGACATCAGCAGGATCAACGTCTTTGATTTGTGTGCTTTTACATACAAGCACATGTTACAATCAATAACAGAGTGGCAAGATAAATCTTCCTTTTTTACATGTCCACTGCCATTTTTTATGGTAAGTATAAAAGATCTAAATTTCCAATACGTTGCTCTAAATTTTACTTCAATTGTTCTAAACTTCTTTTCATGACAACGTTATTCTAAAATGTAATGTTCTAAATCTTAAGTCTAATGTTCTAAATGTAATATTCACTTGTATTGTTCTATTAATTTAACATTGTTTTTCTTAATGTTATTCATTGTTCTATACTTGTATAATTGTTCTAAACTTCCATTCACATATACTAAACTTTCATTCAATTGTACTTTCATTTAATTCTATTGTTCTAAACTGCTATTTAATTATACTACACTTTCATTTAATTGTTCTAAAGTGGAATTGAATTATTCTATTCATTTAAAACTATTGTTTATAACTTTATAATAGTAAATTTCCAATCCATTACTCTAAACTTTACTTCAATTGTTCTAAAATGTAATTGCATTGTTCTAAAATGTAGTGTTCTAAAATCTTAAGATGGATGTTCTAAATGTAGTGTTCATATATATTATTTTATTTATTTAACAATGTTGTTCTAAACCTTATTCATTGTTCTATACTTGTAATTTAATTGTTCCAAAATTTCATTTAATTATACTAAACTTTCATTTAATTTTTCTATATTTTTATTTAATTGTACTAAACTTTCATTCAATTGTTCTAAATTGGAATTGCATTGTTCTATTCATTTAACACTACTATTCTAAACTTTCTTTCAATTTATATACTTACACCTGTTCTCAACTTTCTTCCAATTTATATACTTACATTCATTGTTCTAATTTTTAATTTAATTGTTCTAATTTTTTTATACGCACTTACAATAACCATAGATTTCCTACTTTGATCGACTTCAAAGAGGAAATGTACATGCACTGAGATAGTTTCCACTAGTTTCTGTATGAAAAAAAAAGAAGAAATTCAATTGAGAATGAAGATTGAATTTAAAAGAGGCTATGACAAGGGCATTGTTCTCGAGAGAATGAGCAAAGGAGACAGTGAAATAAAACTTTTAACATCATTTACAATTGTAGATATACTGGTATGTTTACTAAATACCTACTACAATAAACATTATTTAAATTAATATAAATAAATTATGGTTCTAAGTCGTATTTATGTTCTAAAGTAGTGTTTTGATGTTCCAAATTAATATTGTAATGTTCTAAAGTAGTGTCTTGATGTTCCAAGTCAGTTAAAGTCTAAACTTTACTCGATTGTTCTAACGTTAACGTCTAATGTTATATATTTTATTATTAATATACTAATGTTATACTAATATTTTTTATCATGGCACAGGATTACTTAGACAATTTTGGTAAATTAGCTAAGACCCTAGCATCCAATGTCAATCCGATGTACTATATGCTTGACAAAGCAAATACATTATTTGATGAACCCTTTGTATAAGAAGGAATGACAACTCTCATTGACAACGTATGTACAACGTATATTTCGAAGAAGCAAAATTTGAGCCAAGAAACAATCAGAAGTCTAACTATTCTTAGCTAAAATCAACATTTGTTTGATGAAGTAGGTTTTGTGGCTAAGCTTAATGATGTTACGGGGAAGGCAATGGAAAATTATCAACCAAAGGACAAGGGCAGTGACCCAATTGAACCATTTGATTTTACTCCACCCAATTTTAATCTAAACTTGAGCCAAGAATCAATAGTTCAAAGCCCACCCCCACTAGCTAATGCACATTCTCCTCCTCAAGATATGCTTCAACTACAAGAAGGCTTTGCTGTTTTTCATGGGCCAAACACGTATTGTTCTAAACCCTATACCTAATGTTCTTTTTTATATTTCTATCATTTTTTAAAATTTTATACTTAATGTTATTTTTATATATTTCTATTATTCTAAAACCTTAGACCTAATGTTCATATATGAACTTTAGCTATAAGGTTTTAGAATAGTATATATATATATATATATATATATATATATATATATATATATATATATATATTGTTCTAAAACCTTACAATTCAATTATATTGTATTGAAACTTTACTTTTAGTGTTTTAAATCGCCAAAATATTGTTCTAAACTTTCCCTTCAATGTTCAAATTTACAATTCAATTGTTCTAATATGTTAGTGCCTTTGTTGTTTCTCCTCCTCTCAAATAAGTTGTTGCATCCAATCATATTCATAAAAGCACCATGAAAATGACCAAGCATTGGAGGAGCATATATATCAATTGACACAATCAATTGTTCAACAGATTAGAAAGGAAGGGTAATATTACAATTGTTCTAACTTGTTGATTATATTATTCTTAAAGATTTACAATTCAATTATACTATTTTGAAACTTTACTTCTAGTGTTTTAAATTTCCAAATTATTGTTCTAAACTTTCCCTTCAGTGTTCTAATTTACAATCACTATGTCATTTATATTGTTCTAATATTTCCCCATTTATTCCTTTTCTCATGAACTTCCTAACCTAACCAATAATCACTAGTTTCCATAGATTACAATAGTTAGTAGAATTATATTATATTCAAAATAACAAGTATTGTTTCATTTTATTTTCATAATTAAATTGCAGAAGGTTGTTGTTATTTTTTTAGTAGTTAGTCGAATTATATTCTATTAAAAATAATAGGTAATGTTTCATTGTCTTTTCGAAATTGAACTACAAAAGGTTGATGTATTGTTTTCTTCATAGCTTTGGTGTGTTGTTGAATTTTTCTTAATTCTATCGATTTGATAAACAGGTTTCATAGTATGCATGTTCTATTTCTTGTAAAAATTGGTATTAGTATTTGTTAGAAGTATTATTAGAGCAGTTTATAAATTTATTGTAGTATTTCTGGCTTAATAATAATGTTGAACGTTAGAACAATAAGTAAACAATAGGACATTGTTCGTAGTATTATGGGTTATGCATTGGTCGTAGTATTTCTTGCTTAAGGCTTAAAAAAATAGGTAAACTTATTAGAGCAATAGTTATAACAATTAGAACAATAAAATTATATATTTAGAACAATAGATATATTATGTTAGAACAATAGGCATATTTGCTAGAACAATAGGCAAACATATTAGAACAATAAGTAAATATATTAGAACAATAGGTATAATATGTAGAACAATAGATTAGTGCTTTTAAAATAATAGGTAAATTATTTAGAACAGTCGTCATATTTGCTAGTACAATAGGTATAATGTCTAAAATATTACGCATATTTAGAACAGTAGGCATAATAGAATAATAGATAAAATAATTAGAATAATAGAATTATACTAGAACAATAGGTATAGTATGTTAGAACAATAGGCAGATTTGCTAGAACAATTGACAAACATATTAGAACAATAGGTATAATATTTAGAACAATATATTAGTGTTTTAAAATAATAGGTATATTATTTAGAACAGTAGGCATATTTGCTAGTACAATAGGTATAATGCCTAAAACATTACACATATTTAGAATGGTAGGCATATTAGAATAATAGTTATAATAATTAGAACAATAGAATTATATATTTAGAACAATAAAATATATTATGTTAGAACAATAGGTAAACATATTAGGACAATAGATAAACATATTAGAACAATAGATTAGTGTTTTAAAATAATAGGTATATTATTTAGAATAGTAGGCATATTTGCTAGTATAATAGGTATAATGCCTAAAATATTACACATATTTAGAATAGTAGGCATATTAGAATAATAGTTATAATAATTAGAATAATAGAATTATATATTAAGAATAATAAATATATTATGTTAGACCAATAGGTAAACATATCAGAATAATAGATAAACATATTAGAAAAATAGGTATAATACATAGAACAATAGATTAGTGTTTTAAAACAATAGGTATATTATTCAGAACAGTCGGCATATTTGCTAGTAAAATAGGTATAATATTTTACATTATATTAATAAATAACTCTTGTTATATAATAAATTAATTTTCTTAGTATTATCTATTTTAGCAAGATATGATGAAGAAACTACGGATTAAATATTGTGGAAAAGTATTGGCAAACAACGAAAACAAATTACAAGATGAAGTAATTTCTAAGTCAAAAAAATTGGCAAAAGAGCAGCTGAAGCACCAAGAACAATAGCTTTTTGAACATTTTCATTAAATTTTAAACTTTGAAATAGTTGAAATAGATTTATATGTTGAATTATGTTATATTAAGGTCTAATATTCTGAAATTTAGGTTTAACTTCGTACAATTTTAAGTCTGCTGTTATAAAAATTTATATCTAATGTTCTAAAATATATATTTATTATTCTAAACTGTTTACCTAATATTCTGAAATTTAGCTTTAACTTCCTACAAATTTAAGTCTATAGTTATAAAATTTAGTATGGTGTTATAAAATATATAGTTATTGTTCTAAACTATTTACCTATTGCTATAAATTATAAACAATATTGTTCTAAACTAAAATTCTAATGTTTGAAACTATTATTCTCATGATGGTTCCTAACAACATATTCTAATGTTCTTAACTATAATTCTAATGTTCAAAATTGTTTAAGGCACTGTATTGAAATATTCTTATAATGTTATAAATTGTTGATTTACTATTTTGAAATATAATTATGATGTTCTCAAATATCTTGCCAATGTACGAAATCATTCTGCTACTGTATTGAAATATTCTTATAATGTTATAAAATGTTGATATAATGTTCTAAAATATAATTATGATGTTCTAATATAAAAATCTAATATTCAAAATCATTATTCTACTGTATTGAAATATTCTTATAATATTTTAAGCTGTTGATTTAATGTTTGTAAATATAATTCTGAAGTTCTAATATAAAATCCAAATATTCAAAATTATTATTGTACTATATTGAAATATTCTTATAATTTCATAAACTATTTGTTTAATGTTTTGAAATATGATTATGATGTTCTAATATTCTACGATACAATTTTATTTGGACAATTTCTGATATCATGATATCCATGTGTACCATACCCTCGACATAACCTTTTTTTTCTTATGGGATTGCTCAACTACTTTCTCCTTATCACCCTTTAACCTTTTTAAAGTACCAATAGCAAAGTTTTCATTCCCAATATGAACTCCAGTCCCTTTGTTTTTTGATATCTTGGGAGGTTTAATAACAATCTGTGTAGGAGCATTAGATCCAATCAACATTCCAATGACTTGATAATTGGTATCTTTATTACCACTTCCAACCTCTCTTGCATTTTTCCTTGCTTATAAATTCACCTTGAAAGCTTGATGATACTTGATAAAATCAACCAAATCTTATTCATTGCTTTCTGTCAAACCCACACAACTGTGAATCTCAGACCACAGGTTATTCAACATCATTTTTTTATCAACACCATATGTACAATAATCCATCTTGTTTTCATTAACATCAAACATTGGCTTTTGAGTAGCCATTGTAGTCCACCTGTTTAGAACATATTGATTAGGAATTTAATCTATGTTCTTCGCCTTCCAAATCCATATCATGTGCCTACATGAAATTCCTTGTCTACTAAATAACTTACAAGAGCAACTGGTTTAGTAATCAAAAGAATTAAAAATTACTTCATATGTTCTTCTCTTGTTACCTTCACTCACTTTGGCTATCTCCACCCTATCGTCTTTCTTAAACTCTTCTACCCCACATTTATAACAAGCATTATAAACTTCATATTTAAAATCATACAAGATATTAATGGTATATATCTCAGAACCATGACTCTCAATTTCCATTGGTGTCTTACATTTCAGATGCTTGTGTCGAGAGTTATTATCAAGTTGAGCTTGAGTGTGTCTTTGTACATCCATAACACTTTCAAACCTCATTAAAAACTCAACAAGTGATACATGAGGATTAACAAATGATGTAAAAAAGTTGGTCTCACTTTCGGACCTTGATGTAGTTCTATAATACCACCCATAAGTTATTCTCACTTTCAAACCTTGATGTAGTTCTTATAATACCACCCATAAACAAATCTCTAAAATAGGAAGGAATCCACATTCTTCTCATTTCAAACATTACTCAAAGCCACTCATGGTTCCCTAAATGACACTCAACAAGCATATTATTCCATTTATCTTCAAATTCTTTTGGTTCAATCTATAAATTCCATACACAATCACTTATTCTATTCAAAAACTCAGTCTCTTGAGTAATATTCCTTCCTATTTTATCAAGCATCTTCTTCATAATATGCCACATACAAAACCTATGCTCACACTTCTCAAAAACAGTACTCATAACTATCTTCATTGCTGGATCTTAATCTGTAATTAAACATGTCGGCTCAATATGACTCATTGCTCTAAGAAATGTTTTAAATAACCATTCGAAAGAAACTACATCTTCTTTGGCTATAAACCAAGCCACAAAAGTAATATATCTCTTATGGTAATCAACTCTTGTGAAAAGGCCCAAACACCATATTATACCCGATAAGAACACATGAATAAAAATCAAAAGAAGAAAGTTATAACAACATTTATGTTCTATTGTTTTTGATTTTAGAATTGGTGTTAAATATTTTGTGACTATTATTCTAAAAATCAATAGATAAATATTTTCTTGTATAATATACCTGTTAGTCTAATATGTAGTATCAAATGAACCATGTCACCAAATAGTGCGTTATTCTTCCTACATAATGGATCTGCCCATAAATCTCTACATAAACAGTCATAATTATTTATTTGGAAGTCAAAGAAATAAGGTGACCACATCAACCTCTTGCTCTTAAAATTATCAACAAACATTTACGCATCTGAACCTTCAATGTATGCATTCAAATCTCTATGGAAAATTTTGTAATTAGATTTAGAAGTGCCTACATTCTCATATCCACCCATGTATTCTTTCATCATTCTATATGTTTTCACATGACCCATATTTACCTAATAAAAACAACCAAACTTATTAGAAAAAAATTAAGTAGTTAACTTTCAATTTGAATTACAATTTCTGAACAATCAAATGCGCTGAACATTAGAACTACATCTTCTAAACAATATAACACATTTTTTGAACAATATAAATCTACTTTAGAATAATATAAATATAATTTGGAAAAATTTAAATAAATTTCAGTGCATTAGTACAAAATCTTTTCTGTGCAAATAAAAATTCTATTGTTTTAAATAATAATATAACTACCTTAGAATTATCAACAATCATCTTCTTGGGTAAAATGCTCATATTTATTCTCACTCTTTAAAAATGTAGAAACTTATTAGAAAAAAGATGATGAGTGTCCTTCTAGAAAATTTGATACAACATAACCACCATCATCACACACCCTCAATACAATTTTTGCCCTACATCCAACACGAGTAACCAATCTTCTTCTACAAACTTCTTCCTTCCCTTTATTACCAACTCCATTATCTTCTACCTAACTGTTTCGTTTAAACTTATATCCAGCTCTATTACATACTACATATTGGAAACTAATAACACCATTCTTCCTTATTTTTGAAGTAGATTTTCTGGTGTTGAAACCAGCTTCAGATGCATATGCCATTTAAAATGAAATACCTTCATCAACATTTGAGAACTTCATACCCACACATGGTTTTAAGTCGCGAGAACAATATGGTATCCATACTTTTGTTCCCCCTGGAGTACATAGAGCTACTACTTCAGGAGTATCCACCTTTGAATTAGAAGCACTACAATTCTCATTAACGCTCATGCCTACAAAAACGCTTACCTATTTGAAACAGTAGACATCAAATTTTAAACAATTAATTAACTATTCGAAACAATACAACTACACTTCATAGAAATACATATAATATCTTTCATATTTTAAAATCGATAAATAATAATACTACAATATTTTAAAAAATATAGCATAATGTTATCTCAATTCTATTTTTCTAAAAATGTTGTAGTATTGTTCTAAATATGTTACATTATTGCTCTAAAGTATTTTATGTTCTAATTGGTATCGTGTTTTAATGCTCTAATATTCTGTTATGTTGTTATAAATTAGTTATTCTATTGTTCTAAAGATAATATACTATTATTCTGAATATAGTATACTATTTTTCTAAATATTATATACTATTGTTCTAAAAAATGTTACATTATTTCTCTAAAGTGTTTTATATTGTCTAAAAGAAAATGTGTTTTAATGTTCTAATATTCAGTTATGATGTTATAAATTAGTTATTCTATTGTTTTGAATATAATGTTCTATTGTTCTGAATATATTATACTATTGTTCTAAATATAATGTTCAAATAATATGCGATGATGTTCTAAATAGTTGCGATAATGTTCTAACAACCTATAATAATGTTCTAAAAGGTTGTGATATTGTTCTATTAACTTTCGCTAATGTTCTAAATAGAATATCAAATGCACATTAACTAATAAATATGTCAAGTGCATTTAATTCTAATATATCTTTTCCAATCAAAACTACCCTAATTGTTCCAAATCAACAATAGTACATTTAATTCTAATAAATCTATTCGAATCAAAACGACAACATTCGTTCCAAATTAACAATAGCGCAACAATGAATCTCAATTTTAATAAATTACACAAATAAAATGACCTTGAACATGATTTATTATTATAAAAAAATAAAATGAATTAATGTTGATGAATACTTGTATTGTAGATGCCAATTCAAATAAGATCAAAAATTGAAAGAAGAATTATGCACCAGATTACAGTGGAGAGAAAACGAATGAAGACAGATGCATCACGTTAAAAATAGATTACAGTGTAGAGAAAATCGAAAGAAAAATAAATGTTGATACACGTTGAAAATAACAAAGAATTAAAAGGGAAAAAGGGAACTAACCAAGTATAATATCAAATGATAGATTATAAAATGTTACAACATTGCAAATTACCCCCATTAATCATGGGATTGCGATTTACAATCAACTTCCTATCATTCAAATAAAAATAATTTTTAAATTACAACTTTGCCATTAATAAAAGAATTAATCATAGACATCAAACTACTCTTAATTGAAGGTTGTAGCTCATCTAACAACAATTCTCATATAACTAAAGGGTTCTCATATGATCCCTTTATATATATATATATATATATATATATATATATATATATATATATATATATATATATATATATATATATATATATATATATATATATATATATATATATATATAGAAATGGGATCATGTGAGAACCCCTTACTTATATAAGAACCTTTGTTATATAAGAACTCATCTAATACCATTGATTTAGTTGAGATTGATGGTTATGATTCAATCAACATTAATGGAAAATTGGTAAATAGAATAAAGTCGGATTTGTTAGTTAAGGAAGTTTCCGTGATTAATGGGCAGTTTTCACTAAAATTCGCATAATTGAAAAATCAGTTTTACTCCATAATCAGTTTCCTATTTTAATCCATTTAAAAATGTCAATATAGGTTTTAAAATCAGTAGTGTCTTTATATATCATATTCAAAGTATATGTTTGCTTTTTTTTGCATTGGAAAATAAGGTAAATGATTCATTTATTTTCCGTAATTGATTCATTACATGATTAAGTGTACTTTGATGGCTATAATTATAACACTAGAATTGTAATTATAGAACACCAGAACATTTTTAGAACACTAGAATTAGAATATAGAATAATGTCAATTTTAGAATTGTAATTAAAGAACAATAGTATGCATAGAACATTAGTATAGTTTTTTAGAACATTAAAATTAGAATATAGAACAATAAATATTATATGAGCAAAATTATAGAATTTTTAGAACATTAATATAAATATTTAGAACAATATTTTTTATTTTAATAACACTAGAATTATAATGTAGAACAATAGTTATTTTAGAATAATAGTATACATTTTAAGAACACTAGAATTATAATATAAAAATAGTTATTTTAGAATTATAAGTATATTGTAATTATATTTAGAACATTAGTATAGATTATTTGAACATTAGATTCAGGCTATAAGACAATAAAGTATAATACGAGCAATATTATGTATTTTAGAATATTAGTATAGTTTTGTAAAATATTAGTATAGTTTTTTAGAACATTAGAATTAGAATATAGAATAATAGGTATTATACGAGAAAAATTATAGAATTTTAGAACATTCATATAAATCTTTAGAACAATATTTTTCATTTTAAGAACACTAGAATTACAATGTAGAATAATAGTTATTTTAGAACATTAGTATATATTTTAAGAACACTAGAATTACATTATAAAAAATAGTTATTTTAGAATTATAAGTATACTATAATTATATTTAGAACATTAGTATAGATTGTTTGAACATTAGATTCAGGCTATAAGACAATAAAGTACAATACGAGCAATAGTATGTATTTCAGAACATTAGTATAGATTTGTAGAACACTAGTATACATTTACTGATGTTTCGAACAATAGTCTAACTTTTTATTTCGAGCAATAGTCTAATTTCTTAGAACACTAGTGTTAATACAATACGAGCAATAAACTTGATATTTCGAACAATAGTCTAACTTTTTAGGACACTAGTGTTAATATTCATTTCATTGTTTACTGATGTTCTAAAATGCAATATTAATGTTCTAAAACATAACACCTATGTTTTAAAATTTTATTCTATTGTTCTAATGTGTAATACTGATGTTCTAAATTTGAGTATTGATGTTTTAAAGTTTAATACATATGTTTTAAATGTTTATTCTATTATTCTAAGGTCTGATATTGATGTTCTAAAGTTGAGTACTAGTGTTCTAATGTGTAATGCTGATGTTCAAAATTTGAGTACTTGTGTTCTAAAGCTTAACACATATGTTTTAAATATTTATTCTATTATTCTCAGGTCTGATATTGATGTTCTAAAGTTGAGTACTGTTGTTTTAAATCTTAACACATACGTTCTAAAGTTTTATTCTATTGTTCTAAGGTCTAATACTGATGTACTATAATTTAATATTAATGTTCTAAAGGTTACACATATGTTTAAAAATTTCAACTATTGTTGTAATATGTAATAATGTGTAATACTGATGTTCTTAATTTGAGTACTTGTGTTCAAAAGTTTAATACATATATTTAAAATGTTTATTCTATTATTCTGAGGTCTAATATTGATGTTCTAGAGTTGAGTACTGGTATTTTAAATCTAAACACATATGTTCTAAGTGTTTATTTTATTGTTCTATGGTCTAATACTGATGCACTATAATTTAATATTGATGTTCTAAAGGTTAACACATATGTTTGAAATTTTCATCTATTATTGTAAAATGTAATACTGATGTTCTAAAGTTGAGTAGTGATATTCTAAATCTTAACACATATGTTTTAAATGTTTATGCTATTGTTTTAAGGTCTAATATTAATATTCCAAATTTAAATATGGGTGTTCAAATTACTACTAAAAAAATAGTGAAAATAAAATATAAAGTAATAGAAATAATTTGGAAACTATTAAAAAATTGTGCAAGTTGACATTGAAAGCTTGATTCATTAATAATATAAAGAGACGTTTTTGGAAACTACCCACTAATTACGGGGTGCGTAATTTTCTCAACTGCCAATTAATTTCAAATTTTTCTATATTTACAATTTTGCCATTATTGAAGAATTAATCACAGCCATCAAAGTACACTTAATTAACGGTTATAGATGAGTTCTTATATATGCATGATTCTTATATAAGGAGGGGTTCTCACCAAAACCCGCCCCTATATACATACATACATATACATATATATATATATATATATATATATATATATATATATATATATATATAGGGGTGAGTTTAGGTAAGAACCCCTTTATATAAGAACTATAATGTATATAAGAACCAATCTTTCATAGTTAATTAAAAGAATCTAATGGTTCACAATATTTCAACATTTAATGGAAAAAGTGTAATTTATTAAAAATATTTTGTACTATAACTGTCAATGTACATCATATTTTCCTTTATTTTCAAAACCCCAACAAATACGCTACCTAGTTTCTAGTAATATTGAAAACTTTACAACTTCTAGAATCATTTCAAATGCACTTCCTCCAAACTTTTTGCCTCCATTTAACCTTACTAACCTTCAAAAAATTTTAACTTCCAATCCCAAAATCCCACCTTCTTCCATGGATTCCTCTAGCAAAGCAACTCAACGATCGAAGAAGAGCATTGCTAACCTACTGTAAGTATTTTGTTTCTAATAATTTTAAATTTTGTTTCCTTGAATATCAAAATTTTCCCATATAATATATTGTATATACTCTAATTACGTCGAAAACATTGTAAACCTAAATTTTTAGAAAGAATTAACGAAGACACAGTGTCATCCCAAATTCCAATAACCACAAAGCATACAAATAAGGTATACTGTTCTGAAACCCTTGTTCTAAATTTGAGTAATATTCCTCTTAATTTTGGTTTTATTGTTTTGAAGCATTGACCATATGTTATGAGTTGTTTTAAAGCGTTGGTCACATGTTCTGAAGCTTAGATTAATTGTTCCAAAAAGTATATTCCTATGTACTAAAGTGTTGTGCCAATGTTCTAAAATTAATGTCTAATGATGTAAATCGTAATCCCTTAAAATTATAATTTATGTTCTCGAGTCGTGAAATTTTAGTAAATTAGTTAATTCGTTCTATTGTTCTAAAGCGTATGTCACATATTAGTTAATTTTGGTCTATTGTTCCAAATTTTGGTTTGATTATTATAAACCCTAGATATATTGTTCTGAATATTAGCTATATTGTTCAAAATATTAATTGCAATTTTCTAAATAGTGATTTAATTATTCTAAGGTTCGATTGTATAGTTTAAATATGTTTTTCATAGATTTATAACTATTGTTCTAAATATTAACTCGATTGTTCTTTATATTAACACTATTACTCTAAATATTAAGTCTATTGTTCTAGGTTGTACTCTGTATTTTAACTTTATCATTATAAAATTTTATTCTATTGTTCTAAATCTTTGGTATGTTATTCTAAATATTAAGTCTATTGTTCCAAAAATTACGTCTATTATTCTAAGGTCCAAAACTTTAGTTTAACTTTATCATTCTAAAGTTTGGTTGTAATGTTCTAAACATTGTCTATGTTGTTCTAAATATTCTAAACATTGTCTATGTTTTTCTAAATATTAACTCTATTATTCTGCATAATAATTATTTTGCTCTAAGATTTAATTCTATAGTTTAACTCTATTGTCCATAATTTTAATTCTATTGTTCTAAACTTTATCTATGTTGTTCTAATTATTAACGCTAATGTTCTAAATATTAACTCTATTGTTCTAAGATTGTATTCTATAGTTTTGCTCTATAATTATACGGTTTAATTCTATTGTTCTATACTTTGGATAATTTATTCTAAATATTAACTCTATTGTTTTACGTAATAATTCTAATGTTTTAAGGTCCATTTCTCTAGTTTTACTCAATCACTCTAAAGTTTGGTTCTACTGATATAAACATTACCTATGTTATTCTAAATATTAACTCTATTATTCTGCATAATAATTCATTTGTTCCAAGCTTCCATTCTATAGTTTAACTCTATTGTTCATAAGTTAAATTCTATTACTCTAAACTTTAGTTATGTTGTTCTAAATATAAACACTAATGTTCTAAATATTAATTCTATTGTTCTAAGGTTGTATTCTCTAGTTTAGCTTTATCATTCTAAGGTTTAATTCTATTATTCTATACTTTTGATAAGTTTTTTTAAATAATAACTCTATTATTCTAAATAATAATTCTATTGTTCTAAGGTCCAATTCTCTAGTGTTACTTAATTACTCTAAAGTTTGGTTCTACTGATATATATTACCTATGTTGTTATTAATATTAACTCTATTGTTCTACATAATAATTCTTTTGTTCTAATCTTCCATTCTATAGTTTAACTTTATTGTTCATAAGTTAATTTTATTGCTCAAAACTTTAGCTATGTTATTCAAAATATGAATAATAATGTTCTAAATATTAATTCTATTATTCTAAGGTTGTATTCTCTAATTTAACTCTATCATTCTAAAGTTTAATTCTATTGCTTTATACTTTTGATAAGTTTTTCTAAATATTTACTCTATTGTTCTAAAGAATAATTATATTTTTCTAAGGTCCAATTTTCTAGTTTAACTCTGTCATTCTGTATTATTCTACGTATTAAGTCTATTATTCTAAACATCTATTATTCTTGTAGGGGTGATGAGAAGGAAACAACTCAACAACACAAGATAAGATCCACTACTGCAACCAATCCAACAACTACTAATGATCTTGGGAAAACATAAAGGAAAGCCTCTGATCAAGTTTCTTTGGACAAGTAGCAAAAAATGAAAAGAGAAACCCCCAAAACTTCTGAAGGAACCATTGCAAGGAATATCCTCAACCAACGAATTCCACCTAATCAATTTATAGAAACAGTATTAAAGGACCTCCCTGACCAATACAAAGAAGCCATTAAAAAATAGTCTTTGGAGGTTTCCAAGAATTATATTTAGATAGTCATAAATCTAGCTTTTGTGCTCAATTACTCCAAAAGTTTTGACCAAGACAGATCTTCTTTGGTACTCTCCCATGAATAGGAAATAACAATATCGCTTGAGGTTGTCCACCTAATTTATGGCCTACCTATTGGAGGAACCCATATTCTAGAACAAGACATTGTTGACTAGGATGAATAAGCCCAAACATTTTTGCATCGCTAAAGGAATGATAGGGTCAGGGATCGATCTTCACGACACCTACTATCAAAGAACTTCGGCTTCACCTATTACTAGTAACAGGTAAGTACGGGTCGAATCCACAAGGAATGACTCTTAATAGCTACTAAACTTTAACAATTCCACTACAAGCTAGTTATAACTAAGAACGAGAATTACGAGATTATAAAGGTCTGATCTATAGGGTACAAGCGCAAGCGGTTTGGGATTCAACATTTATTCCTAACACAAATTAGCTAAAACTAGAAATTGGACTCAAAATGAGATAATATGAGGCTCACAAACTCACTACAGATCTATGCATCAAACCTAAAACATGCTGCAAGGAAGGGGTTTCATCCAAGAACCAACCTCTTGGTCATCTTCAAGGTAGCAAGCATTGTAACTGGGATTTCTCGCCTAATTGTATTATAAAGCATCCCAAGCAACATAATAGGATCAACACAACAACCAATAGCTTGAAAGTCAACAACATTTAACACGGGGTTACTTCCTAAATCAGCATTTTTCAATGTATTTGACCTAGGAACACAAATAGAAGAAACCTATATAGCCAATCTAGGATTCAACCAAAACCCGACATCAAATCACATATTAATCTTCATAAAACCAACTCCAAGCTTAAAACATCATCCATGCGCGGGATCGTGTCTTCACCCTATACCCTACTAATCTAAGTACTCATACATATAACTAACAAACATCACAAAATTGATAAAGCAAGACATACTACCAAATCACGAACAAAGATTAACTAGTATTATGAAATAAACCTAGAATTAACAAATATAAATCAAGCAAAATCATAAAACAATAGGAAAACAAAATATAAAGCAAGAGAAGGGAAAAAAAATACTAAATTTCATAGATTGAAACTAATGCCTAACAAGCCTTGATGCGATCTTGTTGAATACAACAAAAACTGATAATAAAATCTTCAACTAATCTAATGAAAATTATGATGGAAAAGCAAAACCTTAGAACTATCTTCTCTACTCTAAACTAGTCTAATAATAATAATGTTTAATTGATGCTTAGATGAATCTTTCCTTTTGCCTCCTCACATGCCCTATAGAAGAGTCTAAAACTAAGACGGAATTGTCAAAATAGAACTGAGCGGGCGCTTAATTCAAGGGTAAGTACCAGCTCATAAGAGAAATTCTGGATTTTTAGTGAACTAAGTGGCCTCTCAGTTCATCCATGAGCACCCGCTTAGCCTTCAAAGTGCCAAATTTTCAACCGCTTACTACCCTCTCGTTAAGTGTTGTCTGTCAACTACCATTGAACTGAGCAACATCTTGAGATTCTTCTGAGCAACCACTCAGGTATTTTTCTCCCGAGAGGGTTCTTGGTTCAATTTTGAAGCGATCTCTTGGTTCAATTCTCAGCTATTCTACTATGCATCTTTATTCCTCGGTTTTCATGACCATACTAACTAGATACTTTCATTAAGCCAAAATAGCACACATAAAAGTAGAAAAGATATGGGAAATAAAGGAAATACAGGAACCAAAATACAAAGAACACTCCTAAGCCTAGACCATGCACAAAGTGATGCAAAATGGAAAAAATGGGACAAACTTAGGCCAAAAAGATTATGAAACTCTGCTAGGGATATGTTTAGGATTACAATTGGAATATGTTTGGGATTACAACTAGAAATGTCACTTAGCAAGGAATATGCTTGGGATTATAACTAGAAGTCCTATAAATTCATCCCTCATTGACAAAATAGAGGAGTTGAAAAATAAAGATGTTTGTGAAGAATTTTTGTGGAACTTTGTTGTTACTACCATAATTTTCCATGTTAAATCCACAATAAATCAAGCAGTTAACATCAAATATTTGTATTGCTGCAAAGTAGTATCAGAACCTTTGATTTGTGTGCTTTAACATACAAGCACATGGTCCAATCAATAACTGATTGGCAATATTAATCCTCCTTTTTTACAAGTCCACTGCCATTTTTTATGGTAAGACTTTTAAGTCAATGTTCTATAGCTTAATGATATCATTCTAAAGCTTAATAATGTGCGATTGATTCATTTCATTGTTATAAAACACAATATTGATATTCTAAACCTTAAAACATATGTTCAAAAATGTTATTCTAATTTTTTAGTTCTAAAATTGAATACTCATGTTCTAAGTGTGTATTCTATTTTTCTAATATCTAAGATAGATGTTCTAAATTTTATTATTGGTGTTTTAAGACTTACCACATATTTTCTAAACTTTTATTCTATTATTTTAAACATTTATTCCATTATATACTAGTGCTCTATAACATAACACTAATGTTCTAAAGTGCAATACTAATGTTCTAAACCTTGACACATATGTTCTAAAAATGTATTATATTGTTTTAAGGTCTAATATTGATGTTTTAAAGATTAATACTGGTATTCTAAATATTGACACATATGCTCGAAATGTTTATTATATTATTATAACTTAACATATGTGTTTTAAAATTGTATTATACTATGCTAAAATTTTCTTCTATTGTTTTAAATTTTCATTCATGTCATTTTTATTATTATAATGTATATTTTATCATAATTACAATAACTAATAGATTTCTTACTTTGATCGCCTTCAAAGAGGAAATGTTGATCAACTAAGACAATTCCCTTTGATTGTTGTTTTGAAAAAGGAATAAATTCGATCAAGAATGAAGATTGAACTGAAAAGGGGCTTTGGAAAAGTAAATTTTCTTGATAGAATGACTATCACTAAAGGAAAGACTGACCTTGAAGCTGGGGTTGTACCTTCATCATCATATGCTTCTGCAGATGTACATGTAAGTTCATTATATTGTTCTACAACAAAATACATATGTTCTTAATATTTATTATATTGTTCTAAGATTTAATACTGATGTTCTAAAGTTTAATAGTAATGTTCTACAAGTTTACACATATGTTGTAAATATTTGTTCTATTATTCTAATATCTAATATTGATATTTTAAAGTTTAATAGTTGTTCTACATCTTTATACATATGTTCTAAATATTTGTTTTTATTGTTCTAATATCTAATATTGATGTTCTAAAGTTTAATAATAGTGTTTTAAAGAGAAACAGTTATCTTCTAAACTTTTATTCTATTGGTCTAACTATTTACTCATATATTCTAAATGTTTATTCAATTATTCTAAGATTCAGTACAGATGTTCTAAAGTTTAAAAGTAATGTTCTACATCTTTATACATATGTTCTAAATATTTATTCTAATGTTTTAATATCTAATATTGATGTTATTAAGTTTCATAATAATGTTTTACATCTTTACACATATGTTCTAAATGTTTATTCTATTATTCTAATATCTAATACAAATGTTATAAAGTTTAATACTGGTGTTCTAAAAATTAATACTTATGTTATAAACTTTTATTCTATTGTTCTAACTATTTATTCTATTATTCTAAACTTATTTTGCTCTTTATATTGATTCCATTCTTTTGATGTTCTAATTTACTAAAAATTATTTCTATTGTTCAAAAAGTTATTTAACATGTTCTATTGTACTTACATGTTTTCATAAACTGCCTAGGTTAACATAGAAATTTTTCAAATTTATCTTAGACTCTTGCTTCCAATGTCAATGAGATGTATTCTGTGATTGATAAAGTCAACATCTTATTTGGAGATGTTCAAATGAGAGAAGAAATGAATAATCTCATTGCCATTATCTAAAACAAGTACACTTCAGTGCCAGATACTCTGAGCCAAGCTAGGATGAGGAGTCCTACAATCCTCAGCAAGACCAACATCTATCTGATGAACCAGCTTTTATGGTAGAGCTCAACGATGTAATGGGAAAGCTTAGGCCAAATATCAACCAAAGGAAAAAGGCTTGGAGAAAACTGATTTTACTCCTCCATCCTCTGGGCTTTTCACTAAATCCCAATATTTATCCCCAGCTTCCCCTGCCCACCAGCCAAATCATGCTCCCTTCATAACACTCCTGCTTCCCCTGATCAATAGCCAGCTAGTGCACCCGTTCGAACACCCATACTTCCCCTATCCAACAGCTCCTTACTCCTCATGTGCATCAAGAGGATGTTGCATCCTCTCCTTTCCACCATGACCAAGCATTGGAATAGCATTTATAATAATTAACAAAATTAATTGTTTAAGACATTGCAAAGGAAGGGTAAATAATTAATTCTCATATGTTCTAAATTTTTAGTCATTTTGTATTAATTTCTAAATAACTTGTTGTGGAACAGGTTGAATGAAAAAGAATCTGAACAACAATGAGGGGAAAAGATGCCCTCAGAACCTTCCTTTGTGCTTACACTCACCATTCATGGTCTAAAATGAACCAGTGTAGAGAAGAGTGGACACAACACAAAGAAGGGTTGCTGAATATGCCTTTTTAGATGGACCCAAAATGTAACATTTTTATAATCAATATTTTTTACACTAATGTTCTAAAATCAATAGATATGGTGTAAATGTTTATTCTACTGTTCTAATGTCTAATACTAATGTTCTAAAATTTAATGCTGATGTTTTAAAATTCAATACCAATGTTCTAAAATTTTATACTAATGTTCAAAAGATTAACACATATGTTTTAAACTTTTATTCTATTGTTCTAAATCTTTATTTTATTGTTCTAAAGTTTACATATGGATCCAAAAAGTAACATTTTCATAACCTATTATGCTAACTGTTTAATCTATTGTTATAAAATCTTTCACATATATTCTAAAGGTTTATTCTATTGTTCTAATAACGAATATTGATAGTTTAAAGTTTAATACTGGTGTTCTAAAGATTAATATGTATGTTCTAAACTTTAATACTAATATCTAAAGTTTAATGCATATGTTCTAAAACGCAATACATATGCTCTAAATGATTACTCTATTGTTCTAAATTATTATTATGATGTTATAAAGTTTAACACTATCATTCTAAAGTTTAACAAATATGTTCAAAATGTTTATTTTATTGTTCTAAGATTAAATATTGATGTTCTAAAGTTTAATACCGGTGTTCTAAAGATTAATACATATGCTCTAAACTTTAATACTAGTGTTCTAAAGATTAATACACATGTTCTAAAACGGAAAAACATATGTTCTAAATGTTTATTCTATTGTTCTAATATCTAATAGCGATGTTCTAAAATTTAATACGTAATGATGTTCTAATGTTTAAAAAATGTATTCTATATATTTATTTTATTGTTCTTAGATTGAATATTTCCATTCTAAAGTTTAATGTTGGTATTCTAAAGAATAATTCATTTGTAGTAAACTTTTATCCCATTGTTATAAACATTTATTCCATTGTTAACTTCTTTTTCTTGCATACATAAATCAAGGAGTTATACAATAATCAATTGACCTATATTAGTAGGAAAGATATATTATCCCTTACAGGAGACAAATTGATCATGAATAACATTATTGACTCATGGGTACACATTCTAAACATTGGGAATAGAAGGAGAATTTCTGAATTGAAGAACAAATTTTTCTTTAACACTAAGAATTGGGTACATCATTGTACAAATTCTTTATTGACACATTGTTTTATTGTTCTAAATATTTCTATTGATTTTGTAAATGTTTAATTTAATGTTTTGGAGATTATATGTCATACTTTGCAGTGATAAGTATTTCTCTGAATCTGTTAAATTTGAAGAAAGATACTTGGCCTTTAGATCAAGAATGGAGGGTGAGATGACAAACTATAAGGTCACTTCTTTTGACAAAGTGCATTTAGTAAGTCAATAACAATAATTATACGATTTAATGTCTCATTTTACACAAAAATAACCTCTCTAAAACCTAAAGGTTGAATACATTTTAAGTGTTCTTTCCAATAGTAGCCTTTCATCACTATTAACTATTCTGTTTTAGTGACAACGAATATTGAGGTGATTGACAACAGATTTTCAGAGAAGGGTGTTTCATTTACAGCAAAATACAAGAACAACCCTAAAACAATGCTAACTTTACTGTTCTTAAGTCTATTATTTGTACAATGAGGTTGAATTTCATAGTTCTAAAATGTACCTCTATTGTTCTAAATGTTTTCTTTATTCGTTGTAAAGTTTACCTCCACTGTTCTAAAGTGTACTTCTCTATTATACTAATTCAATTACTTTTTTTTACAACCAAAAGCCTTTGCAAGATTTTTAACAAAGAAACAAATAGGGAATGGTCAATTGGTTTCTACTTTTAAAACATCAATCAAAAAAATGAAATGGAGGAACAATACAAACGTCAATGACTGTGGAGTGTTCATATTAAAGCATATGGAAACATATCAAGGTCAGAGTGATTCACAATGGGACATAGGAGTACACCTTGATGATGTAAGTTAATAGTTTTCTTCATACACTAACTGCTTTACATTATTAAAAATTTCTATTTTTAAATAAGAAATTATATTTCTTTGGTTTTCTGTTACAGTTGATATAATGAAGAAATTATGGATTGAATATTATGGAAGAATATTGACAAAAAATGAGAATCAATTGCAAAATGATGTAATGTCTAAATCAAAGGAGTGAACAAGGGATCAGTTGCATGAAGCAGTAGGAAACATGACCAACTCTTCTATTAACTCTATGAACAATAGTATTAACTTTAGACTTTATAGGACCAAACATTAGTTTTTATTGAACAATCAGTCTTAACATTTAAATCATACATTTTAACTTCTGAATCATGCATTAGTTTAATAATCATTTTTTCACTGAATAATACTTGTATATACTTATATTAACTTATGAATCAGGTTTAAATCATATTATTCAACACCTTAGCTCTATTGTTCCAAAAGTCACCATCTATTGTTATAAATATTTAATCTATTGTTCTAATATCTAAAACAAATGTTCTAAATATTAATACTGATGTTCTACATCTTAACACATATGTTCTAAATATTTATTATATTGTTCTAAGATATAATAATGATGTTTAAAACATTAATACTAGTGCTCTATTGTTTTGAACTGTCCATCTATTGTTCTAAATATTTACTCTATTGTTCTAAGATATAATACTGATATTCTAAAAATTATTACTGATGTTTTAAAGATTAACACATATGTTCTAAAAATCTCTTCTATTGTCTTAATATATAATAATATTGATCTAAAATTTAATACTGGTTTCATAACAAGTGAAATCCAAAACAACTTCATGTGTTCTTCTCCTATTACCTTTACTCACTTTTGCAATCTCTAATCCATTCTCTTTGTTCAACTCTTCTACCCTGTACACATAACAAGCACTATAAACTTCATATTAAAAATCATAGAACACATTATTAGTATATACCTCTAAACCATGTTTCTCAATCTCCATTGGTGTCTTACATTTATAATGCTTGTGTTGATAGTCATTATCATTTTGTGCTTGAGTGTGTCTCTTTGCATCTATAGTATCAAAAACTCCACTGGTGACACATGAGGATTAAAAAATGATGTAAAGAAATTATTCTACCTTTCAAACCTTGAAGTAGCTATCATAATACCACCTATAAAAAATCTCTAAAATAGGCAGTCCACTTTTCTCTCATTTCAAACATTAGACAAAGCCACTCATGATCTTCTACATGAAACTCAACAAGCATCTTGTTCCATTTCTCTTCGAATTCTTTTGGATTCCAAACACAATCACTTATTGTCTTCAATAAATCAGTCTCTTGAGTAATATTCCATTCAATTTTATTAGGCATTTTTTCATAATATGTCACATACAAAACCTATGCTCACACTTCTTGAACACATCATTCATAATAATCTTCAATAGTGGATCTTTCTCTATAATTAAACAAGTAGGTTCCTTATGACCCATTGCTTTTAGAAAGGTTCTAAATAGCCATTTGAAAGATACTACATCTTTTTTGGTTATAAAACTAACCACAAATGTAACACATCTCTTATGGTGATCAACCTTTGTGAAAGGCCCTAATACCATATTATACGTGATAAATACATAAAAATAATAGAGTAAAACTATAGAATTGACACTTAGAACAATTCAATTAATATTTAGAACAATATAATTAATATTTAGAACACTAGAGCAAAAGTTTAGAACAATTAAACCTTATAACAATACTTTTAGTATTTAGAACAATAAAGTTAATATTTAAAACAACAAAGATAATGTTTAGAACAATAAAAGTGATCTTTAGAATAATAAAATAATTGTTAGTCTGATAAGTGGTATCAAATAAACCTATATCACCAAAGAGACCATAATTCTTCCTACAAATAGAATCTACCCATAAAACTCTACGTAGGTAATCATCATCATCTATTTGATAATCAAAGAAAAAGGAAGACCACACAAACTTTTTCCTCTTGAAATTATCCACAAACATTTGGACATCTGAACCTTCGATATATGCCTTCAAATCCCTATGAAATTTTTTGAAATCACACTTAGAGGAACTTACATTCTCGTAACTCCAAACGTATTCTTTCATCATTCTATATGTTTTCACAGGTCCAACGTTAACCTGAAAATGGAGGATAAATTTATTATAACAAACACAATAATAATAATAATAAATATTTAATAATTAATAATAATAATAAAAAAATATAAATAAGCTTCTGATCTTAACAATTCAACTATGCCTTATACCAATAGAACTACATTTCAAAACAATATATGTGTACTTTAGAACAATAACATAAATATTTTAGAACAACGTAAGTGTACTTCTAAAAAATAAGACTTTATTTAATAACATTATAAGTGTACTTTAGAACAATAGGTCAAAATTTTAGAACAATAGACTGTGTACTTTGGAATAAATATGAATATATTTAGAACAATACAATTAATATTTAGAACAATAATCCTAAAATTAAAATCAATAGAATAATACAATTATATATAAATAGAATGTGGGATTATTCTTCCATAGTTTAAATATATGTCAAACAATATAATAATTATTCAATAATACTTTACAACAATATAATAATTATTTAGAACTACCTTGAACTACCTTGGAATTATCAACATTCATCTTCTTGTGTGAAATGCTCAAATTTCTCCTTGCTTTTTGGAAATGTAAAGAATTAGGAGAATAAAGAGAATGACTATGTCCTTGGAAATTGGCTACAATGTAACCACTATCATCACAAACTTTCAATACAATTTGTGCGCTGCATCCAACACGAGTGATCAATCTTCTCCCAACCACTACAGCTCTATCTTCACCATCATTAATGATTCCCTAATCTAAAATGTTAGTTTTTCTCTTAAACTTATATCCAGCTTTATTACACACAAAATATTGGAAACTAACAATGTCATTTTTTCTTCTTTTTGTAGTAGCGTTTCTAGTGTTAAAACCAGCATCAATTGCATTTGCCTTATAAAAGGAAAAACCTTCATCAATACTTGATAATTTCATACCTACATAAGGTTTTAAATCACTAGAACAACATGGAATCCATACTTTTGTTCCTCCAAGAGTACACATAGGTACTACTTCAGGGGTAATAACCACATTTGCATCAGAAACACTACAATTCTCTTCAATGCTCATGCTTATAAAAATGAATTCAGTCACTTCAATTATAACATTAACTCACACACTTCTATATTTTAAACGTTCATTTAGAGTGAGTTAAACTAGATAATGGAACCTTAGAATAATAGACTTAATAATTAGAATAATAGAGTTAATATTTGGAATAAAATAACTAATATTTAGTTTAATAAAACTAAACTTATGAAAATTAGAGTTAAACTATAAAATGGAACCTTAGAATAATATAATAACTATTTAGAACAATGAAATTTCTATTTAGAACAATAGAATTAATATTTAGAATATTTAGAATTAATGATTGTTTAACATGATGTTCTAAACTTCTGTTCCAATGTTCCAATAGTGTACCTATTATTTTTAAAATTTATTCTATTGTACATATTTATCCAATGCACTAAACCTTAATTCTAATATATTTTAATACAATTTAATATTTGGTAATTTCCAAATGATGGTTTAGCGTAATATTCTAAACTTCTGTTCTAATGTTCCAATACTACAATCTATGGATCTAAACTTATGTTATTGTGTTATGTTTATTCAATGAAGTAACCCTAAATTCAAATACATCTATGCTCATCATATCTATCAATCAAAACTATTAATCTAAGATTTTATTCAAATGTGTTAAATTTATCTTTTATACTAACCTGTAATTCTAAAACATCTATTTTCGTCAAAATTACAAATACAAAAACAAATCATACAACATGCCTCCTAATACATAATTCTAATTAAATCTATACAAAAATTTCAAACATTCCCAAATACTCGAACCATTCCCAAATACAGAAAAATACAACAATAACAAGAAACTATCAGCAATTTTATAAATCAATATAAGAAAATTATGAGTCAAATAAAACAGTGCTTGCAAATTTGTTGCCAATTTAAATATAAACAAAAAATCAAATGAAGAATGATGAACAAAATTAAAATACATTCAAAGAAAATGTGGAGAATAGAAAATAAAGAAAAATAAAAAAATGGAAACTAGCTAAACATAATATTAGTGGAGAGAATATAAACCGTCATATTGGAAACTACCAAAATTTTGATCTTCCTATAAAATGCTAAGCTGTCAAACTAAAATACTTAAGTTTAGATATTAATGGCTTCGCTATTACTAATTCTTTAATCACAACCATCAATGCATCAACTATTAATGGTGATAGATGAGTTCTTATATGTGTGCTGGGTTTTATATATAATAGGGGTTCTTACCATATTCCATACACACACACACACATAAGATCCCATTTTTATATATATGATTCGTTATTATCCGACTTAAATAATCTAGTTATTTTCTCAAATGAGAATAATAAAAATTTAATTCAGTAAGAAGTCTGACATATAATATAGTAATTCAAAATATAACTTGATTATTATATTAGATAATTGGGAATAGAGAGGACTAGAGGAGGGAGACTCAATTCAAATACATTTGAATAAAAGGTCCTATTTATCTTTTTTTATTAATTTATTTATATTATGTCTTATGCAATAAAAAGTTTTGAACAATCCTATTACATCCATATCAAGAATCATAGATATAATTGTTATGCTTGTTACATTATTATGTGATGATTATTTCATCATTTTTAAGGCATACTTTTGAATTGATCTTACTTAAAATATATGAAAAGATGGTCTTTTATAATAAACTCCAACATATATTTCAAAGTATTACATCAATTTATCTTAAAAGTATAGCATCAATAGAACTTTTTCGTTATAATGATTTTTAAGTGCTTATTTAAATCATGGTCAATGATTTAAATAAGCACTTGAAAAAAAATATAAGGATGTAATTTTCATGTGATTATTTAAGACAATAACTACTATTATTATCCACATCAAATGTGTAGTGAAATTAATAAATATACACTTTCATAAATATTAAATCAAAATAGTAATAAAAGTAACAAAAACAATAATAATAAATAATTTTACATTATTTCCAAAACAAATAAACTAACTAATATCCATTACTCAATATATGTGAAAACTCTTCACTTAAGCCTCTTTATTAAATGTCCAATTATTACACGCAAGAAAAATATGTCAATCTATTTCCACCAAAGTTAAATTGGAAAAGCCCTAAATATAAAAGAAATATGTATTAGTAAACATTGAGTAAATTCATGTGCATGCTAAGTTAAACAATTAATCATAATTCAATTTTTTTCGAACATACTTTAGTCATAAACTTCATTGATAGCTTTATAGGCATGAGTTTAGTTTATTGCATTTGGATAAAAATGTTATTAACATTTAATACTCTTTTAATTTGAGTTTAATGAAGTGTTCACTTAGTTAATTTTTCTATGTAATAAAATAGAAAAATGGTTGAAAGTAGTAGTTATTATCTTGTGTATCAAGCGACCATAACATCCTTGTATCTATGGAGGAATATAAGGGTGTTACAAAAATTTTGAAATATAATAGTTGTTAGCCTTTTAAGTCTAGTCTCTGCTCTGCCTCTCCGTGTTTATCCTCTTTTCTGCAATAACTTTAGGGCAAGACCCTAAGTTAGGAAATCTAGGGGGTGATGCTTCGTTGATGCTAAGGACAGTTACGACTAACCTTATACTTGAAACTCCAACAACCTATATCTTTTCCTCCCTTCTTGAAGTTGATAATACTAAACTTGTACTACTCTTGTGTTTGTTATCATTATCATCACTAATTATGTCATTAAGATTGATAATTAGTGTCCTGTTTATTCATACTATCATTATAATCAACTTAGAAGTTATCGTGATAGTGTTACTATATTTTTTCTTATTTATATATAGTAACTGTTTTAATCTTATTTGATCCATGCAGAAAAGAAGAATGTTGATGAAATAAAGAAAAGAAAGAACGATGATGATGATGTATTAATTACAAAAGTTCAAAAGGCTATTCCTTCTTCTTCCTTAGCTTTAGCTAAGGTTATACATACAACTGATGAAAATGAATCAAAGGGGAATAAACTTGAAAAGTCTGTGAAAGATAAGAAGAGAGAACGCCAAGACATTGAAGTTATGGACACTCTCAATCAACCAATTGCAAAACGGTAGAGTATCTTTCATATTTTAATATTTTTTTAGACATATATTTCATGTATTAATATTTTCTTATATTATCTTTTTTTTCGTTTAATGACAGGGTAAAAACTACATTTAAAATAAAACGCAGGCCTTGCCAATAAAATTGATTAGAGGATTCATAAGTGAACAAAACAAAGCATCAAAGAATATAAGGTTTGGAGGATTATTGACTATGGAGTTGACAAGGACTCCAACAAATATGTTAAACTGGATTGTTGACTGTTTTGATCTTGGGAGCCGGATGTTTAGCATTGATGCTAGTAGAAGCTTTCAAATATCCAAGTTTGATGTGTATGATGTGTTTTGCCTTGAATAGAAATAGAGATGTTGAAATTGCCTTAACAAGCGCAAATATTGTGAACCATGATTTTCCATTAAAATAACATTTTAGAAAAAAATTTGGAATTGAAGAAAAAAATGAACATATCCCCTTGGATTTAGTGGACCACATGATTCCACAAATGACCGATGGAGATGATGCATTTAAGCAACTTTTTGTACTCCATGCCTTTTCTACCTTTTTAGCTCCTACACACAACCGTACGATTGATCTAAAGATTGTTAAGAGTATTATTGTGGTCGATCAAATTAGAGAATTTAATTGGTGTAAGTATATCTTAGATCAATTGTGTGAGGCTATCATGAAGTATAAAAAAGGTAAGGTACAACAGTTTTGTGGTTGCATTGTGATGCTACAAACAATATATTTCCATAGGTTAAGATTTAAGAGTGTTTGCTTATCGACTTGTCTTCCTTTAATCAAATACTAGACTGATAAGAATGTTAGCTTAAGAATGAAGGAGGAAGGATTAACTAACTTCTTTGGGAATGGAATTGTTGTTTCTGGTACATATCCCATTAGTGAGCATTTCAAGTTTATGAATGGGTGAGTCATTAGATTCTTTGATGAGGAAAATGTAGAACAGGATTTTGTTGAAGGTTGTAATTCTAAGGAAGAAAATCAAAAGACTTTAAATCCTATTGAAGATGAAAGTTCTTCAGACGAGATTCATTTTACTAAAAAAAATTCACTTCATGTTGCAAGAAGACAAAAAGTCAAATAAAGATATTCATCGTCTAGCTGAAGATGTAAGTAACCTTTTTTGTTTTTAATTGTAAAGTTTAAATTTTTATTCTTTGACTCATAGTATCCTTTTTATGTTTCATAGTATCCTTTTTTTTGTTTCATAGTATCTTTTGCTATTCTATACTAACCTATGTCCTTTCCTTAGTAACCTTTTTACAAGATATAACAATAATTGTATTTGTAACTATAAATATAGTTAATGTTTATTGCAATTAACTTTTTAAAATATATAGTCACCATTTATATGTATAAAGTGAATTTTTTATTTAAATTTACTTTTTAATTATTTTAACTATTTATATTTACCTTTTTAGAGGACATAGTCACCTTTTTTTTTTATATATATAGTGACTCATATATATATAAATCTTGCTTGCCTTCTGTCTGCTCACTAAGGAGATCATAAGTTGTTGAGTATAGTTAATGTTTATTATAGGTACCTTTTTAGACGACATAGTCACTTTTTTATATATATAGTGACCTCTTTTAATTGAACTTTTTAAACTGTTTACTTCGCCTTTTATTGTAGTTACAAATACATAGTCACTATTTACACTTATTTTTATATATATAGTGACCTTTTAAGAAGACATAGTCACCTTTTATTTTCTATAGTGACCTTTTTTTTTTATTTATATAGTAACCTCTTTTATTTGTATAGTGACTTTATAGTGACCTTTTTTATTAATATAGTAACCTTTTTTATTTATACATTGACCTTTTTTATTTTGTATATTTATAGTTACCTTTTTTAGAAGACATAGTCACATTTTTTTTATATATATAGTGACTCATTTATGTAAAAATATTGCTTGCCTTCTGCCTGCTCACTAAGGAAATCATAAGTTATTGAGTATACTTAATGTTTATTATAGTTACCTTTTTAGACGACATAGTCACCTTTTTTATATATATAGTGACCTTTTTCATAGTGACCTTTTTTTATTTATATAGTAACATTTTTTTATTTGTATAGTGACCTTTTTTTTGTATTCAGAATACACTTTATAAAAACTTTATTATTTATTAAAAATCTTAATATTTTTTTATTTTGTTCACATTTTCAATATAGATTACATAAGGACCTTTAAATGCTTATAGTAACCTTATTAAATGCTATAAAAACATTTTAAATTTGTATACAGGAAATTCATGAGCATCTTCTTTTGATGAAGCAAGACACTAAAGTGGTTTTAGAGTTTTATATGACAAAGATTAGTGATTTGTTAGTAAAGAGAAAAAAGTCTCAAAATGATAAAAATGAAAATGTTTGATCTTCTTCTTCTCCTGCTATTTCCCAAACTAAATAATTTATTATGAATCCTAGTGCTTTAAACACTATTGATGAAATTATTAAGTTGGTTAAGTGGGTGACTGAAATCCCAGAATTGTTGAATGATTTGTAACATTTCCTGTGAGAAATAGTGATGTAAATGATGAAATATTAGAGGAGGTAGCAGTAGCAATTCCTGTGGAAGACATGCATTTTAATGAAGTAATTGATGAGAAAGTAGCGGCATTTCCTGTTGAAGACATGAATATCAATGAGTTAATTAGGGAAGTATTAACTGATCTAAACATGGATGAGCTTACACAAGAAACGAGTAGTAGTTGTAGTGGTGGATTCGATAGTATTTTAAAGTTTGGAAAAGAAAAGTGTTCAATTGAACTACATGATAATAATTTGGAGAAGGTTCTTTTTGTTTCCCACTTGATGAAGATGAATATGAAATATATGCCGACTCTGCCTATTATGCAATAATTTTTTTTTTTTATTATGGTTTCATCAATGACTTATGTGTTAAGTCAAAGTAAGTAATTTAAAATATTTTCACTTTTCTTTTGTTCTTTCTTAGTATTTTTATTTATATTTCTTAATCATTTTATATTTTTATAGTGAGTTGCTGGTAGATTTTGAGGATGTTTATAACATTTGTAGGCATGAGTTTTATTCTTTAGGGGAACCTTTAGAATACACGTTTATGAGCATTGTAGATTGTTAGGTCTTATTACTAAATGAGAATCAGAGGAACAATAAAGGACCCAAAAAGTTTTACTTTGGTGCTACCCAAAGTGTGAGTGGTATTTTAATTGTTCATATATTTTCTTTTATGAGCATTGTGTAGAAGTATTTTAACAATTTTTGTAATTTATTTCAGTGTGCTTTACTATAAGAACAAGAGGACAACAAAGCAGCAGAAGATGTGGACCATTTAAATGAAAGTTGGGAAAGTTAGATGAATTTGATTTACAACAATTTTGATATGAAGAATGCTGAACTGGTAAGTTACCCTTTAATTATTTAATTAACAAGGATGAACATGCAAGGGTGAATCATTTCAATATCAATGCATGATAAAACAATGTGATTCAGATTTAGCATGAAGTAGACCTTTAGACATTGTGATATATGGCATGATAAATGTAGGAATTAAAAGAGAAAGAACTAGGGAAGGAGCTAACAGTGGGTATCCTTTCCTATTTCATAGCTTCGAACACTCCCATAAACACTATCATTTCCTATTTCATAGATTCGAACACTCCCATAAACAGTATCCTTTCATGTTTCATAGCTTTAAATATTTTTGCGAGAAAGTTGTAAAAAAATTAACATTTTATCCTTTTCTTTCACTCATTATGGAGAAATCCACACACATGCATTTTTTTCATTGGAGTAAAACTTACAGTATTAACATGAGTTCAATATTGTCACATAATAGTCACTATGGTTAGTAAAATAGTTATTATAGCAAGTTACTTTTTATTAATACTGTATATGTTTGTACAAACTTTTGGATTTTCTCATCAGATTTTTATGATTTTCTCTTTAGTGTACAGATTTTTGTCCCAATACTCAGGCATAGCCATTACTTCTTACTAGTTGTAAATTTGAGGATTGGTAAAATACAATGGGTTGACAATTTGAAATATACTGACGAGTCTCAAACTAAAATTGAAGAATTGTCTAACGCTATGGTATTTATTTTATCCTTGCATCGTTTTTATTCTTTTCCTTGTATTGCTCAATATATATTATACAAGCGTTCTGTTTGATTTAAACTTGTTTGTAGACCGATTTGTTGGCAGCATTTCTTGATGACTAGATTTCCAATGTTGATAAAATGTCAATATATAAAATGGATCGAGTTTTCACTTCTTGGAAGTCAAACAAAAGTAATTTTGATTGTGCTGTGTATACTATGTTTAGCATGCTCTACTTTGAAGGAATAAATGTTTATGACAGTCCAATACTGAAAGCGGTTACAGTTTTTTCTAATCATATCTTTATTTGGTTTTTAGTTATATGATATCATTTTTTTAATTTTGATGTGTTTATATAATTCAATGTTAGGCTACATTGAAGCATGTAGCACGAGCAAGAATAGGAGCTACACTATTGTTGTCTGACTTAAATTGGTAAAGATTAAATGTGTTAAAGGAGTTACAAGAATTCAGGATGAAACATGGAATACTTTTAAAGGAGGTTGCAGAAAGGAGGAAGAAAAATAAGAAAGTAGCAAAGAAGGCTTAGAATCGAACAAGTGTTTTTTAAGCTTTTTGGTAAATATTAGTATTTCGAATGAAAGTCAACTTAATGCAAATATATTCTATAGTAACCTTTTTTAATGCTATATTGACAATTTTTAATAATTTATTAACTTTAGCTCTAATCATTGTGGTAATAATTTCTTTAGTATAGACTTTAATTCTTATCATAGTAACCTTTTTGTTATAGTCTCCTACTTTTGTGCTACATAATTTACTTTGAAATTTGTTATAGTGACCTATTTTTTTTATTTTATTATGGTGACCTATCTTTTAATCATAGTGACCTTTTTGTTATATATTATTTATTTTGTTTTTTGGAGCTCATATATCTTGTATAAATTATGTAGATACCTTTTTAATTACTATTGTATTCTTAATAAATGATATAGGGATAATTTTTCTATCGTAGTAGTTATAGTTACATCACTTCTTCTTGTAATTACCTCAACTATTATCATAGTGACTTTTTATTTTGTATAGTAACCTTTCTTAATGCTAAATGCTTCACCGGATTATAGTGACTACATGTTTTAGTATAATGACATTTCCTTTCATAATAATGACCCTTTTTTTTTTTTATTATAGTGACCTTTCTCTTAATGCTTTTAAATGCTATAGTGACAATTTTTAATAATATACTGACTAGAGCAATTATCATTGTGGTAATGATTTTTATAGTATAGACTTTAATTCTAATCATAATGGCCTTTTTGTTATAGTATCCTATTTTTGTGTTATAGAATTTACATCATATTAGGATAACCTATTGTTTAATCATAGTGACCTTTTTATTACATGTTATTTATTTTATTTTTGGAGCTCATATTTCTTGTATAAATTATATAAAAACCTTTTTAATTACTATTGTATTCTTAATAAATGATATAGTGATAACCAGTTTTTAGCTTCATTTTATTAAAAGACTAGTTATGCAAACAATACTTATAAACACCCTAATACTAATACAACTAGTGTAACAATAAGTCGGGGGTCGAACCACAAGGACAAGGGATGCTAGTTTCTAGACTTGATGTAAGCGTTTATTTGAAATGCGAGTGGATTGAACTACACTAATGATAGAAAAGTGAAGCAAGAATAAAAACGGTAATATGCAATGAAAGAAAAACGGGGATAGATTAGTTCCACCCTATGAAGGACAATCGAACTAACAAATACACTAAATTAGGGGAAATCGATCAACAATCAATCAAGACACTCAAGATGATGAGAGGAAGTTTGTGACCCTATAAATCACATGAACAACCTATAATCGCCCTATGTCTCCTAAGGAGTGGCAGGACAAGATTCGCATCGAATGTCAATCAATCAATCATAACTCTACGCATGAAGAACAAGCCAACCTAGGGTTTCACCAATCAAACCCCTAAGAAAACTACTCACTCATAGTAATAAAAACTAGAGCATAAACAATGAACAAGAACATGATTGAAAGCATAAACAATTTGAACGTAAATGAACAAGAGAACGAAAAGGGGAAAACGAAGAACTATAACAAAACCAACAACTACTCTATCAAAGCTATAAATAGAGCAAGGATAATAAAAAGAGCAATGGAATTAACAAAAACGATACGTGAAAGCATTAAACGAAATAGAACAGTAAAGAATCGATACCTTACGTGAATGACATTGCGTGAATAAAAGAGATTCTGAATCCAAAATACAATGCTTGAAAAGAAGAGCAACAAAAGCCTTAAATATTAACTAAAGCATGAATGAAATCAAAAGCTATGAAAGTGATGTTCTAAGTTAAAGCATAAAAGCTCTCGAAGTAGGCATGAGGGTTTTTTACAAAGGAAGGGGGTATTTATACCCTAGGAACATAAGGGGGTAAAACCCTAGAAAAAACCCTCGAGGGCCAACTTAAGAAAGAACCAAAAACTATGGAAACAAGGGCCATTCAACTGAATGGAGGGAGGATTCGGCCGAATGAGGGACCATTCGGCCGAATGGTATTGTCATTCGCCCATATAAGAAGCTTCGAGTTTTTAGAACCTGTCCACCATTCGCCCGAAGAAGAGCACCCATTCGGCCGAACGGGCCTTGATTCGGCCGAACGAGCCTTGATTCGGCCTAATGGAAGTTCATTCGGCTATTCCCGAGAGCTTGAGTCATATGCTTGAGTTCCTGCCTTCCATTCGACCGAATGGAAGTCAGATTCGGTCGAATCTGAACCTGAACCTTGCTGATCAGCTTCTTGAAGTGTCTAATGGCTTCTGGAGTTTGTGGGATCTTCGAGAGTGACTTGGAATGCGTGCCCAAGCTATGATACGCGCATTGAAACTCTTGATAAGAGTGTCAAAGCCTCGAACACGTCACATTTTACCTTGAAATCATCCAAAGTACCTAAAAAGACCTTAAAACAGCTCGAGGACAAGATCAAGGTAAACTCGAATGTAATGTGCATAAAACCAATCTAAAATCGCGAAACTCGACACTAAAATGGGGTTGTAAATGTGTTCTAAAATGAGCACATGAACTTCCCCCAAGTCAAACCTTTGCTAGTCCCTAGCAAATGAACTAGCAAGGCAACACCATGGGTAAAGCACATGAAAAGCAAGGTGAGCAGAAAACAAGACAATGCTAGCCGTTTACGCTCAAAACTCTTCCCTAGCCACGGGTTTGCAAGTACAATGGGATGAAGAGAGCATAATACCAAGAAGAACAACGTTTTCCATAGACTTGGGATCACTGGAAAAGCTACAACACAACTATGCCACCTACTACCTAATGAGGTCACAAGTCTACACTCCCCAGGTATTTTCCAAAAGATGTGGGAAATTTCTGATACGCTCGTGTGTTTAATAAGGTATGTGTTTTGCTCAGAATCATTCGACTAAAGATGAGCTGGGAATTAAACACTTAAACAGGGAGAAATCTTGGGAATTGTATCTTATCTACTCTCCAGCACAGAACTTGCTAATCAGGCCAGGTCGAACAGGTTTGGAAAGGATTGCAATGTAGGTTAGGATCAAGGTAGGGTAGAATTTGGGGATGTGGAGTTAAAATAGAGGATAGTAAGCTATCCAAGGTAATGAAAACAAGGACAGCTATGACTTCCAACAGAAATGTCACTCCCAAAGTCCTCAAGATATGCATAAATGAACTCTAATACATTACACCAACTTTATTCTCAAAAATTTTCTCTTTCTCTTTTTTTTCCCTTTTTCTGTTTCTTTTATTTTTCTTTTCTCTTTTTATTTTCTTTTTTTTTGTTTTCTTTTTGAGTTTTCTTTTCTCTTTTTTTTTTTGCTTTCTTTTTGAGTTTTTCATGCTAATAATTATGAAATATACTAAGAATGATGTATAGAGTCATATCATTCGACAATGACTTTTTGAACCGAAACCTGCACCATAATGCAATGGACACTAACTTCACTATGATCACTTGACTATCCTCAAGGTAAAGAGAGGGAATATTGGCTCATGTGGAGTTAGATAGTGTAGCTACAAAGAAAAGGTAAAGGCACAAACTTGACTTACCCTAAAGTCAATCAATATTCATGGTAGGCAATTTGGCCATGTAGCTGTAACTACAAACGTGTTATCATCCATGACCTTTAGAAAAGAAGACTATGCTGGAGGAGAACAGACACAATACTTAGACTCTCTAACTAGCACTCGATAACATAGGACTCATAATGGAGTCCTAGAAGGCTTGATCCACACTAGGCTAGTCAAAATATGCCTCAATAAGTAGTCATCCAAGCCACAAACTAAGCAAGCCTAGATCCCCTAAGTCAGGTAGAAAATAGTCAGTCATTCGGTCCCAAAATAGGCACAAGGCTAGGAAAACATGAGTATGCATAGGACCACTAGAATGTACACATTAGAAGCTTGCCTACCGGTTTCACAACTCAAGCACATCAACTTGACACAACTAAACATACAAAAACTATAACAAAAACCAAGGCAATAGTTTCAATAATGCGGATCTTTTGAGACTTTGAAAACGCAAGAACCCTCCCCCAAGCCAACTCAAGAGCCATCTCGACACTTGGGAAAGACGGAGAAGAGAACCAAAAGGGAGAAAGATCAGCATTATGGAAGCTATTGCTATACAAACAAACAAATAAAACAAACATCGGGTTATCTCTCGTAAGTACTTGTGTTTAACGTCGGTAAGTTCGACACAGTTAGCCACAGGTTCAAATAGAAAAAGAAAACAACGAAATTATACCTGTCATAGGAGTGGGTTCACTCCTAGCATCTCCATCACCTCCAGTATGGGGAGTCAAAACTCTACATCGAGCCGCAGTGGCAGAAGTAAGAAACGGAGATCCAGGGTCATCTGGAGGTGGGCTATAATGTGATGCTCCCCCAAGCCAAGGTGGAGCCATCGATCTCTTTTTGGTTTTTTTTTTTCTAGCCCTCTTCCTTTTGTGGGCTGGCTTGTCAGTTCCCTCAGACATGTCACAAATCTCCTTTGTCGGAGCAATCTTCTTCGCATCCTCAAAAACAACACTCTTCATTGCTTCCTCCTCATCCGGCACCCCAATAAACATTAGGGCAGCAAAAACATCATACCCCGCAACCTTTTGATAAAAAATATTCCCAAAAACATCGAAGGAACAAATCTGCTCGACCATGGGTTCCTTGGAAGACTTAGAAAAGGCAAAAACAACCTTTTCTTGGGCTACCCTCACAGTGATAGTCTTTGATTCACAGTCTATCAAGGCACCCAAAGTCTTCAAAGCATCTCTCCCTAGGATGAGGGGGGTATAAGGATCCTCAACCATATCAAGCACCACGAAGTCACATGGAACCACAATGTTACCTACTTGGATTAGAAGGTCCTCAAATTCCCCACATGGCACTTTTATACTACGGTCGACCAATTGAATTATTTTCTTCAATGGCTTGAGCTCAAAGGTTAGCTTTTTGACAATGGACATCGGCATTAGGCTAATGGAGGCCCCAAGGTCAGTGAGTGCTCCCTTAGAATTGAGTTTTCCAAGGGTGACTGGGAGCACAAAGGGTCCTCTAGCTTTTTCGTTCTTTGCCCACGTGCCCTGAATGATGGCACTCACCTGCTCTAGCAAACTAATCACTTCGCCCTCAAGCTTTCTCTTGTTACCTAAGAGAGTTTTCAGATACTTGGCATATTGAGGCATTTGCTCCATGGCCTCTAAGAATGATATCTTCATTTCAAGCTGCCACATATGCTCTAGAAATTTGAGAAACTTTTCTTGCAATTGTTTCTCCACCTTTTTGTAAGGAAAAAGTAGTGGCGGAGCGTGCTAACGCTCAAGTTCCTGCTTTCATGTATCTCCCTCCACTCTCTTCCTCATCCTTCCTTTTCTTCTCGTGCCCATCCACTTCAACAATGCTTTCCTCATCCTCTTCGCTAAATTCCTTCTCTTCTCTCTCCTCAAGATCCTCCTTATGCTCAATTTCCCTTTGAAAACCACTATCCTTTGAGGAACCTTCCCCTAAATCATCTCTATTAGCTTCAACTGGAGTGATGTTTAGGGTTGGAGTCAAGAGTGTTTTGTGGTGGGGGTTGGGTGGAAGGGTTTTGTTGAGGGTGAGATGGGAATAGCAATGGTGGAGGTGGACTGGCTATCTAAGCAAGCTGGGATTCAAACAACTTCTGTTGTGCTTAAAGTTGTTGCATTTGAGCGATTAAGGTTTGATTTATTTGGGAGAGAGTTTGATTTTGCTGCGCAAGGGAGCTCTCTTAGGTGGAAAGGTAATGGTTTGGAGGCGGGTTCGGTGGTGGTTGTGTAGATGGATAGGGTAGGTTGGGGTTGGGCCTTGGAACCTGAGGATATGGCCTATTCCCATTCGGCCTAGGAAAACTCCCATTTGCATGGTTGGTGGAGTTGTAACGTTGGTTGAAGTTTCCTTGGCTAGAATTTGGATTGAAGGGAGGTCTAAAGGGTTGATTGTTGTAAGGACCTTGTTGAGAAAACCCTTGGTTTTGACCACCATACCCCATAGCTACCACATAATCGGGATTATACCTATGACCATCATAGTTCATGACCGGAGTTCCTTCTTGGTTATGCCCCCCCATAGTTCACAGCCTCTACATATTCAGAATTCGAACCCCCACAATAGGATGTATCATGATTTGTGCCCCCGCATATTCTACATGAAAAGGGCATCTCTTTAACCGATGATACATTGGAGCTACCTTGAGCAAATTTGAACTTGGACAATTTCTTATCCATTATAGCCTCGATTTTTTAACTAATCGTGTCCAAGTTACTTGAATCAATCGTTCCTCTCAGTAATCCATTACCTCTTGCTCCTCCCCAAGAGCTATTTTTGGCCACCTCCATAATCTTAGCTTTCACCTGATTGCATGGGACCTTTGAGAGTTGGCCACCAATCGCCGAGTCTAGAAGTGCCTTGGTGGAGTCATTTAAACCATAATAGAAGAATGTATTGAGATAGTTCTCCCTGTACTCATGATGGGGGCATGCTCTAATCATTCTTTTAAATCTACTCCAAGTAGCATTAAGGTTCTCATCATCCTCTTGAGTGAAGGACGTAATTTTCTTGCACCAATCTTGCATTCGAACTGTAGGGTAGAACCTCTCTAGAAAAGTTGTTTTTAATTGAGCCCAATTAATGATTGAGTTGAGTTCTAGGCATTTATACCAATCCTTAGCATCACCAGCTAATCTCAAGTAAAACAAGTATCTGAAAATGCTTCCAAGTGTTGGAGAGGGCATTCATTTTTCAAACTGCAAAAAGGGATCTCCTTCACCATCCGGGTGAATTGTGGGTGTATATGATAAGGATTTGGAGCTATGGGTAACACTACACCTCCATGAAATTCTTGGAACCCAGGTGTCCCAAATTGTCCAAATAATTGCTGATTTTCATCCATTGATGGTGTAGGGGGGTTAGAAGTATTTGGTTGTAATGGGGTTTGGGATGGAATTCTCCGCTTACTAAGTTGAATTTCAGGGTCGTATGGTTCTAGCTGTTGATGTGATCTACGTGTGCTATAGGACATGCAAACAATACTAGAAACCAAGTGTAAGCACTGACAAGCAAGATTAAAAGATAATAAATAAAACAAAAATGAATTACAGCAAGACTATAATCTAAACATAACGCCTTATTCCCGACAACGGCGCCATTTTGATAACTAGTTTTTAGCGTCGTTTTACTAAAAGACTAGTTATGCAAACAATACTTATAAACACCATAATACTAATACAACTAGTGTAATGGTAAGTCGGGGGTCGAACCACAAGGACAAGGGATGCTAGTTTCTAGACTTGATGTAAGCGTTTATTTGAAATACGAGTGGATTGAACTACACTAATGACAGAAAAGTGAAGCAAGAATAAAAACAATAATATGCAATGAAAGAAAAATAGGGATAGATTAGTTCCACCCTAGGAAGGACAATCAAACTAAAAAATCCACTAAGTTAGGGGAAATCGATCAACAATCAATAAAGACACTCAAGATAACGAGAGAAAGTTTGTGACCCTATAAATCACATGAACAACCTATAATCACCCCATGTCTCCTAAGGAGTAACAGGACAAGATTTGTATCGAATATCAATCAATCAATCATCAACAATCTCAAACCCTAACTCTACGCATGAAGAACAAGCCCACCTAGGGTTTCACCAATCAAACCCCTAAGAAAACTACTCACTCAAGTAATAAAAACTAGGGCATAAACAATGAACAAGAACATGATTAAAAGCATAAACAATTTGAACGTAAATGAACAAGAGAACAAAAAGGGGAAAACAAAGAAATATAACAAAACCGATAACTACTCTATCAAAGCTATAAATGGAGCAAGGATAATAAAAAGAGCAATGGAATTAACAAAAACAATACGTAAAAGCACTAAACGATATAGAACAGTAAAGAATCGATACCTTATGTGAATGAAATTGCGTGAATGAAAGAGATTCTGAATCCAAAATACAATACTTGAAAAGAAGAGAAACAAAAGCCTTAAATATAAACTAAAGCATGAATGAAATCCAAAGCTATGAAAATGATGTTCTAAGTTAAAGCACAAAAGCTCTCAAAGTAGGCATGAGGGCTTTTTACAGAGCAAGGGGGTATTTATACCCTAGAGACATAAGGGGGTAAAACCCTAGAAAAACCCTCGAGGGCCGACTTAAGAAAGAACCAAAAACTACGGAAACAGGGGCCATTAGGCCGAATGGTATTGTCATTCTCCCAAATCAGAAGCTTCGAGTTTTAAGAACCTGTCTACCATTCGCCTAAAGGAGAGCACCCATTTGGCTGAATGGGCATTGATTCGTCCAAATGGAATTTCATTTGGCTATTCCTGAGAGCTTGAGTCATATGCTTGAGTTCCTGCCTTCCATTCGACCGAATGGAAGTCAGATTCGGTCGAATCTGAACCTGAACCTTGCTTATCAGCTTCTTGAAGTGTCTAATGGCTTCTAGAGTTTGTGGGATCTTCAAGAGTGACTTGGAACATGTGCTCAAGCTATGATATGCGCATCTAAACTCTTAATAAGAGTGTCAAAGCCTCGAACACGTCACATTTTACCTTGAAATCATCGAAAGTACCTGAAATGACCTTAAAAGAGCTTGAGGACAAGATCAAGGTAAAATCGAATGTAATGTGCATAAAACCAATCTAAAACCGCAGGACTCGACACTAAAATGGGGTTGTAAACTTGCTATGAAATGAGCACATCATATAGGATAATTTTTCTATCATAGTAGTTATAGTTACTTCAACTTTTATTATAGTTACCTCAACTCTTATCATAGTGACCTTTATATTTGTTATAATGGCACTTGATTTTAAGAATTATAAGGTTACTATCATAGCTATTAAAGTTTCATTTCTATTTTTTATAATGTATGCAAAGCATAAAATAATAAATTCCATAAGCATTATATATAGTTTCCTTTATAATTTTAATATTGACATTTTTTTAGTTATAGAAACCTTCGGTTTAATAATGATCAAGTCTTTTCCTATAGTGACCCTTTCTTAAATTATAGAGACCTTTTTTTTTTTATTATAGTGACCTTTTCTTTTCATATTTAATATTTGATTTTTTGGTCTGCCTTATTTGATAAATAATTATAAATTATCTTATATTTTAATTTTTAGATACCATAGTACTATTTTAATTCGTATAGTGACATTTCTTAATGGTGAATGTTTTTTTTATCTTCCGCTACTAAGAAATAGTATCATCGGATTATAGTGACTAAAAATTTTAATATAGTGACCTCTTTTATAATAGTGACCTTTTGTATTATTATGGTGACCTTTTTTTGAATGCGTTTTAATGCTATAGTGACAGTTTTTAATAATATACTGACTATAGCAATTATCATCGTGGTATTAAATTTATAGTTTTAATAGTGACATTTTTTTAGTTATAAAGAGCTATGGTTTTATTATCAGGACCTTTTGTTTTATTATAGTGACCTTTTTTCTGAATGCTTTTTATCCACTGAAGAAACATAGCCACCATATTTTCACAAATAGCAAGACACTAATGATGGCCAATATGTATTGTTCTTCACCTCTTGTAGCTTTTATAAAATATTTCGAAACAACGAGGTCAAATATTTAAAAGAATACAAAGTACTTCATATATATTATTATCTATATATTATCTATATATTTATTTATATATAAACAAATCCACTAAAATAATCAAACAAATATCATGGTCATCAAACAAGTTACAGACCTAAGAATAATTTTTTGTAGGGCAGGTAGGACTATCATGGTAATCATATGCCCCACAAGCTCTACATTTCCACTGGTTATTCTAACTTTGCAAAATGCTTTGCTCTTTTTCTCCAACTATTCCATGTCTCTTTCCTTTGGTTTTTGACTGAACAGGATTTTGGATATCTAGTGTTGAAGATGCACTAGGGCCAACAAAGACCTCAATCTCTTGTGCTTTTGTCATTACCATTTTGACATTATTTTCTTTTAGATTTAGGACGAATTCCTTCAAATTATTGTATAGTTGTTGTAAGTCTTCTTCGCTTCTCTCTGCAAGTGCTACACAATTAAATATTTTAGACCAAAGATCACCTAGCAGCTTACCCATAATGCTAATTTTTTTTGCACTCTTCAATCATATTACCATGCATATAAAAAATAGGCTACTTTGTAGCTTGTTTTGTCCAACGATCAAGTATATAATGTTTTGGAATTTCTGTTATTTTCCTATCACTCAAAACACAAATCGAATGAGAATATAATATTCCAAGTCTGTTGAAAAGCTTACAAGAACATGATGATGTTAAGCCCCCAGCTGAGAATGTAACTTGGAAAGTATTTTCTAGAATTGAATTTAGAACACTAAATATTTCCATTCCATCATCCTTATCAATATTGAGAATATGACATTTGAAGCAAGATTTACATATCTCATATTGAAAAAGGTAAAATATGGTATGAGTATAAACATCACTTGCATGTCTTTCCAACCGCAATGGAGTGTTGTATTGAAGAATAATGTGTGCAGAATCACTTACTTGTATCTCTGTGCATCTATGGCACTGTCAAAATGCATATAAAACTCTACAAGTGTCAAGTGAGGGTTTGTGAAGTTATTGAAGAAGTTATTCATACTTTTAGATCTCAATGTTGTTCTTAAGATTTCTCCCAACATCATGTCTTTGAAATAAGCAGGAATCCATTGTTCTCTTATACTATACATATATGTGAACCAATTATGGTTTTTAAGGTCATACTTAACCATAATTTCTTCCCAAGTCTTCTCAAAATCTTATTTATCTTGATCCATGTTCCAAACATAATGATTCAAACCTTTTAAGAACTCTTCATCACTTTTCAACAACCATCAAATTTTGTCAGAAACCTCGCTCATTATATGCCACATAAAAAGCTTGTGTCTTGTATTTGGAAACACCTCTTTAATAGCAATTTTTATTGCTAGATCATGATCAATTATCAAATATGTAGGTGCATAATTACCTTTACAATTTTGGAATGTCCTAAACAACCAACCAAAAGATTCTACATTTTCTTTTGCAATTAAACCAACACCAAATGTACTGCAAGATCTATGATGATCAACACCGATAAAAGTGGCTAAAACCATACAATATTTGTTTGTGTCATATGTATAATAAAAGCTAACCATTTCTCCAAATATTGCATAATTTTTGCAACTACTGCATCTGCCCAAAATAGCATAAAAATATGGTTTTCCTCATCTAATGCATAATAAAAAAAATAAAACCCATTATGAATGTCTCGTTTCCTGAGGAAATTTTTAATCAACATCTTCCCATCATCTCCTTTGATGTATTCTTTCATATCTCTATGAAAAATTTTAAAATCTTGCATAGCTGCTCCCACATTTTGATAACTCCCTATGTTTTCCTTGAATAAGCAAAAAGATTTCAAAGGACCTATGTTCACTCTTGGATTGCTTGAAATAAAGCTTTTGTGAACAATGGTCATTTTTCTAGTACTTCTTATATATTCTCTAGAGGTAGGAGAAGTAAGACAATGAATATGGCCCTCAGCAAATCTGAAAATGCAGTATGTCCCATTCAATTTATTAAGCTTTAAGATCAACTTTGCTTTGCAATCAACTCATTTTGTGCCTCTCTTATAACGTTTAATACCACTTTCATTCTTCTAAATAGTAGGTACCATAAAACCCTCTCTGTTGTAAACCAAATACTTCAAACCAATAATACCTCTACTTTTGTAAGTAGAAGATGACCTTGGTTTAAATCCACATATTTCAGCATAACAACGGTAAAACTCTATTTCTTTTTCTAAATTATCAAACACCATACCATTAAAAGGCTTTCTATCTTCATCACAATAAGGAAACCACTCTCTAGTACCATTTGGAGTAACATATGTTTCAGTTCTAGGAATTCTGATGAAAGCTAGAGATGTAACTTTTGTCATCACTTCAATATGTAAAAGGGTTACTATATAGAAAAAAGGGATACTATGCTTATAAAAATAGTAACTAAGATTGTAACATTTAAACTACCGAATTTTCACAAGTAAACTATTCAGTATGAACTATATATAAACAAAGAGTAACTATATTCCAAAAAAGGTCTACATTAGTATGTGCATCCAAAAACTCACTATTGGCCCACTCATTATACCTCAACTAGTCCCACAAAATAGCAGAGAACTACTTATTATCCAGAAACTCACTATTGGCTCATATAGAGTCAAGTTTGAACCTGTTCGTGCCAAGCTTGAAATAATTATTAGTGTTTGACCTAGATTAATCTTGAAGGACCTTTCTTTAATATGTTGTAATTTTTGGCGAGTATTTCTAGCAGACAAGAACTAGATCACCAGAAAGATATCGTAAATCAATTAAAACATTGTCATAACTTATGAAATATCATATGTTATTGATAAAAAAAATAGTTCTTGATATAATCAAGATATCACAAATCAATTGAAACCAAACTATTACCTTCAAAATTTTTTGCTAAAGCATTAGATTCCTAAAAGATTTTGTAGTCGATCCTTGATTTGATCCGGCAAAACTAGATGAAACAGTTGTTGTTGAAGAGTTTGCATTGACTTCGGTGTTTGATTCTGAGATGATATGAGAATTCACAGTAGACGAAAACAGAGTGAGAATATTTGAGAAATTCTGAAAAATCAGCAAGATTTTTGGGTGAGATTTGTAATAATCTAGGTGAGAGAGAGTTATAATCAATGCATGAATTTTAGGTGAGATTGTTGGGTGATTATGGGCAATCGGCACGGCCACACTATTTGAGAAAACCGGTTCATTTTTGTTTAGTGTATTTAGATGGTATGATTCAATATACATTATAGCAAAGTTGTAATTATAATAAAGTCAGATTTGGTAGTTAAGGAAATTTCTTTTTTCCATTATTATTTGGTAGTTTCCTAGATGTCTAAAAATCAGTAGTTCTCCTATTCTTCATTTTACTCTATATTCAAATAAGAAAATTTGAATGCTTCTTTTGCTATATTTCATTTTCAAAGGATATCTTTGCTATTTTGGGATTAAAAAATAAGGTAATGATTCAATAATTTTTTTAATCGTAATTGATTCAATGTTCTAATACATATAGAATACGCGTATGGATTGTGTTGAATTTGATAATTAGTAAAATGCATAATTACGAGTTTTTGGATTGTTTTAATGTAGAAAGTTACGATTGAATTTGATTATTAATAAATTTGATAGCAAATTTGATTATTAGTAAATTTATTGAATTAGTATATTTTGATTGGTCTAATACAGAAAATTACAAGTGTTTGCTTTAAATTTGTTCGTATGCACACATTATGATTGAAAAATCGTATGCACACATTATGATTGAAAAACTTTACATTATGAATATATTATTTACCGATAAAATCATATTTAGAACGTTAGATTTAGAGTACATAGACAATGGGTACTACAAGAGCATATATATAGATTTTTAGAACATTAATATATATATAGCTAAGAACAATAGTATAGATTTTAAAAAAATTATAGTAGAATATATATTAGTGGCAATTTCTGAATTATATATAGAACATTAGTGTAGATATTTAGAACATTAGATGTATAATATAGAACAATAAGTATTCTACGTTACATTGGGAAGAACACCTGAAATATAAATTAGAACATTATAATTGCTATTTATAACAATAAGAGAACATTATATCATATTTGTCATAAAAAACAATTGTAGAAAATATTCAATATAATTACATACCAATTGAACTTTCTCAAATGAAATTATTTAGGAGTGCCTCATTTCATCCTCCATTCTAGATCTAAAGGCCATGTATCTATCTTCAAATGAATCATTCTCTTTGAAGTATGTATTACTACAAAGAATTATCTGTTGTGGAAAATATTTATACTATATATTAGTATAGAAATACATTTGAAAATATATTGATATAAAAATGTTTAGAAATTCACCCATAGTCTTGAGCAAAATAATTTGTTCTTTGCTTTTGGGCTTCTTCTTCTTCTTCTATTCATAACATTAAGAATATGTGCCCATGAATCAACTATATTGTTCATAATATAGTTGTTTTCTATAAGGGACAATATGTCGTCCCTATTGATGAAATTCAATTCATCATTATTTTTAAACACTATAATTAGATTTCAGAACCATATATGTTATACTTAGAACCTTCAATTTCAGAACAGTTAAATAAAATTTAGAACCATATATGTTATACTTAGAACCTTCAATTTTATAGTCAAGAACAATATATCATAACTTTTAGAACATTAGTATATTTTTAAAATATAGAACATTAGTCATACATTTTTAGAACATAAGATGTAGAATATAGAACAATAGATAGTCTACGTTCAAAATCAAGTACAATCAATAGAACACTACCATTTATTATTAGAACATTACTCTTTGGGTCCATCACAGAAGGCATATTCTGCAACCGTCCTTTGAGAAGCATTCAATTTTTTTGACACTCTCTCATGCTTAACCAATGGGGAGCGCAAGTATAAAAGAAGATTTTGTGGGCATCTTTTCTCACACTTTTGTGGAGGCTCTTCTTCACCCAAACTTTTGTGGAGTCATATATATATGTAATAACTTACCCATCCTTTGCAATGCCTTTCATGATTGAGTGAGTCAATTGATGTAATGGAAGAACTTTTTAGAACATTAGGTTCATTATATTAGAACAACCAACCAACCTATTTAGAACAAGAGAAGCATTATATAGAACGAGGAAGTATAATTTAGAACATGAGTTCACTAAATTAGAACAACGAAACCATCTACTTAGAACATTAGAGTCACATTTTAGAACATTATAGCAACATTAAAATAATAGAGCAACGTAAGTATATTAGAGAAATGTTTTAGAACAATAGAAGAACTTTTTAGAATATTAGGTTCATTAGTTTAGAACAACCCACTAAACTATTTTAGAACAAGAGAAGCATCTACTTAGAACATTAGAGTAACGTTTAGAACAATAAACCAGAAGTTTAGAACAATAAAACAAACATTTGGAACAATAGAACAGAAGTTTACAATAAATGTTTTCGAGAAAAGTATAGCTGGAATGATGTCAAAAAGTACAACTTTTTTTTGGTTAAGCAAAAAGTAGTTTTTGTCTTAGTATTTTTCTGAAAATGGGGAAACGTGTGTTAGTTTTTTTTAAAATTAAAAAAGTGTGTCAATTTTGTCAATATTTATGCTTTTGCCTTTCTTTTTTACTCAATCCCATCCGTTAGATCTAACAAGTGGATGGTCTTAGATAGGTTCTCACACACAAAAGAGTTATCATATTAGGGGGGTTCTCACATGAACCCACCCATATATATATATATATATATATATATATATATATATATATATATATATATATATATATATATATATATATATATATATATATATATATATATATATATATATATATATATATATATATATATATATATATATATATATATATATATATATATATATATATATATATATATATATATATATATATATATATATATATATATATATATATATATATATATATATATATATATATAGGAGGGATCCAATGAGAAGAGTGCTTAAAATAAGAAGAATAAGAAGAGATGGTCATTCAAATGGTAAGATCTAACACTAGAGATTTCACGTTAAAGAAATAGTTACTATAATAATAAAAAATTGTCACTATAGTAATAAAAAGGGTCACTATAACAATAAAATGAGTTACTATAAGTAAAAAAAATTATGTGGTCACTATGAGTTAAAAAAGGGTCACTTTGTATATGTAAAATATCATCCATTGGATTTAAGAGATGAAGGGTCAACATTTCTTCTCATCCTTATCATTTTAAGTACCCTTCTTATTTTAACTACTACTTTCATGTGAGAACCTTTTAGAATATGAGAACACATCTGCCACTGTTGATAAAAAGATTTGATGGTTTAAAATGTTTCAGCTTTTTATGGTAAAAGTGTAATTTATTAGAACTTTTTTGTACTCCTCCTCTATTAATGTACAACACCTTTCCCCTAACTTTTCAAAAGTCATAATGTACGTATAGTACCTCATTTTTTCGTGAAATCAGAAACTATCATCTTCTGGTTATTTATTCTATTGTTCTAAAAATTAGTACAGATTGTTTCAAATATTTATATCGTTTTTTTTTTAAATTTAGTACTGATGCTCCAAAACTTCTGTTCTATTATTTTAAATGATTATTCTAATGTTCTAAACTTTTGTTCTAATGTTCTAAACTTCTATTCTATTGTTATAAAGATATGTCTATTATTAAAACTTCTGTTCTATTGTTCTAAATTATTATTCTAATGTTCTAAACTTCTGTTCTATTGTTTTAAACTATTGTTCTAATGTTCTAAATCTTTGTTTATTTTTCTAAAGTTCTATTGTTCTAATGTTCTAAACTTCTATTCTATTATTCTAAACTATTGTCCTAAAGTCCTAAAGTTCTAAACTTTTGTTCTATTGGTCTAATATTTTGTTCTAATGTTCAAAACATCAGGATTAGACCATAGAACACTAGTATTAAACTTTAGAAAACTAGTATCAGACCTTAGACAATAGAATTAATATTTAGAACATACGTCTCAATCTTTAGAACAATAGAATAGAAGTTTAGAACAATTACATACAAGTTTAGAACACCAGAATGAAAATTTAGAACATTAGAACAGTAGAATAGAAGCTTAGAACTTTAGAACAATAGTTTAGAGCAATAGAATAATAGTTTAGAACAATAGAATAGAAGGTTAGAACATTAAAACAATAGTTTAGAACAACATAACAGAAGTTTAGAACATTAGAACAATAGAATAGAAGCTTAGAACATTAGAACAATAGTTTAGAACAATAGAATAATAATTTAGAACAATAGAATAGAAGGTTAGAACATTAAAACAATAGTTTAGAACAATAGAACAGAAGTTTAGAACATTAGAATAATAGTTTAAAACCATAGAACAATAGAACAAAAGTTTAGAACACTAAAAAAATAAAACAAAAGCTTAGAATAATGAAACAAATCTGTAGAACAATAAAACAGAAGTTTAAAACATTAGAACAAAAGTGTAAAACATTAGATACGAAGTTTAGAACAATAGAACAGACATCTAGAACAATAGGCCAGAAGTTTTAAACAAATATTTTGGAGAAAGTACAGCTGAAATAATGTCAGAAACTACAACTTTTTCTTGAGGTTTTGAAAAAGTGGTCTTTGTCTTAATATATTTCTAAAAGTGGGGAAACGTGTGTCAGTGATTTTTTAAAATTATAGAAGTGTGTCATTATTTACGCTTTTATCATCCTTTTTCACTCAACCTCATCCGTTAGATTTGGGAATTGTATGGTTTAAGATTGGTTCTTATTTGGCAAAAGGTTCTCATATAAGAAGGGGAGGTTTACACATAAATCCACCCTTATATATATATATATATATATATATATATATATATATATATATATATATATATATATATATATATATATATATATATATATATATATATATATATATATATATATATATATATTATATGGATTCAGGTAAGAACCTCTTGGTTATATAAGAACCATGCATATATAGGAACCCATCTATCATCGTTAATTATGGACGGATTGATTGCTATGATTAAAGAAGTAATAATGGTAAAGTTGTAAATATCTAAAGTCTAGGATATTATAATATCGAAAGCCTGACAGTTGAGCAATTTATGATAGTTCCAAAATTTGGTAGTTTCTAAAGTGATGGTTTATACTCTCCACTAATTTTATGTTTGTGTAGTTTTTTTTTTCCTTTTGAGATTCTTAGCGTTTTCTTCCCTAGTTTCCCTTGTTCTAAATAGTAACTCTATTGGAACAATAGAACATAAATGTAGAACATTAAAACAAAAGTTTAGAATATTAGAGCAAAAGTTTAGAATATTTGAATATTAGAACATTTGGTAACTACCAAATTTTAAATTATAGTACAATGTATTTAGAATAATTAAGGTTATTGTATTAGATAAATATAATACAATGGAATATATATTTAAAATAATAAATTACAATATTGGAACATTAGAACACTAGTGTTAATATTTAAAACAAAAGAACTAAACATTGAAAAAGTTTAGAACAATAAAATTAAATATTCAAAACAATAGAATATATTCTTAGAACAATACACTTAATACTTAGAATAATAGTGTAAATTTTTAGAACATTAGTGTTAATATTCAGAAATAAAATAATTAAACATACAAACAACATAGTTAAACTATAGAATCAAACCTAAGAATATAATCATTTCTTAGAACAATACAATTAATATTTAGAACAATATATTTAATATTTGAAACAACGTAATAAAAGTTTAGAACAAAAGAAATAAACTTTAGAATAAGACATAACAACCTAGAATAATAGACTTATTATTTAGAACAATAGTGTCAGTTTTTAGAACATTAGATTTAATATTTAGAATAAGATATGTAAACTTACGAACAACAGAGTTAAACTATAGAATTGAAGCTTAGAATAAGATATCACTAATTACAACAATAGAATTAATATTCAGAACAACATTTCAAAAGTTTGGAATAATAGAATTAAATTTCAAAACAATATAATACATTCTTAGAAAATAGCGTAAATCTTTAGAAAACTAGAGTTAGTATTTAGAATAATAAAACTAAATATACAAGCAATATAGTTAAATTATAGAATAGAACTTTAGAATATATAATCACTAATTAGAACAATATAATAATTAATATTTAGAACTACATAGCAAAAGTTTAGAAAATAAAATAAAAGTTTAAAATAAGTGATAACAACATTAGAACAATAATCTTATTATTTAGAACAATAGTGTTATTTTATAGAACATTATATTTAATACTTACAACAATAGAACTGAACCTCCAATTAACATATTAGATTTGAAAAGTTTGGAGAAAGTGCTGAAAAGATTTTCAGATGTAAAATTTCCATATTTATGTAAAAATAGGTAGCTTTTTTCAAGAGATTTTGAAAAATTATAGGGAAATGTGCTGCTATGACAAATTATTTTCTACAAAATTACGCTATTGCCATTAATTGCTGTAACATCGTGGCCATTTGATTATTTTGATGGACGGTGAGAAATTGATTCTTATATACTATATGGTTCTCGTATATATGAGGGTTCTTATATACACATTTAAATTTTAGGTTTTCTTCGTACAATTCACCTTAAATTGTACATTACTAGACCATAGAATATTATTGAGTAGTGCTTGAAGGTTAGATAATATTATATTATTTCTACTATGTGCCTAGTTGTCACAATAAAATTTTGTTTTAGGATTGTATATTGACACTTGTGTATTATAATAGAGACAGATTTATATATAGTATACATGTCCACAATACTATAACATAGGTTTATTGCCAGATAGTATTATTTATGAGTTAAGCTATACGTCGTAAAATATTTTCACGCACTATAATCTTTTTTCTGTTAACGTACTCAAAATTACTCATTTTTCTTCAATTCTCTTCACCACTTTGTTCCAGAATATACATTATTGAATTCATACTTTTAATGGTGATAAAATGTAGTTAAACTTAATAGTTACGTTGTTATAATATAAAGGCAATTAAAATTTTGAAATTTAATTTGCAATTAAAATGATTTTCATTCATAATATTGTAAATCCTTAACGTATATTACTTTTATTCATATTTTTTTATGTTCAGTTATAAATATTAATTTTCAACATTTTTTTTATCCTTTTTTTGTACATTACATTTTCATGTACCTTTAAAAATTTATGACTGAATCATTTGCCTGATTTGTATCTATCTTCTCTCAAATAATTTTTAGCTCGTGTAATTATTTTTTCATATACTTTTCATACGTGGACTACTTTTTTTTGTACATTATTATACCAATTATTTTACATCTTATTTGTAATTTTGTTACTATTACTATTGTACATTACTCTAACCTTTATTAATTTATTTTTATGTATATTTGTATCCTTTTTAATTTTCATTATTTGTACCTTTTTCTTACTATTTATGTACATTATCTGTACTCTTTTTTATTAACTTATTAGCATACATTATTTTTTTATGTACCTTTAATTCATGTATTTTTTCTATTGGTTTTCTAATTTGGCAAAATAAATGCTGCATATCATATATGTATAAATACCTTTTTATCCATAATAAACATATTTATCAAGTAATACATATACTTCATGAAACTTCCTTGCCTAATTGAGGATTTTTTTTACATACAATTAGAGGAGTTTTGAAGAGTTATACAGTGATTTGTTAGGATTATTTGGCAAGGAAGTATTAATCCTCATCAAACTAGAAGATTAACTCCTATGCCAAAAATAATAATACAAATAATCACAAAGATTAACTACATAATTTCTTCCCCTAGAATTTCATTACCAAACTAGCTATAAGTACGTACCCAAAAGTAAAGAAGTGGATATGATTATAGGAACAATGTGAAACAATAATGTCATACAATATAAGAGAATTTGTTTTATGTATCATAATCTTGAGCTTAAGAAAATTCCAAATTAAAATATAAAAAAGAGATGTGAGCTGTCAGACTTGTAAGTAATAAGGCGCCAATTAGAATTTACATGCGAGTGTAGGATGAAAACTACAGTTACAAGGGGCAAAGTATGGGCATGAGAAACTATCTACACGCATGTTTGTTTTCCTGCTAAAACACAGCAACCCATTAATTACCTTGGTATGCACGTTATCCTACAGCCCCAACTTGTTCTTCCCGTTCTTATTGCCTGCTGTCTTCTGTTTGTGCCAACCTTGAACCTGTCCTCATCTTACATAATATGAGTATATTATTTCTGACAGCCACAACATAATTCTCTACTTCACCTTTCACCATTATTTTATTTCCACAACCTCTGTAAGACTGTACATATGCACATGCTAACTAAAATAATTTGTCGCCTAAGTATATTATCAAATATCAAGTCATCTGGTATGATCTTATTAGGTCCTACTAATCGTGTTCGTTACAACTATTCTCTAAACAAACATGAAAAGGTAAAGGTAATTGTAAAGAGCGATTCAAAGACAAGCCTAAAAAAAATCCTTATTTAAAGGCAGATGCTAGGAAAGCTATGATAGCAGCTTGAGAAGAATCTGACTTAGAAGATGAAGAGGAACAAGCAGAAGAAGAATGTGCCAATCTGTGTCTTATGAAAACACAAGATGAAGTAAGGTCCAACTTTCTTAAAACAATGTCTAAAACTAAATTAGTTTATTTGGTTAAGAACTTAATGGATGATAACGAGGACTTAAGTATAAGAAAGGCGCAAAGTGACAAAGCTGTAAGCATTTGCAAAGATCACATATCTTTAAATACAAGAACAAATGTATAAGAACGTCTATTTGAGCTATTAGGTAGGATCGTCATCTCTTTTAAGGAAGACTGTGAAAGGCTAAAAAATGAAAATATATTGCTTAATGTAGAACTAACTCAGTACAAACTTATCCACTTTGCTATCATTGAAAGTTCCACCAATGTTCAAATGAAAAGTTTCATGGAGAAATTTAAAGCCATGAAAACTAAATTACAAACTACCAAAAGGATAAAAAAATGTTAAAAGAGGAACTTGAGATGTATAGAAAAGGTACAAGAGAAAAGTTTGTACAAGTTCCAAAATGGATAGAGAATGCCCAAGTAAAGAGAATGGAAGGGTTAAGATTCTCATACAAAATAAAAAAGATTAAAAAAAAAACAAATATGTGAATCTACCTAGTAGTAAAGTATGTACCTTTTGTGGTCATGCTAGGCACCTGTCTGGAACTTGTGTCAATAAGGAACACTGTATTAGCAAGAACATAGAATATGTTTCATTAAAAGAGTCTAGAGTCTATGAAAATGAAAAGGAACTCCAGCTAGACTAGGTACCTTTTCCTAACAACTAAATTTTATGCAGGTCCTATCGAGGGGGAAGAACTCGTGGTATCTCAACAGCGGGTGTTCCAAACACATGAGTGGAGATAAGTCTAGGTTTATCTCACTAGTGGCTTACAATGGAGGAATAGTGACCTTTGGAGGTAACAAAAAAGGAGAAATTATTGGTGTAGGAAAGGTTGGAAGGTCAAGTTCCCACTCCATTGACAATGTGTTTTTGGTCAATGTTTTAATGCATAGCTTACTAAGTATATCTTAGTTTTGTGATAAAGGTAACTCTGTAAAATTTACTTCTAAATGTTGTAAAGTCATCCAATTAGAAAGTGGAGAAGTTATTTTGGAAGGAGTTCGAAAGGGGAACACATACAGTGTAAACCTTGATGAAATTCCCAAGAAAAATCTAATTTGTCTAAGTGTTTTAGAAGATGATCCACTACTCTGGCACATGTGTTTTGGACATGCTAGTCTATCACTCATCAAAAAACTCAAAACAAAGGAACTAGTTGTAGGATTACCTGCAATTAAGTTCTAAATGAACAAGATATGTGAAGCATGTGTGAAAGGAAAGCATGTCCGATATTCCTTTAAGGTCAAGACCATATTAATTACAACAAAGCCTTTGGAACTTATACATATGGACTTGTATGGTCCTATGTGAATCTAGAGTAGGAGTAGTAAACATTATGTGTTAGTCATTGTAGATGACTTTTCACATTTTACTTGGGTTATCTTTTTGAGTAGTAAGGATGAAACATTTGATGAATTTAATGCTTAGGCTAACAAACTTCAAAAGTCTTTAGGAAGTCAGATTGTTCACATAAGAACTAACCATGAAATGGAGTTCTATAATTTCAAATTTGATGAATTTTGCAGGAATCAAGGCATCAGTCATAACTTTTCATCTCCTCATACACCACAACAAAATGAAGTTGTTAAAAAAAAGAACATAACACTTGAAGATATGGTAAGAACGATGTTAATTGCTAGTAATTTTCCTCGAAACTTATGGACAAAAGTAGTTAATACAGCCTACTATGTTAAAAATAGAGTTATGATTAGACTTGTTGTGAATAAAACTCCATATAAGTTGTTGAAAGGCAGAAAACCTAACATTTCCTACTTTAGAGCATTTGGGTGTAAGTGCTTTGTTCATAACAATGATTAAAGGAACTTAGGGAAATTTGATGAAAAGAGTAATAAAGCAATATTTTTAGGTTATGCCCAGGACAGTAAAGGTTTTAGAGTATATAATAAGAGAACTATGTGTGTTAAAGAGTATATCCATATTATTTTTGATGAATCATTAACATTAAACCTTGTATAGGAACAAGAAAATTTTGAGATAGGAATGGTTCATTCCACTAATCAAGATGAGGATGAGACACGTTACAAGCAGAATCTAGCAAACAATTGTGATGAAGAAGGTCCAGAAAATCATGGAAATGATGAAGTTCCATCCAACCAAGATGAAATAAGAGCTCAAGACTCTAAAGTTCCTATCAATGAAGCTAAATCTAATCATGAAGATGCTCAACAAATTCTAGTTGGAAACTCTCAGCCTAAGCCTTGGAAATATCATAGTTCACATCCTATGTAACTCATTATTAGTGACCTTGGTAAAGGAACTCAAACAAGATCTCAGCTTAGGAACTTTTGTGCATACCATGTGTTCCTATCCACTTTGGAACCACACAATCACCTTGAAGCATTATAAGATGCAAACTAGATAGTAGTCATGCAGTAGGAACTAAATGAGTTTGAAAGAAACAAGGTATGGCATTTAGAACCTAAACCCTTACATCAAAAGTGATTGGTCTCAAGGGGGTCTTTAGGAACAAGCTGGATGAGTTTGGAACAGTTTTAAGAAACAAGGCGCAATTGGTTGTGAAGGGATATAATCAACAAGAAGATATAGACTTCGAAGAAACCTTTGCTCCCATTGCTAGACTAGAAGCCATTAGAATATTAATAGCTTTTACTGCTTATATGAATTTTAAGCTATATCAGATGGATGTTAAGTGTGCTTTTCTAAATGAATTTCTAAATGAAGATGTTTATGTGGAACTACCCCCAAGATTTGAAAATCATAAATTTCCAAACCATTTTTTTAGCTTGAAAAAGCCCTTTGTAGACTAAAGCAAGCACTAAGAGCTTGGTACAAAAGGTTATCAAAATTCCTATTGTAAAATGACTTTAAACGAGGTAAAGTTGATAAAACCTTATTTTTAAAATCAAAAGGAACTCATCTCCTAATTGTACAAGTCTATGTCAATGATATTATTTTTGGTGCTATTAATGATTCTTTGTGCAAGTACTTTACTAATCTCAGAGGAAGTGAATTTGAAATGTGCATGATAAGAGAGCTTAACTTCTTTCTTGGATTGCAAATCAAACAAACTGAGAAAGGAATAATGATTCACCAAAAAAAAAATGTAAATGAACTTTTGAAGAAATATGAGTTAGAAACCGCAAAAGTGAATCACACTCCTATGGGAACTACTTCTCGATTGGAAGAAGATCCTAAAGGGAAGAGTGTTGAGCAAGCCAAGTATAGAGGAATGATAGGTTCTTTGCTTTACGTAACTTCTAGTAGACTTGACATTTCTTTTAGTGTTGGTATTTGTGTTAGGTTTCAATCAAATCTCAGGGAATCACATCTAACTGCTGTGAAAAGGATACTTAGGTATCTCAAAGGAACAAATGATTTATGCCTCTACTATCAAAGGAGTGAAACTTTTGAACTTAAAGGATATGCTGATGCTGACTATGTAGGTGATATGGTAAATCAAAAAAGCACTTCAGGTATGACTCAATTCCTTAGTCCATGTCTAGTTTCTTGGAGTTCCAAGAAGCAAAACACTGTTGCCTTATCCACAGCTGAAGGAGAATGTGTTGTAGTTGCACCTTATTGTTCTCAAATGTTATGAATAAAGCAATAGTTTAGGGATTTTAGTGTTATTTATGATTGTATTCCTATATTCTGTGATAACACAAGTGCTATATATATTTCCAAAGACCCAGTGCATCACTCAAGCGTTAAGCATATTCACATTAGACATCACTTTCTAGAAGTTTATGTTGAAAAAGGTTTTGTTGAATCAAAATTTTGTCAAATTGAAAATCAACTTGCTGATATTTTGACAAAGCCTTTGAACAAGGAAAGACATGAGAAATTGAAGTTGGAAATTGGCATGATGCAAATTCAATGAATGCACTTAAAACTCCATAGAGGTAACACGTAAAAGACAAGTGTGTAATAGAACATCGACAAATTATTGTGTGAAAACATAATTTGGGTCTTGCCTTGTAGAATACATACATATAATTTTTTATTGGATCATGTACATGCATTACATGCATAATGTAGACAAAGAATTTTTCCTTGCTAAATTCTTGAAAATTCAATGAGGAATTCTTATATATATATTATATAATATTATATATTCAAGTTGTACTTAGCTAATATAAGTATTTATTTTTTTACAAGCAAATTATCCTTTGGATAATACGTACAAATGCCTAAGTATCAACTAAAGTAAATATATATTAAAATAAAATGTATTTAAATTCTTTAAAGTACTAAATATCTCTTGTGAAGTGACAAGTATCAATTTGGGGCATGATTAGATTACTGAAAACCGTCACACCTAAGCCTAATGACAACCTTCACTTACTCTATTCCATTAAAAATTGACATAAATCCTCCAACCATCATATCACACTGTTTCCTTCCTTTAATGCACCTTACACTCAACCATTACCTCCACTCCCTATTTCTAAACACCTAGAACTCCTTGTCTTCAAAATATCACTTCAAACTTCAAATTTCCTCTCAATCCAAAATTCTCCCAAAACAAAAATGGTGAAAATTAGCCGCGACACCACCTTTCCTCATCTCCGACGTGACTTACCAAAATACTTTGTCTCAAACCCTCTGGAGGTCACCCTTATTCAGTCACTACCTCCAGTGGAACCCATCGCTGTCAAAGCCACTAAACCCATCAACCCTAAAACAAAAAGCACCGCATGACAACCCTCATATCCTCCTAAAGTTCTGAAAACTGAAATGTGTGCTAAAGTTTAAGGGGAAGAATCGACCACTGCTCATGACTGGGATGCCATGGTGGAGCAATTTGTTCCAAGCTTTGCAATTAATCTTCAATGGTGCAAAAAAAAGTAAGTACACTAAACTTCTTGACATTCTAAAATTTCAAAACTGGGAGAAATTATGGAGTATAGATGTGTGTGAACCTCTTTAACTTAAAGTTATGCATGAATTCATTGAAAATTTTAAATGTGTTAATGGCGTATGTGCAAGTATTGTTAATGGTGTCAAACTCTCATTTAATGCAAATTATTTGGGTAAAATATTTGAGGTTTCAACTTGAGGTTTTGATGTGTATTTGAAACATAAGTTTACGATGAATGTGGGTGAAGTATCTACCGAAACTATTGTGAGTTTCGTAGGAGGAAATGCTAAGGGTTCAACAACAACAAAAATAGGCTTGTTCTCAGCCTTAGTGAAAGTTCTGTCCAATTTGGTGAGGAGAGAAATTATGCCTAGAACTCAAACGAGAAATGAGGCCAATTTAATTGATTCGGTGTTAATTTACTACTTAGCAAACAAGATTAAGATTAATTTCCCATCCTTAATGATTCAACAGTTGGATCATTGCATACCAAAGTTGATTGTTGGCTAGAGATCATTGATGACTATTGTGTTTAAGAGTTTTGATATTTATTTAAGCAATTATGATCCAATTCTGGTAAAAATGGATCAAATATTGCAAGAATCATCGTTCGTAAAATGGAAACTCAAAATTAAATGAGGTGTAACTTACTTTATGTTTGATGAAGTAAGTGAGACTGATGATGAAGAGGATGTTAAGAGTGATGATGAGGAAAAGGAAGAAAATGAAAAAGATGATGAGAAGGAAGAAAATTTGGTTGAGTAAAAGATCAAAGGAAAAGGAAAGAGGAAGGTTGAAAAGGAAAAAGGCCTTACTATGAAGAGGAGAAGCGTGGGGGTTGCCTTTAAGGAACTCTCCAAACCTTCCTAAGTAGTCTTTGTTGACATGACTACTGAGGAAGATGAGGTTGAACAAGTGGTGGTGGTGGAACCTCCACCGGTTATGGAGGAGAAAAAAAATGAAAAAGAGAAAGAGCAAGAAGATGCTGAAAATGGGTTAAGGATGTGATCATCTCGGAACAACTAGAGGGAGAAGTAGAGGAGAAGGAACAAAATGACATAGAATTTAAAAGGCTTGAAGAGATCATTGTTGAGATAGGATTTCATGTGGAAAAGGAACAAGGATGAGAAGTGGAATAAAAGCAAGCACTAGAAAAGGAACAGAGTGTAAAAGAGAGGAGTAAAACAACTGAACCTATATTTAATCCACCCAGGGTAAAGCAGACTGTCAGGAAATTCAAGGTAAAGAAGTCAGATATTGTGCAAGAACAATCGATGCCTGGTGACACCGAAGTTCCTACCCACTCAATTACTTCATCCATAGAAGTTGCACCTAGCTCTCAGAAGATTCCTATTAGTTCTTCTCCCTACTACAATTCTAATTTGACTTGGTTGAACAAGAAAATGTGTGATATGGCTGATATAATGCAACTTTTGCTGATTGGGGTCGAAAACTCAAGTGCTCGTTTCAACCAATTACACAACACCATTGGAGCACTCTCAAACAAAGTGGGGAATATGAATGTCAAGATTAGTCATCTGGAGAATACTATGCGTAATCTCTCCTTAGCCATTGCCTTAAACCACAGTGGGATGCTCTAGAAGCTTGAAGAACTAGTGGTTGAAGTTGTAGATGTGGAACCCCATCCATCCAAGCCTAGTCCCTTACCTTACCCTATGATCAAATCTTAGCACTAATTGCTACTTTGAAACTTTCATTAGATTTTTACTATTTTTGTTGAACTATCTATATTTTTATTTTTCTTTGTGTGTGAACAATTTAGAATTATTGTGTTGTATTAACTATTACCTCTCTATGTGCTTTCCATGTTAGTATGTTTATGTGTGTACATCTCTCTTGTTTAGGACTTTGCACGATTGGAACTCTGTTTGGTATTGTACCCCAATTAATCTCATTTATTAATGAGATGTTTTCCATGGTCCATTATTCTTGTCATTTTATGTTGATGCCAAAAGGGGGGAAATTGGTGCAAACTTTAAAGAGTTTATTTTGGGTTCCAAACTCGATCAACATGTTGATCTTAATGTTTCTCAGGTTTGTTCTCCAGATTTTCACAATGTTTTCATTAAGACATCTATATTTCAAAGTATATTTTTAAAATTTCTTTACTATGTTTCAAAAACTTACGTTAATATTCTTAGCTTTACTAGTTTGGAATTCCTAGTCATTTTGAGTCTTACTTTAACTTCATTAATTTTTTTCAAGTTTGCAAGTTTTTTCATCACCAAAAAGGGGGAAATTATTGTTCCACCTAATGCTTTGGAGATGACATTGCAAACAAGCTTAACATGGTTTGTCGTTTTAAGATATGTGAAGGTCCAAAGACGAGTTACAAAGTGGGAACATATAGGTATAAGGAGAAATGAGTCTTAAGCATTGAAATGTTAAGTGTAACACAATTAATGAAGTCAAGCAAAAGTTGAAGGCAAATCGCAAATTGGAACTTATGATTTGAAGCTCAAATTCCAATCTTTGCCTAAGTAATTGTTCCATCAAAAATAGGTCAAAGCTCTTGAGTGGAACTCTTGCGTTGAAGCGTCTGAGAGAAGTAAAGGGTGAGACTGTAGAATAAGTTTTCTATGGTGATGATGCAAGTAGAAGTAGGGTCGACAAATTTTATATAATCTAAGTATAAGTTGAGACCTCAGATAATAACCATTAGTTAAATAGATATCATTTTTAGTAAAATGTTTAAAACAATGGACAAAAGGTTTCAAAAAGTAATTCATCATTATTACAGTAAATCTATTGTGTAGATTATATTTTTTGCAGCAAATCCAAGTGAAGAATGATGGTTTCAACAAATTCCCATACAAGCATGCTTAGTTGATTGTAGACGCAAGTTACCTAAACACTCAAGTGTATTGTACTAATTTCTTTTTGGCGGCAACCAAGCATCTTGATCTAGTATAAAAGGAATCATTCCTCACTTAGTTATTTTACTTGACATAGTTTTATAAAGCTATAATTCTATCAAGTTAGAGTTCTCTCAACTTATGCTTTTATCCATGTATCAAATTTGTAATCCTCTTTTATGGAATGTTACAATTTTAGTCCTTCTTTTAGCTATCTTTGATGGTGGGAAGAACTTATGTGAGAATGCTCTACTCATTTCTTTCCATGTCCTCAAAGAATTGGGCTCCATCTTCTCAAGCCATTCACTAGCCTTGCCCGTTAGAGAAAACTTAAAGAAGCTTAGTTTGTTATAATCCTAAGTCACCCCATTTTCTTTATGTATCACGGTATCTTATGAACTACTTAAGATGGCCATGTGGTGACTCATGTTTCTCTCCTCCAAATGGATGGCTCTCCATAAAAAAGTGATTAGTGTTGGCTTCAACTCGAAGTTGTTAGCCTCTATAGTAGGTTGAACTATACCACTCTAGACTTTGTAAGCTTCAAGAGCTCCTTACTTCCTTAGGGTTTCTCAATACTATTACGCATAGAAAATAATGGATTAGAATGAGTGGGATATAAGTTATGGCTAAACTTTGCTTCAGTAGGAATAGGGCTAGATGAATCTAGATCAGCTTCTTCGCCCTCTACTTGAAATGAGGTACTTCTTACTCTTAACCCTCTTCTTATATCTCTAATTTTATACTCAATTTTAGGATTAGGTGGACCTAATGTTTGTGCTCTACTGCTCTTACTTAATGGCATACAAAATCAAACCTAAATGGAAGGTTAGCATTGACAATCACAATAAATAAAAGCAACAAAAAGAAGGAAAGTAAATAAAATAAAAACAAAATAGACCGTAAAAACTACTAAAGACTTAATAATAAACGCCATTCCTCGGCAACGGCGCCAATTGATAGGGTCAGATATTGATCATCACGACACCTACTATCAACAAAACCTCGACTTAACCTAATACAAGTAATAGGAAAGTAAGGGTTAGTTCTAAATCTAACTAAAATCAAGGTTCTAAAGGATTTCTCTATAAAGGTAAAAGCTCTAGGGGTTTAGGATTCAACACCGATTCCTAACACGAATGAGCTAAAACTAGGATTGGACTCAAAATGAGATAATATGAGGCTCACTAACTCACTATCAACTGAACCTAAACATTCTACAAATAATAGGTTTTAACTAGGGACCAACCTCTCAATCATCTTCAAGGAAGGAGAATTACAATTGTGATTTCTCACCTAATCATATTCTAAAGCATCCATGTAACACAATAGATTCAAATCAACAATCAATAGCTCATATCGAGTCACTAACTAAATTTGCATTTTTCAATGTCTTCGACCTAGGAACGAAAATTGAAGAAATCTATATAGCCAATATAGACTCTAACCAAAACCTGACATCAAATCATATATTAATCATTAAGAAACCAACTCCATATTATAAACATCATCCATTCTCGGGATCGGGTTTTTACCCTATCCCCTAACCAATATAACTACTCATGACTAATACTAGAAAACATTGCAAAATTGAAAAAACGAGACAAAATAGCAAATTCACAAATAACAAAGAACAAAACTATGCTAAAAACTGTAAGTAATTAAACATAAACTGACAAAAATAGAAAATAAATTGAAACTGTGAAATATAGAACAAGAGAAAGTGAAAGAAATAATGATATATTATTGAGTAATCGATGTCTGACAAATAGCTATGCTCTCCAGGTCTAAACTATGCTAAAATTAATGAATAATGAATTCTAGAATGATTCCTTATGAGCCTAGTTACTTCTCTCTATTTCCCATGGAATAGTTGGAGCAAACTATAAAAAATTGCTAAAATATAACTGAGCAGGCGCTCAGTTTAATGGCAAGCACCCGCTTATAAGGAAAAATTCTAGGATTTTACTGAACTGGCCACTCAGTTCACTCTTGAGCGCCCGCTCAATTGTTAAAATGCTCGCTTGGAAACTGCTTAATGCCCACTCGTGACTTTCTATCTATCAATTTTCATTGAACTGAATGGCTGCTTGGCTTGTCCTAAGCAACCGCTCAGACATTTTTTTCTTGAGAGGCCTCTTGGTTTAATTCTTGAACAACCTCTTGGCTTCTCTTCTCGGCTTTTCTATTATGCATCTCCATTATTCAAATCCCGTGCTTGTGCTCACTAGATACCTACATTAAGCCACGAAAACACACATAAAAGTAGAAAGATAATGGTAAATCACGGAAAACAAGAAAAAAACATGAAGAAATCTCCTAAGCCTATACCATGCACAAAGTGATGCAAAATGGGACAAACTTGGGCCAAAAGAGTACAAAACTCTATTAGAAAGATGCAAATGAGTGACATAAATGAAATATCACTCATCAGAATGCTTTTGGGGTGGCGCTATTAGTTGGGCATCAAACACACAAGGTAAGCGTCAAACTCTTGCAGAAAGATGAGTTAAAAAATAAGGATGAGCAGGTGGTTGTCAGAGTTGTGCGTCAAACGCACACTAGGAGTTGGGTGCCCAATGTAGGCGTTGGATGCCCAAATTGGTAACCTACTTCACTTCTTGTGTTTGACGCTTACTTCAATCAACTTCAATCATTGAGCATAAGAGATCCGAGCCTTGGTTTTGCATGGTTTTAAGGGTTTGTTTTTGGTATTTGATGATGTTATTTTTATGACTTTGGTGATGTGTTTGGGCTAAGGTAAGTTGCTTGAGGTCAAGTTGGTGTTTAGGGCCTTTCAAAAGTTCAATTTTGAGGTGATTTAGGGTTTACACGTACTCAAACTCGATCTAAACTAAGTCTTCTCATTAGGGTCATTTCGTCATTGGACCGCTAGGCAGGGAGACACAATTTTTTGTCTACACGTATTTAGAGGGATTTTGGTAGTAGAGTGTTTATGTCCTTGAGGCTACTAATATTTTCGTGTTTTGATAGTTTTAGTACTTGGGTATGTTCTTACCATTTTTTTCATATCCTAATGCTTATGGTATTTGCATGTTTAGAGGGATTTTGGTACTAGGGTGCTTATGTCCCTAAAGCTACTGGTATTTGCATGTTTTGATTGTTTTAGTAATTGGGTGATTATGTTCTTGTCATTTTTTCATGTCTTCATGCTTATGTTATTTGCATGTTTAGAGATATTTTGGTACTAGGGTGGTTATGGGAATGTATTTTCCTGTTTAGAGGGATATAGAAACTTGGGTCTTTGCATGTGTTTTATTACTATGGGAATGCTGGTGATTATGTACATGTTGGTGTAGCTAGGATTTTCGTGTTTAAAATTACATTTTTTGTGAGATAATCCCTCTATCCCACTATATTTGGCCATTACCACTAATTTGGTTCGTGTGATTTAGTCATTCCTTGTAATAACAACTCCCCTCCCTTTATTAACCCCTACTTAGATTGATTTCATGGCTTCAATTCATGGTACACTCCCTAGCTTGTTCTATATTCATGGTGTATTCATATTAGTAAGTAGTGCATATATGTCCTTTATGATGGAGTATGTTGGGAATAATACTCGACATAAGCATGTAGACATTATGTCATTTCTATAAGTCTTAGACTATTTGATGAGGCAAATAGGGAGTCATGAAACTAGGGTTAAACATACTTACTCTTTTGAAACGTCTCCTAAATCTAAGAGAATCAGTCTCCATGATGATAGAGTTGTCTATGACTATATGAGTGTATGTTGTTTCCTTCTGTTATTATTTAAGCCATATGCCTCCATACATGTTCTTGTATGTATGGAAATGTATGCATCTTTTTTCTAAATCACATGTTTGTATATGTGTTGACTGTTTAGAACCTATTGAGAGGACAAACTAGTTACCAAAAGTGTTCCTTTCATTCATATTTGTCATATGAAGCTTTATAAAGTTATGAAGTACTTCAAATGGTTTCCAAAATTTGTTTTTATATTAAAACTATTTGACATATTGACATATTGCATTTGAAGCATATATTTACAATGTTATATGTACTCTATGCTACTTGCTAGTTAATATAGAGATCTCTAATAAAGTATCCAGCTCTTGTGCATTCATGTCTTCAGCTTCTTGTTGTGTCATATATGCTGCATTTTCATGTACTCTCCATCTGCATCAGTGTTGTTTGTTATTGGCAACCAGGAAACTTAAGTGTACATATTGTTGAATAGATGATGGTAAGGATTCCTCTACTTATGCCCTTGGTACTTATTTTGAAGTTGGTAGCACATCACCTCTCTTCAATCTTTTCTTGCCTACATGTGGTAATTTGTAATTATTAATTCTATGATTTTTCATTATTTTAATCATTACATATTGTAAAGTGAGGAAGAAATCGTTTAGTATCCTTGGTTTAAATACATAAAATGCATGATTTTTAGCTATAATGAATTCATTTATATTTCTTATTGCTTGCTCATATTAAACATCCTAAGTCTAGAACATTGATATCTAGACTATTAGGTGGATGAGCTAACAATTGTTTCAAATCCCTCTAAATTTGCTACATGCTAAAAATCTACATCTATGTTTAGTATATGGGGTGTTGCATCATCTTGGTGAAAGTTGATAAAGCCACTTGCACCTAATGGCCACTTGATTGTTGGAATAAGTTTGTTGATGAACATATCCTTAATGACTTATTTTATTATGTTTTTTTATTGTCTTAATCTCAACTGTTCTTGGCTCTATGTGTATTCTCTTTCTCTATGCTAATATTGTTCTGTAAATGGCTAGTAGCCAATCTTTCCATAAAAAATAAAGCTTCTATCCTCATGAAACCTAGGCTTTGCCACTTCTATAAGGAACATTACTTTTGTGATAAACCTTTTTGACTTTCCTAAGTCATAATTTTGACTTATCTTTGAAATAAAGAATCATTTTCATCAACATGCACTTAATTAAGCATATCATCAAACATTAGAGAAGTATTGACATTAATGAGATATGATGATAAGTCATATTTAGTACATATTTTAAGAATGTATTTAGTGGTTTTTGAATGTATATTAGACGCATTTAGTTTGGTTCCACATGATTTTAGTTAAATTTCCTTCATTTGGTGCATTCAAGGGTGTTTTAGTGTTTTCAATAGATTTTAAGAATATTAGAGCAATCTCGGAGTTTTAGCACGAGCTTGAGTTATTGTTGAGCAATCCACGAGACTTTAAGAATGATTATAAAGAAATATGAGTCTTTGGAGAAAAAAGTATTGAAGACTTGACCATGTGAGAAGCGAAGGTGCGTTTGATTGGAGGAAACTTAGACGTGAAGATAAAAAACTAAGAGTGCTTCACTATTTTGAAAATATCTCAATATCTAAAAATGATATTGATGTAACTCTAATTGGGTTGGAAACTATACATCAATAGCTTAGCAACGATATATCACATACCTCAAACAAAGGTTTGGATCTTAAGATATGACTATTTTAAGATGAGATAAAGCTAGCTTAAAAAGATCTAAAAAATGAAGAGACTCAGACAAATTTATAGAGCACTTGCCCAAGTCAGTGCTTGGAAGCTGAATTTGCTTCTGATCTCTTGATTTTGGCTAAATGGGAGACTACTTAGATGAGTGTGTAGAGCACTTGTCCGAGTGTGCTGTTATGGGCATGTTTCCGCGGTTTTCTTTATTTAAGCCCAATGCAAATTAAGGCATGAACCATCATACAGTAATAGTTTTCTTTTAGTTTATGCACTACTTTAAAGCATTCATTAAGATTTGAAGGTTTTATGACACTATAATCAACAATTCTAGTCGAATTCTTGTTAATTCACAAGTATTTAATTCTCTCTTTAAATCTTTTGTCTATTTTTGTTATTTAATCATGTTTTCTCTATTATTATGCGTTGTTCTGATGTTCAATATGATTGAGTAGTTTCTTAATCTAGGGTATTGATGAATCCAAATATGGATTAATTATAGATGATTCTTGTACCCCAAAATCCCTAATCTTTATGAAATTCCTTTAATCTATGGTAGGTTTTAATCTCATTAAAAGACTAGACGTAGTTGATTAATGATATGGAATAAGTTTACAGCGAAAATTGGTTTATAATATATTCTAGAATCCTAGTTTAAGATGTAAGTGTCATCACGAAATTAGATGTCATAAACATTAAGACTTGAGAATGTCGTGTTTAATGTCTTTCAATGCATAATTCCACAAAAGTAGGTTTAATTACATTAGAGAAAAGTTGTTGATACTCAAAAGAGGTCCTTAGTAATGTAGGGAGCATTTATCTTAGGAACAGTTTAGTCAATTGAGTTTGAGGGGTCGGGAGCATAAATTTATGTTAGTCCATATTAGTGGAGATTCACTATCTTTGGTGTCTTTACATATTTTTTTAAAACTTACCTTAATTTTTGTCATTTAGAATTAGTTTTAGAGATTAATCCACTCCATCTATTGTTCGAGTTGACTCAACTTATTAGATTTATAGTAATTCAATTGTCTCACCTTCGTTGTGGAATTCTACCCCTACTTTCCTGGCTACATAATATTAGGAATCGTTAGTTATTTTTTTATGGGTTTGCGACAGCCTTGTCATGTGACATACTCCAATTTAACCTTTGTAGCTTGTTTTTGGGGGTCATAGTTAGTTTCATTACGTTTGAATATCTTCTTATCATACCTCTTTTGATGTTCTATGTGTTGTGCTCTTGCTTACTTTGAATGACTTTGCCATTAAACGAATGTTTGTTCTATTCTCTAGAGGTTCTACCATTAAATATTATACAGTGAGAAGTTTAGCCTTTCTCCCTACTCTTCTATTGTAATTCTTGGACAACTTTAGATTTTTTTCCAATCTAACACTCCTCTTCACTTCTCTCCATATTTTTTTGAATGGTCCATCTACTGCATTTAATGTGTTTGCTAAATTTGAAATAAAATCATGGGGCAACTTTAAGTTTCTATTGTAATGCAAGAGTTGTCCTATGCATAGTTGTCTTTAGTCTTCACTCATGTCTGGCCTTTGTCTCTTTCAATGGTTTCTTGCACCATTTTTGTGCTAGTTGTTATTAGATGTGTGTTTGAGTCATTATTGTTGACATTGTTTACTAGGATGCTGACTCCTACCTCTGGTAAACTTTGTGTTTCACTAAGTGTTGCCTTTGATTGTTGTTGATCCATCATCTTGTGTTTCCTTTGTTAAGTTCTCATTGATGTTGAAGAAAATGACTTCAAATGACAGCTCTTACATTGGTATTTTCTACAATGATGTGTTTTTGAGAGAAGTCCTTTACATGCTGTGATGGAAGAATGTTGTTGGCAATGCTTTTATCTTCTAGAATTAAATGTGGAGTGAAGTTTTTGTGATGTTGCCAAAGATATTGATGTTATTCTCTCTTTACGATGAAGTCTGGTGGCCTTTTATGAGGTTGCTTAATTTCAATAAACTTAGTTTCAAAATTTCATTAGAAATTTGAATAGTAACACTTCATCGTAAATTTGGAGGAAAATTTAAAAATTTGGCTCTTTGTCTAGAAACTTTGGATAGAAATGACACTTATAGCTCCATTTGGTACAAGTGATTGTACTTTTTAATGCAAATAACTTGGTCCACATGATTGTAATTATCCTTGCTATCTCACATTTGTACATAAATTAACAACGTTAATAACAAGTGGCCCACTGCCACTAATTCTTTTTTTTTATTTAGTCAACTTTTAAAAAAGCGACTTTTATTCAATATGGCAATTTTAGTGAGACGGAGGAGTATACGTGTAGTACCCTTAATCTTAGAAGCTTCCTAAAAGCTTTTATTGTGTACCAAACTTCCAACTGCTAACCCTTTTTCCAATTACTAAGACGGAATCCCAACTTTATCTTCTACAAATATTCAAAAATTTATACAAAATCCATCACAAAGATTCAAAAGTGTGACCCCATTATAGCATCAGTGTAGCTGACTATGAAGTAAGACAATGCTTTAAAGGGAAGCAACAATAGCGCTTTGCTCTTGCCTCGATGTAATCTACACAAAAGTAAAATGATGTATGAGACTTTAATAGTTGCGTGAAAGATAATCTTCTTAAAATATAACTTGTTCTTTAGTTCAAATAGAGTGAAAGATTGACACTCAACTCATATCTTCAGTACTATTTTATACAAAAATGATACCATTTACAACCATGGTTGATTTCTTCACTGCTTCCATCTTCTTTCTGATAGATCCTTCCGCATTCCATGCCATATATTATCAGACTGATCCTTCTGCTTCTGCTTCTGCTTTTGGCGTTGCCTTCATTTATCCAGGTGATTCACTTTTTCTGCCATAACTTGAAAACTACAACCTTAGCTCTGTGTTCATTCTATTGGAAACAAGATGTCCAACTTCAACTTTACAATACGAATTAAGGATGGCTGGCTTCAACTTGAAGATGTTCCACTCTTCTTTTTTCTACTGGTTTTTTTTTTTCGTAAAGTTTAGGATGTGCAAATTTAATGAATGTAGTCTATTTTGTGTAGCACCGATTATATTGTAATTGAACAGTTGTTCTCCTTATATAAGCATAGAGTTCAATTCACCCAAAAACAAAAACAAAAGGCAGAGTTAGGACGGTTTAATTTAATGGTTCTATGAACAGTGGTATAGAATCCTATCACAAGGTATTCATGTGACCTCAAAGTTCAAGTTGGACATCTTAATTATAAATGCAAAGTATAAATCATGTTTTATTATCTATAATAGTATGTATTAAAAAATATTTTGATGTGTATATTACTATTACTATTGATAACCAAGATATATAGTATGAAGGGTTATGTGTATTCATTTCTTTTATTAAGAGGTTGTTATTTGAGATATTCTAAATACACAATTGAAGAAATTTATCTAATATGTATTATTAAAATTAATCCTAAATTAGCAAGTTTTTATCATAATTTCCTCCCAAATAAATTTTGTTGTTTTTACTTGGATGATAGTTTTAAAATTTTAACAATGATAGAAAAATGTAAAAATATTATTGTATTTTAATTTCTCATTTATATCTACTAATATTATTAATCCACATTTTAATATAAAATTGATCATCACTGTCATCAACTAATATTAATAATTTAATAAGAGCACAATAATTTGCCAAATTAATTATAAATGCAAAGTATAAATCATGTTTTATTGTTTATAATAGTATGTGTTTCCGTCTTCCTTAATTTTTTTAGGCATACCATATTTTTTTTCTATCAAGAGGAAGGTGGCTAAACTCTCGAACTTATCTTAGATGTAGTAACATGTCACATATTAAAAACGAGTTGCAGTATTTAAAACTCGAATTGTCCCACATTAAAGAACTAATTTGATGATATTATAAGGGAATATATTTACCCCATATTGAAAAAGGAAGGTTTTATTATAAAATTCAAGTGTCCCACATTAAATAATATAGAAGATAGCATGAGTATGACTTTATAAAAACCCTCACATTGAAAAAGAAGGTAATATTATAATACTCAAGTGTCCCACGTTAAAAAAAATAATGGGGGATAGTACGAGAAACTAATTATATAAGATTTCACAACAAGAAAAGAGGCAATATTATCAAATTCATGTGTCCCACATTGATAAAAATTGTAAGATGACGTGAGAGATTAAATTTTAAAACCCAAAGGGAGTTTTTATCATAAAACCAAGTTTTCCACATGGTATGAAAATTAGGAGATATCATGAGAAGATAACTTTATAAATCTCCACATTAAAAAAAGAGAAGCATTATAATAAAATTAATGTATCCCACATTCAAAAAATATTAAGAGATAGTATGGAAATAGTTTTATAAACCCCAACATTTAAATAAAGAGGATTTATAATAAACTTAAGTGTCCCACATTAAAAAAAATTGAGAAATAGTTGTATAAACTCCTATATTGAAAATGAGAAGCTTATAAAAAACTTAAGTGTCCCATATTGAGAAATATTAGGAAATAGTATTACAGAATGTAAATAACTTCATAAACCCACATTGAAGAACTGATTTTTCATCATAAAACTTAAGTGGCCCTAATCGAAAAAAATTGAGAAAAGCATGAGAGAATGGTTTTATAAGCCTGTGCACTGAAAAAGGGAGACAATATTGTAAATGTATCTGTCTCACATTGAAATTTTTTGGGAATAGCAATGAGAACATAGTTATATGAACCAACTTTAGTTCAACTTTTGGTTTATCGGATTACAAAGGAGGTCCGATGGATCGGATTCGATTTGGAGATCCAAAAATAGTGATCGGGTCGGATTCAAACTCTATGATTTTGAACTCACATTCAGGTCTAAAATGAAGATCCAAAAACTAGGTGAGTCGGGGTCGGATCTTGCTAAGTCCGACCCGACTCCGACCCATTGCCATTTTTTAGTTTCAATAATCTATCAAAAGCATACAATTTTCTGACCCAATAGTAATAATGTTCTAGCCTAGCCTAAAACATCTCAGCTTGTTGTATTCAACCAAACAATTATCCTAATTCAAATAATACCACACATTTTGTAAGCCTACTTAATACTTTCTAATCTAAATATTTACCCATATACCAAAAATAGATATTCTTAAGATCAATTATCTCATACCTTAAATAATGCTCATAAGGGACCACACTTTTAGTCTCACATATATAATTTATGGTCCCACTAATTTTTTCTTTTATCAATTTTACCAAACCTAAACTTAATAAAGTAAACATATGAAAATGAAGAGAATAGTTAATTCTAGGAGTGTCAATCGGTTATACGGTTCGGTTTTGGGTTTGGTTTTCGGTTATTAACGGGTTGATTTTTAACGATTTACCGGTTTTAGCAGTTTGGTTCGGGTCGGTTTTAAAAATTATCGGGTCGATTTGGTTTGGTTTTTTATTGCAGTTTCTATTTGGTTTAGGTCCTGATCGGATCGAGTTGTAATCGGTTTGGGTCATTATCAATTTGGATTGTAATCTGTCGGTTTGAACATGGGTTGCGCGAGTTTGAAGTGGTTTTCGGGTTAAAACAGTTTGGTTATAATTGGTTTGGGTTATAATAGGTTCGGGTTATAATCAGTTCAAGTCATAATCAGTTCAGGTCATAATAGGTTCAGGTCATAATCGGTTCAGGTCATAATCGGTTCAGATCATAATCGGTTCAGGTCATGATTGGTTCAGGTATTATTCGAGTCAGGTTGTACTCAGTTCAGATTGATATTACTTTGTTTGAAAACTCATTTTGGTTCAAAAAAATTTGGTAAAATTAGTTCAGGTCATAATAGATTTAGGTTGAATTAGGCCAGTTTGAAAATAGACTTGATGAAAATGTGTTTTCAAAGTACATAAAAAGTAGCGAGTAAGACTTATGCGCTATGATACACCCCAACCCCAAGTGGAACACTCTACGAATTACAAAACTAGTAAATTATACATTACTCATAGAGTCTCTATCGTATTATAAAAACCGTATATGAATACTATATTAGGAACGCTTTTTGAATGATTTGAACTGTTGAAATAAGAAGAATAAGAAGAGATCTTGGCCATTCAATTGGTAAGATCCAACACTAGAAATTTCACGTAAAAAAAATTGGTTACTATAATAATAAAAAATGGTCACTATAACAATAAAAAAAAGGTCATTATAAGTGAAAAGAAATTATTTGGTCACTATGAGTTAAAAAAAGGATCACTATGCATACGTAAAATATCATCCGTTAGATTTAGGAGATGAAGAGTCAAGATGTCTTCTCAATTGTGTGTGTGAGTATATATATATATATATATATATATATATATATATATATATATATATATATATATATATATATATATATATATATATATATATATATATATATATATATATATATATATATATATATATATATATATATATATATATATATATATATATATATATATATATATATATATATATATATATATATATATATATATATATATATTGTTTTACCCTTAAGGCTTGAGTCTTTGATAAGACTAATAGCATAAAGTAACTTTTAACTTAGGTCTCATAGATAAATGCTATTACCGAGTAGTTAGGTTATAATACTTATAGTGGAATAACAACATATACATTAATGTATGTCATGCATAATTAGATTAGAAGTAGGAGGAAAGATCATTTTCAAGGAATATAGATAATATATCAAATATTCAAATGTGTAACAACACAAAATGTAAAGTGGAGGTAACAGTTTTTAAACGATCCGATCATAACAAGTTACCGGCTGTAAAGGGTTCGATCATAATGGTTTACGGGTTGTAAAGGATTTGGTCATAAAGGTTTACGGGTTGTAAAGGGTTCGGTCATAACGGTTTACGGGTTGTAAACGGTTCGATCATGCCGGATTACGGGTCGTAAACGATTTGATCATAACGGTTTACGGGTTGTAAACAGTGTGGGTTTATCGGATTTTAACGGTTTCGGTTTACATCAGTTCGGGTTACTATCGATTCAGACGTAATTAGTTCGGGTTGTTCTCGGTTCGGATTGTAATGGATCGACCTGATAACAGTTACGGGTCATTAACAGTTTTCCAAAATATGGTTCGGTTCAGTTTCATATTTCATTTAATCGGGTCGGTTCAGTTTTCGGTTTTCACCAAACGGGTTCTCAAAGGTTCTATTCCTTTTTGAAATAGTTCAGATTCAGCAGTTTGGGTTGATTTTTGACAACTCTAGTTAATTCAACCCACTTAATATTGGCTGGACTGGATTCAAACTTTATTAATAATAGAGGAATTGAATTCACTACAAGATTAATAATGGACAGAAGAAAAAAATGTTACTCCGTAGTTGCCATAGTAATGATGGAGCATGTTAAGGAGTAATTTCTTATACAACAAAAGCTAACTATATCTACGAAGGAATTGAAGTGTGCAGTGCTCCTGTTGCAAGTTCAAGGGCATGTTATTTATTAGCGGTGAAATTCAAAATATATCTATGACATATGTTTGTAAACATATCTCACTATTTGTAATACTGCAAAATTCATGTCTTTTACTACAACTTTTATTTGCAATAGTATAACTTTATATCGAAATAGTATAACTTCATATTGAAATAGTACAACTTAAAAAAATAAATTAAATAAAAAAATGATGTAATTAAGTACAACTTCATTTGTAAATAGTACAATTTTTTATTTTTTAATAGAGTAATTTTATATATTATAAGTATAATTTAGTTTACAATAGCACAACTTTATTTCTGAAAAGTACAATTTTAAATAAAATAAAAAAAAATTATTGATTTACTCATTAATATATGTTTTATTGCATATCTCAGATATATAATTCGGACTTGGGTAACTTTTGATTGGTTTCCTCTTGTACTGACAATACCCAATCCTGTACATACATGAAAAACATCTTTTATATGCCTCATGCTAATTTGAATTTTCAATGTAACTAATTAAAGAGGCTTAAGTACGCGTTTGGACTACCAAAAAGTACTTCAAAAGGTATGGAAGTCAAATTGCAAGCTTCATATGAACGAGGTTGTAAGCAACTTTGCATGCTTCTGTTGACATTGGGTCAGAACATCAAAAAAATGAGTATAAAAAAAAATGTAATTAAGAAGCACATGTGGTCAATTTTTAGCTAAATAATAGTTCAATATCCGGCAATTCTACTTGTACAAAGAGTATAAATTCGACCAGAAAACTTGCCTAAAGTTGGTCAATTCTCAACTTATGATGTACATCCTAATCCTCCGGATAAGCTAACGGATACATCAATCTTTGATATAACTTTGCCACTATTCAATTTTTATATTGGGTTAAGTTGATGGAGTAAGGAGAAAGCTAGAAAATGCAAGGCTTGTATTTTTTTTCTAACATGTTAGCACGCCTTAGATGCATTTTCTATGTTAGCACGCCTTAGATGCATTTCTAACGGATACTATGTATTTTTCAACAATTATAAATATACATTTTAATATTTACAGAGTAATTATTTTTTAAAAAATATTTATTTTAAAGGGATAAGAATTTAAATAGTTTTCTATTCACAAAAGAATTTTTATTTTATAGTTCCAGAATTTAATAGGTCTCTTCTAAAAAAATGATCATCCATTTTAAAAGCCTTCTAGTTTAAATTAGGTTTCTTTTCAAGAGAAAGATAATCATCAAATTCTTAAAAGTCTCTTAGCCTATTACAAATTTCTCATAAATTTCAACTTGACAAAAGGTATGTATATTCTACTACTCCCTAGTTTTTTTATTATATTTTTCAAAGGCATATACTTAGAAACACTAACCCTTTTATTTTTTTATTTTTTTTACAGCATGTTAGTGTTGAGAAATTTAGATATATTTCAAGAATTAAACTATGAAATTCATTGTGAATAATTTTATAGTTGTGTTATGATTTTTAGATTTATATAATGAATTTTAAAGTTAGTTTTTATGACCTAAACTATGGAATTTTGGGATTTTAAATAAAGAGATTGTACCCTAGTATTGAAATATGATTTTAACCCTAATTTATGAAAATTATAGCATGTTTAAGGGATTTAAAAAATTAAGATTAGTTGCTGTGAAATTTTTTAAATAGAGGATTGATTGAGTTCCTTTATTATTTTAGGAGAGGAGTACTACCTAGGAGATTTCTAAATTGCTAAAATGGATAACCTGATTACCTACTCAAGGTATGTACATGTTAGAGTACTTGTATGTATAGGAAAGTTATTGTTCAATTTCTTTTTATATAGTATCATGCCTAGGATTGGTTGATCTATGAGCTATGTTGAATGTGTGTGTATTGGCATGTTTGAAGGCGTTAATATGTTTGTATGATTTTAAATTACAAGCATAAAAAAGTTTTGGTACATATTTTTAAGCATGTTACATGAATTACTTCCATAATAGTAATTTGTGTCAGGTAATAGTAGGTTTAAGTTCATTCCTGCCATATGTTGTGAAATGAATTGCAAAGAAGGAAATAGTTATGTCTTTTATATCATGTCTTATAAGTTGAATGTTGTTATTAATCTTGTTCAACAAGATATATAGTAGGCAAGGAAGGGAAAGTCTCACGAAAAATTATGTGATCACTATATATTAAAGAAAGATGAAATAAGAAATTCTATGATGAGTATGTTTTGTTGTTAATAGAAAATATTTAATTTGTTAAGTCTTTAAAAATATTAATGACATAAAGTGGAAGAGGTTAGCAATAAAACTCAAGGGTCGAATTCACCTTGAGTATTGAACAATTGGGGGCACTTGGTGGTAGCTCAAGGCTCCAATTGGGTGACATGATGATGTTATCTTTTTTCTAATAGCATTGAGACCTTGTCACTTTCATAATAGTGACATAGCAATAATAGTATTGGATTTGGACTTTATATTGTTCCCTATTAGTCCCTTGTGGACCAAGCAACAAATATGTTCATTGCTAAACCATTAATAGTAGTAGTTTAATTAATATATGTTTAAAGTTAATAATAGTTTTTAACATTAAAGTGTTTTGTTAGTAGGTTGAACCAAGTATTTTTGCATATGACCAACTATTTGTTTTGGTAATGATGCATGTTGGGTTTAGGTTATTTTCCTAATATGTATGTAATCAATTTTGTTGATTATGTATACTTTATTGTTGGTCATGGCATATTCCTTAATTGACCCTATTGACGACCCACTTTCACATTTGTGTTGTTGGTGAGCAGCCGTCACCCAAGTTTAAGGTTTGTGGCATGTGCGGATCTAGAAGTGCTATATTCATATGGGGGATTTGAGTACATAGTTTGTTTACTTCATCATTTTGTTTTACTTAGTTTGGATTTTGTTGGTTTAAGGATGGATTTTAAAGACTCAATTTTTCTGCTCTTGAAATACTTTATAATTACTTTGGTATTTTGAATAAAATAATTATAGAAGTAGTAGTAGTAAATTTTCCACTAGAAAACTCTAAAGAGCCCATCAAACCGTTTTCATAGGGCAGTAGTGTTCATGTAAATCTCTATATTTGGGTTTCATAATTCTAGAAAATATTTTTATAAAGTAGAGAATTATGAGGGTGTTCCATTAGCCATGTACCCAAGTCATAGTAGGGTTGTTAATTTGGGTTCATGGATCGGTTATGGGTTTATTAATCATTGGTCCTTACTTTAACGATTTGGGTTAAATCTGGTTAATTTAATTGACCTTTTGGGTCATATTGGGTCAAATAAATCATTTGGTTTCTTGGGTTCAATATGAGTTTGGGTCAGGTCATATTCGATTCAGGTCATGGTCAGTTCGAGTCGATTTGAATCGGTTCTTTGATAGGTTCAAGCGGGTTGTTTAGAAATGAGGTAGATTTCGAGTTAGGTCATTTATGATAATGTGTCGCCTTATTTTCCATTGAAATTGGGATCAAGCCTTATTAACTTTTAATTGATTCATTAATTACATGTTATTATGGATTTATGTTTCTTTTGTTTATTTTGTTGTATTCATCTCATGTCATACTAGAGCATAATTTTTTCCTTAGGTTTTGAATATAGCGTCAGAATACTAGAGGTAGTCGTATTTCCTTGATTCTCTAGTACAATTAGTGGTTCTAGGCTTTTATGAAGAAGAATAAGAACCCTTCAATGGTGTTTTATCTCTTGCCAATGAAAGGTCTTTCTCTTGCTTTTCAAAACATTCATCCAACCTAAGCACATCATCAAAAAAAATAGCTAGAAGTTTTAACTTTGTTAGCAATAAAAGACCTTAAATTAGTTAAGAAACAACCGATTCTTGTCTCCTACTTTTCATCCAAATTACAAAGAATACAAAATTTTTCATACTCAGCATTTAGCAATCATTTTTGAACCTTGGTGAATTTGATTGAGCTTTAGAAATTCATCTTGAAGATATTTCCTAGGAATATCTTCAATTCAGTCCAAATTTTAATCCTTGGGTCACCATCTCTCAATCACTTATTTCTTAATGATTCGAACCATATTCTAGCATTTCCAAATTTCAATCCTTAACATCACCATCTCTAGTGAATTCATGCAATTCAAGAAGCTTTAAATCATGATTGGATCATTATCAAGAGGAGGCCTAGGTGTACCATGATTTTGAGGCTCACCAACTTGCATAGCAAAAGTGTGCACTTTAGTGGTGATGGTAGTAGACATATTCTCAACTTTTTTAGATAAAGCGGTGAGATTGTCATGGAAACCATGCATCATGTAGTTAACACATGAATTCTAGGTCACCTTGTGTCAAAGTAGCCATGATGAAAATTGAATAAAGTGAAGAGTCAAACCGTGCAAGACTAACCTTCTTCATAAGCCAAAACCAACTTGTAATAGGAAAATAAATCCTATGGAAATCCAATCTCAAATAGGAAAAGGAAACATAGGATTCCAAATCCATGTAGGAAAAGGATAGTGTAAATCCTAAGTTGCTAGGATTAGGACAACGAATTACTTATATAAATTAGGAAAAAGATCCTTTCTCTTGATTAACTCCTTCTATAATGTATCTCTTTCAATGAAACTTGGTAAAAACCTGAAATCTTAGAAAAAGGTTGACTCTTGAAGAGCTCCTTACACTATGGAATTTGACGTACTAACTTCTTGTTTCCTAGGATTTGTTACTGCTCTAAATTTGATGAAAATTTACACCAAGATTCTTCAGCATGTGGGTTCCAATGCAAAAAGAAATGCTGAAAATTTGAAGTATAACTCAAGTTATATCCTAATTTAATTTGAACCCAAACGCACCCTTGAAACTCTTGAAACCAAATGTGGAAGCTTTCCAAGAATATATATATATATATATATATATATATATATATATATATATATATATATATTAACTAAGAAAATTATGTTCCTTTGGTTGAAATTAAGCAAGTAACTTAAACTACCAGCACAAAGGCTATCATATAAACTTAAAGCAAGCAAATAAGCTTAGCAAAACTCTGATTTTGATTTCAACGTGCTAAACAACCAAGCACGAATAACCTATTTATAGTAGTCTTAAACAGGTGTAGGACTCTATTAACACTCCAACTTTAATTAGGACACTAACAAAATCTCCTAGTTTTCTAATCTAACTTGAACTCTTCTAAAACAATTTGGAACATAACAAGAAAAGCTTAAATTCGGCCCTTACCCTAACTAAGGCTTAAAATATGAAAAATATGAAAGAAAAATGTAAAGCAAACCCTAATACACCTAAGACTTACTAAACACTTTTTTTCAAAAAAAAAAGGACTTTCTAAACACAACAAAATCCTAAACTAAGTATAATTACTATATCAAAACATCCCAAGATGTTGATCATGACCTCGTTGTTATAGAATGAACTAAGGCCAAAAGTTGAATAGATTAACTAGATTAATCATTTTGATCGTCCTTCTCTTATACATATCAGGTAAACTTGGGTTAGCTCACTCAATAACTTTTTTTTTCATGGTTAATTCATAAATTGTATAATTATGATGTCGATAAGTCATTGACTATTATATGTGTCATTGTATCAAACACGTATGAGTAAGATTAGGCTATAGATATTTAAGTTGTTAACAAGTCGAGGAAAATCAGATTAAAAGTTATTATCAATCAAGTCATATCAATTACTTGTCAGGTTAAATCGGTTTCGAATTATATTTAGGTCGAGTTTGTTACGGGGCAAGTTTTTAACGGGCCATGTAGCATTTGAATTGGACAAAGATCGGGTTGAATATTCTAATATTGGGTAAAATTGATTTCTAGTTGACGTCAAATCATGTTGAGTCAATTTAAGGGTTTCGTGCGTCATAATACGATCAAATACACGTTGAGTTCTAGAAGTTCATCGAGTCCGGTTATATCTCAATGAGTAATAGGCTTCATCCGCATTAGAGAGGTGCACCAAGTCACGTCAAGATGTATTGTCACTAGTTGGCTTTACACAATCACTCTACATATAAAACAAATTCGATAACATTGGGAATACCAAGCCAGTAGCTAAGATCCAAAGCCCTAAATCACCCAATACATATTATAAGCATTGCTTTGCCAAGCCTGATGGCCTCCTAAAACTCCCATTGTTCAAAAACTTGGTCGACTAAGATTAGGCGAAAACCTCCCAACTAAATATCATTGCCCTTCATCTCCTTGTATTATTGCTAGGCACTACCATTACGACATGCCAAGATTTGCCAACTAATTAGACAGACCACTTTCATGAATTCTCCTAACGAAGACAAAAACAATTAATTCGTGCCCAATACAATAGGAATTTATAATTCTTTTCTGAGTCAATTTTAGGCTTTGATTATTCAACAACTCAAGGTCTATATCATACACATTTGTTAGCAAGAGACGTGTTAGTTGCTGCAATCGTCGTGCTCTTAACTACGCTCCCTACAGTTTTATCACCGACACTTCCTTTTTTTTTTTTGAAAGAATTAGGAAACAGCAATCAATAATATCAAACATAGCAGCCAATAATAACAGCATTAATACTAGTAACAAATTACATATGATTCACCTATGAATCCCATATTTAAAGTCTAAACCGTTTCAACTCACTGCTTTCTTCTAAATTTGAACAGAATTAGGAGTCACATTGATGATGTGATAATGTAATGGGATAATTGAATGAGGAGAAGGCGTTGTTGCTAATCCATAAACGCGATGTTAGTAGCTAGAACGAACCACGGATAAATTCTGCAACTCTTTCGAGGAGATCCTTAGCTTCATCAGTGTCAGGCTTATACAAATGGAAAACATGGCCTCTTCCCTTACTTTCCATGAACTCTAGCTCCCCTTCCCACTCTCCATTCTCTTGACCTTCCCTCAGGACTTCGTAGTACTTTACCCCTCTGTCTCTCAAGAAATCCTTGCCGCCAACACAAACCAACACCTTCTTACACCCAACAACCCCTCTCCTCAGCCTGCCTGGGTCAGCCGCCGGGTTCAGCCGTGGGTCTAAAACCCCAGTTGTACCCGGGTACAAATAATCCCAAAGCCCATTGGGCTCTCCTTCTCCGAAGAAGGGGTGAACAAGTGCGATTCCTGAGAACACCGTTGACTGGCACCGAGTCCGAATCACAATGTCATGAACAATGTTAGCCCCAGCGCTGTCCCCAGCTAGGAAGACCTTGTCAAAATCAGCCAGCTCGTTGAGCCATGGGTTGGGCCCGGGCCTGGGCCCCGTTGAATGAGAGAGAACCCACTCTGTCGCGGCCAAGGAATCGTCATAGCAGACGGGCATAGGGTACTCGGGAGCGAGACGGTAGTCGACTGAGACGGCGATACAGCCGGCTTGGGAGACGAGGGAATTCATGTAATTGTGGTAGATTGAGGAGGAAGCTGAGTAAAGGCAGAAGGCGCCGCCGTGGATGTAAATGAGGAGGGGCAGCTTGGGCTTCTCGGGTTCGACAGGCCGGTAAATGCGGACCGAAATGCCCGGTGAGATTGTGACGTCTGAGGAGATGACATCATGGGTCGAGGGATCAATCGACGGGGGAACGGTGTCGGTTTTTAAGAGCCGTTCGATTCGGCCATCTTTGTAGACTTTGAGACGAGGGGAGAAATCGTGGAGGATTTCTGATGACATTTGAACTTCCATCTTGTAGCTGAAGGAAAGGATGGGGAAAGTGCGGTATCTAATTTAGACGGTTGTGTTTAGGAGGTGTGGTTTTGGGTAAAAGAGGGGAGAGAGGGGAGGTGTATTTAAGTCTGAAAATGGAAGGTTCTATTTGGGAGAATAATATTTGAACGATGGATATATATCGAATTAGTGAATGTAATGTTTTTTTTACAAAAAAAAAGGATTAAGAAGAGGTAGGGGTATCAATTTGGATCCACATATAAGTTTTATTTTGATTTATTACAGGTTGGTATTAATCATGTTGGATTAGAACAGGTCAATTCGACCTTTTGGGTCATTTCGAGTTAGGCCTAATCAGTTTTTTTTTCATGCTCATTAGTTCCAGTCGGATCAAGTCGTTTTCGGTTCAAATCAATCAAAATTGGTTCTTAGATTGGGTTAGAACAGATTGTTTTACATTTATTTAGATTTCGAGTCAAGTCATACATGGTATTGAGTTATTCAATGTCGCTTGAAATCTGAATTGATCCTTATCAGGTTCGAATCAGCTCATTAATGAAATCGAGTTATTATTAGTTTATGAAGTTTTGGCTACTTTGTTATTCATATTTGGTTATATCAGTTAATCTCAGGTCAACTCACGAGATAAGTTGTTATCATATGATGGTCAATTTAATAATTAGATAATGATGATTATCATCAAGTTATTACAAAATATATATGTATGAGCTACTGAATATTAAATATGTATAATTGTGTCAAACAAGTATAGATTGAGTATTATTAGTGTACGAATGTATCATTGTATTATTAGTATCAGTTATCCACATAACATATAATGCATTTGAAGCTTGAATCATTTTAACAAATATCAAACAAGTATTAGATATAATATATAGTTCAAATAAACTCAAATTTGGATAAGCAGTTGAGTATGATACATTTAATCAAATCCTATCAATATCTAAATAGCATTATTATAATGTTCTCTTAATCTCATAAATAGTTTTCCCTGCTTGTTGAGAAAATTTACATGCATGCTAAGCATGTGTTGACTAGAAAAAAATGACAAAGGTTGTAAGTGATTGTAAACATCTAGAAATAGATTGGAAGTTGAAGATCATTCAATTATAAAGGTTAGCAACGTAACACAATTTAGTTGCTCAAATTATTAATAGTCACAAAGTTATAAGTACGTTATGATTATCTAATAAATGACATTAAATATTGTGATTAATAGTTTATAACTTTCCATCAATCACTAATTGAAATCAGTCGTGTAACACAACACTCATTGTCATCATAGTAACTTTTATATTATTCAAGTCCTAGTAATCAATCAGATCATATTTGATTCTCGTTTTATATTTCTTATATCCTATGCAATATATTAATTTGTCCTTGCCTATTCAAACTAACTATATCTTAAGTCTTTAACTTTTACAATTATGTGAATTTTATACCTTATGTTATAGCCAAGGAATCAAGCTTGATTGGATATGTTAAGGAGTCAAATTGTGCAATTCGAAACTCAATTCAAAAAGCACATGAGATACTCATGTATATGTATATTTGTGTATTATTATTTTATCAAAAATCCACTAATATGCTTTCTTTTTTCATAAGATACTTATTAAAATTGCTTATTTTGTGGTTTTTAAAGGATCTTTGGTTGCGTAAGCCTATAATAAACACTTATCTACCCATAAATACGTACTCCCTTACTAAACTCCAAATTTCACTTTCTAAAGAAATAATATAATGGACACGTGTTAAGAGGAGAACATTCCTTTAATTTGCCACAAGGTTAAGGGAAGACATGCTACTTTGTTGAAGGACACCAAGGAGTATATTAAAGCATTTCTTCTCTCCTAGATTTTATGTCAAAAGAGTAGATGACAAGCTTCTCCTTGTAGATATCGAGTGACGTATATCACAAAAACTCTATTTCTTATTTAGGGTTGATTGAATTGGTCGATTGGATCAAATTGGACTCATGGGCTTGGAATGGAAGTTATATTTCTGAAAACCCATGGAGAAGACATGATGGCTCATTTGGGTTTATATAGACTGTTTATTTTGTTTCAAGGAGTCTCTAGTATCTATCACCAAGTGTTAAATTTAGTATAACTTTATTCAATAAGCTTGTACTTAATTTAATGAAGTTTAATTATAGAGTTGCTTGTAATAAAGTAGATACAATTAATAAACAAGTTGCATTGAAGCCTCCATAAGGCTTTCACTTGCTTTCAATAAAGCTGTTGGGTTGATTATATGATTTTAATGAAGGCTGAATGAAGGATGATCATTGTGGGCGTGATTATAATCCTTTATTAATGTTGGGCGTGATTTTAGACTGGAATTAGCATAGGAACATGTATTGATGTACCAAATCGGCTAATGCTCCCATGTTGATGCGATGTGTTCCACCAGTTGACTGGAGACTTGATTATTGGTATATCGATCGGTCCAGCACAGATTGAAATAGGAGCCAGTTCTACAGGAAGCTTTTGAAAACATAGCGCACCCAAGTAAATAAGGAACGAGATGAATACATAATTTACATGAGCAGCCCACACCCAAAAGGTGCCCCACATGGGTCTTCCCCCAAAACCCCAACCCTTCTTTTTCCTAGTACACTAATGTCAATTGTTTAAGTGAAATTCTAAGTTTTTAACTTGAACAATTTGAGTGTAAAGTGAGAGTTCCTTCCTCCCAAGTTTTATTGGTTATTTATACAAGTTGAGTGTTCTTTGTTTAAACACTACACCTAGTAGGTCAAGTTGTGTGTTCCTTGCCTACATATCCAATTTGTCAAGTTGAGTGTTCCTTGCAAACTAACCTTTTCTTTCTTTCTTTCTTTCTTTTCTCTTCGTACAATCTCCATTTTTGTCCAACTAATCCATCAAAACGTCCCTTACCAGTTCCTCCATAAAACTTGCTGATTTCAAACCCTTATCCCACCATTCCCACATAAATCCAAGCTAAATCCACAAAACAAAGCCTACGCATTTCCCATTTAAGCCTAACTTCTATTTTTCCAGTTTTAAAATCCATTTGAGAAAATCAATAATTTCTAGTATCAACTATTAGATTTTACATCATCAAGTTAATGGAAAGAAACCTTCATTTCTCTTTGAGAAACCTTCCTAAAGCAAAGATCATAGTAATTGCAGCTAGAAAAACACCTAATGCCTTATATGTGCCTCTAGTTCATTAGGGCTCATAAACCTCTAAAGTGGGATACTATATGTTAAATTTGCATGTCATATGCTGTTGATAAAGCAATGAAAAGATTGTATGAACTTTAAAAAGGAACTTACTCTATATGAGCTTCATTAAAGGAAAAAAGTTTCTAGTGGTTGTACTTCTGTCAACCTTTGAAAGAAACTGAGAGATTGCATACGAAATTCTCAATATAAGAAAAATTTATTTTCTTATGAGCTCATTGGTAGGGCAATGCTTATAGTCTTCTATTGGGTCTCAAATTGGTCAAATGTCATATATGTCCTTGGCCTATAAGTTCAAATTTGAGCTCATGAACTCATTTTTTTCAAGCTCAAGTTGAGTAGAAGTTTGGAAATTTGAGCTTAAGTCAAGCATACTTGAATTAGAGCTTGATTTGACTTATAAGAGCCCCTACTTGAATGGGATGAAGAAGGAGTTTACTGAAAACTTGAATCCCTGATAAGTCTTCTTTTAATGTGTTGATAGAGGTGTTTTAGGATGGTTTTTGATGTTCTTCATGGAGTTTTATTGGTTTTTATAAGTCTTAGCCATTTCAACTCACTTGTGTGCAATTAAGGGAAATTATAGAGTTGAAACGACATGTTAAACTTGGAGGAATGATGAAGAACGATCTACATTTGAGCAAGAACGATCTACCTTTGAGCGAGAAAGATTTTAGATGATGAATATCAGTACAAGCTTCCAGAGCCGCTACCAGAGGCAAAAGGGCAGCTAGCAGCGGCACTTACAGCAAGCAAGAGAAGAAGGATGCTGCCTTAGCCGCTGCCAGCGGCTAAATAGCAGCTGGCAGCGGGTCTTCCAGAAATTCGCAACTTCAGTGTTTTCTAGCGGCATTTTAATTAAGTAAACTCTTGTTTTGGGCCGTCTTAGGTTAGGCATCTGTAGTTTAGGTTAGTTAGGGGAGGTACCTATAAATAATGATTGTAATCTAAGGTTTTAAGCATATACTTTTCAGATTAGAGAAAAAGCTTAGGTTTGAATTTCTTCTTTGCTCTTTAGTGGAGAAGAACTCTATGGAAGCTTAATCTATATATTCTTGGTTAAAGATTGAAGCTTTTGACTGTAAGTTATAAGATTTCTCTTCTATTAATATATATTAAATGTTTACTACTCTCATGTGTTATTTCATGATTTGCTTGAATCAAATACTCAGTTTGGTTATTTGGATTCGCTTGCATCTATTTAATCTTACCAAAGTAGTGACTTTAGGTTATTAGTGCATGCTTTATGATTGATAACTTGAAGGGAGAATAGTATTATTGATGAAATTAGACCGCTTGTGTTAATTTCATCAATCCTTGTTGATTTCTTTGCTTGATTGCTTCTTGTGAATGATTTAGAGTGCTTATCTTGAGTTGTTCACTAGAAAAGGTTAGAAAGGAACGCTTCGTTATTTCTAGCTAATTCATGAGAATATAGAATTTTGGAATTCTACAACATGGTGTTCAATGGTGTTAATTGAGGAGACTTTTACGATTAATTTGTAGTTCATAAGTGGATTTCAACTAACCAAGAGTGCTCTTTTCACTGATTTGTCATTTAACTAGTTTCGGTTATAATTAGGTTATTCAATCTATCTTGCTATTGCAAACCCCCATCTTTATTTAGTTTATTATTTTGTTAAGATAATTTTACATAGATTTTCAGTTATTAAGTATCTCTTCTCCGTGGATACGAACTTGACTTCCCTAGCTACATTCATTTAAAGTTAGATAAGTTTTGATTTTGTTTGGTAGCCTACGACAAGACACACCAATCCCCCACAAAGAATTCATACACTTTGAAAACCTTAAATAGCCTAAACACCTTACCTTGGAAAAAAACAATAAAACTTCTGTAAACAAATCCTTACATACTAAGAAATCCAAAAATCAACATGAATTGTAAATTATTGAATCACTAACACAAAAAGTTAGCATTAAAATCCCTAGAATAAACCATCCAATGCTCAAACTCTAAGCTAGATGCCTAAGGGGTTCAACATCCAACATTGAGCTCGAGCATTGGACACCTATTCTAGCGTTCAACACACTAATATAAACACTCTCTTAAAAGCGCTCCTGAAACCTTGCACTACATCTTTCACCCGAGTAAAAAGAAGCTTGTCCAACATCCGATGTTAGGCATGAGTTCTTGACACCTAGCCCCAACGCTTTATCCTGTATAATAGTGTCAAGCTTTGTTTTATTCATCAATTTTCTCTATAAATACGCCTAATTTAAAAGTGGGCTCAAAATTTTCTAATCCATAAGCATTGTTATTCTACCAAGGAAGGATTTGGTATAAGATTGAAAACTTCCATAATTGTTATTACCTTAATGATGACAAGGCATACTGTGGACTAGAGCCTGTCAGAAAATGACCTAGTGAGTTGTTGCACCAGTAAACAATCATTGAACGAGAAAGCAAGAACGCCGGCACATTGCCAAGTAAGTTTTCTTTTTATTTCCAATAACATAGAGGATCTATTCAAAAAAGACCAATCATGGGGGGATCGTTTGATTTTTCCAACCAATCCAAGGGGTGGTTATTTAAGCAAGGTAGCTGGGCCTTCGGCTAGCCGTTTATGCCATGTTTATGTATAGTTAATTGCTATGTTTGTTCATGTTTATGTATTTGTAGTCACGAAATCGTATATCTTCATTTTAGTAGTCCTACGACGAATAATCCCTTGTAGGAGCACTTGAATGGGATCGACAAGGAGTTAACCAAAAACTTGAATTGCTCTCAAAGAATTCATAAACTTTGAAAACCTTAAATAACCTAAACTCCTAACCTTGGCCCAAAACACTGTTAAAAACTTTCATAAACGAATCTTGCATGCTAAGCAAACCAAAAAACCGACTATATTTATAAATTATCGAATTATTAACTCATAAAGTTAGCGTCTAAATCCCTAGAATAGACCATCAAATGCTCAAACTTGGAGCTACACACCTATGGGGTTCTTCGTCCAACATAAAGTTTGAGGGCTGGATGCCCATTCTAATGTTCAATACACTAATTTGAACGCTCCCCCAAAAGCGCTCTTGGGACCTTGCACTACATCTTTCACTTGAGTAAAAGAAAGCTTGTCCAACATTCAATGCTAATTATGGGTGTTTGATGCTCACCCTATGCTGAATGATTGTGTCACATTTGGTTTTATTCATCCCCTTTCTCTATAAATATGCCTAATTTTTATTAGAAGCAAGAACTAGAAGGCATGGAATGTAGGATGCATTACATGACCGATCAATTGGAGAAAGCTATCATTAATATCTAGGAGGCAAAAGAGGAGATTTATCCGCAACTTCAAATTCTAGGCATGAAGAAGCCACACCCAAAACACAACCAAAACTCAAAATCCTTCCACCATTTTGAAGCAAACTAACTTTGAGATTTTTAGAATCCCATGTATGATGAGAGTTACGTGGAGTAGGAGTGCTTTGAGGAAGAAGAGATTGGTCTTGATGAAAGGGGAATGCTTGGAGTTGAGAAGTATTTTGGATGTTCAAGCTATGCAAGAGATAGATTAGCTTGGAGCCCTTGAGGAGGAGGCATGGTTTTTGGAGGGAGCCAAATTAGAGAGGTCGGAATATGGAATTTTGCGTAACAACCACGGAAATATATGTTGATGAAGTACGTATTGACTCGCAACAACAAATACATTCTTCAATGCCTATGTTTCCTTCATATACAAACATGATGGAAATGTATAATCAAACACCACATATACAACCTTCTCCTTCACATCAAAACTGGAATGTTCCTCAAATTCCTCAAATTCTCCAAAATCATCAAATTCCCCAAATTGGAGGTAGGAGACGCACTCATTCCACCTACTTGTTGGAGAGGCGACGGTGACACTACGAGACATGACTATCCTCACGGGGTTGCTCATCACGGGATGTCCAGTCACCATAGTGCCAACTCCCTCTCCAGCTGATATCATAGAGAGGATGTTCTGTGTAGAGGCCCCGAACACTATTGTGAAGGGGAACACGGTGAAGCTCACCTGGCTACGTGAGACCATTAGCAATCTCCCAAACAATGACATGAAAGATTATGTTATTGAGCTATATGCTCGCTTATACTAATGGGTACTTGTCTTCACTTTACTTTTCAGAGACAAGTCTGGGAACATTTATATAGGAATTTATGCTATGCAGTCACACCAGGGCCGTTCCTACCAATATTACGGGGCATCTGATCATTCTTCACGTTAGTCTTTTATTATTACTCGTCGATTTATTTATTTTCAAACAAATATATTCATTCTGAATCATTCTTACGTGTGGTTGTGGGCATGGGAGCACATCTCTTTCTGTCGTCTAACTATTCCAACGTGGCGGCAACGAGCAATAGAGGGTTAGGGAGTTATGTTGGCATTCATTCAGCTAGAGGAGCCCACCGAGGGAGAACCATATGAGTCGAGGTGGCTGGTCAAGCGCATCACTCGTATTCACCTTGCCATAGGGGTGAAGGCGTACAGAGACTCCTTCGATAGGATGAGCAAGAAGCAGGTAATTAACATACTTTGTATTGTTTATAATTTATCGTCGGTACATATGTATACTTATTATTGATGTTATTGTTTGTATTAGAAGATGACTTGGGACCCGTATCTAGCATAGCTAGGTGACATGGCTGATTGGCGAACAATTATGCCGCTTATCTGCTATGAAATCATAGTGTTGCATTTACCGAGTTACGTCGCTCGGCAATTCGGTTATCGACAGGAGGTGCCTCCCGAGGCCGACACTATGGACCATCTCCATGAAATAGATTGTCGAGAGAAGTCTAGAACAGGTTGGAAGGAGTAACATCTAGTGTGGATTACATAGTGGGATAGTTGACTTGAGAGGGTATTCTACGGTGTTCCAGCTCAGGGTACCATGGGCTACTACGATCCATACCTCATGTAGTATCGGATGATTACGAGGCGTCACATATCCCTGTTGACCGTCCAGGAGGAGGCACCTGTTGATTACGCACCTACGTCTATTCCCTTGCACATTATGGTATGATTCCTATTTCAATAATATTGTTTCATTCTATTATGTTATGAATTATAATTCTAACTTCTTTGTTCTTTCAGATGGATTGGTTGATGACTATCAGTGATTATTATGGCGAGATTTGTCACAGAAGTCCGGAGGAATTTGATCGAGTCAGGGAGTTGTGTGACGAAGGGATGGTCTATTAGCCAAAGTTGACGACTTCGACCATTTCGTGATTCCGCTGCCATAGAGGACACCCATGGCGTAGCCTCATCGTCCCGAGCCCACCTTGACATCTTGTTCACTATGGAGATGACCCTAGTCCCTTACCACGACACTCAAGGTATGTCCCCCTACAGATCTCCTACAGCTCCTTGGGCTCATATTGTAGGACCATTTGGTGGCGGTTTTACGTAGCAGAATCAGAGCACTTCGTTCCCTCGTTTAGACGACATTGAAGAGGCTGACACTCCTGGCACATTGTTTGGTGTAGATGTTTATCTTTACATTTTATCATGAACATTGTACATAAATACCTATTCTATTCATTATGTATATATGGAGATTTTAATGTATATGTATAAATGAACTTTCTTTATTATGTGTATTTGTTTAGTTAATTGGAAAATCATGAAGAATTTGAACAACGTACCAAGATACAGGTGAAATATGTACTTGGATCTAATGTTTGTGTTGGATTTGGTTTTGTGTTGGTGTTGGTGTTGGTGTTGGATACTGAATCCGATATGGATATTGAATCCAATATGTGTTTTGTATGCAACAGGTTTTGAATCCGATATAGATAAATTTGGGATTAGTCCATAAATAGAGAGAACTATGCCAAAATTTATAAAACTGTTCAAAAGAGGCTTTGGGGTTTGGTTTGGTTTGGTTTGTGTTTTGAGGTTTAGCTTAGGGTTTAAGGTTTGTTTTATGTTTTTGAGGTTTGAAAAAGGGCAAAAAAAAAAAAAATTTCTACCAAATCCGAAAATTAAAACAAAGAAGAAAGGAAAATGGAACATAAATATGTATACACAAGAAAGTAAAAACTTAAATCACCTAATTAATCAGGGTATGATTATAAAATTTAGATGATAACATGAACCTTCATGTTTAGCAAAACTTTTATGTTCGGGAGTGAATGATTAGGTGAGCTAGGACTATCAATATCCTTTTTCCACATGCATAACTCTATTGAATTAATGACAACATCGCCAAGCCATCACACCCCATCTTTATCATCTACCTAAGACGATAAATTAATCCTTTATTAGTTTTGCATATCATCGATCATTAGATCATTACCGACTAATTTAATGGATATATATCATAAAGGCAAGGGAATGTCTTTTTTATTTTTTTTTATTACTTTTATAACGAATTATCTCTTAATCAATAATGTGGTTATAAGTTTAAAAAATGGAATTGAGAAATAAACAAAAAATGAGGAAATTGAGTATATAATATGATAATTAATAAGTTTGGGTCAAGTGCATAGGAAGGCCAAAGTTGTTGTCTTGAACAACGACTTTAACCAAAGTACATACCTAGGTTACATAGCCTGACCAAGTTCTCAGCCAGGCCAAAGTGGACAACGACTTTGGCCTGACTGAGAATTTGGCCCATTAACCCTCCCTTAGCCCTTACTCACCTCAAAGTCGTTTTCCTGAGCAACGACTTCCATCCGAGCCTATCCTCGGGGTTACTTTTTGAAATAGTTTGGGACCGAGGTTATATCTCGAATTATTTCGTAAAAAAAAGTTAATTTTTTTTTTCGAATTTGGTGTTAGTTTGAGGGCGGCAACTAGAAAGTGGTGGTTGTGGACTTGTGGTTGGTGATGGCAGGTGGAGAGTGATGGTGACTTAGTGGGTTGAGGTGAGGATGAGGAGGATTATAGTAGTGGGTTGAGGAGAGGAGAGGGAAGCGGAGGGGGTGAAGATGTGAATTAATAAAGTAAGGAGGATATTTTGATCATTTTCAATGACGCTTTGAGTAATTGGGACTAGCGAGTTTTACCTATTTGCCATATTAGTTTAAGAGGGCAATATTCACATGAAATTAATAAGGCGATTTTTCTCACCCATGCTAATATACTTTTGTAGTAATGAACATAGTGGTAACTAGTAACTAACTAGCAATTAATAGATGTGAATTTTCGTTCTTGAAGAAATGAAATGCAACGCAAGTTATGTCTAGTATACTTGAATTAGTCATGCATGGTGACATGAAAAGAATCCTCTTTTAGAATATTACTAGTTTTTTGCTTCGTACTTTCTATTACTTGGTATAATAGATTTGTAATTGGTCAAGTAATTACAACAATTGATAAAATAGTTTTGTAATTGGTCAAGCAATTACAACAATTGATAAAATAGTTTTGTAATTGGTCAAGCAATTACAACGGTGGAATGGTTTTCTAAATAATGGTGCAGTGTTGGATTGTGTCGTATACTCCATAAATTGACGTCCAAAATGAAGGCGATCAAATAACTAAAAACGAAGAGTGTACGGCTAGTAAAATGCAAATTGCATAATGCAATTCCATCTTCGATATGCTGGTCCATTTAAGCATGTGAAATAGCGCTAAGGACAAGATTCAGACTGCCAAATTAAGGCCAAGAGGCCCAAGTCTAACTGTAGATGACAAATACCTAAGTTGGTTAAAGTCTTGAATCGTGACATTCAAGATCAGAGATTGAATCCCGTCTACATTAGTTGTTGCCTTGTCGTTTACGACTCTCTTTATAATAAAAAAAAACTATTCTACCTTCTATGAGTTTTACTCACTTATTATAGCAACAAAATGGAGGAAAATTAAAAAAGTAAATCACATAAATGGATAGTTTTACTTTTTGAAGGAGAGAGATAATTAAGGAGGAAACTATTAAATATAAGCCTATAAAGTGAAGTATAAGTTGAGAAAAATTATAAATGGTTGACTTTAAGAAAATGGAATCACTAATTAGTCCTAGGTGATGCTCCAGGTTCAAATATGCTAAAATACATGATATTCACAGTTGAACTATTTTATTCAAATTTCTTTATTATTTTAGCATTTTAGGAAACTTTTGTTTTAAATAAACGTTGTGAAATATGTCATAGCTAAATGCTAAAGTTAGTTAGTGTTCATATGAAAGGTCAAGACTTAAAAACTTGTTGGGAAAATTAATTATTATTTTTAGATAGATTTTACTTTGGTGACCACTTAGTAATGTACGATTCCGTAATGGAATTGTAAATAAATTTGCTAAATATTTCAAGTATAAGAATACTTTCATTCATTGAAAAATCTTGTAGTATTTCTTTAATTGAATCAAAGTGCAGTATCCTAATCTTTTAAAGTGAAATAGAAAATTTTATTATTGCCAATTTTTTTATTTTTTTTGTTAAGATGAGATGAATAAATTTAATGGAAAAAGGGAGAGTGAAAGCCATAAAATAAAGTAAGAGAAAAAATAGAGATAGTTTAAGATGCTTTTAGAAATTTTTGTAGTCATAAAAACTTTCATGTAGAACTACTTTTTTCAAGCCAATGTCGATGCAAAGTAGAAAAAAAGAAAAATTAAATTAAAATTAAAAAGGAAAGATGGAATCATTTGTGAAAAAGATGGAAACATTTTTGTTGAGAGGCTGGCACATGTCTAAGATGAACATAGTGAGGTTTTGTTTCATAAATAGTTTAAGATTTATCACCCATCATGTAAGAGGACTTTAACACGTTATTTAAAACTAGTCATATGTCTCAATACTACATATGCTCGCTCTAATTTTTAAAAAGAAATAAACACGCTCCCTATCTAGGGTGGCAAAAATTGACCCGACCTGAAAACCCAATACGAACCCGACCCGAAAATAGCGGGTTAGGGTTGAGATTTCTGACACGAAAACTTAAATGGGTTGACACGAACCCGACCCGAAATTAAATGGGTTAGGTTTAGGTTAAAATTTCCAACCCGAAAATGTCCCACGTAACCCGAAACTATTTTCGGGTCAAAATTAGGTCGGGTCAACCCGAACCCGACCTTATAACCAAACTATATTAAGTAGATTAAAAAAAATTTACTTGGCCAGTCAACCATTCTATCTAAAATCCAAGCCCAAATTAAAACGCTAAAAGAAAATTAAACTACTAATGCCAACTTGTTAGCCGTTTCATTTCAATCTAAAAGTTTTCTTTTTCTTCGGCCACTCTATTGAATAACCACATATCAAGGGTGGAAAAAACTGACCCGAACCCGACCCGAAAATAGCGGGTAGGGTTGAAATTTTTAACACAAAAACTTAACTGGGTTGACACGAACCCGACCCGAAATTAAATGGGTTAGGTTCGGGTTGGAGTTTTCAACCGGAAAATTTAAATGGATCAGGTTTGGGTTGGGGGATAGCTGACCCGAAAATAGATGACCCGAACACGAACTCGACCCTACCTGATCCATTTGCCACCCCTATCCCTATCCCTTTATTTTTCCCATTTAAATTTTTCATGAATTTTGTCATTCGTTTTTTCAAGAATTTGGTTTCACACTTTGCCGATTAATATTTATAGTTACAAACTTGTATTTCATCCTTTCCCTAATATTCTTTGTACTTATCACATTAAGTGGGAATGTCCAATTTTTGCTTTTTAGACAGGAAAGAGAAATTCGTTAGAAACATTGACATTATTTAATGATATAAGTATATCTACTTGATAAGAATATAAAGGATAAATGGGAGAAAATCTTGTCCATGAAAGGACTCAATAAAAGTGGAAAAAAAAAACATTAACGAACAACTTGAAACAGAAATTTGGGAGAACATAAATGAATGAAGGGTGTCAAAAACCATAAAAAAAAAAAATTATTCGTTCAAGTTGAACATTGCAATAAGTTTCATAATGTCGAACATTATAAAGAGTCAATTATCAATTCGCCAGATCTAAAATTTGTGATGTTGATACTGGAAAATTTCAGCGAATGGAGTAGGAGAGGCATGTGTATTGGGTTGGGTCAAAACCAGAATGAGTCATATATAAAATGGGTCAGATTAGGCCAAAGAAGATACATAACGGGTCGAGTCGGGCTGAACCATTCAAAGAGTGTATAGTTTTTTTATCAATAGATATCTTATATGTATCACTTCTAATATTTAGTAATGAGCAATTGACAAGTAAATGAAAATAATTCGTTACCTGATAGTATTTAAAAGTTTTGGGAACTATTGACTCATTATTGACTCGAATTGACTCATTAAAGACCCAATAAAATATAACCCTTTAAGAGACTAGCTTATTATTGATTAAATTCGTTTACAAACGGGTCGATAAAGGGCCCTTAACGAGGCCCCTCCAATTTGAACATGTCTCTAGTAAGGTTAGCAGTTCGTAGTGTTGGGCTGCATCCGTATCAGGTTACTCGTGCTTTGGATCTCAAATAGCAAGGTGGCCAAGTCTAAAACGTAATTTGATGCTTGTGTGGTGCCTGGCCCGCCACTCCTCAAACCGTGACATAAAAACATGATGCACGTGCCTATTAAGGTTGTGCATGGCTAACCCATGAACCTAGTAATTCTAGCATAATGGTAGATAATCAGTATCTTGCACAAATAAATAATAAAGGTTGCCTTCAACTTTAGATTGTCCCAACTAAAGATGAGAAGTGGCTAGTTTTAAATTTATCCGTAATTTAGAAGGTGCATTAGGGTGCATAGTGTTGCAAAATAGTCAATATTCGTGTCATTTTAGCACAGACGTGGGCATGCAACCAGCATTAAAAATACGGGTTGGGTTATGCTTTAAACGTCAAACGCATAGTAGGGTTTGACTTTTCATGCCTTGTCGTGTGGGCTTTCAAGCTGGCTTAGTCCATGATTATTTAGAGTACAACATAAATACACAGTATGTTTCTGTCATTAACCCTTCATGCTACAACTGTATGTCGAAGACAACTCTATTTCTGGAGTTCGTTAAAATGGTAGCACACAAGTTAAGTACCTTGCAGCACAATGTGAGAATTCTAGTGAAAAAATTCCTGTACGAAGATGACAGTTCATTGCAATCCTAGAGCAAAGCCCCGTATGCTGTAGTTACAGTGATAAGTATTACAGTAGAAACTACTTTGTGAGCTACAATTCTACGCATGTATTCTTATAAGCTCATCCTCTCTGCATTCTCTAATTGAAAGCTCCATTCTCGAAAAAGCCGTGGGAGGTAAGACTTCACAACACTGCCGTCTTGGTGCCCGCAACTGATTTCCAAATCGAAACCAAAAAAAAAAAAAAATATAATATCAGCTTGGTTTTAGAATATGGAGATTTTTTATTCTTCTGCATGATGTGACCGAAACTACACACTAACGCAAAATTTGTAGATAAAGGTAGTGCCTAGTTTACCTGGTTGATGCTAAGGTTTGACTTTCTTGAAAATACTACAACCTCCTCTATTTTTTTAGGCGAAGTCATTGGATCAAAGGTGCAATTCTCAGGTAACATTCTTCTGTATTTAGTCGCGGTTAGCATTCCATCTGAATGTACTTCATCAAGAAAAAAAACTGTGGATCTTCGGCACGCATCAGGATGAAGAGGCCTTGTGCTGAATACATAGTTTGGTGCTGCTCCTTTTTTCCAAGGAGCGAATGTATTTTGCATACGAAGGGCATCAGACAAGTGTATATGCTGGTTGAAAACTTCGACTGCATAGCCCCATGAAACTGAAATCGTCCATGAAAACCATCGATCGTAGCACACAGTCTGCTGCAGAATCCTCTCAGAGTCGACAGTTGCGGATTTAAGTAGATGATGAAGACCATCAATTACTGACATCTTTGGGAATATCGGTTCTACTTCATCCAAATGTGAGAGAGATACCAGTGGTGCTAAAGGATGAGCAGCCAGTAAACCAAAAATATTGCCGCGGATATCCACCTAACACAAAGTCACAAATTAGGCTTCAGCAGATCTTCATACTTGATGCACTGAAGTTAAAAATTCATATGTGAGCCTATCAATATCCTAAGAAGTAATCCCTTCTTAATTCATTGACATGATGCCAAATTGCAAACCAATTTTGCTCATTCTCCAGATTTAATTGAGTTCATTGGAATTCAACGGAGTGTGCGTGTTGAATTCATACAAACAAACCTGAGCAAAGTAATAGCGTAGTTATCCCTAAACATCATTTTCTTCTGTGGATTGGCTGTACTACAAAGGTATGCTGTAACAGAGTTGTCCTGTGTGTTTTGGAGCAATACTGCAGATATAACACTCATGAGTGCCTACTCTTTGGTTGTTTCATACTTACATGTGAGAATAGCTGGAAATATGTTTATACCAGGCTCTGATGATGTGGTATTAAGGTCAGAGTCTGCTCTGCTCCTTGAATGGTCAAGTACAGCTGATTTCTTGGAGCGATGTCGTTTCAGTACTAAGTTTTGTTTTTTGGAAGATTTTAAAGCTAGTTCAAAGTGATCAAGCCAGTGTACAGTGAACGGAAAAGTAGACTATACATCGAATAAGGGGAAAAAAAGCTTATAGATATAGTTTGGTTTCACTGTTCAGTCCATCGTATAAATTTTTGAAAGGCTATTGTCTTAGTTGTTTTAGGCCTTTAAAGGGAGGCTGGTGTTGTGTTCTTCCTAGAAGGTTTGCTCCCATATTAGATTTCCTTGCATTGTGTTGGAATTTGATAATCGTGATAAAAACTTATCATACTTACCAAGAAGAAAAAAAAACAGAATTAATGGTTACTGGCTAGAGTATATTTGAAGGGGTGCCAAGGAATGAGAACAAAGTGAGCATTTCATGGGGCAATTACTTTCTTGGAAGAGGATACAAAGCGAAAGTCGCATTCTTGTGTTATCTAAGGGGACAAAGCTAATGATCCAACACTCATTTTCCAGATTTTACACACTAACTAAGAGAAACTGTATGAGGAGTAACAGCTAACACCCTAACAAGTATAGTCAATTAAACTAAACTAGCAAATTCTCATTGAAATAGTTACTATTCTTCTGACAACTATATAACCTCAGTTAAATAACCCTGTAATATCACATGAATGCAATACCAAATAAAAAAAATTTATTATGAATGTAGCTTTTGCTGAGAGTTCCCCTTGTTAAAGAAGCCGGCCGGACTAGCTCGGTTCCATTCCGCCTCTTTATAATGGATTTCATTAAAATTGGTTTAATTTTCAAGTTTCAAACTGGTAGACCATAAAAGTTTCTGTCCATAATGGATGAATTCTGGCCATATTGGATGAATGGAAGCACAGAATCAATCATCTGTGGTCCATGGAGAATCAACTTCACGTTGAGAAACCAAGGGCAATGGCAAAAATTACTTACTAGCTGGACCACGGGAGCCCTAGAGGGAAGACGTCAAATTTTAGAAATAGATGGGGCTTGGAAGTGGAAAGGGTTAGCATAGGGAAAATGCAAGCGGAAGCAGGTATAGGATGGGTGGTATATGTGAAAATGCAGGGCAAAGAAAGAATTTGGACATCTTCGGCTTTGCACTCGGAACTTCTGGCAGTATAGAAGGGTCTTTGTCAAGCAAGCTGAACTGGGGCAAGCTTGAATTGTAAGAACGAATAGTACACTAGCGGTTGAAGTAATCCGGAACTCGATTAGATCTGAAGGAAGTTTAAGTTCTTGTCAAAGATATCCTTTAACTTTCCAAGTCATTTTATTTTCTGTTTTGTATTAAAGTTGTTAAATCAATTGTTACTAGAGCCCGTAACTTAGCTACTAGAGCTAGAAAGGGCCTTTAGTTATTTCTTCCTCTTATCTTTGCCAAAAAAAAAAAAAAAAGCTATCCGAAACTGAAGTTTCTAACAGAAGTATGAAAAAAGACTAACAAACTGGTCAAATTAAGAGAAGAATTCAGAGTAGTACCGGATGAAAGCCAGGTTCACGTGTTAATCCAACTCCAAGCTCTGCTAAGCAAGCATGAATCCTTCCATCACTACCATAAATATGTGGATAACGTTCCAAGCACGAATCGAAAACATTAGCTAGCACCCTAGCTAGAGAAGCACTTACAGCAAACCCACCTCCCCAAAAGGCCATATCAAACGAATTAGCCGTGTTCTGCTCATAAATCTCCGAATTAGACCCAATGTAGTACCATAGCTCATGATCATACTTTGAAAGAGTCTTCACCAAATTATCAGAGAAGAATACCGTGTGGCCATCTCCGAAGACATACCATCGTACATCCGAGTGGCTTAAATTAACTGTTTCAGACACAATGTGTGCCACTCGAATAAATGAACGGTATCCATGTTTGTAGGTGTAACGAAAACGTGAAGTGTCCTGCGATATACAGATAGGGGGTAGAGCAGAACTGTCATGGGTCTGATTCAGTTCTGGTGGTATGCTGTCGAGGAACACGCAACCTCGCATTGTTTCGGGTCTCCACCATGTCTTCACAAACTCCTTTTGCTTCATCCAGGAAGCTCTCGAAGAAGCAATGCCGAAAACTATGTGATGAAGTGAAACAGGAGATGAGAAATGTGACGAAGACACTACAAACCTTCGAAAATCGGGGTTGGTCCATAGCAAGCATAGGGATGTGATGAAGTAGAGGAATACACAGATGCTGAAGGAAATCGCTAGGATGCGTAAAAAGCGAGACGATGTTAAACTCATCTGCCTCATGTTGAGAGAGGACGATGATTTTGTGTATGGAAAGCTCTATACTACAAGATTAGTAAGAAAAATATTTTGATTTCTACGACTTTGTTTATTGAGAACTCAGTCAAACAAAACTTAATTCTGTTAAGTGCAAAGGTGCTTAACATTTCTTGACTCCCTTGTTTGACGGCTAAAGCGACTAACACAGGAAGTTTCCGTGTTGTTGGTTGCTTCCGCAATAGTTAAAGGGGAAATACAATTATTTTAAGGGAAAAGGTTCATGAGTCTGTTTCTAAAGTAGCTGGTATTGGCCAAATTATTTCTCATGTAATTGGGTTTGGTTTGATATAGTGGTACACTGCTACAGGCCATCATCTTAGTTGGCTGGTCCCGGGTTGTGTAGTCTGCATCTTCAAGTCGTGTTCGGATTTGGCTCGGGTGACCATGACTCTAAGCAAGTTTAGTCAATTATACTTATAGTTCGATTTAGTTTGGGAATATTCATAATCAGTCAAATAAAAACTTATATTCGTTTTTGGTCCAATCTAAGTTCCTTTTTATTTGTCTATGGCTCAAATCTAATTCTAATTGGATTATTATCGAATTAGGTCAAATCTAAATCTAAATCTAACACTAATTTCATCATTTCATGAATGTCATTCAAGTCATCACTCATCATGGGTTCTCGCAAGTCAATGTGGGTATGAGTTGACCTGTGCATTAGGTCGGGTCAGGGCTAGGATGTGTTACATGCAAAATAAGCTGTGCCGGACTAGGTTAAATAAGGTGCAAAACGGGCCAAGTCGGGTCGGATAAAAAATACAAAACGGGCCGAGTCAGGGCGGGCTGTCCAAGAGAGTATAATTTTATCTATAGAGTGTGATAGTTTGCCTATATCACTTTCAATCTTTGGCAGTGGACCATTGGCAAGTAAGTGGAAATCATTCATTATTTGAAAGTGTTTAAAAGTGTTGGAAAACTATTGGCCCATTATTGACCCGACTTAACCCATTAAAAATCCAATAGAATACGACCCTTTAAAAGACCGAACTAATCAAACCCATAATTGATTAAATTTTTTTACAAACGAGCCGGTTAAGGACCCTTATTGGAGCCCCTTCCAATCGAACATGTTTAGATATGAGTCTATTTTTTTATTTGGAAAACAATGTACTCCCTCAATTTGATAATATTTATGTTATATGCATAGCTATCTTCAATAAGCATAAGACTTTTATTTAAGTAAATATTATAAAAGATTTATATTATAACAAGACCTTTTGTAATAATTTTTTTTATATAAATTATAATAGGTAGTCGAAATCTTAGTATTTGATTACATAAATAGTATGTAAGAAGAATATTAATGACATTGGAACTATAAGATTTTTATTTGGTCATTTTCTCAAGAGGTAAAAGTATACTATGTATTTACCATTTTGTATGATTTCAAGGTAACTTTTGTCGTTGATCTAATGTAAAATTCATTATATATTAATTTATTATAAATATCATTTTGTGAAACACTAATACAATTTATCACATAATGTATATTTTCATATTCCATTGGTATTCCGGCCACTTGTTCCAAATAGTAATATGTGATAAATGTATATTTTCATATTCCATTGGTATTCCGGCCACTTGTTCCAAATAGTAATATGTATACTAACTATTTATTTGTCACATTTACTTTTTGTATGATTTCTAAAGCACTTGTTAGAGCTTTAATATCTATAAATACTTAATATAATATGAAATTTGCATTTTAAAAATCTATGCTTGGAATAAATCTAGCAAGATTTTACATGGATATGTTTCAACTTATATATAGCAGCGAAAAATCATATTTAAGTTTTTCACTTGAATGAAATATTCTAAACATGACAAATTAAAAGGAACGGATGGAGTAATATAATTTTGTTGAAATTAGGGTTGTTTTACTGCAAGATCATCCTATTTCGTACTTCAGCTAAATACTCAAGGTATGGGCCTTAAATAAATCAATATATAAAAAAGAGTTGATGGGCATAGTGATGGCAGTGCATTAATAAAGGCATTAACAGCTGGGAAGAAAGTTTACCATAAGATCAATTCAGCAGAGCTTAAGTATACAAATGCAGCAACGTGAGGTAGGCTCTGAGTATCAGCGATGGGTTAGCAAGCTCTTGGGCTATGACTTTGAAATATGTCATTAACCGGGAGCTTCAAATAGGGTTGCTAATGCTCTGTCTAGGGAGTTTGCAAGTCTGGTGGAGTTTGGGGCTTTGATAAGTAGTAGGGGACTTGAGTGGGTGGATATTAAAAAAATCATTGATTAAGACCCTTTTATCTCCAAACTGAAGGAGGATCTCACAAATGGCAGACAAGTACCCCATGGATATACATTGAAGCATGATATCCTCAGGTATAAGGGAAGAGTTGTGATTCCCTTAGCTTCGGCCATCGTCAAGGAGCTATTGCAGGAGTATCATGACTCCCCTATGGGATGGCATGTGGGAGATTTCAAAACGTATCAGAGGCTAGCTATAGAGTGGTATTGGCTATGAGAAGGGCTGTGACTAAATATATTTAGGCTTATAGGGTATGTCAGCAACAAAAGTATTCCACCTTATCCCCAATAGGTCTCCTTCAACCTTTGCCTATACCAACACAAATTTTGGAAGACTTTTCCGTAGATTTCATAGAGGGACTGCCAAGATTAATGGGGCTGAATATAGACTTGGTAGTAGTAGACAGGCTCTTTAAGTATGCCCATTTTATAGGGTTCACGCATCCCTTTACAGCAAAATCTATATTTCGATTATTCATAAAAGAAATAGTCAGGCTTTGTGATTTTCCCTCAACAATCGTTTTAGACTAGGACAAGGTGTTTATGAGTATCTTCTGGTCGAAACTCTTCAGGCTATAGAACATACATCTGCATAGAAGTGAAGCTTACCACCCCCATATGGATGGCCAAATAGAAGTGGTGAATAGAGGGTAGGAGACTTATGTGAGATATTTTATTAATGGGGTACCCAAACATGGGCTTAGTGACTTCCTTGAGCTGAGTTGTGCTATAATACTCTCTCACATTCTTCTTTGGGTTGCTCACCCTTTAAAGCTATGTATGGGAGAAAGCCACCCACTATACTAAAGTTTGAGAGGGGTATACCACTGTGCAGACCTTAGAAAACTAGCTGGTGGAAAGAGATGCTCTATTAGATGATTTGAAAGCTTAACTCTTACGGGCATAGCAGAAGATGGTTGATCAGGCCAACAGATATAGAAGGGAGGTCCAATTTGCAGTTGAGGATTATATGTACCTTAAAATCCACCCCTATTGGTAGCAGTCCTTAGCAAGGAGGTACTTTGGCCTTTTTGAGGTATCTCAGAGAGTGGGATTAGTGGCATACAAATTAGCTCTCCCAATAACAACCTGCATTCACCCGGTATTCCATGGGGCACTTCCTGTCAATCCTAACCTACCTACTCTGATCAGCACTGATTTAGTTTTAGAAGTGGAACCTGAATCCATACTATCAGGGAGGAATGGAAGTAGTAGGGATGATATTGCAAGTATGAAGGTCTTAGAAAAGCAAAAGGGATTACAAGAGTTTGAAGCTACATGGGAGGACTTCACTGCTATTGACCTTCGATTTCCTTCCTACCGCCTTAAGGACAAGGTGAATCTTTTGGCCGGGGGTAATAACAGGATTTGTGCCAGACCACCAATCACCGTTAGGTACAAAAGGAGAATGTCAAGTCACCACGAACAAGTTAGCAGTAGGAAGGGAGCAATTAAGGGAAAATTTGGTTGCTACTTATATTCTATTATCTGATAATAATATTGTAATTACAGTACTTGTAAAGGGAAGGGAGAGGAATCAAGCTTAAGGGTTGTTAAGAGTATGTTATGGGAAGATGTATATAAAGTAATGTAACAGAAATTGATGAGTCACAAAAATACTATTACAAGGTTGATTTTGGAGAAATTCCTGCTTCTCGAATTGTAGGAAGAGTATTGTTGATTTTGTTGCTTATTCTACTAACCTATTTGAATCCCATCTTGGCCTGTTCGTACCATTTTCTCAACAGAATACGGATCTGTGATATTCATTTTTCTCCTTCAATATACATTACACGGTGTTTGACCCTGTTTCTCTAATTTGTGGCCACATATGCTGCTATATACGTCCCTGCAATGCAACGTCAGTGACTATGGTTGACAGACTGCAAGCAGCATCTCCCAAGGATAAGTTCTCTTTATCAACTTCTTAGGTTGTTGTCTCTTTCTTTACTTGATCATTAAAGATACAAACAAATTTTAAGATTCTGGCATGAATTACTCAGAGCTATCAAGTTATTTCATGGATGATAATTATATACTTGTAGACATTTCATTAAAGTACCTAATTTACTTATGTCACTACTATGCAGGATCTAACTATCATTGTTATCCATGATGGAGGATGAGGATATGTATAAACATGATTGCTCCCAACAGAATGATATGGCAAACTCAAGTGAGCAACAACATTAAGTAGAGGAAGATGGCTCAATTAGAGGGATAAAACTTGGAAAAATGAGAGCTATTGAATGGGATGAGTATAATCAGCCAATTAGAAGATGGTTAAAAGATTTTAGAACTCATATTGGGGAAATTAGTCGGATTATAATATCCATTTTGATTGATAATTTGAATGAAGTATCACATAATAAGTGAGCGACACATTGTGGGAAGAAGTCAAGATATCAATGTTTTCAAATGCATAGTATTATTATCTCTTTAATAAAGTACATTTATCCCTTTTATTTTTTAATCGTTATTTTAAGTTTGAAGAGGGAGATTCAAGTCTAAGAAGATGCTTCCAAGAAAGAGAAAGTCTTATCAATTATTTGTGACAAATGATGGAAAGATTTTAAAACTAGATTAGTAAGTAGTTGGATGACGTGTAGTAGGAAAATGATGAAATAGAAAAGAATGCCTCCATATAAACTTTATGACTTCATATCTAAAGATACTTGTGAGGCATTTCTAAAGATTCATATGGTAGACATATTTAAGGTAAATAAGTGTACATATATATAGATCAATGAATTAATTTGATTACTACCACACTTAATTCTAACTTTTCATTTCTTCATAACTTTCCTTATATGTTTAATAGGCAATAAGTGAAAAAGCGAGAAAAGATCAACTATGTAACAAGTACCCCCCATCATTTACGGCAACATTCATATGATGGAAAGGGTGTTATATGGAAAAAAATAAAAAGGATGGGTATATTCATCATCAATTAGTTCTTCAATATCTTTTGTGGTTTCTAGTTTGCTAGATAAGACCTATCCATAGCTCCTTGCAAGATCACCTAAAGATTCCAAAGAAAACATTTATTTGCCGGATTTAGAAAATCAAAAGGTTTAAGGAATCCATTATAAGCTATATTTCGGCGGTTATATTGTTGGTTTTGCTCTATTTTTCTTGATAATTTCTTGCTTGAATGGTGCTCTTTGGAGGAAAAATAAAGAGGACGGGGAATTTGTGGAGAGGTGGTTGGATATTGAGCATAAGAGTACAAAAGGGTGATGAGTAATATTTATGTCACTGACTTATGCATTCTTAAGGGAGTTTTCACACTCTTTTGGCCTAAGTCCACCTTGTTTTGTGTTATTTCATACTACTTTATGCATGATTTTATCTTAGGAGCATATATGATTTTCTACCCCGTTTATCCCTTTATCTCTCGTGTTTCTTCTACTTTTATGTGTATTTTCATTTGCTTGGTGTAGGAGCATAGTAGGCATGATGCACAAGTGAAATAAGGAGCAAGATTGGGGAGTAAAAGAACTAAGAAATGAAACCAAGAGACCGATCAAGCCAAGAGTCAAGAACCTTCTCAAGACACTTAAAGCCAAGCAAACGCTCAGAAGAAAAGTCAAGTGGCAGCTCAATTCAAATGTGATCGAAGATTAAAAAGTCTAGGACGGCAGCAAGCGAGCTCTTAGAGGGCGCTGATAAGGAAAATTTCCTTTTGAGCGGGCGCTTGTGATTCCAACTAAGTGGCCGTCCTGTTCAATCTGTAACCTTAAGTCTCTCTATAATTGACCGCTCACCACTTCAACTAAGCACCCGCTTAGGCCAATTTCTAGGCAGAACCATGGATTTCTTAAACTCTTTTCGTTAGGGTATTGAAGGTTTCGATGGGGGAGGCATCATAAGCATTCATCAGATGAGAAATTAGTAGTTTTAAAGAGTTTTTAGAATAGAGATATTGGTAGAATAGTCTTAGTTTTTGCATTAAATTTCTATTGTGATCAAATTCTTAGAGCAAATTTTGTTCAACACTAATTTCATGCAATATATGAGTAATTTCTTATACCTTTCTTCACTTAGATTTCATGGTTCTCTATTCCTATATCGTTGTTTATTTACCTTGATTCGAATTTTTTTTGCTAGGTTAGTTTAAATAAATTTCTAATTGTAATTATATTAGTTTTCCTTAATCAATTCTATGGAGTCCTTAATTTTATGCTATGACTAGTTAGATTAGTTAGGGGATAGGGTAAAAACCCAATCCCGAGCATGAGTATTGGCTAAAGTATAGATTTGGTATTTCGATGTTAGGTTTTGGTTGAAATCTAAATTTAGCCATATAAGTTTTACCCTTTCATGTTCTTATTTATTTGTTTAGGTTGCTTTAGATATAAAATTAGGAAAGAAATCCTAATTGTTGCGCTTGCTTCCTAGAAGGTGATCAAAAGCTTAGTTCTTGGATGAACCCTCTTTCGTACAACACAGTTTTAGGTTTGGTTCATGAGTTGGTAGCTAGTTTATGATCCCCATTTTATTTCATTCTTGTGTGCAAATTCCCACTTTAGTTTGTTTATGTTTGGTTTGTGTTGGATCCCTAAACCCTTAGCATTTTATTCATCTAGCATTAGCCATTTTAAAACCTTGTATTAGTAACTTTAGTTAGAATTAACGTCCTTTCTATGATTTCATAAGAACTAGCTCGCAACTGGGTTATTTAAGTTGGTACCTATTAGTAGTCATTCCTTGTGGAACGCAATCTATACTTACTCATTAACAGTAATAAGTAAAGTTGAGGTTTTCTGATAATGGGTATTGAAAACCAATCCACCTGCTCATTAAATGGTGTCGTTGCTGGGGAATGACATTAAGTATTGAGTCTTTAGAAATTCTCACAAGTCTAATTTAGTTTGATTTCTTTTATTTTCTTTATTTCTCTTTTATTTTGGGATTTTACTCTCTAACCCACTTTTATCTATGGATGATGGTAATGATAGGCCATTGAGGCAATATGGAGTTCCTAGAGCTTATCAGGTTCAAGTGGTCTAGTGTAACCCACTAGTAAGGCTAACAACTTTGAGTTGAAGATGACACTTATCACAATGATTAAAACTCATGCTTTTGGTGAAGAGAAGCATGAGTCACCACACGAGTATCTAGAGTAGTTCATAAGGTATTGTGATACTGTGAAGCCTAATGGGGTGGCTTAATGCTATATTAGGCTGAATTTGTTCATGTTCTCTGTCACGAGAAAGGCTAGTGAGTGGCTTGAGAAGAAAGAGCCGAATTATTTAAGGACATGGGAATAGGTCACAAGACCCTTCTTGCATAAGTTCTTCCCACCATTCAAGATAGTCGAGATGAAAATAAAGATTACTACATTTTAGGAAAAGGGTGATGAGACTTTATTCGAAGCATAAGAATGATTCAAGGAATTTATAGAAGCGTGTCCACATCATGAAATGTTAAAATTATTATTTCTACATAGCTTATACAATGGATTATCTCAGCAAAATAAGACAAGTCTTGATGCGGGAGCTAGAGGTGCTATAATGAGATTAAGCCCAACCGAGGCATTCAAGGTGATTGAGCAACTAGTAGAGAACTTTGTTGATTGGAACAAAGGTTAGTGGGTACGACCTAAAGAAGGAGGAAGGTATGAGGTATTTTCTATTAATATGCTTTCTTCTAAATTAGATGCACTTACTAATAAGTTCAATGACATTGTTTTTATCAGTCCATCACATGACATACATTCCCCACATGCATCTAGTTCTAATGTGCCTATGCAGGTCTTATATTGTGATGTTTGTGGTGAGTATGAACACAACCATATGCAATGTCATTTACTAACCTTTTTAGGGAACGCAACTTCTAGCATGTAGTAGGTAAAGGCCATGAACAACATGACCAAAAACCCAAAATTAGACCCTTACTCTAATACTTACAATCCGAGGTGGAGAGCACACCCAAATTTTTGTTGGGGAATTAGGCAAAAATAGGGGCAAGGGAACTTCTAAAACCAGGGGTACGAGAACTTTCAAAACCAAGGACCAAGGAGCTTTATTTTTGAAAACCAAAGGTAGGGTAGTTTTAGAGGGAAAGGTCATGGAAACTATGGGCCTAACAGAAAAAAAAACATGTACCAAAACAAAAATCAAGTCCAGTTTTAATATCATTCCCCACGCAACTCATCTAGTTTCACTTTAAATCTAAAGACAAATGCTCCCCCATCTCAACCACCTCCCAAAGTCCAACTTAGAGTCTTTGATAGAGAGTTTTGAAGCCACCTAGACTAAAAAGAGCAATGATATTAAGGAAAGATTAAGGTAAATGCATACTTATAATAAGATGCTTGAGAACCAAATTTCCTAGCTTGCCAATGCTCTTAAGGATGGTTGTAGACCCTCTATCCCTAGTCAAGGAATTCACCTTACTACGCATGTCAATGACATAGTCACCAGGAGTGGTAAGACTTTACAGGACCCTATGCTAGCAGTTAAAGTGAATGCAAGCATGAAATTTTTTCAATCTAGTTAAATCTTATTCACTCTAGGATCATCATATCTTTACTAATCCTACTTGGATTAGGATTTGTTTCATTTATTTTTAGTAGGAGTTTTATCCATCATATTGTATGTGAAAGTCATGGAAAAGAACATTGGGGAAGTTTTCTTGATTAAAATATTTCAACTTGAAAATTTTGACCAAGGGGGAAAATATTTAAGACAAGGGGAGGTGCTTTAGTACATTGGTTGATGATTTATTACATCTGTTGGTGCTTTATTACATCTTAAGTGACATGGCAAGTGACATAACCTGGGCATGGATGTGGCTATGACATGACAAGGGCAAGTGATATGGCTATACACATATGATTGGATATTTAGTGTTTTACTTTAAATAAAATATATTAAGAGAAGTTAATTTAATTTTATCATTTTGGGTAGGATTATGTAATAAATATAGAGGGAAATATCCTATTGGCTATTAGCAATCCTATTAGAAGTAGGAGTCCCAATTAAGATGGGATTGAAACTCTCATGCTATGGGTATAAATTGATGTGCACCCTAGCTTGAAAAAATTAGATTTTGAGCTTGTTTTCCTTGTTTTAAGTAAGCTTCGAAAATTTATTATTCTTTATGCATAGAAAAGATTTGGGAACTGGTGTTTGTTTAAGTTCACATGAGGAATTTAACAGAATAAAGGGTGTTTTCTTTAATCAATTCTCCAAACTTTCGCCCTAGATTATAGCCTTTGGTGCATTGCTTTATAAGGTTCATAGTCTAGTTTCTATCCCTAATGTGGATTAAGGTTTTCATACCTAGATTCACATCAAATTTTGGTGCTCTCATTGAGAGAATTTAAGCATACTTAAGCAATATGGATTTGAGTAGTGATGATATTCACGAGATGCCACTAGGCTTTAAAAAAGGTTTGATCTTGCAAGAGGCCAAGGCCTTGTGCATGGAGTGCGAGTTGAGGAAACTAAAAGAACATATGGATGAGCTATTACACATCATGGGGAAGAAGGAAAAGCCCTTAGGAAAAGGTAAAATCTCTTCCCATGAATATAACTCTAGCAAAAGTGATGGTGAATCCAGTGTTAGGAGCTCAAGGAGGCCTAGAAAGAAGGACCCATCCTCTTTAAGTAAAGAGGAATCATATAGAGGGTATAGGAGAAGGAGTTTGAGGGTGCAAGAGGATCAAAGCTTAAGGCTTAAAATCCATGAGTTCAATGGTATTATGGACCCATATAAGTTCCTAGATTGGATCCATAGAGTAGAATGAGTTTTCAGATACAAGGACTATGATTATCATAGGTCCTTCAAAGTTTATGAATTTAAACTCACTTCCTATGCAAGCTTGTGGCTTGAAGGTTTGCAAAAGAATAGGAGAAAGGAAGAAAAATCAAAGATTACATCTTGGATCAAATTAAAGAGGTACATGAGAAATGCTTTGTTCCACAAGAATTCAAGCAATACAACTTCATTAAGGCACATACATTGAAACAAGATAGAAAATCTATTAAAGATTATATTGTGGAATTTGAAAACCTTGTCATGACTTGTGAATTAGAAGAGAAAGAAGTCTTGTTAATGATTGAAAAGGAGATTTTGCATGAGATGGAACAAGAAAGGACAAGGATATGATATAGTGGCTTTAAATGATGATGATGATGAACAACAAACTGTTTTGAATCATTTGTTGGACAAAGTAAATGATACACCTCTAATATTTGATAAAGAGAAAACAAAAGATTCAAATGGTAGGAGTTTTATTTTATTTTATGCTACCGTTAGAGCATGAAAATAAAGTGTTGGAAGAAAAGTTTGATACTATTATTGATTCCACACCAACTTTGCTAGTTTGTTCTTCTATGATTAGTAACAATCCATCGTTCGATGTTCTTGGTGATAAGGAGGAAAATATTGAATCTTTGCATTGTCATAATCAAAAGCTTCTAATTTCCCATAATTAACACGCTAATGGTACATTTTCTACGAGGAAACTAAAAGGATCATCAGGGTTACACTCAAAATTATGAAATTTTGGTGAAGTCATAGTATAGTTATCTCTCATGTAATGTTTGATGGTTAACAACATTGAAGATAAAGGGAAAGAGCAACTCTGATATTTCATGTGTTGTAATATCTTCATGTTTAGTTCAAAAGATTTGGATGATCTTCTGGCCATAATAAATCTCAAGGGCAAGTTTTTCTTAGGAAGAAGGGCATGATGTGAATGCATGTATGGAATTCTTTCAAGCTAGTTAAATCATATTCCCTCTAGGATTCATTATATGTTTACTAATCCTACTTGGATTAGAAATTATTTCTTTTATTTTTAGTAGTAGTCTTATCCATGATATTGTATGTGGAAGCCATGGAAAAGAACATTAGGAAATTTTTCTTGATTAATAAAGATTTAATCTTGAAGAGTTTCTTAAAGATTGAAAATTTTGACCACGGGGGAAAAATTTTAAGACAAGGGGAGGTGCTTTAGCACATTGGTCGGTGCTTATTACATTTATCAGTGATTTACGATATATGTTGATGTATTTTACATCTTTAGTGATATGGAAAGTGACGTGGAATATGCATGGATGTGACTATGACATGGCAAGTTAAAGTGATGAGGTTACACACATGTGATTGGATATTTAGTGTTTTACTTTAAATGAAAAGGTTAAGAGTAGTTAATTTGTAATTTTACGTTTTTCGGGTTTGATAGAAATCTAATTAATATAAGATAGGGTTAGTATTTTGGTAAGATTATGTAATAAAGAGGTGGAAATATCCTATTGTCTATTAGCAATCCTATTAGAACAAGGAGTCCTAATTATGATTGGATTGAAACTCTCAAGCTATGGGTATAAATAGATGCGCATCCAAGCTTGGAAAAATCAGATTTTGAGCTTGTTTTCCTTGTATTAAGCAATAAACTCTGAAATTTTATTATTCTTTGTGCGTAGCAAAGATTTGTGAGCTGGTGTTTTTTTAAGTTCATGTCAAAAAGTTAAAAGAATTGAGGGTGTTTTCGTTAAACAATTCTCCAAACTTTCACCCTAGATTATAGCCTTTGGTGCATTGCTTAATAAGGTTCATATTCTAGTTTCTATCCCTTGTGTGGATTAAGGTTTTCTTAGCTAGATTCACGTCAGTAGTTAAAGTGAGAGAAAAGACTTTTGAGAAAGGCATGAGTGTGATGGTTGAGGATCGAGGAAAACCCTAATAGGAAACTACCACCTCTTCAACTTTACATTCCACCTATCCCTTTTCCTCTAAGATTAGCACACGACAAACTTGAGGAGAGATATAGGAAGTTCCTCCAGATGGTAAAGGATGTTTAAGTCCATATCCCAATCATCAATGTTGTATCTGAAATACCATCCTTTGATCAATTTTTAAAGGATTTGGCTATTAATTGGAGAAAAATCGAGGGAGTTGTTAACTAATCTCAACAATACAACGATGTGATTCTAAGTCGACTACCACCTAAAATTGGTAATCTAGGTAGTTTTTCTATCCTAGTTATAGTTGGTAATTTGTCTTTCGATAATGCATTGTGTGATTTAAGAACTAGTGTTAGTCTCATGACTTTATTTGTTTATTAGAGGCTATGTAATATGGGATCTTTATCTCAAATAGGGATAACACTATGGCTCGCTGACAAGAGTATCAAACACCCTATGTGTATTCTCATGGATGTCCCTATGTTTATCAAAAAGTTAGTTTTCCCATGAGATTTTTTAGCCATGGACATCCCTGAAGATACCCAAACTCTTATTATTTTGGATAAACCTTGTTTTGCTACTATAGGGGCATTGATTGATGTAAAGAGAGGCAAACTTTTCATTGAGGTAAGAAATGAAAAGGATTTATAACATTATAACCATTTAGTGCTTTAATCTTAGTTATAAAATGTCTTTCTTTAGGAGAACTAAGTCAAGAAGGCAAAGGGAACCCTCCCCAATTCATGTTCAAGTCCCGCAAATGGAAATGTGCGGGATGATTTTGAGAGTAATGAGGATTATATGCACAATTTTATTAGGAATACCAATAAAAACCTCATTCTGACTCGATTCTATGACCAATCGACCGCTAGTGTCTTAGGACTTGAGGGAACGGTTCATAAGCTCTCTTCGGCCTTCATTCCCCAACTTATAGAAATCTGACTCTAGAAGCCCTTTTGACCTTCAACATCAACCATAATGCCAATTATTCCCCTTCTAGGATTTATTTCAATGTTCTCGACTATAAGTTACAATTCTCCTTAGAGGATGTCTATAGGGTACTAGGCTTTCCCTTGAATGGGATTCTCACCCCTAGCCACCATATGCCAAAAGACTACCAAGATAGCGTATTATGGAGAGACTTCACCAGGCTTATGGCCTATGACCCAAGCTGATCCAAGTTAACTTGGATTATCCACCCGGTGGTGAGGGTAGCATATAGGGTCCTAGCTTAGGCCCTATTCTCCAGAGATACTAGGGTGGTGTTTGCTCATCTTGTGAGATCTATTTCCTTTGGCATTTAACTACCAATGAGTGTAGGCCTATTCCTAGGGTAGATAGGGCCTTTGGTACTATGAATCTTTGTACGGCGTCCTTGTTTATGGAATACCTGGCCAAAGTAACTAATGGATCAACCAAGATAGCCAAAGGAGGCCTCATTACCCTTCTAGTGTTATCCTACATTGATCTTTATAGATGCTTTGCCTATCAGGTGCTAGGCATTACCCGTGTATCTTTGGGTAGCATGTAGAACATGCATTGGATTCGACCCCTTAGAGGTCGGCATTAAGGGATTGAATTGCTTGTGGGGAGCCTAGCTTTGAATATCCTGGCCCCCTATGCCTTATTACCCCTAGCTCATCTCCGTGAGGGTGGGAACAATGATAATGATTGAGAGGCTGCTAGTTACATGGAGAAAGAGCCTGTGGCCAACTTTCACATAATGAGTTGAGTGTTGTTAATCTCAATCCTATGAGGCTTAGTTGGCTGCCCTAGAGCATGATTTTGGTCTTTTACTGACCAATTTTGGGCATATACGAGATATCTATATGGAGCTAAGAGCCGCCCATCAGTGCATGAGCGAATTATTTCATGATATGTAGGCTGATTATCATACTATGTAGGAGTACCACCGGGCTATGAGTGCATAATATTATTGGATAGGACTGACTACTACTCTATATGGGTGAGCTTCTCCTTCATGGAAGAAGCTATGTAGAGATATTCTGGGGTTAGTCCTAGTTCTTCATCTAGATATGGCCTGCCTAGCTATAGACCCTACCCTCTCCCGGGTTAGTAGTAGTTTTTTCTTTTCTTTTATTTTACTTTGTTTGTTTTTGGCGTGTTTTTAGATATTGGTTTTTTCATTCTTTTCCTTTTGGCTTCCCTATGATTTCTAGTGCTTGCACTGAGGACATTGCAAAGTTTAGCTTGAGGGGAGAGATCAATTAGAGCATGTATTACATTGTAGATGGTTTTCATTATTTTCTTATTTAGTTTTTTTTCCCTTTAAGAGCATTCTCAATATCCTTAGTTTTTCTTTTTCATTATTTCATTATTCAGTTTTTTTTTTCCAGTTATTATATCCTTGTTTAATTTTTTTCTTATATTTCGTAGTTTAGAGCATTGCATATATACCATACTTTATCTGTATAATTGAGATTAGCCTTTCAATGAGGATGAATAGATACACATGTCTCTTTTTTGAAATGGTTTACTTGATATACTAGTTTATTTTCAAAAATCATGAACATTAGACTATCTCCCCCTTTTTGCAATTAGTCTCACCCAATGTTATAGAGTTGTGTTTACCAACCTATGAGGACTTGAGCCTTAGACCAATCGCATTATTTTGGTTTCTTTCTTTTCATTTGAGTTAGATTCCATCCTCTATGTGATTTTACTATTTGGCTTTTGAGACTTTTTGGTGCAACTCATAAGAATGATTGAACTCTCCTTAGAATTAGAGCCATTTTTCTCATACTTCAAAATTGTTTTTCTTTTCATTCATCCCTAGGATGAAACACGTTGAGCCTATACTCCCTTTTTCTTGATGCTTGTTACCAAAAAGCCTTGGAGACTTTTGTTAGAATTTTGGTTTTCATCCTCTTCTCTAGTACATATTCAAAATAAAGAGAATAGTAGTATTAAAAGAAAAAAAAGAAAGAAAAAATAGAAAAATAGAAAGAAATAAAAAAATTAGAAAAAGAAGAAAATAGAAAAAAATAGAGAAAATAAGAAGAACAAGAAAAGTAGAAGATCTCCTAAAGTCTATGCTCATTCATCAATAAAGCAATGAAGTTCCATATCTAGTACATAGTTGAGATGAAGCATCGATCTAAGTGTGAAGAAAAGAGACTGTGTTTGAACCCGTACATCATATGGTAGTAGAGGTTTTTTTTTTTAAGTTGAGCACCATTTTCCTAAATAGCATCGCCATACCCTATTTAAACAAGCCTACCTATTTAGAGAGTCGTTCCCTAAGTGAGTTGGCACCATGTTAGTAGTGGAGAAGACATAATGCAAACCTAAAAAGAACAATTTCGCAGAGTTGACATGATTACTAGGTTGAGAACGGACATTCTAAACACGAAAATTCATGAGTGCTTTACATCCCTATACACACCTCAAATTGAGAAGTTTATGACATATAATCGAGATTAGCTTGGGGTATAGTCGACATTCTTGACTATTAATTAGTTCATGGATTTTATAGATTTCATACATGTGCTTATTTGTTTTGAATTATGTTTTGACTTGGATTTTTATAAAATTGAGACATGTTGTGTTTCCTAAGGGGTAGTTATCTCATTTCTCTCATATTTTCTCTTGAATGCTTGATGACAAGAATTCATTTAGCTTGGGGAATTTGATAAGTCTTAATTATACTTATAAATAGATAATAGTTTAGGTCTTTTTGCATGAAGTTAATCACATTTAGTTCAATTTTAAGTGAATTTTGTTCATTTGTTTTCATATGATGCATTCATGGGTTTTTGTGTTTTTTGTGTTGTTTTTCAAGAATCCTAAGTACTCAATGTCATGGGACAAGTTCAAGATCCAAGGAACGAGGCTCAAACCAAATGAAGAACACAATCTTGAGATAACCCGAACAAAAGATGAAGCAAAGGAACAGAATTATAGTCAAAATCAAGATGACTCGGCTGACTGTGCAAAGGACTCCACTGAGTGGAAGTGCAAAAATAGGCAAAAACTAGCCCCTAGACGAAAAAGCGAAGAAAAAAAGGATGAGTCGATCGACTCCCCTTAACAGCAGCAATTTTCGACCTGATTCAAAATCTAAAAAAAGAGACTAGACTTGATCTAGTGCCCCTCGTACTTGATCAAGTGCCTTAGTTTTAGACTAATTTTTTGCACGTGTTATATATATATATATATATATATATATATATATATATATATATATATATATTAGGCTTTTCTAGGTCATTAAGCACGATTTTCATGAGAGATTAGAGCATTAGGCATTAATATTCATTAGGTTTTGCTTAGGTTTTCATCACAAAACTCTCTTAAATGCTCTTTATATTTCTATTTTGTTCTAGCATTTACATTGAAGCTTTGAATTGCAATTCTTGCCTTGTGGACAACAACTGGTTTGTTTTATATTAAGTGATTTTGATATTTTATTCTCTCAAATTGTTGTATGTATTGTTTCTTATATTAATCATTATTATTATTTTTACTTTTGTTGATCTTGCATTTAATATATGTGTGTAGTTTATTAATCTAGGATCCCGATGAACCCTTATATGGATTAGGTATAGAGGAATCTCGAGACCCAATTATAAATGCATAAAAAAATTCCATTAGTCATTGATTGGCTTCAATTCCATTAAAAGGCTAGACGTAGTTGATTAGTGGCATGGATTAGGTTCTCGACGAGAGTCGGTTCATAATCTACATTAGAATCACTTGTTAAGATGTGATTGATAATCATGAAAGTAGACTTATTGACCATTAGGACTTTAGAATATTGTGTTTAATGTCTTTTTTATTGCATGAATTCACGAAAGTAGGTAGGATTGCTTTAGAAGGAAGACATTATACTCAAGAGAGATCTTTAGTACTATTTAGGGTGCAATCATCCTAGATCTTTAGTACTATTTAGGGTGCAATCATCCTAGGACTTTAGAAGTAATTGCATTTATGTATCCCAACAAATCTCTTCTACTATGTTGTATATGGATGAAGATGCTTCATCGTATACCCTTATTACAAAATTTACTTTTAACTCTTTTTGTTTATATGATATGTTAGTATATAATTATGATGATTGTAGCCTGATTTAACATTTAATTTTTGTAGCACGCATTGGACTCTTTTAGTTTCTTTTCTCGAGTACACGAGTTATTTACATCTTTGACCCTTTGGTAGAAGAGAGAAACTTAACTTTAAAGATATATATATGGAAAAGTAAGTTTATCTGATTTTGATGACTCCAACTCTAGTTAACTTCTACACAATATAATCTAAGCTTGTTTTTTTTCTTGTTTATAATCATGTAATGCTTTTCTAAATTACATGACAATTACAAGAAGTTCTACTAGCTTTAAGCTAATAAGGAAACACAAAAGGGTATAATTCATCTTTTATTGCACATTTAGTTTCAAATGAATTTTTAATAGTATAATAAATAGATTTTCTCTTACTTAGAATTAAATAATAATGTAGCGTGCCCAACAAATCAGAGGGACTAAATATGGTTATTATGTGTTGTGATACATGTTCGAGATCATTAAAAATCACCAGAATAGTAAAGACTTTCTCATAGTTTGATTTTGTAATTTTTGATGATTCTTTTTTGTTTAATTCACCTATGTATAGTGTTTTTCATCAATATTTACACTACACTTGTTTTTTATACTAGGTATTCTCAAGAACAAGTTTGTACACCGATTAGCAATGATAGTCTTTAGTTGAACTTAATTAGTGCTAGTATGTGAATTTATTTTAATTTGTATCCACACTTGTCATCAATGATAGATTTTTGTTTAGGATTTTACCATAATGAAATTTTCCCACTATAGGATTACGTTGTAGTGTGATTTGTCATTTCATAGGGTTTTGTCGTGATAAATTTACCCTTAAAAGTATTGGGTTGAGAACAAGTTGCTATTTATGGATTTGGTCGTCCAAATTGTAAACGAAACTAAATATTTTATTTGAGTTTAGGCATGAGTATTTTAATTGATAAATTATTTATGTTTGAAAGTGTTCGAGTGTAAAGGTATAAAAATATGAATATATATTAGTCTTCAAACAATCAAATATTAAAAATTGAAAAAATAACAAAGAACCCATTTGTGTCATACTTTAGTAAATAGACGATGCAAATAAAGGACATAAATTCTTAAACAAATGGTAATTTTTATCACTTTTCACATTTTAGTGAAAAAAAGACGCAAATAGATATACTGGTAAAAATATTTGCGTCACACTTTTACTTAAGTGTGACATAAATAGGTTTATGTCATAAATTGGATTTCAGCTATTTGCGTCTCATTGTATGAAACGCATAGCGCTAATGGACATGTATTTACATTATTCCAAGAGTCGAAGCAAATGGCTTAAATCCCATTTGCGTCTCCAACAGTTGCGTACTATTGTATGAGACATAATAAACCTTTAAAATGTGATGCAAATAGCAATTTTTGTACTAGTAATGAAGGGTACATAGTGACTCTCCGAAAACAAATATAAAAATTTATGCTATTTTTGGTGGAGTTGAGTGGTGTAAGAGGGTACCAACACTCTCCCAAAAGAAATAAAAATAGTTTAAAGTTAAATTTTCTAAATTCAATGGTATTTTGGATAGAATCGACTCTCTCCCAAAAGAAAAAAATAAGATGAAAGGAATTTTGTCTGAATAATCCATGTATAGAATTTTTGATGCAAATCAAGGTGTTTAGGTGATTTGGTGCCTTTGTTAGGGTTGTGGCAGATTGAGGTCAACGTAAAATCAAGATCATATGGGTTTAATACTAATATGATATCTAAGCCATTGATAATTAGGACTTGAATGCCTAGTTGATGATTCAATGTTGAGGGTAAGGCCCGATAATTAGGTGATGGAATTGGTCTTATCCTTATCTAAATAAAACCAAACCCAAGAGATTGAGAAGAAGCCCCTAATGGGTCATGTCCAATCGGGTGTAAAGGTTATGCCACTAATGGAGAGTCTAGGGAAGAGGATGAAGCCGGCCAAAGAAAGGCTCGCTAAAGGCATAAAAAGGGGTTAACCAACTTAGATTTTTGTGGGGGTAAGCTTTATAAATAAAAAAACAAAATGGTTGTTTAGGATTAAACCACTTGCTTTACCTCCTTAGAGTTAGAATTATCTTTCATTTAAAATTTATTACTGAATACATTTGGCCATAGCAAGGGGTTTTGTTACATTTTCTTTAATGAAATGAAATTAAGTTTGCTTCACGTTGAATTGCCATAAAATTCTTTAAGCATTACATTTAACTTAATATATTTTCAAACTTAAGATCGATCACTAAGGCCTAAATGAACCAAAGCAATCATGAAAAACATACATAAACTTATTTACAAAAGTTAAGAAAATTTAAGAATTGAAGAAATTGAAAAGATGAGCTCAAAGCATGAGCTTTTTTCAGACGTTTAAGTTGGTCAAATCAGGAGCATTTTTCGATAATGTTGTTATTGGGTGTCTGCCGCTTTCCCTAAGTATTGAACACTTTTTAGAGGTTGAAACATTAGTATCTCTTTCGAAGGTGAACAGAGAAATAAGGCATCCAATGATTGGAATGGCCATCGGAAGCTTAAGGTTTTGGCATTCAACGCTCCATTTTGGGACGTTTTGCTCCTTGTCTTTGTGTTTGGCGCTCTCCTCTAATGGTCAAGAGCCTTATTAATGTGAATCTAGGTGGGACAAATACAATAATTCCCACACACACTAAAGTCTAAAGCCTATGCACCACATGTTTTAATTCAAGGACTAAAGTCCTTAGAATTTATTAAAGATTGTGCACCCTTAATTTCTAAAACTTCCTAACTTGAGTCTAAAGCAATGCATCAGCTTATAAATATTTGTAAAACACATAGAGAACAGAGAAAACTCTTAAAGTTTATTTCTTAGTTTGTAAATCTTAATTCTGAATTCCCCAATGGCTTAGGGTGTACCTCTATTTATACCCAAAGCCTTGATAGTGTATCCTACTATGGTTATGATTTCTACTCCTATCATAACTCTTAAGGACAAATAGGATGCTATCGCATTATCCTTACAATGCCCTATTCTAACATTAACCTAGGTTATTTATAATTTTATCATATTTAAAATTTAAAATTAAAATTTAATTATCTACAATACATTAATATAATTTGATTTTATTAATCCTATTCAAATATCAAAATCACCATCACACATGGCTGCCATGTTGTCTCCAAGTCAACTTAAAGTGAAACTTCAAGTCAAACCTTCATATGGAGACCTTTGACCATTGTAATAAGATTTCCAACCATTTGGTCGAAATTTTCAAACTTCAAGAAATTCTTCTAAGATTATATCTTTCCATCCCAAAACTTCCTCTAATGCTCTCATTCATGGCTTCCCCGCATAATATGATAATAAGGACCCAAAAAGAAAAGACTCCAAAACACTTATGCCTAAAATAGGACTAACCTTATCAAGTGAAGTGGGAGAAAACTCATAGGCAAAACCAACTTATTCCCCATATCCACCAATCTACCATATTCATGTATGCTTAAATATTGTTGCAAGTGATCATGCACATGTAAATACTCCCCTTGGATGCACTTAGAAGTTGTGTATCTCCATAAGCCAATAACTTCCCCATGGTTGCATCCTTTTTTAATGCTTCGATCAACCCTTCGATGTTGACATCCTCTAACGTATCATGCTCCTTTTCAAAAGAGTTTGTCCTCAAAACTCGAAGTTTATCATCAAGCACATAAGGTGTTAAATCTCCTGTATTGAATATGGCATGAACTCTATAGTCTTCAAGAAATTCAAGCTTGAGTGCATTATCACCCACTTTGCTAATGATTTTAAATGGACCATCACACATGGCATAAGCTTATTCTTGCGTTTATTGGGAAACCTTTCCTTCCTTAAATGCAACCAACCCAAGTCTCCTTCCATATAGGTATGCCAAGTCATATGTTTGTTAGATCTTGCCTTGTAGACGTCATTAACCTTCCTAATCCCTGCTCTTACTTGGGTGTAAAGCTTCTTCATATAATCTACCTCGGCTTTAGTATCCCTGTGAACCAATTCTCCTTTGGGAATCCCCATAAAATCAATAAATAGTCTTGGGTTCACTCTGTAGACAACCTCTCGAATGGTGAATGCTTTGTTTCATAGATTTGAGATCTCTTGTATGCAAATTCTACATGTGATAGCTTCAATTCCTGATCCTTATGCGTTTTTCTCACCAAACCATGTAAGAGAACACCTAAAGTCTAATTTTTAAGTTTTATCTTGCCATCGATTTGGGGGTGATAAGAAGTTCTAAATAAAAGCTTAGTCTCTATTAACCTCCATAATGACTTCCAAAAGTAACTCATGAACTTAGTATCTCGGTCACATACTATTATCTTTAGAACTTAATGCAACTGAATGATATCTCTAAAGTACAAATCTGCTACATTTATTACATCATCGGTTTTGTGGCATGGTGTGAAGTGTGCCGTCTTGGAGAACCTATCAACCCCCACCATAATCGAATCCTTCCCTCTAACAGTCCTTGACAACCCCACAATGAAGTCCATAGACATGTCCTCCTAAGGAAACTCCGGAACAAGCAATGGAGTATAAAGCCCTTGGTGAAAAGTGACCTTTACCTTTTGACAACTCTCACATTGGGATAGAATGATTCCAACATCTACAATCATCTTCAGCTAGTAAAAGTGTTCTTGGCGCATAGTTAAAGTTTTTGTGATCCCAAAGTTTCCTTCTACTCCTAACTATGCATCTCCCTCACGAGCAATTCATGAATTGAACACCTAAGAATGCACAATTGATTGTCATTAAACAAGAAGCCATCATGAAAAACATAGGAACCCATGGACCCCTTGTGGATTTATTATATGGTTGGCCCAAAATCCTCATCATGGTCATAATATTGAATAAAAAGATCTAAACTAAGTAATTTGGAGCTTATAACACTAAGCAACTAATAATTCCTTAAAAGTGCATCTGTCACCACGTTAGACTTACTCACCTTATACTTCAAAGAAAAGTGAAAAGATTATAAGAATTTAACCCATTTGGCATGTCATGGATTAACGTTGTCTTGGCCTTGGATGTGCTTTAAAGCTCCATAATCATAATGCAATATAAAGTGATTTGGCTTTAGATGGTGACTCCAATGGTCCAAAGTCCTCACAATTGCATAGAATTCCTTGTCATATATGGAGTAGTTCAATTTATCCCTATTTAGTTTCTCTTTGAAATATGCAATGGTCTCTTACCTTGAACTAACACGACACAAATTTCAACCCCACTAGCATCAGTCTCTACCTCAAAAGGTCTAGAAATTTTAACAAGGCTAAAATATGTGTATTACATTACATCTCCCTTATAGCTTTGAAGGCCTTGTTTTCTTCTTTGGTCCACTTGAATTTCTTGTCCTTCTTGATACATTTTGTCATAAAAGCAACAACGGATGAGAAATTCTTCACAAAAATTCGATAAAATAAGGCTAGCCCATGAAATGCACGCACCTCAATCATATTCTTTAGGGTAGGCCATGGCTTAATTGCTTTAACCTTGGATGTATCCACCAAAACACCATACCTAGAAAAGATATATCCTAAAAACATTACATTAGGCACCATAAAGTAACACTTTTCAAGCTTAGCATATATTTTTTACTTGCTCAAAACCTCAAACACCTCCTTAGGTGGCTTAGATAATCATTATTATAAGTATTATAAATCAAAATATCATCCAAGTATACAGCCACAAACATACCTAGGAATGGTTTTAAGACTTTATTCATCAATCTCATGAAGGTACTAGGAGCATTGGTTAGGCTAAATGGCATAACAAACTATTTATAAAGCCCAAGCTTTGTTTTGAAGTCGATCTTCCATTCATCATCTTCCTTCATTCGAATTTGACTATACCAACTACAAAGATCAATATTAGAGAAGACTTACGCCCCATACAACTCATCCAAAGAATCATTAATTCTAGCAATGGAAAACTTATACTTGATGGTGATGTTTTTAATGGCTCTAGAACCAATGCACATCCTCCAAGTTCCATCCTTTTTCGGAAAAGTTAACGAAGGCACCGCACAAGGACCCATACTCTCCCTTATATAAACACATGCCATAAGCTCTTTGATTTGCCTTTGAATCTCCTTTCTCCTCTAAATTGCAACTATAAGCTCGCTTATTTAGTATTTGGGGCCCCAAAATGAGATCAATTTGATGTTCAATCCCACGAATTATTGGCAAACCCAATGGTAAATCTTCATGGAAAACATCTTCAAATTCAGTAAGGAGTGCTTTTAAAGTCTTAGGAATCACATGAACCTCATCTTACACCTCCTTAGCCACAAATATAAACCACGCTACCTATCTTAGCCTGTTTCTCTAATTCCCTTCCACCCACCAATAGCATTCCATTGTCATTACTTGTATTAGAACGAGTCTTTGGAGTCGTTAAAGCCATTAAATTCAATGAGAGCACCAAAAATTTGATGTGAATCAAAGTGGGAAAACCTTAATTCACACAAGGGATAAAAACTACAAAACAACTTGCTAAAGCCTATGCACCACAAGTTCAAATTTTAGGTCAAAAGTTCTAGGAATTGATTAAAGCCCTTGCACCATCAATTTCTAAAACTTCCTCACATGAGTCTAAAGCAATGCATCAACTCACAAATGTTTGTAAAATACACAAAGAATAAAAGAATTCTCAAAGTTTATTGCTTAGTTTGTAAGTATGAACTCTGAATGCTCCAATGGCTTGGGGTGTACCTCTATTATTCTCAAAGCCTTAAGAGTGTATCCTATTATGCTAATGACTTCTACTCCTATCATAACTCTTAAGGACAAATATGATGCTGCCACATCATCTTTATGTTGTCTTATTAGTATTCTAACATTATCTTAGGTTATTTATAATTATATCATATTCAAAAGATAAAATTATAATTTATTCATCTAAAATACATAAAAATAATATTACTTTGTTAATCCTAAGACTACTAAAACTCAAAATCACCATCCCACGTGGTTGCCATGTTGTCTCCAAGTCATGACCTTCCTTGCTAAGTCACCATGTCATGTCACTCATTAAGTCAAGTCAAATCAAGTCAAACTCCAAGTCAAAACTTCTTACGAAGACCTTTAACCATTGTAATAAGATTTCCAACCATATGGTTAAAATTTTCATACTCCAAGAAAGTTTCCAAGATTCGATCTTTCCATCCCAAAACATCCTCTAATGCTCTCTTCCATGTCTTCCCCACATAGTATGATAAAAAAGACTCCAAAAGAAAAGACTCCAAAACACTTATGCCTAAACTAAGAAAAACCCTATCAAGTGAAGTGGAAGAAAACTTATAGGAAAAACCAAATTATTCCCCATATCCACCAATCTACCATATTTACATGTGCTTAAGTGTTGTTGCAAGTGATCATGTACACACAAATACTCCCCTTAGATGCACCTAAAATTTGTGTATCTCCATAAGCCAATAACTCCCCCATGGTTACATCCTTCTTTGATGCTTCGATCAACCCTTCGAAGTTCTTATCCTCTAACGTATCACTTATTCGGGTAAAACTTATTTTCTTATTATGGGTTAGCCTCGAAAGAGGTTTCCTACATATCCCTTTCAAGAATTAGGCCAAAAGAAGCTCTAAACATGGAGAAAACTCGACTTTTATTACTTTGGGAGTTTTGTTTGTGATTCAAGAGCTACGTTCATGATTTCAAAACTCATAGTTTAGATTCAGCCTCCGATAAGGTTGCCTACATATCTATTATGGGAATCAGGCCTTAACATAGCTCTAGAAGAGCTCAGTTCACTTGTGTTTCAGAAACTATATTGTGCTTTAGAAGTCTCAATAAGGATTTTGAAATTCAATATGGTTGTCAAGCCTAAAGTATGGTTGTCTATGTATCCACTATGGGATTTAAGCCCTAAATTAACTCTGGATATGAACTTTATTGGGGTGTAAAGCATTGAGTTTCTTTAACTTATCAAGGTTTCTCAATGAACAAAACTTATCACCATCCATTACGGTAAGCTTCATCACTACTATATAGGGGATTTTCTTGAAAAAAAATAAACCCACCTAATTCGGTCATAATTTACCCTAGGGATCTATAATGGTTTTTTGGAGTGCTTTGAGCACTAGGCTACCCTCTTTGATGAATCAGGTGTGGATCTTCTTGTCCTAATAGTCAGAGATACATGTTTGGTAGACTTGCATATGGTGTGCGTCCTTAAGGCTCTTTTAATCATAAAAAGTAGCTCATTGTATCTTTCTTTGACTAGATCTACTTTAGGCTATCTAATTTCAAGAACTATTAATGTGAATCTAGGTATAAGAACCTTAATTCACATAAAGGATAGAAACTAGACAATGAACCTTATAAAGTAATGTACCAAAGGCTATAATCTAGGGTGAAAGTTTGGATAATTGATTAAAGAAACACTCTTAATTCTTCTCACTTTCTCACGTGAACTTAAAGTAAAGCACTAGCTCACAAATCTTTGGTATGCACAGAGAATAATAAACTCTCAAAGTTTATTGCTTAAAATAAGAAAACAAGCTTAAAATCTGATTTTACTCAGCTTGGGCACACATCTATTTATACCCTAAGCTTAAGAGTTTGAATCACATTAAAACTAGGAATCCTAATTCTAAAATGACTTCTAATAACCACCTAATAACCAATTAAATAATGTCTTCTATTTGTTACATAATCCTATCAAAACTCTAACACTATCTTATGTTAATTAGAAGTCTATCCTACATAAAAAGATAAAATTGAAAATTAATTATTCTTAACTTATTTTATTTAAAGTAAAACACTAAATATCCAATCACATGCCTATTCCATATCACTTGCCATGTCACTGAAGTTGTAAGAAAGCACATATAAGATGTAATAAGCACCTTCCATTGTGAATTCTGCGGACACCTCCTGGCTTTGCTATTCTAGGGATGCTTCCTACCTCAAGCTTTATTTGGGGTTATAACCAACATTTTCAACTTCTAGGGAAGTCTCTCGGCTTTGCGATTTCTAGTGACACCTTTCAGGATTTAGGCACTCGTTAAAGTGTCGATGCCCATGAGCGTGAATGGTTTACCCGACTTTTTAGGTTTCCGAAGCAACACTCGAAGCGCAATCTTAGGGCTTTAGGGAAAAAATGGTTATTTTCCATGATTTAGGAATTTTAGCTTAATCTTTGACTAAATTTGGCGAAGATCGATTCTTCTAAAGGATAATAATGTTGTGACATTATGGGGTTGACCCTGCTTTTTTAGGTTTCTAAAAACGTCATTCGGAGTCCAATTTGGTGCTTTAGGGGAAAACAGTCTTTTTCCATATTTTAAGGCTTTTATGAATTTCCCACACTCTTTTAGAAGCGAAAGATTAGGAGTCTTTTGAATAGTTGCTAAATAACGGTTGCCTCAATAAAATCAGGTACGCACTAGGCATTAAAAATGGGAGTTTATTGCATATTAAATGTGTTTGACATTGGATCTTTAAGCATCCAATGTTAAGACTCTGCCTTTGATGCTAAACTAGGCTATCTAATGCCTAAACTTGGGTTTTATAAACTCTGTATCAGGCATTTCATTTGCCATTTGCGCAATTTTTGTTTTGTCGATCGCCTCGCCACTTTGAGGTTTCCAATTTTGGCTTCTAAGTATCCTTCAAGGAAGGCATTTAGCATCCCTCATTCATAAATTCAAGTGCATTACTCAAATACCATTTATACATGATTTGTCGGATTTTTCATGAACCCTAAAATGAAATTTGGGCTACTTGATTATATATGAAAATTGTGCAGTTGATGTGTTTAATTGTTTAGTATGTGTATGTATATAATGTGTAGATTAGTTTTTACACATTATGTGAGAAATTTGAGGTGATTTAAGGGCATTTTTAGAGGGAACCATACGCATGGCCGAATTGTATATAGAGTGTGATTGCTTGGTGGTTTTGTTTTTTTTTTTGGCTTGATTATGCTTAATTATACTTAAGTATGATTATTAGAGGCATACCAAAATCTATGAACTTTAGATTTTTGGCTATGACATAAGGATTATAACCCATTTGGTTGCTTGAAATCTTAGAATTTCGGCTTTGTGGAAAAATTTTGTGAACTTTCAATATGTTTAACAATTGTTATAATTTAGTTTGGAGACTCTAGGTCTATAATAGGAAGAACCTACTAAAATTTTGGAGTTTTGTTTGTGATAGTCAAAGCAGAAGAGCTTTGTGTTTTACTTTCTAAAGTTCGAAGTCTGAGTTTGAATGTAGCTCTTGTTCTCTTACCCATTTTGAATGTGTGGCCTTTACAAACTTATTTTTTTGTGCCCCATTTTGAAAATCTAGAGTTTTCTTTTGTTAAATTTAGGGTTGCACTAATTTGGATTTCAGGGCTAAACTTAGGGTTTAACTAGTTTGGGTAATTAGGGGATATCACCCCTTATAAGGTGTTCACGTGTAAACTTGGGACATTATAGGTTTGGAATTTAGGGATAAACTTGCCGTTTTATCGTATTGACTTTCAGGGTAAATTCGGGATTATAATGGTTTAGGTTTTAGGGGTATGATAAGGTTTTTATCGTGGTATGGATTTGTGGGTAAGGTTCAATTTTTTTTAGAGGAGAGGCATGATTCTCACTTGTTTCTTAGAAGTTTTGAGAGATAAATTGAGGGTTTTACCCAAAGTAAGGTTTTTTGGGATTATTTGGAGGTGCAATTAGCTTTTGCAAAATTAGTAGGTAGGGTCTTTTGAAGGCTTTGAGAGGTAAAATGAAATTTTCACCGTATTCGGGAGCTTTGAGAGACAAGGTTTGATTTTGTCGTGTTTAGGATTTTAGATACGGCTAAGAGAAGGAAGATTAAGATGATTAATCTAGTTAATTTATTAAACTTTTAGGCATGGTTCATTCCACAACAAAAGGATATGATCAACAAGTTGGGAAGTTTAATATACTAAGTTTAGGATTTTGCTGTATTAAGTTAGATTATTTTTCGTATTTTAAACCTTAGTTTAAAATGGGCTGAATTAGGATAAGTATTTCATTTCTAAAGTTATATTATAGTTAGTTAGTTAAATTGGGCCGAATTATGTTAGCTTTTCGGTTCCAAGTTGTAATTTTAACTAAGTCTGAAATTCCTTATATGTAAGGGTAATTTCAAAGAAACTACCACATAAAAACACCATCTTGTGAAAAAATACCATATAAAATAAATCTTGTGAAAAACTACCATATTAAAAAATTCAATTTCATGAGACCACATGATGTTTTTTCCAGTCGTTGACCTGGTTTTGCGGTGTTGACTCAGCGTGTAAGAGCGTGTGGACCAAAAGGTTGGATCTTGGTTTGTTGTGTTATCTCTTCCAAGTTGATTTTGGATTGATTGTTTGTCTATTTCATGTAGTAGTTGGTGTTGTTTCCCTACTTGTATTTGGCTTTGGGTTTGTGCTTTTGTAATCCTTACTAGTATTAGGAGAGTTAGTGTGGCTACTTCCTTTTTCTAGTTGGAGATGGTTTTGTGTTTGGCTAGTTTTGCTTTTCTATTTTGATTTTGATTTGCTGTATTCATATTACTCTTTAGTTTTGGTTTTGGTTCAATTTATATTCCTTGTGGATATTGGATTGTGGGATTCCTTTTCCTACTTGAAGTTTTCTTTTGAAGTTTCCTTTATCTACTTGGATATGGGTTGTGTTTGAGATTCTTTTTTTGTTTGGGAATTCAGTTTTGCTACAGGGTTTGGTTGTTGTTTGTGATTTTGGTTTCTCCACTCGGTGTTGGAGATTTTGTTGTTTTGAGTTGTTGATATCCATAGTGTTTCTTTTTGCTAATTGGTTTCTTTGGCTTGTTGCTTTCGGATTTGTTCATCATAGCTGCTATGACTCGTGATGATCTTAAGGTTGTCCTAAAATCCATGAGATCTTTGGTTGAGGAGGTAAAAAAAATGAACACTGAAATTGATGGTTTAATGGCCAAGCGTAAATGGGTTCTGGGTCAAAAACCTAATGCAAGTAGAAGTACTAACTATTGGGTTAAAAAGGGTAGGATGACTACAAATCGGTACCATTTCCTCTAAAGGTTGAGCCAACTAAGCCTTCACCTCCCAAGCAACCATTGTAGATTTAAGGAAATATTGCTACCTCTAGTAATCATACACAAGATTCAAAACCTAAAACAAAAATTAAGGTTGAAGAAGTATCCAAGATAGAAGACAGTGTTTGTGAAGAAAGTTCTCTTGAAAAATCTTTACTTCAACTTGGAAATATTTTTGTTGATAAAGAAATGAGTCAACTACAAGAGTATCAAAGAAGTAATATTTCTTGTGAAGAAATCATGAATTTTGAATGGTTATTAAGATGCATTGATCAAATGTTTCAAGAAGAATATTCATCAATTGAGGAGTTATCTTTTGAATCAGATTAGAATGATGATACTACTGCAAATTTGGTGATCATTGGCGCACAAACAAGCTATTCCACAAATTTCTTTATCTTATACTATAGTCTAAAGAAACAACATATTCATGACCTTATTTTTGATATTCATTTGAGTCCTACTATAAGACACTGAATTCTAGGAAAAATCCTTTTTTAAGAGGGGGAGAATGATACACCTATAAGAAGGAGGATCAAGATAATTAATCTAATTAAGACACTTTTGGGTATAGTTCATTCTATAATAAAGTGTTATGATCAACAAGTTAGAAAGTTCTAATACACTCAGTTTAGGATTTTGTTGTATTTACTAAGTTAGATATTTTTGTATTTTAATCCTTAGTTAAAATTGGGCCAAATTAGGATAAGTGTTTCATATTTTAATCCTTAGATATAATTCGGATATTTAGGGATATTTATAGTTTGACTAAGATTTGGTTAATGCAATCCTAATCTAATTTAAAGTAGTTATTAGCTATTTAAGAGTCTTAGTTTGAGTTAAAAAAAGTAGTCATAGGTCCGTCAAATAAGGAGTCATACTTGGAGCCGAACTCAACTAGAAATGTGTATAAATATAGAGTTAAGTTGTATGGTTTTGGAAGTGTTGAAAAATAAAGTTGAAAAAAATTCTTAAATTACGCTTTCTTTAGGTTGCTTTTGAGTTTAAATGATAACCTTAGAGCTAGGAAATAAAGTTTCTTGCTTATTTCCATTCTAAGAAATGTGTTTTCCTTAATTTTATCTGGTTTCCCACCAGCTTCCATATTAATTTTTGACATGTAAGACTCAGATTTTACCATCTTTAGGCTTTTTGAGAGGTAAGGTTCAGATTTTTCCGTGGTTAGGATTTTTCTGCAGATTATCTTTGGGGTAGCATGGTAAAACATGAAGCTGGCATTATGATGACATGATAAGGACATTAAACAGTTTTAACATGATTTTGACATATAAATAAGGATAACCCTAATTTGTTATCATGGACTAAGGGTGTATGAAAAATGCCTGATTTTTTATGAGTATTAGGTTTTCCCTAGAGTGTTGCAAAGCTTGATTCCTAATGTTAGCAAAAATAACATAGATTTGCAAGAAAATTCACGTAGTCACACTAGCATTATACCATGAATGCAAGATAAGAAATTTCCACCTAGCCTAGGGTCTAAGTTTAGGAAGCAACTAAGCTTGACTGATAATGGTTAAAGGTTCCATGATTAAGTTGAAGATCCATCCACTTAGAGCCACTACTTAAAAGAGTTCAGAGTGAGAGGACAACCTCCATGACACAACCTCAAGAGCGTATGCCAAATGCGACAGTTTTGAAAGTTTCGGTAAAGCTAAAGGTTGAGCTATGAGCTTGTATTGAATTTTTCTTAAACCTTCCATCCTAATTTGTCTCAAATGTAGACCACATTCATATGAGACGGTGCCTTAGGATGCAACTGTCCACACTCGAAAGATCACATGCATGATGCAAAAAATGCTTAAACACAATCTTAAGAAAATTTTAAGCATAATAAATTAAAATTTCTTAATTGCTCATTCATACACGTAGCCATGAATGCTTTAGGCATAGTAATACCCAATGTAGTCACCAATTTTTTTAGAGGTTTTTTTGGGAATTAAAATGGTCAAGATGAACCCAACTACATTCAAGTGGACAGCTCGATGAGTGAACAACTACTATAGGGCTCAGTATTTTACAACCTAACCTTCCCTTCTCGACGAAGAGAAAGAGAAGGATCCCTTCCTTTAGTGCCCTACTAATTGTGCAAGTCATTTAGGGTCAGCTACATATCTTGGGTCGGTCAAGAAAAGTTGCCATAAAACTATTTAGGGTAGTTTGGGTACCCTATTGGGTTTGAATACCAAAATTGAATCACATGAATGGTTATTGAACCAAAGGTTAGTTTAGAAATGAGCAATCTATGTCAAGTTACCAATGATAAACAAGACATTTTTGTTAAGATGTAAAAATATTAGATTTTATAGTTCCTAGGCACATGAAAAAACAATAAAGAAGCACACTCTATATTAAGTGGGTTTGCAAGTTAAGGGTTATGAAAGTAATCTAGATTGGGTACTCATTTTTTAATAATCCACAAGTTAAGGAGTCTTAAAACTGGTTGTCCAAGTTTATCTTATTAGGTTTGATTATACTTTAAAAGTTCTTAAAATAGGTTTAATCAAATAAAAGTGGCCATGCAAATTGCAATGAAATAAGGATTAAGCATAAATGAAATTGCAAAATTGAAATTACGGAAATTAAATAAAGAAAGTAAAGTGCAATATGTAACTATTCAATGTATGGTTCATGCATGCAAGAGGTTGACGATTTACTCATCAAATGAAGGACTGAACCTAAAAAGGCTATCCCTCATGACATACTTGAACTAAAAGTCAATAGCCCTAGGAACTTTATGAGAACATCGTTAAAGAAATAACTTGCAAAGCTTCCAAGGCTCAAGGCCAGGCAAAGTACATGAAACCTTATCCTCCAACTCTATATGGGCAGTTTCTCAAAGAAGGTGAGGACGATACATACAATGATTTTCTCTAGCCTCTCTTCAAGCAAAACCAAGGAAGGTTCTATTTCAAGATTGAAACTTTCCATGATTCACTAGTATATAATTACTCATTTGTTGCTTTTTTCTATAGTTATTTGCTACACTTTTTCAATGTGAAGGACATATACACAAAGAAAATGAAAAATATACAATTTTTGCGACTTTTTTGGGCAAAGCAATTATTCACACGATTGCTGCAATTTTTAAAAAATACTGAAGCTATTATTAATATTACTTTATTCAATTTTTCAATAAAACAAAGAAAATCTTTGAATTTTTTAAAAAAAGAAGCAAATAGATTTTTTTTAATTTTTTAAAAATATTTTTAATTTTTTTCTACTAAATATCGGTTTATTTACTTTGGTTTTTATGAAACCAAAGCAATATATTCATCACTACTCTTGTTTTTTTAAAAAAACAAAGAAAATAAATATTGCTTGCTTTTATTTTCAATAAAAGAGAAGCAATTATGGAGTAATGACATATATGTTTTTTTATTGTTTTGTAAGAATTCAATTTAAAAGAATGGGTACCTATATTGTATGTATATATTGCTTTAATTTCTCTATAATAACGTCAATATCTTACAAGAACATGTAAGATTAATGTTATATAATTAAATCCAATGTTTACTTATATGTATAAATACCATTAATCTTGTTCTCGGTCAGAGTGTTAGTTGTTTTAAGTAATGCAAAATTATGACACATACATGGTTGGCCTAGATCTATCTAAGGGCGGTGAGAAGCTAAAAAGTCTTCTGCGTAAATTTTTCTAATCTCACTTAGCTCTTCATCTAAGTAGAATGTTATTCTTGAAATGTCCTAAAATATGATAAAATTATCCTAGTACAAACAAGGTAACAACAACGTAACTCTTTAATACCGTACACACACACACACACACACATATATATATATATATATATATATATATATATATATATATATATATATATATATATATATATATATATATATATGCTTGATTAACACACCAACAAGACACTTGCGAGTGTAAATTTCAACAGAGTTTCCTTAATGAATAGAAATATTTCCATTTTCTTAAAATCACAAGGTACCTATTTGCAAAAATCAATAACCACAACATACCCATTATAAGAGGACATACCATTTTCACCTTTTGATTAGCATCGGTCAGTCTTTCCCGTCCACCTCCATCATTAATCAATCAACACTAGGGATGAAGTGTTGGAATCTATATATTCTAGCTTCACCATATAGATCTCTCAATGTAATTCATAAGAAAAAATTAAAGTAATGAATATGTACCACATCAAGATCATCACTACTATAGTAGGCTTGAACCATATTAAACACGAAACGTATAACGAAGTAGACAAACTCCATACTTCCCTAGTGCATTATAAAATTTACTCCTTAATATGTTCCTAATTGGTACTATCTGACTCTTGAAAACACTTAAGTGTTTGAAACAAAGAGTATTTTTTAGGAAAAAATGAAACTAAAAGTACAACCTTTGACCCATCTTATCCATAAAGGCCAACCTTCAGTTTATTTTTGAAAAATCCCACCTTTCTACAATTTGTATTTTAAAGTGATAAATGAAAAAATGATCGGATTTCTTATAGGTAAACATAATGACATGATGGTTTCTTCTTAATGACCGTTGCACAACACCTTCTACCCTCACAGCACCTTCCCATCCCCTTCCCATCCTGCAGCATAGCACCTCCCTCACCTCATTTCTTCAAATTTCCATAGCCATAGCTTTAAACATTACTAATCCAAATCGAAACTCCTCTTACTCTTCATCTTCTACTTGTAACAATTCCCATCGGAAATTGTTATGTGAGCATGGCATTGATTCTATGGTGCGCATTGCAAGACAAGGTCCAACCGCTAGAATGCAATACCATGATTGTCTTTATTGGCATGTACGTGTCTTCGTGTATGCGAGTAATTTAGTTTGATACAATTTATTATGATTTTAACTTAGGAAAATTTTACAAAATCAAGAAGAAAATGCTTATAAATTCTTTAGATGGGTAGCTGGTGAAGGTCATCAAATGATGAGTTCCCATTGGAATAAAGAATTTCAATACAAGATGCTTGAGAAAGACACTCGAATTATTGAGATGGAAGTTGAGAAAGGCGTATATGAGGATAAAATCAAGAAATTATAAGTGAAGAAAGAGAATCTGGAAGAGGAATTAGATGAATTGATGAACGAGTTAAGGCAATTTTATATGGAAACAATCAGTTGTACAAGAAATGAGAAGAACTTGACCCTTATTTTGATATTCTCATGGATAATGTTTGCTGTTTTGGCACTTTTAATGAAGTAGTCATGGATTAAGTATTAATTAGTAAGTATAGTATTATGTGTGGGTTATGACTTGTATTAAGTGTTGTTTATATTTAGTATTGTATTATGAAACTAGCTATTTAAATCTACACTACTATTTTTAATGCCATTTAATATGAATTTTGGTTTGAAGTTTGATGATAAAGATTAAGATATATAGTATTTCTTGTATAGTTTGGTTTGAAGTTTGATGATCAAGATTTAATTGGAATATATATTGCATAACAGATAGCATCAACTTCAATAATCTACCAGATAGCATCAAATATTGCATCAACTTTACTATCTGTGAGTACACACAAAGCACACACTCACATGGAGCATCAAAAATCTACCAAATAGCATCAAATATAGGTATGTTGTAAAAAAAAGAGCAAGTACTAGTAAAGGTACACATAAGAGTTTACCCTCATAAGTTTAACTAGAAGTTACATTTGTCACTGATAAAATACATACTAAAGAAGTCTAGTGTTATTGGCTTGATTGGTTGATTGATCCTTGACTACAAAAACAAGCCTGAACACCATGTGATATCTACATAAACAAAAGATATGTAGTTAGTTTAAGGGGTCAGTTAAGTTCACAGCAAAACCAACTTTATGAAGTAGGCAAAAAGATGAACTAACCTATTCAGATTAAGCTCTTCCACTATCCCTGCCCCTACCCCTACCCCTACCTATTCCATCTCATTCCATTCTTGTCCTAGTGCCTCTGCCACCTCTAGACCCCCTTCCTCCTTAAATAGGTCTTTGGATGGGCAGTGGCATTATGGTGCTCAAACCCCCGATGTTAGTTGGACAGTTGAGCCTAAAGGTTAAGCATCATTCCTTGGTCTCCCTCTAGGTCTTTTGGTTGAAGGTGTCTAGGGTGTTGGGATATTTCCCTTATTAGGGCATCTCCTTTTTCTATGCCCCTTTGCCTTGCATAGAGTACATGTCATCTCCATTACATGCCTTTTTAACTTCCCTAGTCTTTTAGGACCTTCAAATGGATCCTTTCTCTTGTTCATTATAGGCCTTCCTGGACCAATTTTGATGGGAGGAGGATCTAACCTACACTCAATTCTAGGCCAATGCCTCTCACCCTCACATGGAGGGATGAAGTTTACATAAGCCTTCATATAGGCCTCTTTCTTATACCAATCATCAAAAAAATCTTCTACTTTCTTATGCTAAAAGTAGATACAGGCTATAGCATGGCAACAAGGAATACCAGTTAAGTCCCATTTCTTGCATGTATAAGTCCTTGCATCTAAGTTCGCTCTCATTGTATCCAAGAAATACCTTACCTGAAACATATTCAAACTTCCTGGCAACACATCACATTCCCTTATCTTCTTTATCTCATTGTCTAACCTTATTCTAATTCTAGGACAGATAACATATGTAGAGTTCTCTATTTCTGTCCTCTTCATCTCAAGACTTTACATCAAAGATACCCTAATATCCTCCATCATGTAAATCAAGTGCTTAGTCCTAGCCTTAATGATATATCCATTAAATGTTTTTGTCATGTTATTGGTTATGGCATCTATTCTAATTGATATGCTTGTGAATGCTTTATAGCAAACCTTGGGGTTATAAATTTTGAAATCAATAACAACATCTTGATTGATTTTCTCTAATTCATATATAGCTTCATTATAATCTGCCATGTTATAAGCCTTGGCAATTTTCCAAAACAACATCTTCATCTCATCTCCCCTAAATGTTTTGTGCCACAAAGAAAATATATATTTGGCACAATGCCTATTTTCTTCCTTAGAAAACACCTTAGCACTACCACTTAATATAGACTTAACTAACACAAACAAACAAAGAAAAATAATGCATCAAAATTACAATAACAATTCAATCTGAAAAATATAACAGAAATGTGAACAGAAATATGTATTTGTATTCTCAACTGATGCTCATCTAATATGAATTCTACTCCAGCTCCCTTACCCACTTAAGGCATTTTTGTAAAAGATTTAAAAACCATTATCAAGACTCATTATTTTCCCCTTCAACAAGAGCCTAAGCAATGGGGTACATTTGGTCATTAGCATCCTTACCCACAACTAACATCAATTGCCCCCCAAGGAATGTTTTTAAAAAGCATACATCAACACAAATAACCCTCCTACATCCCTTACTCCATGCGATCTTCAAAGCTTTAAAAAAACAAAATAATCTTTTAAACTCAATAGGATCCTTGCTATCATCAGTGACTAAGTCTAACTTAATCCCATCAAGTGAAGATTCTAATGCAGTGCCATCACATAAAGCTTTCAAGGCTACTATATACCTCCCAAGTTTATTGTAGTGCTCTTTCATCAATCTATGAAGCATTTTAAGTGCATGGTATTTAATCCTGTATGAAAATTCTCTCTTGACATTGACCCTAAATCCTCTCCTCACAGTCTCCTGAATCTCACTAGCTGGCTAGTGTGGCCTAGCTTTGAAAACATGAAGATATTGTTCTGCTAACCATGAAAACTTTATTTGCTTATTTTTCCATGTTCCTATGACAGTGATGTTTTCCTATGACTGATTTCATAATAAAGCTTGCCCTTCTAGAATCCCAAGCAGCATACAGATGAAATAAGCAGCCTTGAACACACTTAACTGTTACTCTTTGCCTCCTATACTTATTGCTACTTACAATGTGTATATTCCTACCTTGTAATATAGCATACTTATCCAAAGCTTGATTAAAATATTCCCTAGCTAGAAATCTCTACCCTACACTCCAGTTGAACCCACTCAAGTTAGTGTCAACACTAACTAGAAGTCTCCTCCTTTGCCTCCTTCCTTCAGTCTCATCTACACCTTCATCACTTTCAGGGGGAGTGTCTATCTCATCACCACTCTCCTCATAGTCACTTACATACTGCCTCCTACCCTTATCCTCAACTTGTGATCTGACTCCTTCATCACCAGCACCCACAGCATCACTAGCTAATTCTTCAGTAGGGCCAGCACCCACAGTAGCAGCTTCTTTTTCTAAGTCTTGGGTATGATCTATCAACACACTTTGTACTTCCCTTACTCTTTCCCTAGCTGTTTTGTACTCTTTATCACTTTCATCTGCATCTACTTTATCCTTAATTTCAAAATCAAACTCCTCGTCACTTAAACCCCTAATATCCTTCTTTTCCATCTCTAAATCAGCATAATCATTAAACTCCTCTTCACTGCTAGGTGCATATTCACTACCTAATTCATCTAATTCACCAAATAATTCTTCCCACTTTGATGGACTCTCAGGTCTATTATCCTTCCACTCATACCTTTTATCAATTGATGTGGATCTAACAGTAGAAGTAAGAGGAGAATAAGATTGAGCAGTGGGTTGGCTGGGTTGGTTCTCACATTGGGGATCATCTTCTTGGTTATGATTTTTATGTATCTGTTCTTGGGGGCTAGGGTTTAAAAATTCACTATGTAAAGGGGTAGGATGGGCTAATGTGGAAGATTATTTGTGAAGGGCAAATATGTCATGTGAAGAAGATGCTGACATGGATTGCTTTATTGGAGTTGTATCATCAACTGCTAGGTGTGCTGATTCGTTAATGATATTAAACCTAGGGTTAATTATTATTTAGGTCCTTTTCTTTATGGTCCCCTTCTAGGTGTTAATTTCTTCTGTTTGCCTTTAAGAGGGCTTTGTGGTTCTTGTACTTCAGTGGGTTGGCTTAGTGGAACAGAATGGGTTGGTGGTTATTCTTGGTGGCTTGGTGATTGTTCTTGGTAAGTTGGTGGTTGTTCTTGGTGGCTTGGTGATTATTCTTAGTGGCTTGGTGGTTATTCTTGGTGGCTTGGTGGTTGTTTTTGGTGGCTTGGTGGTTGTTTTTGGCTTGTTTGGGCAGTACCATGAACCCTTATCAAAGCTTCTTCTAATTCTTTTGGGTCAATGGGAAGAACCTCAAGAATGTCAACACCATGAAACACATAAAGATCAATTCTTTTTGCCTTGATTGCAAGTTTAGCCATTTGTAAAACCTCTTGATCAGTATACACCTTCTTCAACCCAGTTTTCAATTGTTTTTTTTTTCTAAGAACTATGTAAAATATGGACTCTGTAACCTTATAATCTCCGCATTTCATGGCCAAATAGTCAAGGTACCACCAACACAAATCATCGGGATCAACAGAAAAACTCTTAACCTCACCACCCGCATAATGTCGCCCCCTTGCACTGTCTTTGAACAACCCACTATGGAAGAACCTCAAATTTACACTAGAGGTCATTGTGAACCTTCAATTTAGGAAGAGAAATTGAAGTGCATCATACAAATTACTCAAACAATACATTCACAACAACAACAAAATAGGCAGCCGAATTATCCCAAACAATTTAACAAATGTTGAATTAAGCGAAATATTGAACAAAAAATTGCGATGGGAAAAGGGAAATTACCTGGAATTACTTCGACGGGAAATTGAGGGTTAAGGGTTAAGGGTAATAAACTTGCTCCGACGTCAGTGATAGAAGAATTAAAGGGCATCGGTGGTTGCTACGCGAGGAATTTTTGTTGGGGGGATAGAGAGTACGAAATTTCAGTGAAGAAATGAGATAGAAGGGAGTTGGGAGTTACCTGTGTAACAAGTAACCTGTAAATCGTCACTTTAAAATACAAATCATGGAAAGGTGGGATTTTGTAGAAATAAACTGAAGGATGGCCTTTATGGACAAGATGAGTCAAAGTTTATATTTTTAGTTTCAAATTTTCCTAATTTTTATGTCATACTTATTGTACAAGATCAATAAAAGTCAAAACATACCCCTAAACGCTTAAAATGATAAGTATGTAGCTAATAATACTTACATATTCATTAGATCCTTAATTTCCTAATGATGTTTTTTTCGAAGAGGATTAAAAACATATATAATCCTTTTCTCTAAAGAAAAACTAAAAGAATCCAATGATACCTACAAAATGATTGATCATTAATATGAGATAAATAAAATACATTCTTCCAAATCTAGAGCAAAATGTGAGAATTTTATACTTTTCATGGTATGGGCACATGATGATATGACGAAAACACATACTTTCCATTCCTTGTGTCATATAGGATAAAATGAATTGTTGGTCACTTGATGATATGGCTGCAAAAATCCGTGATGGGCACATGATTATGATGAACCTAACTCCTTCATTGCACAATTCATGGCAAGCCCTACAAGGAATACTAATAGCAATTATTGTATAGATCGAGATAAATACTACATGCAGGACAAGGAATAAATTAGATATATGACTTGTAACACTAAGCATTTTAAATTCCTTGACCCATTTTCAAATGGGTTGATTGTACTCATTCCATTCGAGTACCCTTTACACTCCAGGGATTGTTCTAACACAACATTACGACTTGCAACTCTAAGAATTTTGAATTCCTTCACCCATTTTCAAATAGGGCAATTCTACTCATCCCATTCAAGTACTTTTACACTCTTGGGATTGTTCTAATCCATTTCGATGAACCTCTCTCAACTCTTTTCCTACTTTTGCTTTGTTGAATTAACAGACTAGAATCTAGCCTACTCATCTCATCACCATCTATTGATGAGAACCTGTAATATAAACAAGATAAGGATTTAGTTGATGTAAATTTCACAGCAATAAAAGATAGTTATAATGAACAATAGAACATTTGATAGCCATAGAAGAAGTTTAGTAGTTACGTACAACTAACATCACATGAAATCTCATTTAATTTATTAATCTTGGACCCTAGCAACATAAAACCCTTCATCAATCATTAAGTCTTAAAATATCATCTACATCATCAATAACTAATCTTTGGATACTTCATGGCATTTGTAGAGTCTCATCAAACTCCTCATCATATTCATCTTCATCTACTATAGTGGACACTCCTCTAGATTTGTGTACTAATTTTGATATAGCACAAAGTCATTTCGGGATGCATGGATCTTCACATATTCTATGCCTATAAGACATATGAGTCTTTTGGCCTCATAGGTAGCTTAGACACTGACAGTTTGTTGCCCTCAAGAAGCATTTCTGATAAAATTTCAAACAAATATGCGAAGCTCTTATTAGTCTAGTTGTGGCTTGCCTTTAAGTTGAAGAGTTTCATTGTAGATATAGTCTAGTGTGTAAATTATAGGTATGATATAGAGGTATCTCTATAGCTTTCTAAATATTATCAAACATGTAGGAACATTCTATGAAATGAACCTCTACATCATGATTTATCTCCTCTATCCTATCCTCATCCACTCTATTCTCATCATCATCATTGATGTCCTCATTTACACATTCAATATCATTCTTAGGAGTCTTTTTCCCACTTGCGCACTAATTGGTGCTTGTCCCAAAATCTATCAATTCTCCATTCCAGGTCCACCCACTTGTAGAGAAATGTCTATATGCTATGGTTTTCTAACTTTAAATGTTGCGGTTATTGATACGAAGCATATATAGGCGAAGCACATGGAAAAACAACAAATGTTGCGGTTTTTTAGACGCAGCAATAAAAACAACAAATGTTGCGGTTATTAGAAAACCACAGCAAATATATTTATAAATTGCTACGGTTTTACCAATAAAAACCGTAGTATATATATTTTTTAAAAATTGATTTTTTTTATCATTATTTGCTGCGGTTTTTTGGAAAAACCGTAGCAATTAATAGATATATTTGCTGTGGTTATTAGAAAAATCACAACATTTAATTGGTTTTTTGATTTTTTTTATTCTGAAATTTATATGTGCTGCGGTTATATTAGAAAGTGCAGCAATTGATGATTTATAGAACAAAAAAATTTTAATAGGTCATTTTATGTGTTAATTACATATAAATTAATATCACTCAAAATTGTTATATTTGCAAATCTAATTGTTATATACTATTACAACACATCACATTATTCAAGAACATAATCTGGTCTAAGCTAAGAATAACATCCATAATATGTTAAATAATATGTTATAAAAGATAAGAAAAGTTAAGAAATGATCAAACGTAAAGCATATAAATCCAAAATTCTATTTTGACCACTCGTTTTGGCATGCAAAATCGCAATTTATAATATTTTACACTCAAAATAAACAACCAATTCATTCTTCATAGATTTCAGGTGCTATTCTGAGGTTTCGGAAACTTCGAAGAGGCATATCTCTTAGCCTGGTAGTCCGAATGGCGTAATTTTTTGTTTAAACCCCCTATTTTTAGAGGTACTACACAACTATGTTGCCTTTTAGTAGCCTCTGTGATGTCTTATTTGAGATATTAAAAAAATCTTTGAGAAGCCATAAAATTGGCTACGGGACTCCAAATGGGGCTTATTATATGTTTAAATTGGGTATTTTTTTAAGATTTACAGACCTTAAAAATATCCCAAAGGAGAATTTGTTTTTCTCCAAAAAAAATGCCTCTAAGACCATATAATATATGAAATTTGATTTTTGAGGGTTATTCTTTCATAAACACAACATATAACATGCAGATCTGAACATATATATAAGAGTTTTTCATCTTTACATTAATATATTAACAAATTATGAAAAAAGATTTTAAAAAAATATATAATAGGGTTCAAGACATATACAAACCTTTAGGTTTTTTGAACTTTAATATGTAGACTTCTTCAAATACGCCATATCCACGGAGGCACGAGTGAGAGTGAGGAGTAGGTTTCAAATTGCGTGAGAAAGAAAGTTAGGTAGTGGGCTAGAGACGAAAAGGGTGGATTTTAAGTTATGGGGTTAGGGCTAGAGAAGACGAAGGTTAGGGCTAGAGAAGACGGAGGTTAGGGCTAGAGAAGAAGAGGATAGACTTAGGGTTTTTTTTCATGCGCTGAAGTTTTAGGAGTCTAGGGAAAAGTTTTCGTGTTTTAAAATGGCCTGTAAAAGGGCAGTGTGGGGTAATATATTAATGAAAAAAGTGCTACGGTTATTTAAATAACCGCAGCATTTGTAATAAGTGTTGTGGTTTTTTAAATGACTGCAACACTTATACCCACAAGTGTTGCGGTTATTTAAAAAACCGCAGCATTTATTGATGGCCTTTCAAAGGGGAAGTCTAGGAAAATATCCTTGAATAAATGTTGTGGTTTTTTAAATAACCGCAACACTTTGTGGTCATAAGTGTTGCGGTTATTTAAAAAACCGCAACAGTTATTCAATGATATTTTCCCAGACTTCCTTTTTGCCAGACCATTTCTTGACAAGAATAAATATTGCGGTTTTCTAAAAATAACCGCAACACTTATAATCAGAAGTATTGCGGTTAATTAAAAAACCGCAGCATTTATAATAAATGTTGCGGTTATTAAAATAACTGAAGCACTTGTGGTTATAAGTGCTGTGTTATTTTAAATAACCGCAGCATTTAGGTGAAAAGTACATTCTCTCTATTCATGTGCTTCGAAATGTATTTAACCGCAGCATTTGAAAACGAAGCAATTGAAGTGTTTTCTACTAGTGACCTTATATAGTCTGCATTAAACTCTTGATGAATTAAATGATTTTTCACTTCACTAATACCACAATACTCCTTTAAGTTATTGCATCCATAACAAGGACAGAGCATTATCTTCTAATGTATCTCTAGTTGGTGTTTAAGGGCAACTATAGCAAACTCCTCGACCCCTTATAAGTACCTTAATAATCTTTGTTTACTATAGATCCAATCTCGATCCATTTTTAAGTACTAATAAAATAAAGGAAAGGGCAAACTTGAATAGATAGCTAAGGAAAATTAGGTACTAGTCATTACAAGAAACAAAATATTATATTCAAGGCTATTCCATTTTGTAATTGCTGAAAACTCTTTATATTAAGGCAAATATAATTATAAGGGGGCGAGGTTTTTAGTGGAATCATATGACATAATTTGAATTCTTAATTCACTAAACGGACTAATAAAGACAACATTTTCCCACCAAAATTTTGGTAGAGTTTCCCTATAACTAAACTATCCCCATAATTTTAATCATTATTTAACTCATGGCAATCTTCAATCAACAAACAACTAAAGTCCAACAAATAACATACTACTACTCTTGAAGTATTATCTAGCTCCTCTATTGAAATGATATTCATATGCTAATTCTTTTTTAATCATGCATGATCATATACACGTTGGAAGATAGTTAAGAGTATAAAAAAAAAAAAGAATAATTTCATTGGCCCAGAAAAGTATTAATACAAAACATACCGTTAAATGAACAATAGAATATCTTAATTGTCAAAGGAATAAATTTTGGGTAAAAGTTAAGAGATAACTAGAGTTCTCAAGTAAGAATAATCCTTTTAGCAACAAGAAATTCTGAAATATGTAACATGTGTCTCTACAAATCATCTTATTATTCTTCTACATGTCTTTATAGAAATGCATTACTTTTATCTTTCTTATTGCCTATATTTATCAAAAAAATGTTTGTTATGCCTCAAGAATGTACATTTTTGAAAAAAAAAAAAAAAAATTCGTACTATTATTCTCTTTTTCTTTTTCTCATACTTCCTTCCCCCGTCCTTCACAGCAAAACCAGTGGTTTCCATCTTCATTTTTATTATTAATTTTATTCATATTTTCTATAACCAAATCTCATAATCATATATAAAAATTTGTCGAACATACTTTAGTCAAGTTCTTTTTTTCTCTTCTACAATCTTACTTAGGAATGTCAATGGATTAAAGTCGGAGCGGACCTAATAAAATTGGAATCTAATCCGACAAGTTTCGAACCTTAATTTAGGATCCAAATCCGTGGACCTGGACTTCGACTTGATTAAGGATTTTGGACCTCTGAATCCAATCTGATCTGTTAGACCTCCATTATGATATGAAATTTAATCTATTTTAAATTTTATACTTTTATTACCTATTTTTTATTTCATTACTAATACTATAATTCATTTATAATATATTAAGTAAATTAAAAAAAATACAAAACACAAGTATAATACCATTGGTGCAAGAGGATCTTGTTTGGTCTTGTTAGCCTTGACACTAGCAATTCGGATCGGAATCGGATCATATTCGAGTCGGATGTTATACAATATCCATATTCGACCCATCTCCTATTTGGAGTCGGAGTTTTTAAACGATATTGGATCAGACTTTTTCTTCTTATCGAATCGAACTTGATTCGTATTCGAATTGAATTGCCATCGTTAATCTTACTACCCACTACTCTTTATCTCTTACTATATATGATAAAAAAAAATTAAAACCTCTACATGTTACAATGCCAAACAATAATAAATTTTGTATTTTAGTCATGGCTATGACAAAGTTATCACATTCTCTATTTCTTAAAATTCATCTCTCTTATTTTTAAATAAATATTTTTCTTTTTCTCTTCTTATGCCCATTCAAAATGGTCAACCATTCGGTATGCTCTATTGCACCATCATGTATTCATATACCTCACAACTTCTTTTTTAGTTCTCTTCATGAATGAATATGTTATATTCTTATTGATCCACGTAAGCAATACAATTCCCCCTTTTATAGTGAGTGTCCCTAACCATGCTCTATATTTCATTAGTTCTTTTTAATTATGGATACTTTTAGATTATTTCAAATTATACCTAATTAACTATTATTTTTATTGTCCAAAATAGCATGGAATAAAATGAAATTTTTTATTATATTTATAATGTTTGAAACAAGCGCACATTCTAATACGAGATACAAAATAGCATAGATTTTCCCCACCATATTATACGAAATTGTATGAACCCTAAATACAAAATACAAAAACCACAAGATGATGCAACTTCTAATACAAATCATGAGTATATTACGAAATTGATATGCGCATAAATTGATAAACGTAGGAAATCTAGCAATGCCAAGTAAATCGGAATTTGAATAAGGTGCAAAGAAAATGCGTCCCTTTAAATAGAGATCATAAAACGAGTTTGTGTGAGAGAGAATCAGCAATACATATTCAATTTCTAGGGCAATGCAAAGCACGAGTATATACATGGGTGAGAAAAGGCCACAAAACAGCTAATTGCTAGGGCAATAGGAATAAGGGACGAGTGCAAAGTTAGGGCATTAGACGATTATGTGAGGTTTGGCCAGCATATAGGAATGTGACTGGGAGGAGTTTATGGAATGAAGAAAAAGAAGAGTAGTTTTTTTTTAAGTTGGGAGAAGATGCCCTACAATGTTCTAAGTGCTTTGATTTTATTAAATACCGCCGAACTTTTATGATTTATTTCTTCTATTTTCTAAAAAACCAAATTAATTATGGAGTGCACTATATCTTTTCTACAATTTCTTTGTATATTAAATTAACTTTAGCAAAGCAATTAAGCATATTTCTACTAATGATTGCTATTTTCTTAATGATGGCAAAGAAGAAAATGCATCAAGCAAAGCCATTTGAATGTGTCGACTATAAGGCTTTCTCTCTAATATTTGGGATCAAACAAACAAAAATTTGAAGTCCTAAAGACTTTTCAATGGTGCAACCTTGACCTTTCAAAGTTGATTGTGCTTGTTCTTAACATGGTACATGGGTGGAAGAAAACATTGAAGCTTACTACTCCTAGTGGCAAGAAACTAAAGATCGTTACCAAAGAAGGCCTAGTGATGGATGAGTACGAGTCATCTGAGTTAGAGTCTAAGTATCCATTTGAGTCAGCCAAGTTTGAGCACATTAAATTTAAGCAGGTGTCGATTGTTCTAATTGGAGAAATCCAAAACTCTTCCCTTAATGTAATAACCTTTGAATTCAATAGCATTTCTGTTTCTACTTACTCCTCTTCGTCCACCAGAATCCCTACCACTAATTACTTTGTCATTGCTTATTCCTATAGAGATATATGTTGAGCTTTGGGCGTTGGATGCCTAGACTCCTGAGTATCTAGCACTGATTTTTTGCATTGGACATCATGCTCTTAGGTGCTTAAGGTTAAGTTCCAGTACTAATGCTTTGAGCATTTTTAGCTTAGGCTGTTTTTGAGGTTTACTTAGGGATTAAGCATGTGGTTTTTAGGTTTTGTGAGTTTTGTGTTTGGACCAAAGTGAGGATGTGAGATTAATTATGTTTAAAGGTTTTTGACATTTTATGTTATTTGAGAACTTTTCAGATTTACTTAACTTCAAGTTAATCTAGGTTCATTTTCATGGGTTGGTTCGTCATGAGTCCATGACACGAAACCTAAGACACAATTTAGTGTCAGCACTAACATTAAAAGTTCATATTAACACTCTTTCAAAAAAAATTCAAATTTTCTCTACGTATGATTTTGTAAGGTTTAAACCTTATTCTTACTCAGAAATATGTGACTTTATTTGTGTTTTTCTTGAGAGGATTTCATTCTTGAACTCCTTCTAAGTGGTGTTTGTACTAAAAATTATTTATTTATTTTTATTATCATATTATGGTTTTTAACAAAGATTTTTATTTATAAAAATGATCAAAGTTTTTAGAAAGCATCATTCTTGATTTGTAAAAAAATTAAATACCAAAACTAGATGAGTACTATATTCGAGGAGTTACTCAACCAAATTTTTCAAAATTTATGTTCTCAAAGTCAATTGGTAATGTAGCAAGTTTGTTGCAATTTCATCCATGCAACTAGATCTTCAAAGCATCACATTATCAAAGTTTGGAACATTGTCAAAAAGAGGATTCATTCTTTAAAACCCTCTTTTTGATGTCATAAATATCCTAACCATTTTTCTTTATTAACTTTTGCATGGAACCTAATTTCATGTATTTATTTATGCATTTTTGTTATTATATATTATTATTATAGTAGTTATTAGCATTATCATTACTATTATTATTATTATCATTATTATTATTATTATTTATTGCTTTTTTATTAGTTTTCTCACTTCTATGTAATGCACCTTTAAATTTTAATAATTTACTTACTCACTTTGTTTAGTTGTGATGTATTTTATTTTTATGGAACCATCTTTATATTAGCATAAATCTAGATCTAAATAAATATTCTAATTAGATAATTTAGACAATTGATCTAGGTTCCCTTATTTATTGGAAAACAATTAAAATGATCACTGTTCAAAGTTGATTATGTGTTAATTCAAAATCCACATCGAAAGTAGTTTGCATCTTATTGTATAATGTTGGCTTAGGTTGAACCTATGAAAATGTTGTTTGCTAGCCTATTTTTTGGTCAAAATAGCAAATTTTATTTTAAGTAGATCATTCATCACCGAATCCATCTTTGATATAAAGAAGAAAAAAGGCTTCTTTTGGAGATTGGATTGAGAAAACCGAGATTTTCTCCTTCACTCTCTCTTGTGACCAAAAATGAGTATTAATTGTATAAAAATGCATCTCCTAAAACACATGCTTAAAGCCTAAAGTTTGGCTCTTACGCTTATTTGAGAAAAAAATTATCTAATTTAAATTGCTTATGTGGATAGCATATTTGAATTGTTTTTATATAAAAAGTGACTTACAAAAGGAATATTGGCATTTTCTTACCTACGTTATACACGAAAATCATTGTTTAAATTCAATGAGCTTGTTTATAACTGAATTATAGGAAAAAATTTAAGAAATTCATATTATTAACGTGGACCATATGCAATGAAAATTTTGTTGAAGTATCTTATATTTGGAATTTGGACTTCTTCCTACATTATCCTAATGAAAATCATTCAAAATTAGGAATCCCATATCCCAAAGAAATACAAAGTTAAATTGAGAAAAAAAAAATTAGGAGTCACTTTTGATCTAAATTAATAAGAAAATACTTCTTCCCAATTTAATTAAAGATATAATAAACAAAAATGAAGATACATAATTTTCATTTTGGTTGTCTCAACTTAACCAAATTAGATTTGAGTAGACCTAAATTGGTAATATTCAATCTCTGTAACTAGATAAGGTTAAACCAAACCCCCCGAAGGAAAAGATTGATAAGAAAATTGAAAATAATTTAATCGTTATTTCGTTAAAATTATAATATAAAAGGAAAAAGAGAAAGAAAAAATAGTTTAAATAAAAAATTAATAGAAAAAATATTTCCGTTATCACAATATTACATATTAATTGAATTATAATCCGTACATAAGATCTCCATATGAGGAAAATTAAAGAAAAAAAAAATCTGTCATTACAAAAATACTCTTAACATTTTGGATAGAATTTTTCTCTTCATATCTTTTAAGTAAATTAAATTATAATAGATAAAGAGACGGATCATTATTTCCTAATCAGAGCCATCAAAGTAAAATATAAATTTAGGTGGTAAAAAACTATTGTGCGGTTTATATCGCAAATAAGATAGTGCAGACGGGTGCACAGTGCTCACTGTACACCCGATTCAAAACGCAAGAATGAATAATTCAAAATGCGCACAACACTAATTAAGGGAAGTGTGCAATGTGCATGGAGATCAAATGCAATGTGCGCGCGCAATTTAGAGTTTTGCACCAAAAACCATCATTAATGCTTTGTAATCTGCAATGATTGAACATTGGTATTCTATTATTTTTGCGTTTGAAATATAAGAATAAAAATCCTATTGAGATTCTATTTGTTTTATTTATTTACATCACACTTTAAAATCTGTTGATTATTGATTTCAATGTACACGTACACAACTATCAAAAATATTATATACATTACTTAATATGTATATGTACATCACCTATAACTATTTATACATTACAAAGTTATGCTATGTACATCCGTGTCATTATGATTACCATATGAAAACTCAAAATTTAAATGTACATATCATTCTTAGAAATATACATATATATAGTATATTATGCAAAGAGTTACTGTTGTATATCTTATAGATTTTTATGGACATTTCTTATAAATTGAATGTGCATTGTAGGCACGTTCAATTATCATAATATATTGCATATAGAAAAAAGAAAATTGAAAAGTCACTATTGAAAAAATATGGCAGCATGCAAAAATAAATAATAAATTGGGAAAACAAGAATCAGAGACTTTTGGCATTCCAAATGCATTATTTTAGTGTTGCCCTTTATGGATTCCATTTTTTTTTTCTTTCAATTTTTCATTTCATATCATCGGTTTTTCACTAAGCATATGCACTAAGTTGTTTAATGTACAACATACACAACTTAAATGTACATTATATATTTACATTTCTAATGTACATTGTTCATATTTGAAATGTACATGTACAAATCCATGTGCAGCAGTTTTTTCACTATGTGCAACAATATGTTTAATGTACAAGTAACTTAACCTAAATGTACATTATTCACATTTCTAATGTACATTACATTCGATCAAATATACATTTTACTAGCAGTCTTCTAATGTACATTTCAATTGCAAACAGTTTTTCACTAAGTATGTGCACCAGCATGTTTAATGTATATTATTCGCATTTCTAATGTTCATTATAATCGAATAAAATGTACATATAAAATTTCATATGCAACAGTTTCACATTTTGCAATCGGATGTTTAATGTACAAACTATTCACGTATAATGTACATTAATCACATTGCTAATGATCATTACCTACGAATTTAATGTACATGTAGAATATTTGATCTTCATTTCATATGCCAGCAATTTCTCTCCTAGCATGTGCAACAAGATGTTTAAAGTAAAAAAGACTCAATTATAATGTACATTATTCACATATATGATGTTCATTATAATAAACTCAAATGTACATATAAAATTTTAAATGTCATATACCAGCAATTTCAGTGAGCATAAGCATTAAGATGTTTAATGTACATAATAGCCTTTGCACTAAAATGAATAATGAATAATATACTCAATACTAATGAAAACTAAAGAGTTACAGCACCAAAAATTGTATTAATAATGAGTGCATCTACGTGGGAAAACTGATGAGAGATGTTGGCAGTTAATATTAGAGAAGTGACAGTTTGATTCCCGTTAATGATTCATGTTTTTTGGGGGAAACTTTAAACCGCCCATGTTCATTACTCTTGACCATCATGTACATTATATTGTTCACACATTAAATATTGCACGCATTTCATGTTTTAATGGGTTACGTTTTGATGTAGGTGCATAGTGCTTACTGTACACCCGCCTACACTATCTAGGCATTGGTTTAATATAGGGTTGGTTTGTTAATTATTCTATTACTAAAAACAGTCTAATAGCTGCCCATATTTTATAAAGCTAGCAGACGATGTGTTGTATTATAATCCGTTCATGAACGTACTAAATTTTGAGATGGCATTAAAAAATAATTAATTTTTTACCCCTAATTAAATTTAATTAAAAAAATAAAATAAATATGAAAAATTAATTAAAGAAAAATAAACTTTAAATATTTTATTGTCCATGATTTTTTTTTTTAATATCTCATCCGTCAATTCAAAGTCAATTAAACTCCTATTAATCTAAGCTCAAGTCGGGCCAAGCCCTAACTGAGGCCTTTCGGGAAAAATATTCCTAAAAAATGTTTTTCTGGGTTTTCAAAAGGACAAACCAAAAACTTTGGTTAAGATAGATCAATTCTCCTAAAATTAATTTAAGCACTTGTAGATAACTGATTTTTTGATTACAGGAAAAGTTGTATAAACACAATAGAATAACAAAAATATAGTTATGTAATGCATTAGTGCAAGCAAAATATGCATTAATAAATAAAATCCAGGTGTTCTTAAAAGCCAGAACTACTCCACCTTTTGATAAGCAATGGCATGTGCATTTCTCTAATAATACTCGTAGATTCCAGAATCCAGATCCAAATCTGCTTTCCCTGAGTCCCTAGTTATTCTGATGAGATGAATGAACTAGCCCTTGATCAACATCTCTGTGATTCTGTGTAAAGATGTAGATTTTGTTTATGTTTTTCGATCTATAGTTAAATTAGTTGTTTCCTTTTTTTTTTTTTTGTTTTTTGTATGTTCTTTATATTTCTACTAGTCATTAAGTTCAGTTTGTGATATGTTTATTCGATATATTGCTGAATTATAATTTTGGGGGTAACTCTTACGTATTATTTCATACAGAAATTCCTAATTTATATGTGATGTAAATATATGGGATATTTTCTTAATTTTACTTTTATATATGAGATCATAATATTTATATCTAATATATATTTTTATGAATTTTTATATCTTCTGTATTTCTATATCTGATATAACAATACATATAGCTAATATAACAATAATTATATCTGATATAATAATACCTATATATATGATATCTCAATATCCTAATATAATTTATTTTAGATATGATTTAGGAAAGTCTCATATTTTGTATAATGGTAAAAATTTGGTCTTGGTTCAAAAAAAAATTCTGAAGTAGATTTTTACAAAATATTAATATGCAATAACACTCTTGTATAGGGGCCAAGGAATTGATTAACGTAAATGAATCTATTCCCGTGCCCGATTTTCTGAAATAACACTAGCTCTTCAATATAAAACTAGTGTTCTAGATATAGGGAAAAGTCCTCTATAGTTTTTAAAAATTGACAAGAAATTTAAAAAGATGCTAATTAATATTTTGAATGTTTCCATAGACAACTAACATACATCTACTAGTAGTATCAACCACATGTAACAATAATTTATTATTAACAAACATACAAAAAAATCACGTTACCAACTACACTTACATTCATTAAGTTAATGCGAATTAGTTCCATATAATAAAACTATAGGATATTTTGAGAAATTTAAGATTGGTAAGCTATGATCAACCCTTTTTCCATATGAAAAAAATAATTTTCTTGAGTGGACTTCGATTATGTATTTTCTTCTTTGGTCAAAGGTCTCATCATTATGTCATGTCGTGCATGAAAATAAATAGATTATATTACTATAAAGTGGTTAAAAGCATAAGTAGACATTTGATAGAGACCAAACAACGATATTGCTCTTGCTAATCACTAAATAATTACCAGTTTACCTTTAAAATAGAATAATACTAAAAAGTTTAATTTTACTATTGAGATATTATTATAGTAAAAAAAAAAAATCTATCAAGATCTTATAGAGAATCGGCCTTAAAGATATTAATTAAATTTTTAAAAATCATAATTAAAATAATTTTTCATAAGAGTTGAGAACAACATCCAAGTCTTGAGACTTGACGAAAATTATAAGACATTGTTCGAATTGCATGCATAAATTAAAATTTTGTAACTAAGCAACTAGTCTTCATGGTAAATGACAAACAAGGGAAACAAACATGCCCTTATTGACAATAGTTTGCTTTTCCCTATATCCTTTTTTAAAAAAAAAAAAAAAAAAACGTTTGTAACTTAGCACAAGATCTATTATCTTGGCCTTAATTTTAACCTAGCTATAACATATTTTAATTAACCTATGGTTTCAATCATAAAAAGGAGGTATGATTAATATTATAACCTATGATGAGGGACGGATCAGAAATCTCACAAGTTAGGCCTCGAAAGTTGATGATGCCTTAGCTTGAGAGTGTTGGACAGGGGAAGAATATTCTAAAGGCCACCAACGTACAAGAAGAAAAATCCAAAGACGGAAACACTAAACAAGTAAACAAAAGTTAGAAAAGCAGAGCATCATTAGATTATGATTAATGTTAAGGTTAGCAGGAAAAGTCAGCTCATAAGGAGACGACTACTCCACATTTCTAAAAATTCACTGCTCTTGTCAGCTTGCTGTCTTTTTACCTGTCTCTGTTTACTCTTACCGTTTTTACCATGTTTGGTTATCAATCTACAATTTCCTTCGTACTCCGTAGATACACTTGCCAAAATTGACTCCTATATGATTATATTTATCGTCTGATTTAATTTTATTTCAAATTACATGATTCAATTTAGAACTAACACTATGACTTACGGATTTAGGAGAATTCGGAGAGGTGCAATATAATTTTATTGGAAAAATTATTACTTTAGAGAAATCAAGGAATGAAAAATAGGGTTTAGATGCATGAATTTCTAAGATTCGAATTGGTTACTCTCAATATTTGAAAATCTATGGATGTGTCACTACCTATTTTCATTCAATTATTTATAAAAAAATTAGAATATTTTGCATAATTTATAGTTATTTACTCATATGTATGTTTACTATATTCTAAGTTTTATTACTTCGCCTATTATTTTCATATGCATGGAGTACGTATGTTTTATCATGACCAACATGTAAAAATTTATTTATTTTCTTTCTCATATCTTCGATCATAATATTTATATCTCATGTTGTCATGCACCCTTACGACTGTTCACTAGTCATGAATGTAATTTAGAAAAAATTATACGTCAATTTAACTTTTGTTTACCCAAAAATCTTAATTATCATATTAAAGCAGATGAAGTCTTTAGTGATCTTATTTCCATTTTCTAAGTAGGCTCAAATGTTTTTGTAAAATGTTATAGATTTTACACAAAATTTGAATATTCTTATCTTTACAAGTATGAAACATTCGCAATAGTACAATTAATTTTGAAATTTATAGAAACTGGTGGAAGTTGTTTTACGATGCAATAACACCGGAAGAAAAGACGAGCACCTTATTCTATGTAACATAAAAAGCGCTCGTCCATGCAAACTTAAATTCCTTTCCCCCACAAAAGTTGAACATTTACCTTAATCTTTATTTCTAGTCAAAATTAAGCTAGATCAATGAAATTTACCATACAAGTGTACGGAGTACTTTGTCCTAAAATAGTGCCATGATTATTCTTGGAGTAATTTCTTTGAATAGATAAAAAATGGAGGGAATTGACCACGGAAGCATAGCAATCGAAGTTAAAGAATACAAAATGCATTGGGTAGATCGACTTGATATCACTAGTAGAAAACCATTTGATTGTTTCAGTACAAATACTATGGTTTAAATGATAAGACGGATAAGTAGAAAAAAAAGGTGTGAATGATACAAGATACTATTTAAAGATGGTTTCCAAATATTACCCACTTTTCTTTTAGGTATCAATCAATCCGAGTTAGTTAAAGTTAAGAAATAACGTTTGAGTAGAATAAAATAAATATCATAAAAGTACCTATTATTGCAAAGTAAGAATGATAAAATTGCAGTCATTCAAGCATTTGTTAACATAGTGGTGCGAATAGGGCTGGAAACGAGTCGAGCCGAGCCCGAGCTCGAAAAGCTCGTAGCTCGGCTCGCCTGAGACTCATAAAGCTCGGGTTAGGGCTCGTGACTCGCCGAGTTTTTAAATTTGAGCTCGGGCTCGGCTCGATAAAAGCTCGTGGCTCGGCTCGGCTCGGTATAAGCTTGTCACTTAACTCAGATTTGTCTTTATTCGAGTAATTAAGCTCTATTCTATTTAAAGATTTGTTTCAACTACACCCTTAATTAAGCTCGGCTCGTTTAGGCTCGTCGAGCCCTCGAGCCTAAATTGTTTGAGCTCGAGCTCGGGCTCGTTTTTGTAAAGCTCAGGCTCGGCTCGGTTCGGGCTCACCTAATTCTGAGCTCAAGCCGAGCTTTAGGCAATCCGATCCTGAGTAGCTCGCGAGCTAGCTCGGCTCATATCCAATCCCTAGGTGCGAAGGTATCAAGGATTACAGTAAGGACTTTGAAGTGCTATACTGCTATTACACTTTTGACTAACTAATGAGTGAACTGAAATAGGTCTCACCGTATCATACACATCTCTTGAGGAGATAAAGTTGAGTGATTGATTAGAGAATTAAAGAAGCTAGCTAGGTTGTTGCCGTTCTCAATTAGTGTTGTACAAACATTGGTACCATTTCTTTATTCACACTATTAAAAGGAAAAAAATTCATCACATTTCTTGTAATTAATTTCTTACCACGTCATTAATTATCTTTCAAAGGTAACCCTGTCGTCATGTTTCTTTATAGTTTGAATTTATAACTTAGGTATCTAGAATGAAAATTTAATAAGCGTACAAAAAATTTACTCTTTTACAGTAATTTTAAGCTCCTAACTACATATTTCAAACACATTATATTGAGACTGAGGAAAAATATATAATTTTTCTATATATGTCGAAAATTCTTCTTATTTATATTGTATACGTTGAAAATTCTTGAAGAAGACAGCCGTAGAACTAGTTTTATATGTGAGATTAAACCTGGAGTTTGTGATGAATGTAATCCAGGGATTAACATTTTTAACTTTTAGTTTTTTTTATTCTAATTATGTAAAAAAAATTAGTTCTTTCAAACCAGTTTTACTTGAGTTAAAAAAAAAATCATAACAATATATCTATAACTATTACTAAAGCATTTGAAATTACCTTTATTTCTTCCCTTCATTTTATATTTTCTATCTACCTTTTTCTATAATAATATTTTTATTTAATATGATAAAAATATTATTTCAATTAAATTTTATACGGTAATTCTCTAAAACCTATAAGTTTTCATCAATAAATGAAAATATTCTAATAATTGAAATATTTAATAAGAAAATTTATTATCAAATCGTACATTGTACGAGACTTACCTAGTAATATCAATAAAGTTAAACCTTAATCCAAAAGGCCAAAATATATGATATGGTTGGATACATGAACTGAGAATATAAATGTTGGGGAATCCACAAAAATACTCCTACTCCATTTTCTCCTAGCCACATTTTCTTTTAAACCTATTTTTTCCATATCTTTTCTAACTCCCTCAATCTAATTCATCTTTGTTCTACCTTAGCCGTGTTTGAGGTCTCCATTTTTCCAACCTTCCACCTTCCTCAGTGGTACATATATCGTTTAGTGTCTAATAAGCCCAAATTAATACAATCGAGTCTTCCTTAACTTATCCTTAATATTTAGTATTACAACTTTCTGTCGAATGCCTACATATATCTAATTTTACCCCTTAGAGATATTCCTACACATCTTCAACATGTACATCTCTACAACAATCATTTTCTTAACATGTTTTTTCTTAAAAGTAGAACACTTTTACCCATATAATGCTAGTCTAATTGTCGTTGGCTATTAAATTTTCCAACTTTAAAGGTAATTTTTTATCATACAATAGTCTTGTAGTTGTTCTCCATTTGAGCCACTTAAATTTTATTCTATGGATGACATTGATATCTCTATTTATTTAGAGAAAATAAAATACTAAAAATTACTTTAAATTTAATACAAAAAATCTAAAGTGTTGTTGAAAATATAAACTCAAAAACATTTAAAAAGGAAGTAATTTTTTGTATCACTAGATGTTTTGTGTTATGCACGGATTTCATTTGGAAAATTTTCGAAAAATAGCCTAGGCTAACTAATAATCTCATAATTGTGGTCTAGCTAATTGCATAATTACGAAGGTGGCCTATATTAGACAATTTAGGGAAAGTGAAAAATCTAATGAATACCCTTGAACTTATTCCTAATCCCATTTGGCGTCAAAATAATAAAGGCATATGGCTTATACTATACCTGTCTGTTGTAATTTATATACCATTCTTAATATCTACATCGTACATTTTAAATATTATTATTCTTTACTTTACAACAATAACACGAATTTATTTCAGATTATCTTTTTAAACTTGTTTATTAGTTTTACTGTGTACTTCATAAATTTTTAAATAAGCTGCGTAATGCTAAGATTTTTATTGTAATATGTTGAGTTATTATAGTATTTTTTTATGATATATCTTGTGAAATCTTTTCCGGGGAAATAGACCTATAATAAAATCCAATTTTCACATATAATTTTGGAAGCTAAGGGTATCAAGCCTAATAAATAACTTTTTATCATGGATTTTGAGTAACTTGAATAAAAAAGGAAAAAGACAGTCATTTTAACCTAATTTTGTAAAACAAACCTTGTTTTCATTTTAAATATAAAAATGTCATAAATAGATGGTCAAACTTGAAGGATAGGATAAATTCTTTATCCTATCCTTGGCGGACACCTTTGGCCAATTTTTTTTTTCTTTTTTTATAATAATAATTTTTTAATTTTTGAAAAATAGACTTTATTATGTTCAATTTATCTCACCCCTTTTCCTTTATATCATTATTGATTCTCGGGGTTATTCTTATATTTTTATTCTTTAGAATACTTCATTTATTTGTAAATACTTCGATTGTAATACTCCTACCATTATTAAATTTGTTTTGACTGATATTAGGATGATGTGATTACATATAAATATTTTAGCAGCCATTCTTTTAGATAATATAGCTCAAATGGCATATCAATTGCTTAAATATCATACAGTAGTAATGTTTAGGGTTCCTGGCCCATTATTTAATGGAAAATATCAAGTATATCCCTGAGTAATGTTTATAAATATATTTGACAACTTATAATAGTGTAGTTTTCATGTCGTTTAGTTTAACTAGTTCTTTATTTGAAAGAGTACACCTTCATATATAAATAGTACAACTTAAAAAAAAATTAGAACAACGAAAAATGGTGAAACTGCCCTTAACATTATTTTTTTACAATGCAACTTTATTTTTAGTAAGTATAATTTCATTTACAATGATTCAACTTTTAAAAAATAAATGAAAATTTCTGATTTATCCTCTGAGATATGCACTATTGCATATTTAGGATATATATTCGAAAAGCTTTTATTTAATTTGCTCTTAATGAATTTGTATTCCTCTTGTTAGAAAAAAAAACAAAAAATGGGAAAACAAAAAAATAAAACAAAGAAACTTGTGTTCCTTTGTTAAATTTTATTGTTGCATGTATTCATCATGATCTTTTGGGATTCTCATACTGCTCCTACATTGATTATTATGCTGGATGAAACTTGGGTAGTTTTTTTTTTCTTGGTATAAAGAAACGAACATTGACGTTTCATTTTTGTATAATTATTTGTTTACGACATATCTCTTTTTGTTTGTGTACCAATAATCTTTAGAGCTTGTCCTAATATATCTCAAATTGTGCTACAGCTAGTGAATATCTTAAAGGGTGTAGTCGTCATTTCACTTGTTTTAATTGTAATATTTTTCGTTATTTTCACGAGTTTATTTTTGGTGTGAGACCATCTGCTACAACAGTTCTAGAATTACGATGGCATTTCATTGTTGAAGTTGTACTATTTTAAATTAAAGTTGTATTATTTGAAAAATAAAGTATCACTATTTAAAATATAGTGTTGTACTATTCAAATATGAAGTTGCCCTTTCTAACCTTTAACCACATTTACTATTCACTAAATAAAAATGTTAAGTTCTATTATTTTAAACGGAAGCTGTGTTATGTGAAAATGAAGTTGATCTATCAAAACATAAAATTCTATTATTTCCGCATGAAGTTGTACATTTTAACCTAAATACCGCAAATTCATGCCGTCAACTAACTTCCGACTAACATATTTCCTATTAATTGCTTTTCCTTTTTATTTGCCATTGAAATATGCAGTGTCCAATATTTTCAAGATAAAGTTAACAATTGTCTGATCTTCATATCATAAAAAGCGTAGTTCAATATGAAGTACGTATGTATAGCAATGCAACAATCTTTACACTTGGATTACCATATTCATTCTTTCCAAATGGGTAGTGTCCTATTGAACAAATTGTTTCATGTCTTTGGGACGCTTAAAATATAATATTTTAAACAAAAATAATGGACTCTATTTTTATATTACTTTAAAAATTCTTAAGTTATACTAGTTGATTATGTGTTGATGATATGACTTTAATCAATTTGATCTCTTTACATAGAACTATTTATGTGGTACATAAATATTTTAAACTCTAAAATAAAACATAAACTTTTTATTTCATTAGCTTTATTTTGATATCTTAAATTTATTATTCTAGTTGGTTATATGCTCATGACATAACTTTAACTAATTTCATCTCTTTACCTAGAATTATTTCTATAGCACATGAATTTTTTAAATTTTAAAATAAAATGTAAATTTTTTTTTCATTGGCTACATTTTAATTATATACACTACCTTATTTTACTTTTCTCTTTCTCCATATTATTACAAAAGATAACAATAGAATAATAAATAACGTTACAACTAAAAAAAGGTAAATTACTTTTGGTGAAACTTTATTTTATTTTGTAGGTGATATGTGTATTTTGGTACCTGACCTTGAACTCTACTTTAGTATATAGTAAATAAAACGATGTGACAAACAAGTTGAATTGGAGTGTTCAATAGGAAACGAACTCATTTTATCTTCAAGCTCTTATTTGTGTCTCTTGAGAAGCTCACTCTACAAACTATAAACTATTTTTGGCGCCACATTGTTTCTTTTTTCTTTTACTTTGCACAAAATAATGTAGAAACAAATGTACGGGAGTAAACAAAGTGCAGCAAACACATGCAATTTTTTAACGGGAAAAACTTCCAAGGCTCGAGTAAGGTAAAAAAATTATCCGAATATATATTCGAAATATGTAATAGTACTTATTTAGAGGGTAAATTAGTAATTTTTTAATTTATTTTTGAAATTGTACTTTTGAGAGTAGAATTATACTATTATATTGCAAATAATATTATAATTATAAAATATAAAGTTGCACTATTAGTATTGTACTATTTGTAAATTAAGTTGAATTTATAAAATAATATTAGTAATATTCTATTTATAAATAAAGTTATACTTATAAAATATAATATTGCAATATTAGGAAATGATCCCATTGTTTTACCTTTATTTTTTTAAAAGTTGTACTTTTGATAATTGAAATTGCACAATTTGCAAATGAAGTAGTACTTATAAAATATAAAGTTACACTATTAGAAAATTGAAAATCGTACTATTTGCAACTAAAGCTCTACTATTAGGAAATAAAATTACACTATTAAGAAATGAAGTTGTATATAATTTTACTACTTTTATTGTTTTACCTTTATTTTTCTTTAAGATATATAATTTAAATATGAAATTGCACTATTACAAATGAAGTTATACTAAAAAGTGTACGTGAAAAGTGCACGTACTATTACAAATCTCATAGATATATTTGTAATTTCTCCTACATTAACCGGTGTTTCTTATCCATCACTAAATAGATTCATTACTCTAAATGAAGCTTAACTCAAAGCCTTATCACGCTCCCATAATGCTACCTTCTTACAAGAAAAGTTACTCTAAAATCTTTATGAATAATTTGTCAATTTATTACTTTTGTACTTAAAACTCTAAATGCTTACCTTGCAGGCTAAGTCTCGACACTTTCTAGAAGATACACTTAAACATCATTGCCGCAGAAAACTTATCATAGGAGATAATTTTTATCCTAATTTTATCAATTTTTATACTTAGTCTAAACTTGATCAAAAATTACACTTTTTGTGCCTGGCTTATTTTCTATGGTAATTATATATGTTTTACTATGCCTCAATATTTTGAAACATCTTAGTATATCATTGATATATGTTCCAAAATTAAGAAACGTTTCGGTGGATGGAAAAGAATTTAATAGAATTAATTAGACTTCCTTGATAATAAACACAAATAGTAAGATGATAAAACAAGAAAAAAGGCAGTCAAATTATGGGGTAATCATTCCAAATGAAAAAGGATGAGGATTAGCTTTCTCATAGCCTCATCATATGTGTCATCATGCACACCTTTGTGCTTTCCTTCTCTCTCCTCCCACTCTTAGACTTTAACTTTTCACCGCCACCCACACTACACATTAAATATAAAAAAAAAAAAAACATATTTCCGACCAAAAGCGAAGGGTAAAACCACCACACTCTGCGTATTTTTGAAGTGTGTGTGCTTGTATTTTTTTTTTTGTTTTTTTTTTAATTGTCCTTGATTGAAATAAACATATGGAAGTAAGAAAGAGATAGCTACTCCCTCAAAAGCCTTCCGTTTTATTTTATTACATTAGCATTATTTAATTATCTTATTACATTAATATCTTTGAGCATATATAACAAGGTATGACCTTCTTACCATCTGTTTTCTCTTAATCACATCTATAATCTTCCACTCTATTTCTATATGATAGTTACAGAAACACCTTTCAAACTTCAGTCCTCTTTACATTTGCAAATTTAAATCACAAATCTTAGCTAATTAAGCTTCCTCTCTTTAAACCTTGTATTGTGGATCATATCGTAGCTTGTTTGGAGAATTGAAGTTGCATATAAAATCTTTGAAAATAAAATAATGGCTGATCAAGAAGAGATTTCAAATGGTTTCCTACTAACTCAAGTGATTGGATCCAATAATGATCCACTTCCTCCTAAGAAGAAGAGAAACCTCCCAGGAAATCCAGGCAAGTTTAATTTTCTTTTTTATTTCTTGTAAATAATCCTTCTTCATTATTTATTAATGGGTGGATAAATCAACATATATCTTTGTTTTTGCTAACTTTTGTAGTTCTAATTTTATGGCGTAATGATGAAGGCTGGCTAGGTATATTCATAATTACCTAATAATGATACTTATAAGTTATAATGATTGTATGTTCTTAGATCCTGAAGCAGAGGTAATAGCTTTATCACCCAAAACCCTAATGGCAACCAACAGATTCTTATGTGAAATATGCGGCAAAGGGTTTCAAAGGGATCAAAACCTGCAACTTCATCGTAGAGGTCACAACTTACCATGGAAGCTCAAGCAAAGGACTAGCAAAGAGCCAAGGAAACGCGTCTATGTTTGCCCTGAGAAGACTTGTGTTCACCATCATCCGTCACGAGCCCTTGGCGATCTTACCGGCATTAAGAAGCATTTTTGCAGGAAGCATGGCGAGAAAAAGTGGAAGTGTGACAAGTGTAATAAGAAGTACGCTGTTCAGTCAGATTGGAAGGCTCATTCCAAAACTTGTGGAACTAGGGAGTACAAGTGTGATTGTGGAACTATATTCTCAAGGTATTGTTTCTTAGCTTCATGATTAAAATTTTTATTGTATACATTGTTTTTAACATTATGTAGTTGTCAGATCGTAGTATGCGATGACAAGCAAATTGCCAGTTCATAAAATTATAAGCTGTCCGTCATCCATGCATCTAATTGAAGTATCGTGTTACACACTGCTTTGATATGTTCATTTGAGAGCACAAAGCTAGAGTCGGGAGGTAGATGTGATTCGATAATATATATTACCGCTACTGTAAGTTACTTATCCACACATCATAAATCAACTACATTAGAGTATTATATTTTGATATTGGTACATGGTAACAGTATTGGATTCAGGATTTTCCGCCTGATAAGTTATAATCGATAATCAAGCATGTAATAAAATTTTTTTTACCAAACAACTAAATAATAATACTAAAAAAAATTCAAATGTTCAAATAAATTTTTTTTGGGCCGACTGTCATTTGACCCACCAGAACAACAACCAAATCTGCCCCTAATGGTATATAGCAAGGTAGGCATATGATCAAAACTATAATTAAATTTGTAAGGTGGTGTGTTATAGGAGGTGGAGAAAAGTGATGCTAAATGATAGTGATTTTTTTGTGACTGTGGGATATTACCTTTGTCTATTTTGAAAGACAGTAACATCTATCTGTATGTATAGGCGTGGGGTAAGAAGGTGGGGGTAGATATAGATAGATGAGGACAAATAAATTGCTAGATAATATAGTACTAAATGTATACGGTAACATAATTGCCTTGGGATAGATATATCTTCATCACATGGAGATTTCAGTCACCAAATACTGGTTGTCCTCACTCTTTGATCTTCACTTGGCTAGAGCATGGGCCAACCATACATATTTGTAAAGGTTATTATGGCCCTCAAAAATAATAGCGATATGCGTAATATATTCCATCTGTTTCTTCATTATTGATTGGTCAACTTTTATAGGAGATCATACATATTGGGGTTTGATCTACAATAATCTACATTTGTCCTTATTTATTATTTGAGTTCTTGCATCTCCATCAAGCTGATGCTGTCTAACTTAAAAACTGCGAGTTGAAGATAATATCAAACTTCTTTCATATTGTGAACAAATTTACTATGAACATCACATAATGTGTTCATTCTCCACCTTAATAGTCAAATCCTATGTAATTTAATGGAGATTTTACCTTGCCTTTTCTTTTTACCAATTCTCAAGACTACTGGTTTAAAATATACCCCTCTAATTTAAGACAATGCTGTATTCCTATAATCTAGGATGTTCCAATTATCTATTAAATATAGTACAAGATATCTGTTTAAATTTCAAACATTAAGTTCATGTATTGAATTAATAAGTCAATTCTGCCTTTGTTTTTGAGCAGGAGGGATAGTTTCATAACGCACAGGGCCTTTTGTGACGCCTTAGCGGAAGAGACAGCAAGAATGAACGCAGCAAGCACCCATTTCAACCTTAATGCCACTGCAGGCAATAACCTCAACTACCATCATATCATGGGGCCGAACCTCGGCCCCGCAGTTGCCATGGCACAACATTTTTCATCCATTTTTAGGCCTCTGTCGACCACAGCTAAAGAAGAAATCGCGCTGGACCAGCATCAAAACCAAAGGGGAGGTGTATTTCCCTTGTGGTTAAGCACCCAGTTGGCTCAACCTGGTGGAGGGTATGAAACAATGCAAAATCCTGCAAGTATTTCCAATCAAGCCCATAATATACAACACCACCTTAGCTCCACCATCAACCCCCTAAATTGCCATAATACCCCTCTTGTAGCCCAAAATTTGACTCCTCAACCCGAAAATAACAATTACCATCACTTAAATTGGGGTTTTGGGAGTAAAATCCCGAATGATTCATCATCAAACAACAATAATAATGTTGAAGAACTAAGTATCTTAACTAATAATATTCCTTCAACTACAACTAGTACCACATCACTTCCTTCCTTGTATAGCATCCAACACCCTCAAACAACATCCCCAAATAATGCCTCTCACATTATGTCAGCCACAGCCTTGCTACAAAAAGCCGCTCAAATGGGTTCTACTACTACAAGCACAAATGATGCTTTTTTCCTAGGAAACATTGGGTTAGTGAAGGGAAATATTAATGATACTGATCATAACAACAACTACAATAGCGGTGGATCGGTGTTTGGTACTTCGAATTCAACGACCACTAATGTTGGGAGCGACGTTGAGGGCTCGGTTGATGATCTTTCTACCATGGCAACCATGTACACTGTGAACCCTGCCAAGCGTCAGAAGCTAATGAACAATGATCCAGTAGACAGTCATACTCAAGGAGGTTTTGGGGGGGTTAATGGAGGGCAAACTCGGGATTTCTTAGGTGTCGGTTCGCAACCCGTATGCCATCCCTCTTCCATCAATGGTTGGATTTGAAGCATGACAATAAGGTGAAGGTCTGAAGGATTATGAATTATGCATGCATGCTTAAAAGATATTCTTAAGGAGTTTCTTTAGGGGTGAAGCTAAGGAAAGAGATGCTTTCGTAAAGTATCCAAAAATATTTTGGAAGAAAAGGTGGGAATTATGAGTGCTTGATTAGTTTAAGGGAATCCTGAAAAGTTTGCTGATAATTTGTTGAAAAATTAAAGCTTAAAGGAAGATCCATGCATATTCTCTTGAACCTTCAAACCTGCACTCATTAAGAAAATGGATGGCTTTTTTTATGCTATTTAATTTTAAATATGTTTATTATTTGCTGTAGTTGATAAGGGTTGAGTGGTAGGGGCAAAAGCAAATTGTTCTACCTTTACATCTCCATTATTATAAGAAATGTTTCAATACTCTCAACCAACCTATTGTGGGTGGTCTTTTCAGAATAAAGTGCACCTCTAAGTGGACTTAAAGGGCTCTGCTAATTACATTTGGTCCTGCAGGTGTGCATGCTTACTTAACTAATTAACTAAGACTAGTTATAGCTTTCTTTCATTCTAAAAATAAAGTTGTAAACCCTAAAAATTTTGAACCTACTATGCTAATTAAGTAGGGTGGAATAAGAAAGGGAAGCTGTTAGTAGACAACCCACTTTGATAATCCAGGTATATGTTTGGTAGAAAAACATGTTGGCTTATTTATTAAGGGATATGGTGGCCTTGGGGTTACCATACACATAGTGTCAAATAACCAATTCACTTGAAAGACTAAGTTGATGATTGGAGCTCGAAAATTGATTTTAATTTGTATTTTATTTCAAGCCCTCGTATAAAAGCCTTTTATACTTAAAATGTCAAATATTCGAATTTGTTAAAGAGGGGTGGATGAGATTTGAACTTGTAACCATTTTGTCACGTAAATTCCAATACCATATCAAAGAATCAAATCAACTAAAAGTTTAAATTCATGGCTTAACCCAATAATTGATTTTATATTCTGCCACATAGTTCTCCAAATTAAATACAATAGAGGAAATAAAGAAGAGCAATTTTTAAAATATCAGCCATTCACCTCATTGCAAGATATCCTGCCTTTTTAACTTTTCCATTGTCCAAAACAAGAACTCTGCTTGTTACCATAAACTCGGATACTTCCTCAGATTCATAAAAATTTTCTTGATTACTGAAATTGTACAACTAAAGAATAATATTAAGTTATTGTGATAGAATTTTTTTTTTAACTTTTGCAGAAGGGGAGCTAAATAGTTCTAGGGAAAGTGTTATAAAATAGCTAAATAATGATAAAATAGCTATATAATGATAAAAATTTAATATAAAATATTTAATTGCAATAAAAGAAATAAAGTCGTCCAAGGGAAAGAATTTAATGAAACACCCTGGAAAATTAAGCTTTGCAAAATGAAAAGAGTGAATTATAATGTTTTTTAAAACTTGAATGTATGGTTAATTGTAACTGTGGATTCTATTATACCCCCTTAATTAAATTGAGCTTAAACGAGTAAAATAGATAATGTGGGTCAAAATGTACTCCATACATACAAGCGAGCTGAGCCTTCATTATTTCTAACGTCTTTTCTTAACACTTCATATTGAGAATTTATTGTCTTTTGAAAGCGTAAGAACTCTTTAATTTTACTCTGGCTATATTAGTTTAGAGAAGGTACTGACAAAAGTTATTATAAGGTCAAAGGTATTAGTTAGCTCTGTATATAGTTTTTTTTTTTTTTTTAGAAAAAAAAAAAAACTAAATTATGCATATATATAGTCATATATACCTGGCCCATGCAAACAAAGAAAATAATGTCTATGGATTAATAAATTAAAATGATTATAGGAGTATGTGTAAGCAAAATAGTTACTATATACTTTCTTTATTTTTTTAATTTAAAAAACTTATTAAAAAAATTTGTCAATATAAAAATTATAAAAGTTCATATATTAAAACTATATTATGAGAAAAATCTAATAAAATCTTATATAACTATATTTTTCCTTAAATATAATGTATCAAAAAAATTAAAGCCAAATTTGTAAATATTGTAAAAAAATAAAGTGTTACGGACAAGTAAAAAAGCCGAAGAAAGTACAATATTTAAGAAGATGACTAATTGACCATACCACATGAAAATAGCTAGCTTTATTTTTCAAATGAGGACTAAGAGAATACTCTGTATATTAATATTTAAACATAAGCTTTTTAATCATTACAGGGAGATATTGGAACAATTTTGATGAATTAATGCGGCCTATGAGGCTATGATGATACGTAATTGCAATGACAAGGGTAATTAAGAGAGTTGCAATCAAACTTAACAGATCATTAATATATACCTGAAAAATAGTCTTGACCTTATAGAAATACTTTATGGTACAATAATTGCAAAAGAGTTTTTTTTCCACTATAAGTGTACATCTTCAAGTAGGGAAATAAAGATAGCTTTCTCAGCCTTTTGTATTAAAAATAAAAGTGAAAGTGGTAGCAAAAATTAAACGTCAGTTCCCAAAGAGTAAATGGGATGATTTAAGGACCACTATTTTTCTTCACCGGCTTTTGGTAAAAACATAATAGGTCAGAGAAAAAAAAAAAAAAATCTGGAAAAAAGAAAAATATTGTCATGATGTCTGCTCGTCGGCTGTGTCTTATTCTTGCTTTACGTACTCTTATAATTTTGATATCAGAAATAATGGATGTCCTAAGATGAAACTTCATTAAATTTTATTTTTTTGGTGCAATTATATTTCATTCTCTGGATCGATTTTGCTGTTGTAAACTGACCTCATCGCATTTATGTTGTGACAATATTAGAGCATTATTGGTTAATTCATGCCTCAGCATTTTTTCCTAAATATAGCATGACCTGCAAAAATCTTCTAGTAACCCCCGTAAGGCCGTAATGAACCTTTTCAACATTAAAGATAGGATCTCAAACAATCATAATGGTTAGCATTCACGGCTTGACAGACAGATTTATAGCTTTCGTTTTTGGGGTTTAAGAGAAAAACTGTTTCATTGATTTTCTGTTTATGTGTGTAAGTATATTTATAGTTGCATACATCTACTAATTTGCTCTACTTAGGACTCTTCTAATGATATCTCGACTAGGCCTGGATATGAGTCGAGCCGAGCCCGAGCTTGGGAAGCTCGTGGCTCGGCTCGCCAAAGACACTTAAAGCTCGGGCTCGGGCTCGTGACTCGGCGAGTTTTAAAATTTGAGCTCGAGCTCGGCTCGACAAAACTCTCGGCTCGGCTCGGCTTAGTATAAGCTTGTTGCTTGGCTCGGTATAAACTCAATATATATTTTTTATCAATTTTTCTATGCATGTTTAATTGAAACAAACACAAAATTTTCCTAATTTTGACACAAACATAATCAATAATAGTCATAAAACCATCATATTCTCAAAACACCATCAATACAAAACATCTCAAGTCTATAATTTTCAAAGTTAAAATCTAAAAATTACATTCAAGTTTTAACAACTTTTCATTTTGAATTTAAACATCATCATTGCTCTTCCAAGCCTGAAATAATAAAATATTATAATGATTAAAAATGTACATATGATAATAAAAATAAAAATAAAAATATATGTATACAAACCATTTTTACATTTGGCTCATGGAATTGGTAGAAAAATCGTATCAGGACTTTCATCTTCCTATTAAAATACAAATATAAACGCACAAATATATTAGTATATATATTAGTATGAATATCAATAACATCAATTTAGTAAATTTCCTAAAATATTAATAAAATAATAATATAAATTTATTATTAATTTACTAACCTCATTGGATTTCTCCTCCATTTTACTGCCATGGATATGGTGGCACCAATCACCTCCACATAATAGCATTTCCACAGTTTTAGGAGACAACGAAGCTCTATATGAATCAATGACTCTACCCCCAGCACTAAAAGTAGCTTCCGAAGCTACAGTTGTGATGGGAATGGCCAAAATATTCCCAGCCATCTTCGATAAAATCCGATACCTCAAATGATTCACTTTCCACCATTCCAAAGCATCAAATGTAGAATTTTCATCATCACAAATAAAACAACCCTCCTCCAAATAATTATCTAATTCAGACTTATGAGGTTGACATGTAGAAGTTGTTTTCACGTGACGAATAATTTCCTTAATTCCATATGTTGATGTATGAACATCAGCCAAACATTCCCCCAAATGAGTTTCCCGAACATCATTACTTGACTCACCACCATGAAGGTTTTCTTCCCCAACATACTCAAAATAAAGTTCATACAACACATTTTTCACCATTGAAAGATTTGTTTGAACATCTATGGGTGAAAACATTTTATTGTACAAAAATTGAAGGGCATTAAATTTGCATCGAGGATCTAACACAAGGCCTAAGGCCATCAACAAATTACATTCACCCCAATATTTATCAAATTTTTCCTTCATACTTCGACAAAGATCTTGAATAAACTCGTCATCAGACATATATCCCTCATCCAATAACATTTTCACTCTATAAACCTCAGGAAGAAACAAATTAGAAGTAGGATAGTTAGAACCTAAAATGATGTTTGTCGCATCTTTGAATACTTGTAAAAAATCACAAACTTTTCGAACCTTCTCCCACTCTTCTTCAATTGGGCACAACTCTTCCATATTTGGTTCTCGATCTTTATATTGAAGAAAAACATCATTCAAAGAAATTGCACACACCAACATATCATACGTGGAGTTCCACCTTATCTTGCATTCCATGACTAACTTTCTTTGAGGCAACTTCAATTGTTGAACAATTTCAGCAAACAATTTCAATCTTGCTTCACTTGCTCTCACATAGTCAACACAATCATGAATTTGATTAGTGATACTTTTAACTTGTTGAAGGCCATACTAAACCATGATGATCAAAATATGGGCACAGCAACGTTGATGAAAAAATTCCCCCCCGCACAGTAATGTTCTAGTTCTTGATAATGTATCTTTAAGAATACAAATACACACATCATTTGCAGAGGCATTGTCAACTGAAATAGTGAATATCTACAAAAAAAATATCAAACACCTATATGATTAAAATCACACCTCATAATGCACTTAATGTGTTTTAATATATATATATATATATATATATATAAATCACTGTATAAAATATAAATTTGTACAACTTACTTTATTTTCGATTTCCCAGTCCTTCAAACTCTTGAATAATGCATCTGCCAAATCAACACCACGACGAGGAGGAGGCAAATGAAAAAAATTGATCACACGTTTTTGCAATTTCCATTGAGAATCAACAAAATGTGCTGTGATGACCATGTATTCTATCTTTTGGTGTTTAGAATTCCACAAATCTGTAGTTAGACTAATCCACTTAGTCTTGCTAAATAGATTTTTCAATTTTTTTTTCTCTATCTCATAAACTTTTATACAATCGAGTTTAATTGTTTTTCGAGATATTTGCCTCCAATCAGGAAGTGCTCATTTCATCATCAAATTGAAGCCCTTTTGCTCCAAAGTGGTAAAGGGAAGTTCATGCATCAATATCCAATGAGCAGCAGCTTCTCTCATTTTAAACATATCCAACTTCCCATCATGGATTGCAGAAACAAAAGGTTCACCATTAGTAACTTTATGCCTAGCCCCATCACTACCATCACCGGGCAAAAACTTAATCTTACTTTGATTCTTAATTTTCCGCACAGGGCATATATTAACATGTCGTCTCAAGGTTGTAGTAGGACCACCAACTGAATATGAATAAAATTTTTTACGACTTTTGCACTTTGCTCTCTTAGAACCATCAGATTGTCCTACTACATCAAAATCTTCCCATACTTGAGAAGTTCTAGTTCTTCTCTTAGGGAAAAATACCTTACTTTGGCCCTTGTCCTCACCCTCGATTGCTTTTCCTTGCTGTGTTTGTGACTCTACTTGTGTTTGTAGTTGCTCTAAATTTTCCACAAACTCAACGTCTACAACATTTTGTATATGGGTACTATTCATTGATGGACTTTCATTTAAATGGGACGACATTCTCCCAGTATAAGGTCTATTACTACAACAAATTGAAATTAAAATTGTCATATAAAGTGACTTTAATTTATAACCAAAAATACAATTAATAAATAACATGTCCTTTAATTAATTTAAATATTAGTATCCAATACCACCTACTAATATAATTCAAGTGTTTGTATCCATAAAATCTGTGTTTTCTTAAAAACAATGTGTTCAACAAGATAATTTGGAAAAAAAAATCCGGTAATTTTTCTACTAAAAAAAATTGTCCTTTCCAAAAAATATTTGTTTGAAATATACCTGAATCTTTGTTTGAAATGGTGAAACACTTCTTTCCTTATCGCAATTGTCTTAAAACCTGCAAATTTATACAAGAGGGTAAAAGGAGAGATGGTTGGAAATGGGGATACATATAGAACCAAGATATACCGAGAGTGAAGGGAGGGACTGGAAGTCTGGAACAGCTGCCGGACTCGAGATCGAGCGTGGTACTGTGGTAGTACAAAGTGGAGAGTCAAAATGGAAGGAAATTGTGGTATATGGGTATAATCTGGGTAATACTGTAATAGAGATTAGAGAATAAGAAGATGATTGTTGGGACTTGGGAGAGTTGGGTACTTGGTAATGTGTTCCGTGTGAGGAAGGTGAAGTGATATTATGGGGATTTTTGTAAGATTTTAGTTACTGAACATTGATAATAGTTTGACTTTTGATGTTTTTGCTAGTCTGCTACACTACTATGCATAGTACTATTTGCATAAAAAAAAACTCTATGCATTGTAGTATTGTACAGTCTATAGGAGTAGGGCAATTAAAGTTGGAGGAAAGTGGACTCTTGGACCAATAGCAGCAGCAATGCTGATTGCCGAGGCCCTTGTGTTGTTTACCAATAAACTTTTCAATTCTCCATCATTAAGGCTGCAGTAGCATTACTAAAGTTTATATATATATATATATATATATATATATATATATATATATATATATATATATATATATATATATATATATATATTAAAGCTCGTCGAGCCTTCGAGCCTGAAAGGTTTGAGCTCGAGCTCGGGCTCGGCTCGGCTCAGGCTCGCCTAAATCTGAGCTCGAGCCAAGCTTTGGGCGATCCGATCCCGAGTAGCTCCGAGCTAGCTCGGCTCATATCCAGCCCTAATCTTGGCTCTCTATGCTTTACTAATGATATGGGATCTCCAATTCCTAACTTGCACAATACATCTTCTTACAAACTAGCTCCTACTGCTTTAGTCAAAATATCTTCCATTTGTTCACTTGATCGAACAAACAGATACTAATAACCTTAGATTCCAAATTGTCCTTTCTAAAGTGTCTGTCAATCTACACATATTTTATTCAATCATGTTGAACTGAATTCTCAAATATACTAATTGTTGCCTTATTATCACATAAGGTATCACAACTTCCTTTTGGAGGAAATCCAAGCTCGATTAGAAGTTTTCTTAGCAAGAGAATATCAGCGACCCCTTTTGCAATTCCCCTAAATTCGACTTATACACTTGACATTGCCACCACTTTTTGCTTCTTGCTTTTCTAGGTTACTAGGTTTCCTCCAACTAAGGTAAAGTAACTCGAGGTAGACTTTATAATATCCCAATATAGCCCAATCAACATCTGTATAAACTTTCAAGTCTAGATTACCATATTTCTTAAACATCACTTCCCTACCAGGGGTCTTCTTCAGATACCTGAGAGTTCTATACACGACTTTAAGGTGTTGAACTTGTGGCCTATGCATGAACCTACTGACTACTCCTACAGCATATGCAATATCTGGACAAGTGTGCAATAGGATGATTAATCGATCCACTAATCTCTGTTACTACATCTGATCAATAGGTTTTGCATTTCATCAAATCTGTAACCCATGATTCACCACAATTGGAGTATTTATAGGTTTACAATCCATGAACCCCACTTCTAATAAAAAAAGTATGTACTTTCGTTGCGAAATGAAGATACCTTCTCCTGATCTAAGTATTTCAATTCCCAAGATATATTTAAGCCTTCCCAGATCATTCATCTCAAATTCCTTAAATAGCTTCCTTTTGAGTCTACTGATTTCTTCTTCATCATCCCCTGTTATAATCATGTCATCCACATAGATTATGTGACACATTATCATATCACCTTTTCTTTTTAGAAACAAGGTATGATTAGAATTACTCTACTTATAGCCAAACTTCTTCATGGCCAATTTAAACCTACCAAACCATGCTCTTAGAGACTGTTTTAACTCGATAGATCCTTCTTGAGCTTGCATCCTTCACCTTTCAAAAAACTACTCGAGAACCCTAGAAGAGCTTCCACATAAACTTCTTTTGTGATTTACCATACAAGAAAGCATTATTTACATCAAACTACTATAACACCCAGTCATTGTTTGCTGGTATTGAGAAAAATATTTTGATGGTATCAATTTTAGCCACTAGTGAAAAAGTTTAGGAATCCATACAACTGTGTATACCCTTTTGCTACTAGTCTTGCTTTATATCGTTCAATGCTCCTATCAGACTTGAATATAATAGTGACAATCCACCTGTAACCTATATCTTTATTACTACTAGGGGTTATGCATTTGTCCCAAGTATTATTTTTGGTGAGGGCATTAAACTTTTCCTCCATTACTCTCTTCTAGTGTTCAATCTTGATTGCTTCTTTAATTGTAATTGGAATTCTTTTCAACTATAGAGCTGTATTAAAGGGCTCCATTGTAGAAGACAATTTATTGTCAGATGAACTATAGACTGGACTTTTATACTTCTAGGCTTCATATGAGGGATCATATAGTTTCGGAGGAATACCTCTCGTGCTTCTAGGAGGTAAATGATACCCCTGTTTGGTACTTTGGGGACGGCATCAACATCAGCATCATTAGTATTAGCCTCTGAGAGTTCTTGTACCACTTCAACACTATCTCTAAAGATTATGATATCAAATTCTAGCAAGGGTTTGGAGTTAGAGTTGGTTACCTAAGATAATTGTAGGTTTAGATGATGTTCATTCCCGAGAGATACATCTTGCACTAGAAAAGATGAGGAACTAGACTATACTATATTCTAATCTATAGGGTTATTAACCTTATTAATACCACCATAGATTAATCAACTAAGATCATCCCTAACAGTCTCCCCCTAACATCAAGGTTGGGAGAAGAAAAAAGCATCTTCAACAAAGTCATAGTCCATAGTGGTATATAAATGGTTTGAGATGGGATCAAGGCACCTATAACCCTTTTTATTTACACCATAACCAATAAACACACATTTTTCTGCTCTGGGTTCTAGCCTATTCCGACTTATATTAGGCAAATGAACATATACAATGTACCCAAATATCCGAGGAGGTAAAGTATAAGAGGAGGGAATGTCCTTATGTTTACAAAGGACGTTAAGGGGAGTTTGGTAGAGGAGAGCTTTTATGGGAAGGTGATTAGTAAGGTAGTTCACAGCACCAGTAGCCTCGGCCAAAAAGATTTGGGTACATAAGAATCAAATATCATGGCCCGAGTTATTTCAAGTAAAGTGAGACTTTTTTTTCCGTAATTCCTTTTTGCTGCGACGTATTAAGGCAAGTGGTTTGGTGGATAACGCTATGGGTGGAAAAAGGTTTTCATGTTATGTTTAATGTATTCTCCTTCATTATCAGACCTAAGAATACAAATTTTGGTACAGAATTAGGTAAGGATCATTTGATAAAAAAAACAACAAAAATATTATAAACTTTTGATTTATTTTTAAAAAAATAAATCCAACTCATACGGGTGAAATCATCAATGAAAAAAATATAGTACATTAAACCATGACTACCAACTTTTAGGGCAGGGCCCCACACATCAAAATGCCCTAAATAAAAGGGTTTATCAATCCAACTCATACTCCAATGGATAGTTAAGTTTAAGACTCTTTGTAAGAAAACACGCTTCACAGTCAAATTAAAGACATTCCAAGTACGTTTTTTACTTTCAAGACGAGATTTCAACGCACCAGCCAAACCCTTTGCGGCCTATTGATGGATGCCCTAATCAACTATGCCACATTCGGAGTTGTTCTTCAATGGAACCATGACCAATTTCCACACTACCTTTCTGAGATATATCACCAATATAGTAATGTCCATCCTTCACAATAACATACCCAATGATTGCCCGGGTTCGAGCATCCTTCACAACACAAACTCAGTTTTCTTGTGAGATGACTGATAAATAAAAGTTTATAATAGAGATCTAGAATATAAAGAAAATTGCTCAAGAAAATATTTTCTCCAATTTTAATTTTCCCTACTCCACTAACTTCCATACATTCTCCATTAACAGTCTGGATAAAGGTTTGACAAGATTTAATAGAGTTAAAAAATTCACTCTCATTATTGGTCATAGTGTTAGTGGCCCCATAGTAAAAGATTCCTCGGGTTTTCATATTGGCACTTCGTGGAAATGTAACTGGGTCTTGATGGGTCGATGTTTGGGCTTGAGCCAATCTTGGTAGGGCTAAACCAAAGAGGGATCGTGGCTATTTGGAGATTTTTAGGGAACTTGGGCTTGGTTTTATGGGGCTGGTAATTAGGTTTTGGTGTTTTAGGGTTAGGTTTATTTGGGGGCATGGAATAAAAGGGGAAGGTTGGGAATTTATTTGAAGTTTAGGTTTAGGGTTACCGTTCACTTCATTACCTTCCCTCTCCTTATTTGTTGCTTCCTCCATTTTCTTTTCTAGGCATTACTTCTCCTCTCCTCGTCTAGTTCCCTTCCTCTTGTTGTATGACTAACAATCCGAGTACCCAATAATTTTGAAGCGTCCTTCATTGATATATCATGTGCCACCACAATGGGAACATTTGAGGCTCAACTTTTCTTTCTCATTTCGTCGATAAGTCCCCTTTTCTGGTCAGTTTCTTACAATGAGGCCACCTCCTATATCGTCAGCCATAGGTACGTGAGAAGTTAATGTTGTCTTCACAATCTCTCACCTTGAAACTTCTTATCTTATGTGGCAATGTATGCTACTTGAACCATCTGTAATAGATTTAAATTAACTAATTCCCTTTGATCTTTATCGAGGGTTTCATCTAGCCCATCCAGGAATTGGTATAACCGGGTTTATTGTGTTAATTTACTGTAAATGGTTATGTCCTCTGAGCATTTCATGGGGTTTTACATCCTTCAACATATTTCTTTCCAGATTGTTATGAGTTTACCATATTAAGTTTTGATTGATTCACGACCTTAGTTGAGTGTATTTGCTTTCAATGCAAGATCGAATACTTGTAATTCATCTTTACCATTGCTATATGGAGACTTGATGCCTTCCCATAATTTTTTTTACTGTTGTGAAGTCTAAAACTGGTTAACTAAATTTGGCTCTATGATTTTTACAATCCATGTCTTAACCACCGCATCTTTCTGGGTGCATTTGGTATGCTGTTCGGTTTCAGTGGTTGATGAGTTGGTTGTGATGTGTTTGAACCTCCTCTTCCCTTCGATCACCATTAGCATTAAATATGACCATTTTGAGTAATTTTGGGCGCTTTGTTTTTTCGATATGTTGAGAGTGCCACCACCATAAAACATGACTCCTATTGTTGTTAAACTTCTCAAGAAGTTCCAATTGCTGAATCATAACTATGGTGGTTTCACTCGGATCCTTTGGTGGTTCCCTCATCCTAACAGATAAGGTTTGTTAAGTGATGAAATCTAGGCGAAAAAGTCTCTCAAATGTGTTGACTCTGATACTAAGGCAGATTTATAACTTTCATTTTTAGGGTTTAAGAGAAAAACGGTTTCATTGCTTTTCTATTCATGTGTACAAGTATATTTATAGTTAGGACTCTTCTAATGATAACTCGAGTTCTTTGTGCTTTACTAATGATAAACTTTGATCCCTAATTTACAAGATCATGTTTATCTTTTCAACATTTACAACTTTTGTTTTTATTTAATTATTTATTTCTTTTAAATATTATTTCTGTTTTATAACGGTATTTTTTTTGTAGTTATTATTTTTCTTGAAAAATGGGTGATTGGAGGCTTTAGCTTATGCGGTAAATGAAAATAACTTATCATAAGCAAAATTGTTTGTTTTTGATTGCATGCTTAGTTCTTATTTTCATCATAAACATAAGTTTAGGAGGCTTTTCTAATTAAATCTAATATAAATTATATTATGATTTTGAAGTTTCATATATAAAGGTATTTTTATATGTGATATATGTATTGTTATTTTAGATATAAGTATTGTTATATTAAATATAAATATAAAAGATATAAAAATATAGAAAAACTCATATTATATATTGATATTATGATCTCATATATATAAATAATATTATAAAAATACCCCTGATATATTTATATCAGCTATAAATTAGGAATTTCTCATTAGTTTAACTAGTTATGGGCATAGACTCGATTAAATTAGAAGTCAATTTAGTTAATTACTCACAAGATCTTTTATCACTCAGTCAGTAGTTGTTTTGGTTGTTTGTTTTAGTCTTGTGTCAAGAGAGAATGCAATTGTGTGATACATCATCTCGCAAGGTTATCCCATTTTGTACTTTTGGAAAGTGCTTCTTTAGAATTTAAATGTAATTAAGATGAACAAGTTAGGGGTATTTCTTTCTGAATCGCTAAATATTGCCCACAATTACATGGCATTGCTCGAAAATTTTTAATTGAAATTACCTTTACACCCTTAGTTCATTATATCACCTAAATCAAACCCTTCCCTACAAAAACCATTTCAATACTTCAAACCATTCCATACAAACCATCCATTAATCTATTCAATACAAACTTCACAAAAATCCCTTCATAAAATATGTCCCGAAGACCCGGTAAAGAAGTGTCATGGAGGCTGTCGGCGGCGGCGGTTTCGGTGATTGAGGTATTTTTTTGTATCTAATAATGGGGAAAGTTGGGGTGGACGAGTGAGGCACCGACATCGGAAGGGGAAGCACCAACCGGCTCACGGAAGGGGCGGCTCGCAGAAGCCTGTGCCATGATGGAGTGTCTGGATCTAGCGTCTTCTGAAGACGCCTGTGTGCCATGGTGGGTTCGTCTACCGGAACCGCCTCCATCCCCGGTGCCTCCCCTTCCGCCGCCGCCATCCAACCACTTGTCCACCCTACCTTTTGTATTTTTTTATTAACAGTAATAATAATTGTTATTAGTTAATTATGCATGAATTATGTTAATATATGAATTATGTTAATTAGTTATAAAATATATGTTTAGGTTGAAATGATTAGTATATTAATTATGTTAATTACTAAGGTATAAAATGTTTGTTTAGGTTAAATTATAAAATATATGATTATAATTATTATATTAATTATGTTAATTAGTTAAAATTTATGTTTAGGATGTATTATTATAATAATTATAATAATTATAATAATTATAATAATTATATTAATTACTTAAGTATATATATATGTTTAGGATATATTATTAAAATTATTATATTAATTATGTTAATTATTTAAATATAAAATATATGTTTAGGATATTAATATAATTATTATATTGATTATGTTAATTACTTAAGTATAAAATATATGTTTAGTATATATATTATAATTATTATATTAATTATGTTAATTACTTAAGTATAAATGTATGTTTATGATATATTATTATATTAATTATGTTAATTAGTTAAATATAAAATGTATATTTAGGTTGAATTATAAAATAGATGATTATAATTATTATATTAATTATGTTAATTACTTAAACATAAAATGTATATTTAGGATATACTAATTATGTCCTTTTTCTAGCCTAAAACCTAAAATATATGATTATAATTGTATTAATTATGTTAATTACTTAAGTATGTTTAGGACCCAATAGAATTCAATTTAAAAATTTGTTGGATTTATAGTTTAAAGCCGAATAAAAGAGGGTTCCAAACATTAAATCATCCAAAATTCTTATTTCGAATTTAAAGGACTATAAACTCTTCCAACAATCAACAACCTTACCTCTAAGCTTCATATCCCAATATAATTCTTATTTGGAAGTTCACACAAAAGACATTTGGAAATATCAAAATCAACAAACAACTTCTCAAGTTCTCAAGAGAGAAACTTGATCCAATAATAATCAAACCCATGAACCCATTAACCAAATAGTTAAAGCATTATAGATCTTCAAACAACATCAGGCAATACCCCCTATTTAGGTAAAATGGGGTTTAATACCTGCATATACTAGCTCTCATGAACTTTACAAAGCTCATAATAAGAACTCAACTCATCATAAATTTAAGAGAGTTATCGTCTTTTAATTTGAGTGAGTTTCATAGTAAGATAAAAACACTAATGCCCTGACTTAATAATTTGGGAAGAATTCAAGTATATTTAGTTATGTAACTAACTTAATCATTGTTTTTATTTATGTCTTGAAGTTATTGATTGTTACCAAACTTGGAATTTAACAACACTAATGCATGGTACCTAATATGTTATTACAAGCCTCAAGTTTTGAATTTGTCGTGCTCTTTTTATTATTCTTATTTGTTTTTTACATTATAAGTGTGGTTTTAAAGTTATAACGTCAAGTTTTTGAAGAGCATCCTCATGATTAACGATATGTTTTTTCTTCCTTGATTTAATTAGGAATCAAGCTGACGACCAGGGAAAGGGAAATCTTTAACTGCTCACATGATGAGACAACACTTACAAGATGATTCCGGTCCTAGGAATCCACGTACTCATAGTGTGTCATCCTCGGCTTGAAGGGAGAGGGTATCTTCTCGATATAAGCAATATATGGAGGACAAAGAAGAAAGTGGTGATAGTTGGGATAATGATGATGACAACTTCAAGGAAGATGGAGATGATTTTATAGACGAATTAGAGGTTCAATTAGAGGGGGTTTGGGCTAATTGAGAAGTAACTATTCATAAGGTTAAGGGTGGCCGGTTCGTTAGTACTTCTAGTACAACTTCCTCTTCAATTTCTGGTCAAAGTCAAAAGAAGATGAAGATCGATGATTCATGGGTTGTGAACAGGTGGTTCTTGGTGGGCTAGTTGATGGGAGTGTCATTCCCAGTTTTTGGGTCACATTGCTAGGTGCATATGGGATAGTGAGGAGAGGGAATCTTCATCATATGAGAATATTTTGAAATGCTAGAAAAGAGAGAGAGAGCGTGTGCAAATTTGAAGTTATGGTATGAATCATGGATGGCTGATGGTTCACTTATTTGTGCACACTTAAATAATACTAGAGTGTCCTACATGGCTTGGGCCATATTAAACCATATTGATGCTACCCTTTTATCCGCTTTTATATAGCGTTGGTAGCCTAACACCAACTCTTTCCACTTTCCATTCGAAAATATGATGATTTTATTACATGAATCCATGTAAGTTTATGCATGTACCAGTGGAGGGCATGTTTATAAATGAGGACAAACGACCCAAGTAAGACTATTGCTAGAAGATTGACTTCAACCTCAACCCCGACCCCGACCCCGACCCCGACCCCGACCCCGAACCCAACCCTGACCCCAATCCCAACCAACGTTTATCTCCATATACTCCTAAGCACTAAAACCACGTCAAGGTTGACCTCTATTAGTGATGCTACCCTTGGGTTCTCTAATCTTTGATTCATCTGGGTGTAGCATTCCATGCAAAAGTAGAGTAGCATCACATATATATGCGAGATAACTAGATCACACTTGGCTTGTAAGTTCATCAAACTATTTTGTGTCTTGCGTGGATCAATCTATGACATTAGGGTCCACAACTTCACCAATTACGAGAGATCTCCAAAAAGGATGATTCTGATCTAGATAAAAACCCTCGCCCGACTGAATGCATCGTGCTATTGTACAAGCTTATGGAATCCCAAGGGTTGTTTTCAGCGTACACCCACATCTATTGTCAATCTCGTCACTTAAAGCACTCATCCTACTCTTCTCTTCTTCCAATAAGCTTAGATAATAATGGCATGTGTGACCATGGAGATTTTGATACAGTCGACCTCAATACAATGTGTTATGTCTTCGTTTGGAGTCTATCAAGCACTGTTTAATACCGTTGACTTGGGTCTCAATTGCCTTGTTAACATGCTTGAATAGCGTGTCAAGAGCCGATGTGGAAAAGTTAAGCCAGTCCTTCAGTGCATTATGGGCACTTTCGACTCTGTAGGTCGTAGTGTTCCTAAAAAAAGGACCTAATTCGTCTTATATAGCACAAATTTCTCTTTACGAGGAATCCATTGTTGCTTAATAATTTGTAAAAGTGTAGGACACCAGCTATAACAATCCATCATGAACTGAACATTATCCTCATATTGCTCTTGCTTAGTACCATACATGACTTGCCTCCAACGCCCCTTTTGGAATTTTTCAGCTGAAACCTTATATTTTCCCATGCAATGATGACCTTTATTTAACACACACTTATTGATATGCCACGTTCAAAGTAAATGTGCAGAACTAGGGAACAAATCCCTAATCAGGGAAAAAAACCACCCTTGCAATTGATTACTATCAAACTCGGGTGCACCTTAGGACCAACATAATTCTCCAGCTTTTCTAACACCCACCGATAACTTGCCCCTGTTAAGCCATGCCCGGTCGAGTACTCCACATAAGTTGCCGTTCTTGGCCATCAACTCTTCCGAATCTACTAAAAACACATCCAATTGCCTAGAAACGCTTCATATTCCTGAAAAGCTTACTAAAACAATCGAATACACTAAAAAAGAGATTGTTAGCAAGAAATGGCTCCGTAGAGCTCAAAACCATATAAATTTACTAAGTAAAACCGGGGAAAAACATAGCATAAAACATGTATATCATGACTCCACAAGCTAATAGGATGAAAGGGATGTCAGCTGATGAAGTTATTGGGAGCAATGAACCAGCCTTGAAGAAGTTAGTGGCAGAAAACTGACCTATTCTCACTAAAGATGTAGCGGCTACTCTTAGTCCCGAGTGTAAATGGCTACCCTAATGTATGACCATGATGAAGGAATATGATAACATTGTTGTATCGTTGGATTGATCCTTATTCCATTACTCTAAAGACGGAATAACATGACTTGATAAAGCTAACATCACCCAATTCTTACAGGGAGCTTAATTGAACATTTTTGTTATTCAATGCTTCATGAGGTATACAAAATTAGGGTATAGGTTAACTTATGTGGTACTTTTAATAATTTCTAAATCATTTGTATGTATAATGCTTTTTATGATTAAGTAGGGAACTCTAAGATGATTATGTGTCGTGCAATTTACTCTCATTAGTCGGTTGGTTGTGTCTTGAGGCCACTTTGAATGCAAGAATCAATGGCAACATCGAGGAGGTAAAGACGTACGTCCATTTCCCATTCATGAAAGCCCTATAAGCTAAGTTAAAGTTCATTTTCACCCCTATATTCGAATGCTATGTTTGAATCTGATGTGTGAACATAATGCTTATTACTTATACGTTTACTTTAAAGTACAATAATGCATATAGTATGTAAACATAATGCCAATTACTTATTTCTTATAATGTAGTGCACACTAGATGTTTTTGGTCATTTGTGTGGGTAGTGGAAAAATATACTTCTTTAATTCGGCTAGGCCAATGCGCAATACTAAGCTGAGAGCGATTATTAATTAGTAAATGTTATTAATAGATTTACATTATAAGCTAAGGTTGGTTGAAATTAAACATTTAAACTAATCAATGTCGTTTTCCAGTGTGTTAAAAAGACTTACATTACACGGAGAACGAGCTGGAAAGCAGACATCAACATGGATAGAAGTGACAATAAGTTGATTAACTAATTAAAACATTGTAAAATAATTTTATCATATATTTGAATAACATTTCTATTTTGAAATTCATAGTGTGCTCAACAACGTGGGGGAACTAAGCGCGGCTACTTCGTGATGTGTTTCATGCTTGAAGTCCTCAACAGTTGCGGTAGTGGGATGCCCATGGAGGAGGTAAGAGCTTTTGCCCATAATTTCATCGTTTTGAATATCCTAAATAGTGTATTCCCTCTTAAACATGCCTCAAACACTTTATATAGGATAGTTTGAGACAATATAAGTCGATTAGGACCGGTTTTGGGTAGAAAATTGGCCTTCACACTTGAAATACATCAATATGAGTTAATATAGACCAAATAGGAGCAGTTTTGAGTCAATATTAGCATATTTCTCTTTAACATGCCCCAAACACTTCAAATATAACGGTTTCCTCTATTTGTTTTACCTATCCTTCCGTCTTCACCCTATTCCTTTGCTTTCCTATAAAATGATCTAGCTTCGTTTATTCTTTTTGAACTTTTATGAGAAAAAGATGGAGAATTTTTCTATTGGAAAAAGAATAAGGAGTCAAAGAGCTAAAATGGTGATGAAACGAAGCAAAAGGGCACGTCTTGCTGCAATTAGAAAGTGGCAGTCGATGAAAGAGACTTATGAGGGTGGTAGTAGCCGAATAAAAGATAAAAATTTGAGGGTTTCGATGGGTGATAATGAGGTTGTTGCGATTGATGAAGAAGAGTTTCTAAGAAGGGTTTTGGGATTCACGATATTGAAAACTCTTCTTTATTAATCACAACAGCCTCATTGTCATCCATCAAAACCCTCAAATTTTTATCTTTTAATCGGCTAGTAGCAGCCTCATCAGTCTCTTTCATCGACTACCACTTTCTACTCGGAGTAAGACACACTCTTTTATTTTGTATGATCACCATTGTAGCTCTTTGACTCCTTGTTCTCTTTCCAACAAAAAAATTCTCCAACTTATTTCATAAAGTCCATAAAGAGTAGACCTAAACAAAGCATTTTATAGGGAAGATGAGGAATGAGATGAAGGCGGAAGAGTAGGTGAATGGAACAAAGGAAATGTTATGAATTACACCATAAATCGGTCAAATACTAGAGGTTTTGGGTAGAAAATGACCTAAACACTTCAAATACATTGATATGAGTCAATATAGGTCAAATAGGGAGGTTTTGGGTTGATATTGGCATATATCCCCTAAAACATGGCCCAAACACCTCGAAAAGGATGATATGAGTCAAAGTAGGTCAAATGGGGTCGGTTAAGGGTAGAGAATGATGTGTTTACCCTAGAACATGTCATAAACACTTGAAATACATCAATTTGAGTCAAAATTGGTTAAATGGGAGCGATTTTGGGTAGAAAATGACTTGAGCACTTCAAATAAAACGATATGAGTCAATATCGCTCAAATAGGGCAGTTTCGGGTCGATATTGGCGTATATCCCCTAAAACATGACCCAAACACCTCGAATAGGACAATATGAGTCAAAGAAGGTCAAATGGGATCGATTTTGGGTAGAGAATGATGTATTTACCCTAGAACATGTCATAAACACTTGAAATAGATCAAATTGAGTCAAAATTCGTTAAATGGGAGTAATTTTGGGTAGAAAATGACCTAAACACTTCAAATACATCAATATAAATTTGATGATGTCTTTAGTTTCTTATAAGGTGAGAATATTTTTTCAAGTTAAAATAATTCATATGTAATGATAGTGAAATAGGAAAACATATCCTGGATAGTTTCCTTGGGTAACATTTCAAAATGTTCATATTTAGACATTAGTAAGTCAGTTTTGTAACACTTAACTTTATTTGTTCCATCATGTGTGATCTGTAATAGATCCCAAATTTGTTTTGTTTAGTAGTTTTACTACCCATTATTTGATTATTTTAATGAGGACCTAAACCTTAATGAAGTAATTTTTTTGCCCTAGCATTATTTTTCATTTTTTCTAAGTCTTCATTGTCCAACAATACTCATGTTCACTTTCCCCTCTATACTAGAATTTCAAATGATTACAATATCAATTCTACGTGATGATTGGAACATGGCTTAATCTCTTAAATGTGCCAACTGACTTGCTATAATTTTCTTTCAAAAATTCAAATGAGAGCTTGGTCAGTTGTGTTTAGCAAAATGATAAGTAAATGCTTTTATTCTAAACTCCAATAACCCTTTCTTGCGTAACTTTTCGATGATAACAAGTAAAGTATAAGTTCAATAACTATTCATACAAGTACAATTAGTTAGAAAACTGTTCAACTTGTTAATAGTAAAGTATGTAGGAAGCTTTTTCGTTCTTGCCTGATTTAAGAGATCTTTTAAGACCAAATCAAGGAGATCAAGATTTCATTGGAAAGCAACATCCTTTATGAGGTTCTTGCTACTGACTTTATGAAGTCTTGGATTGCTAACTAAACAAGTTACATAACTTTTCTTTTGAGAAAATCTAGACAAAATAACTTCTAGTCAAACTATTTTGGTCAAAGTAATTCCATAAGCCTTATTGTACAAACTTCTCAACCCTTCTAGTACTTATAAGAGCCTAATACATACTTCTTCCTTAGACACTTTGAACTCCATGGTTTGGAGCTCCTCCTTTAAAACTCTGCATCAAGCAACTATAATTTCACCCTAAGCTCCAATTAAACAATAGTTTTTCTTTCTTGCTACTTTCATAAGACTTAGAAATTTTGTAGATTGCGTCACATAGGATAGCTTAGCAAGTAGGTTAGCCAGCTCCTTCTCTAAAACTAATTTATTGCCCTTCCCTATCTCAAGATAAATAAATATCAAATGTAATTAAGTTATAGCTACCAAAACACACATGATTGAATTGGAACAACACATCTAATGTTATTATTCGATATATTTGATTAGTATATGTCCATATATTTTGATATTACTTCTTCCCATAAAAATTTCCTTTCGTTTCTTTCCCTGTCCATCACTTAACCACTAGAAAATCTCAAAAAATGAAGACCAAAACTTACCATCTAACATCTTCTTAAGTCCTCAATATTTTGTACCACATTACTTTTATCCCATTATTTCAACCTTCACCACATGAATTCACCACCATCATTTAAACAATAATTTAAAGGCACCATTCCACAATTATCATTATTTCAAAAATATTTCTTCACTCAAAATTTAGGGTAACTCTATCTAGCACATTACATTTTCTTTTTTAACCATATTATTCTTAGCCATCTCTCATGACTTACAACCATTTAAATACAAAGACAAACAACTAACATCAACTCCAATCAATAAAGTAGAACATGGTGACTAACACTAAGCTTGTGAGATTTTTTTTATTTCCATAGGAAGTCTTAGCCATGAAAGAAAAAGTAAAAAAGAAACAAAGAAAGGAAAAAACAACAAAGAAACTAAAGAAACAGAACTAACAGAAGCCACTTAGCGGATGAACGTAGGAAAAGAAATGAGAGTTAATATTCATCGTCCGCGAATTACTATGGATCGCCCGCATTTTTAACCTAAAATGACCTTTTTTCCCTTTTCTTTTTTTCAAATACATATATAAGGTAAATAAGTTCATTTTCATCAGTCACTATAACATTGTAATTCTATAAAATTGTTTTCACTATAGTAAAACATTCAAAACTCACAATTAAGGTGTACATGACTCATATTTGACATTAACTATGACAAATTGATGATGTTGGACCAACTGAGAACGCCTTCTCCCAAATATTAAGTATAATTTTAGATTATATTATACTTGAAAAATTGGTCGTTTTACCGATGTGTTACCGGGGCGTATTCGAAATTCGCTACAGACCATGGTGGGGCATCTTCAGGAGACGCTACCCACCATGTTGGGGCGTCTTCAAGAGATGAATCCCACCATGGTGGAGCGTCATCTGAAAGTGCCTCCCACCATGGTGGGGTGTCTATCGAAGGCGCCTCCCACCATGGTGGGGTGTTTTCTAAAGGCGCCACCCACCATGGTAGGGCGTCTTTAGAAGACACCTCAATTTTTATTTTTTTTGGTTTCTAATATTGAAATTCTTGTTCTTTTAGGATAATAATGAAGATTATGGTGGAGATGGGATTAACTATAGTGGTATTTATGAACATGATTATTTTGCAACATCAAAATTGGCAATTGAATGGGCTAAAAATGTTCCAATTCAATTTGGTTTTTATTTGACGAGTTTAACATGGAAAATGCAAAGAGATGGCTGATATGATAAATTGTTGATATGCGATTGTTCTTCAAAGAAAGTTGATTGAGATATGAAAACGGTCATGAGGTTTGACACAAAGAGGAAAGGTTTTGGTTGCTTGATTAAGATTAAGGTTTGTTAGCATCAAGATCTTAGTAGTTGGCACATTGTTGGAGCTTTGAAATGGGATAAACATAACCATAAGTTGATTGTGTATCCACAAGGACATTGACAGATTAGCGGCATTAGTCTTGGTGCAAAGAAAGTTGTGCACGAGATGATAGAGGCACACGTGAGATTGGCTAAAATACTGGCAATTTTGTTGGAGAAATATCCAAAAGATAATCCAAATAGAAGACATGTTTATAATGAAAGAGATAAGATTAGGAGAGAAAAGTCAAAAGAAAAGATCCCGGTCCAGTAATTGCTATATCAAGCAATCAAATATAATTACTTACACTAGTTTATGAGTGACAAAGCCATTGATGTTATGACCCATGTCTTCTTGGTGCACCCGATGTTTGCTGAATTGTTATGTACGTATCCATTTATGATTCTTATAGATTCTATGTATAAGACAAACAAGTACAAGTATCCTTTAGTAGAGATAATTGGGATGACTCCAAGGAACATGAACTTTGTGATTGGTTATGCAATCATGGGCAAACTGGGCAATGAAGAATTCACAGAAAAAAGCCCAACTTTGATCAGTGCAACGCGCGCCCGACCGGGCGAGGTTTGCCCGGTCTAACCGGGCAAAAAAGGAAAGATGTCGTACTTTACGCAGCCTTCCTCCGCCTGCGAGGTCCGCAGCCGGTTTGACCGGGCAACGTTCAAGATTGTGCGGTTTTCGTATTTTTCGAAATTTTATCTTTTGGGGGTATAAATACCCTTTTGTAATTAACTTTATGACGGAGAGTTTTCATTAGCTTTCTCCTTAAGCCCTAGAAACTCTCAAGAACCCTAGTTTACATTCTTTATGCAAATTTCAATCTTTGATCCGAGATTAGTCAACTGTTCATCAACACTTTGAGATCTTCAATTAGAGTAATTGGTATTTATTTTATTTCACTCTTTTATTATTCATATTCTTTAAATACGTTTTATTTATTGTTTCTTGTTCTTGAATTTGATTTTGATTTCATTATCATGTATGAGTAGTTTCCTTAATCCGGGATCTTGCTAAGCCCGATTATGATTGATGTGTAAAGTAGATCTTTAAATTCCCCAATAATAATCCCAATTGACATGCTTAATTGATTGTGTTCACGCTAATGCTAGATTAGGGATAATTAGTATTGTTATTATCCCTTTGTTATTAGATCAACGGAAGTTGGGTGATAACGGGATTAGATTATTTCAATTAAGGGTTTGACGATCATCACGGAAGTAGATGATTGAACAATTAGGAATCCAAGAGTGGTGTCTAATGTCCCTTATTCGCATGACCACCACGGAAGTAGGTTTGATTGTTGATTTGGGAAGCCATTGATAACTCGGAAGAGACCTTTGGTATTATCTAGGGATTGCTTTTCTTCTTGTCAATTGATTTATATATTAGGGGTAGATTTATTAGTTATCGATCATAATCATGGTGATGCTTGATCTTGGATGTCTTAGCCTATTGATTACATCTTTGTGAGTTTAATTGCGTTATTTAATATCTTAGTTGATTATTATCATCCATTATTGATTGGTCACATGCTTAGTAATTACTTGAGTCTGATTAATTGAGTGAACCATAGTCTCTTGGGATTCGATCCTTACTTGCCCTGCTATATAGTTAGAGGGAATAGTTAGATTATTTATTTTACGTACGGGATAAGCCTATCAAGTCATCTAATTAAAAAGGCATAAATTGCACAACTTTAGTCATACTAAATTATTAACATAGAAGGAAATTCATCACTTATGAACTTGATCAAATGTAAAGACATTGGACAAAAGTACCAATTACGTCATTCAATATCTCTAAGTCCTATAATGGAATCAGGACTATTTAGTGCTTCTCCTTTGAAGAAGTCAGGAACAGTCTCAACCTTCACTACTTTATGTCCATCAAGCCTCATTCCTTGGCGACTTTATGTAAACTGCCGGCCTGACTGACCTAGGTACACGACACCACCGGCCACATCATAGATCATTCCTGTACTTGGATCTATTAGGAGTAGATGGAAAAAGGTAAGACCCTGAAAATTGAATATAATATGTCAATATTATAGGTCTTTATTATTACAAACGTTATTTATTCAACATAAGATTTAAAAAGTTAATATAACACACCTCTACATGGGGAGTAGACAGCCGTGCACCTTGGGATGCTAATTGCTCGGTGCTAATACCAATGTCTTGGAGTTGGGAGAACAATTTTTCCTTCATAGTGGCATTAAACTCTTGTCTAAGTTCTTCTTAGAGTTGACCTTTCAAAGTGTCCTATCTTCCATTGAAACTCCGCTTTGACTTTGTTGGGTTGATCTTGGTGGAGGAGGTCCAAAAACTTGTCGGTACTTAATATTAGTCCCTCCAAGCCCCACACAATGTTCGAGGTGATATGGCTTCCCAACGACCATAACTAATGTGTCTTGGGTCCTCGCGAGAGCAAATTCCCCTTGAATTTGCTTATCTCAGAACTCTAGCTGAAAATAAAGAGTAAAAGATTAGAAATGAATGTTAGATCTTATAAGAATTGGGAACTTTACTCATTTGCAAATATAATTCTTACGTATTTTTTAGCCACAGCCTACATCTGTTTGTTTGGAATGACTCTCTCCCCAGTTTTCTTGTCCTTCTTGTGCCTTGAACAAAACCAGTCATCCCAAGGCTTATCTGCATGATGGTTAATTCTGTAAAAGAAGGTCCCACGCAAGAGGGATAGAAACCCTCTAATATCAATTGTTGACTTGCGTTGTTGTAGCTTGACTGTCCAAGGTAATGGGGATGAATATTCATCTTAGCATTCTTGCTCGCCTTCTCGCATTTAGCCAATCAATAACATAAAGGTATCTAACTTACCATAAAAGTATAACATAAAGCATTTTCCAAAACTGAATAAGAAGAAGTATTTAACTTACCAATGCAGCTTTAAAAGTCTTGTTCTTGACAAAGGATTCCCAATCGCCTTCCTTAATATGTTTCTAGTTTTCAGAGGGTAACCTATTAGCTTCTTTTTTGGACACCTTTCTTGTCTTAGTAATCCAACCATACACCAACTTTGATTTGAAGTCCCGAAATCTATCGGCGACTGTTGGTAGAAACAACTTCTTCTGCTGGGGGTTGTTTGGAATGTGAAACAAAGCCTAAAATATATAATATTTAACTTGGCTTAGTTTCATTTAGTAAGGTAGTTTACAAAAATATTTAAATAGTTAAGATTAAGTTAGGAATACGTACCATTGTGTCCACCCACAAGGTCTGCTGAAGTCCTTCATTTACTCCTGACCACTCTTAGGTGATGTTGAACTTTTGAATAAGAAGGCCAATATGCTGACTGTACTTGAGACACCACCTACCAATGGGGAGGTGGAAATGATTGAAATCTAAATGCATGGTCTTAGACACTCTAGGGCTCCTAGTCAGAGCTATGTCTTCTAGATCACCTCGATCAGTTTTGAGGTGAACATTGTACTCAACGTCCTCATCAGAGACACTGAAATCTTCGTCACTATCCATGATCTAAGACAGTAACTGCATCAAAGAAAAATAGTACAATACAAACTGAGTTAGTGAATCATCCAATATTAGGGGCAAAAAGGAAATAAAGTAAACATTGACATAACTACGAAATAATACGTAGACAATGAACACTACTCATCTATAGTAACTCTTTCATGGTGATCCATTCTCATATAATTTATTTCGGTTTTGGTCCATCCATGTCATCATTACATGGCATCAAGAACGGTGGGAGATCATCAAAGTCATTGCAGTCTTTTTCATCAGTAACATCACTTATTCTAAGGACCTATCGTTTACTAGGGACAATAACAGCCCATCAGGGGTCATTTGTGTCTTTAATGTAGAATACTTGTTTAGCTTGTGATGCAAGTATAAATGGTTCCTTCGTATCACGCATCCGACTCATGTCGACTAAAGTCTAATTCGATTTATCTTTCTTCACCAAACCACATTGATTGTTATCTTCCCACTTGCGTTGAAAAAGGAGAATCTTAAGCTACAATATTCAAAATCCCATAACTCTTGAATGATCTTATAGTAAGATAAGGTCACATCAATTGGTGCTTCATCTTTTGAACTAGTATATTCTCGAGAAGAAGCCACTATTAAAATACCACTATTTTTAACAAAATTTGATTTCTTATCTCGATATTTTGTGTAGAAGGTATATCCATTGATATCATACCCCTCGAAAGATTAAACAATTGTTCAAGGGCCATAAGCTAACCACTTGATTGTATCGGAAATATTATGGCCCGTTTTAGATAATTCATGCATAACTTTTTTATGAAACCAATCAGTAAAGGTGTTGTTGTGTTCTTGTATCAATGCTTGTTCACTTTTATAAGGGCACTTCATCTTCAATTCATTCATATGCCTTTCTAAGTAAGGATGAACCTCTGTGATATGGTGCAAAACAAATAAATGAGCTTGTCTCTCTTTTGGCAATAGAATTAAGACCTTAGAACCCACAGTGTCATGCCCTTTGAGCCTTCTTCATGCCTTGATTTCTATAACCCAATCACCTTCCCCTTAGATAAGAGCTCAGTAAAAAACTCACCTATATCCTCTATAGTTATACCTTGAATTATACTACCTTTAGGGTGTGCTGGGTTTCTCACCTTCTTCTTTAAAGTACCCATGTATCTCTCAAAAAGATAAGTCCATCCTAAGAACACTAAACCACACAACTTGATTTCTCTAACCAAATGAATAACTAGATGTACCAAAATATCAAAGAACGAAGGTGAAAATACATCTCTAGTTGACATAAAGTCGTAACAACATTAGCCTATAACTCATCCAAACATGACTGATCAAGCTCCTTGCTGCATATTGTATTGGAAAAAGAACAAAGTATAGTGACATAATCCCTAACATTCTTGGGCAAAATATGGCGGATGACAATTGGCAGAAACACTTGCATCATAACGTGACAATCATGAGACTTCATACCCACTAATTTTATATCTTTCATGGACACAAAGTTCTTAAAATTTGATGATTACCCACTAGAAACCTTGATCCTATACAAACACTCACAGAATATCCTCTATTCTTCTCGGGACAAAGTGTAACAAGCTAGAGGGAAATACGTTGATTTACCTTTTTCATTCCTAGGAATTCTTTCTTTAGGCCATAACTTGGATCGAATCTTCATTATCTACATATCTCTCCTAACATTATGACCATCCGTAGTCTTACCAGGTATATTCAATAGCATCCGTAAGATAGCATCAAAAATATTCTTTTCTATATGAATAACATCAAGACAATGTCTAACGGCAAAATACTTCCAATACTAAAGATTCCAAAATATTGATTGTTTCTTCCATAACCCTTGAGCATCTCTGTGTTTTATAGTTTTCCTGAACACATTATCTATTCCTTTCATAAGGTCATAATCCTCTCTGCCAGACAATGGTATAGGGGCTCTACATTGCTCAACTTTACCATCAAATAAGGTCTTTCTCTTACAATAAGGATGAAACCTATTCAACAAGCTCCGATGCATAAGATACACATGTTTCTATAATGTGGAAAATATATTGAGTCCATATCATCCACACAAATCAGGCAAGTTTTCTTTCCCTTTACCTTATACCCCAACAAGTTCCCATATGATGAATAGTCATTAATAGTACAAAATAACATGGCACAAAGTGTAAAAGTCTCTTTAGCATATGCATCATACACAGATATACCTTCATCCCACAATAACTGCAAATCTTTAATAAGGGGAGCAAGATAAGGGGACATTGAATAAACTCTACATACTTATTTCGATACAATATGTTATCATTTGGACAGGCATCAATCTTATTTTATTTTAAATCTAGGGGATACATTAACTTCTTTGCATAGTACGTGGATATAGAAAAATCATTTCCCTCTGGAAATATATCCCCTAATACTTTCAACGAGGCCGTGAAACTTGTATCAATTCAACCATATTTCGCTTTCAAGTTAAACGATGTTGATATTGTAGAAAACTTAGTATATTTGGTACATCCAAGATACAACGGTTTCTCAGCAGCCTCGCATAAACGCTCAAAAGTACGAGATTAAATACCAAATTGATCCCCAACCCCTTCAAGCCTTTCATCTATTCGATCTTCATCATCGGGGTCATTATCCTTCGATTCATCCTCTCCATCATCTTCCTTCTCATCATCAACATCTTCACCATCATATTATTCTAATTGGCCATGATGCTCTAACTCAACATGGTGAACGGTAATTTTGTTAGAACACGACCCCATGTCATTAGTAGTAGGAACCTCACCACATGGTCCCTCAACTTTCTTATACTACTAACTGTATTCACATTATTGCAATCAACATAAGGGTAAAACACCGCATGATCTCCAATGTTATTTAGGTGTTTCAACAATTGTTTACAAAACTCCTCAACTCCATTCATGAACTTCAACGAAGCACGATTACCATACTTCCAATTGCGATCCATAATTTGTGTTATGCCCTATTTGACATGTAAGATATTAAATAAAAATCTAATCAACACTCAGTTTACTTATAGTAATATATATATATTTGCACCTAAAGGATCCTCAAGTAGCTTACCAAAAATAAGGTTAAGTAAACTTCACAATGACCCACAAACACTCGCTCTATAGTTTAAGTTACTAAATTCTTCTATGCTTTGTAAATCACTACAAACTCTACAAAAAATTTGGCAGAATTTCCTTTGAAAACCCGACAATTCCCATTTTTGAAAATCAATATCCAAACTTGTGTATATGCATTTTAATATAACCACAACCAACACACAATGCCATTTTACATCTAGCTATGTAACCTAAGGAACTTTTAGTAATAAGTTTAGTAATTTATCTCCTACTAAAGTTTATTAAAAATAACACATCAAAGGGAGTATACAATGCTATACCTAGATAGAGTATGTGGCTAAGGCTTCAGAAAATGATAATATCACCAAAGATAGCTGCCACAGAAGTGAAATTCATATTATAGTATAATAAAAGTGTTAAGTGATGAAGGATAATATGTATCTCATTTTATACTTTTGAATGAAACCTAAAGCCACTAAGTTAACTATATAAATTTCTATCTAATACTTATTAAACTTTAACCTATTTTTGCTAAACTTATATTTATTGAACTTTAACTTTAATACTGATCTTATGTCTTAATCTAATATGGCTAAGTCTTTTCTTTTTCTTTACTGTATTTCTTTTTATTTACATACCTTTTTGTAAGTTAAGTTATTACTTTAAAAAAACTATCTTAATCTTGTTATTCCTTATATTCTATATATACATTATTCAATTCCCTCCAAATCTCTTCCATTAAATTTTGACAAACCATATCCATAGCTTGTAAGCAATGAACTATCCTTAGCTTAGCACCTAGCTACCCATAACAAACTAGTTAATCTAAATTCTTATCCATCATTTTCCCTCTAATCTATTTAGTTTAAAGAGGTTAGCTCTATGACACCTTCTCCATATATTTCAAACTTCATTTTTCTCTCATTGTTTGATAGGATCTATCACAACTAATGTTAGCATTGGAAATTAGAATACTTGAAATCTTTTGTGCCTTTTGCTAAATTAACAAAATATCATCTCACTCCTCCAACATCATCATTTCCATATATATCACATCAATAACCCATGTACGACTCTATCTCGAAAGAACAAGTTCTATGTCATTACTACACAAGCACAAGTTCTGAATTGCCACTCCTAAATGAAAGCAATGGCACTTAAATACTTAATTACATAATAATTAACCATATCCTAAACCCTAAACATTATATATGCTCAAACTAATCAATACAACAAAAATGGAATCCTAAACCCTAAATATCAAGCCAAATTAATTAAAAGTACAAACACAATAATAATAGGATATTAAGCTAAGTGTTAACTAACCATAGGCCTAAACCCTAATCATCTATTCTCGAATGAACTAACATATCCATCTTAGACCCTAAACATCTTTCCCCATTAAGTAATTAAAATTAAACTAACCCTAATTCAAATACCCATGTTCGAAAAGTGGACTAACCTCAGCGTTAATGGTGATAGGGGCAGGATGACGATGGCGAATGAGGGAGCGGAAGTGGCTATGCTTCTAGAATGAGGGGAGGATGTGGTGGTTCTTCTAAAGAGGGTAAAGACGTTGCTGGCTTAAATGAGTTATGGGATTGGTGGCATTGGTTTTAGTGATGACGGTGGAGTGGGGTTTTGCTGGTGAATTGTTGGCGGCAAAGGTTTTTGTGGTGGGTTATATGAAGATGCTAGTATACGAGCTATGAATGAATAACTCGAGCACATCTACTGAACTTTTTTTTAACTTCTAGATATAATAAAATGCGGCAGAGTCTAGGAAGAACCGCCGCTTATTAATACATAGTGTATTAATAAGCGGCGGTTCTTCCTTGAACCCGCCGCATTTTGTTATGTCTAGAATTAAATTGAGGCAGTTCCTCTGTTAACCCGCCGCATATTAATATTAATTTGGGGCTATTTTGATAATATGCCGCTAATAAATTACCGCAAATAAAATAATTTCTACTAATGTCACCAACATTTTCGAATCATTCTTCTATATTGAACAACACGAATCCTTTTGATACATAACCAAATAACCTCCCCCAAAATATTCTCTAAACATGATACTAAATTTTTATTCAATCCTAGATCATGCTCCTGAAGGAAAGGTATTTGTAACTTGTACGTACCTTGAATAGAACAATCGGATTGCCACTTTCATAACTAGGAATCATCTTCTATGAATCATTTTCCAAAACCAACACAACCTTAATCAATGACCTAACAAACAAATTTACAGCAACTATACCAATTATCAAAAGGCTTCAAAATCATGCAATACTTTAAAACTTTTTTTAACACCTAAATCCATGAAATGCAATGTAAACCAGTTTTATAAATTTAGGAAATTTTCCAAAGCTTGGAAAATGTTAATTATAATGTTCTAAACATGAATTATATTAATTTGGATCATATAATACACATAAAATCACAAAAATCCATCAAATACTCAACGTAAAACCCAAATTTAATAACTCAAAAAATATGAAAATTTATTTTGAACATAACATCATTAAATATTTCATAATTGAATACAAAATAATCATAGGTTCATGAAATAATCACTATTATATGATTATAAACCCTAGAACATGAAAACTACATCATTTTAATTATAATTTAAGGGATAAAATTCTAAAAATCTGTAGATCATATTAAAATTCATGAAACTCATGATTATATACACTTCTAACATATAATTAACATTGAAAATAATCAAAACAACCATTGAAACAATTTTCCCAAATCATAAATTATAGGGCCTAGAATTAAGGAAGAAATAAAGGGAAAAGAAGGAATGGATGTGGGAGACACCGGCCAGTGACGGCGCGATGGTGGTGGTAGGGGTGCTGGCAGAGGTGGTAGCAAGGGGAAAGCAAGGGAGGAGGGTGGCAGCAGGGAGGAGTACTTATTGGGTTTATGACTTAGATAAAAATATATTAGATAGTAAATAATAAGATTACTAGGTTGGATATACATATTGGGCTTTTGGGTTTATAATTTAAATAAGAAATAATTCTTTATCAAACAAAAATCTTATAATTATTTTAAATAAACAATTAACCATAAATTTCATAAAAATAAATATTTTTTAGTTTATACAAAAATTATATATATAGAAAATATTTTCAAATGCTTTAAATGAAAATGTAATCAAAATTTCATAAATTTATGGGGGATTACATTATGTGCTTTCCATGCATTCCTATCAATATTGCAACCTACTAATCCCTTGGAAGTGTTGAAGGATGATAACTATATTGTAGTCATGTAATAAGAAATCAATGAGTTTGATAGGAATAAGGTATAACATCTTAAGCACAAACATTTACATCAAAAGGTGATTGGTCTTACAGGGGTGTTTAGGAATAAGGCTGGATGAGTATGGAACTATCACCAGGAATAAGACAAGGTTGGTTTTGAAGGGCTACAACCAAAAAAAAGGTATAGACTTTAAAGAAACTTTTTCTCCTATAGCTACACTAGACGTTATTAGAATATTAAGTGCTTTTACTGCTTTTATAGATTTCAAGCTTTATATATCAAATAGATGTTGTAACCCCCCTTAATTTACGAAATTTGGATTATAGTAAGATACGTACTTATACATTTTAAAACCTATATGCTTTACATATATACTTACTACATAGATTATAAATTTTTTTTTAAGTTGTAGTTATTTACTTCAACCATACAACTTATTTTATAAAGAAAAAAAATTTATTAGATCTTAAACCCAAAACTCTATCCTTCTCAAATTCTATCCTACCCAAACTCTATCATACCCAATAACCATACTACCCAAATAAATAACCTAAACCTAACATCACCCTCTTCACATTTTACAAAACACATCAATACAAACAAAAAAAACAAACCGTGAAGCTAGTCCCTCTGCCGTGAATTCTTGCTGCCGCCAAATGCTCTGCCATGCTACCTGCTTGCCGCCTCTACCGCCTCCCTGACGTGACCTCTGCCAACTGGTGAGCAGATCACTAGCCCTCCCTCTTCCTCCTCCTCTCCTCTTTGTTTTCCCTTGATTTCATGCACTATGTGTTATAAAATTATGAAATTTTGTTGTCTTTGATTGTTCGGGTTGTAAATTGTTGCTGTAAAATTATGATGTTGATTTCGTCATATGTCATACTTTTCCGTTATAGTTGATGTAAAAGTTTCATATATGTAAATAAGTTATATATGTAAAGTATTATATATGTAAATGTTACATATGTAAAATATTATATGTGTACATGATGTTATATGTATGTAAATGATTATATATGTAAATGTTACATATATAAGTATATACATATGAGACTGAAAAACCCTAACCCTAACCCAAATTCAATAGTCTCTTTGCCTCCACTCATAAAATTAAACCCTAAAAGTAATCAAGAACGGTTCTTCATTCCGTACTAGCATACGACGGAAATCCAATCGTTGCTTGTGGATCATTACTAGAGGAACGACATTTGACATTCTAAATCTCCATCAAGGGTATGTTATTCTATATTGGTAATTCTTATTACTATATGCATGAGATCCTATTTTAGATGCTAAGAACTTGTTTTTTGTAATTCCGCTAATCGCATCGAAATTCCTACAGTGGTATCAGTTAGCCTCTTGCATATTTTAATATGATTATATATGTAATTTTTGTTATTTTGATTCAATAAGGGGAGGTTTAATAAGTGGATTTAAATTTTATAATTAAAACTTGATTTTAATTAATTGAGATTAATAAATTTGATGTATATTGATGCTGGAAATAATCAAGGAAATTCGCACGAAATACTTGAAATTGTTTCAGTCAATTTCATGTTCTTCACTTTTGCCCCGAATTCAAAATAATTAAAGCTTGTAATTATGAACTTCTTTCTTTGATTTTAGTTTAAATTTCATTTTATAATGGTTTGAATTGCATGTTGGTACAATAAGACTCTTCTTGCTCGGAATTCAACCATAATTTTCTTAAAATCAATCATGACACTATGAACCCTAGTTCTTTCCACAGTTTGATTGATTCGTATGAAACTTGTGATTTTTCATAATTAATCCATCAAAATTTGTAATTATATAATAGTGAAATGTTTTTCCTTTATCTCAATCCCAAAATTCTAACAATTGTTGCTCGATTTAGCTCCAAAATGTCTGATATTGTGTGCAAGGGGAGGTGGGTTAATGGTTGTCGTGCTTGAGCCATGGTGGATGGCTGGCGACGAAATTTGAGGGATTTTGTTCACGGTTGACCAGCGAACATGGGGGTGGTCTTGTTTTCTGGTGGGTCGCCGGTAACTATTGCCGGCGAGAAGCTTTTCCAGGGTGAGCCCACTTGTGACAACAGAGAGTTATTGCTCAAAGTTGTGGTGCGGGTCACGTTGGCCAGGATGGGTAATGAGTATTTTTCCTTAATCCTTCCCTATTGCAATTTTAATTGTCTAATTTGCTTGAAATTATTTTTTTAAAAGATAATTGAATTAGAATAATTAGGTTAATCAACGATTGTTATTGATGGGAAATTATTTAATTTTAATAATTTGATTAATAAAATTAAATAATCTATGTCTTAATTTTATTAATTTGATTAGTAAAATTAAAATTTTTTCAATGCCATTTTTTTTTATTATTTAAATTCATTAATATGATTAATAGATTTAAATTGTGAATGCTTGAATTTGTTTATTCATTTCTTTTATGGCATGGTTTATTGTTTAATTTTATTAATGTGATTAATAGGATTAAATAATGTTTGCTTTTAATTGTTAATATCATGTCCTAAATTTATAATATGTTGATATTATTTATTTTATCATTTTATAATATATTATATTATGATTGCATGAGGTGACTAGTATGAGCCAAATTAGGATAGAAAATACGATCTACGCATTGTTAAAGTTTTTTTGTATCCTAAATACGATCTGCATATTGTTTGTATTTTTGTAATTTATTTTAATTTTTTATTTTAAATATTAAAAAGTATTTGTAATCACTATGGATGGAGATCTAAGGAGTGAAGGTCCAAGATGATCAAAGATGGTGATCCATGATGTTTCAAGGATAGAGCCCATGAAGTCTTTACGGGTTAGGGGCGATATTAGGATCACATTTATTTTTAGTATTTTATAATGCTCTTAATATGCTTTCTAAGTTTATGTTATTTTATTTATGTTATGAGTTTGCTTTTAAATAAATCAACATCACTTAGGTCCCTAATTAATATTGAGTTATTATGTTTTTCCAAATAAACATGTATTGAAGCCTTCGATCATTAGTTATAGGTTCTGCCTAAGCAGGGTATTGCTAATTGTCTTGGGATAAATAGAGTAAATTTAGGAATTTGACAAATCTTGTTTGGTTATACTCAACAAAATCATCAAAAGGGTTTTAGGTTTTGAAGCAAAGGGATAGGAATAAGATAAGGAATTATCACCTATCAACTAAGAATTATAAGTGTTGTAATTAGTAAAGAGTTCACTTACCTTAATTAAATAACTTTAAGAGTAGGGCCCATTTCACTTAAAATTATTTTAAATAGAATCTTAGAATCACTTAATTCAAAAAAGGACATTTTAAATGAATTGAGTGTGCGTAGCTTTCCTTATTTAAATCGTTTTAAATATTTAAAATCTCATTTTAATAAACATAATGAATTTTGTATATTTTTATATTATAGATATCATGTCTAGTAACAACAATTCATTGCTTTTCAATTTTCATAAGTTGAATGGGATACTCATAACCACTGCGCAAAACATCCATTGTGAGCTAAAGAAAGATTTTCTTATGGTTCAAAAGGGAAAAGGTTTTAAAAAGGTTGGGGGTTGACAAAGAGAAGTTTAAAAATGTTAAACAAAGAGTTGTTTCCAAACTTCTGAAAAAGCCAAATGCTACAGCAAAGCCAAGGGTGAGAGTTGAAAGAAAATGGTTCCAGTGTGACATGATTGGTCATTGGAAGAGGAATTGCCCCAAATACTTGAAGGACAAAAAGTAAGGTGCTTTAATTCAAGTATCTATGTTATATAAGTTAGTTTAGCAACTTCTACTTCTTCTTGGGTATTTGATATCGGTTGTGTTTCTCACATTTGTTCAAATGTGGAGGGACTCAAAAGGAATAGAAAGCTGGATAAGGGAGAGGTAGAAATACGCGTAGCTTATGGAGTAAAGGTTGATGTCATAAAATTTGGAACTTATAATATACCTCTACTTTCTAGATTATTATTGGAACTTAATAATTGTTATTAAGTACTTAATATTGATAAAAATATTGTCTTAATTCATGTTTTGGATCATAAAGGATATTCGTTCACGATAAAGAAAGGTTGTTTCTCTATCTATAAGAATGACATGTTTTATGCCAGTGCTAATAATATTAATGGGTTGTATCTACTCAACCAAGATAAACCCATCCTTAACATAGAAATCAAGAAAAATAAAACAAATGATACAAACCCCACCTACCTTTGGCATTGTCGTTTGGGCCATATCAACACAAATCGTATTCAGAAGTTACTTAAAGATGGACTTCTAGCATGTTTTGGTTTTAAATCATTTGATGTATGTGAGGTGTGTTTGATGGGAAAAATGACAAGACCCCTTTTTACAGGAAATGGTGAAAGAGGTAACAAACTATTGGGCCTAATACATACGTATGTAGACCAATGATTATAAAAGCTAGAGGAGGTTATAGTTACTTCATAACCTTTATTGATGATTTAAGTAGATATGGATATATTTACCTAATGAAACATAAGTCAGAATCCTTTGAGAAGTTCAAAGAATTCCAAAGTGAAGTAGAGAACCAACTTGGAAAGACAATAAAAGCATTACTATCAGATCGTGGTGGTGAATATTTTAGCCAAGAGTTTAATGATCATTTGAAGAGTTATAGGATTCTTTCACAACGAAATCACCTAGGACACCTCAAATGAATGATGTGTCTGAAAGGAGAAATCAAACTCTATTATATATGGTTCAATCTATGATGAGTCTTGCTAACCTTCTACTATCTTTTTGGGGACATGCTCTCAAAACTGATTCTTTTACACTAAACAGGACTCCATCTAAGGCAATAGATAAGACATCATATGAGTTATGGAGAGGAAAACTTCCTAGCTTTTCTTATTTACGCATTTAGGGATGTGAGGCTTATGTAAAACGTTTACAACCTGACAAGCTCGCTCCCAAAGCTGACAAATGTTTCTTCATAGGTTATCCTAAAGAAGCAAGGGGCAATTACTTCTACAACCTTCATGAGAAAAAGTGTTTTTTACTAAGGATGGTACCTTTATAGAAATGGATTTTATTTCCAAAAAGGTAAGTGCGAGTAATGTATTTCTCAAAAGAGTTCAAGAAGCGTAACAAACGAATATGGTTCAAACTATATTAGAAGTAGAAGTAGTTGTGTCATTGCTTGTGATAGAGGCAATGCATCCAATGTATGACCCCTCTTGTGCTTAAGGAAGATCATTCAATGCTCAAACCTCCTACTGCTCCACTCAAATCTAATTCAAGAGAAAATTATCAAGTCATTGAGAATGAAATTTCTCCTATTGTTGCTTCTTATAGATCTAGTAGACCTAGAAACCTACCAAAGAGGCTTGTGGACTTCTTGTTAATTAAAAGTTCTGATATAATGATTTTTAGAACTTGAGGAACCTACTAGCTACAATGATGCCTTGGCAAGTCAAGACTCCATAAAATGGCTTGGAGCCATGAAGTCTAAAATGGAATCCATGTATGTAAATCAAGTATGGGACTTGGTTGATTTGCTTAGTGGGGTTACACCTTTTGGTTGTAAATGGATTTTCAAATTGAAAACAAATAAGGATGGAAATATTGATGGTTTCAAAGCTAGACTGGTTGCAAAAGGGTTTAGACAGATTTATGGTATTGACTGTGATGAAACGTTTTGACAAGTTGTAATGCTTAAATCCATTTGGATGATCCTAGTGATTGTTGCCTTCTTTTATTATGAAATTTGGCAAATGAATGTCAAAAATGCTTTCTTAAATGGGTTCTTGAAAGAGGATGTACATATGACATAACCAGAGGATTTTGTGAATCCTAAGAATCCGAGGAAGGTATGTAAGCTTCAAAAGTTCATTTATGGAATGAAGCAAGCATCATGGAGTTGGAATCTTTGATTTGAAGAAGGCTATTAAACAGTTTGGTTTTCTCAAAAATGAAGAAGAAGCTTGTGTCTACAACAAGTTTAGTGGGAGTAGCATTTTCTTCTTGCTTTTTTATGTAGATGATATATTACTCATAGGAAAAGATATTCCCATGCTTGACTTTATCAAAGAATGGCTAAAGAATTGTTTCTCTATGAAAGACCTTGGAGAAGTTGAGTACATATTGGGGATCAATATCTATAGAGATAGGTCTAAACGATTCATTAGACTTAGTCAAAGAACTTATATTGATAAGGTTCTCACTAGGTTCAATATGGAAAACTCTAAAAAGGATTTCCTCCCCAGGCCATGCAACATGGTTTATAGCTAAGCAAGACTCAATGTCCTTTAAACATTAAAGTGATTAGGCGAATTAGTAATATACCTTATGCCTCGGCAAAAGGGTTCATTATATATGTCATGATCTGTACTCGACCAGATGTCTCATATGCTTTGAGAATGCATCTAATAATATCCTTAGTACTTGAGAAAAACTAAGGATCATTTCTTAGTGTATGAAGGAGAAAGTGAATTGGTTGTTGAAGGTTACACTGATGCAAGCTTCCAAATAGAGAAAGATGATTTTCGATCATAATCTGATATCATATTTCATCTAAATGGAGGGGCGGTGAGCTGGAAGAGTTCAAAGCATAGCACCATAGTTGATTCTATAACAGAGGCTGAGTACATTGCTGCAGCAAAGGAAGCTGTTTGGATGAAGAAATTCATTTTTGAACTAGGAGTAGTACCTAGTGTTGAAAATGGCATTATTTTGCATTGTGATAATAATGGTGTCATTGATCATACCAAGGAGCTAAGATCACACCGGAAATCCAAACATGTACTTAGTAGGCTTCACATCATTTGTGAGATTGTGGAAAGAAAGGATGTGATTGTTTGCAAGATTCACACGAATGATAACATTGCTGATTCATTAACTAAACCATTGCCCCAACCCAAGTATGAAAGTCATACTAGGGCTTCAGGGCTTAAGCATATTAGGGAGCGGCTTTAGCTGTGTACTATTTTATTCTAAAATTAGACACAAACATAAAACACTTAAATATGTTTATTTATGTTTATCAATAAAGTGATTGTTCTTATTTAAATGTGGTTTGGATTTAAATAAAAAGTCTAAAGTATTATATAACACTCGATAGGTTTGTCAAATGCGTGATTTAATGAATGAAACCCTATTAAGTGAACCGAGGTTATAAAATATTTTTAGTCCCTAGTCCGAATCATTAAAATGGACATAAATGATTCATTTAAGGGATAGTGTTTAAGTTAATTGATAGTGCAGTTTCAAGGGCTATGGGGACATGGAGATGTCTAGTCATTTACATGGATATGTATATGGATACATATTGGATAGACCTTCTTGATATTATTCAAAATATTTTGAGAATTTCATTTATTATATTCAGTGGATTCCTTTGACATGAGTACGACACTATGCTCATTTAGTGATTAGTATGTCTTTGACATTCTCAAATGTCGTGCCGTAAACGAAAGTTATAAAGGGAATCTTCGGGAATGCTAAAAGTTAAGTAGGAGTTTTGGTTATACAAGATTGAATAAGTCCTCCTAATTGTTAGAATTGATGTCTTGGTCCCCTTGAAGAGTAAGAACTGGAAAATGCATGGCCATGCTCAAATGGATTATGAGTTAATCATTCGTTTCGACAGTTCAATCTCGGATTTCAAGAAATGATTTGAAAATTAGTATAGATGACATGAGATGTAATCAAATTATCGAATTCATCATTAAGAGACTTTAGGAGTTTATAGTTACACACTTGTTATCCGACAAGTGGGAGATTGAGGAAATGTCCTCAACAAGTGTAATACACTAAATATAATTAGGACTTGAAGAATCAATAGGGAGATGGGATATGATTAATTATACTCTAGAGGGGGGTGAATAGAGTATAACCGATTTTCGCGTTCAGGGACTCAAGGTCTTGAACTGACTTTCAAAGCCGGAATATAAGCGTTAAGGCTTATCTTTGAAACTGGACGTCAAAGCCTTGAAATTGGTTTCAAAGGCTTTTGCTCAGGCTTTGACTGTTAGCTGCTTTGATTGATGAGCGAAGCAACCATAAAACGTAAGCAATGAAGACAGAAATAAGATGAGACAAACACGGAGATTTGATACGAAGTTCGGCAACTAATTTGCCTACGTCTCCACCTAGGGTTGTCCAACCCTTAGGATTTAACTCGCTCTTTTATTACTTCCCTTAGAGACCTAAAGCACCCTAGAAGATCTTAATCCCCATCTTCTACTCCATAGCACCCCAGCTACACTTTAGCATCTCAGATCCTAGTAATAAAAAGCTCTCTCTTTTTCTATACGTTTGAGTATTATGAGTATACTCTTAGTATAACACTCTCTCAAAATATTATTTTAAACACTCAAGAGATTATACTTTGATTTTCTCTCAATCTAAATACAAGATAAAGTTTATGGAACTAGAGAGAAAATAATGAAGCTTTGTTGATGTGCTTGTGACTGAAATTCACGATTAAAGCTTCTGCTCTTTACTTTTTGTTTCGTTGTGTCTCACGTTGTCTCTCTACATTTCTTCAGCTTCAAAGCTTGGAATATATACTGAACTTGATTTTAGGCCATTGAAAGGAGGCTCAAAATAGGCTGCTGAAAATATGATTTGCCTTCAATACTTTCAGCAATATTTCCTCCAATATGGCTGTAGAGAATAATTCATTTTGGCTGTAGAAGATTGATATCATTGAATATATTACAGCAAGAATATTTCCACTTTATTTGCTGCACTTTGAAGCTTCAAAACAGATTTCGATTTCCATAACCGCAATGCTTGAATTTTGGTAATAACCAAAATTATCTTGAACAATCTTCAACAAATATGAGCATCACTTATTTGCTGAAAATAAGAGATATCTTTGACAGTAAAACCATGTATAAAATAAGTTAGGTTAGAGCATAAAATAAGTGAAATAGGGAAAGGATAAAACATAAGATTTAGGCAATTAGAAGATTCTTATCCTTTGACAAAGTGTTTAAACTTTGCTGACTGTTTTGAGACGTGGCTCAAGCTTTTGAAGACGTGGCTCAAGAGTTATTATCGTCCTTTGACAGAATGCATAAAGCTTTTGCATTATAGCTTCCATTTCTTCCAACACATTGTCAACTCTATGCATTTTAGATTCCATCATATTTCAACTCTATTTGACTTTGCATTTTGACTTCCATCATTAAACATAAAAACATTAGTAATCAAGGTGGAGTCTTCAGGACTAATTATGGAGATAATAATATTTGATTATTTTAGGTGATTATAGTGTTTCGCTAGAAATCAACTATAATTTGTATATTAATTAGATTAATATACTACTAACTTTAACCGAGTCCTATGAGATCACATATAAACAATTAATTGGACAAATCTAATATAATTATATGAGAGTTACTAACTGAATTAATTAGGTTAATTAAGTCAACTTTAAGTTACTTAATTAACACAATATCATATATGTAAAAGTTATATATATGTAAATAAATTATGTATGTAAAGTATTATATATGTAAATATTACATATGTAAAGTATTATATATGTACATGTTATATATGTAAATAATCATATATGTAATATATGTACGTAAATAATTATATATGTAAATGTTACATATATAAGTATATACATATGGGATTGAAAAACCCTAATCGTAATTCAATATTCTCTTTGTCTCCACTCACATAATTAAACTCTAAAAATAATCAAGAACGGTTCTTGATTCTGTATTATACATGAGAAATCCGATCATTGTTTGTGGATCAATACTAGAGGGACGACATTTGATGTTCTAAAATCTCCAAAAACGTGCCCTTTTTCTTTGAGGAATTCACGCATCAAGGATATGTTATTGATAATTCGTATTATTATATACATGAGATCCTGTTTTAGATGCTAAGAAATCATTTCTTGCAATTCTGCTAATCGCATCTAAATTCCTACAGGTTGATCATACACAACTAATGGTCAAGAAACCCATATGCTCATAGAACCTGCAATGAAAAAAACCCAATGAACCTTGTTGTAAGCTTTTCTAATATCATTTTTTAGTGCAGCTAATAAAGGTCCCTTGCTATCCACTCATAATTCAATTAGCTAACGCTTTTGTGACAGGATCTCATACTATATCCATCTTTTTTACAGCTTGGATGGGTTACAAAGTTCAAGCTTAGTTTAGCTTGGCTTTGCGTCTTCAGCTTTACATTCACCGGAAGTCTTGCCTTGCCTACGAGCGTTGCAATGGTGTGTGGAAAATGACCTCTCTCGGATTCGAATTCATACAAACTCTACTGTATTGGTTAGAATTTTACAAGAGAGCTCTTTTCGAAAGTTAAAAACTATCAACATGAGTAAACGACTAAGAATGATAGGCAGCTCCATTAAATCATGTTTTGTTCTGAAAGTGGACATAAATGCCCACTGTTGTGCTGGTAATGTAATGTATACTACTTAATTAGCACTTGTCACGTTTTTTGTTTTGGTTTGTTTAGGTTATGTTGGAAGTTCTTGGTATAACAAAGAAAAAAAAAAGAGTGTTAAGAGTCCCACATTGGTTGGCGGAAGATTTTATTATTTGTTTATATATTGCAGTGTCTTAGCACTACTAAATTTAGTGACTTGGTGGTGGATGTTCTGGTGTGCGCCGAGTCGCGTCGGGTCGGGCTCGGGCCTTGGGACTTGGGGAATACGATGCGCGGTGTGGTTCTCTTTTTCGGATTTGACTGTTGGGATTCCAGCTTTTAATTCCTTGATTATAGTTTTGACTGTTGTAATTTGTCTAGCCGTAACTTCCCTTGTTTGATGATGCACATTTATTTGGACGATTTTCTGGCTAAGCAGATTCCTTATAATCTGCTAGCCATTTTCCCTTTGTTACCTATTTATACTCGGTTTCTCGTTAGTCAAAATATACAACACATTTTTCTCATTCTCTTCTCTCAAAACCCTAAACATTGTTCTCTATTTTCTAGGCAAATATTTTGAGTTCCAGTCGGGTTTAATTTGTGAGTGCGCATAAATTCCGGCGCCATGCTCATCCTAGAGGGTGACTGCTTCTTGTCTAATGCACCGAGAAGTAGCACGAAATTGTCTTTTAGGTTCGTGGTTCACCACGACATGACTACTGTCAGTTTCTTAATCGCACATCAACTAGTAAACAATTTCTTTTCTATTGCTTATACTATAATAGGTCTACTGCCTTGGGACTTGGGGAATGCGATGCGCGGGCGTGGGTTTCTTTTCCAAATTTGATTGTTGGGATTCCAACATTTTACTTCCTTGATTATAGTTTTGACTGTTGTAATTTGTCTGGCTTTAACTTCCCTTATTTATACTCGCTTTCTCTTCAGTCAAACTATACAACACATTTTTCTGATTCTCTTGTCTCAAAAACCTAAACATTGTTCTCTATTTTCTTGGCAAATATTCTGAGTTCTAGTCGGGTTTGTGAGTGCACATAAACTCCAGCGCCGTGTTTATCCTGGAAGGCGACCGCTTCTTGTCTACTGCACCGGAAGGTAGCGCGGAATCGGCTTTTAGGTCAGTGGTTCACCACGACTCGGCTACTGTCAGGTTTTGAATCGCTCATCAACATGTAAATAATTTCTTTTCTATTGCTTATACTATAACAGGTTATGTGAAAAAATAAATGAGAGCTGTAAAACATATTGCCAAACGTTCCAAGCACAACTCGTAACGAATGTTTTCATATATGATAAAAATCAACGCAAAAGCAACCCCTAAATTCTCACAACTCGGTGTTGTTACATCTTCATAGGTTGCATTATTTCCATATTTTTATTCCCTCTTAATTCGACATTTATTCCTAATTTTCTTCGTCATAGTAAGAATGCTTGGCAGCAGTAGGCGATACAAAGACAACTTTTTTCTTACTTTATTGTGATATTTAGCAATATATACTTTAAAATATAAATTGTTTAAAGAGAAATACAAGAACTTGTTAAGTTAGACAAGCATAAAGATACCCGTACGGCCATGTTTTATTTAGTAACTACACATTGTTTTTTTTAGCAAGGGAATATAGACAGGAATAACTAAAATAACTAAAATAGCCCTTAGTCGAAGTGGCTAGGGAGTGGGCCTTAGAAACAACTTACGTATAGTTATTGTTTTACGTTTTATAGGAGGCATAAAATATTTGTAAACAGCCTACAAAATCATAGAAAATAGCAATGAATATTAGATCTATTTTAAATCATAAAAATTGAAAATAATGCATAGTAACTTAGCTTTTAGAAAGAGGAGACACAATAGAATTACGTTTGGTAGGGAAGCAAACAAACAAGAAGCCACAAACAACACCAACACCAATGGGAAACATAACAAGTCTCGCCTTGGTTTCTTCGGATGGCAATGGAAACAAGCATTTGACAACATTTTGATCCAACAAAGCTATGGCCATGAAAACCAATATCGCCATCAACGCATGAAGGAAGTCAATAAACCCGACTCGATACTTGGCTGCTTGCTCGGGGCTAAGTTTCATAGAGCCGTCAACAATCCATATGCCTCGCAACGTAGCGATTCCATACCGAACTTTGCCTCGTTCGTCTCTCACACTGTCTGTGAAACACATGAGAATACATGATAAGCCAACGAACGTGATGAGGCCTAACGTTAGGAGTTGTGCTTGGAATGTTTGGCATTGGCCTTGGTTTGTCAGAATGGGAGAAAACATCTCAAATATGAGCACTGATCCTGATGGAAGGAGGCTAGATAAGTAGGATGTGCCCTTGAATGTTTTTCTCAAGGCTTTTTGTGCTCGAGTTTTGGGTTGTTTTTTAGATTTTTCTACTGCATTTTCTAGGAGTGGTTGCTGTTGTTGATGCTGAATGTCTTGATGAGGATCGGTTTCGATCTTGATATCCATGATGAAAAGTCACTCGAGCGAGCAAGAAGACGGTGAGGTGAATAAAGGGATTCAACAAGTGAAAAGGGGTTGGAGAATTAGTATATAATAATCACATAATTATATTAGCTAAAGTGATGGATGATCAAATTTTCTGTTTTATTTGTTCCATTAATGTAGGTTTTAGTGTTTGATTGTGAGTAGTGATATGTATATTGAATGCTCAAAATAGAAACTCCTTGTTGGATTGAAGGTTTTCATGTATTGTGTGCATGGGCTTGAATTGGAACATATTTGTTATAAGTTCGAGCTGTCAATCTATTTATGAGCTGCTTGACTGTAAAACTAACAATTACTGCTATTAAACTGTAATTGAATGTTATATAACACGTATGATCTCCAACATTTTCCGTAATAATAGAACTAAAGCTCTATAAAAAAAGATTGGGTAAATTAGACTAAATGGCATAAATTATAGGTTGGGTATAAGAAATAATACCAAATTTTTTTAAGGTAAAGAGAGATGCAATTGACAAAGCAATAAATGATGTAGAAGGGATTTGATCTAAAATTTTGAATAACACTCTTTAGGGCTTTAACCAACTAAGCTAATTGACAACTACGAAAATAATACCAAATAAAGTGAGGCACTCAACAATTCAACTATGAATTTTTTTACTTTCCGTAACATGTATGTTATTGGAGGTCGAAGATTCCATGAGAGCAACATAAACCTTTTTTTTTCGTCATGTACTAGAGCTATAGTGATTTTTCATATATTTTTGTTTAATTTTTCGTTATCACTCAAATCATGTGCTACATCTTTACTAGAACTGTCAAAATCTAACTTGACCAATTAATTAAACTAGTCGAAAATAACCCAGATCCAATCTAATTACAACTCAAACCCGACCTAAAGTCTACTCGAAATCAATTTGACCCAATATTCGAAAACCCAAACTCGATATGTATATGATCCATTATAGACCTGACCTGTTATAAACTCAACCTGAAAACAACCCGAAACTAATTGAACCCTTTAAATAATTGATATGACCTAACTTATAATACCTGTGACCTAAGTTCACCCAACATGACAACTTGAATATATGTGACTTAATCTTATTCGACCTATTTTTTATCCAATTTCAGATAACCTTGAAACTAAATATTTTTATTAATTTATTATTCAATAGGTATATTTGTATAATTAAATTTTAAAAGGTTTACAAACTATGTATCTACATTACGACTTACGAGTCTTACGACTATCCAATAAATGTCATCAATAAATTCGTGTTGTCATGTAACACAAAATGCATTGTCATCATAATAATTTTTGTTATCGTTGTAACTTAAATTAGTCTTGTAACACAACATTCCTTATCATCATAGTAATTATGTGAAAGATATGTTATAACTATATGTATATAACAAATGAATATGCATTTATAAGTCGAACAATATTTTCCAACTTTCTATCAGTCACTAATTTAAATTAGTCATGAAATACAAAATTCATTATCATCATATTAATTTTATATTATCCAAAGTCTAGTGATCAATAAGATCATATTTAATTCTCGCTTTATATTTATTAGAAACTTGATTCGAACCCATGCAATTTATTTAGCTAATCTATATTAATATAATTAAACTTCTCTTATATAAACTTGTCATTGCCCATTCAAACTGTATATATTACAAATTCTGAACTAATATATTTATATAAACATAACATCGTATGTTATAAATTTTATGTTAATTCACAATTATGCATTTATAAATATATGAATATTACTTAGTATTCACTATTGATTTGATTTGATTAAATCTATCATGCTTAGATGATTATCCAAATTTGAGTTTGTTTGATCTATATGTCTATATATGATGTTTGACACTTGTTCATATTTGATAGAATAATTCAATCATCAAATTGATTATGTATATATGATATGCACTAATGTACATAACAGATATAGCTAATACAATTATACATTGATACACTAAAGATACACATCATCTACTCGTTTAATACAATATTACATATTTAATAATCATTACCTCATAAATATCTTATTTTGCAATGACTTATCGACATCATTATAATCCAATTTATCAAATAACCATCAAATAAAATAGGTTATCGCATGAGCTAACTGAAATACCCGATATGACTCGAGATAAATACAACAAAATAGTCAAATATCATGTCATAAATCAATAATTATATGTCATTAATGACTCGATGCGAACTCGATAAAGCTCAACCCTAGTTTCAACCGAAATTGAGGTGACCCATTACCATAATTGACTTGACCCAATATCTACCTGAACTCGAAATAACCCAATATAATCTTTCTAGAATCGACCCGAATTGACTTGAACCGACCTTGACCTAAACCGAATACGACCTGTCCTGAACCCGAACTGAACCCAAGCAAGTAAATAACTGATTTTATCCGACACCCTAATAACTTGACCCGACTTGGTAGGTCAAATTGGCCCTATTCAACCCGAATGATAAGCACTAACCCTGATGCGTCTATTCAGAGTTAACTCGTGGATCCAAATTAACGCCCTGTTATTTACCTTTATTTCGTTTTACGTTACTAACTTCATTCCATTCTGTTCTTTATAATGGTATGATAATACCCATCAAAGGTTAAAAAACAAAAAAATTGAAATAATACACAAAATTGGAAAAACGATAGGGGAGAATCGTGATGAGTCAACCTAGAACTAACTCATGAATCCAAACTAACACCCCTGTTCTTTACCTTTATTTCCTTTTACATTACTAACTTCACTCCATTCTCTTCATTATAATGGTATAATACTACCTATCAAAGATTTGAAAAACAAAACAAAGGTAATAATACCCAAAAATGGAAAAACGGTTAGTGAGACTCTCAAAGTTGAAATGTAGTGGCGTTCAAGGCAATTCTAACATTAAATGTTTAAAACCACTAAATTGAATAAAAAATGTGAAAAGCAAAAAAAAATTATTAAAAAAATTACGATATATCTCTTAGAAAAGGGGAAAAAGTTAAAAATAAAATTACTATAGCTTTCACGAAATCTTGGGCCTCCAACGACATATACGTTGTGGAGCACCCAAAGCCGCAATTGATATTGTTCATTATACCCGCTTGAGTTGATAATGTTTAACGCATCCATGCCATAACTTGTGTCATCGAGGCCTTTAACCTTAGAAATGAAATTTTGATAACAAATGAAACATGTGGCCCTTCTGCAAATGATCTTAGAAAAGTGAGATAAATAAACAGAGTAGGTAGATTGTATAATTGGAATTTTAATATCATACAAGGGTTGTGATATATACAAATATTGCAACCCTTAAACTTGTAAATAAATATTTCAGTATATATTTTCTTATTCGGTATAATTTTAGGGTTATAAATAAGTAGTTAATACATTTTATTATGGGTAAATGCATGACAGTGAAGACACAACCACTCATTGATCGGTAATATTAATACTTGATCTTATTAAATATTTCAATTCTCATCTCCTTATTGAAAGAGCTAATGTTATAATTTTTTTGAAAAATTAAACACGGGCAATGTTGGAACATTAATAGATAAATGGACTCTATAACAGCCTTCAAGAGTTGGTCCAGTTTCGTGCATCATTTATAAAGTACATCTAGAAATAGACTGATTTAAAGCACAAACTAATTACTAAAGCATCATATTTCAAGAGTTGGTCTAGTTTCATGCTTTATTTTTAGAGTACATCTAGAAATATACTGATTTGTTAAATAGATGTGTCTCTTCAAATAAAATTAAATAGATAAATATCTTTTCAAATAAAGTTGAATAGACGTGTGTTTCTTCAAATAAAATAGGATATCATCCATCTAAGTTAGTTTATAAATAGACAATTTATTTCGTTTGATGATAAATGAAAATAAAGTGTGAAATACATTAAACTCGTCTTTCACGCTGAAATTTTTTGCAGAGTGTCCATATAAAAACATTTACAAAGTTTCTTATTGATTTATTTTTTCTCCATTGTATATCATTAATTATTTCGTAGTAACCGATGATCCTAAAATGGCAAAATTAAACTAATAGGAAAGTGTACTTCCGTGTCTTTGAGTGTTGTATACAACCCCTTTCCCTCTTAACTTTCTAACAATCTATTAGTTTAAAATTTTTGTTGGATATGGCTTCTTCACTAAAGGGCATGATTTTGAATTTTCAAAAGTTAGATAAGTTTGAAGGTGTGGGTTTTTGTAGATGGAAAAAGAAGATGTACTTCTTGTTGACAACTTTGAATGTGGTATGTTCTCACAATACCATGGTCAGCAACCCCACGTACAAGATGGAGAAGAAGAGAACTTGAAGACAACAAGGAAAAAGGACAAAGTGGGAGAATAATAACTATATTTGCCGTGGTCACATCCTCAATTCTCTTTCTGACACTTTGTTTGATATTTACCAAAATGTTGAGAGTGAAAAAGAACTTTGAAATTCTCTTGAGTCCAAGTATATTTCTGAAGATGCATCAAGTAAGAAATTTTTTTAGTAATTTTAATTCATTTAAAATGACTAATGATAGGCCTATAAAGGAACAATTCTATGAAATTCACCATATTTTGAATCTAATAAGATCACATGTCATGGTGGTGTATGAGTCCATTGCAGTTGCATATATTATTGATAAATTACCACCCTCTTGGACAAAAACAAAGGATACCTTGAAATATAGGAAGGAAGATATGACCATGGAATAATTGGGTACACACCTTCTCATTGAAGAGGGTATTCGGGTTTACGATGGGGCTAAGGATCCAATTGCTACTATTAATATGGTAGATGTTGGTGAGTTTAGTGTGACTAAGAAATTCAACAAAAATCCTAAAACTAAAGTTGCAAACTACAAGAGGAAGCCTTTGTCTTATTGGGTTTGCAGAGATCCTCATCTGAAGAAGAATTGCCTTATTTGAAAAATAAAAAAGTAAAGAAAGATCAACCAAGAGATGGTCAAAATCATTGTATGTTTGCACATGAAGATACAAATTGAAGAAATGAATTTTATCACTACGATTTTCTGAAATCAATGTTGTGCATGCAAGTTGATGATTCTTGGTGGATTAATTTGGGAGCCGCTAGACATGTGTGCAAAGATAGACACTTTTTCAAGTCTTTTAAAGAAGTAAAAGATGGGCCAATCTTGTACATGGGGATTGATTATACGGTTAAGAAAAAAGGAATAGGCCAAATAGAAGTACTATTAACCTCAGAGAAATCTCTAACTCTTAAAGATGTTGTATTTGTTCTCGAAGTTAGGAAGAATCTAATGTCAGGAGGTCTCTTGAATAAGTTTGGTTTTAGGATGGTATTTGAATTTGAAAGATTTTTTCCCAAAATTCTATGTTTTCTAATTCGGGTCTTAGTGACGCTTTCTGGGGTGAAGCTATGCTTACAACATGTAATATTTAAATCGAGTTTCAAATAAAAAGAAAACAACTACCCCATATGAACTTTGGTACAAAAGGAAGCCTAATCTCAATTACCTTTAAGTAGGGGATGTAGAGCAATTACCAAATTGACGAAACCTAAAAGTAAAACGTTGGGTGAAAGAGGAATTGATTGCATCTTTATAGGTTATAATGAGCATAGCAAAGCCTATAGGTTTTATGTCATTGAGCCTGATGATTTTGTCTCAATTCATACCGTGATAAAGTCAAGGGATGCTATTTTTTACGAAACTCATTTTTCAATGATTTTGAGACCAAAGGACATGATACATAGTACTAGTTTCACTGTCGTACATGGCATTCAAAATTATCATGAAACTACAACTCTACGAAAACGAATGACAAAAGAGAAACTTTTGGACCAAATTTTCAACCATATTAAGTTAAAGGGTCAAGAGAGTTCTTTGAAACTCGAATTTAAATTGTTACAAAATGGAAGAGGATCCTAAGACTTTTGATGAGGCTATGAAGTCTTATGATGCAGCCTTTTGGAAGGAGGTTATGAATGATGAAATGGATTCAATAATGGGTAATAATACTTGGATTTTATCGAATTTACCCCTTGTTGTAAACCACTTGGTTGTAAATGGATTTTCGTTATGAAAAGAAGAAGTGATTCAATCATCATAAAACATAAGGCCCGCTTAGTGGTCCAATGTTTTAGGCAAAAGTATGGTATCAATTACTTTGATACATATCCTCTAATAGCAAGAATAGTTACCATAAGATTACTAATTATATTATCCATGATACATGGTCTTTTAATTCACCAAATGGATGTCAAAACTACCCTCCTTAATGGTGAATTGGAGGAGAAACCATACATGAATCAACCTGGAGGTTTTAAAGTTAAAGGACAAGAAATAAGAGTTTACAAGTTGATTAGATCCTTTTATGGACTTAAGCAGGCACCTAAGCAATGGCATCAAAATTTTAATGAAGTTATCTTGGGTAATAGGTTCAAAATAAATTAGTCCATTAAGTGTGTATATAGTAAATTTCATGACAATGATAAAGGGGTTATAATTTGCTTATATGTTGATGATATGCTTATTTTTAAAACTAATTTGGGTCAAGTGGAGAATACCAAAGCCTTTCTCTTAAGTAGCTTCTCAGTGAAAGATTTGAGTGAAGTGTATGTAATTATTGGAATAAGAATAGTGAGAGGTAAAGGGACGATTTCTTTATCACAATCGCATTATGTTAAGAAAGTGGTCAAGAAGTTTAATGAGTCATACTGAACTCATTTAGCTACTCTGATGGATTCTAATGTTAAATTGGTTCCTATTAGTGGTACTCCTATTTAATTTCTCAATTGGAGTATGCGAGTTTGATTGGAAGTTTAATGTATACTATGACTAGCACTCAAGCGGATATAGCTTTTGCTATTGGTAAATTATACAGGTTCACTAGTAACCCTAGTATGTTGCATTGGCAAGATTTAAGGAGAGTGCTTAGGTATTTGAAGAAAACCATAGATTATGGTTTGACATATACCAGAGATCCATCTATTTTAGAAGGATAATGGGATGCTAGTTGAATTTCCAATAAGGAATATTATGCTTCCACAAGTGGATGGGTGTTTTTTCTTGGAGAAGGTGCTATTTCATGGACATCTAAGAAGCAAACATGTATAACAGACTCAACTATGGCATCAGAATTCATAGCATTGGCTTCTTATTGCCAAGAAGTGGAATGGCTAAGAAATGTGTTGAGTGAGGTTGACTTATGGGTAAAGCCTATCTCACCTCTTACTATACATTGTGATAGTGCATCAATAATTTCCAAAGCATATAGGAAAGACTATAATGGTAAATCAAGGCATATTGGAGTTTGACATAGCTATGTTCATGATATAATTAAGAATGGTTGTATAACCATTGATTTTAAACCTTGGCCAAGAGAATTAGTGTACAAAATGAATAAAGGGATGGGTTTAAAGCCTATTGAACAACCTCAAGTGAAAGAAAACTCAATTTGACGTCTATTACAAAATTACATCTCAAATTCAATGAGGATAGTACTTCTCTTGAAGGTTGGAAGTACTTGAATACATTCATCCCGAGGTTAGTGATTTTAACTATAATTATTTAATAGATTGAATTAATTTTCTTAATAAATCATTGATAAGTGCTCAATTGCAGGAGCATGTTCGAAAAGATTTTCCTATATGAGCTAGAAGTTTGGCCACTTCACCATGTACTAGGCTTTAATATTTTTGGGAATGTTCAAGAATGGATATGGACACCATGGCTACGAAGTTGTCAAGGGCTTTAGAATCTTTGTTTTGTACTTATGTGTATTATATCTTCAATAATTCGTAGTGATTGTATGATTCAACATTTTGTCTATCAACATAATCGGCGTTATTGTAAAATATATATATACTAATTGGAAATTCAATCTTTAAGATATTTGCATTATGTATGAGTATGGCTTGTTTGTGATTATTGGCAAGTTAAAAGCTTTTAAACATTTACAGTATAAATGGGAGGAGGATTGCTGGAATATTTATAGATAAATAGACTCTAAAACAACCTATTTCATGGGTTTGTCAAGTTTCGTTTATCATTTCTAGAGTACGTCTAGAAATATACAATTTTGATGCACAAACTAATTACTAGAATAGCCTATTTCAAGGGTTGGTCTAGTTTCATACTTTATTTCTAGAAAGCATCTATAAATACCTTGATTTGTTGAATAGATGTGTCTCTTCAAATAAAATTGAATAAATACATATTTCTTCTAATAAAGTTGAATAGATATGTGTCTTTTCTAATGAAATAGGACAAAAAATCATCCATCTACGTTAGTCTATGAAAATAAAGTGTGAAATACATCAAACTTGGATTTCTCTCTGAAATATTCTTTAGTAATTTCAATGAGTGTACATTCATCATAAACATATTTACAAAGTTTCTTCTTGATTTACTTTGAGGATCATCAAAGTAAAATATTTTTTCTCCATTGTGTCTCATTAGTTATTTCGTAATAACCCGGTAATCCTAGAGGGATGAAATTAAAATAATAGAAAAATGTATTTCCATGCCTTAGAGTGTTATATCCAACCCATTTCCCTCTTAATTTTCTAACTTGTAACTAGTTGCACATTGATATATATAACTTTTCAAGCTTGATCATTATGCTTGTAACCGCAGTTATTATAAGGCAGTCTTTGAAGTACGTGTTTAGACTTTTGAGCCTTCTCACAAATATAACCCTCGTGGGTACATGGAAATACCAATACAAAACAAAAATAGAAAATAAAAACATTCAAGGAAATTGTGGAGCATATGTTATATAGTTATATTTGGTATTTTTTGACCCATAATCGAGATTTAATATTTATGGGGAATATTTTATGTGGAGGTATTTATATATTAAAATAATTTTAAAGATAAATATTAATAAATAAATATATTTATAGAACAATATACATTCTTCTGCTTACAATTTTAATAACATAATTAATGTAGACTATTATTATCTGTTTAGAGTGAAAATTTGGGAGGGAAAATTCTCTAATTAGAGAGATAGCTATTTGGATGGCGTGAGGAACTGAGGAAGAGCGAGCTTTCTTGCTTGTTAATAAAATGTGTAGATAAAGAAATATATTTTATTGGTAGTTGTTAGATATAAACTTCATACTCCAATTTAGACGCACATACATATTTACTTGTGGTGTTCATGTCTCTTACTTCGTCCACACTCTATAGCATGACATAGGAACTAAAATCCTCTTCAATCACTCATACAAGAGGTTGTCCAATCCTCACTCAAACATACATATTTAAGTAATATTCTACGCACTATACCTAAATCTTTCGCTGTTTACACTAAATTTTCAGCATCATTACGTTTAGTTTTTAACCAATTCAATGAAATAACTTTGGCTTAGGATACTACATTATTTTTCTCCAAACTATATATATATATATATATTACAAACTTAAGATCCAAGCAAAACACTCCCCCCCCACCCCCCCCCCCCCCCCCCCCCCCCCCCCATTTTTTTTTACTGCCACCTTTTTTGGGTTAACTTGTTGTCATATTATATGCTTCTAAAAGCTCTTAAATCTATCACTTGTTGAAAACATTTCCATTCTTACATAGTATATTCAAAGGGGCAATGGAGAATTGAATACCTTCCTTCCTACAACACACTTTATCAGCAAAAGATGTAAAGGTCGCTAGCAATGCAAGCTTGTTTTGCTTTGGAAAACTTCCTCTTATTTTGTTTAAGTTAAATCACACGAGAAATTATGACTTGGTGCAATGAAATCGCCGACGTTCAAACGGCGGACAAAAACAATCCATCACTACCTTCATCAACGTCTTCGAGGTTGACGAGCGTGAACAATAATAATATAGCACGAGTTAAATCTTGCCCTTCATGTGGTCATCTGATCAAATGCCAACAGGTAGAATATTTTCTCTTTTAGGTTTAATAATTTCTTCATATTGTAACTAATAAGTTACTTATTAGAAGGGCTTAATTTGGAATGAAATGAATAATGATCTTTATGAGGCTTTTCTAATTCATATATGATCTATATTATATCAGAATATTGATATATCAGATATAGGTATTATTGTATCATATTTAGCTAATGTTATATCAGATATAGATATTTTTCTATTATATATAGAAAATACAAAATATAGAAAAATATAAAAAAAAACATATATCAAGTATAAACATTATAATCTCAGGTATATAAGTAAAAATTACAAAAATGCCCCTTGATATATTTATATCAAATATATAAATTAGAAATTTCTTTGATGTTTATATTTATTATTATTGCATGAACATGTGATTAGGCAAGGATGAATGATCTGCCGGGTCTGCCGGCGGGTGTAAGATTTGATCCAACAGACCAAGAACTGATAAAGCATTTGGAAGGGAAGGTAAGACCTAACGACAATGAAGCGTCTCGTGGTTTACATCCTCTTATTGATGAGTTCATACCAACACTTGAAGGGTTAAATGGGATTTGCTACACCCACCCTGAAAAATTACCAGGTAACTAACTGCCTCTTTTGATGTTGTTTGTAGTTAGTGGACGATGTGATTTCTTCTTGGTCTTCATATTGAGGAGTGCAAATTCGGTGCCAATATAACAATTACTAAAGCAATCTGAAAACTACTTCAATATATGCAAATATTATCCACAATTTTATTAGTAAACATACCAAATAATACTATTCATAATATATAATAAGTCTTAATTGAGGTCAATCCGACAAAAACAAAGTCAACGTAACTACATGAAGAATTAATTATAAACTCCATGTTCTTTTTGTTCGAGACAATTTGACTTTTACGATTTCCGATGCATAAAATAATTTCCATTTTCTTTGAAAAGTAACAATTCATTTTTTCAACCTGTAATGATTTTTTTTATAGATCTTATTCCTCATCTAGACTTCAGACTTAAATTTTTATAAGATATTAGAAACAATATATAGGGTTATACTTGTTCTCCTCACATATTTACTTAACTTAAATTATCTACAACAGTTAAATAAAATTATTGGAACATTTTTTTCAATAAGGATAAAACTAATACGAAGTATTTATTATTCACATTTATAATTTTTTTTCATCGGGATTATTGACTCCATACATAATACCTAACATTTAATTATTATTTTTTTTGGCAAGGTAACATTTAATTTTACGGATTGTTTTTACAGTCACAAAACCTTATTTTTTAAAGAACTGTATTCTTAAGGTGAATGGAACAAAGCTTTAATTTCCCCCAAAAAAGGCTTTACATAATAGAAACATGAGGGTTGTATAAAGTTTTCATCAAATCTACGAATAAATCTCATTTCAGTAATTCATGTTTCGGCATTTAACCTCAAATATGAAGGATTTAACTTTTATTAACGTTTATTGTACATTTATAAAGTTTCAAAATGAAGTATTACTTAAGCTCGATTTGTTCATGATTCTTCATTCAAAAAAGTTTGCAACATTATCTCAATGTAATTGAAACTTAAGCTTATTTTTACTTAGTGAAATTCAGTGAAATCTTGATTTTAGACTTCAAATTAATAATAATAAAATTGAGCTTTATTTCGTACTTTTTGGATGGAACCAAACAAGAAACAGGACATTCACCTGTACTTATATATAGTTGGGTCAATTGTAGATGTCAACTAGTTTAGTTAATTTAAATTTTGGAGGGTGGTATCCAAGTCCTAGGATCAAATTCCGTCTTTATTATTTGTTATCTTGCCGCTTACCGCTCCCTTTCCATAAAAACAATAGTTGGGCTAATTCTTTTCGGCCAATTTTCGTATGACATACACCTTGTTTTATTATCTTTTTAACTTATTCATGAAAAATAAAATCAGTTAAATCCGAATATCAAGGGTTTCAAGAAAAATTAGGTTTACTCAATTACAAATAATAAATGACTAAAATAAGTTCTAAGTGGCTTCGATAAGGTCAGGTTATAAACAAAAACATGAATCCCATGTTTGAATTCCGTAGGATGCATTAAAAACGTGAATTTTCTGATGCAAAATATTTATGTAGAATGGGCGAGAGTTTATTTCAATTTAGTAGAGGTGGTGAATGAGCCTTTATTTTATTTTGTTTGGTGGGCTATGGTAGATATTGATACTGATGAAGTGATAATTAAGAACATTTGTGATTTTATTAGAAATGTCTCACTTTGCATTCCATACATACTTATCCTGTCATGCATGACCACCCTTCAGTGTATGTTCTCTCTTAAAGGGAGTATGAAATGAACTATTAAAAATTTATGAAGATTTACCAAAATAAATAAATAAAAATACAAACAAACAAAAAAGCCATGTGAAGAAAAAGTCTCTGTACATATCTACGGATGAAACCTCACAAGTGTAGCCGGGTAGGTTCAACCTCCTTCTATGTTCACAAAGCAAAGTCTTCTTTCTCTTCACAAATGTAACCCGTAAAAATATAGAGGGGTTGGAGAACGCAAATTAGAAGGATGGTCGCTCCAAAAAAATGTGTATTACATATATGAAAAATGTACATCATATATATGGAAAATTACACATGTTAGTTATGTGAAATATACATTTTACATAACTGATATGTGTACTATGTACATTTTTCATATACGTGTAATTTACATTTTTTTAGAGCGCATGGTACACTCGGGTGCACTGTCCACCTGTTGATTGGATAACAGGGAGAATCATATCGTCTACTGAAAAACTGAGCAGAAACAACACAAAAGACAGGGAGAAATTATCACTGTACAAGAATCATATACCAAGCCATGTGTCAACATAGCACAACGGAAACAAGAAAAAACTTGAGTTGATGATGTACACCATCATGTGAGACGACAAATTCTTGCAGGAGTAAAGAAAGATGGACAAGTACGGCACTTCTTCCACCGGCCTTCCAAAGCTTACACAACCGGGACAAGAAAAAGAAGGAAGGTCCACACAGACGAGGATGGCAGTGAGACTCGGTGGCACAAAACAGGCAAGACCCGGCCAGTCCTTATCAAAGACAAAGTGAGAGGATACAAAAAAATCTTGGTGCTATACACAAACTACCGAAAACAAAAGAAACCTCAAAAGACTAATTGGGTGATGCATCAGTATCATTTGGGTGTTGATGAAGAAGAAAAGGATGGGGAGTTGGTAGTCTCCAAAGTCTTCTACCAAACACAGCCAAGACAATGTGGATCCATTTTGAAGCTTAATGGGCGGATAACAAACCCAAGTCCAGGAAATGAGATGGGTGAATATTCTAGCCATTCCTCCATTATTTCATTTGATCAGAGAAGCAATAGCAATACCAAAGGAAGTCCTTCGACAGCTATCTTCCCATTTTGCTGTCCTTGACAACATAATCTCATATCAATTCTTCAGTACTACAGGCACCGGTTCTTTTTCAATAGAGGAAGCGACCAAAGCTTAACAACACTAGCTACCAATTTTCCCAGTTCAGTTTATCAGAACATATGTTCATATTTAAGTGTATATAGGCGCTGCAATAAGGTCTATTATTACCAACACTTTTATTTGAGAAGAGCATTGAAGCAAATGTAATAAAGGTTAAAAACTACCTACAACATTTATGTTATAATTACCTAATTCTAACTTCTCACCAGTAAGTTAAGTGATCGAACGATGAAATGAAGCAATGACGTCTGTTTAGTTCAGAAAATGAAACAGGCACAACATTAACTATCAGAATGCTACCACAATAAGATTTTCAGGAAAAGTATCTAAAAGCATCAAAGCAGAGTAGTATATTTGTAATACCTAAATTTGCTCCTTTCACAAAATATTCTTGCGCAACAGTAGTCAGCTACTCAGATAACTACTGCAAGAAATCCATAATGAGCTCATCGAACTATCAATGCCCTTCCACATTTCACCTCATTAACCCGAGGAATTTACCCTTGGTTCTAAGTTTTCCTCTTTTGCTTAAATCACTACTCCGGAAATAGCTATCTACTTTACAATGGAGTAAATAAGATTTATAGACCATATCTACACATTCCTGCAGCACCACCAGATTATCTAATTTGAGTTTCATCTTTCATGTCTATAAACTCAGAGCATTAATTCAATCTAAATGTTTTATGTCTAATTTAGACACTCTTGTTATGTTTGCCAAGCAACATTCCATTAATTCCAAAACCCTCATATAAAGTAACCTGCCTTACCACACCTAGTTAAAGTCCGATTCCATAAGAAAACCATATCCAACTACCAAACAGTATATAAAAAAAATTTTAAAAAAAAAAACTAACGGCTCCAAGATACTGCCCTCCTTACTAAGGAAAAAAAAAATTCTCACCATATCACAACACAAAGATGCAAGGAACTTCTAAGCCTATGAAACTTAAGACAGAATAGGCCACCTTCAAGAAAAGGGAAAGCATTCAATGCTGTTTTTATGAAGCAAATCATACAAGCAAGACCTTATCTTGAATATCTATTAGTATCTAAACCAAATTTTACTTGCCAAATCTAAAAAAATAAAACAAAAATAGAAACAAACCGGAACAATGTAGACAAAGAAAATTCTCAAATAGCAAGATATTCGAAAATTCATTATAGTTATTTGGAAGACATCCTCTTCTTGTCATGAATGTATGAACCTGATGAAATTAACAATGCCTAAAAGAGGACTTTTTTGCTTGATAACATAGTATATGTTAGCATTACCATCCATTGAGGATGTGCTCCTCTAAAATATTACCATATAACTTGTAAGCTCCTACAGAACATACCCAATTACATAAACTAAACCCATTAAGTTCTCATACTCCAGTATGACTCTTTTGAAAGAGAGCCAGCTTCACTGTCGTGAATAAATTTGTACACACAAAGGGAACACAATCTTTAAGATTGAGGTAAGCTGGAAGTAAACTATTTAGTAAACCACAAACCAAATTTCTTGCCAATACCTGGTTCAGCCTACACTCCTTTGCAACATTCTCCAGTTTTCCAGAAGCTTTCTGGGAAACTATCCAAATGCTCCCATCCCTTATTCAAAAACTACTATCCTCAGCTATTTCTTCATGGCTGCAATAGACCAATAATCATATGTAGGTAAGAAAAGCTGCAAATTAAAAGCATAGGAAGCTTTATTTATATTACGGTAAGCAAACACACTCACACACAAACGTGTACAATCAACGTCAACAACACAACACCACGTCACACAAATGCAAAAGGTCATTAGTTATCGACATGATATATTGAGTATGAAAAGTGCTTAAGATAAACATCAACAACATGAGGCTGCATAACTAATAACCCACTCGTACTTAAGGTTTGCAATCACCTCCCAATCCAAAAAAAATATATATAATTCCCTCTTCATATTAAGAAACAAAATAAAATCTCCTCATGGTTTTTTCCCTTCCAAGCAAGGACCTAGGCAGCAAGACCCTGTCTCCCCTCTCATTTCTCTCCTTTGTATGGACTACCAAATTAGAGTTCTGAAATGTATTGGGTAGCCAGAAAGGTTTAAATTAAATCCTAGATGTGGAGGGTTGAAGTTAAATACTAAATCACCTCTGTTTTGGAAACTATTTTATTGCTTCCGCTGTCGCATATTTACTTGCAACATCTTGACTAAACATGCGTGCTGATGCCCAACTTTGATAATCAATATCTTCAATAATCTGAGTAAAACTCTACAAAAAATATTTTGAAAATATACACAATATAAATCCAAGAACATATTCCTTACTAGCATTTATTTTCATATATTAATAAAAAAAAATACAGTCAAAGTGAAGCAAGTGATACTCAAAATGTTGCAGTTAATGTGGGCCTAAAGGAATAATATTTTGCCTAGGTGAAGTGCAGTCTGCATTTTATCATGCTTCAGAGGCTTCAATTGTTCCCGGAGACCGCCGATTTGCATGCTAACATAGGAAAATCAGCAGCAAATAGTATGGATATAGTCCATGATACTGTCAAGGATCTAGAGGACAAGGCTTGATTTAGTATAGGAAAACTCTCTTTTCAATACTTGGGAGTTCCAATTTGTGCAAGCCAGATCAAAGCATCTGGCGGCTGCGACCAAATAGTAAAAACCTGACATTTGCTGTACTTCTGAAAGATTTCAGATCATAAAATCAGTTCTGATCAGTAATCACAGCTATTGACCTCAAATCTTCATTCTTCCAAAGATGATTATTTCCAAAATTGACAGCATCCGTTGGAGTTTTCTCAAGAAGGCTGAAAGTAAAGGACCAGGGTCTGTTGAATGAGAACAGGTATGTAATTCTGAGATATATGGTGGATTGGGAGTTAGAATTGTCATGCTTTGGAATAAAAATACAGTAACAAAATATATATGGCATGTTAGTTCTAAATAAGTTACCTACGGGTTATCAAGTATATCCATTCTGTCTACATCAAAGACCAAAATTGGTGGGATGCACCAAATGATGCTAGCTGGGTGGTAAAATACATCCATTAAGGTAAAAATTGGAACTTCAATATTTGAGCATGCAAACATGGCCCAACTGGACAAATTTATAATATACAGAAATGGTACAAGAAGTTTGTTGAATAGGATATAACAATGGCACATTGGTCAGAAAAGATTATCATTGTGAAATACAGCTTTGGAAAGACATGAAACCAAAGAAAAGCTTGAGATCTGGCAATGGCATCATATCTGATAATGATAACATAACTGCGACAGACTCTGTGAAACACAAAAGTATCTGTTTTATTACTATGATGATAGTTGTAAATGTCTTAATGACATCACAAAATGGATGGGAATTCCACCAATCCACCTAACAGAAGGAACATGCAGAAACAGTTTAGATGGATAAGGAGAAGCTATGAAGGCAAACTACTTAGGAGAACACTACTCACAGTGGCTATTGCAGGACTTGTTTTACATAATTTAGCAAACACGAAAACAGACCTCTGGCACAGCAAAGTAACCGGACCCAAGAGAGTGATAGAGGGTGTGAAGCACATAGTCAGAGATAGAACACAACATTGTACAGGAAAGAAATAAGGATAGGATAAGCAGCTATCTTTTCGGTGGAAAAGAATTTCTTTACAACCAAAAACCACTAAAATATAAAACAAAAGAGGATGATAGCAGATGCAAGCAAATTATCTACTCTGATATGCCCTGGACTAAATACATACTGATAATCATCATTGAATACTTAGCTAAAACATAGAGATTCAGTGAGGGAAGAGAGATTAAGAAAGTATAAGCAATAATAAATGCTAGATTAAAAGGATTAACAATAATTACAGCCTTGCTGATCTATCGAGAGGAATGGCACTCCTCAATTACCACAAAATATTAACTACTCTCAACATACAGCATGCCTTTCATTTCCTAAGTAACTTTATTTATATGACATTATTATAAACAACTATCTTATTTGTTCAAGCCACACTAACAAACATATCATACAGCAACCTAGATTGTAACTTCCCCCTAACCCTGATGTCCTGCCATAATATCCTCCATATTCTATAAATATACGGATAGGCACTCCATACTTAGACCCATACCAAGACTCAAAAACCTCACAGTACCCCATCCAAAGACACTCGACCATCCTTGCTCATAAAATACTCATACAAAACAATCAAACTTGTCAAATGTTGAGTGTTGAACACATTTTTATTGCCTTTTCTTTAATTATTCTCATTTATGTCTTTTCTTTAATCATTAACAATTCGACATTCTACAAATCTACAAAACCAAACAATTAAGTGACTCCAGTCTAATTATATCCCAAGTTTTTCAAAACTACACTATGCCAATCCATATTTAGACTAACAACAACAATCACGAGTTCACCTTGCAAGCCAACCGAGGGCGAGTGACTGGTAAAGTCATTTAATTGAATTTTATCAACATGGCTGCAAGTGGACTATCAAAACATGATCAGTCGCTTAACCATCACTCTCAACCCGCTCATACAACACTCTCATGGGAAACAAGCAAACCCGTCAAATTTCAAGCGTAGAACACATTTTTATAGCCAATCCAACTAGTCAAAACGCTAACAATTCACACACAATCACATAAAAAACATATAAAATCAAATAGCCCTTATATCAAACTGATCAACCAAAAGCTAGGATTCGAAAATTCAAATTAGAATTGTGAAAATAAGGTAGACTTACACAATCTTATCTTTCTTTTTCCTGAAAATATAAACATCACTCTCTTCGTAATTATACTCATGATGCAAATCCTCGTGAGGCACCTTCTCAATCTCAAAAACCTCTCTAGAAACCTCCCAAAACAACCTATCAGCTTCGGGAGACCGCAACTGGTACCCGAGCAATACGACACCGTTCTCCGCCACCATTTCCAACATAGTCTCCACCAATGGCCTCACTGTCTCCTCCAAGTACACCACATCAGCAGCTATAACAACATCGAAAGGCGGCGAAAGCGCCTTGATTTGGGCCGGGTTACCCCAATACAACTGGGCCGTCTTCAATGATTTCTTCAACACCGGCTTGTTCCTCTTGAGGTTGTGCTTCAAGGCCGGCATAACAGGGCCGATGTCGGTTAGGAAAATGTTGGTTAGGCCCAAGAGGTAGAGGCCCATTCCGGCGACTCCGCATCCTGTACCGAGTTCGACGCCGCGTTTTCCGGTGAAGTTGAGGAGGTCGGAGTAAGGGTTAGGGTTTGGAGCGGTGGGGTTTAGGCAGGACCAGCGATCGACGAATTTGACGAGGACGAGGGAAGCGGGCCAAACGGAGGTGCCGACGTGCATGGTTGTGTTGTCTTGTTGAATAGAGAGAGTGGCGCTGTTGACAGAAAGTTCGATCACCGGTGAGTCTGTGAATTTCATGGTTTCTCAACTCTTTTCCAAGTGGAGCCGGGGTTTGGCGTTGTCGAGAGTCTAGGGGCGAATTGACCCGAGCTTTATCATACCCAATTGCCCAAATCAAGTTCCATTTAAAACTCTACAAGTGTCCCAACATAGACGCAAATAAGATCCTGCACTCGGGTGCATCGTGTACCCGAGACAATTCCACTGATCATTTAGACAATTTCACTGAGCATTTATATAATTTCAATGAACATTTCGTTTATTTCACTGACCATTTACCAAACTTCACTGACCATTTGCCCAATGAACATATCCTTCATTTCAAGGATCATTTACTAAATCTCAGTGAACATTTGCTCACTAAACATTTGATAATTCCACTGACCATTTAGATAATTCCAATAAACATTTTCTTTATTTCACTGACCATTTATTTAACCTCACTGACCATTTGCCCAAGGAACATGTCCTTCATTTCAATGACCATTTACTAAATCTCAGTGAACATTTGATAAATTTCACTAAACATCTAACTAAATCCACTGACCATATAATTATATCCACTGAATTGAGCTGTGGTTTACACTGGGTGCATGATGCGCATCAGTCGCCCGGGTGCAGGGTCCATATTCCGCAAGATAGACCGTAGTCATAACTCCAACCGTGGTCCTAAGCAATTCTAATATTCTAGAGTATCTGATTACATAAGAAAATTAAAGGACTCGAGCCCAACTCCTCAAGAATTCTTATCATCTTAGAGGAATGGAAAATGAGACTACTTAAATATTCCTACCATGTGATCACAAGGAAAACATTACTGTTTTGTTTAATTTATGACTCCTTAAATTATCTTTCTTCCCTATTGTTGAGACTAATGGAGCCTGGAAAAGAATTGAAATAAATTCTTCCGTCGTGAAAGTTCAAGTTGGCATAGGATGGATCATTGATTGCTAAGGCCAAACGAGGATAAAGAGAAGTTCAAAGGTTCACTCCTCTTTTGCACTTCAATTGGACCTTCTAGCAATGTGGAATGCAACGAAGGAGGAAATAACTTATAGAGATGCATGTATTATGATGTGGACATCATGCCTAAGCAATTTAGGCTCACTAAGGATCTGACTCTAATCAAATTAGTGGCTTCATACTTACAAGAGATGGCGAATAAGGAGGCAACTCGTCAAGACAAACATACTTACCTAAGTATGGTGTTTTGATGAGATTTACTATTTTTAGTACTTTCTAATTTAGTTATTTCTATTTTTAGAAACTTCTACTTTTAGCAAGCTCGAATTTCATGTGTATGTTATAAGAGTCATATGTGTCTTAGGCCATTTACTATGAGTTTTATGCGGGTTTGTGAAATAAGCTAAGTTAAGATTTTAACTTTAATTCTATAAGTCAAGTTAGATTAGAAATTGAAGAATACAAGGGCATCTCATATTAGAAGAGGAAGCAAAACCAAGTTTGAGTTGAAGAAGGAAAGTGGTTGCATGGAAGTTTATTCCTATGTGGAGTTGGAATTACAAGAGGCATACTTACACTCAACTTTGGAGAAGCTATCTTCTATAAAGGTAGAGTCATAGACGAATTCAAATAGAGTTGTTGCTCAAAGGAAACACAACTCGAATTCAACTCAACTTCTTAAGGTAGAATTCGAAGCCAACTCAAGTTTCTATAATCTAGCTTATCTTTAGGATTCCCATTAGCCTTAGTCTTTCGATTTTACTTATGCCAGTTGTCTATATAAAGAGACTTGGAATGTAAACTGGAATAACTAGATTTGAGCTTTGAATAAACAATTGAGTTCTTTCGAGTTTTACAAGTTTTTCTGGATTAAAAGCTTATAAAATTCGTTCCTTTCTAGTTCAACTTTGGCAAGTTGAATGGTGATCTTGTAGTTAGAGCTCATACTCTAGCAGTGAATGAAAGTAAAGGGATCTAGCTTTGTTCTTGATTTACCTTATGCCAAAAAAAATTAAAAAAAAACACTCTGGAGATGTTGATTTAAGCATGCTAAAACATGATCATATTGTCGCAAACCTATAAAAGAAATAACCTAGCAATGCCCTTTATAATGTAGCTTGGTAAGTACGGTCTAATCTCAAGAAACTAACAGATTAAATAGTTAAATTAACTTGATCTTCTACTAAATAAGTAACTATGTCAAAAGAAAGTTGATTATCACTAAGATTTATCACTAGGACTATCTGACAAGAATTTAACGGGAAAACCTATATGGTCAAATCTAAGTTTCAACCAAAACCTAGCATTGAAACACCAAATTAGAATCAATCATGAACCAAATCTATACATTAACCAACATCCATACTCAAGATTGGGTTTTCACCCTATGCCCTAACTAATCTAACTACTCGTGGTAGAAAATTAAAGACTCCATAGATTTGATTAAGGAAAATGCATAATTGAATTAAAAATCTAACTAAACCATTCTAGGATCAAAATCAGAATCAAACAAGAAAATAACGAAACAAGAATAGAAAATCAATGAAATTTAAATGAAGAAAATACTAGAAATTACTCATATATTCAGAGGAAATCATTGTTGAACAATATTTGCTTCAAGGCTTCGATCATAATGAAAATCTAATGGAAAACTAAGACTATTCTACCATATAAAAGAACTCTCTCTACCCTAATAGCTCTCTAAACTCCTAATTTTTCTATTTAATGTGTTTAATGAATTCCCTTAAACCTCCCCTATCAAATCCTCAAATACCCTTGTGAAAAGATTTTGAGAAAACCACGTTTCTACTTAGAAATTGGACTGAGTGGGTGCTCACTTGAAGTGGTGAGCGGCCGCTTATAGTAAGATTTCATGTTCAAAGATGAACTGAGCGGCCTAAAAATGGGTGAGGTAGAATCATTGGAGTTAGAGTCTAAGTCTAAGTCTAGGTCTGTCGAGTCTGAATGTAGAGAGTTTAAGCCACCAAAGGAAAACCCTTAAAAATCCCTTGATGTACCACTCCTAAATTCAATAACATTTCTATTTCTGCTTACTCCTCTTCTTCCACCCAATCCCTACTGTTGATTACATTGTCTTAAATGAACCTAACTTTAAAATTATTAAAGCAATGGAAGAAAAAAAAACACCTATAGTTGAAGAAACTAAAAAAATCAATATAGGTGCAGAGTAGGAGCAAAAATTTATGCAGATTGGGCTGGCGCTATCCCTAGAAGAACGCGAAGAGCTAACATAGTTGCTCAAGGAATTCATTGATGTCTTTGCTTAGTCTTACAGAGATGTGTCAGGAATAGACAAAGATATTGCACCACACACTATTATAATCCTCCCTAGATAAAAGCTAGTAAAGCAGAAGTTACACAGAATGAAAACAGACGTAATTCTAAAAATTAAAGAAGAAGTCGAGAAACAACTGGAAGTAAGGTTCATCAAAGTTGCAAACTACCCTAACTGGATTGAAAACATTGTTCCTATTCTGAAAAAGGATGGCAAAGTTCGAATGTGTGTGGACTACCGATATCTGAATCAGGCTAGTCCTAAAGATGGGTTTCCCCTACCCTATATTGACATTCTGGTTGATAACACTGCTAATCATGCCTTGCTCTCGTTCATGGTTAGGTATGCAAGTAATAACTAGATCCACATGGCAGAAGAGGACATGAAGAAAATAACCTTTATAAATTAGTGGGGCACTTATTGCAACAGAGTCATGCCATTTGGCCTCAAAAACATTGTTGCCACCTATCAAGAACAACAATGACACTACTACACGACATGAAGAGGTGGAAGTGTATGTTGATGACATGATCGTCAAATTTAGAGATCATTAAGGGTATTGCATAGCCCTTCGAAAATTCTTTGAGCGAGTTAGACGATTTGATATGAGGTTGAATCCTCAAAAGTGTGCATTTAGGGTCACATCTGGTAAACTGTTAGGGTATGTCATTAGTTCTCAAGGCATCGAGGTCAACCCTAGGAAAATCAAAACTATCCTAGATATGGACCATCGTAGAGTGAAAAGGAGATTTGTGGCTTCCTAGGCCACCTCAAGTACATTAGCAGGTTCATATCTAAGCTGACAATGATATGTAAGTCTGTGTTCCAAAAGCTAAGAAAAGAAACTCCTAAGGATTGGGATGAAAACTGTCAAAAAGCTTTTAATCAGATTTAGAGCTATCTCCCGAATGTGCCCGTGCTTTCTCCAGCATTGCTGGGAATTTCTCTCCGCCTATACCTCACAGTCACCAACTCAGCGGTCGGGGCTATGCTCGCTCAAGAGGTATAGGGGAAGGAAAATGCAATTTACTACAATAGTAAAAAAAAATCCTCAAGTATGAAACCAGATACACATACCTCAAGAGACTTAGTGTTGCATTATTTTGGGCAATAAAGAAGCTCAAGCACTACATGCTCTCGCACACAATACATATCGTGTCAAAAATGGATCCTCTCAAATACCTATTTAAGAAGCGCACTCTTAATAGGTGCCTTTCAAAATGGCTAGTCCTGCTTGCCAAATTCAATCTCAAATATGTCCTGCAAAAGGCAATCAAAGGATCCGTCGTCTCAAATTTCTTGGTTAAATCTCTAATAGAATATTTTGAGGAAAAACTACAATCTCTAAGACGAAGATCTCCTCCTAACAGAAAATGATAGCTGGTCATTATATTTTGATGGTGCCTCCATCCAAAAGGTATGTGGTGCGGGGATACTCCTAGTATCTCCAAAATAAGAGCACACTCCCTTGTTAGTCAAGCTAAACTTTGAGGCCACCAACAATGCTGCTAAATACGAAACATGCATTTTGGGTCTACAGGCTGCAATATCCTTAGACATTTAGAAGTTTTGAATTTATGGTGATTCCTCCTTAATAATCAACCAAATATTTGGGAAATGGAAAGTTTTCAGTAAAAGCCTTGCTCCTTACCAGGCTTATCTCGAACAATTAGCCAAGCAGATCTTAGAAATTAAATTTACTTCTCTTCCAAGAGATCATAATCAATTCGTTGATGTATTAGCTCGACTAGCATCAACAGTGAATATTCAATCATATTTGACTAGAATACCCCTTGTCATAGAAAGGAGGTCTAAAGCGGCACATGTCAACATTCTGGACGCTGACACAGAGGATGGTTAACCCTGCCACGCCGATATCTTGAGATACATACAGCATAAAAAGTACCCTCCAAACTTTTCTAAAAGAGATCTGAGAACCTTAAGGCTTCTAACAACTCAATTTATTGCTTAGGGCAATCAACTCTACAAGCGCACCCCTGAGGGCATCCATCTCAAATGCATAAGCAAACAGGAAGCTGACATTGTAATGTTCGAAGTCTATAATGGTATATGTGGAACCCACATGAGTGGTTGTAAGGCGCAACTTAGGTACTATTGGACCACTGTGGAAGGTGACTGCGCTCCATATATAGTGAAATGCGTAACTTGCCAGAAGTGTGCAAACCTTCAGCACATCCCTCCATCATTCTTAAAACCGATTTCGTCACCCTCGCCCTTCTTAGTATGGGTTATATTTGAAATGTTAAATAATATTTCATCACAATATGGTTTAAGGCCAAATCATACAAGACCCTTGGTTTCAAGAAAGTGGCCCGATTCTTAGAGGAGAACATAATTTACAGATAGGGTGTGCCTCATGAGATCAAAAGCGACCAAGGGGTCCACTTTTCAGGGTGAATGCGTGATATTTTGGAAAAATACCAAGTTCAGCACCATTGCTCGTCTCCATACAGGCCGTAGACAAATGGGGTTGTTGAAGCAACAAACAAATATATTAACTCATAATCTAGAAGATGACCAAAAATTACAAAGAATGGCCACTGAAATTCTACTTTGCTTTATGGGGCTATAAAATGTCAATTAGGACGTCAACAAGCGTCCAACCTATTAAACTCGAACTTCTTTCATTGAGGATTGTTCTTGAAAGCCAATTACCCAAACCTAATTGGGTTAAAGCTAGATACGATAAATTGGTCTTGTTAGACATAAAATGGCTCCTGGTCGCGACTCTATCAGAAAAGGATCGTAAAGCACTTCAACTAGAAGGTTCGCACTCGATTCATCAAAGAAGGTGACCTAATGCTTAAAGCACTTCGAAAAATAGTTATAAATCCTTGGGGCAAATTTAGACCAAACTGGGTCGGACCCTATATTGTAAACAATATCCTATTCGGAGGAGCCGTGCAATTAGCAGACATGGATGACAATGAGTTTCGTCCACTGAAGAACCTCGATCAGTAGAAGAAATTCATCTCTTGAGCACCCATCCATTCTCAAAGCTACGTTTAGCCCTAATTCCCTTAGCAGATACATAGGCAACCTTACTAGAGGCCTACCAACCATCACTTGTTTCTGAATCTAGAGAGAACAACTTGAGTTTAAAATATGAAAAAAAATTTCTAAAATGCAATTATATTAGTCTCACTTATCCTAGAGCTAAGTCTCGATCTGATTCCTTCAAAAGGATACATAGGCAACCTCTCACAAGGCCTAGTTGCAATAAAAATCACAAATCTTTGCACTCCGAGTAATAGTCCTAGGCCCATACTCTAGTGTTGAACGTTAAAGTCAAGCGATCGGCACCCAAAAATATGGCGTTGAGCGCCTAAGCCTCAAGCACCAGTCAAATGGCTCTGGTCTTCTTTCTTGCAATTCTATAATTTCCAAGCACAAGGTCTCAAGCGTTGAGCACTCGACCTAGTGTTTGATGCCCAATTAGTGTGTTAAGCATCAAGCCTCGGGCGCCAGCCAAAACATCTCCAATATCGCTTAGTTCTTGTTGAGCGCCGAGCAAAAGGGCTCCTTATTTTGGTTTGATTTTTCAGCACCAAGCATAAATACTCCTGTTCAAAGGGCTTAATACTCATTTTATTTAGCTCTCAAAAGTGTATCTAAACTTTGTAATAGGTTTAGTCATGTTGCTCATTTGGCCTTAATGATCGGTTTTAAGTTTGTAAATGTTGTGTAAATACGATCCTCAAAGCATGTAAATTGGCATAATAAATTGTCAAAACAAACTTATATTAATTCTATTTAAAATAAGTAAAGGTTACATAAAATCCTAAATTTATGGCCTAATTCCTTCTTTAAAAAGCTTAAATAAAGAAAAGTATAATTTTAACGAGACAAAGCAAGAAGTGGCCTTTGTAACCTAAACACAAAACCATTCTTTTCATTTATTTATACAAGCCTTGCTTTACCCCTAAGCCTACTTGTCCAATATTTCATGAACCGATTTCACTCTCTTGCCCAATCGGTCTTTTGGTGGCATGACTCACACACCCAAGCGGTCTTGAACCATTAGGGGCTTAGGCTTCGACATTTGGTCTTGGCTAGGTTTAGAGGAAGACTCATGCACTTTGACTTCCCCACAATTTTCCCACATCCAAATCAAATATCTCCCGGAGAGCATAGTCATTTGAGGAGGATCTTGTAAATACCACACCAGTTTTTCTCTTCAATATAACTCCCAAAGCTTGACCCGCTCTTCCTTAAGAGCTATGCTCTTGGGTCGTTCCATCTCATGGTCCAGAACCACTTCCTTCTACCCAAATTACCTCAAGATTTGGGCCCAAGTATAAAAATTCAACACCAAAAGACTTAGGATCCTCATAATGCACCCTTTCTCAATGTCGGTCATCTCAATAACCATCAATCACGAGACAATCCACTTTACAATGAACTCTCCCTTGGAAAAATAGGCTTCCCAAGCCTCCAAAGTTGTGTCATCAAGGACTTCCTTCCTTATTGTGAAACCCTTTGTATTATAAGTGGCAAGATTTTCGGGAGGAGCCACTAGCATGAGCCTCTCAATCAATCAAACCTTCAAATGAAAATAGAAGGAGCCAATGAGTACAACTCATTGTTAATGACATTGTAAGCAAAATCAAAAGGCCAAAACCAATAAAATTAAGTATAAATCTAAACTTACTTGAAGAAGGGTAGGGCAACCTCTGAAACTCAAAGAAGGATCCACATGGTGAAGATCTAGGCCAACCATGAGCCGCCTAGAATGATTGGCATTGGATATTTTCCACTGACACTTTGGTACAAAATCCCAATGATAGAAGCATAACCTTCTTCGTTCCCATCATTAGCAAAGAGGAATTGGGCAAACAAGCAAAAATGCAAGGCTCTCTTGTAAAATTCTCGAGCCCTTGGCTCACAGGTAAGAGTAAAGAAAAGAGAAACCATGCACTCCAAGTCTACTCTAGCTAAAAAAAATGTCTCCTCTCAAATTCCTTGTAGTAATACTCTCGCGTGGACAGAAGGCAAGGTGGCCCGTTGATAGGCCAACCAATGATGGTCCTAAGCTCCTCGGATATGGGCACTATCTCGTTATTCTTATACTTAAAAGTGTGGGAGACTGGATCCCAACACTTTTAAGATGACGCAAGGAAATTTTTTTTCACGAATCTTAAAGATGAAAGAACTCCAAGACACATATTATCAACCTCGAGTTTCTCACTCTTACTCAAAGATCTCAACCATGTATTCAAATCTAGCTCAAATTTAGAACTCATTTCTAGAGAGCAAAAACAAGTTGTGGTAAGGAAATGTGCAATCCCAAGAAGGGGTTTAAATAGCCAAAAATCAGTTAGCCAAGGCCTGAGCACAAGACGCAGAGTTCCAAAGCCAAACACTCATCAAGCGCTAACTTCTAGCATTCGACGCCAAAACCAAGCACCAAGCGCTAACAAAATGTTCAATGCTCAAACTCGGTGTTGGACGCCTAGCCTGTGTTCCTTACTCGACCCGATGCGATGTCGCCTTGAGATCTCACGCCCTTCATGCTCCCCAAATTTCGACTAAGCCAACTAATTTATATTGTCATCCTCGTTAAGCATATGGAACATTTGGACTCTTTTCGACTCTTTTTTTAAAACACGAATTCCTAAGCCGATCAAAATCGCAAATTGAACCCCAATCTAATTTTGCCTTAATTTCAACCCCGACTCAGAAAAACTAATCCAACCGCCACTCACAACTTGACTTATTACCCTCAATCAAATTTTGACCCATGCCAACCCCGACATGTATTCAAAATCAAAAGCTAACCCGATTAAACCAACTGTCTCAAATAAATTAAAATTTTGCAAGCCCTTCCCCCATAATTTTGCATTTTTATTGGGAAAGAGTCAGTACCCTCCATGGCTAAAAAATATGGCATTGCAAATCATTGTACCTGCATGTTTTTTTTATAAATTTCATTGCGTCTAGCAAGCCATGCATCGCACGCATAAAGAACACACGCATATGCATAAACAAGAATCCAGCTCATAATCACACAACATGTTTAGTACTAAGTCCCAAATGCAATCCACTCCAAAATGTATGAATGTACATAAAATCTAACATAATACATAATACAACCAAATACCAGACGCAAAGCTAGAACTAGCCCTCCTCCTCTAACATTACAAGGATCCTAGCTTGCGAACTAGAGCCACTCGCAGAGGTGTAAGGTGGCAAAGGGTTGGGACTAAACAATACCTGACTCAGGTCATGAAGTATCTGTGGAGAAGGAGACCACCTAGTAGCTCCACCAACAAACAAACCTACTTTAGCGCCACCCCAGGGCTTTCCACTAGTGCCCATCCTCATCTACATCCATATCTACTACTAGCATATCTACATTCATCAGAAAATGTATGGGTCTATAGCAGGTATTTGGCTGGTCCCTACTATGGTGGTGCCCCCGAAGCCACCAATAGAGTGTCGGCACCCTGAACCAATAAAGGTCTGGCTTGACCCTGTACCCCTCCCTCGGGTTGAATAAGCTGTCGTTCACCTCTCAAAAATAAACAGACAACACCTACTAATATAGTTAGGGAAGTAAGGATCATATCCTCAGGGAAGCATTGAAATTCTATTAGCTCTTAAAAGTCTAAATTGTATAAAGGACCTTGGTTGGAAGAGTAGCTAACTAAGAAACTAATGATGAAAACTTAAGTGAAGACTTGATGCAAATTAGCTAAAGCCTAGGGCAATAGTTCACTTTGAACAAACAAATCAATTGAGAAAAGACAACTAACGGGTTTCATGAATTCAATGAACTAGGGCTCACTAATTCTCTCAAACTTAGACTCCCTCAAGACTCTTCTTGAGGCTCTTGCTCTTGCCTAGATTTGTCAAGCCTATTATTCCTTAGTTTTATTGTGGTATTTTTACTTTTCGGCATCAAATTCAACAATTACCTAACATACAATTAAACATGGCCACAATTATAAACTTGAAACAAATTAATTAGCATAAAACTATTTCATTGAAGTATTAATGGATCCCCAAAACCCTAGAAAGAGATCTACTCACAATTCATGACTAAACAATCATAAACATGAAATTCTTGAATGAGAAATAAAGAAACAATACTAATAACCAATGATAATAGAATTCAAAATAATAAATAAAATAAACTAGAGAAGAAAGCAATAAAAAATACCTCTATAAGTCTTGATAAATAGGGAAAATAAAACTAGTGTTTTTCACCATTGAAGAGAGAAAAATAAAAATTGATATCTTGGAGAGATGAGAAAACCTAGAATCATAAAACCTAAGGAAAATAATAATGCATAAAAAAAGTCCCTATTGTATTTATATTTTAGTAAACTCTTTTTAAAAATAAAGATAGGATGACTAAACTAAGTATTAGGGCCAAATTTGAGGTTTAATCCGATTATAACTCGAATTTGCTGCTTTTCTATGGTTAGGTTTCCAGGGTCAACTTTGCAAGGCTGTAACTTTTGTTCTAGAAACTTTCACAAACCGTGTAACCTAGCATTGCGAAGCTCTTCAAGTCTACTTGTTTTTAATTTGGATCGAATCAATCTAATCTGTAGAAAATGAAGTATGATCAAAAGAGTGAACATGTCTCATATATGTTCTTCTTCAACTTCTATATCTCCTTATTTTAAACTCAAATTGACCTTGTTAGCTATTTTTGACCTTTGTGGATACCAAACTAACTTCATATGAATATGATCATCAATAAAATCATCCACGAGCATGAATCCATCAATCAAAACCCTCAATTCGTCGATTACATTTGCAACAATTATCCATTTAATCCAAAATCGCTTCAAATTTAAAGCATTCAAATAGCTATAAAACTACCTGAAATATTAGAAAAAGCACAAACAAAGCATAACAGAGCATAAAATAGATAATCTATGCAAATGATACCTATAATGAAATTAAAAGAACTAATATTCTCTAATAATGTAACCAAAAAATGCCTAAAAACTTTATAGAATTGTGTTTCATCAAACTCCCCCAAGCTAGACTATTGCTTGTCCCCAAACAACAAATACGAGATTCTCAAAACATAAGTAGGTTTTACCCTATAAAAGTAACATCGCGAAGCACTTGTGATCACATCCTCTAACTCAAAGCATTCAAATGGTCCAATACCTATCCAAGAGTAGAAACCGTTCAAGGGACCGAGCCTTATTGAATAAAAAGGACTAGGAATCAAGGAAAGAGTTCTCACCAGTGACACTCCTCTCTTTTTGGTGAGTATAAAATAAACTCGATCACTCTCTACCCATAAATATGCAAAAGATGTGCATATGAATCATTTTTGTGGCCTAGGATACTAAAATACCCTCCCATCTTACTAACACTCGTGTGTTTGAAAAGGAAAATAATAGCACTCATCCTAGAAAAGTTGACTCAAAATGTATACACATAGTCTACAACCTTGGTAAGACATTGAATCTAGAAGACACATATAAAAGCTGTGATTATCAGGTCTTTATCAGGCTTGTAATGGGGCTTAGGTCAAGGGTAGGATAACATTTGGGAATATGTGAGCTTAAAAAGTCCATTTTTTGGGAGAAAAATCCGATATGAAACATAGCCTAAAAATAAGGCTCCAAACAACTCCAAGATCAACACTACCAAATCAGCTAAACAACCGAGAAGCACCATTATATCATCATCACAATAGAATAGATATACACCTTATAAAGCAAATAAATACCACTAAGTAAAAGGATTGAAACTTGTTTTTCTTTCTTTTTTATCTTTTTTTTTCTTTGTCATGCATAGATTTTTTTATTTGAAGTAGATGATTGTGATACAACAGACTGATAAAGTAAACTCCCATAGAAGAAAAATAGTCCACCAAACTCCCACAACGAACCAAGATGTTAATAATAACGACATCACTCACTAATAAACTAAATTGCTCCCCCAAGCTAGACTTGGGTTAATTAATTGAGGCCAAAAGGTTTGTAATGTGGTTAATCATGAAAGAAAAGGTAAAGGCTCAACATAGGGGATCAAATGGAAAATCTTGTCTTCTAAAATCAATGTAGCATGGCTCCTAACAAAAAAAATGACTTATATCATGCTCATCATGCAATTTATATAGCTAAATAGACCAATATCAAGATCAGTGTCACACCAAGAACTAATCACACAAGAAGGAAATAAATAAGATTGAAATTAAGGCTCAAATCCTTACAAGTTAAACTCTTTCTAGTTCCAAACAATAGACAATAAGGCCTTGAAACTCAAGTTCCAGTTATACCAAGGAATCAGAAAAGAAACTAAAAGTTTATAATGACTAGTTTCCGCAATCACAAGTTCCAAAAAAAAAAATTTCACCATAAGGCATAGGAAAACATACTCAGACAAGGAATCCAATAGTAACATCAAGGGAGAATAAGAAACACACTAACGATTAATTTTTTTTAAGAAAGCAATAAAGATAAGTATCCCTCCCCCAAGCTAGATGAAACACAGTGTCCTCACTGTGAAAATGCATAAAACTATGAGAAAGGGAAAAAGGAAGCTTACTCATTAGTAGCTTCATCCTTTGAAGAGGTGTCTAAGGGGTATGGGTGTGTTGTGGGGTTGCTTGAGTGCGTGAGTATGTGTGAGTCTTTCCCCCTTTTTGCCTCACTTTTCATATTTTTAGCTTTAATTATTTTTTGAAAATTCGATAGAAACACCCATTGGGTTAATAAGATTTTCACCATATATCAGAAAGTCGATCCATTAAGCGATGGAAAACCATCATGCCAACCATAAAATTGCCTTTTCTTGTAAAATTCAATCCATCGAGCGATGGAAAACCATTGGGCCAACCAGAATTTCACCCTTTTATCAGAAAATCAATCCATCGAGCTTAGGAAATCCATCGGGCTAACAAAAATTTTGCCTTTTTCTCTGAAAATCAATCCATCGGACAATAGAAATCCAACGGGCCGACTAGAATTTCGCCTTTTTCTCTGAAATTCAATCCATCGGGCGATGAAAAACCATTGAGTTGATCATAATTTCACCTTTTTCCAAAAATCGATCCATTGGGCTATGGAAAACTATCGAGCCAACAAAAATTTCACCTTTTCTTCCTAAAATCGATCCATCGAGCTAACCAGAATTTTGCATTTCCTCCTACACAACCACAAACTGTTAGCTCTTTAGGAATTCAAGTGAATCCAAAAATTAAACTAAAACAAAATAATATTAATAATTAAAATTAAAGATAAACAAGAGTTAGAAATTCGGGTTGCCTCCCAAAAAGCGCTATTTTATGGTCTTAAGCTAGACCTTAATTTCATGTGCTCAATGAGAATTGGGTCATGGAAGTTGATCTCATTCACCAACCCAACTAAGTCTCCTTCATAGTAGTGCTTAAGACATTTTTCGTTGACTTTGAACTTCTTACCCTTATCGTTTCGAAGCTCAACAAACCCGAACTTACTCACCATCGTGACAATAAATGGACCACTCCATCTAGACTTCAACTTTCCAGGGAAAAGCCATAATCTAGAATTGAACAATAATATTTTGTCACCCACTTGGAAGTCCTCCTTCAAAATTTTCTTATCATGCCATCTTTTAGTCTTTTCCTTGTAAATCTTAACACTATCATAGGCTCCCAAACGAAACTTATTTAATTAATTCAATTAAAGTAATTTCATTACCTCTTTCTTGACTACCTCTTACATAATAGGATTCAATCACTGTTGACCCTGTATGCATGGTGTATGCTTTTCCTCTAAATGAATGCAATGCATGCAAAAATTATGACTAATACTAGTGAAGTCATTAACAGTGTAACCAATGGCCTTTTTATAACCCTTACGCATATATAACAGTCTCTCAAGTTGGCCATCAGTGAGATTAGAATTAACAATGAATGAATATAATTCCTTCTCATCAAGAAAAGCATATTTCAAATTACAGGGGAAAGGTTTCATTTCAGGTTGCTTTACCTTAGTGGCAGTGTAAGCGTGCTTAAGCAAGTCTAAGAAATTCAGGTTATTTTTCGGGTTTAATTCCTTACCATTTAGATTATGCCGTAGTTCATCAATATAACCATCTTGCTTACCTACATTAGAATCTAAACATAAAATAGCCTGTAGAAGATCCTTTTGAAGGGATCGAAGCATATCATCTTGAACAATCTCAATGATAATGTCTATAGCATAACATGGTTGCTCTAACATGGGACTTTTCAAAGCAGAACTAAGGTTAAAAGTAACCTTATCATCCCCTACAATGAGAGTTAGACTACAATTATTAACATCAATAATAACACCTACAGTACGTAAATATAGTCTACCAAGTATAATAGGGATGTGAGCATCCTCCTCCATATCTAACACAACAAAATCCACAGGAATAAAGAACTTCCCTACTCTCACTAGCACGTCTTCCAAAATACCCAGGGTATTTAATAGTTCTGTCAGCCATCTAAAAGGTAATGTTAGTAAACTTTAAATAACACATATTCAATTTCTTGAAAATAGACAATGGCATGGCATTAACCACTAGCCCCTAAGTCACACAAAGCCTTATCTATATAGGGAGCCAATATTATAGGGAATGGAAAAACTTCCAAGGTCCTTGAGTTTTAATTGGAGACTTATTTTTCAATATAGCACTACACTCCTCAGTTAGTGCCACAGTCTCTACTGAACTAAGCTCATGTTTCTTGCTAAGAATGTCTTTCAAGAACTTTATATTAGTGGGAACCTGCATGATTAATTCAACAAATGGCACCGTAACTTGTAAGTTTTTAACAATCTTAAGAAACTTACTAAAATATGAGTCATTCTTACTCCTAGTTACCCTATTAGGAAAGGGTAATGACACCTTGGGAGGTGGTAGTGTGTTTGAAGACTTGTCAGCTACAGTGACCTTCTTTGATGGAGCTTTCTTTTCCTTTTCAAGAATTGGCTCTGAACTGTTGTTCTCTAACACCACATCATTGCTCTTACTACCTTCAACTATAGCATCATTAGTAGGCAATGGTGGGCCATCATAAGTTAAGCCACTCCTCAAGACTATAGCATTGACTTTGTCTCTTAGAGGGTTTGACTATGATGGTTGTGATAGAAGGTGTTCAGGTTTCCTCTAAGCTGTTGATTGGGAAATCTATGCTATTTGAGTTTCAAGTTGCTTATTATAAGCTTGCATTGCCTCCATGTTCTTCTACATCTACATCATCATATTCTTTAGCTCTAAGATGTCATTATTAGCCTGTGGTGCTTGTGATGATTCTAGGTTGAAGGATGGTCTATTGAACCCAGGTGGTTGCATATGTCCTTGAGGTTGAAACTTTTGGTTATATTGTTGTTATGGTCATAGTTGTTGCTGTTGTGGTGGTACAAATGGCTAAGGGTTTTGCACATTGTTGTTTCTATAGGAGAAGTATAGGTGATCCTTGTAGCCTAGATTGTAAAAGTTAGGCTTGAAAGGCACATACTAGCTCTGCAGAACTATGACCAAACTGAGAATCATGACCAAATAGAAAACAAAAGTTCTCATAATACCTTGATGAGGCGGCCATTGCATTAACAGACATCGGTTGTGAGGCAGGCAGTTGTAGCTTATCTAGCTTTTGACTAATGACATTCATTTGTGTAGCTAGCTAAACTCTCATATATATGATCAATCACATGATTGCCTCCTTGCTTTGCATGCGCCCTTGGATTTCCGTATTGTGAATTATGGATGGCAATCTCTTCAATAAGGTCATATGCAACATTCAATGGTTGGTTCATGAATCTGCCATTCGTAGTAGAATCCAAAATTTTTCTAGACTCATTACCCAAGGCATTGTAGAATGATTGGACTAGAAACCACTTCTCTAGCCCATGATGAGGGCAAATCGTTACTAAGCATCATATAGAGATTCATTAGATTCTTGGTTGAAATTTGTGATTTGGCTCCTAAGTAAAGTAGTTCTCTCTAGGGGATAATACTTCTTATAGAATGCAAGAGCTAAATCATCCCAAATGTTGATTGTACTCCTATTAAGATTATTTAACCACTTTCTTGCTTTGTCTTTCAATGAGAATGGAAACATCATTTACCGAATGTGATCTTGAACAACACCATGTTGCTTTATAGTGTTACAGTATTATAGGAAGTTAGAAATATGAAGATTAGGGTCTTCTATTGGAGTTCCTACAAACTAATTTCTTTCAACCATATTCACTAAAGCTGGTTTTAGCTCAAAATTCGGTGCATCCATCTCAGGCATAGGGAAATATTCTGGTAACTGTGTTGTATTGGGTTGGGAATAATCCTTCAAGGAACGTTGTTGTCTTGCCATCTCTTCATACAATGAAGTATTACGCTCAAAAAAGTTAACAGATCCAATATAGTGAATTCCCCTAAACAAATACTCTACTCTTTTTCACTCAACTGTTTCTGACATATTCTAAGTCTCATTTCCTGGTCTGGGTTGTACCAAAATTGCATACGAATTCAAAGCTGAAAATTGCATACAAACTCAAAGCCGAAAAGAAAAATAAACAGAAACTACAAAGTCTCAAAGAACCAAAGAGATTCTTTGAGACCAACAAAACAAAATAAAAATGAAACAATCTAAACCCGAATACTAAAATTAAAATTGCCACCCGGGAAATGACGCCAAAATTTTGAACAGACTGTCGTACACCTTTCAAAAACAAACCGATAACACCAACTAATATAGCTAGGGAAGTAGGGATCGTATCCTCAGGGAAGCGTTGCAATACTATTATCTCTTAAAAGTCTAAATTGTATAAAGGGCCTTGATTGGAAGAGTAGCTAATGAAGAAACTAATGATGAAAACTTAAGTGAAGACTTGATGCAAATTAGTTAAAGCCTAAGGCAAAGGTTCACCATGAACGAACAAATCAATTGAGAAATGATAACTAATAGGTTTCATAAATTCAATGAACTAGGGCTCACTAATTCTCTCGAACTTAGACTCCCTCAAGACTTTTCTAGCAGCTCTGGCTCTTGCCTAGATTTGTGAAGCCTATTATTCCTTGGTCTTATTGTGGTATTTTTACCTCTCGACATCAAATTCAACAATTATCCAACATACAATTAAACATGGCCATAATCTAATTGTAATAAGCAATGATAAACCAATAATAGGAATTCAATTGTAAACTTGAAACTAATTAATTAGCATAAAAATATTTCATTATATTATTTATGGATCCCCAAAACACTAGAAAGAGATCTACTCACAATTCATGACTAAAACAATAACAATCATAAACATGAAATTCATGAATGAGAAATAAAGAAAAAATACTAATAACCAACAATAATAGAAATCAAAACAATAAATAAAATAAAATAGAGAAGAAAGAAATAAAAAATACCTCTATAAGTCTTGATTTATAGTGAAAATAAAACTAGGGTTTTCACCATGAAAGAGAGAAAAATAAAAAATACTATCTTGTACAGAAGATCTAGAATCATAAAACCTAAGGAAAATAATAATGCATAAAAAATAATATGTCCCTAATGTATTTATATTTTAGTAAACTCTTTTTAAATAGAAAGATAGGATGACTTAACTAAGTATTAGGGCAGAATCAGAGGTTTAATCTGATTATAATTCTGATTCGTTGCTTTTCCGCGGTCAGGTTTCCAGGGTCAACTTTGCAAGGCTATAACTTTTTTTCTAAAAACCTCTACATGGTGTGTGACCTACCTTTGCGAAGATTTTCAAATCTAATTTTCAACCCAATTATAAATGAATCAATACAATTTGTAGAACTTTAGTTATGATCAAAAGAGTGAACATGTGTCAGACTTGTTCTTCTTCAACTTCTATATATCCTTGTTTAACTCAAATTGACCTTGTTAGCTATTTTTTACCTTTGTTCATAACAAAAGAACTTCATATAAATATGATCATCAATAAAATCATCCACGAGCATGAATCCATCAATTAAAACCCTCAATTCGTCGATTACATTTGCAACAATTATTCAACTCATCAGAAATAGCTTTAAAGATAAAAGAGTTGGTAACTTTAAAGATTAATTGGATATAGAAACACCACAAAAGAATCTAAAAAGCTTTCTAAGAACACCACCTATTTCACCAACAAATAATTAGGCTAGAATAGCAACGAATAAACCAAGTTTTAATCCAAAAACTTAGAGAACCCAATAGTCACAAAGACATGTTTTTTAAGCTTCAAAATCTTATTTTATTCAATGAAAATGACCCCCTTTATATAGTAGGATGGCCATGGGTTTACAAGAAGTATAAATAATCGAAATACTAGCTTAGAATTCTAAGTTACTAGCTAGGGTTTCATTATATACGAAATTCTCTAGGATATTGTTAACTAGAAGTAATTAGAAATCAAAATTCCTTAAGATAAGCTTAACTAGAATTACATATAACTGAAAATACTCTAAGATAATTCTAAGTAGTACAAAGATAAGATTTAACTAATAAGATAAACTCTAATGCTTTATCCTTGAAGAAGTTAAACCATCCTTGTTCTCTTATCCTTGTAATTCGTGCATTATCTTCCAAGTCTTCATCCTCCATCCAACTCTCAAGTCTTTACGTTACATCCAACTACCCAAGTCTTCTTGTCATGCCAAACTCTTCAAGTCTTTAAGATTCATCCAACTCTTCATTATTTCAACCCTACAAATCACTTAGGTTGTAAGAACATTGACCAACCTCTTTGGTCAACCTTTGACTTTTAAATTGACCAAGCTTTGACCAACTTTAGAATAACTTTTGACCAATCTCGGATTCAAGTCCTACTCCTAAAGTTCAAACCTTTACGGGTTCAAAACGTTATATTTACTCCCTACTTCTATTTTAAGGAGAATTCCACTTTCCCGAACTACCACTTTCCTAAAGTGGAAAGTTTCCCAAAGTAGAAAGCTTTCCAAAATAGAAAGTTTCCATCTCAGAAAAAGTCAACCCAAGTCAATGCCTCAAAATATCATACTAAAATAAGTATGTTTTTCTTGTTGACTTTCCACCATGTTTGCAATGCATTGGGCCACCTCTTTGATGGTTAAGGGATCTTTTGTGTTCTTCAATAGCATAGCCTCCTGATATACAATAAAGAACTACTGAAATGAAGCCTTTGCATGAACCTGAGAGTTTTTAATATCCCTAGCGCATGTGCTGAATGCGCAAAGCCACGCGTCAAGTGCCGGTCTCTGGCGTTAAATGCCTAGAGGTCTAGCGCTAGGCGCTTGACCTATTTTCTTCGTGCGGGCTTGGGACCACCTCATGTTACCGTTATTGGCATATTCAAGTGCAAAAAGTTTGGTATTTTGCTCCTAAACTGCATGAGACAATTTACTTAATTTCAAACAAGGGGTGAAAAGACCAAAATTCCCCTATGACTCAAAAATGCATTCCAGATGCTCAGTTTTCGAAACTAGAAAAGTCGAGTCGACCCCGCATGACATCGCAACATTATGAATGGCTCATAAGCACTTCATTGACCTAATGACTTTGTCTCATGGCTCGAGAGACGTCCCTAAAATACACGATGGCTCGTGAGGCATCCCTAAAATACGCATTGGCTCGGGAGGTGTTCCTATAATACGCTTTGGCATAGGAGGCATCCCTATAATACATATATTGACTCATTACCTCGGGAGGCATCCCTATAATACGCACATTGGCTCTATGGCTCGAGAGACATCCCTATAATACGCATATTGGCTCTATGGATTACGAGGCGCCCTATAATATGTATATTGGCTCTTGGGTCGGGAGATGTCACTAAAATACGGTCTAGCTTGGGAGGCGTCCCTAAAATACGCAATGGTTCGGAAAGCGTTCATGTAATACATATATTGGCTCTTGGCTCTAGAGACATCCCTAAAATAAGTTCTAGATCAAGAGGCATCCCTCAAATACGCGTTAGCCTGGGAGGCATCCCTAAATACACATTGGCTCGGGTGGCGTCCCTAAAATACGCATTGGCCCGGGAGACGTCCCTAAAATACGAAATGGCTTGGGAGGGGTCCTTATAATACGTATATTGGCCCTTGGCTCATGAGACGTCCCTAAAATACGTTCTGGCCCGGGAGGCGTCCCTAAAATACATGTTGGCCCGGGAGGCATCCCTAAAATACGCATTGGCTCAAGAAGCGTCCCTAAAATACGTAATGGCTCGGGAGGCGTCCCTAAAATACGCGTTGCTCAAAGAGGCGTCCCTAAAATCTAGAATGGCTTAGGAGACATCCTAAGAATACGTCAAGCAAGTTAATGCAACTGTGGGCCTAGCCAGAAAATCCCTAGTAGGTCATCTAAGGGTTTCAATCCCCAACATAACTAGTTAAATCCTTCTCCCCATGGAGTTTCCTCGATAAGTTTTTCCCCAGCAGATGAGATTCTTAGCATACTAAAATCCCCTAGCGAATAAGCATCCTCAACAAGGATAAAATTGGGAAAAATTCCTTAAGTGGGATCTTCACAGCGATAAAGCAAATGAAAATTTCCCAACAGAGTTGATCAAATCCCAGCAAAGGCCGAAGGTAGTAAACTCTTCAAATTAACGTTTTAACAGCCGAATCAACCAAAAACCGAGCCGAATTGTCCAAAGCTATTAATCAGCATGAGTTTAGGGACCAATGTAAAAGCATTTTACCTAGCGAAGTAGGGTAGCACTCTCAAAGTGCTAGAGCCTCCTCAATCAATCACATGGGCATAAGGAGCACTAGGTTTAGTCCCTTCTCAATTATATGCCGCTATGGTGGCTCTCAACTACCACACCAGGCCATGTCTCTCAGACGTGCCATCATGATTGCGGCTCCCCCTTGGCACAATGAGCCATGTCTCTTAGTCGAACCACCCTGTTAGCGACTCCTCGTTGTCCCAGTAGGCCATGTCCCTAAGTCGTACTACCTCGACAACGATTTTCCCGTTGGCGCATTAGGCCAACCCATGAGCCACGCCATTTTGGTAGTGGCTCCTTGTTGTCACGGCACACCAATCCATAAGCCTTGCCATCCCGATAGCGGCTCCTAGTCAGCACTAGTCTTGCCAGTAGTACAACCCAAGACTCTAACCCTTGGCATTCAGGCCAATCAATGCAAGTTTCCATCCTCAATGGAACTAACCTAGAGGCACCCGACAGGCAGGTATTCACGGACTAACCCTTGTTCGTTTTGTAGGTATCGGCGTAAGAAAGAGGATTTAAGGTTATAGAACATCTTAGATCTTCCTCTGCCCCAAGTCATACTTTGACCAGCGCTCAGTGCATAGCAAGCGCCAGATACCCTTAGATAGCACTCAGCACCCAAAGCCAATGTTCAACGCTTTCTCTACTTCCATCACTCGAATTGTAACAAAACCTAATCTACTTTTAGTCATAGCGCTTGATGCACAACTAGCGCTAGACACCCTAGCCTTGTGCACCACTTCAAAAGAGTTCTAGGCTTGCCTCATGCTTCTAAGCATTCGACGCACAAGTCCAGTGCTTAACGTTGTACCTAATGCTCGGTCTTGGCATCCAATGCCCAAGAATCTGGACATTTTGCCTATAAATCACCCCTCATTTTCCAGACCCAAAAGGTCAGCAATTTTGAAGTCTTAGAGCACTTTAACTCTTCTAGAGTTCTTTCCTAAATCCTCACAAACACAAAGCAAACACAGTTACTACTTTTCAAAGAAACCCTCAAGAATTAACCCAAGGAGCAACCATATCTCCTTCTTTAAGCCCTCAATCAACACTCAAGCAAAGGAACTATCCTGAATTATAAACATTGATGACCCCTCTCAATCAACTCCTTTACTTCATTGATGTGTCTACTTCTACTCCCTTTACTCCCTAGTCTTTGGATCTAGTGTTTCTATTCAATCAAGACCCTTTGATTAGGTTTATTTTGTGAAGACCGTGTGAGGTGCAAACCCTTTCACATGAACACCAATTTCAATCTTGCAACTTTAATGAGCTTTAATCTAGCAAAGAGATCTCACTTTTGATAATCTCTTTGTCTCATCTACCTATGATGTGAAGAGCAAAGAGGAACTCCTTCTTCACTAGGTTAAGCCTTAAGATTCTAATTTTGAGAATCTTAATCAAGGAACCATCTTTATAGATTGGTCTTATTTCAATCATTTAAGCAAATCTCCTCTCTCTTTCTTCTTTCATTTATTGCAAGTAATGTCTCTTTAGCCTTTTTTGCTCTTGGTGTATGATGCCTAAATTTGGATATCTCTAATCTAGCTAGACTTGTCACACTTGATCCATGTTCATGAGTAAGCCCTAAATGTGTATCATCCTTGAATACATGTTTAGGAATTAAACTTAAAGTTCATTTTTTGCTTTAGATTTCATGATTCTTACTTTGATTTCTATTTGCAATTTCAAAAGTCAATGATGTTCCATGACTAAATCATACTTGCCATTGAAATTAGACCCATTTCTTCCAGTTGGAGCATTATCATGAGGAATAGTCTCTCTAGGCTCATCTCTTCATTTGATCAAGCAATCCTATCTGACTCATCATGCATTACTCTTACTTTGCATTGCCTCTAACCCTAACATTGGCTTGTCTCTTGTCTCATGTCTCTTTGTCTCATTTCAATTATGCACCTTTATTACATAATTCTTATCTTGTAATTGCATGTCCACCCTATATCTTATGTTTATAAACAAGATCTATTGTTTGTAATCTAGTCTAATAGGATAATTTTGGACAACCGTCCATAGGAACCCTAAACTATGGACAAGTAATAGAAGTGATCACCTAATTTAGATTATGTGCATAAATCTTAAATTGCTCAACCCACTAAATTAGAGTGTGTCATCTCTTGTTTATGCATGTGTTGCCTATGAACTAAATCTAATTTGTTCTTCCATCTCTAGCCATTTATTTTGCACACACTCCCGGATTGAAATAATCCGCTCATTCTCGAACCTTTTCATGATTCGTAGACCACTTACGTGAGTCATTTGGCGATTCTAGCCCCATGGTTTCCAAACTGCCCATTGAATGTTTGGTGACGACTCCTGTCCCATTCAATGTCTCTAAAAGTCACATAGTCGATCCTTACTAATGCGCAAACTTGTAGGACACTAGTGGGGGAGAGCTCCTCCCTCTTTTCCTCACTGAAAAGGGAAGATTGAGTTGCAAAAACCCATCTCACTAGTGACAATTCACTCATCAAATTGTCCACCCGAAGCCTAGTTGAGTCTCAAATCCTTCAAAATTTCGCAACGCGAAAAAGCCCCCTACACGTTTTTTTTGTGGCTTTCCCCTTTTTTAATTCTAACTTCAGTATGTTCACTGCAAGTGTCATCCACCTTTAATAAATTTTGTTAATATCTCGCCTACTAAATCACTATATACTTCATTTACTAATATGGTAAATATCCAAGACAATTATATTTTTAGACACTTGCCCTCACTCTCATGACAAAATTTACGATTTTTATAGAGTGCTTGAGGTTAGTATGTATGTGTGCCACTGCATGAAAAACTTGTAAAAATATAAATTTATTATATTTTATTTACTATTTTAGAAAAGTACAAAAATTATGGGTAATGGTTATTTTTATTTCTTAAATTTTTTTAAAAACTTTATATGTAGAAACAAGAGTTAAAAGATATAATAAGAGTATGATTTTTTTATATAAAAAAATAAATAAAAACTCCTAAAAATGCTCAATTCAAGATTTATAGACTCCACATAACTTTTCACTTTTAGATAATAATATAGGAGGATTATTATTATGTTAGTCTATCCTATCCTATATTATTATTTAAGAGTAATGGTTAATGAAATACTTTCAAATTCTAAATTCAGCAGTATCATAGCTTTGAAACTAAAATATTTAAAAAAAAAATTAACATGCATTTAATAACTATAACAAAAAAAGAATAACTACCAATTTAAATTTTCAACATTTATTCCAAATCAAAAAAGAAAAACAGAAACTTAAATTTACAAAGAATAATCAAATCTATATATTCATTCTAGAATTTTTTTTTAAATACTTCGAATCCCTAGTTCATAATTACTTTCTCATTTTTATATCTCTTAGTTATAAATTATTACCTATATTTATTTTCACGGAAATTGAATGCTGATTTTGAATAAGATAAAGATATATGATAAGATAAGATAGTAATTAAGTTGTTGCATTAATTTTTTTTTTTGGTGCTAAGTTGTTGCATTATTATTGGTAATCATAGCCTTGACCCAACCCCTCATCCTTAAAATATCCCGTGTCAATTAGCAAAAATCCGTTTTAAAAAGCAATATCTCGGACTCCCAAACTTGAAGCATTCAACTATCTTTCGTTCCGCCTTCTTGTTCCTTTCCTTTCACTTTCCGCTTGTCGGCAAACCCTAACTTTCGCGTCAACGTTTTCTTTCTTCCACTCTACCATCCGATTCATCCTCTCTTTTCTACAATAGCAATCGCTTCTCTTACGTAACAATGGCGTCTGGATCTTCTGGTCGACCCGGTTCTGGCGGGAAAGGTTTCGATTTCGCTTCTGACGACATTCTTTGCTCATACGAAGATTATTCTGCTAATCAGGAATCTTCTAATGGAATTCACTCCGATCCCTCTCTTGGAGCTAATCACAACCAGGTATACGCTCAACTTCCGATGTTTTGAGTAAAAAAAAACTTTCTAACGATGAATTTTCTTTTTTTTTTAATTTTTATCTGCGTGCTGTTTCTGTGATCAAATCGTATTTTTTGATTATTTTGTTATTGACAGCTTCTTTGCGACGATTGATTTTTGTGGTTTTAAGCCAATTGTGACGCTTAGGAGGTTGATTTCTGATGAGTTATTTTTTAGGCTGTACAGTTACAGAAACACGGATGACTTCAAAACTTTATAGTACGGGGAAGGATATATTTCTGCTATAAATTTTTAGTGTGGAAACAGATATTTCTGTTTATACACCTGAAATATAATTTAAGTATAGATTTGCAAATTAATCCGTATATATAGGAAGTCAGATGTATTTTATTTTATTTTAGCTGTTAATGTAGTTGAAGTAACAACGAGGAGCTGCGACGGTATGGAACTATGCTTGCAAATGTCATGTATATTGTGAAGCTATGCTTTAGCATATCATATTTGTTATGGAGCGATGGAGTAGTGATTTAACTTCTCATATAAAGTTTAATTTATGGAGCTGTGGAGTAGCTATTAACTTTTCCTCGTTATGGAGCTATGTTTGCTTATATCGTATATTTATACACAGAGGAGTCTGAGGACAAGAGATTGACTTAAGAGGGGAAGAGTGTCTTATGTTAATTTTTCTTAGGCTTAATATGGGGTTCTGTGTGTTTCTTGCTGTGGTCTTCGTCGGTTTGAGTTCAGACATCAAGACATTATCGTTTAGTCGGTTTTTGTAGTTCTTTGGACTTGGTGTACTGCTTCTTTGTGCGAAATGAATGGATGATTACTGCAGGAGAGTGATCGGTACGTGGTTTTTCTAGTAAAAAATTGGAAGTTTTCATAGTGGATGTTGGTGCTTTGATGTCACCTTTTTCATTTTTATTTCTGTTTGGGGGTGGGGTGTCACTTTGTGGTAAGCTAAATCCGATTCTTACCGACAATCATGTAATGGTCAAGATTTTAAACTGTGAAAACTGTAAAGTGGTGGTTTTTTCCTAATGAAGGGAGGAGGAATGCTTCAATATGTATCCCCTTGGATTTTTGAAGTCCTTGAAATTCTAATTTGGCAAACAACAGATCATTATTTGACCATCAAATTTCAGACATTGAGTTCTTTTTTTTTGATGTGTTGTAACATGCAGTAAATTCCTATTGTGTTGCCTATTAATCTTGGTGACCCATTTTTGACTTATAGTTATAGTTGCACAATTAGTAATTAATGTTAATCTATCTATATTATTGGTTTTGGTGAATCCAATAGGAGAAAGCTATACCTTTGCTAATGATATATAATCATTCTATCGATGTGTTTTTTATAAGCATCAATTATAGCTTATTTTAATTTTTTTCGTGATATGAACAGCTTCAGTTTTGATTATTTTAAGGACACAGATATTATTTGTTGAACTGTTCACCTCTTGTAAATGTTAAAACATTTTCCACACAATAGTAGAATTTTCAGTATTCATTATATCTGGCAGGAAGTTTTCTACTTTCCTATATGGTTTACATAGTAGTATTGCATACCATTTGGATGTTGACACTGTAGGCCTTTTGCGTCCATGTGTTTTAACAAACGCAAACTGCATTTAGATAATTTAACTATTAAATAATCTTGTTATGCTTTATCAAAGTCTAAGTTTATCTCTTGGGGACCAAAATGAATTTTAAGCATTAGATCAAGTAGCTTTTCATCCAGCTACCAGTGTACATGGTAAATTGGTTTACTAATGTTATTCTGGAACTCATTCCCCTCTGAATGAATGATCTGAATGGTTATCTTGGTTTATATGTGCGGATTCTATGGTATATTGAACGTATAAATCATCTCATGTGTTGGAATTTGGTAAATGATCATGATGAAAACATTGAAACCACAAAGTTGATCAAGTTGTCAAGCTATCAAGGCTATCGGTTGTCTTGCTTCATGGTATAAATTAGTGTTGATGACATCTTCCTTTGGAGCTGCCGATGCTTTTGTTTGTGGATTTCATTTTGTGTTGGAGTGCTAGTGTGCGGCAGACAAATGTACTGCAGGAGTGTTGGAACTAATTGAAATGTTTTGGCTTTTGAACAAAGATAGTAACTTAATGATTCTTTCCATTAGGTGAAAGTAACCTAAGATATGGCTATGGTTTGAGATCTACTACCGTTTCCTCTATCTTTTTGTTGGGGTAGGGGTTTCCATGTCTAAACCAAAACTGTTGATGAGGTGGCTGTATTGTATAATATGCTCATTGAAGTTAGGCGAGCTATACAACAGTTGAGAAGTTCTAGAAAAATCTGACTGATTTGTGTGGTGCTCCTCAGGTCTCACCTCTTTGAAGTCGCCTTGCCTGAGCATAGAAAGGCACTTTACCCATCACCTAGCGCCTCAAGGGCACCGCTTTTTATACATTGTTGGCGAATTTTTCATATCTGGCTTTGTTTGGCAAGTATGAGATCATCTTATATTGGCTCCTTAGTCTTGAAGCTTTAGGTGTGACCTTTCTAGTTCTTCTGCCCTTCCTACCCCCCCTTTGTCCAAATGAAATTGAGAAAAAAGGAAATATATGTGGGTATGTGGATTGATCTATATTTGTGGCTCTTGTAATTTTTCATTTGCTGAGATGATGTTTAGTGTAGGAGTGTAGCTGTTTAGCTATAGCTTACTCTCTTCTTGCCACACTTTTTCTTTTGAGGTTAATGAAGAAAAAAATATGTTGTCATTGATGAATAATGAGTATTCTGATTTTTTGTGCAGGATTTTCAGAAAAATAGAATTTCAAGGTCATCGGTGTTTCCTACAACTAATGCTTATAGCCAGCCCGAGGAACCCTTGAGTCAGGAAATTATTTCAACTGTTGAAAGGACCATGAAAAAGCATGCAGATAATCTCATGCGTTTCCTGGAGGGAATTAGTTCCCGTCTCTCACAGTTGGAATTGTATTGCTACAACCTTGACAAGTCGATTGGGGAAATGCGTTCTGATTTAGTTCGTGATCACGGGGAAGCAGATTCAAAGCTGAAATTTCTAGAGAAACATCTTCAAGAAGTAAGTTCTGTTTGACTCTTTACGCTTCTAGCTGGATTTATTTAAACCATATGTCCAACTAATTTGACATCTACAAAGCATCAATGGATAACGAAAGATACATAATAGTTAATACTGTCCTCTCTTGGTATTTACTTTTAGGGGTCTCTGTTAGTGGAGAATTAAATGTTCAGTTTGTCAGTATCTTGTGTGCCATTGACTTTGTAGCACTTCTTTTTAGAGCATGACATATCTACATTTTTGGGTTCATTGTGCTATCATCATTCATCTGGAAGAAGCCAAAAATAAGATAAAATAACTTGCTTGCTCAAACTTTATGTAATTTAGACAAGGCATCACAGTTTCACCTCTAGATAAAAAAAGCAATTGTGACTCCCATTTTTGTTGAAGTAGGGCTTAAAACTGTTGCGTAGACCTATTGGATTGGACCTCAAGCTATGCTCTGCTGCTTTCACATTTTACCTTATACAACATTAACATGTCATCTACAACATTTGTTGTTCCACCAATTTTTTTAGCCTATTGCAATGTCTTTCGTAATCAAATTGCTACTGCATTATACACACAATACTTTTTTTAATGAAATAAATAAAAACAATTTATAGATGTTGTCTAAAGTTCCCTATAATTTGTAGAAAAAGATACATTATTATCATTGCCCCAAGGAAAATTTTCTAAACTAACTAGTTAGCTAGTGGTCAGTAAAATGCACAAGCTATGCTTAAAATCTATTGAAGCATTGGGTTCTACAGTAGGCTCAATCTCAAGTTGTAATAGGACTCTGAAGCTCTTGATGAACTGATAGTGCTGATGAACTAAGATTAGCCTTCACAAGCTCCTATTGGGGTTTCTAAAAACATTCTGTATGCAGAGAAAAATAGGGTACAATTTCAGAGGATAAAGGGGCAATGTGCATGGTTAGTGAAATCAAGATTGAATAATAGGGCAAGTGGAAAATCAACCCTGGTTACATAGCAGGGATCACAAAAAAAATAATTAGCTTCTAGGTATTATTAGAGCTGGCAATCAGGTCAATTTGGGTTGGGACATGTTTGCGTGTAGAATTGTCCATAATTATTTGTAAACACATGGAATGCCAAAGTTGATTTAGGTTGGGTCAATTAATTTTGGTAGAGTTCAGGCTTTGTGTTGAGTAATTGGTTGGATACTCAATATTGTCAGTTTTGCTTAAATAAAACTTTGAAATCAGTGATAAGTATTGAATGCCATTTTTTTCTTCTGTTTCTATAGCTATGGTAACTGGTAAAAATTGTTATTCTTGGTTTACTTCTATACTTCTTGTGTATAAGGTGAAAAGCTTATATTTCCAAAAAGTAATAGGATATCTTAAGAGAAAAACTCCAGTAGCAGTGTTTACTCTTTTGGGTTTTGGTTGTGACAACAATTTTTATTAGTTACTTCCTACTCCTATAAGGTTTGCATCATTATTGTTCTGATAGACCTGATTGGTCTTGTTCAAGGCTAAGGGGTTAAGCTTAAGCATTAAACCGTCTTTTTAAAGATAAACCAAGAAATAATGCAAGCTAGAGTTACCAGACAAGTCCAGAAGTTATGGATAGGACTAAGTCTGAACAGAAATGGAGTATCTTCTAGTTAATGCTCATATATTAGAGAGCTATGCGACTGATTTGTCTGAACAACTAAGGTTGGTAATTATCATGATGTTTTCCACAATAATGATTATCCAATGGGGGGGATCACTTTAGATGCATGCAATGGATAAAGCTCATTCAAGTATACAATATCCACCTTTTAAGTAAAAGTAAAAGTCCAACTTTCCTTTTGCACTCCACTAGTCCAAAAGGCACTTCTATTGCCATTTTTACTCAATATCCATGAATAATTAGTATTTACATTGGTGTCCTTGAGGGTTTTGCTGTGTTTTGTTTGTGTTAGTGTTACTAGTACTTATTCTCTTTGTGCAGTATTAATAAGGTTCTCTGATTGTTTGGTTTCCGTTGCTTCAGGTGCATCCAATGGTTTATCTGTCAGTATGTATTCTAACAGGGAGATAACTGTTCCGTATTATTTTGCATTGCTTAAGTTGATAATTCATCCTTGACAAATGTTTATATTGTACCCAATATGTATTGCAACTGTAGCAGACCCTGTGGGATTTGGGTATGGGTGAGTGTGTAGTGTTTGTGCATTTGTGTGCAAGATGTACTATTAACCTTATTATAGTAGATGTGTCCTCGTTATGTGTCTCTTCATTATTTTCTGAGCATTGTGCATTAATCCTGTTCCGTTGATCTAATTGTAGGTTCACAGGTCTGTCCAGATTCTTAGGGACAAGCAAGAATTAGCTGAAACTCAAAAAGAACTTGCTAAACTTCAGCTTGCTCAGAAAGAATCTTCATCTGGATCTCAAGATGAAAGAGCTGCCTCTGAGCCTAAGAATGAGGATGCATCTGATGCTCCTAACACCCAATTGGCTCTGGCCTTGCCAAGTCAAATCACTCAACAACCTACCCACCCTGCTGCACAGCAGCAGTCTGTTGCACCTTCACAACCTTCGTCACAAAGTCATAGCCATCTGCAGCCTTATTACTTGCCTTCCAATCAGTTACCGAACCCTCAAGTTCAGTCACATCCTTCATATCTTGGAGCTGATGCCCAGTACCGAGTGCCTCAGCTAGCCCCACAAGCTCCACAACCTTCACAAACACAAGCAAACCAGACTCAGCAGGCCCAACAATTTCCTCAGTATCAGCAATGGCCCCAGCAAGTTTCTCAGCCTATGCAACTTCCACAGCAACCAACCCAACAATCACCAATGCAAACATCCCAGCAACCGCCAATTCAATCACAGCATCAGATCAGAGCTCCAGCTCCCCAGTCAAGTATCTATCCCCCGTATATGCCTAGTCAACCTGCCAATCCAGAAGCAATATCTAGCAGCATGCCAATGCAAATGCCGTTTCCAGGAGTGCCACAGGCTGGAGTGAATCATCCAGAAGGAATGCCTTATGGGTATGGTGGGGCTGGTAGACCTGTTCAACCCCAGCCTTCCCCTCCACATATGAAGGGCGGTTTTCCATCTCAGTCAGGCGATGGATATGCAACCAGTGGGTCTCACCCACCAATCTCTTCTGCAGGGGCGTACATGGTATATGAAAGTGAAGGAGGTAGATCTCATCACCCTTCTCAACCAACTCACTATTCTCAGAGTGGGTATCCTCAGGCAAATCCTTCCCTTTCAAACATGCCACCCCCAGGCAGTAACAGTCTTATGATTCGCAGCCCTAGCCCCCAACAATATGTTCACAACCATCCTTATAATGAGCTGATTGATAAGCTTGTAAGCATGGGTTACAGGGGTGATCATGTTATGAGTGTGATTCAAAGGCTGGAGGAGAGTGGCCAAGCTGTGGATTTTAATGCTGTGCTTGACATGTTGAATGGTCATTCCTCAGGGGGATCCCAACGGAGCTGGTAATGATAGAAATAAATCATGGTCGAGTGCAACTGCATCTATTATCATTGCGGTTGTATTATCTCATCATCCATGTTTATAATAAAGTCTACTATGTGCACGGTATTTGGTTGCATTTGGATTTGGAGGTCCATGATCATTGTATATTTGTGACTTAATTACAAGTGTCTTTCAGTACCCCAGACCGTTTGAAAGATTGTGACAGTCTTACTATTTTGTTATGTGAGATTGTCTCTTTATCTACACTGATGTAGCATGGTGAATCTTCAATTTGGGGTTTGTCCTTGTGGCGCTTGACTTCTATTTGATAAATGATATAGTTCACTTTCAACTTTTTTATTTTATCTGATTGAATAATCATTTGAGGCTCTCCGTTCATTTCCTGTAGAAACTTTTCATTGAAGGGTTCTTTGGGTTGTTAAATATCTTGCATCTGTCATATTAATCCACAGTGGACATCAAAACTGAATTCTGATATCAAAACTGTAGGTGTTAACTGTGAAGCACCTTTGCAAAACCACTTTATGCAATCACATAACACTCTTCGTATTTATCATAGTACAAACTAGGTTAGTACCTGTGTGATGCAACAATTTTTCTGACATTTGTAAAAACTGAGAAAATAATATTCCAAAACAAATCTTGACCCTGTAACTATTGGTGACAATGATTTTGTCACACTGTAGGCATTCTTGACAACTTTAGCCCAATGCATAATAGGTATAATGCATTTGATGACATTATCTGGCATTAAGGTGGGAAAATAAAGTATGAGAAAGAGACATGCAGTTTTGGGGGAAGGTGATGTCAGCGGGTTTTGTTTTAGTTATAGTTATAGATAGATAGTGAAAGAAAATTATTTAAATCAAATAAGTGGAGCAAGGTGCTATGGTGCACCATGCAAATATTCGATGCATATTGGCAATCAATGCACATATATATCAGCTACTTCTATTTAAAAATTTTAAATCCAAATTGTAATTATATTATAACAAATAAAATATTTGATGAAATCCAAAGAAATAACAAAATCAATACGTGAAGTTCAGAGGAAACCAAAGAAAGAATTGTAGAGAAGAGTTTTAAAGGAAAAAGTATACTGTTTTATTGCATTGTATATTATTTATACAAGAGTATTATTACAGCTGTAATAACTTTGTTGTAAGTAACCTAACAAGCTATTTTACTAATATAACCTTCTAATATGTACATTCTAACATCCCCCTCAAGATGGGAGTGCAAGAGCATCTTGGAATCCCATTTTGGACAAAAGAACTTGAAGCTGTTGAGATGACAATGACTTTGTAAAGATATCAGCCATTTGAGATTCAGTAGGAAAATAAGCAAGACTAATGAGACCCTCTAGAACTTTGTCTCTTGTGAAGTGACAATCAATTTCAATGTGTTTAGTTTGCTCATGAAACACGGGATTTCTAGCAATATGTAGGGTGGATTGATTGTCACAATAAAGAGTCACAGGCAACAAATCTTTAACCCCTATGTCTGCCAAGATTCTGACCAGCCAAGTGACCTCAGACGCTGCTGAGGCCATGGCCCATGGCCCTATACTCAGCTTCAGCAGATGATCTGGAGACAATACACTGCTTCTTGGATTTCCAGGATACAGGTGAACCGCCAAGGAGCAATATATAACCAGTAATTGAGCGTCTTGAATCAGAACAAGATGCCCAGTTGGAATAAAAAAAGGCTTGTAAACACAACTTAGCAGATGCCTTGAGCAAAATGCCATGTCCTTCTGAATGAGCTAAGTATCTCAACGTATGTGTCAAGGCATGAGCATGAGAAGTGCGAGGGGATTGCATGTATTGGCTCAAAGACTAAACATCAAAAGACAGATCAGGTCTTGTGTTAGTTAGAAAATTTTAATTTTCCTGCCAGTGATATGTACCTCTCAACATTAGAAATCAATGCTCCTTCATTTGCAGATAACTTCATTCCTGATGGCAAAGGAGTAATTGCTTTCTTGGAGACATCAAAACAGCAAGTAGCTAGGAACTCTCTTGTAAATTTCTTTTGATTCAAAATTATACCAGCAGAGAGTAACCAACTTCCATGCCTAAGAAAAATTGAGTAATCCTAGGTCCTTAATGATGAATTCATTGTGAAGAGAGGTCTTGAGCTGATCTATGATGAGAGAATTGTTGCCCGTTAGTATCACATCATCAACATATACTGCAGCAATGCATAAATGAGTCTCTGATTTATTTATAAACAAGCTATAGTCATTCTTAGACTGTTTAAACCCTTGTAACTCCAAAAAATTCAGCAATTTAGCATGCCACTGTCTGGATGCCTGTTTTAGACCATATAGAGATTTGCGAAGTTTGCATACTATTCCAAAAGGATTAGGAATACCTTCTGGAACTCTCATGTAAATCTCTTCATCTAAATCCCCATGTAAGAACGCATTATTAACGTCTAATTGATACAAGGGCCAACCATTGCTAGCCGCAATAGAGAGAAAACACCTCACAGTAGTCATTTTTAGTACTAGACTGAATGTTTCTAAGTAATCAACACCATATTTTTGGTTAAAACCCTTGGCAACAAACCTAGCTTTACATCTCCCTAACTCCCCATTCGCCTTCAATTTGACTTTGAAGACCCACTTGCAACCAATTGCCTTTTTTTTGTAGGAAGATCTACCAAAGTCCAAGTGTTATTTTGTTCTAGAGCCTGGATTTCCTTATTCATGGCTTCAACCCATATAGGGTATGTAGTAGCTTCAGTGTATGAAAAAGGCTCATGTACATAAGTAGCATGAGATAGAAATGCCTTATGTTCAAGAGGAAATGACTCAAAATGAACCAAATTATACCAATCTTTGAGAGAATCATCAAGAGAAGCATGATAGCATTGATAGTCATCCAAATATTGAGGCTTTTTTTGGACTCTTTCAGACTGTCTCGTACTAGTATCAATGATATGACCAGATTCTATTTCAGGGACAAAGGGAGGTACAGAATCATGGGACAGAGTTACTAGATGCTGGTGGTGGAACTTGAGAAAATAATGCATCAAGAAAAATGGAGTTGGATTCATCTCTAAGAGAATCAAGAAAAATAGAAGTTGAAAATGCAGGAAGATAGATTTCATTAGAATAATTCAAAGTAGCAGCATGGAGTTTATTGTGATGATGATATGGGAAATGCTTCTCATGAAATTGAACATCTCTAGACCCAATAATCTGATTTGTATCAATGTTCAAGACTTTATATCCCTTTTTGCTAGGTGAATACCCAAGAAAAACACAAGGAGCTGCTCGACTATCAAATTTTGATCTATGGAGTTTTGGTGTAGAAACATAGCAAAGACATCCAAATGTCCGCAAGGAGTTTATGTCAGGAGCTTTATTATACAACCTTAAATAAGGAGTATTATTATCAAGAACTTTCAGAGGCATTCAGTTTATTAAAAAACTACACATAGTACACACTTACCCCATAGCTTAGAAGGAACTCTAGATTGAATGTATAATGCTCGAGCAGTCTCTAATAAGGGTCCATGCTTACGCTCCACAACACCATATTGTTATGGGGTGTTGATACAACTTTCTTGAATCATAATTCCCAATTTCAAGCATAACCTTTGCATATCTCCTCCACATAACTCTCTCGCATTGTTTGATCTAATGCACTTGATAGAGAGTTCAAACTGGTTTCGCACCCTAGAAAAAAAATCAGACATGATTGATGCAACATCACTTTTATGTTTTATAAGTTGTATCCATGTATATCTACTGAAATCATCCACTATTATTAAGAATTGGTTACATCCAGAAGGCGTTTGTACAGAATGAGGTCCCCAAACGTCTAAATGAATCAACTGAAAAGGAGTAGAAGTCTTGATACTACTAACAGGAAAACAGAGCCTAGACTGTTTAGCTACTAGACACACTTGACAGATAATGTCCTTTAAGTGAGGCTTTATTTCAGATAGAGAATTTATTAATGGAATCTGAGAAAAAGACATTTGCATCTTCACACTAGTAGAAAACATTTAATTTGTGGCTATGTATATGCGGCATATTATATTAATGGCAGCAAATTAATACAAAACAAATTAATATACGACGGGTTGGGGGAAGACCCGCCTCTTTTTAATACAAAACCAATTAATATGCGGCTGGATAAGGGAAGACCTCGCTAATTAATAACTTAGGTATAAATTAGCGGTGGGTCTTCCCTCAACCCGTCGCATAATAATTGGTTCTTTTAAAAAAAACCGTGAGTGGCATAACATGAATTTCAATTCAGAACATTACAAGCCGCATTCGCTCGCAATCATTACCTCAAAGTCATCCATTACCTCCTCGCCATTACACTGCAACAGCCACACCACCACTAGACACGCCACCACCCAGAAGCACCACCACCCAGCAACGTCACCACCTAGAGAGCAACGCCACCAATGAATCCCTCTCTCACATTCTTCATTGTCGCGTCGTGTCATCCGCTGAGGTAAGGTTTAACTTTTCTCTTTTTTATTGTTTATTCTATTTTGAGACATGGGTATTTGAATGGGTGGTGTAAAATGTGAATGTGTTAATTAGTTTGGAACTTTGAATTAGGGTTTATCCATGGGTACTAAATTAGGGTATTTAATATACGTGAATGTGTTAGTTTAAAACTTTGAATTAGGGTTTAACTAGCCCAATGTTATACTTTCAAATTATGTAAATGTTGGTCCTCTTTGTTTCATACTTTCAAATTCGGGTCGTGACACCATTGTTTGCATATATTATTAGTGATTTAGCCATTTTCGGGTATTTGTGGTAGTTTATGGGAGATTATTCAAGAATTAAATTAGGTTCACTTGTATGAGGATTGATAAATTATATACACACCTAACATTATCAATCCTATATATATATATATATATATATATATATATATATATATATATATTTCTTTTTTTTAGTTCAAACCGTGATAAGCTCTAATTTGTTTAAACCAAAGTATAGGGCATTATTTAAGGGGTTTGAGCATTATTTATTTTTAAGCTTTAAAGAATGAGCTTGTTGTTAAATTGGTTCATGAAATTACTAAACTTATTATTAGAAATTCCTTAGATTACCTAACTAGATGTAAAATGGCATTGTGTGTTGGTTGTGGTTGTATAAAAATTCATATAAACAGGTTTGAAAATCTATTTTCAAAATTGAGAAATGTTGGATTTACAAAGGAAACTTTGCCAAATTTTTTGTAGAATTTGTAGTGATTTACAAAGCATAGAACATAAATAATATCGCTAGAAGAATTTAGTAACTTAAACTATAGAGCGAGTGTTTGTGGGTCATTGTGGAGTTTGCTTAACCTTATTTTTGGTAAGCTACTTAAGGACCCTTTAAGTACAATTATATATATAACTATGCGTAAACTGAGTGTTGATTAGATTGTTATTTAATCTCTTACATGTTAAATAGGGCATAACACAAATTATGGATCAAAATTAGATGTATGGCAATCGTGCTTCGTTGGAGTTCATGAATGAAGTTGAGGAGTTTTGTAGACATGCATTGAAACATCTAAATAACATTGGAGATGATGAGGTGTGTTGCCCTTGTGTTGATTGTGATAATGTGAATACAGTTAGTAGTATAAGAGAGTTGAGGGTCCATGTGATCCAGTGTGGGTTTAGGCAACAATACCACGTATGGGTATGGCATGGTGAGGTTCCTAATTCTAATGACATGGGGTCGTGCTCTATTGAAATTCCCATTCATCAAGTTGAGCTAGACCATTATGGCTAATTAGAATCTGATGACGGTGAAAATGTTGATGCCGAGCAGGAAGATGATGGGGAGGATGAATTGGAGGATAATAACCCTAGTGATGAAGATCAAATAGATGAAATACTTGAAGGGGTTAGGGATCAATTTGGTAGTTAATCTCGTACTTTTAAGCGTTTTTGGGAGGCTGTTGAGAAACCGTTGTATCTTGGATGTACTAAATATACTAGGTTGTCTGCCATATCAACGTTGTTTAACTTGAAAGTGAAATATGGTTGGACTGATACTAGTTTCATAGCCTTATTGAAAATATTAGGGGACATGTTTTCAAAGGGTAATGATTTGCCTATATCCACGTACTATGCGAAGAAGTTAATGTGTCCCCTTGGGTTAGAGTATAATAAGATTGATTCTTGTTCGAATGATTGCATATTATATCGAAATGAGTATGCAGAGTTAATTCAATGTCCTAAATATAGGCAGTCACGTTACAAACTCCCACATGGGATAGAGCCTGTAGTGGGGATTAAAGGTCCTAGTGTAAAGGTGTTGTGGTACCTTCCCATAATACCAAGGTTCAAGCATTTATTTTTGATTAAGAGCGATGTAAAGAATTTGAGATGACATGCAGAGAAGAGGAAGAAAGATGTGATGATTCGACTTCCTGCTGATTCTTCCCAGTGGAAAACAATTGATGAATCTTTCAAGGCTTTTGGCAGGGAAGATAGGAACCTAAGACTTGGTCTCTATACGGATGGAATGAATTCTTTTGGTACCTTAAGCAGTCAACATAGCACATGGCCAGTTTTGTTTGTGGTCTATAATTTCCCCCTTGGTTATACATGAAACATAAGTATGTTATGTTATCGCTTCGAATATCAGGGCCCAAGCAACTTGGGAATGACATTGATGTTTATCTTGCTCCCCTTATTGAATATTTGCAGTTGATATGAGATGAAGGTATATCAGTGTATGATGTATATGCTGAAGAGACTTTTACACTCCGTGCCATGCTATTCTGTATCAATAATGACTTTCCAGCTTATGGGACTTGTCGGGGTATAAGGTGAAGGGAAAAAAAACCTGTCCTATTTGTGTGGATGATATGGACTCAACATATTTTCCATATTGTTGGAAACATGTGTATCTCATGCATTAGAGGTTCTTGAATAGGTTTCATCCTTATCGTAAAAGAAAGACCTCATTTGATGGTAAAGTTGAGCAATGTAGAGCCCCTACACCGTTAACTAGCAGTGTGGTTTATGATATAGTGAAAGGAATAGATAATGTGTTCGGGAAAACTTTGAAACACAGAGATTTTCAGGGGTTATGAAAGAAACAATCAATATTTTGGCAACTTGAGCATTGGAAGTATTTACCCGTTAGATATTGTCTTAATGTTATACACAGAAAATAATGTTTGTGATGCCATCTTAGGGACGCTGTTGAATAAACCTGGTAAGACTAAGGATGGTCCTAATGTTAGGAGATATATGCAGACAATGAAGATTCGATCCAAGTTGTGGCCTGAAGAAAGAACGCCTAGGAATGGAAAAGGCAAATCCACGTATCTTCTTCCGGCTTGTTACACTTTGTCCCAAGCAGAAGAAAGGATATTTTGTGAGTGTCTGTATGGGATCAAGGTTCCTAGTGGGTACTCATCTAATTTGAAAAACGTTGTATCAATGAAAGATCTAAAATTAGTGGGTATGAAGTCTCATGATTGTCATGTTCTGATTCAAGTGTTTCTACCAATTTCCATCCGCTATATTTTGCCCAAGCATGTTAGGGATTCAATCACTAGACTTTGTTCTTTTTTCAATACAATATGCAACAAGGATCTTGATCCGTCATGATTGGATGAGTTACAAGCCAGTGTTGTTACGACCTTATGTCAACTAGAGATGTATTTTCCACCTTCGTTCTTCGATATTATGGTACATCTAGTTGTGCATTTGGTCCGAGAAATCAAGTTGTGTAGTCCAGTGTTCCTAAGATGGGCTTATCCTTTCAAGAGATACATGGGTACTCTAAAGAAGAAGGTGAGAAACCCAACACACCCTAAAGGTAGTATAATTCAAGGTATAACCACAGAGGAGGTAGGTGAGTTTCTGAGTGAGTTCTTATCCAAGGGGGAGGAAATTGGGTTATCAAAATTGAGGCATGAAGGGAGGCTCGAAGGGCACGGAACCGTGGGTTCTAAGGAGGTCTTAATTCCATTGCCGAAAGAGAGACAAGCTCATCTATTTGTTTTGCACCATATCACAAAGGTTTATCCTTACTTAGAAAGGCATATGAATGAATTGAAGATGAAGTACCCTTCTAAAGGTGAACGACCATTGATGTAAGAAAACAATAACACCTTTATCGATTTGTTTCATAAAAAAGTTATGTATAAATTTTCTGAAATGGGCCATCACATTTCTAATACAATCAAGTGGTTAGCTTATGGCCCTCGAACAACTGTTCGATCTTTTGAGGGGTATGATATCAATAGATAAACCTTCTACACTAAACGTTGGGATAAGAAATCAATGTCTGTTCAAAATAAAGGTGTTTCAATAGTGGCTTCTTCTCGAGAATATGCTAGCTCAAAAGATAAAGCACCAGTTAATGCGACATTGTCTTACTATGGGATAATTCAAGAAATATGAGAATTTGAATATTGTGGCTTTAAAATTCCCCTTTAGTCGACATGAGTTAGATGCGTTGGCAGCTAGCTCCACGGCTCACCCGTGGACATATGACTTCCTCCACAGGTCACCCGTGGTGGCCTCTGTTATGCAAAGAAGGAAGATGAAGCAAGGCAGCGAGCTCCACGGCTAGCCCATGGCCGAAGGCTACTCTCCAAGGCCCACCCGTGGAGGTTGCTGATTTGCTACGTTTTGGGCCATAAGATTTGATTTGTTTAGAGTCCAAAACCTACTAAAAATCCTAGGTTAAATATAGATTAGAGAGGTTATTAGCAGTCTGCTTTTTATTACCATATTTTTGAGAGAGTTTTATGTTCTTGTGCTATCTAAGGCTCCTCCAACCTTGTTCCATTGAAGATTTACCAAAGTTTCCATTAATTCAAGTATTTTCTTCTTTTCTTTATTTTCTATTGTTATTGTTATTATGTTTTCTTTAATTAATCATTGTGTTTATCTAATCAACATGTGTGAGTAGTTTTATAACCCTATGTTTGGGTTGAACCCTAATATGAATGAATGTATTGTTTGATCCTCAATATCCTCTTTAATTAATTTATACTTCCTCTTTTTTAGGGTTGGTGTTATTATCAATAATTAACTAGAGATAGGATTATTGAATGTGATTAGGTTTACAGCGAGAGTTGACTCCTAATTTATTTTAGAACTCTAATCAAAAGTAAAAATAATTATGCATGAGAATAGCTAGTTCTTCTTAAGAATAATTATGCATGAGAATAACTAGTTCTTCTTAAGAATAATTATGCATGAGAATAGCTAGTTCTTCTTGCTAGGACTCATAGGATGTCGTTATTAATGTATTTAATATGTTTGATTCCAAGAGAATAGGTATGACTACATATCGGGGAAGCTATTAGTTGATCAAGAGAAACTCTTAGTACTTGTTTTAGGGAGCATCCGTCATGGGGAATATTTATTGATTGAGAATAGGAAAAAGGGGTTATTTTGGTGCATTGAATCATATTAGTGGGGATTCCTGATTCTAGGTGTTTTTAGTCGTAATTTTTTTCGTACTATTTTTGTTGCTTAATATTCCGTACTTAGAAAATTAATAGTTTGGATTCTTCATCATTGAATTGGTACTTGTTTAGTGATTACTTGAGTCTATTTAACTAGTTGAACTTTAGTCTCTTGGGATTCGATCCTTACTTTCCCTTCTACGTAGTCGTGGTCTTGTTAGGTTTATTTTTGTTAGGTGCACGACACGCCTATGAGAAAGATACGTGGATTTGCCTTTTCCATTCCTAGGCATTCTGTCTTTAGGCCATAACTTGGATCAAATCTTCATTGTCTGCATATCTCTCCTAACATTAGGACTATCCTTAGTCTTACCAGGTATATTCAACATCATCTCTATAGTTAAACCCTAATTCAAAGTTTTAAACTAACACATTCACGTATATCAAATACCCTAATTCAAATACCCATGGATAAAACCTAATTCAAAGTTGTAAACTAATTAACACATTAACATTTTTACACCACCCATTCAAATACCCATGTCTCAAAATGGAATAAACAAAAAAAAAGAGAAAATTTAAACCTTACCTCGAGGGAGGACACGACACGACACGACAACGGCGAATGTGAGAGAGGGATTCGTTGGTGGCGTTGCTCTCTGGGTGATGGCGTTGCTGGGTGGTGGTGCTTCTGGGTGGTGGCGTGTCTGGTGGTGCGTCTAGGTGATGGCGTGTCTGGTGGTGGTTTGGCTACTACGGTGTAATGGCGAGGAGGTAATGGCCAGCTTTGAGGTAATGGTGTGGTTGTTGCGGTGTAATACCTAAGTTATTAATTAGCGGCGGGTCTTCCTTCAACCCTCCGCATATTAATTGGTTTTGTAATAAAAAGAGGTGGGTCTTCCCCTAACCTGTCGCATATTAATTTGTTTTGTATAAATTTGCTGCCATTAATATAATACGTCGCATATACATAGCCGCAAATTAAATTTTTTCTACTAGTGATTCTCAACCTTTTTGTAATTAGAGAATTGATTCAAGTCACAAAAAAGTGATTTGAAGCACCACTATCAAGAAGCTAATGTGAATTTGACTGAGAGAGTAAGCAAACAGTACCTGCCATGAGTGCTGAACCAGAGTTCTAATCTTCATTATTTGAGTCATTCTGTTGAAGTGCTAAGAAATCCAGAAATTGCTTGTATTCTTCAATTGAGACATGTGACTTGTCAAAAATTGCACGCACATTTACATTGACTTCATCAGTATGAGACTGAGCAGCAACCTTGTTTTCTCTGGTATTCTTAAACCTAGGAGGAAATCCATGCAACTTAAAACATCTATCAACACTATGCCCAGGTATTTGGCATTGTGTGCAAAAATAATGAGAACCTGGTTTGTTCTGTCTCTTCATATATTAACTGAACCTGACTTATGTGAGTCAAAACCCATTTCCTTTTTGCAATCATTAAATCTTCATTTCTCACCAGCAAATGCCACAAAATCTATGTTGCTGGACAGGTTTGATAATTCTTTGTGCCTCTCTTCTTGTGTAAATAGTTTATAGACCTTTATAACTTTAGGCAACGTTTGCATCATTAACACATTACCTCAGATAGTTTCATATTGTTCAGTGAACTTCATCATAAATTGCATCACCATTCTTTCAAGCTCTCTTTGAAAAACTCTTTTAGTCAGGTTGCATGAGCAATTATTACACGTGCAAGATGGAAGAGGGTGTGCCTCCTCTATTGCATCCCAAATTGACTTGATAGCTGTAAAAAATTCAGAGATAGATTTATCACCTTGGTTGATATCCACCAACTTCTGTTCGAGTGAGTATATATGTGCCAGAGAAGTATATCCAAATGTTTCCTCCAAATCAGTCCATATGTCTCTTGTATTTTTCATAAACATTACACTTTTAGCAATAGTATCTTCAAGATTAAATAAGATCAATGAGCAAACTAAGTCATTGCATCTCTCCCAAGCCTTGTACTCAACATAATTCATATCAACTGGTTTATTAAATGTACCATCAATAAAACATATTTAATTCTTTGCAAAAAGAGTCAATAACATTGATCTCTTCCACCAAGTAAATCCATCTCCATTGAACTTGTGAGAAACAAGTTGGACATTATTTGAATATGAAGGATGAATGTAATATACACTCATAGGATCTTGATTTAGAGGAAGCATTGATGATCTAGCCATCTCGTGGGTTCCAATAGCCATTGACTGATTATTCAGCAATTACATATATCAAGTAAACTTCGACTTCAATCTTCAACACCTCAAAAAAAAAACCTTCAACAAACACCTTAAAACTTTGCAAAAACGTATCACAACCAACCGTGAACCTCAAGCTATTAACAAATCAGAAATACGAAAAAATGGGTTTCATACCCATTTTTCAGTGAATCACAAGATTCTTATATCAAATGACAGAGGAAAACAACAAGAATTAAATTATCTAAATAGCTTGCTCTAGTACCATGATGAAATTCAAAGAAATAACAAAATCAATACGTGAAGTTTAGAGGAAACCAGAGAAAGAATTGTAGGAAGAGTTTTAAAGGAAAAAGTATACTGTTTTATTGCATTGTATATTATTTATACAAGAGTATTATTACAGTTGTAATAACTTGTAAGTAACTTAACAAGCTGTTTTACTAATACAACCTTTTAATATGTAAATTCTAACAATATTTAAGCCATATTTTCTTAAATACATTTAAATTCATAATTAAAAAAGGGCAATTCTACATTATGACCCTGTACTATTACGTTTTCTACGTTGTGTCTAGTGTTTTTTATAAATCTACAATGTAACCCCAAGGTACCTTTAGTAAACAAGCTGTAGCCATTCTTGGATCACTTAACTGACGGTAAGTTACTCCGTTAAGTTTCGTTACTCTTGGTTCCCATTTCCCTCGCTCCAGCTGCTATATATCTCTAAATTAGGGTTCTTGTTCCCCCATTTCAATTTCCTCCATTTTTCTCTAGTTTAATGCCATGGGCCTAAGGGAGTTGATTAGGATGCTTGATTAGGAAGCTTGATTATCCTCATCAGGATAATTGTCCTGGCTCTTCTTATGTCTCTGCTGTACTTATTGCCATGCTCCCCAAGCTCCTCAATTTCCTTTAAAAACTCGGTCTGCTGCTTCTTGATCTCCTCAATCTCCTTAATAACATCCCCCTCTTGAGTAAGCGCGATTTCAGCATGTGCCAACAACTCCAAATAATTCCTGATTATTCCAGATATCTTTCTTGCATTCTAGTATAACCCTAACAACTTCTTGGTTCATGTCAATCAAACAGCCAGCAACTTATCTAAGAGAATCAAGGGATACAGAATGAACCTCAAAGCCTTGATCTTGTTCATTGCTAGAATTAGCAAGTGAGTTGATGATGTGGGTGGTGCGCTCATGGAGGTGGGAGTCGAAGACTTGGACATCCGGGTCCAGTTGGCATGCTTGTAGATAGGAGCTGAGATCAGTGTTGTGAGTTAGGGTGGTGGTGTTTTCATCATTTGTGGGTGGGTTTGGGTTAGTTGGTCCTTTGCTGGATTTGGCACCCATTTTTGGAGGGCTGAGAGCCTGAGAATGAGGGAATGGACCCTAAAGATGTCAACTTCAAGAGGAATTTGGGGGAAAGATTGCAGATTTATGTAAGATTGAAGCTGAATTTGGAAGTGGGTAGTATTGTATTAGGGAAATTGAAATGGGGGATAAAGAACCCTAATTTAGAGATGTATAGCAGCTGGAGCGAGGGAAATGGGAACCAAGAGTAACAAAACTTAACGGAGCAACTTACCGTCAGTTAAGTGATCCAAGAATGGCTACAGCGTGTTTACTAAAGGTACCTTGGGGTTACATTGTAGATTTATAAAAATCATTGGACACAACATAGAAAACGTAATAGTACAGGGTCATAATGTAGAATTACCCTTAAAAAAATGTTTAAGTTGTTGGTACTAATATATTCACAGAAGGTGGATGTTGCACCCGGGTGCACGATGCTCATCATGCACCCTGGGTGAAACGCAGACAAAAACACTACAAAACGCAGCTGGGACGCAAGTGGACAAAGCTACTTTTACACGTCAGCAAGTCCAATGACCATTCACCTCATTTCGCTGAACATTTGTGGTTTAAATTTTTCCCCCCATAAACCGTCATATCCTGGCATTAGGAAACATGCCTAGTTTCTCGGATTACGGCAGTTGCTTACTGTCACCATTTCCTCCATCCATCATTTCACTTCAACCTTTCAACTTCCCTTTCAATTTCTTCCTCTCATCATACTACTCTCTCTCTCCTTACAAACTAACCCAGGCATCCACATTCAACTCTTCTCTGCGCAAATGTTTAAGACTCTCTTCGAACATCAAAAAATTTCCACTCTTTAACCATGTCTCGTGCTAAGAACAAGTAAGTGCTGAAAATAATTTTGGTGTTTTCTTTCATTTTTAGAGGATTTAATATCTAATTTTTTGGACACTTTGAAGGTTTGTTGGTGACCTAAATGAGGAAGAACCCTTAATTAACATTGTCAATGCCCAAAAAACAAAGAAGAAGAAGATATTCATGTATGAATCTGTTGTAGATCTGGCGTTGCTTGAGGAGATAGCAGAGCAAGCCGAGAACATAAAGTAATGAATTTTGCAATTTTATGTTATAAAATGTATTTTTATGGATTGTATTTTTATAGATGGTAAATTTTGTATGAAATTAGATGAGTGGTAAGTGTAATTGACCAGATGTGCATTCAATATCTGTAAATAGTCAGTGAAAATGAGTAAATGTTTACTGGAAATGCAGTTGAGTGTATTAGGTTACACATTGAACATGTTCAGTAGTTTGAATTAAATGTTCATTGAAACTGACCAAATGTTCAATGCAAATTAACGTGTTAGTTATTGAGATTATGGATTTGGTCAGTGGACCATATTGTATATTCAGTGAAATTACCATAACGTTCAGTGGAGTAGATTGCATATTCAGTGGAGTATGTTGTTCAGTGGAGTGTATTACATGTTCAATGGAGTAAAAAACGTTGTTCAGTGAATATTAAATGGTCAGCAAAAAAAATCAAATGGTCATTGGAATAACATACATGGTCAGTATATTTAACTAAATGTTCAGTGAATATTTAATCATGGTCATTTAAAATAAAGGTAATGATCATTGACTGTAATTAGATGGTCATTGCAAAAGGCTAAAATACAGTAGAATGGAATGGAAATGTGTAGTAGAATTGGCTAAATGATTTATTAAAAGCTCAGGAAAAATGAATGTAATGATCAATGGAATCATGTAAATGGTCATTAGAAATGTAGAAATGTTTAGTGGAATAAGGTACATGATATAGTAAGATTTCGTAAATGGTCATTGATATTTAGTAGATATTTAGTGAGAAAAGGGAGATGTTCAGTGGAATTATGCAAATGTTCAATGAAATGGGTTAATTATTCAGTGGTATTATGTATATGGTCAGTGAAAAATGACAAGTAGTCAGTACTATAATCTAAATGGTGAATTAGATTTTATTGGATGTGAATGTTCACTGGAATAATGGACATGTGCAGTAAATCAAATGGACAGTGTATTTGCTAAGAGTGTTTCTGTTCAGTGGATTTGATATAGTGTTCATTGGATTTGATTTAATGTTCATTGTAATCATATAAATGGTCATTAAAAATGGAGAAGTGTTCAGTGGTATAAGGTACATGATATAGTGAGATTTCGTAAATTGTCAGTGAGATTTAGTACATATTCAGTGAGGAAAGTGAGATGTTCAGTAGAATTAAGCAAATGGTCACTGAAATGGGTAAATTGTTCAGTGGTATTATGTTCATTGGATCTGATAAGATTTGATTAAATGTGCAATGCACTTTAAAATGTTCAGAGCATTTGTTCAGTCGTATTTGCTAGATGGTCAGTGGATATAACGTATATGGTCAGTAGATGTTCAGTAGATGTTCAGCATATATTATTGGATGTTCTTTGTAAAAATCAAGTAGATGGTCACTCGAAAATAACAGTAGATGGTAAGAGACATAGGTAAATGTTCATTGTAATGGTGTAGATGTTCAGTGAAAATTTATAAATGTTCATTAATTGTTTTATTATATGTAGTGACCAGTCGATACCAATCCCACCGGTGGTGGAAATGGCAACCCCACTTGCCGTGGAAATACCAACGCCCATTGTGGTTGAAATTCCTACGGAGAAGCACTTCAAGGGGAAGAAAAGGTTAGAATCAATACAATTAAACGAATAATTGAACGATGTTCTTTTCAGTTGCATCAAATGCCAACTTGCACAATACCACTTATCATTCAGTTCAAAATCCTATTTAGCTTATTTCCACTGAATAGACAATCCCACTTCACTGACTAATTAGCTAATTAGACTGACCATTCTGTTTATTTTTGCTTACCATTCAAATCGCTGACCATCTCGTGGGTATGTCATTTTTGCAATTAATCATTTTCCACTGACCATTTAGCTTACTCCACTGAACATCCCATACTTTTTCAATGACCATTTGCATATTCCCACTGAACATTCTTAGTGGCAAGTCACTGACCATTTAGCGCCCTACAACTGAACATCTATCCATTTGGACTGAATATGTACTTAATCTAAATGACCATTTTCTGTTTGCAGAGCACAGCACATGCCAACCCAGACTAACGAGGTTGGAACTGAAAGGGAGTAGCCACAAACAAAGAAGAGGTTAGAATCAATGCATATTTACGCTGACCATTCCATCTCATTTGCCTGACCATTTAGATTATTCGACTGACCATTTGTTTATTTTCACTGACCCATTCAAATCAATCTCATTCATGTGATTGATCATTTTCCACTGACCATTTAGCTTATTCCACTAGACATTGCATTCATTTTCAATGATCATTTGCATATAACCACTGAACATTCTTAGCGGCAAGTCACTGACCATTTAGCTAATTATCACTAAATATCTATCCATCTAAGCTGATCATGTACTGAATCTCAATGACCATTCGTTGTTTGCAGGGCGAAACAAATGCCATCCCAGACTGAAGAGGTTGCAATTGAAAGGGAGAAGGCACAAACTCCGAAGAGCAAAAAAAAGAAAAGGTTAGAATCTATTTTAAATAACTATTTAGCTTATTTACACTGACCATTCCATCTCACTTCACGTACCATTTAGCTTATTTGACTGACCATCTAGTCATTTCCGACCGACCATTCAAATAATTCCACTAATCATACGAATAATTCCACTGAACAATCCCTTCGTTTCACTGACCATTTAGCCTAAACCACTGAACATCACATTTATATCACTGATCAATCTCATATTTCCACTGAACAATCCATTCGTTTCACTGACTATTTAGCTAATTCCACTGACCATTCCCTTTATTTCGCTGACCATATAGCATATTCCGACTTAATCTAACAGACCAACTCTTTGTTTGCAGTGCACAAGTAATTCCAACCTAGACGGATGAGGTTGGAACTGAGCAGGTGCAGGAGCCAACTGCAAAATGACAAAAAGGAAGGAAGAGGTGAATGTTAATTTTATTTCCACTTACTGATCTACTATATTTACAAATAATGTTCAGTTTTTCTGTACTTAATGTTCATCGCTTTCTAATACAATGTACATTGCATTTTTATTTGTGTGTGCAGTGGGAAATCGAAGCCTTCCACACCAGAACCCTCAGTGGATGCTCCAACTACCACAGAGGCAAAAGAGGGAGTAGTATGACTGAACATATGGCAGACACTCATCCCACTCCCAAACATTGTCAAGGCCCTTGCCCACAAAAATGACAAGTTAGAGGAAATAAGAAGCATGGGGTTTGCCGGATTACTACACCTCGATTTGCCTACAACCAACCCCGAATTCTCAGCTAACCTTGTCCGAAACTTTGATTCGGACGGGACCTGCATTCTACTGGACCATAACAGGTTGGTTTCCATCGAAGATAAAGACGTACACTTGGTGTACGGGGTCCTGAGGATGGGGGAAAATTTCTTGGAAGCTACCTACCACGATGAGAGGCTATCCCAACTCATGCTTGAGTTTAAAGCATACTATGGAGGGAAATTGCCCTCTTCGAAGGATGTTGAGAAGAGGTTGATGATGGATAATGTCCCTCTTGACAACAATTGGAAAAGGAGCTTTTTGGTGCTTGCAGTTAACACCTGCATGAAGTCCAACTCAAATTCCCAACAAGTCTTTGTGAGGTATCTCACCGCTTCTTACGACACGAATCTCATAGGCGAGTTCAACTGGAGCAACTATACGTTAAGAAGCTTGGCTGAGGCCTCCATGACTTGGAAGAGTAAACCTTCAAGGTTTTTTAATGGTCCCCTTCCCTTCTTGACGGTAAACTACTAAACTAAAAATACATTCTCACTAACCTACTCCTTTCAATGATCATTCATAGTGTACTTACTCCTTCCAATATTTCTTTAATTTCAGATATTTTACTTTGATCGTCTTTAAAGGTTTGGTAACTGTGTACCAGGGGCTTTTCCATTAACGATGGTCTGGAAAGCTCCTTTGGTGAAGGAAAGAATTGCCATCGAGCTGAGGTATGGCTTTGGTAAGGGCAGTGTGCTTACCAGAATGGAAATACCACAATCTCCACATGCGCCTATACCTATCCACCTACTAAATGGTGATCACCAATAACAACAGCAACAACAAGAGCAAGAGCACCACCACCACCACCAAGAACAACAACAAGAGCACCACCACCAACAACAACAACATGGACAACAACAACAACATGGACAACAACAACAGCAACAACAAGAACAGTAACAACAGCAACAACAACAAGCACAACAACAACACTAATAACAACCCCAACCCACCACCTTCGAAGTATAAATTCCCTAGAATGAGATAGTACTTGTTAAAAAAATGTTCATTTGTTGATAGTTATGTTCATTGCATTTGTGGTAAATGTTCATTGTTCGTTTAATAAATGTGCAGTGAATATCAAGTAAATGTTTAGTGACCCTTTGCTTAATGTGCATTGTTGTCTTCTTCTTATTCATTGATTTCTAGAATAATCTTCATCTTTTATGTGATCTTCTGTTTGGTTCTATATTCAAGAATACAACAACCTTGTGAGATCGCTGACGGAGAAGTTGGCATCCGATTTTGTGAATCTCATCGAGGTCTTGAAAGCCGGGAAGAAGTTTTACCCTAGAGGGCTTTTAAATGATAACACCCTCGTTGACGTTGCATTGATGTGGTCTAGATGCTCGGGAATAATTCTTCCACCAGACCTCCATCAATTGAGCCAGAGGAGAGTTGATGTCCTCCCTGTTAGCCAGGATGATGACTTATATGGTGCGTGTTGGTTTGGGGAATTGGTTGATGAAGCCGTGAGGAAGGCTATTTGGGATGAAGCATGTGTAGTCCCCCCAAGGTACAATGAATTGTTCAGTATTTTTATCTTTATGTTCATTAGTTGTATACACAATGTTCAGTACGATTATAAACATGCATAATAATATGAATTTCAGTGATGAAGCCAATGCATCACAATTTGACTGAAGAAACTGATCACCATGATCAGGATGTCTTAATTCAAGACATGAATGAAAGGTAAAATATCGTCTCATCAGAATGAAGTATTTTTTAGAACATAAACTAATATCTGTTATGAAGATGTTTAGTCAAAATGTTGAAGAAGAAGTTGAAGAACAAGCCCAAGAAGAACCCCAAGAAGAAGAAGTTCATGCTGTCCAAGAAGAACCCCAAGAACAAGAAGCATAAATTGTAGAATCTTCTCTTGAACAAAGGTACTATTTATTACCAGTAAATGTTCAGTGAAGTAATGATATGTTCAGTCAAAATAGGTATATGTTCTGTGAAATATGTTAAATGTTCAGTGAAAATAAGAAAATGTTCAATGAAAGATATGAAATGTTTAATGGGAAGAAGTAAATGATTAGTAAAGAGAAGTAAATATTCAGTGAAAATAACTAAATGTTTAGTGGAAAAAATTAAATGTTCAGTGAAAATAACTAAATGTTCAGTGGAGTTAGGACATGTTCAGTGGAATATAGCAAATGTTCAGCATACTATGTAGCAAATGTTCAGCGTAATATATTAAATGTTCAGTGGACAATAGTAAATGTTCAGTGGAAATAACTATATGTTCACTCGAAATTTATTATATGTTCAGTGGAAGTTATTAAATGTTCAGTGTGAATTTGACAAAACTTTCATTGGAAATAAGTATATGTTCTACAGTGAAATATACTAAATGTTCAGTGAAATATAGTAAATGTTCATTGAAATATAGTAAATGTTTACTGAAATATACTAAATGTTCACTGAAATATACTAAATGTTTAGTGAAATATAGTAAATATTCATTGAAATATAGTAAATGTTCAGTGAAATATAGGAAATGTTTAGTGAAATATATGTAAATGTTCAGTGAAGATAGGTAAATGTTCAGTCGAAATTAAGTGAATGGTTAGTGAAATTAATTATATGTTCAGTGGAAGATAGTATATGTTCAGTGGAAGGTAGTATATGTTCAGTGGAAGGTAGTGTATGTTCAGTGGACATAAGTATATGTTCAGTGAAAGGTATGAAATGTTCACTAAAATTAATTAAATGTTCAATGGGAAGAAGTAAATGATCAATAAAGAGAAGTAAATATTCAGCGAAAATAACTAAATGTTCAGTGGAAATAACTTAATGTTCAGGGAAAATAACTAAATGTTTAGTGGAGTTAGGATGTGTTCATTGGAATATAGCAAATGTTCAGTGTACTATGTAGCAAATAAAAAGATGTTCAGTGGAAGATAGTAAATGTTCAGTAAATATATAAATGTTCATTGAAAATGTAGGAAATGTTCAGTCGAAATTAAGTGTATGTTCAGGAAGATTAAGTATATGTTCAGTGAAATATAGTAAATGTTCATTGAAGATAGTTAAATGTTCAGTGAAATATAGGAAATGTTTTTTCGAAATTAAGTGTAAGTTTAGTGAAAATAAGTAAATGTTCAGTGTAAGGTAGTAAATGTTCAGTGTGAATTTATACATGTTCATTGACAATGTAATAAGTGTTTAGAGAATAAATATGTAATGTTCTAGTAAAATGTAGTGAAATAATAATATGTTCAGTGAATTATACTAAATCTTTAGTACGTGAAATTACCGAAAGATGTTAGAATAGGTAATTGTTCAGTAAAGATAAGTAAATGTTCAGTGAATATATAGTAACTGTTCAGTGAAAATGTTGTTAAAGTTCAGTACAAATGCGTAAATGTTCAATGAAATGTTCTATTTGTTCAGTAATTATGAGTAAAATGTTCAGTGCTCTTGTTCATACCGCGTAATGTTTTCAAAGCGCTTTTGCGTTATATCTTCGATTGATATCCATTGCACTTGTAGGAAAAGGCAAAGGAGAAACCTGCAGCGCTCTCATCCTCATTTGTACTGCAGTATTCAAATTTGATTGATCGTGACGATGATGAAGTACAAGCACTATGTGACTATGTATACGCAAAAGATCTCGATCCCAAGTAAGAGCCCTAAACTACTCTTTGCATAAATGTGGACACATATTATACAGTACTCAGTGGCCAATTCATTACATGTACCCTAGGGAGTTACTATTTGATGATGGCCAAACATTTATCTCCCGGGATCAATTCAAGTCGATGGTCAATGATGCGAACATCTATACGGAGATTATAGACGCATGGGCTGCAATACTCAACGCTCGTAACACAGCGAGAAAGGAGACGAGGATTTTCTTCCCGAATAATCCGTTTGTAAGCTCCCGCATTTATCTATAATTCGCATAATATAAAATTGATCCTAACATATCCTCCTTTTGTGAACAGAATGTCATGTGTATGAGCGATGCCTACGATGAAACAAGTCAAGCTGTGACTGAGGAATTCAGAATGGCACAGTTCATGGAGAGCATTGAGTATTACTTGGCTGATAGCAAGTTACCCCCCCTCAAGACCTTTGACCAGGTATATTAATTCATTATGTGGATAATTATAGAAAATGCGCAAATTAAATATGGATAATTATATAAGAATTAATATAATTCAACGAATGTTTTAGATCTTCTTCCCAGCGTACGCGTCGGGTCACTTTTACTTGTACTGTGTCAACGTCAAGAACAAGTTCCTAGACCTTCTTGACAACAGGATTCTTCCGGATGGGGTTTTGTTCGAAAATAAATACCATGATCATCCTGGTGAACTAGTTAGTTATCTCCCACTACACTGAACATATTCTGAACTTTACTGAACATTAAATTCATTTCACTGAACATTTACAGTTCACCACTGCACATTCCCTACATTTCACTGAACATATACTTAATTTCGAATATTTACTTCATTTTCACTAAAATATTTACATATTACCAATGCACATTTCCTATATTTCACTGAACATTTTCTTATATTCACCGAACATATATTTAGTTTTGAACATTCACTTCATTTTCAATGAACATTTACATATTACCACTCAGTATGTACAATATTTCACGGAACATTTACATATCTCCAATGAACATGTACTTACTTTCGACTGAACATATTTTTAACTTCACTAAACATTAACTGATTCTCACTGACCATGCTTATCCTATTTGTTCACCAACAGTTGAATGCTGTGGCAACCTACATGAGAGACAATGGCAGTAAGAAAAATTTCAACACTTTCAAGGTAAGGAACCTTGAGATGCCATGGAGATCGAATGAAAATGAGGTTGACTGTGGCATATATGTGATGCAACACATGGAAACCTACGAAGGGAAGTCTAAGTGGGAATGTGGACTAAGTCCTACTGACGTGAGTATTTGTTTTGAATTTGGTACTTTCCAATTTATCATTTGTCCAAATCCTTACTTATCAATCCTTACTTATCAATTATTAACGTGCAGTTCCAAGTACTTAAAGGTTTATGTTTGTGCTACACATATGAGATCCTTGCGGATGATCTGAACAAGAAAAGGGGCGATGTTCGTTACTTCGCATTGAAAAGAACATTCTGATGATTTGTTATTGTAAAAGTACATTTTTTAAAATTTTCTAGATGTATGTTATTGCACATTTTACATTACGGTTGGTTATGTTTTTTAATGTACTTAATTTTTTTTAAGTTCCGTACTTACGTATCTAATGTTCATTCCCTTTGTGTCTTATGTTCAGAGTCTATATAAAAAATGTTCAGTATAACTTGTTTTCTTTTCACATATTACATATTACATAACCATAAAGTTCAAATGACCATATTACATATCCATAATGAACATAGTACGTATCCATAATGAACATGTAAAATATCCCTAGTGAACATAATAGTTATCCATAATGAACATATCCATAAAGTTCAAATGACCATATTACATATCCATAATGAACATAGTACGTATCCATAATGAACATGTTAAATATCCCTAGTGAACATAATAGTTATCCATAATGAACATATCCATAAAGTTCAAATGACCATATTGCATATCCATAATGAACATACTACGTATCCATAATGAACATGTTAAATATCCCTAGTGAAAATAATAGTTATCCATAATGAATATATCCATAAAGTTCAAATGAATATATTACATATCCATAATGAACATACTACGTATCCATAATTAACATGTAAAATATCCCTAGTGAACAGACTAGTTATCCATAATGAACATATCCATAAAGTTCAAATGAACATATTACATATCCATAATGAACATACTACGTATCCATAATGAACATGTAATATATCTCTAGTGAACAGACTAATTACCCAAAAGTACGAATTGTATAACTTGGAATGAACACACTAAAAGGGAGTGATATTGACATAACTTGGAAACTTTGAAGTTCTTGGACAATAGTCACTGGATGAGCAAGAGTATCACCTATAGGGACATCAAAATAATCCTGCGATTTTAGCCATAGTTACAGTTAGCACGTAATGTTCATTGATTTCGGAGTTAATGTTCAGTGCATATATCACTTCTTGTTCAGTACCATTGAAAATAATGTCCATTGTCATTGAATATAGTATTCATTGTCTCTGGTTGTTGTGAACATAATGATTAGTACCTTTATAGAATGCGTAGCCCTCATTTTCATTGTATCAACAACCCTACCCGTCCTTTTTTCCATGATTAAAGTTTCCGGCCCTTGAGCCTGTTGTAAATCTTCTCCTGTGTTGATTTAAGCCGATCATTTCTATCACCCTTTTTCCTTTTTTTTATTGGGTCCTTTATCTCATCCTCACGACGCACGGGTTGGTCATCGTGTATTTGTGAACCATATGCAGTGGGTTCTAAAACACCATTATCCTCATTGGTACACTTATTACTATCCCTCTTGTCCGTTATACCACTCAAATAGAAATCAACCTTCTCCTTGCACTTAGCTAAGCACTTTTCTACGGCTCCTCGAGTAGTGGTATTAAACTGAGCAGCATCAACTAGCTTTGTAAAACATCGTAAATTATATAACCTCCAAATTCCAGAAGGTGTAGCACCTAACCGTTCAACCACATTCTCATCCACCTTCGTGCACATAGCAGACTTAGTCCATCTCCTTAGGATGTATCTTTCTGGTATAAAAGTAACATTGTTGAGGTGAAGAACACGAAGAGAATGTTTATAAAGAAGCCCAACCTCGAAAAAATACTTGCATGTGCAATCAATTGTCATTAGACGATCATCGAATGTAATAGTATGATTTATAATGTCCTTTTTCGGATGGCCCACATGATACTCATAAGTTGCGGGTTGCATTTGAATAACCTTTGCAATACAAGGAACGCCATTGACAAAATTATCCTGAAATTGGATGTATAAGGGAATAGTGTAAACCTTCCTTGCATGCTCCAATATACCCACATCCACCCAAACCAAGTGTCTGCTACCAGTAATGTTGTTATATTCATAAATGTTCTCATTACTCCTCCACTCTTCAACCACACCAACGAAACAATTATAAAAATCACAAAGACCGTGAGTTTTATGCAATCTCCTCGATATAGCTCTATTAGTGCTTTCACTTCTTTGGGATGACAGTACTCCTCCACTGAAATAGGCCTTGGAATACACAGGGCACCACAACTCCTTGATAAGATAGAGATTTTGAATCCATTTGTTGGAGGAACACGTAAACTTCGTAACCATGCTGCAAAATGAAACAATGGACACTTTGTACATTAGAATTACACGTAATGTTCAGCCAAATCAAAAACATGTTCAGTGCAGATAGGCTGCATGGTTATTGGTATATAATAAATGAGATATTCAATAAAAATGTTCAGTGTAAATACCAGACATGTTCAGTGAAATTAACTAAATACGCAATGGAGTTATCCACATTGTCAGTGAAATTTATCAAATGTGCAGTTCAATAAAATAAATGTTCATTGGATTTTTATTAGATGTTTAGAGAGATGGCGTAAATGGTCATTGAAATGTTCAGGTCAATTATGCAAATGTTCAGTTCAATGAAGGAATTATTCGATGGAATTATGCGAATGGTCAGTGAACATGACCAAATGTTCAATGGAATTAAGTAAATGGTCAGTAGAAATGAAAAAATGATCAGTGTAATAATCTAAATGTACAGTGGAGTAAGCTGAATAGTCGGTGAGATGTACTAAATAGATGTTCATTGGAATGAAGGAATTGTTCAATGAGTTTAAGTAGATGTTCAGTGAGATTGAATAGATGTTCATTGAAATTTAGGATATGTTCACTGACAACTCCTCCTGAATATACTAAAACTCATTCAACAAGAACTTTCTAAGATACATATTATAATTTCTAATGCACACTGTACTTAGTATTAATGACCAAAATACTGATTACCAATGAACATAATGGAAACCTCGCTTTTGGTATACATAATACCTTGACCAGTAGTGCTCAAATTCAGCTATCGTATCAGTGTATTTTAAAACAATGTTGAATATATCATTGAAACCCTCCATAGACATAAATCCCTTAATATTCTTTTTAGCATTTTCCCCGATATGCCACGTACATAAACGATGACGGGTGTTTGGGAACACAATCTTTATCGCTCTAGCCATTGATTGTGCTTGATCCGTCATAATAGTAATCGGATGCTTCCCTCCCATGGATCTCAAAAACGTCCTAAATAGCCACTCAAAAGACTCCCACTTTTCATTTAGTATGAATCTAATGCCAAACATCACATTCTTGTTCTGATGGTTCATTCCAACAAAAGGGCCACAAATCATATCATATTTATTTGTGCGGTAAGTCGTGTCATGAAGTAATAAATCGCCAAATACGTCATAGTCTACTCTCATACGACCATCCCTAAAAAAGAAAGACTCAAGATGACCTTCCTCATCCACGTCAAAATCGCAGAAAAAGTCAACCTCGTTTCTACTCCTTTCTTTAAAGTAATTAATTAATCCCTTTGCATCACAACCATCATATTTCGCCTTTTTCTGCCCTTTCAACGCATTATAAGCATCCTTATCAAGAAATCCAAGATTAGCTTCACCTCCTACCTCATTCCTCAAAACGCGGACATCATCAGCAATAGGTATTCAACTCCCGGCGAAATTGCTCAGCATTGCAATTTGATTATCCGAAACCTCCCTGTGGGATCTTATTAAATGTCGTTGTGACACGGGGACCCTACTGTGATTATGAACCATTTAATGCTTTGTTACTACAAATAAACCCAAATCCTTATCACATCAAAATGAATAAATGCCTTGCACCCAGTTCTAACATCCCTTTTTTGATAAACCGATAAGTCCCTAATTTTCTTAAACCATGCTTGGGAGCATACAAATATCCTCAATCGTGTAGTTTTTTTTATCGGCCCTCATCTCCATTTTTCCTTTACGAGTGCCAAACCCATGCTTGAACGAATAATTGTTATATAATTCGTATGCTTCTTCATCAGATTTTACTTCTTTGTACATAAGCTCAGACTCTATGGACTCTACAAAACCCTCTATAAAAACATAAACATTAAACCTAATATTAACTGCAAACAACAAACATTAAACCTAATGTTCATTGGTTTACCCTAAATGTTCAGTGCCCGCTTGCTTAATGGTCAGTGATAATGACCTAATGTTCAGTGCCCGCTTGCTTAATGGTCAGTGATAATGACCTAATGTTCAGTGCCCTCAAGTGCTTTTTTAAACTAAATGTTCAATACCTTTTATTAGGGGGTACAAATGTGTTCATGTTCAGCCTATCCAGTTCAATTGTTCAGTGCATAAAAGTTGATGTTCAGTCAAATCTTGCATAGTATGTTCATTGGTTTACAAGAGTATGTTCATTGGTTTACAATGCAATCTCTTAGATTTTTGGACTGGAATGAAATGTTCATGCAAACAAAAAAACGTAAATGTTCATTCATTTACACTAGTATGTTCATTAGTTTACAAGGGTATGTTTATTGGTTTACAAGAGTATGTTCATTGGTTTACAATGCAATTTCTTAGCTTTTTGGACTGGAATGAAATGTTCATTCAAACACAATACTAGTATGTTCATTGGTTTATACTTGTATGTTCATTCGCTAATACACGCATGTTCATTCATTTAGCCTAGTATGTTCATTGGCATAGCATAGACAATATTAAAAAATATATCACAATTTCTAAATACTTTTATAGTCATTAAATATATTACATAGGTCCTCATACGTAACAATAATTGAAATTAAATTAACCAAATCCCAATACATAATCATTCCAAATTAATGCTTTTTTAACTCTTTCTGTGAAGTAAATAACAGGGGTACAAATGTGTTCATCTTCAGCCTATCCAGTACAATTGTTCAGTGCATAAAAGTTGATGTTCAGTCAAATCTTGCATAATATTCAGTGCTTATTAACATAAGTTCCCTTCCCACAAGTCAAATCAATAAACGTAATATTGCTAATTAAATCAACATTAACTAATCTAATTTAATACAAAATTCAAATAAACTGAAATTCAACAATATGCATAGTATATGCTAATTAATTTCCAAAATTAAACAATATGCATAAATATGCTCATTAATTTTTAAAAAATCAACAATATGCATAAATATGCTAATTAATTTTTAAAAAATCAACAATATGCATAAATATGCTAATTAATTTATAAAATCCACAATATGCATAATTAAATCAATAAAAACCTCAAAAACAATATAAATCATTTCTAAAATATCAACAAAAACCTCAAAAGAATACAAATCATTTCTAAAATATATGATAATTTGTATTATAAATGAACATTATGCATAAATATGCTAAAATATACCTCCACTTAATTCAATATTAACACTTCGAGATTCCTCCACAGAACCAACACTTATATCATCAATGTATTCACCCAAGGGAATTGAAGAAGCCATTGTAGTTCATTCACAAGATAAAAATAAAAAAGGAATGAGTTGGAAGGCTTCTACTTTTATAGACTAGAAATAAATAAAATACAAAATTTACAATGCCAAAAGTAACATTGGAAAATCTCAAATAATGAAGTAAATATTCAGAAGATATCTTCCAAGAAAACGCGCACGCAACATCATTACAAAAAAATGCGCCTTCCCAATGCAATCTCTTAGATTTTTGTGCTGGTATGTAATATTCATTAAAACAAAAAAAAGTAAATGTTCATTCGTTTACACTAGTATGTTCATTGGTTTAAACGAGTATGTTCATTGGTTTACAAGAGTATGTTCATTAGTTTACAATGCAATCTCTTAGATTTTTGGACTGGAATGAAATGTTCATTCAAACAAAAAACGTAAATGTTCATTCGTTTACACTAGTATGTTCATTGCTTTACAAATGTATGTTCATTGCTTTACAAAGGTATGCTCATTGTTTTACAATGCAATCACTTAGATTCTTGAACTGGAATGAAATGTTCATCCAAACACAACACTAGTACGTTCATTGGTTTATACTAATATGTTCATTCGTTAATACTAGAATGTTCATTCTTTTAGCCTAAGCTAGTATGTTCATTGGCATAGCGTAGACAATATTAAAAATATAACACAATTTCTAAATACTTTTACAAACATTAAATATATTACATAGGTCCTCATATGTAACAATACATGAAATATTAAATTAACCAAATCCCAATACATAATCATTACAAATTAATACTTTTTTTAACTCTTTCTGTGAAGTAAAACAAATGTTCACTGCATAATACTAAATGTTCATTTCCTCTCAACCAAATGTTCAGTGACTCGTTGTAAAAGTTCATTTTTTAAACTTTCAATGAATTATATTAAACTAATTCACCCCAGTAAAGGAATGTTCATTGCTTATTACCTAATGTTCAGTGATATACAACTACATGTTCATTGGATAACTACGTAGTATTCACTCGTAAAATTGTGACATTGATTTTGGCCTCGTTTCATGATTCCCAATGCAAAAAAGTAGTATGTATATGTGCTACAGTACCTACTACAGTGACTCTTGCAAAAAATCTTTGCTTTTCACGTTTACCAAGTACGCCTTTTCACACTTACCAACTACATAACACAAAGCACGTTACCACCCTGCCACACTTGCTGACCTGTTTTCCACTATCATTCAACTCCAGCAAAAGCATATGTGTTTCATCTTATTTCTCTTGTGTTTTGCATCGGGGTGCACGATGCGCATCGTGCACCCGGGTACACTATCCTATTTGCGATATATTCAGACCCGTTACCGAACATGTCATCGAGCTTCTTCCCACTTCTCAAATCTCCGTTTCAACTAAATTTCTTCAATCTTCAAGCAATCAGTTCTCGACCAACTGGAATTAGGAATGGACACGCCATTTCTGGGAGGACTAAGAAGTAGTCTCCGGCCTGTGTTTAATCGTCGTTCTGATGTTATCACTCATGGCTCTGCTTATCAAAGGGCTGCTGCTCTTGTTGATCTGGTAATCCTATCCTTTTAGATTTTTATTTCTTTTTAACTCGTTTAAATTTTTCGCATTCGTCTTCAACTTTCAGTTCTTGATTATTGCTCGGTGTTGGGGTTTGATTCTACATTATGGAGGAATTTTGGAAAACAGTCTTTATTCGCAATAAAAAATTTACTTGATTCATCCTTTTAGTTGCAAAGTTTTGAGTTGGGTAATATTAATATACTGTAATGGGTGGTTTATAGTTAAGGAAAAAAGTAGCAATCAGCCTGTTAGATTTGTCTAATATATCCGGTGGCGGTGATGGGATTTATTAATGTGGGTTTGGAATCTACCAAAACAAGTAATTTCCATAGAATAGTCTGAAATTTTATATTACAAATGACAATTCCGGGTCAATACAATTAAACACGATAAATTTTCATTTTTTGAAAATGATCTATTACATTCTCGTCCTTTCCTTATACAGAAAAAGTTTTCCTCAATAAACTTGACTAAACTTATCATTCGTCCACTATGCCCACAATATCTATGGGTAAAGACGAATTCGATACTCTTACAATATAACAAACATTTTCCCTCTAATTTCAGCTCTTCTAGAGTAGGCAAAAAATTGTAGGGAGATAACCGGCCAATTTATGTTACCATTTTTGTATAGACTATTGAGTTTCAGGCTTCAAGAAGTTCCACATAGATAATTTATAGATTAAAAGATGGAGCACTAATGGAGAATCTAAAGGTTCTTGATTGAGATTCTGAACCAAATTCAAGTCGCTAAGTCGGGTTAATTTTTGAAGTCTAGCATTATTTCTTTGAATAAAAGTTTTAATTGCTAAAGCTTAGCCCCATACAATGTAGTCCAATTTATGCTATTACCAATGGTTAACGAACATTCACAATTCCAAAAGCATGAAGTTCACAATAGCATCAGTGAATTAACCAAAAATGTGATACCATCTTCAGGATAACAAATATGATAATAACATCAATGAATGAACCAAATAAGTGATACCAACTTCAGGATAACAAATATGATTAAGTCCACATAGGTACTAGGTCGTGTTGCCTCTGTGGCTGTGCCAACGTCCGTCAGTCACTCCACTGGCGCCGTGGGTAGAGAGTGAGCGTGAGTGAAAGAGAGATGAGTCAAATATCCCAATAAGTCAATGACGATTAAGGCAATGAGAAATTGAGAGAGTGAGACTGTGAGAGCGTATGTCGATTGTCGAATGGAAGAAATGAGAACTTGAGAGAGTGAGAGGCTGAGACTGTATGTTGTGAGTCATAAGATGCGCTGAATTGCTGATGGGGGAGGGGAGAATTGAACCCCGGTCTCTTAGATTTAGGCTCCGTTTAATAGGGTGTAAAACGTTTTCTCTGAAAACTATTTTCCCCATTTTACGTTGTTTGATTTGGAGTAAAATATAAGATGTAAAACTTGGAATGTAAATTCATTTTACACCCTATTGAAAACATTTTCCCCCAAAACTAGGAGTAAAACAGTTTTACATTCATTCACTCTAAAAAAAAATTATCAACTAACAAGCAATTCACGCATTACCAAATCACGCATAGAGATAGGAACAGGTCGTGCCGTGCCAGCCATGTACCTTGCCAACTCGTACTTGGCTTCTTGTCATGCCGTGTCGTGCCGTGCTTAAGTGTCGTGGTGTGTCGTGCTACATTTCCCTAAAACTCAATCCATGGCCTATCACGACCCTTATGCTTAGCGTGGCGTGTTGTATCGTGTCTCGTGCTAGCTTAATGTTTTTAACAAAAAAAATATATAGTAGAATTGAAAAAAATAATTTTAGATAATTTAAATTATATTATAAGAATATAATAATATTAAAAATAATAGTAATATAAATTGTAGTAGTAGTAATAATAATATTATTACCAATAATAATATTAAATAATACTAAATAATAGCATGCTTCGGGTCGTGCCTCATGCTAAATTGGCATGCCGCTCGCGTGCTCGTGCCTAATATTTTTTGTTGTCTGCGGCTTAGCCTGCGTTCCACTCCACCGATAGTGTGCCACGACTGTACTTGTGTCTAGGGGTGTTCATAGCCGGGTACTCAGGTTTTCGGCTACCTCGGTAGATTGGGTACCCACTTTTTTCGTTAGTTTGAAAATTGACTCATGATCCGACCCTGTTTAAACGGGTACCCACTTAAAGGGTACCCGCTCAAATCGGGTTGGGTCACAGGGTACCTTGTTTATTTCTTGAACTCTTTTCCTTCTCACTAAGGTACCTGCTTAAATCAGGTCGAGTCATATAATACCTGCTTAAACAGAGTACTCGCTTATCGGGTACAAACTTAAATCGGGTCGGGTCATAGGGTACCTGACTGAAACCCTACTAAAACATCAAAACCAGATTTTTAAAAACATTTTGGGTATTTGGGTACACGATTACATCTTTATCCAGCCCATGACCTGACCCGAGTACTCGATTTTTTACCGAGTCGGGTACTCGACCCAAAAAATCAAATTTTTATTTAAAAACCGACTATTTATTTTTGGATCATCGGGTAATCGAGTCGGATAGTTTTGAACACTCATACTTGTGTCGTATTGTGCTAAAAGCGTGTCTGCTCGGCTCGTGTACCGGTCCGGCCCATGCCCAGTTCTACTCACGCATTCTTCATTTTTTATCTTCTCAATGGCCTCTCTCTCTACTCCATACTTCTCTCTCTTAAAAGTTCAAGAAAAAATCCACAATTTCTTTTCATCTTCTTTGAATATCATCAATTCAATACGTTTTCTTCGAATCTCATATCTTGATTATTAAATTATCGTACTATATCTTGAATTCAAACAAATTTTATCCATTTTAGTCAAAAATAAAAAAAACCTAGATTTTCCCCCGATTCAATTGAACCATGAAAGTTAATAGAAGTAATTGATTTTCAATTCAACCAAACAGCGAAAAATGTTTAAATGTAAAATCATTTTTCATGTAACCAAACAATGGAAAAGTTCCATGAAAATGAGTTTTCCACCGTAAAAGATTTTCCATGGAAAATCATTTTCAGTTGAAAACATTTTACGCCCTACTAAATGGAGCCTTAGGTACATGTGCTTTATCACTGGGTTGAGAGGTGCATACATGTTAGAGAATGTCACAAATTAAATATAAGATATTTTTTATTTTATAAACTTTTCAGATTTTTTTGGGTTTTAGTAAGGGTTAACCCAATCCAACCCAATACATTGATCTCATATACCGAGACCGCCATTCTATGTATCTTAGGACCGCCAGTGAACGTATCTTAGCTATTTTATTACTTCCTTTGTACGAAAAAAACTTTCCATTTGCCATGTTTTTATTTTGTCTCATATAAAACTTTCTATTTACAATTTATATAATGGTCCACTTGATATATATTCCACCATCTTACCGTTCACTTTTTACATTATTCTTTCTATATCACTTTCATAAAAAAATAATAAAGAATAACTATTATCTTAATTTTTTTTATTAACTATATCCAACACTCAACAGAACACCATCCCAAAAACTCTTTTAAGTTTTTGGTGGAACGGAGTACTTGTAAGTGATAGTAAACTAAAAATACTATCATATTTGGCAATCGTGAACCTAGACTTGTTGCAAGGAGAAAATACGAAATATCAACAAAGCCAGTTGTCAACCTTTCACTAAGACTATGAATAAATTAATATTAGTTTGGATAAAGTTATGTTTAAGGTTAATAAGCACACAGCTATGCTCAGGTCTAAATTCTCGTTTGATTCTTTAAAGAGTTTTCAGGTAAACTATGTATAACATTTCAGCTCGGCAAGTCAACAGTCGGGTAAAGCACGTAGCGCAACATAAAAAATTAATGTAGCTTAAGACAGAAGTTCCAAACTCTACATGTTTCCTACAATATTAGATGTAATATTGTTGATCTCTTTGAGTGTTTGATGGTTGACAGTCTTGGCACAATACCAGAGAAATTGTTTTACAATTATCTCGTCCGACAACCATATGACTATCAGCATTAGAAATTCCAGCAAACTGCTAAACGAAAGATCTACAGCTCCATTAGAAATATATAATGAATATGAAGGGATCATTATATTCCAGAAAATTACAGCAAAAGTAACCAAGAACCATAGTAAGACCAAGAAAGCTACACTTCTGTCTAACGCTGCTGTGGCAGCTTCCTCTCCGAAATTTATGCCCCGTATTCAAAATATGTGCAATGCACCTCTTAACCCTGCAAATTTGTTCGAGCCTTAGAGGTAAGAAGTGTTAGTGTGTTTGTAGATGTATATCTTAATTCACCATGTCCACATTATTTAGAACTTGCAAAGAGCACAAAAGCTATCGAAGTTGGAAAAAAGTCGGTGTAATATGCCTCTAAGAAAGTCAACCTTATTTCTTAAAGAGGAAAGGAAAGCACTCTAGCTCTGCCACTCCTGGCCAGAAAGTGACAATGCCAACAATTGAGAGTAACAAGGGATAAGAGGCCAGGCAGTAAAGCTCTCCCTATTTTTTAGGTTTCAACACATGAGAATGAAATTTCGAAGTCAGTGATGAGTAATCCCTCAAAATTATCTCCTAGTAAGCTATAATGGACATGCAGGATAATTCAATTAAGCTTCCATACCTGAGGATCCTCTACACCAGTTAAGTAACATGAACTGATTCCAAATTAAAATCGAGTTTCTATACTTAATATATTAAAAGTAATCACTTCAAAAACAATATGGTGTAACAAAGATTCAAATAAAACAACAGGAAGAGCTATAACTAGATGGAGATAAAGATTGGATGATATGCTAATTCAATAAAACTAAAATTCTTGATTACTCTGATATTTAGTTTCCCGTGAATAGAACAGTGTCACGTGAAATATTCTGTAAGTGGGATCTAGTTTAGTGGGTCAAAATCCCAGCAGCAGAAAATTATGATGAGTAATGACTTTAAGTCTTGCATACAGGATTAATCTGTTTTACCACAGTACGGGTATAGACTTAAAGAACTACATTTATGAAATTTTGGAAGTAAGTCTTGCCATAGAGGATTAAGTTTGTTTTACCATACTACGGATTAATCTGTTTTACCTTGCTACATAAGTAACATCGAAATTCTTTGATATTCTATCATCCACATGCTGCTTTCATATTCTAGCTGTTGCCAAAGTTTGGAGGTGATGCGGGAAGATTATCACCCTGCAGGAACAGAACCTAACTCTTCTGTATGACCCTACGACTACGTGCAAATGTGCAATGCATAAGAAGGATTAAGGAGTAAATAGTGCACAATTCGTACATCCTCCTCCAGACCTCCACAACTGGAGAAACCATCACACCACTTTTCCTGAAAACTAGCGTCAGTCCCTTCTTACTAATCCCTACTGTAGGTGGTATTGAATTTCCTGCACCTACTGGCAATAACTTCACCCCTTGACTTATCTATACCTTCCTCTATTATGACCCAAATTTGGTGTATCACCCACTCCTACTCAAGGACTTTAGTGATTAGTGCTAGAGAGCGGCGGAAATTACCTATCTCTGTATTGCGTTGAGCATATGTAGTTCACTCATTCTTTGTAAATGCCTCAACATTCAAATCAAAAGATATAATCTTAACCCTTTTTCTCTATTTATGTCCACATTGAATGATATAACAAAATTCTACCTGAGCAGAATAATCAAGGCTCCTCCATGTTGCATTACAAAGGGAGAAAATTGCCCGCTGTAGTTTCAATAGTAGTACTACTCATCATTCACCTTTCTATTAAATTTAATCTTCACAACTTTGTAAAATCATCATACCTAAACCCTCATTGCATTTTCAGGTCTTCTATTTATCATCTTAAATAAAGCCTTTTTTATTGTGGTGGGTAAAAGAGACATATTTTCCGAAGTGGATGTGTGTGGGTGTGGGAATGAGCTCTTTTAACAAGAGATGTGAGCTTATAGGAATTATTATATATTCATATTCATAAAGTATCTTAAAATAAGCTTAGTCTTCACTGTTTTCCACAATTGTTTTGTTATAAGAGTAACTATGCTTGTCATTTAATAAGTTGTTATATATTTGAACATAAGAATATTGTCAACAAAAACTTGTAAAGGTCTGAAATGTGTAAAAACGTGTTTGATATTTTTTGTATGTTGGCATCCAATCCATAACATAAAGGTCAACTTTCAGTTTATTTATAAAAAATCCCACATTTCCACGATTTCTATTTTAAAGTGATCATATCCTGGTTACCTGTTAAATCGACAACTCCCTACTCCCTTTCTCTCTCATTTTTTTCACTGAGCAATTGTGAAATCCATCCCTCCAGCGAAACCGCCATTCCCCCGCGAAACAACCACCTCTCCTTTAATTCTTCTGTCACTGGTGCCGGAGGAGCAGCAAGCGCTATGTTGCAACAAGCAAATGCAAAAAAAGCTTTCAAGTAACTGTGCTGGAACCAAAATGTATAAAATAATGACACTTAATTCATTTTTAATGGAGGAACCACATCAAAAATTTCGCTCATGGATTAGTGTAGCATTTTCAATAACAGTCACAATAGCAAAAGTAAAATGTGGTAGTAAATTATATTGAACATTGAATTAAAACAAACACCATATTAGATATAATGACAACACTAACCTTCCCTTAAGTTTAGTGAGCTTCAATTTAAAACCATATATATTCTCAACTGGAATATTATTGAAAAAGCCAACAAGTCTAGTACTAAGACCAATAAGGAGAGTCAATCCCCAATTTAGAAACACATACTAAAATATTTAAACCTTTTTTCTTGACCTCCAATCTTGTTTAAACAATTCATTTTCAATCATCCTGAAATAGCAACACAAAATAAGATATCATCTAACTATCACCAGCAAGGAAATGCAAATGGTAATCTGAAAGTTACCCTATATAATAAACCAACAAACTTGCAGAAGAAAAATACACAAATGACTATCTTATCAATTACAGAAAAACAATTCCTTTGATATTGGCATTTACAGCAGGCAAGTAGTATATTAACCATGCTATAAAACTTTAATCGCATAACGTTCAACCATGGATACTTAGGCTGGTTATTTAACTTCAACTTCAAAAAACCAACCTAAAGTAATTGCACCTAACAATCAGAATTCTTGATGTAAGTATGACCTTGGACCCTTCATATCAGACACACAGAAATTCCAGAAAATAGAAGGTTTTTATCACAGTTCCCAAGAGAAATAATAACCTAGTCAAACAAATTTCTATTATTTTCCCATTAGTCTTTAGAATTTTCTTCTTTACGGAAGGGGCCAAAGCGTGCACCGGTTCCTCAATCACTTCCATCCCTTAGTCACCAAATCCTTGTGCCCATTTCCATGTCATATTGGACACAAGAATTACCTGTCTGGTGTATGCTCTCCAATCTGCTCAAAAATTCTGCTTCACCAGTTTGACTTGAACAACAAGATTGACGAGCTATGGAACACACAGGAAGTGTTTAACGGAGCATCAATATATCTCACAATAGAATTTATAAGAAACGGTAATATTTGACTAAATAGGTAATAAAGAGGCTATTACAAACTTACGGTGCATGTTTATGGCTATGATCTTTATTGTGTTCCTTAAGTTTTTTGATTGCGGATTCTAGGTTTTTTGTAATTACACATGCCTTCTCCCCTCCTTTCCACTTGTTTAATTACAATGGGTAAGTTTCCATCTCATATGAGATTGTAGATATTTGAAGTTTAAGATTATACAAGTCTATTGGACATTATAAGCATTAATTTTGTCTTTAAGTTGTAATTGCACATGTAAACATGGTTGTTAAAGAGAATTTCTTGAGTGACCCTTGAAAGGAAAATTAAAAGGATAAAGTATAAGTTGTCAATGAATCTTCAAAAGAAGATTTATAAATCATTGTCAAGACAAATAGGGACAAATCAAAAGGGACATATTTGTGACAAAAATTTCCCCATTATGAACTTTTGAAAAACATAACTCAATTGATATTATTGAATCAAAGTTGGATTAGAGGATTAGGCCATGAGCCAAAATTTATCCATAAGTGGTTTTTTTTTCCTATTTAATCGTATAAAAGTCCTAAAATTACATACAATTAAAATCTATTGAACTAGGTAAATTTAATGCACCTAATAAAGACTAATAATTTGGTGACCAACTCATTAAAATCATATTATAAAGGTCCCTAGGCATGTTGTACATCAGTCTTATTTAGTGTAATAAATAAAGGTTGGCATGCTTGTATAATAAAATAAATAACATAATAAAAAATAATATAAAACAGGGATCAAAATATAAATCAAACATGAATCATGCATAAATAATTATCATAGTTAAATACTAAAAATCTTGCATGAAATTTTGTTAAATCACTAGTAAAATAATAATCCATTGCATTTACGGATTTGCGGGGATTTGCAGTGTAATACCAAAAAAGCAGCAATTTAATTAGAGAAGTCAATAATATGCGGCGTATTATTGAACAGTCGCCACTATATAATTCTAGAGTATAATAATATGCGGCGTAATAATTTAAAACCGCCGCTTTTTAATTGAAGCCCATAATAATATGCGTTTTATTATTTTATACCCACTGCATATTATATTACCCTAGTTTTAAAAAAAAAACCATCGGCATTATTCAATTTACTTTTCTTCAATTCGCATTTCTTCAGTACTTCCTCTATTCGTGTTTTTGCGCCCTAATTCCCTAAAGTAATCTTTCATGTTCTTGTGTACTAATTCCCCAACTACATTTCTTTGTGTTCTTGCGCTCAAATTCCCCAACGTAGTTCTTCAATATGACCGTGTAGTGCGTCGTCTCCTCCCCCTCACCGTCTTCGTGTCGTGCAGCCATCCTTCAAGGTATTGGGTTTCGTTTGTTTTGTTCTTTCGTTTATTATTTGTAATATGTGCGCATATGTGTGTTGTTTGTTTAATGGAAGACAAGCCCCCTATAGTGCAAATGAGTTTCTTTAAAATGCACCTACGTGTAAGGGGGAACTCTCAATAATGTTAAGTGGTTTGCCATAAATTTGGGATGTTTAGTAGGGGTGTCAAATCGGGTCAACGGGTCGGTTTTAGGTTGACCCATCGCAGGTCGGTTCTTATCTGGTAAATTTTGTCTATCGGGTTGGTTCCTGTTCGGATCGGGTCATTATCGAGTCGGGTTAAATCAGTTATTTGCTTGGTCGGGTTCGGGTCGGGTTGTATTTGGTTCGGGTCAATGTCGATTTGAGTTGTATTCGGTTCGGGTCAAGGTCGGTTCCTAAATGGGTTTTATCGGGTTATTTCGGATTTGGGTCAAGGTCGGTTCTGGTAAAATCAGGTTGGTTCCTGAACGGGTTATAGCGAGGTTATTTTGGATTCGGGTCAAGGTTGGTTCTGGTAAAATCAGATCGATTCCTGAACGGGTCATTTCGGGTCAAGGTCGGTTTTGATAAAATAGGACAATGATGATGGTTAATTCATAAATTGGACAATGATGATGTCGATAAGTTATTTAAAAACAAAATATTTATGAGGTAATGATTATTAAATGTGTGTTATCCTATCAAACTAGTTTATAACACACGATGTTAAGTTTATATATACATAAGAACTTGTAATATGTTTAGTTTGATATCGACAATGACAAGTTTGGTTTCAAAGTTATTAGATATTAGGTAAAAAATAGGTCTGTCAAGATTAGGTCATATTCATGTATATTCAGATTATTAACACATCCAGTGAATTCGGGTAATAAATTGTTATAAATCGAGTTATATCGGTTATGTGTCGGTTTGAATCGATTTCGGGTCGGGTCTGTAACGGGTTGGGTCTGTAACGGGTTGGGTCTGTAACGGGTCGGGTCTGTAATGGGTCGGGTTCGTAACGGGTCGGGTCCCTAATGGGTTGGACACGGATTGGGTTCGGGTCTTTGAATATCGGATCAAATTGGTTTTGGGTTAACTTCAGGTCGGGTTGGGTCGGTTTTCGGGTCTCACTTTTCAGGTCATAATCAGGTCGAGTCCGGGTCGGTTTCGGGTAACGTATGGGGTCGGGTCTAATTCTGACAGCTCTAATGTTTAGTGGTCAAGTTGGTTTTGGACAGAGTATGCACGCATCCAATCACTAATGTGCTACTAGTATGATGCCTAACACCCATATTTATCAGTTTTTTTTGTCTGTTGGATTTATTTGAGATGGAATAATGGACTAAGAATTAATGAATTATTGAACCTCTAGTTAGAGAAAGCATAACATCTCAGTCCCATTGTTTATCCTTGCCTCTTTTGGGATTTGGTTGAACACATAGTTTGTTTTACCTCTAAGCATTTAGGTGGGTGTTAATGAAAGGTATGACATCAATGTACTTTTACAATGGTATTTTGGGGATTAAGTTTAGGGGCATTCTGAGTAGACTATGGAATAATATAGGGGCATTGTGTAGTAGGGTCATATCGTTTACGTAAATCAATATATCTCCTGTCTTGTGTTGATCGTTGATAATGCTTTCTTTCTCTAATTAAAGTGTTAATCTCAGTCAAGATGACAGTAATTGTGTATCTGCTAATTCATCTTAACATTAATTAAGACATTTAAGTTGTAATAGATTCCAATATTCACTAGTGGAAAAACCCTCATATGCTCCGGTCTTTTTGAGGCTTTATGCTCCGGTTTTGACCCGAAGTAGATATAACACGAGCATATTTAAAAGACTTTACGCTCCGGTTTAAACCGGAGCAAAAAATACACTTACTGCTCCGGTCCACTGAAAACCGGAGCAGAAAACCCCATTATATGCTCCGGTTTTCAGTGGACCGGAGCATAAAGTTTATATTTTTTTTTTTGAAAAATGCTAATATTATTATTTGAGCAATACAATACAATGAGCAGCTCGTAGTAAATCAATCTTATGATGATGTGTACGTGCATTTGCCAAGTTTTTTGCAGTAGGTCTCAGAAACCTCACCAAAAGAATGAAGAAGTTAAAAGCCCAAAAATATACTGCTCAAGACTATGAGCAGATGGAAATACAGATATTATTTACATCCTCTGTCAAATGCTCAGTACCATCAAGGAATACATCAAGAGTTTGTGTCTACAGCATGTAATGTATATAGAAGAATGACATATGCTTACCAATTTCATATGCTCAAGACTATAAAGTTTGTGTCTGCAAAATTGATACTAAATACAGTTAGGGGCAAGGAATCGTGCAAACTTGTCTCTTATTTCTTTGATTTCGTCAATGGTGAAAGGCTCATCTCTTGATCCGACGAAAACCTAAATGTAGCCACCATATAATAACGCAATTAGATTACCAACCTCTATTAGTTCTTGTTCAATATAATTCTTAGCATGATTTATACAAGCATATGGAGGCATAAAGTATAAAAGTTTTCAAAAAATTTCGGCAGAGTTTCCCCTGTAAATTGAACATTTTCCCAATTTTTAATCCAAAAAACCTGTGAAATACAATTCAACAATTCAACAAACCAACACACAACAACAATACAATGCCATCCCATATCAGTCGTTCGATTGATGCCGGCCATACAATCCCATCCTCCATGTTCATAAACATCGACTTTACTTCATATGACGACATTGCTTACTATATAAATTTTACTAAAGGAGTTAGATATACCTTTTCTACATCATCGACTGTTGTGGCAGAGGTGACTAAATCATACATAAATCTCATCACATAATAGCCACAATCTACCCCGTTTTGTTGTTGTGCGCACTAAGTGGAGATGAAATGAATATTCATGTCAAAATCAGGGTAATTCAAAGGTTAGTCTACTACAAAACATTTAAATTTTAAAAACATGTACCTTCACTGATTTCCATTTAGGAAATGTAGCTCTTGAATGTAATCCTAAACTTCCGCGTAATTTCTTCATTGCACTACACTCGACAAGAAAAATATAGGTCATATCAATATATATTAAAGTTAATAATCAAACTAAAACGCATTATGTCAACTTGAAGATACCTAGTCAACAAAGATTTGATAAGTAAATGTCGAGGTGGTTGTAGACAAACAGAATCGAATTGATATACTGTGTGAGTCAACGGACAAATGACTAGGAGCAACCAATGTTTACTACAAACATGAATTTGAAGTCAATAAAGAGAAACATGATAACTTAGATAATGATATCAAAAGACATATCTCATAGTTGGGACTAAAACATACTCTTCAATATACGGAGCCAAAATAAATTTATCCCCATCTTTGATTGATTTTATCAAACTTTGTTCTATGTATTCCTTCACCTCGGGTTGGCTTGTCATGCACTGTGTGTCACAGATCTGTTGTGGACATAACCACCCAACTTTGAATCCAGACTCACAATCACTCAAATCCTCGTGAAGTGCACTAAACTCATAACAAATAAGATGTTAGACTTGTTCACAACCACCTAATTATGAAGTGCACAAAATGAGGAAATATAGTAGTACGTGTATGTATATTTCACCTCATGAAAACTTGTATTATGGATACATTCAACATTTCTCCTGATAGAAATTCACGAACATCCACTTTATATACCCATGTTAGTGTGTCCTCCATGTAGTGGAACTGTTCTTTTGCCAAATCAACTTGAATTGGCTTGTCATCAGGCACATTGCTAACACATGTATGCAACCATAAACAATCCTTGCTTAAATTTTCAAGCACTTGAATACTCACAAGTGGATCTCCCTTTGTTTTTAGAAGCGGAGTTGACCCTTTTGATGATACTACTCTCTTGTTCTTACTTCTTTCCTTCACTTCCTTCTCTTTTACTTTTAACCCCTCCTTATTTGCCTCATCTTTGTTCTTTATTTTCAGCAAAACCTTAGTAGAAATTTACACTCTTTTATCAATTGAAAAAATGCACCTATAGAATAATAAGATGAAAAGGAAATAATATGATTGTTACCTCCTCTGAAAATCGAACCCAAGCACTTGGCCATGTCACAAAACTACCTTGCGCATCCGAGATTTTGTTGAGGTTCCATTCTGGCCTTGGAATCGGGAGTGAGAAATCTTCATAACCATTAATAATAGTCTCTATGGACACACTTAATTGACCACCAGAAATAGGCAACAAATGCACCTTTTGGCCAATTACTGGTGGTTGCGCCCGTCCATATGCAACCTCAACTAACTCCTCGCCATTGGCCACACCTAATTGGGGTAGTAAAAGACAACAAGGGGTCTCTTCCTAAAGACAATGTTAAACATAATTAACATCGTAAGGAGACATCAGTCCAAAAGGTTACTTATTAAATATATTCAAACTATTACCTCTATAATAGGCATTGGTGGATCTGTAGGGGGTCTCGGCTGGTCTTCAACTCTCTCGACTAGAGCTTCTGGGTCTTGTTGGCTTAATTTGTCCCCATGATCTATATCCAAGAAGTCAACAACGGGTAATCCCATTCGCTCCAGGATGGTTGCAAATTTCTTGTTCATCTTCTCCATAACTTGCTCTTCTATCTTAGATGTAATGGCCTCCAAATCTTGTGGTGTCATTACGCTTGTTCGTGATTGTGATGCAATACACTCTGTTCCAAAGGCCTTTCTCACCCCTAAACGCAAGCCTCCTTTGCCTTTCACGCGTCCGTTATGGTCTTTACCTAGCACCATGTGTAAGGCATCAACATTGCCTTTAGGAGTGAACTCGCCTGTAGCCTCTTTGGCCTTCCATCCCATCTGCTCAAATAAAATATGGTATTTCTTAGTTGACATTCTAATAAATTTTCTTTAATATATTTCATAATTTCAGTGAACTCACCACTGCATCAGCTATCTTCTTTATTCCCGGCTCGGAAATGGTTCTTCTACCGCTTGAATCTCGAACATGAAGCGAACAATACCAATCAAGAACCCGATCTCCCTTATTTGTAACTATAGAACTAGTTGTTGCCGATGAGGATGAGCTTGAAATAGGGTAAAACCCAGTATCTATCCACTCCTTTCGGGACTCATCATATGTTCTACAACCCATGTGATGGCAAAACTTCTTTTGGCTCGAACATTGTGAAGCTTTACTACGCTTTTCCTGATAAATCAATAGAAATCAAAACCATTAAAGTTGAATGCTTATTTAATGAATTTTTAAGTGAGTAAATACCATTTTAAACGCTATTTCTTAGACTTACAACTTCTTTCGGAGTTGTTTTTTTTGCAACAAATGCTTCCCATTCATCCTTAGTGATGTGACCCCATATTTCATAAGGCATTTCTTGTGGTGCTTCCTTACTACTCGGATCTCTTTCTTCATTTTCCACTCCTGTCTTCATCTTCTTATAAGACTGAGATCTATCTCTCTTCTTAGAAATCCATCCACTCACTAACTTTGACTTGAAATCTCTAAATCTCTCTGCAACAGCTGAAAGGAAAATATCCTTCTTGCTTTGATCGGGTTGAATATGAAATAAATTCTACAAAAAAGGAAAATTTGGATAGTTAGCATTTAACTATACTATCAAAAAAATTGAATTCAACAAATCTAGCAACAATGCGTAGGTTAACATTAAGTACTTGCTTACCACTGTATCTTCCCATATTGATTTCTTTAGACCCTCTGGCACCTCACTCCATGCGTACAAGATGGAAATTTTGCGCATACAAATGCCAAGTTGTGTTCCATACTGTCTACGCCACTTTCCACATGGTTGACCCAAGCTATTGTACTCAAGGTGCATTGGTTCTGTCACTTTAAGATTCTTCGTAGGACCTCTCCCTTTCCTCTTCTTAGAACTCTCTTTACTAGTAGAGGAAACTTGATGGGAAACTTGTGGTTGTTGAGGTGTCACCATAATACCACGTTCTTCTGTGGTTAAGTCAATTGGTGGGGCTTGGTCTGCCATCAATTCATGTTGTTCCCACCTTGATGAAACCTCATCGTAAGCCCTATCTTCGGAGTCTCCTTTATCCTCCTCCATCTCTACATCATACTCTTTATCATCATGGCTATGCCCATCCTGAACATCATCTTCCTCAGGAAGTATGCCATCCCTAAACAGATTCATCGTACTGTAGATCTCAGGGCAAGTGACAATATAGAAACTGTAGCATAAATTCAAAACAAAATCCCAGTGTGAGTAACAACAAAAATTCATGTACGTGAATGCTTCAATCAATATGAAAGGATTATAATTTATATTCACACTTGACCTTTTTCAACAAGACTGAGACCTTTTTCAACAAGTCTATAACAAGTGGGCACAACAAGTCTAAAATCAAGTTTATCATACCTAGTACATTACTTATCAAAATTCAAATGTATTCCTTCTGTGTGGTCTACACGCATGTAACCTATGTCACCATCTCCATCGTCACCGGATTTTGGATTAGTAAATGGTGGGGAGTCTTCAAAAGCATCATACTCATCCTCATCATCAACGTCACCTATACCGAGGATACTCCTTTTCCCCGCTATAACAATAGACCAATTTTTATCATTGGGGTCTACAATGTAGAATACTTGCTTAGCATGTGTGGCAAGTATAAATGGTTCTTCACTATCACGCAACCGACTCAAGTCAACAACAGTAAATCCACAAGGGTCATCACTTTTAATACATCGTCGATTGTTATCTACCCACTTGCATTTAAAAAGACCAACAGTGAAACTAGAGTAGTCAAGCTCCCATATTTCCACTACTCTCCCATAGTATAACAACTTGGCATCTACCGGTGATTGATCCTTCGCACTCGCGTAAAATGTAGATGACGCCAAAACGGAAACACCACTATTCTGCAAGAAAGAGGACTTCTGATCTTGACCCTCAGTCCAGAAGGTGTACCCATTGACATCATAACCCTCATATTTGTTGACATTTTCGCGAGGACCAAAAGCTAACCACTTCACAGTTTCAGACACATCCTCGAGTTGTTCACATACAACTCGATTGTGAAACCAATCAATAAATGTCTTATTATGCAACTGCATCAAAGATCTATCCCCTTTAGAAGGATTTCTAACACGCAATTCCTCGTAATGCTCATTCAAAAAGGGATGGACATCTGGAACATGATGTAAGACATACAAGTGTGCTTGTAGGCGCTGTTCTCTAGGAGGTGTGAATAATTTTGAACCAATTGTTCCCTTTCCCTGAAGTCTCCCTTCATGTCGAGAGGAAGGAAGTCCAATAGGCTCTGCACTGGCCATATACTCAGCTATAAAATTACCGATCTCATCGCTCACAGTGCCTTGAATCATACTACCCTCCGGTTGTGCCGGGTTCCTCACTTTGTTTTGCAAAACCCCCATATGTCTTTCAAAAGGATAACACCACCTCAAATAAACGGGACCTAAAAGCTTGATTTCACGAACGAGATGGACAATTAGGTGAACCATAATGTCAAAAAACGAAGGTGGGAAATACATCTCAAACTTGCATAAAGTTTCAATCACATCCTCTTGGAGGGCATCAAGTTTAAAGGGATCAAGCACTTTACAACATATTGTGTTGAAGAACGAACACAGTTCGGTAATAGTATATCTCACATGTTTCGGAAGTATCCCCCGAATTGCAATTGGCAGGAACACTTGCATCATGAGATGGCAATCGTGGGATTTCATGCTTCCCAACTTCAACTCACCATTCAGGGACACAAATCTTTTCATGTTAGATGAGTACCCTGATGGAACCTTAATACCATACAAAGTCTCACAAAAAAATCGTTTCTCTTCTTTGGACAATGTGTAACAAGCCGGTGGTAAATAAATCTTTTCTACGTTATGTTTCTTGTCACTTGCCACCTTTTCTTTACCCTTTCCCTTTCCCTTGTTCACAATACCCCCTTCTTTTGCTCTATTTCTTTTCTTTACCTCCTTAACCTATGGCCATAACTCTGGGCGAAGCCCCTTGCATTCTAAATAATCTCGCACGGCCTTCACATCCTTTGTCTTACCTGGAATGTTCATTAGCGTCCCGAGTATTGCATCGCACACATTTTTCTCTATGTGCATAACGTCGAGGCAATGTCTAACCTGTAGATCTCTCCAATATGGAAGCTTCCAAAATATTGAGTTTTTCTTCCATAACCCTTCACCCCCTTGTCCAGGTTTACCAAAAACTGTTTCAACCCCCTTAACCTGTTCGTAAACCTCATACCCGGTTAACGGTCGACAAGCTACACGCTCTTCAACCTCTCCATCGAATGCCTTCTTTTTCTTACAATAGGGGTGATCACGTGGGAGAAACTTCCGATGTGGCATGAAGACATGTTTGCACTTAGGAATCCACGTAGCTTCCATGTCATTGATACAAATTGGGCATGCTTTCTTCCCTTTATTCTTATACCCGGATAAGTTACCATATGCAGGGAAGTCATTGACAGTGCATAAAAGCATTGCACGCAATGTGAACACTTCATTAGCATGTGCATCGTACACAGGAACCCCTTCATCCCACATCTTTCTCAAATCCTCAACGAGGGGTGCAAGATATACATCAATATCATTTCCCGGTTGTTTAGGACCAGAGATTAGAAGAGAAAGCATAATGTACTTACGTTTCATGCACAACCAAGGAGGCAAATTATAGATAACTAAGAGTACCGGCCATGTACTGTGTTGAGAACTAAGAGTCCCGAATGGGTTCATTCCATCAGTACACAGTCCGAGCCTCAAATTACGATCTTCATCCCCAAATGTCTTATGCAACCTATTAATAGTCTTCCAATCGGGAGAATCAGCTGGATGTGTGAGGAGACGACCTTTCTTCACCCTATCTGCATGCCACCTCAAATTCATAGCATCTTTCTTTAGAGAAAACAGGCGCTTGAATCTTGGAATTATTGGAAGATACCATAACACCTTAGCTGGAGGACCTTTAGCACCTCGAGCCCCTTTACGCTTATAACGCGATAACCCACAACGCGGACACTCTTCTAAGCTCTCATGTTCCTTTCGATACAATACACAATCATTCGGACAAGCATGTATCTTCTGATACTCTAAGCCGAAAGGGCACATGAGCTTTTTGGCATAATATGTCGATTTTGGAAGTTCATTTCCATCAGGAAACATCTCACCTAACACTTCCAATAAACTTGTGAAACTAGTATCACTCCAGTTGAACTTTGACTTAACATTGAAAAGTGTCAACACGGCTGACAGTTTGGTGAATTTTGTACATCCAGGGTAGAGAGGCTTCTCAGAAGCTTCTTTCAACAAATCAAAAACACGAGGACGTTTTCCTATCTCATCCTCAGCCCCTTCCATTATCTCATCAACACGATTTATGTCCCCATTCATATCCTCCTCTTCATTTTCATACTCATTATGAGGAACAATGTTTCCTTTGTAAACTCCCTCCTCACCATGCCAAACCCAGACATGATATTGAGGCCTAAATCCACGCCGAAGTATATGCTCCCTAAGGATGTCAATGCCATCGACCTTTGATACATTTCCACACTTGACACATGGGCAATAGAATCCGGTTTCCCCTGTCCTAGTTTGGTGCTCGATAGCATTACTACAAAATTCCAAGACCCCATCCACAAATTCTGATGATTCAATGCTACCATACATCCATGAACGATCTTTTTCCATCCTCTGATTAATCTAGACAGTACAAGTAATGTGTAAGTCTTGAATGAGTTCCTTGAAAATAAAGAGCATTTCGAAATGAGTATTGAAATTAATATTGCAATTTACTACAAGAATGACATTTTTATTATTAGTGAGAGTACTCCTAAAGATTCCCTTATCAAGTTTTGGGGACAGAGGTAGTATGGATGTATTAGAATAGATTAGCCTTATGAAATCAATTAGTTTGTTCAACTTTATCTCTTAACACAGACAGCTCATCTTTCTTTAATTTAGGGTTGAAGCATATTTTTAGGGCGAAGTTACAAGTACTCTTCTCACCATAGTACTTTGATCGAGTGCATCAAATTACTTGTGCAACTCACACCAGTAGTTTACAGATGTAATTCAGATTCTCATCCAAAGATGTCCAATAATGCCTTTTCATACCAATATTTGAACTGATTCAGCAGAAGATTTTAATTTTTTATGACAAACACATAGCAAATTGACATCTCCAAGATAACACGATCTATAAATTATTGATGAAAGGTCACGATCTTATATTATCCACTCAGCTTTATAAGAACACTTAAAGAATTTTGTCCTTCGAAGTTCACTTCACCTCATTTTTACTAAACGTACTGATTACTATTGATTCAACATTTTTGACTAATTAAAACAGAGTTTTACGATCATCAACATAAAGCAACATATACGATATATCGTAGATTGAAATGAACATGACGCCTAACAACTTTAGGCACGCCAAAATCATTACTTGAACATCTAGCTCTAGGCCTCTGTGTTTTGAAATAGTTGCATAATATAACACATTAATCATTTGCATGAAACAAACCAGGTCACTTGACAACGATGAGCGATGTTTATAGTTACGGGGTAGTCCTACCAATACCCTTGGAGAGATTGCTCAAAGTTTCGTTAGTTTAAAAAAAATATATAGTAATAGAAAACAAAATATATTGGTTAAAGACAAAACTTTGGCATGGTACAATTAGCAAAATATCATCAAAATACGATAAAGGAGATCACAAACGAAGATATTGTTCATAGAATCGTACGTTCTTTGAGTAGCACAATTTTAGAATCTTGGAGTAGCTATGCACGCCATTAGAATTTCAGAGATCACTTTGTTCTCATTGTTAGTGTACAAATTAAATCTCGTACGAGTGTACGACGTTACAATCATGCATGTATTCTACTGCTCAAATCCTTATACTTTTCTCAGGATTTTGTTTTTATATTTGACCTCAGAAACGGCAAATCAGACTAAGGATAATATGTCCATCCTTCTTAATTTACTGCCATGGCCAAATAATTTAATCAAGTTGGTAAAAATATAGGGGTGAACGGCAAATTGGTGGAAAAAAAAAATGAAACCTAGGCAACAAATCGGTAAAAAGAAACATAGTATCTGCTCGATCGAACTTCACAATTCAACAGATACATTTCACAAAAACACGCACATATTGAAATTAAACTTCACAAAAACTTGTCAATACACGAATGTAAGTGGGTACGTACCTTTTAATCGAAATTATTCAAAGAAGTTTTCCAATTCACGCTTGAAACTGTTGCCCCTCTCTGTCGAATTACCGAAGATATTGGGAAAGAGTGATGAAGGGTCAAGGTGGTTTCGGGTGTCAATACATGGATTAGGGCGTAGTAGAATTGTGGGAGATGCACTTTGGCTTCGTAGGAGAATATGGGAGAAGGAAGTGTGTTGTGTTGCTGCTGGGTGTTGCATGTGAAGGAAGAGGCGCGCTGCAAGCTTATTTTAATTAGGGCTGTGCGTGGAAGAAGGTATATGCTCCGGTTCCTATTGAACCGGAGCCTAAAATGCGTATATGCTCCGGTTCCTATGAAACCGGAGCCTAAAATAATTATATGCTCCGGTCCTTCACTAACCGGAGCATAAACCCTAAAATTCCACAAAAAAAACAACGCATAAAACCAAGAATTAAGAATATACTCCGGTTGTAAATAGAACCGGAGCTTATATAGAGTAGTATTTGAGGTTTTTTCCACTAGTGATTTTCATAGATAACAAATGACAATTAATTGAAATAAAGGCATATCTCCTACTTTAAAACTTGTATTTCCTTCAATTGCCCCCTATATGTATTCTTTTTATTTGTTTTTTTATGAAAATTAATTAATTTGTGGTAGTCTTTAACTCTTTATCAACTATAGATTTAATTTATTTGAACTTGTTATCCCTATTGTCAACTTATCTAAAATAACCCTAAAATTAGATTTTAGTACCCCAAACTTTGTAACTATTTTTTCATGAAATTAGTGAATATAATATGTGGCAAACAAAATAATATGTGCCCCAAATATTATTAAAAGTAAATAAATGACCTAATACTACGTATTTGATATAATATTGAATTTGAATTAAATTCATATTCACTTCATTCAAAATATTTGTAAGACCTTAAGCTTCATACTTAAATAATCCATTACCAATAAGCAAATCGTTCAACCCCAATACACTTATATTGCCTTTGAATTCAAACACTTATATCCTCTTGAAATTCAAATTCGAATGTCAAACATTAACCTAGTTAAATTTGTATTTTCATCTAATCTAAAGTTCGTCCATCCAATTAGTTTTTATAATATGCATCAAATTAAATTAAGAATGTGGTCAAATGTAATCAAGGATGTAGATAATAGATACTAGAAATTCAAATACAAACCAAGTCACAAGTCATATACGTATTCAACCTAAAGTCTTTAAATTAATGCTATGGTCCATCTTATTCCATTAACAAAGTATACTCCTATTAGTAATGTGATTAAATATTCAAAGTGGATAAGGATAAAGCTTTATGGGAGGCATTATATAAGGGTTTATCCTTAGAAGTTGAACAAATCTGACTCTAATGATATGTATTTGATGCAAACTAATAACTATAAGTAGGCAAACATGACTTTCATGCACTATAAGTGGAGATTGAGCATATGTCTATGTTTGAAGCATCCTTTAATTTAATTTAGACTAATTAATTTCCCCATAAGCATTAGTCTATATTTTGTTGTGCTTATTTTACTCTTTTATTTTATACACAAAGTTCAAATAAACTGAAATTTGTTCCTTCTTGCTCATATACCTTTCATGCATGGAAGCTCTCTTTGGTGATATTCTCATTCTCTAAAGCCTCAATCCTGGTAGTAGCCGAAGCCGCAGTCTCTATCTAGGTATGACATTGTCTACTCCCTTGGATGTAAAATTACTAAACTTATTATTAGAAATTCCATAGGTTACGTAGCTAGATGTAAAATGGTATTGTGTGTTGGTTGTGATTGTATTTAAATGCATATAAATAGGTTTTAAAATCGATTTTTGAAAATGGGAAATGTTGGGTTTGCAAAGGAAACTCTGCCAAAATTTCTGTAGAATTCGTAGTGATTTACAAAGCATAAAATACAAATCGCTAGAAAAATTTATTAACTTAAACCATAGAGTGTTCGTTGGTCATTGTCGAGTTTGCTTAACCTTATTTTCGGTAAAGTACTTGAGGACCCTTTACGTAAGAATTCTATTTGTAAATCACTAAAGTCCCCGATACTTCTAATATCTGACATTCATTTCTAATATTTAACTTTTTCTTTCTAGTTGGAGTTATGAGATAAGCAAATTCAAGGGGAATTCCTTCCCGTGAGGAACCACAACGCATTACCTATAGTCATTGGGAAGCTAGATCATCTCGGACACTACATAAGATGATAAAGGGGATGTCAGGTGATAAGATGAGTGGAAGCAATGAACCAGCCTCAAAAAGTTAGTGGCAGAGAATCGGCCTCTTGTCAGTGAAGATATAGCGACTTCTCTTAGTCCCGAGTGCAAGAGGCTACTTCAATGTGCGACCATGATGAAGGAAGATGATACCATTGTTGTGCTGTTGGGTCGAACCTTATTCCACTACTTTGAAGACGGAATAACATTGCTTGACAAAGAAGACATCTCCCAATTTTTACAGGAGCTCAATTGAACATTTATGTTATTTAATTCTTCATGAGGTATACACAATTAGGGTATAGGTTAACTTATGTCGTACTATTATTAATTTATAAACCATTTCAATAATGCTTTTATGAATGTGCAGGGGTCTCCAAGATGATTGCGTGTCGTGCGATTTACTCTCGTTAGTAGGTTGGTTGTGTCATGAGTCCACATCGGATGCAAGAATCAAAGGTAACATTGAGGAGGTAAATACGTACGTCCATTTTGCTTTCACGAAAGACCTACAACCTAGGTTGAAGTTCATTTTCGCCCATATTTTCGAATGGTACGTTTTGAATATGATGTGTGAATACTTTAATATCCTTATTATAGGTTTTATATGGTTATATTAGACCCTATATATGAATGATTAGATATATTTACTTTAATATTTAAATGGATTGGTAAAACTAATACAATCGGTTCCTAAACGTATTTTTAGGTCTTTAGAGTACGATAATGTATTAGTATTTAAATATAATGCTAATTACTTATTGCTTAATATGTATTGCACACTAGATGCTTTTAGTCATTTGTGTGGGCAACGAGAAAATCCACTTCTTCATTTCGGCTCGATCAAAGTGCAATATTAAGTTGAAATCGGTTATTAATTAGTAAGTGTATCAATAGATTTACATTGCAAGGTTGGTTGAGATTGAACTTTCAAACTAATTAATGTCGTTTTTCAGTGTGTTCAAAATACTTACATTGCTAGGAGATCAAGTTGGAAAGCAAACATCGACCTGGATAGAAGTGACGGTAAATTGATTAACTAAAACATTGTAAAATAATGTTATCCGCTACCATTTGACTAACATTTATATTTTATACTTCATAGTGTCCTCAACAACGTGGGAGAACTGAGTGTGACTACTTCATGATGCGTTTCATGCTTAACGTCCTCTCTATGCATAGTACCAATGCTAATGGCAGAGGTAAGAACTTGTACCATAGTTTCATCGTTTTGAATATCCTCAATAGTGTGTTTACTCTAAAACATGCCCCCAAACACTTGAAATACATTGGTTTGAATCAATATCAGTCAAATATGAGCAGTTTTGGGTAGAAAATAGCCTTCACACTTGAAATATATCTATATGAGTCAATATAGGTCAAATATGAGCAATTTTGGGTCGATAATGGCATATTTTCCCCTATAATATGGCCAAAACACTTCGAATAGAACAGTTTGAATCAAAATAGGTCAAATGAAAGCTGTTTTGGGTAGAAAATGGCCTTACAGCAACAATGAACAATTACCAATTCACAAACTATTATTATCATCATCAAGCATCAATTATCACCTTAATATCTCGATTTTCCAAGAAATTTTAAGACACTTTTGATTTATTGTATTTATGGTATACATGATCTAAAGTCAATTTCAATCAATTTTCTTTATTGTTTAATAACTTTTTGTTGATTTTATAGCAATAAATATTAACATTTGGGGTATATTTGTTTATAATTTTGTTTATTATTTAAGTATGATTTTTAGCATATTGATATGACTTAATAATATTTCATGCAAGGGTTTTTTTTTATCTATTTGCATAAGTTGTTCTTGTATGATCTATGTCATTTTATACTTTGATTCATGTCGTGATTATTTCTATCATGCTTTGTTTAATTTAATGCATTTGTTATATACGTGTGTCCACTTTTACTTATAATTGCACTAAATAAGACATATTTAAAATTTCACGCCTAAATTAGATAGTTATAGAAATCCGGTTTTGATATCTTGAACATGATTTTTATCGAAGTGATCACAAAAAATACTCAGCCTTTTATGTGCATTAAATCTAACACACCTTCTGATACATTTTATTATATGTAATATTATGCTTCATGCCTAATCCATAGCTCATCCTCATATCCACTTTGGTTCAAGACCATCAATTGACCTATGTCTCCCAAGGGTTCATAATAAGAAAATATTTGTTATGTATATGTCCTTTTGGAATGTCCCTTGATTTGTATATTTGTTGAATCTTTAGCAAAAAATTATGAATCTTTCTTTAAAGATTCATTGAAGACTCCTATTTTGATTATATCCTTTGTTGACCCTTTCAGAGAGTCAATCACGCAATCCCCATGTGTTAAACATGTTCACATTTGCATTCTTAAATGTAAGAGAATCGATGCATACAACTATTTTATAAAAGATTTCTTTTATTGGTGAAAAATTTAAGCAATCACAAGTTCTTACCTTCATGATTTATCGAATCAGATACTCATTCATCTAAAATCTCGGAATTTCGATTGAGAATCAATCTCTTTAAACATAATCCTTATGTTAAAAATCAATATTCAAATTTTTCCATAGAGCAACAAACGAATGATTTAGTAGTTAACTAGTTTAGAACTCGCAACGTGCAAAGTAGTCCATACAAAATAACAAGCTTGCCATTCAATCATAATTTCAAAAATAGATGTTATGTATATGTCCTTTTGGAATGTCCCTTGATTTGTGCATATTTCGAATCCTAAGAAAAAATTTATGAATCTTTCTTTAAAGATTCATTGGAGATTCTTATTTTGACTTTGTTGAACCTTTCAAAGGGTTATCACGCAATCCCCATCTGTCAAACACGTTTACATGTGCATTCTCAAATGTAAGCAAATCAAAGCCTGTAACTATTTTATAAATATTTATTTTGTTGGTGAAAAATATAAGTAATCGCAAGTAATTACCTTTATGATTTATCGAATTAGATACTCAGTCAACTAAAATCTAGGAATTTTGATTGAGGATCAATCTCTGTAAACATAATCCTTACGTTCAAAATCAATATTCAAATTTTCTATAGAGTAGTGAACGAATGATTGCGTAGTTAACTAGTTTAGAACCTGCAACGTGCAAAGCGGTCCATACGAAATAACAACCTTGCCACTCAATTATAATTTCAGAAACAAATTGTGCATTCGGCCATTCAGCAAAAGGAAAGCAAAAAGAAGCCCAAGAACACAAAATTAAATGTAATTATATTTCAGCATAAACATTAAGCACACATAGAGAAAGTACCATCTTAATAATATTTAAGGAGCTACATTGCTTAAATATACGTAGTATACAATATATGCTATCTTATATTTAATTTGCAAAGTATTAACCATAAGTAGGATGATAATCCTTTATTTGATTCAACATTGTCCTAATCTTCAATAAGAGCTAGCTAGCTTTGCTCAGTTCCAAGACACACCTCAGTTTGAATTCTTCAAAGCTCCTAATTTTCCCACTAGGAATCCCTCATCATAGCCAATAAAAACCCTAACATTGGAGTCGAAAAAGTAATTAGTAATTTGAGATTAAGTTAAGGAAGTTATGTAAGAGTAGATAATATAAGCCGATAAGCTAGGTCAAATAGTCTTACTGGTTTGAACTTTTTTCATACTCAAGCATCCATACTCGTCCAAGACCCTGATCAATGGTCTTCTCCACCCTGCAATTCATGAAATTTGGTTTATAAGAATATAAAAATCATGGCAAGAGTTCGTTGCAATTTATTCCAAAGGAAACCTAAGGATGATGACGTTACTGGCAAACAATTTTACAAGGTAAAAAACAAAACAAAAAACATATGAAATATTATTGATTGCATGCAAGGCTACATGCTATGATATTTATAATTAATTGTGTGAAAGGAGCAAAGGGATAAGCTTACTTGTAAGTGACTGCATTCCATATGTGAATTGTCTTGTCCTCAGAACCAGTAAGTATGAGTGGAAGGTGAGGATGGATGAGAATTGTAGTAACATTATTTGTGTGGCCTTCCAGCACTTCAACACAGCTCATAGTTTCATAGTTCCATACCTTCGTCGTATAATCATCGGATCCAGTGAGTAGACATAGTTTACTTTCACTTGTTAAGTAGAAACTGACGCAATTAACTCCTTTTTCATGGGCAGCTAGTGATGAAATTGGGTTGGGGTTGTCAAGGTTCCATAACTGTACAAAGAAAAGAGATTATATATTATGACAACACTAGTTTACGACTACAAAATCGAGTTAGCCATTGTACAGTTGTGTAGTACGAATAAGAATTTTGATGTTTTGCATGAAATACAGGAGCTATGAATTAATTATGTTGGAGATCCAAATTTGATGAAACTAAACTATATACGAGTTATATATATTCAAAGAGAATATTCCTAATTTATACTTGATATAAATATATTAGAGGCATTTTTTGTAATTTCATTTCTATACCTAAAATCATAATGCCTATACCTGATATGTATTTTTCCGTATTTTTATATCTAAGACAACAATAGCTATATCTGATATAACAATACTTATATTTGAGATATCAATATTCTAATATAATTTATATCAAATATGAATTAGGAAAAACTCTACAGTAAGATTATCACAACTCCTATTTACCTTAACTGAGCCGTCAAGAGATACACTAGCAAAATTGTTATGGTCTTTGGGGTTGATTGCCACCTGCATTACATAATGCGAATGTCCAACGAAGGTTTGAGTACAAGTCCAGTCCTTTTCCCAGTCCCAAAGCTTGATATGGTGGTCATCTGATGCAGAAAGAACATAGGGAAGACTAGGATGAACAACAATGTGCCGGACGTAATCTTCATGCGCCTCAAACTCCTTCACCTTCGCTTCAGTTTTGTAGTCATAGACACGGATCATTTTGTCATCACTTCCTGTTACTATCCAGTCCTTCTGTGCCACAAATTTTGCTGATCTCACTGTGAACATGAACAGAATAATGCTAATTAACAGATGATGATAAATGTAGCTCTGAGGGCTAATATAATTAAGATAGAAACAATAATCATCAAATATTATCAACACTAATCGATCGAGTGCTAAATTTATGAGTATTGAAAACATGCCTGGTGCATTATTGGTTGTAACCTCGAACGATTTCTCTTTGCTCTGAAGAAAACAGTCAGACAGTAAATATATTGCACATTTCAAACAGACAGAGACGTAGCAAATGGATCTTAAATTTAGCTGTTGCTTTTGATACAATTCTTCATAATTCGTATTATTTTTTATAGCACATCTCTCTTCTTACTAACCTTTAACTGGTAGTTCCAGATCTGAATAGTTCCTGAATGTAGACCCACCAAAATCCTGCATATTTTAGGGGAAATATAACAACGTTCTTAATGAAGATGAAGAAAAGTCGCGTTTACTTCCACCTCTAGGTTCAGCTTCCTTGAGAGGGCAGCCTAAAGGGGTATAATGTATACAAGAAAACCTTAAAGTGTACCCGATATAAATTTGACAATTTATATCACGATAAAAATATAAAAGACAAAAATATTTTATTAAGATACCAGATATATGTGGTTTTATTTCAGATATAAGTAGTATTATCTAATTATCGATCTCAAACATAAAACAAACCATCTCAGATATAGGAATAACCACCTCATGTGTAGAAATAACCATCTCACGTACTTAAATAACGATCTCATATATATAGAAATGACCTTATAAAAATAATGCTTGATATATACACAATGATTTACACCATGTATGAATTTTAAAATCCTATATTATATACTTTAGGTATGTATTAAGGCGCACGAGCTTACCATGGCTGCACTGGATGAAGGTCCAATGACTTCACTCTTGCTGACCTTTCAGTAAATTCAACCTGAAAAGACGAAATTGTAAGAAATCAAGGCTAATTAACCGGTAAAAAAAATGGGGATAACGGCTAATTAGAATATTTATGTGCAAACGATGTATCACCTGGAATTCGTTGATGAGAGACTGCAAACAAACATGAATTTACCCGTAGTTAGATTGAAGTAAATAAGAAAAAGAAAAAAAAACTAATCATGTGAAGTAGATTAGATAGTCGATTTCCAGCTTGGGAACAAATATTATGATGCATTATTATATATCCTCTATATATTTTTTTTAATGTAAAGTTAACAATAAGACAATAACTAATGTACACGAAATTTGATCCTATGATTTGATTATAATCCTTCAAAAATTTAACCAACTAAAATAGTTGACATATGCCCCTCTATATTTATAGCATTTAATTTCTTTTCGAGTTAAAACACACACAAAAGAAATACAATAAGAATCGAGGAGCGTACCATTTTAGTTCTTGAATTTGGAAATAAAGTTTGGAATATGTTTTTGACTAAAGTGACAATTTTACACGATCAAATGAGAAATAATAGAGTGGATATATGTTGTGCGGGGCATGCAGTATCCGTGGGTGAATGGGCTACTTATAGATGGTTTCTTTTGAAGCTAAGGAAATCATTACAAATAGCATAGGACATCTATCACGACTTCTAAACTTGTAGACTATGTCATCACCTCCTGTACTTTAGACCGTTGGATTAGATCTTTTGGCAAATGAAGGGCAGATATTCAACTGTGTGATGCCTTCTAGTTGACTTTAATGTGCCAATGTCATTCTTCCAAAGGCCCAATAGAGAATAGTCTCTTTTGGCTCCTCCACCCGTTATTGCAGCTCTTTGATTGAATTTGTGGCTAGGAGCTAAATTTGGTAAATGAACACTTCTTTTTTGTTTTCCAGTAGTAAAGTACAAAGGAAATACTTATCTACTCTTTTCAACCGCAGTTGCCAGCTTATGGGCATTAGCAACTGCTTCTCTATCAACTTTAACACAAAAAATAAAACATAAACTCTAAGAAAGTAAAAAGATATCTTTAACTAGGATTTGAACCTCCTTTGGAACTGAGGTAGGGGACTTCAATGCTAAAATGGAAGGTAAAATGGTTGTTCTCATGACCCAGACAGGAGCAAATTTAGTTGCCTAACAGAGAGCCTTCTACAGAGCCACCAACTCTGCATGAAGGGGTGAGAAAACAAAGACTTTTTCCCTTAATTGGTAGCAGACCTAATTGTTTTTATACAACACAAAACCAATTCCTGTGTTAGCAAAGATCTTGCCCTTATCCTTACTCCGTCTTTTCCAAGCACCATCAGATTCTATAAAATATCAGTTGCAATGTCCCTGTAGACAAATAGTTGACACTTCCCTTCTGACAATGCGGAATCTCACATTCGTTGAAATATTTCTTAGATTCATCTCATTGAGTACCAATTCTCCATTGATCCAGATATTTCATGACTCTACCATGATCCGGACGATAATTGGAGAAAACAATTTCATTCTAGTGATTCCAAAGAACTCCAATGAGTTCAATCCCACGATTTGCATGAATATGCTCAGCGTTGTCCTTGGAAAATAATTGCATATAATCGTAAATCCATCTCGACAATCCTAGTTCCATTCCTAAGATCTTGATTCCGAGAAGACTCAATGCCTAGATTCTCTTTGAGAATTCACAGTCTCTAAGGAGATGATCCACTATTTCTGTACTCGAACAACAAAGAGGACAAGTAGCCTCTTGAACGACTTTTCTTTTCCACAACTCCGCTCTTGTGGCGAGGGATTGATGAATGATTTTTTAGATGAAAACAAGGTGTCTCTTCATGCATTTAGTTTTCCAAAATTTCCTCAACAATTCAGGCGAAAACTCCAGAAGCTTTAGAGAAGAGTCTTTTCTTTGTTGATGTAGAAAATAACAACCTGATTTGACCGAGAAACACCCTAAGGTGGAGAAGTTCCATTTGATGGTATCATGTTCACCCATCTGTGAGATGTGTAGTTGTAACATAGCCCTTGTAGAGTTACCATCAAACAATGACCAAATCTTTTTGCAATCCCATTAAACCCCATTCTTCATAAGGTCTGTAACCCAAACTAGGTTCTCCACATCCTCACTCACTTCCTCCTTAAATCGAACAAAGTCCCTCTAGAACTTTAATGTTCTTTCCATTTCCTAGGCTCATTCCTATTCCACTCTTCATTGTTTCCACTGCTGTTCTCATGCTCCTGAAGTAGAAGGAGGCCCGAACATGTTTTCTATTTTGCATGACAGATTGAATAGGAGAATGCCTATAATTTCCTTTAATAACCTTAGCAAGCAGGGTGTCAGGTCTCTTTTCAATTATCCAAGCTTGTTTGAATAGGAAAGAGAGATTTATATACTCTAGATTATTCATACCCATTCCCCCTTTAGACTTCAGGGTTTCAAGCAAGCTTCTTTTCTTCCAGTAAATATGATTTTTTTTAATAAGCCACCCCACCAAAAATTGAGAAATGTTGAGGAAATTGCTTTATGTAGCTTTTTTGGAAGGAGATAGATCGAGATAATATACGACACTAAGGCAAACATGATGGAATTAATAAGAATAATTCTCCCCGCTTGATTAGGGGAGGAGAACTTTCATCCACCTCCATTAGAGTCCCAAGGTAAGACCCCATTTCCAAATTGACACTAACACCCAGAGGCTTCTTTAGAAACTTAATGAATCTCCTTAGGGTGTTAGGACTGAAAATGACAGATGATTTTTCTACACTTATAATCTCCCCTGAAATTCCATTGAAAACATCAATGGTTTCTCAATAATCGCACAGGATAAAGGGGTTTCTTTAAAAAATAAAAGAGCATCATCCACGAAAAATAGATGAGATATGCTAGGCCCCCTAGTTCCCATCTTTATTCCTTGAATGACCCTTGATGCCTGGAGCTGTTGCAATTTCCGGGAGAGGACCTCCATGCATATAATGAAGATATAAGGCGAGAGGCGGTCCCCTTGTCGTAGACTAGATCTGGGTTCACTTAAATTTAAGCTAGTATGTGTCTATGTCAATGTACGAAAAACTTATAATATTATTAATTTAATATATTTTTACTAATTATTTTGGAAAAAAGTTTGATAATTGAAATTAATGTAATATTTTGACTTGTATTGTATCTTGGACAAACCTACAATACTAATAAGTAAAGTTAAATAAAATATGGCGATTAATAAAAAAATCTAATTGAATTTTATAGTCATGTAAATATCCTAAATATAATTTACAAACACAATCCTACCCCATATATTTATCAAACAATATTTTTAAAAATATTTAATATATCTAATTCCATGACGTCTTTCGCTCTACATTTTTCGTCTACAAAATTGTGTCTTCTTATTCTATAACTTTTTTCAAATAAAGATCATATTGCCATTATACATTGTGCCTTTTTTCTACCTACCTGCTCCCTTATGTTTCTTTCTTTTTCACTTATTTTTGTTATAATCGTCACCACTCCTCTAATTTTAGATGCCTCATATCTCATAGAGATTATTCAGATATGTTTTCTCATTATAATCATCAAATCTTTTCTAAAGTTAGACTACATTACTGGAAGTTAAAGAAGAAAAGTCTTATCTCGTTGATTTTTTTTAATTTTTGTGACATTCTCCACTTTCTTCTGACTTAGGTATGTTCATTGCAAAGTATCCTCCACCTTCAACACTTTTTCAATATCTCTCCCACTAAATCATTACGTACTTTAGTTAACTCATGTGACATATATGAAAATGATACTTTTATCTAACTTAGAAAATAAGAAATTCGTAGATACAAAAATTGTGGGTTGTGTTATTTTGTTTTCTTATAATTATATTTTTTACAATTTTGTATTTAGAAACATGTGTGAAAAGATATGATGAGATGGTGATTTTGTTAAAGAAAATAATTAAAAAAAATACCTAGGCTCTATATAGGATTACAGCTACGACTTGTCACTTTGTAGAAATTTATTACTTAACTCAAACTAAAGACAAGAAACACATTAATAAATGGATAAATAGAGCTCTCACAATTTTATTTTATTTTGGCAACAAGCTCTTACAATTTGATACACACAGTTTATAACAAAAAAAATAGAATTAACTTATCAATACGACGAAGTTGATGCCTTGAAGGTGACAATAATCCCTTTTTGCAATTTATTAGAAAAAGATGTCAACCAGATTAATTGATTAAAGTCTTATAGATGATATTAAAAAAGAAAATTTAAAGGATATATTCCCTAGAAGACAAATATCTAATTCTTTATTAGTTTCAAAATAATTACATATAATGTTTACATTTGTTAATGCATTACCTTATTAATTGATATTTTAAACTGTGGTTAATTCCTTATGTCAAAATATTTCATGGTTAATTGAATTTAAAATATGCATTATGATTAATCTACCAACATTTAATAATTGCAATTTTGTAAAAATAAATAAATAATGGTTAAATTAAGTAATGATAGTGAAAACATTGCTATAATTATGAAAGGGAACAGAAGAGTAAGAAATTCCTTATCACAAAGCTTTGCACGTAAGGTTGATTATGATTATGTTTATGACAGTAGGGGTGTGCATAATAATCATAACCGTTAATCGTGTCAGTTCATATTAACGATTATTATACAAAACTAATCACGTTGGTTAACCGCTTACCGATTATCGTTACTCAACGGTACGATTACGGTAGATTTTTTCAATAACCGTTATAACGGTTAACCTCATCCTTGACCGTACTGTAAAGGCGTAATGGTATGGTTTATCGTTTATGAACACCCTAATATAACAACTTTCATCTTGATGATCTATTAGATCAAAATGTTATATATGCCTCCAATTTAATTATATTGGTAGGGGCTTTTACCAATTTTATCCTTTCGACATTTCTTAACTCTAGTCTATACATATAAAAGCCTTTATAGATAGCGTTAGATTACATATGACCATGTTTTCAACAACTAGATAAGTTTTTACATTAATTTCTATTGGTAAATAATATTTTTTTTGTTTTTTTTTTGGGATGGGGGATTGATCAGTTGGTAATGGCCTAGTGAAAGTGGAGGGTCAAAATAATCTAATCTTATATAAGATTGATTGCATTATAAGAAAATAATATTCATATGTGATATGGAAGCATGTATTTTTGAAACAAATAATTATTAATCTGGCGAATACACAAAATTTTGATGTGTACACAACATACTTTGAAAAACTTTAGTCCACTAATTTTGTTTAAAGTTACTAAATGTGAACTTGTCAAACTCATAACAAAAGGGATACTCAAACATACACGGAAGAGAAGAATCAAATTCCAACCAAGTTTGTCCATATTGTGTACACAAAACACTATGATCACCTAAAATAACCGATTATAGTTATCTCCATAAATTTGTCCATGTTATACTTACTCATTGCATTTGATCAAAGGATATTTTCCTTCAATCTCCCACTTGTCCTAGAACAAGTATGTAACCACAAATTCCTTGAGTCTCTTAATGTCGAATTTGATAATATGATGACATTCCATGTTATCCATACTAATATTCAAATCATTTCTCGAAATACGATCTTAAACTGTCAAAACAAATGATTAACTCTTAATCCATTTGAGCACGACCATGCATTTTTCAGTTCTTACTTTTCAAGAGGCCTAAGACACCAATCCTAACATTTAGTTAGAATTATTCAATCTTGCACAACCAAAACTCCCACTTAAATTTTAATCGATCTGAACATTTCCTTTATAACCTCCTTTTACGGCACGACGTTTGAGAATGTCAAAGACATACTAATCACTAAATGATACTAGTGTTTCATGTCAAGGAATCCATTAAATATAACAAATGTAATTCTTAGAACTTTTAGAAGAATATCAAGTAGGTCTATCCATCATGTATCCATATACATATCCATGCAAATGACTAGACATCTCCATATGCCCATAGCTCATGAAACTACACTATCAATCAACTTACAAACTAGTCTTTGAATGAATCATTTATGTCCATATTAATGATTCGGACCAGGGACTAATAGTATTTATAACATCGGTTCACTTAATAGGGTTTCATTCATCAAATCACATATCTGACAAACCTATCGAATGTTATAGAAAACTTTAGACATTTTATTTAACACCAAACCACAATAAGAACAAAACTTTATTGATAAACATAAACATATATATTTAGGTGTTTTATGTCTGTGAATAATTTTACAATAAAATAATACACAACTAAAGCCATTCTCCAATATGCTCAAGCCCTAAACCCCTAGTATGACTTTCATGCTTGGGTTATGGCAACGAGTTAGTTAATGGATCGGCAATGTTATCGTCCGTATGAATCTTGTAAACTATCACATCCTTCCTTTCCACTATTTAACGAATGATGTGAAACTTCCTAAGTACATGTTTGGACTTCTTATGTGATCTTGGTTCCTTTCTTTGAGTAATGGCACCATTATTGTCACAATGTAAGACAATTCCATTTCCAATACTACGTACTACTCCTAGTTCAGAAACGAATTTCTTCATCCAAACTGCTTCCTTTGCTGCATCAGCTGCAACAATGTACTTAGCCTCTGTTGTAGAATCAACTATGGTGCTTTGCTTTGAACTCTTCCAGCTCTATACCCCTCCATTTAGACGAAAGATGAACCCAGATTGTGATTGGAAATCATCTTTGTCTGTTTAGAAGCTCGCATCCGTGTAACCTTCAACAACTAACTCACTTTCACCTCCATACACTAAGAAATGATCCTTAGTTCTTCTCAAGTACTTAAGGTTATTCTTAACTGCATTCCAGTGCGCGTCACCTAGATTCGATTGGTATCTGCTAGACATACTCAAAGCTTTTGAGACATCTGGTCGAGTACAAATCATGACATACATAATGGACCCTATAGCCGTAGCATAAGGTACATTACTCATTTGCCTAATCTCATCAATGTTTGAAGGACATTGAGTCTTGCTTAGCGACAAACCATGTTGCATGGGGAGGAAACCTCTTTTTGAATTTTCCATAATGAACCTGGTAAAAACCTTATTAATATGAGTTCTTTGACTAAGTCCAATTAATCATTTAAGTCTATCTCTATAGATCTTGATCCCTAAAATGTACTCAGCCTCTCCAAGATATTTCATAGAGAAATAATTCTTTAGCCATTCTTTGACAGAGTTAAGCATGGGTATATTCTAATGGATTTAAGCATCACAAATGGTGAAAAGGTCTCATCATAGTCAATACCATGAATCTGCCTGAACACTTTTGCAACCAATGTAGCTTTGAAAACATCAATATTTCTATCCTTGTCTATTTTAAATTTGAAAATCCATTTGTAACCAATGGGTAACCCCATCAGGCAAATTAACCAAGTCCCATACTTGATTCATAGACATGGATTCCATTTCGGATTTCATGGATCCAAGCCGTTTTTCGGGGTCTTCACTTGCCAAGGAATCTTTGTAGCTAGTAGGTTCCTCATGTTCTAAAATCATTATTTCAGAACTTTCGGTTAACAAAAAGTCCACAAATCTCTTTGTGGGATTTCTTGGTCTACTAGATCTACGAAGGGCAATAACAGGAGAAATTTTCTTCTCAACGATTTGAGAATTTTTGCTTGAATTAGATTCGAGTGAAGGAGTAGGAGGTTCAACCATTGAATGCTCTTCCTCTAGCACAAGGTCATGCATGGGAGAGGGTTGATGAATTAGATGCACTACCTCTACCGCAGGCAATGGCACAAGTACTTCTGCTTCTGACATGGATTGAACCATATCCGTTTGTTACGCTTCTTAAACTTTTTTGAGAAATATATTACTCCCACTTACCTTTTTGGAAATGAAATCCTTTTCTAAAAAGGTACCATCCTTAGCAAACACCACTTTTTTTTCATGATGGTTATAGAAGTAATAACCCCTTGTTTCTTTAGGATAACCTAAGAAGAAACATTTGTCAGCTTTGAGAGCGAGCTTGTGAGGCTTTAAATGTTTTACATAAGCCATGTAGCCCCAAATGCGTAAATAAGATAGGCTAGGAACTCTTCCTCTCTATAAGTCATATGGTGTCTTATCGACTACCTTGGACGAAGTCCTGTTTAGTGTATAAGCAACAGTTTCGAGAGCATGTCCTCAAAAGAATACTGAAAGTTCAGCAAGAATCATCATAGATTGAACCATATCCAATAGAGTTTGATTTCTTCTCTCAGACATACCATTCATTTGAGGTGTTCCAAGTGGAGTCCATTGTAAAAGAATCCCACAACTCTTCAAATAATCACTGAACGCTTGGCTCAAATGTTCTACACCATGATCTAATCGTTAGCTTTTATTGTCTTACCAATTTGGTTTTCTACTTCATATTGGAACTCTATGAACTTTTCAAAGGATTTTGACTTATGTTTCATTAAGTAAATATAGACATACCTACTGAAATCATCAGTAAAAGTTATGAAGTAGCTATAACCTCCCCTAGCTTTTGTACTCATTGGTCCACACACATCATTATGTATGAGGCCCAGTAATTCGTTGGCTCTTTCACCTTTTCCAGAAAAAGGTGATATTGTCATTTTGCCCATCAAACATGACTCACATACATCAAATGATTCAAAATCAAAAGATGTTAGAAGCCCATCTTTATGTAACTTCTGAACGCGATTTTGGTTTATATGACCCAAACGACAATGCCATAGATAGGTGAGGTTTATATCATTTGATTTATGCTTCTTGGTTTCTATGCTAAGGATGGGCTTATTTAGTTAATTAGATACAACCCATTAGTATTATTAGCACTGGCATAAAACATGTCATCCTTATAGATAGAGAAACAACCTTTCTTTATCGTAAAAGAGTATCCTTCATGATCTAATACATGAATTGAAACAATGTTTTTATCAAAATTAGGTACAAAATAACAATTATTTAGTTCTAATACTAATCCATAAGACAGAGGTAAATAATAAGTTACAACTGCTGTGGCAGCAACCTTTGCTCCATTAGCTACACGTATTTCTACCTCCCCTTTTGCCAGCGTCCTACTCCTTTTGAGTCCTTGCACATTCGAACAAATGTGAGAAACACAATCGGTATCAAATACCCAAGAAGAATTAGAAGTTGATAAATTAACTTCTATAACATAAATACCTGAAGTAGAAGACCAAATTTCTTGTCATTTAAGTACTTGGGGAGATTCTTCTTCTAATGACCAATCATGTCACAATAGAAGCACTTGCTCTTAGTAGCCACCCTTGGCTTAGCTATAGCCTTTCGCTTTATGAAAGCTTTGGCAACAACTCCTTGTTTGCCCTTCTTTTTGCCGACCCCAACCTTCTTAAACCCTTTCCCTTTTTGAACCATTAGAACATCATTCTTAGGTTCAAATTGGATGTTTTTCTCAGCAGTAATGAGCATCCCATGTAACTCAGTAAGGGTTTTCTCCACTCCATTCATATGGAAATTCAACCTAAAGTTTTTAAATCCATCATGAAGTGAGTGGAGTACGATATCAGTAGCCAACTCTTGGCTATAAGGAAAGCCCAATCTTTCTTGTTTTCAAAATAACCTATCATTTTGAAGTCATGTTCTCCCACTGGCTGCCTATCTCTAGCTGACACTCATGGATAGCCTTGTGAGTCTCATACCTCTCAACTCTAGCTTACAGTCAAAACATAATTTTCAACTGCTAGATGATGCTATATGCATCCATTTTCTAAAACCTCTTTTGGAGGGAAGAGTCCATAGAGGCCAACATAAGGCAGGTAATAATTATCGACCTCTCTAAGGCAGCCTTGTGAGAAGCTATCTCAGCATTTTCTCTTAGCATTGGGATAGGGGTTTCAAGAACATCCTCTCTTTCTTTGGACCTTAGAACAATTCTTAGGTTCCATTCTTAAGCAAGGAAGTTTTTCCCATTCAATTTATCCTTCACAAGGATCGAACGTAAGTTGAAAAGTGATGGACTATTGTTGTTGTTACTAGACATGATATCTACAATACAACATTATGTTTATCATAATAAGCTTTAAGTATTTAAACAATTTAAATAATAAAAGCCATGCACACTTAATTGAAGTTAAAAAAATATCTCTTTTGAATTAAGTGATTCCAAGATCCCTTTTAAAATAATTCTAAGCAGACTTGGGCCCTACTCTTAAAGTTATTTTATCGAGGTAAGTAAACTCTTTTACTAATTACAACATTTGTAATTCTTGGTCGACAGGTGGAAACTCCTTACCCAATACCCATCTCTATGCTTCAAAATCCAAAACCCTTTTGATGATTTTGTTGACTATAACCAAACAAACATGTAAATTTTCCAAATTTACCTTATTTAATCCTATATCAATTAGTAATACCCTGCTTAGGCAGAACCTACCACTAATGATCAAGACTTCCATTAGAGATTGAATATGGAAAAGCAAATTAACTCAATATTATATTAGGGACCTAAGTTCTATGTTGGTTTATTTAATAAGTAAACTCATTCAATAAATAAACAACATAAACTTAGTAAAGCATATTAAAGCAATAAAAAGCTGAAATATTCATGTGATCCTAGTATGGCCCCTAAACCCTAAAGATTACTCTTCATGGGCTTCGTCCTTGAACCATCATGGATCATCAACCTTGATCATCATTGGACCTTCACTCCTTAGATCTCCATCCATAGTGAATACATAATATTTTTGAAATTTAAAATAATAAACTTTAAATAAATTACAAAAATATAAACGATATGCAGACCATATTTAAGATATAAAAAACTTTAACGATGCACAAATCGTATTTTCTATCCTAATTTGGGTCATATCAATCACCTCATGCAATCACAACATCAAATATTATAAATTTCATAACAATAATAATATCATATATTATTAAAATAAATGAATAATAACAATTATTAAACATTAAGTATATAACATGTCATAAAAGACTATTAAAATAAAATATATTAAGTCTAATTTAATTAATCAAATCAATTAAATTAAACATTAATAAAAGCAATAATAAATAATATTATTTTTTAACTTTATTAATCATATTAATAAAATAAAATAATGACAAAATTAAAACCAAACCATTAATCAAATATGCTATTAATATCCATTACAAAAATTTATTAATCATATTAATATATCAAGTAATGACAATGTTAAAGCATGTTATTAACTACTCCATTCATATTATCAAATTAATAAAAAATAGTAATAAAGGCCAATAATAAAATTTGTCAAAGAAGTTAAAACAGCTAGAAAACTAATTATATTGATTCAATTATAGGTTAAATGTTGTATTAATGCAAAATAATTAACATAATTAAAGTGCAAAATGACCAAGAATTAAAAAACATCCAACGCTTGGGGCTCCAGGCTGGCCCAGCATGGCCCGCGAGTCTAGAGTGTAGCAGCACACCTTCCCGCAGCCACCTTCATGCATGCCATTACTCTCCCCGAAAGAACCACTCACTAGCAACTATTGCCGGTGACCCACCACAAAAGGACCCCATCCCAAAACCCCCCGGTGACTGGCGAGTCAACTAGACTGAACTCCACGGTCGGTCGTCCACTGGAGCACCGCCACTAATGCCGCAAAGAATGCGGTATTTGCGCATGGTTTTGGGGAAATTTTGAGCATCATATGTTCAAATTTGATCTCCAAATTAAGGGCAAAATGTTTTATTATCATATTATTACATTTTGTGATTGATTAATTGCAAAACTTCATAAGTTTATTGTAAATTAATCAATTTGGGGATGGAATTAGGGTTCTTGATTTCGAATGTATGAATGGGCCATTATTGAGCAAATTTCAATATTAAAACACAATCAAATTGTGTCTAGATGCAATTCATACAATAATGAACAAGAACTCGAACTTAATCATGCCAAAATTCACAATTTCAAGCATAATGTATTCGAATTATGGGTTATGCCTTGAACACGAAATTAATAAGATAATTAAATTATGATAAATGTGATTAATCCAAACATCAAAATGCATTACACTAACCAATACCAAATGATCAAAATCCAATTTTAATCATGAATTTTCAATACCACATATCAAACCTCCCCTAATTGAACCAAAATAATCAATCATAATCATATCAAAATATGCAAGAGGCTAACTGATATCATTGTAGGAATGTAGATACACAAAGCAGAATTTCAAGAAACAATTTCTTGCATCTACAACAGGATCTCATGCACATTTCAATACGAATTATAGGATTAGAATTCCATACCCTTGAAATGTTATTTCTACTAAGCAAAGAGCGATTCACACTTCTATATGGAGATCCTTAGAACAAAAGATGTTGCTCCTCTAGTGTTGGTCCACAAGCAACGATTGAATCTTCACATATGCTAGTACGAAATAAGGAACATTTCCTTATTGCTTTTCTTGGTGATGGACAAGAGAGGGAAAAGAGAGCTTTTGAGAATATGGATAAGTATGAGTATCTCTTTATTATGGAACCGGCGTAGGCCGAAAGACTGTGTACGGGGCTGACAAGAGAAGCTCGGTCCTGATGAAGAGGGTAGAGGACGTCGAAGCTCGAATCGATAACGCTGTAAGAGAGGCTGAGTAGCGAGTTCGAGCTCAGACGATCAAGGAGATGGAGGAGAAGATGGATCTAATGATCCAAGAGAAGTTCAGGCTGTTTGCTACGCAGTTCGGTATCCCACAATCACCTCTATAGGAACCTAAGCGCATACCTGATCCTCTAGTCTTCCCATCCAGTAGCGTCTCAAGGGTTAGAGATCTTTGTCACTTTTGTTTACTCATGTTTATTTACTCATGTTTTTCAAACTACTAATTGCATATGAAATTTGTATAATTTAAATGAATGAGATACTGACATCTTTGTCACTTTTGTTGCAGGAGCAAGTTTCCTGTCAGTTGTTACACATGTTGAATGGCAATGAAGCAATCATCATTTCTTTTGGAACCGTTCTTCCATGTTTGACTCGAGACCACCATGCTGACATCCTTCTTGGTCATGTAAAGGTCAGCGTCGATGACTATGACCAGGTATATAAGGATGTCCCTATCCCTTCTGCCTTCATCAAAAGGCTCGAGCAAGCCCATGGGACATTCCCATAGTGGCCAAAGCATCTAATTCAGCTCCTGATGTCTAAGGTAAATTCATTCTGCCTCACGTTATGAAGGTAGTTGTATTCTACTAATATATTGATATTAAGTCTTGAATTTGTTTGAATCGGCAAAGAGGTACGAGTAGAAAGGACGCAGCTGAAGGTGTTGCCAGCGGTCCTATTGGTCCAGAGACAACTGAGTCCATGAAGAAGGACGTCGCCCAAATTGAGCTCATTGAGCTGGCCTTGAGTCATCTCGGTGAGAATTGTCGTCAAATGAGGGCTTAGTTGTCGAGGCTTTTCCCAGATAGCATTGTCTCCTTCCATTGTGGGAAGATGATATTCGAGTACCCGGAGGACCAGGATATCATGATCGTAGGAGAGGGCGTCACTCAACTTCTCACAGGAGACGAGTTGAACGTATCTGTGCTCCAAGTCTTTTTGATGTAAGTTACCTAACTATTTCATATAGTTCCTACTATAGTATATTTTTTCGATTCATGTTGCTAAATGGGTGTTATTTGATAAATTAATTATAAGGCTTTTTATGAGTTGGTCCAAGAAGAAGGACTAGGATCCTTCGGTTTCAATAGCCCTTCTAGGATCTCTGCTACCTTGATCGGCAACGACCAAGATTTCGTCACTTCTTACATGGTAACTGTAATGGCCAAATACCATAACAAGCGCTTCATCTTCTGCCCGTACCATAAAAGGTATGAGCTTCTTACTTAGTATCCAAGGGTTTATATGAATATGTTCGTATTTTAACCATTTACCAATCATTTTGTAGGCGTCACTGGATACTACTTGTTCTGTCCTTAGAGAAAAGGATAGTATATGTTTTCGATCCTCTTCAAAGAAAACACAATTTAGCGATTAAGGAAGTGTTAAATACGTAAGTGTTTATTAATTACATCTTTTATTTCACTGACAAGAGTAACGGATTGAAGTATAGTTATTGACAACTATTCTTTTTTCCAAATGTAGTGCTTTCAAGAGCTTTAAAGTTCAGTCCAGCCTCTGTAACGGATTAAAGTTGAACTGGATTCCAGCTCAAGTATCCCTATTTTCAATCATATGACTATTTTATTGCCTTAGAATTGTATTCCATCTGTTTGATTTACATTTTATTTTGTTTCCAAATGCAGTGTCCTCAGTAGATAGGAAACACTGAGTATGACTACTTTCTTATGCGTTTCTTGTTTGACATCCTCCACAATCATGCTACTTGGGAGGATCGTCAACGGTATGTATTAATCATTTGTTTCGTAATTTATTTTTGAGATATAGGATATAGATAACTCGATACCATCAATAATGGATGGATGGTGTTGTGTATAGGAATTGTGTTGTGAACACACAATTGTGTTGTGAATTTTGGATGGATTATGTTGGATTATAATCATTGTGAAAACAAGTACTTATAAAAGATGGAAATAGGCCTAATTACAGAGGAAACTCTGTCGAAATTTACGCTTGGAATTATGTATCCTTATTGTAGATATACTAAACCTATCTTTTCTTACCCTTTCAGGCAATTCAAAGAACAACGCCATACTCACTTGAAGAGCTGATGAAGATTAAGGAAATATGGGCGAAATACTTCATTGGAGCCAGACAATATATATGATTAGGTAGCTAGCTCAATCTTCGCTTTTGTTTTTACATAAATACATTTGGGTTAAGCTATGTCTCATAATATAGCATTAGATTAAGCCATTCTTCTTTATATATAATATTAGCTTAGGCCATTATTTTGTGTATATATTATATCATTAATCTTGTAGATGTAAACTTAGTTTATAAACTCAATTCGATCAACTTGCTTGTATTAGATTTATTTAATAACAATTTTATTTGTGATGATTCAAATAAATATTTTATAAGCACATTTCCATATATATGGCAGCAATTGGCATTCCCTAATTTTTAGATAGAAGGGGTAAGCAGGAAAAAAAATAGAAATATTTGCTGCGGTTATTAAAATAAACAGCATCACATAGGAAATATTTTCTGCGGTTAAACGACAAAACCGCATCACATAAGAATAATTTAATTTTAATTTTTTTTAAAGAGTAAATGATGCGGTTATTTCCTAAAACTGCAACAAATAAGGCTTATAAATGCTGTGGTTATACTAAAAACCCGCAACAAATAATAATTTAAATTTAATTTTTTTTTTATTTTAAAAGAATAAATGCTGCTACTTTTTACGAAAACCGCAACAAATAATGCTTATAAATGCTGCGGTTATACTAAAAAACCGTAGCAAATAATAATTTAAATTTATTTTTTAAAATAATAAATGCTGCGGTTTTACGAAATAACCGCAGTAAATAAGTCTTATAAATGATGTGGTTATTTAGAAATAATCGCAGCAAATGTAATATTTATTGATGCGTCCAAAAAATCGCTTCATTTGTGATTTTTCCATGTGTTTCGGCTATATGTGATTCGTATATATAACCGCATCAAATAGATATTTATCTACTAGTGTGGACTAATAATTTATTTTAGATTACCTTACCTTTTGTGTATTTTCATAATTATAATATTGTAGTTTTTTGTACATTTTATTTATTTATTTATTGGGTCGTAGTTTTGATGTTCCTTAATAGGTGATTTATGACCCTAATAGTGTATAAATGAATTATAGATCATCATATGTATACCTTTTGATTGCAATATGTGTAAATAGTTGATAATTGCTATGTAAAATCAGGTTTTGGTACATCTGAAATGTATAGCAGGTTTTGGTAATATTGAAATGTAATGTAGCAAGTTTTGGTAATATTGAAATGTAATGTAGCAGGGTTTGGGTAATATAGCACGTTTTGGTATATATCGCAAATGTGGGGTAGTAGGGACCAAATTACATGATGAAAAAAATAAAACCATAGCTATATGCGGTGGGTTTAGCTAAACCGCCGCTTTTGAGATGTAATTAGGATTTTTATATAATAAAACTAAACTAATAAAATGCGGCGTAGTTTAGCTACAGTTGCCGCAAATTAAATGTAATTTATACTTTTTAAAATTAATTTTAAATAATAAAATGCGGCATATATACATTAAATCCCGCATATTAATTAATTTAGGCGTATTAATTTGCGTCGTAATTAGGCGAAACCGCCGCATAGTGATTAATGTTTTGCAGTGTATATTTACGCCTCAAATTAAATAGATTAATTTATTGTCATCTAATTTGCTACTAGCATTTTGACGCTGCATATATAACTAAAACACCAGCAACATATTTATTATTTTCTACTAGTGAATCATGCTAACATAATGTTGACCATGCCAATAAAATCGAGTATAAATATAACTAAAACACCAGCCACATATTTATTATTTTCTACTAGTACAAAACATACTCAAAGCGCTAATATTTACATTGCTCTAAGATTAATAAAGATCAGTAAACAACAAGTAAAATGAAATTGACTTTCAGGCCCTTCAAGATTATACTTTAACTATCGTGGTCAAATACGAATTAGAGAAAAAGTCTTTTCATAGCAAAGGGCTTTGAGATTATCTTGATTATTGAGAATGATAATTGAGGATGATTGATGATAATGCGGACATATTAAAGTATATATAGGAAAAGGAAATAGTTTGTGTGAAGCTGGGAAGAAGGCTAAGGAAGTGATACTTCATGCAAAGCGCAATTTACATACGCATGCTAAGTTTGCACTAGACACGAAGGCTTCATGCAGCATGCAAACATTTTGTGCATTATTTGCCAACTTTGAACACAACTTTACGCCCAATATAAATGCATATTATGCAATATTTTCCCTAGGATAAAACTTTTAATTTGATACGTTTCAGATTGTTATATGTATTGTATATATTTAAACCATAGGTTAATAATTAGTTAATAGTTATCCTAATAATAATTTGAGTTCAACCCAAATACATATTAAGCTTATTAATTGGGTTTAAGCATACTTTCGGATTTACTAACGATGACCGCATGTAACATTAATGTTCACGAAATACTAAAAGAAGGTTTTCAGATTAAATGCGCCCAATAGTGAATTAGGCATTATTTTGATACGTTCTCTTAGTTTGGATCAAGTTGATAAATCTGTATATTTAAATCATTGAGCCGTAAAAAGAAGACTCGATTTAGGTATCTACCAACATAGTTGAAGTTAAAGTGACTACCACTCATTTCATTTTAAAGGGTAAAATCCTCTCTCGAATGAGGTTTTACATAGTTGAAGTTAAAGTGACTACCACTCATTTCATTTCAAAGGGTAAAATCCTCTCTCGAATGAGATTTTACATATTTGAAGTTTAGGTTTATATATATAGGATATAATCGAAATTACAGTTACTACCACTCATTAAATTTTAGAGGGTAATATCATATTCCAACTGAAATTTTAGATACTTGAATTCCAGGCTTAGGACATAATGGATGTTAAAGTAACCATATTAGAATAGTTTCAGAGTGTATAATTTATCTCGAATGAGATTTTAGATACCTGATGTACTAATCCGTATTTTTAGAATATTTATAAATGTATTTTTAATTCTATTTATTTAATTAAATATGTATTTTCTATCATTTAATTAACTATTTTAGTATGATTTATCCTAATATTTTTAATCGGTTTTGATATATTTACAATGCATTTGGTATTATATTTGATGACTTGAAATACTTTCAAACTTATTGGACTTATTAAAATAATTTATTTGAATTAATTAGTAAATACTAAAAGGAAAAATTGAAAAGAAAAATACAACATTTGACTCATCTTGTCTATAAAGGCATACCTTCATTTTATTTATGAAAAATCGCACATTTTCACATTTTGTATTTTAAAGGGTTCCATTACTGGTTACCTATTGAACTGGTAACTCCCCTCCTTTTTTCATGTTTCACGCATAGAACCACTACTACATATTTTCAATCTAATCCAACGACAAATTCTGTTGTATTAAGCGTCAAAAATCATTGTATTAGACCTAATCCAATGCCTTTGTATTGTCACATCTGTTGGCGTTGTATTAGGCCTAATCCAACAGCACAAGGAACCTAATACAACAACATCAATAATGTCGTTGGATTAGGTAGTACATAATTCAACGGCATTATTGATGTCGTTGTATTAGGTCTTTTGTACTGTTGGATTAGATATAACCTAATACAACGATTGCCATTGTATTAGGTCCCTTGTGCCATTGGATTAGATACAATTTAATACAACGAATGCCTTATGTACGTAACTAGATTAGATACAACCTAGATTACTTTTTTTTTTTTTGAGAATATAGAATTTAGCACTATTGTATATAGAATATAATGTACCATTACACACACCCACACACACACACACACACACACACACACACACACACACACACACACACACACACACACACACATATATATATATATATATATATATATATATACACACACTCACACACACACACACACACACACACACACATTATAATGTATAAAATGTAGCATTATATTCATTTATAACAATAAACAAAGTACATTACAAAATTAAATATTGTCCCATACATTGCTAATTTGCGAAATCTTCACTTGCTCAATCAAATTTCTTCATTCATCTCCATTGTTTAGCTCGCCATACACCTACATGTGAAAAGAAAAGGAATTAATATATTATTCTTGAATTACTCTAGAGGAGAGTGGATATTGACATTTATAATATTATGATTCTTTTTTGGATGACAACTTTGATATTGAAGTATTAGGATTCCACTCAGCTATGGATTCTTGTGATACATATTAAGTAAAGGGAATGTTCACAATTGTTTAGGGATTGTTCACATTCAAAAGCAAGATAAAGTAAAATATTTACCTAATCAATTGCTACACCAGATTTGGAAGATTGCCTACTTTGGTTATTGATACGATGTGCTGCACTAGATGCATCATTTGGAGTCATTTGCACCACAACATCATGAATCACAAGATTAATCCCAGGGTTAGCCTCATAATTTTGAGGCAAAACATCAATGGTAATGCTTGGTGCAAGTTGTTAGACTAATTTTTCTAGGATTATGAAATCGGACTTTTTATCTTTTCTCTTCAAATCTACCTTTTTCCCACCCGATCCATACAGATGCACACGACTTTTACGGTTAAGAGCTGGAATCACTTCATAGTAAGGGTCGTTACAATTATTACCATCTTCGTGTTGGGAAGACTCTAAAGCATCAATTTTGGCCTATGTTTAGGTAAATACATTAATTTATTACTTATTATCGACTAACTACAAACACATACAAATTATATTTAAGATGCTAACTCACAATTTTCTCCTTTTCTTTTTCACAACTGGTAATGTATGTACTTTTAGCACTTCTTTTTCTTGATTCCTTATATTATAAATCTTTGCTTGGGAAGGTTCTTGCTTATCCGGATCCTGTTGTTGCTATAAACCATAATTAATACATACAATTTAAATGATTATATATGTTAAATGAAAAGGATAAACGTCTCACATAGGACAAGTGATGATTATGAAATTGATAATGTAGTTGCTTATAATTAGATAATAGTATTTATCAACTCATGGCGTAGAATGGAAAATGACTTACGACCCAAGTGTGCATATCATCTAACATTAGACGATTGTCTTTGTTGTGGTTACTGACTACCTAAGGAAACTTACAATCTAGTTCAAAATTAAATACATATGTGATAAGAATAAAAAAGAAAATAAATTAGAATCAATTTATACAATACCTTAGCCTCATCAGTATGCCAATATTGCAAAAGATCTCTAAACTGAAGATCTAAAATTGTATCAGGTTTATTTTTCCACCTCAAATCATTAGTAGGATATGCATAGAAGTATTTTTTTTCTTGTTTTGACATTTATGATATTTCCAAGCTCTGCTCACAACATCCATCACCCAAATTATTCCAGCATGTGAAACCATATACTTTTCCTGCACAAATTTTTATGCTAATACATTAGTAATGTAGAAAGTAGAATAGAGTAATGCGAAAAAAGTATCACTACATACTTGGACATAATCTCATATCTTATCGAGTATGGATAAACTTGGGAAGTTAATATAATTAAGTGGTGCAAGTTCGGAATCCCTTGCCACGGTTCCCTAAAAAAACTTGAACTCTTAGACAATCTCCTTTGTAGGTCCAACTGGCTGACCAAATTAGTTCAGAATAATCATTTGGCGCTCCTCTCTTGTACGTGCATGAACCTTAGGTAGCATTGTTGGACCTCAATGTTTTTTCCTTTTCAAAGATAATTGATTTTCTATTTCTTATTGCATAAAAGGAGTAATGGAAAATTAGTAATAAAATACAAATGCAATTAGTAATGATGGACAACTACAAATACAAATACAAATACAAATACAATTTAAATACAATATAACCAATGCCAACACATGACAAATTAGCAATTATTATTAGTGATTATGAATGAGGTTCAATAATATAAATAGGGGATGCAACATTGACAATAAAACTCAAACAAACTCAAATAAATAGATAGTTTACAATTAGGGACATAAGTAATCAAAGAAAAAATAGAATATTTAGCTTTCCTATAGTGGCCTATTAGAGTTGATGAACTGTGTTGTAATAAGCATTCTTACTTTATGGTCTTGGGGATGGAGGCCTATGGAGTGGACTTCTACAATTGTCGCTTAACATGGATGCTTCTTGTACGTGGTACATGCATGTTTCTAAGGATTCAGTATTCAAGGTTGTAAAGTAGAAGGAAATAAAGTATAAAAGCTTAAAATCGTGCACGCCTCAGGATGTGCTCCTATTAATAATCAATTCAAAAAAGTAAAACTCTCAATGACTACTAGGCATTATCATCAGAAAGGCTTGTAGTTAGCTTACTGATTTTTTGTTACGTATCTGTCACTTAGTAAAGTAATTTCAAACCATTAACACTGTTTCCAAACTTATTGGCCTTGATGTTGTCTTTCCCCTTCTTCCTATTCTTGCATTATGCTATACAAATAAAATCTAAACGCCTTTGCATGAGTTTCTATCTTGATTTTGAGATTCAACATACAAAGGGTCTATAGTATCAGTGCTAAATTGTCAAAATTTGTTGTTTTCAGTGATGATAGTTCGTCTCAGAATCTTGCTGCTAAGGAACTTATCAATAGTGTAACTGGTGTTGATGAGGAAGGTCGATCTTGCCAGGAGATTCTTACCTATGCTGCTAGGAGGTAGGTCCTTCTCTTAGGTTACTTGGAGATAATTTTTCTGTAATGAAATTGGATTAGAGATCTCTATTTCTGTAATCGCTTAGGGCTAAATTTCATTTGTGCTAATGAGTGTTGCATCAACCTATTTCTGACCACAATGCAGGTATGCTAGTGCTAAGTGGAATGTTGCTTATATGGGAAGTAATACACAGTCACTAAAGCTGATAATGAATGGGTAAAGTGGATTCACAAATTACACCCTCAAGATCTGTTAAGAGTTCGGTTTGGAAGAGGTTATGTGCCATAAAAGAGATCCCAAAGCCTGTGTAGAGGGGGGGGGGGGGGGGGGGGGGGGGGATTGAAGGAAAGTTCTCAACAAGTGTAACAAATTAGATATAATTAGGATGAATTATGGATATAATGAAATTCAGTTATTTTAGATGATTATAGTATTTTACTAGAAATCAACTATAATATGTATATTAATTAGATTAATATACTACTAACTATAACTGAGTCATATGAGGTCACACAAATAAACAAGTGATTGGATAAATCTAGCTAAGATACTTATGTGAGAGTTGTAAATTGATCAAATTAGGTAATTGAGGCACTTTGAGCTACTTAACTATTGTATATATATATATATATATATATATATATATATATATATATATATATATATATATATATATATATATATATATATATATATATGGGGTTGAAAACCCTAGACCTAATTTGATATACTAGCTTTTTCTTTCTCTCTCACATTACTCAAAAACCCTAAAAAGCAATCAAAAAAAGTTTTTGATTCCGTACTAGTATATGTGGGTAATCCAATCCTGCTTGTGGACCAATACTAAAGGAACGACAGTTGACGTTCTAGATTCTCCGTAAAACATGCCCTTTTGCTTCGAGGAATTCACGCATCAAGGGTATGTTATACTATTCTGATAATTTGTATTATTCTATGCATGAGATCGTGTTTTAGATGCTAATAAATCGTTTCTTGAAATTTTGCTAATTGCATCTAAATTCTTACAGTGGTATTAGTTAGCCTCTTGCATATTTTTCTATAATTATGTATGAAATTGTGTTATTTTGATTCAATTAGTTTAATAAGTAAATCGATTTTATATGATTAAAAGTGGATTTTAATTAAATGAAATTGATCAGTTTAAAGCATGTTAATGTTGAGATTAATCCTTATATTAGCATGATTTTAATGAAACTGTTTTGATTGTTTAGTGTTCTTGGCATGCCCCTTAATTAGAAATTCTCAAGCTTAAATTTATGAATTTATTATGAAATGATTTGAATGATGCCTTATTATTGTTTGAATAACATAGATTCACAATATGATTGTGTTTTTGTATTACAATTCGAACGAAATTTCCCCATTGAATCACGCATCGTGGAACCCTAGTTTCGGCCCCAATTTGATTGAATTACTTGAAATTTCAAAATTAATCAATCCCCAATTATAAGCGTATGATATTAACATGCTTTGCTCTCCAATTTCACCCTAAATCCTAACAAAAACGAGTCGAATTACCCACAATGGTTGCGCAAACATTGTGGAACTTTGCGTTGGCTGTGGTTGGCTTATGGTGGCTTGCCGGCGACAACACATCCTCCGGGTGGTTCGCCGGTCACCGGGGATTGATGGGGTGGGGTTCCCTTGTGGTGGGTCGCTGGAATTTGTTGCCGGCGAGGAGATCTTTGTGCGTGTGCATGAGGCTACGGGGAATGGGGGTGATGCTGGGTAGTAATATGCGGGCCAAGCTGGTTTGGCCGGGCTTGGAGCCCGTTCAGCATTATTTTTTTCTTTCAATTTTAATTAATCTTGTTAATTTGGAATTAATTAGCCTTTTAAATGATAATTGAATCAAAATAATGAGGCTAGTCAATAATAGTTATTGATGGAAAATTATTTGATTTTATTAATTTGATTAAAAAAATTGAGTAATCAATGTCTTTGATTTTATTAACTAGATTAGTAAAATTGAAATTTTGTTAATGCCATATATTTCTCTAATTTAATTAAAATTAAAGAAGTTAGGATAATTAGTAAATTAATTTGATTAATTAACTAATTATTTACAAAATAATTTAGATCATTTATGTGATAAATGATGTATTTCATTATTATTTCATGGCATAGTTTATTGTTTTGAATATTATTTGATTTTATTAATGTGATTAATAAAATCTAATGATGAATGCTTTTGTGCGTTAAAGGCATTTATTATTTAATTTATTAATGTGATTATAAATTAAATAATAATTGCTTTTAGCATATTGTTTTAATTTATAATATGTTGATATCATTATTTTATGCAATTTATAATTTTAATATTGTGATTGCATGAGGTGACTGGTATGGCTCAAATTAGGATAGAAAATACGATTTGTGCATCATTTGTATTTTTGTATCATAAATACGGTCTGGGTATCATTTGTATTTTTGTAATTTATTTCAAGTTTGTTATTTTAAATTTCAAAAATTATTATATATTCACTATTGAAGGTTCTATAAGCACTCAAGAGGGGGGGGGGGGGGGGGGTGAATTGAGTGTTTAGCAATCGTTGGTAAATTCTAACTCTTTTTCGGATTGTGGTTAAGGGACCAGTTAGGGACCAGTTGTGCTGGTTCCCTTGAGCAGCGGATTAAAACAAAATAATAAAGAACACAACAATTTAACGAGGTTCAGCCAACTCTGGCCTACGTCCTCCTATCCTAAGTTCTTTATTAATCTTCTCCGAAAAACAAAGATACAAAGTACTCTGCTTGTTCCCTACTCTGGGATAAGCACCCCACACTCTACTCCGAGTATGCTAAAGACTTACACTCGTAAGTCCTAAACGTGTTTGAACTCACAAACACTCACTTAGCCTTCAGCCCCCTTGCCAAAGACTCACGTTACAATGATCAACACTCTCTAAATAATCACACTCTTTAATAAGTGAAAATAGAGAAACTTGTTTAATCTAAGATGCTCGTGTATATGAAATATCAATAGACTTAGTGCTTTTCTCTCAATGTATTGCTCCTTAATAATGCGTGAGAGAAGTGTGTGGATTATTAGATGAACCGATCCTATTTATAATCTTTAGGCAGCCGAAACCCTAGTTACCAAAAAATCATGCCAAAAAGATAAACATGACTTTAGGAAAGTGATCCCAAAAATCATGCTCAAAAGATAAACATGATCTTAGGAAAGTATTTATCCTAGATTGATCTTATTATAGGATAAGATCAATATAAGATAACTACCCTAGAATTTAGGTAACTTAAAAGATTATATTAGATCAGTTAATAGCTGTCAAGATATTTTCCAAAACTCAATTTTCGAAATAAAATCTTTGTCTAAAATCTTTTTAAAACCGCAGCTCTAATAATCAGAACAGTTAACCTGGTCCCCTGACCTGGTTCCCTGTTTTAAACATGTTATGAAATTTGTTCCAATCCTTGTACCAAATTTCACAACGATGCTTAATATATTTAAAGCACTTTATATATCTATTAATAAAACATACTACTGAGCATTTACATGAAAATCCTAAGACACTCTTTCTTGAAGTGGATCTTTCTTCATGTAAACTTCAAGTCTTTGAATGCTTCCTTTGAATCATCTCATCATGAATAATGGCTCTTTAATAAGCTTCAAAGGACTCCAAGATTCAAGACTTGGTACAAACTCAATTACTGCACACTTAACAAGGTTAATGTACAATATCAAGTATATTACAGAAACAGTGCATACTGATTCCATACCAGTACATAGCATAATTATTATCAAGCTGTTTTCTGTATAAAGACAAGTTAGTTCAATATAAAACTCATGTAAGTAATAACCTGTCTAGGGTAACAGTATACTGAAGTCAGCTGGTTTCTACCAACTGTTTTATTACTTATGTAGAACCTGTTTCCCTTAGCTGTTTGTCATCATTCAAAACCTAAGGAACCCAACAAATTCCCCCTTTTTGATGATGACAAACATTTTGAAGTTTCTGCACCTGTTATCATACTCAAAATAAAATTGTCAAAAACTTCAAGGATTTGAAACACACTGGAATGTGTTCGTTAAGCCAACTAGTTCCCTGACTCAAACAGAACACTACTCATTCTAAACTAGAAACTAGTCAAGACTTAAACTACTTATTCTAAACTGCAAACTAGTCAAGACTTACTCAATCTAAACTAGGAACTAGCCAAGACTCTAGGCTTCAACTTCAACTATTTTCCCCCTTTTGGCATCATTAAAAAGATAAGCAATAGTAGGATCATATGCACAAGGTAATGTGCTAAACCAAGCAATGGTACCAACCATTATACAAACAATATGCTGCAAAGATAAGCAAGATCAATCAAAATCAAAACAGACTATCAACAGTACTAAAATAGTTTAGGACATGCCATGCAAGAAGTAACCGAAAGGACCCAAATCCATAACCAAAAGAAATCCATGGATAGGGTGGAATTAAATACAGTTCAACAGAATCAGTTATTAGAGAGTTAATAATAGGAAGGTAGGCATAATCAAGGAAGAATCAAGCTCAGTCATCATTCTCATTCTCCTCTTCTTCATCATCTTCCTCGGACCTTTCTGCATCTGTTGCATCCTGGTCCTCCTTTGCCTCAACCTCACTTTTTGCAGCTGTTGTTTCCCTTGCAGCCTGAGTCTTATCTGGAACTGGTTTCTTACTGCTACCAGCAATCTGTTTCTCCACAGCACTCATTCTGGTAGAAAAAGAAGCAGACAAACCCTCAACCAGACCCATCAACTTATGCAGCATTGCCTCCTGAGCCTCCAGCCTCTTTAAGAGAACCGTCTGACCTACTGGTTCCTCTTTCTTCTGCTTAGATGGCCTAGGGGTTTCCTCTACTGGTTCCTCATCTCTGAACCTTAGCTCACCAGTGCTGATGTCTAGTCCCTTCTGTTTCAGGATTGCTTTGGTGAAAACCATAGCAGGAACAGTAGAACCACTCAGACTAACATTGTTTTCTTGCAGGAGCTTGGTGATATAGGAACCGTATGGAAGGGAATGGTGAGAGGAATTGTAACTATACATAATATGGTCAATCATAAGGGATGGAAGATTGACCTTAATCTTCTTCATGATCAAGTAAATTAGCACCATTTCCATGATGCGTACAATTCCTCTACCTTGGGCCCTAGGTAACAGCATTTTATTGCAGATGGAGTGAAGGACTAGCATAACTGGTTCCTTTAAGTTGATAGTTTTGAAAGTTCCAGTTTTCTTTGGAATTGTTCCTCCAAACACAAAGTCATGAATGTCATCAAGAGTTACCCCAATGAGTGTTGGACAACCATCACCAGAGAACTTATCAAACCCATCCCTAGGAATTCTCAACAGAACAGACAGGCTAGCAACTGACACATTAATATCCACACCATGAACAGATGAACTTAAGGACATATCAGGCTGTTGTTTCAAGTTTGAAAAGAAGGCTGTAACACCAGCAGTGTTTGCATCACAGACATTAAACAATGACATCCATCCTTGGTATTCTAGCAGATTTTTCACTTCATGTAACGCAGGTTCATCAAAGTAGCCTTCCCCAGTATTACACCCAGACAGAACTACCCTAGAACTTAAGTCAGTGGAACCACCAGAAGGTGATTCTAAGGACATACCTGTTGTTGCTTTTCTTGCTGTTCCTCTTTTTCTTTTGGAACCAGCAGCAGAATCAGTGGACTGTTCTTCCAATACATCCTCCTTGATCCTTTTCAGAGAGGATCTTGTTGCCCTGCTGTGAATTGTGGGTTTGGGTGGTTTTTCAGTAGACCCGAGGATTTGTACATCTTCATCATCGCCCACAATTTCTTCCTTATTCTCAGGGGATTTTGGTGCTGGGTCTTTTGTGGAAGGTGGGGATTTGGTGGATGATGATGATTTTGGTGAAAGGTGTTTTGGTTCAGTGGGTGATGTAGTATGAGAGATGTTGGTTGGAGATGATGGTGCAGATGGTATGGGTGGAACCGAGGTCTCTTTCGCTTTTGATTGTGATGAAGTGGATGCACTGCTCTTCTTCTTGCCCTTTTTAGTTAATGCAGCAGTAGATTTCTTACCCATTGTGTGATTTTGGAGGGGAGCGATCAAGAAAAAATTGAAGAAGAAGCAAAGTTGAGCGCAGATGAACAGAATTTAGGGTCTAAGCACGAGAGAGAAAAGAGAAGGGATTGAATGATGTGATGAATGAGCTCTGCAATGGTTAGTGTATTTATATTAACGTTGCACAATTAAGGAGATTCAAAAATATAGCCGGTTGAAGCAAAGAAAAACAGAAAGATATGATTGCAATTTTGAAAATCAAGATATGGTAATTATCTTGTTACCATAATTTTATCAACCAACTAAAAGATAGGCAATAAGATGTACTTGCCTTTTAGATAGGGATTAATAACTGAAATAAGATAAATCTTTGCAAAAAGAATTATCTTATATTAATCTTCCAAAAATATCTTAAATATTTTTGAATGACATATCAGAGCTGAACTGCTGTTCCCTCTTGCTGGTACCTGTACTAAACCAAGTTATGCTGTTTTCTAGCTTATCTTAATTCGATATCTCCAGTTTCTTTGCACAACCAATTTTGCAATCCTTTTGAGATCACAAATAAGGTTACATATCATTTGAAAGCTAGCAACATAGTTATATACATAATCAATACAAAAGCATACCTAATCTAGCCAATCATCGAAGGAAATAATTGAAGCCAAAGACTAAAGTTTAACTAGACCTAGCATGACCCTTAACTTGCAAAATGACTCTCTACACAAAGGCTTAGTGAAGATATCAGCTATTTGATCTTCACTTTTACAGAACAACACTTCAACCAATCCTTTTTCCACATTGTCTCTTAAAAAATGATGCCTTATTTCAATGTGTTTGGTTTTGGAGTGTTGAACGGGGTTCTTAGAAATATTAATAGCACTGGTGTTATCACAAAATATAGGAACACTTTCATAAATAACACCAAAATCTTTCAGCTGGTTCCTTATCCACAGTAGCTGGGAACAACATGAAGCTGCTGCAATGTATTCTGCCTCTGCTGTGGATAAGGCTACTGAATTTTGCTTTTTAGAACCCCATGAGATTAGACAAGAGCCAAGAAAGTGTGCCATACCTGATGTGCTCTTTCTATCCACAAGGAAACCAGCATAATCTGCATCTGTATATCCAACCAGGTTGATGGTACTGCCTTTGGGGTACCATAAGCATAGATCTGCTGTTCCCACAAGATACCTAAGTATCCTTCTAACAGCTTTTAAATGAGATTCTTTTGGATTACTTTGAAACCTAGCACACAATCCAACAGAAAACACAATGTCAGGTCTACTAGCTGTTAGGTAAAGAAGAGAACCTATCATTCCTCTATAAAGAGAGGCTTCAACATCTTTTCCCTTAAGATCAGCATCTAATTTAGCAGATGTGGGAATAGGTGTATCATAAGCTCTGCTGTTCTCCATGCCAAACTTTTTCAGCAATTCTTTTAAGTACTTTTGTTGATGGATTATGATTCCATCATTTGTTTGCTTGATTTGCAGCCCTAGGAAGAATCCTAGTTCACCCATCATACTCATTTCAAATTCACTCTGCATCAAATTAGCAAACTCATCACACAGAACTTTATTAGTAGCACCAAATAAGATATCATCAACATAGATTTGTACTACAATCAAGTGTTTCCCTTTGGTTTTGATAAATAAGGTTTTGTCTATTGTTCCCCTCTTATACTCATTTTCCATCAAGAATGTGGACAGCCGTTCATACCAAGCTCTTGGAGCTTGTTTCAATCCATACAAAGCCTTGTCCAATTTATACACATGCTGGGGGAACATTGCATCTTCAAAACCAGGTGGCTGCTCCACATATACTTCTTCCTTCAGATAGCCATTCAGGAAGGCAGTCTTTACATCCATCTGAAACAGCTTAAAATTCATGTGAGCAGCATAAGCAATTAAAATCCTAATAGCCTCAAGCCTTGCTACTGGTGCAAATGTCTCATCATAGTCAATTCCTTCTTGTTGATTATACCCTTGCACCACTAGTCTTGCTTTGTTTCTGACTATAGTACCAAGGTCATCTAACTTATTTCTAAAGACCCATCTAGTACCAATGACTGATCTTTCTTTGGGACGGGGAACCAGGTGCCAGACCTGGTTCCTCTGAAATTGATTCAATTCTTCTTGCATAGCTAATACCCAATCAGGATCAGTCAAAGCCATCTTATAGTCAGTAGGCTCTACATTAGACAGGAAGGAGTAGAAAGCACAGAAGTTTTGAAAAACACTTCTTCTTGTTTGAACCCCTTTATTAATATCACTAATTATTTGATCAGAGGGATGAGAAGATTGATATTTATGAGATCTAAAATTTACACCTTTTTGTGCTTCTAAATTAGGTTGGGAATCAACATAATCATGAATCTCTTCTTCAGGAGGATTCAAATTCATGCTGTTTCCTCTATCATTGCTTACCTCAAGTTCAGAGGTGGTTCCTTCTACTGTTCCCCCTGAACTCATTACCTGTCTATTGTTTGTGGAACCATCAGGACTTGGTTCACTTTCTGAATCCTCGTTGCCACCATTTCCTTCTCTAGGTACATCATCATTATTATCCGGCGGAGTATTTGGTATACCTAGATTTGCTTGCTCGTCATCTGAGGGACCAGCAGCCTGGTTCCCCGTAAAGTCCATTAGTCCAATTTCTTCATCAGGTTGTACCTGTGCATTCTCAGAAGACATATTAAACTCATCAAAGATAACATGAATACTCTCCTCTACACAAAGAGTCCTTTTATTAAAGACTCTATATGCTTTGCTGTGAGAAGAATATCCAAGAAAGATTCCTTCATCACTCCTAGGATCAAATTTATCAAGCTGGTCCTTCCCATTATTATGAATGAAACACTTACATCCAAACACACGAAAATAAGAAATATTGGGCTTTCGACCTTTAAGGAGTTCATAAGGAGTTTTGTTTATCTTTGGTCTAATGAGACCTCTATTTAAAATATAGCAAGCAGTGTCAACAGCTTCACCCCAAAATCTCTTAGGAAGACCACTTTCAATTAGCATTGTTCTGGCCATCTCCTCAAGAGTTCTATTTTTTCTTTCTACAACACCATTTTGTTGAGGTGTTCTAGGGGCTGAGAAGTTGTGACTTACTCCATGTTCCCTACAATAATCAATAAAGTTAGCATTATCAAATTCAGTACCATGGTCTGATCTTACCGAGACCAGCTTATGAGTGAGCTGGTTCTCCACTTGTTTAACTAATGTTACCCATTCTTCAAACGTTTCATCCTTTGAGTGTAACATCAGCACCCAAGTGTACCTGGAATAATCATCAACCATAACACAGACATATCTATGACCTCTTCGACTTTGTACTCTCATAGGACCACACAAATCAATGTGTACAAGTTCGAAGGGCCTGCTGGTACTCAAAACTGTTTTAGGCTTAAAAGAAGTTTTGACCTGTTTCCCCCTTACACATTCAGAACAAACTTTATCAGCTTCGTACTTAATGTTAGGAAGACCTACCACTAAGTCACGTGCTTTAAGTTTATTTAGAAGTGTTAGGCTAGCATGTCCAAACCTCTTATGCCAAATCCATTTATTATTATCAGAAACAGCTCTCAAACAGATAGACTTGTCTTGAGGAATTTTATCTAGGAAGGTAATGTAAACATCATGCTTCCTGGTTCCCTCACATACAAGTTCTCCTGTTTGTGAGTTAACTATATGACAAAGATTGGCTTGAAACTCGACTCTATTGCCTTTGTCACATAATTGTGAAATACTCAAAAGATTATGTTGCAAGCCTTCAACATAATATACATCGTCTATAGCATGAGAAAGTGTCTTACCAACCTTACCTAAACCAGTGATGGTTCCTTTACTATTGTCTCCAAAGGTGACACTTCCTCCATCAAAGGCTACTAGTGAAAGGAATTGATCTTTATCCCCGGACATATGTCTTGAGCAACCACTGTCCAAATACCAATAGGTGTCTCCCTTCACTCTAGCCTTCAAGAGCAAATTAAACATTTGATTTAGGAACCCAAACAGATTTGGGTCCCTTTTCAACAGCATTTACTTTTTGTTGATCTTTTCTTATCCAAACATATTTAATATTCTTGCTGTTCTTATTAGCACTAAATCTCTTAGCTGGACATTCATGAATCTTATGTCCATCTTTACCACAATGAAAACACACATGCATCTCTTTAGTCATGACATAGTTACCTCGTTGGTATTCTTTGATCCAGGTGGTTTCTCTGGGAGACCAGTTAGTCCTGGTTCTCTGTCTAGTATAACCAAGACCAGCCTTTCCTCTGTTTCCTCTTGATAGAGTCAGATGCTTTAAGGATTCTTTAGCATTCAATAATTTGTCCACATGTCTATGACTATCATTAAGTTCCTTTTCTCTAGTTTCAAGTGTCTTAGTCAACAATTCGTTTTTCTCTTTAAGAAAATCAAAATTACTTTTTAAAGCTTCGAATTGTTGATTAAGCTTTGAAACCACATTGTCAGAAGACATGTCAACAACCACTGGGTGCTTGTCCCTTTTCAATTGATTGATTTCCGCATGCAAATAACAGATATCACTTTCATATTTATCAATCATATTGCTGACTTCTATACTGGTTTCAGTAGGGGAAACAGTGAGCTGAGCAGTTTTAAGTGAAGCAATTTCTTTGTGAGAATTTTCAAGGTTAGAAGCCAGTATTTCAAAAGCCTCCAACAAAGAGTTTCTACTACACGAATTTGCTTTACTCACAACTGCTGAAAGATCTAGAGCTTCAATAGTAGTTGATAAGTTTCTGGGGAACCAGGAGGTCAGATCTTCTTCAATGTCACTTGTGTAATCAGGTTTAGAAGATCTTATCCTTTCTAGTTCCACCTTACACTTGTCCAACTCGACTTCTAGTTCTGCTACTTGATCTTTGAGCTCATGGCACACACTTTCTAAGTGATCACAACTAGCAATAGCAATTTCACACTTGCTACGTTTTTCTTTTAAATCTCTTTTGCAGGTTATGTATGTTTCACTTAGCTTATAACATTCATCTAACAAAGAGTTTATACATGCAAGTAAGTTATCTCTATCATATTCAAGCATATCTTCTCTAATTTGTTCTAAACTTACCTTGCGTTCACGTAGTACATCCTTCTTTGCCATAAACATTTTTTGTGTGTGCTGGTTCCCCCTCTGGTTCCTAGACCAGTACTGTTCTTCTCGCTGTTTGTGAAGGCAGTTAGACAAACATCCGAGTTAGGTGATCCTTCTTCATCTTCTGACTCTGAGTCAGTGTCTCCCCACATGGAAGCTATCATGGCATTCTTGTATGCTCGTTTATCTACGGTCTTAGATTGTTTGTCATTCCATTTAGGACAATCTCGAATAAGATGACCTTTTTCTCCACATTTGAAGCAACCTGAAGAAGAGGAAGAATTAGACTTTTTAAAGTTTTTAAAATTCTTACCTTTAAAGTTTCTCTTTTGGTCACGAAGAGATTTTTCAAATCTTCTTGCAATCATGCTGATCTCATCTTCTTCTTCTTCTACTGTTCCCTTCAGTGCAATGCCTCTAGCTGGCTCCTTCTCAGACTTGGAGTCAATCAGCATCTCATGAGTCATGAGGGAACCAATCAGCTGTTCCAGAGACAATGTAGACAGATCTTTTGCTTCATACACTGCTGTTACCTTAGCTGTCCAAGCATCTGTTAAACTACGCAAGATTTTTCTCACAAGATCTTCGTCAGAAAAACATTTACCAAGTGATCTAAGATCATTAACAATAGTCATAAACCTGCGAAAGCAATCATTGATTTTCTCATTCTTGTTCATAGCAAATAATTCATATTTAGACATGATTAAATCAATTTTGGACCGTTTTACCTCGTTGGTTCCCTCAAATGCAAGTTCAAGGGTGTCCCATATCTCCTTAGCACTACTACATCCAGAGATACGGTTTGTTTCAGTCTCACCTATTGCTTGTTGTAGTATAGACAATGCCTTGGCATTCTTCTCCAGCATTTTGTAATCAGCCGTGTTCAACTCACTGTCCTTTTTAGGTACCTGGTTTCCCTCGGCATCTTTCTTGAGGATGACATTTGGACCGTTCTTAACTATGAGCCAACATTCATAGTCAATACCCATGATAACATTTCTAATTCTATTTTTCCACCAAGCATAATTACTTCCATTAAACTTGGGAGTCTTGTTGTCATAACCGATTGCACTATGTTCTTGAGTACTCATTCTTAACTCCTCTAGATGTTACTCTTTCGAGAAGCTTAGGCTCTGATACCAATTGAAGGTTCTATAAGCACTCAAGAGGGGGGGGGGGGGTGAATTGAGTGTTTAGCAATCGTTGGTAAATTCTAACTCTTTTTCGGATTGTGGTTAAGGGACCAGTTAGGGACCAGTTGTGCTGGTTCCCTTGAGCAGCGGATTAAAACAAAATAATAAAGAACACAACAATTTAACGAGGTTCAGCCAACTCTGGCCTACGTCCTCCTATCCTAAGTTCTTTATTAATCTTCTCCGAAAAACAAAGATACAAAGTACTCTGCTTGTTCCCTACTCCGGGATAAGCACCCCACACTCTACTCCGAGTATGCTAAAGACTTACACTCGTAAGTCCTAAACGTGTTTGAACTCACAAACACTCACTTAGCCTTCAGCCCCCCTTGCCAAAGACTCACGTTACAATGATCAACACTCTCTAAATAATCACACTCTTTAATAAGTGAAAATAGAGAAACTTGTTTAATCTAAGATGCTCGTGTATATGAAATATCAATAGACTTAGTGCTTTTCTCTCAATGTATTGCTCCTTAATAATGCGTGAGAGAAGTGTGTGGATTATTAGATGAACCGATCCTATTTATAATCTTTAGGCAGCCGAAACCCTAGTTACCAAAAAATCATGCCAAAAAGATAAACATGACTTTAGGAAAGTGATCCCAAAAATCATGCTCAAAAGATAAACATGATCTTAGGAAAGTATTTATCCTAGATTGATCTTATTATAGGATAAGATCAATATAAGATAACTACCCTAGAATTTAGGTAACTTAAAAGATTATATTAGATCAGTTAATAGCTGTCAAGATATTTTCCAAAACTCAATTTTCGAAATAAAATCTTTGTCTAAAATCTTTTTAAAACCGCAGCTCTAATAATCAGAACAGTTAACCTGGTCCCCTGACCTGGTTCCCTGTTTTAAACATGTTATGAAATTTGTTCCAATCCTTGTACCAAATTTCACAACGATGCTTAATATATTTAAAGCACTTTATATATCTATTAATAAAACATACTACTGAGCATTTACATGAAAATCCTAAAACACTCTTTCTTGAAGTGGATCTTTCTTCATGTAAACTTCAAGTCTTTGAATGCTTCCTTTGAATCATCTCATCATGAATAATGGCTCTTTAATAAGCTTCAAAGGACTCCAAGATTCAAGACTTGGTACAAACTCAATTACTGCACACTTAACAAGGTTAATGTACAATATCAAGTATATTACAGAAACAGTGCATACTGATTCCATACCAGTACATAGCATAATTATTATCAAGCTGTTTTCTGTATAAAGACAAGTTAGTTCAATATAAAACTCATGTAAGTAATAACCTGTCTAGGGTAACAGTATACTGAAGTCAGCTGGTTTCTACCAACTGTTTTATTACTTATGTAGAACCTGTTTCCCTTAGCTGTTTGTCATCATTCAAAACCTAAGGAACCCAACAACTATGGATGGAGATCCAAGGAGTGAAGATCCATTGACGATCAAGGATGGTGATCCATGATGTTTCAAGGGCGAAGCCCATGGAGAGTAGTTTTTAGGGTTTAGGGGTCATACTAGGATCACATTTATGTTTCGTAATTTATATTTTTTTAAATATGCTTTCTAAGTTTATGTTTTTTTTTATTATGTTATGAGTTTTCTTTTAAATAAATTAACATGGCTTAGGTCTCTATTTAATATTGAGTTAATATGCTTTTCCAAACAAACACCTATTGAAGCCTTCGATTATTAGTGATAGGTTCTGTCTAAGTAGGGTATTGCTAATGGTTTTAGCATAATGGGAAATTTACAAGGCTTGTTTGGTTATACTCAAAAAAATCATCAAAAGGGTTTTGGGTTTTGAAGCAAAGGGATAGGAATAAGATAAGGAGTTATCACCTATCAACCAAGAATTACAAATGTTGTAATTAGTAAAGAGTTTACTTACCTTGATGACTTTAAGAGTAGGGCCCAAGTCCGCTTAAATTTTATTTTAGATAGGATATTGGAATCACTTAATTCAAAAAGGGACATTTTAAATGAATTGAGTGCATGTAGCTTTTAGTATTTAAACAGTTTAAATACCTAAAGCTCATTTTGATAAACATAATGAATTTTGCATATTTTTCTATTGTAGATATCATGTCTAGTAACAACAACAAAAATTCATTGCTTTTCAATTTGCATAAGTTGAATGGGATACTCAAAACCGCTGAGTAAAACATCCATTTTGAGCCAAAGAAAGATGTTCTTATGGTTCAAAACGGAAAAGGTTTTAAGAAGGTTGGGGCTGGCAAAGAGAAGTTTAAAAATGGTCAAATCTCGACGAGCACTCTCGTGATCCTTGGTCTTTTGAGAAATGTCTAACAATGTCTCAATGACACTACCAAAAACATTTTTCTCAATATGCATTACATCAAGATTATGACGATTAAGACAATGCTTCTAATATGGTTACTCAAAAAAGGGGCATCTTTCTCCACGGACTCGGATCATCCTCAACATGCCTTGGTTTCTTCTACTTCTTTCCAAATTGATTTGGAAAATTAAGCAACATATTCTTAATATTAATTCCATTTAGTGGAAAAGTTTGATGTCTTTCTTCAACTTTTGCATCAAAATTCTTCTTATCATGATGCCAAGGGTGCAATGGATCCGAAAATCTATGATTTTCCTTGTACACATTCTTACCACTATAAGGCAATCTCTCATAATCTTTTTCATATTGACACTCAGGGCATGGTAAGCATCCTTTTATGCTCTACCCAGAAAACATTGCATAAGCGGGAAAATCACTCATGGTAGTCATCAATGTTACATGCATGTCAAACCTCTGATTACTAGAAGCATCATAAGTTTCCAATCCAAACTCCCATAAATCCTTCAAGTCCTTTATTAGTTGCTAAAAATATATGTCAATGTCATTTCCTGGGAAAGAAGGACCCGAGATTAGTAATGCTAACATAAAAAACTCATGCTTCATAATCATCCAAGGAGGTAAGTTATGCAAGTGGGAGAAAACATGGAAATCATCATGACCAAATTGCATCTAATTATTCATAGAATCATTTGACAGTTTTAAAAAAATAAAATAGAAGCTATCTATAAGAACTTTTACTATATACATGAAGAGATTACCACTCACATGAAGATCAGTTCAATTTATCAAGATTTTGGGACAAGTTCAGCAGCAAATATCTATATTCTTGCTAAATTTATGTTCCAAAAACTATGAAGCATCTGAGAATTTTCCCCTTGGATAACTTAAATTTTTTTTCAAATTTAATAACATACTATTTTTCACAATATTGGTTTAATAAACATTTCTTACTATACTCGTATAGATTATTGGTTTAATTTTTAGTCACTTTCATACCAAGAATGGAATTAAAGTTTAGACATTTGGTCTAAAATTTACATTGATAAATAACTTTGGAATAGAAATATATATATATATATATATATATATATATATATATATATATATATATATATATATATATATATATATATATATATATATATATAGGGGTGGGTTCATGTGAGAACCCCCCCTAATATGAGAACTCTTCTAAGGGTGAGAACCCATCTAACTCCATACAACTTGGCAGATCTAAGGGTTGTCATTCAATAGAACAAAATGGCAAATCCGTAATTAATCAAAAAAACTGACAAAAGGAAGTTGATTAAAAAGTGTAACTGACACTTTTGGAAGATTGGAACACGCAAATCTTTTTCAGTCTACTTCATTACTTCTTCAGAGGCCCTTCATTTGCATCCTCCACGTCTTCTCTCTTCGAACTTCCGGAAATTTTTGAACCCCATTCCTGTTGCGAAGAAATGTTCTAAACCAAATAACATCATGTTCTAACCAGTGAACACCATGTTTTAAACAATTGAACTTGATGTTCTAAACTACTGAACATGATGTTCTAAACCATTGAACTTAATGTTCTAAGGTATTGAACATATAATTGTACTCGAATAATTTCATTTATTCAAACATTTTAAAACCAACCTAATATACTATAATGGTTAATTTCTAATTCTAAACGCTAGGTAATTTGTTTAAAATACTTTATTGGGCATTTCCAAACTACTGAACATCATGTTCTAAACTAGTGAACATCATGTTCTAAACAATTGAACTTGATGTTCTAAACTACTGAACTTGATGTTCTAAAGTATATAACATGTAATTGTACTCGAATAATTTCAAATTCCAAATGCTCAACATCCAAAAAATATAAAAATATTAAAACAACACTAAATGAACATCATGTACTCAACTTGCAAAGAAATGTTCTAAACCAAATAACATCATGTTCTAACTAGTGAACACCATGTTCTAAACAATTGAACTTGATGTTCTAAACTACTGAACATGATGTTCTAAACCATTGAACTTAATGTTCTAAGGTATTGAACATATAATTGTACTCGAATAATTTCATTTATTCAAACATTTTAAAACCAACCTAATATACTATAATGGTTAATTTCTAATTCTAAACGCTAGGTAATTTGTTTAAAATACTTTATTGGGCATTTCCAAACTACTGAACATCATGTTCTAAACTAGTGAACATCATGTTCTAAACAATTGAACTTGATGTTCTAAACTACTGAACTTGATGTTCTAAAGTATATAACATGTAATTGTACTCGAATAATTTCATAAATTCACACATTTAAAAAACCAACATAATATACTATAATGGTTAATTTCTAATTCTAAACGCTAGGTAATTTGTTTAAAATACTTTATTGGGCATTTCCAAACTACTGAACATCATGTTCTAAACTAGTGAACATCATGTTCTAAACAATTGAACTTGATGTTCTAAACTACTAAACTTGATGTTCAAAAGTATATAACATGTAATTGTACTCGAATAATTTCATAAATTCACACATTTAAAAAACCCACATAATATCCTATGATGGTTAACTTCTAATTCTAAGCGCTAGTTAATTAGTTTAAATGTTCTAATTGTTTAGTAGTTTAGTCTAAACACCATGATCTAAATTAGTATACTTAAATGTTCTAAATGAGTGAACTTGATGTTCTAAACTTTTAAACATGATGTTCAAACCATTTAACATATAATTGTACCCGAATAATTTCATAAATTCACACATTTAAAAACCAACATAATATAATATAATCGTTAATTTCTAATTCTAAACGCTAGGTAATTTGTTTAAAATACTTTATTGGGCATTTCCAAACTACTGAACATCATGTTCTAAACTAGTGAACACCATGTTCTAAATTAGTGAACATAATGTTCTAAACTATTACACTTAATGTTCTAAACTATTGAACATATAATTGTACTCGAAAAATTTCATAAATTCAACATTTAAAAACCAACCTAATATACTATAATGGTCAACTTCGTATTCTAAACGCTAGATAATTAGGTTAAAACAGTTTGGTGGCCATTTGAAAACTAATCAACATCATGTTCTAAACTAGTGAACACCATGTTCTAAACAATTGAACTTGATGTTCTAAACTACTGAACATGATGTTCTAAACCATTGAACTTAATGTTCTAAGGTATTGAACATATAATTGTACTCGAATAATTTCATTTATTCAAACATTTTAAAACCAACCTAATATACTGAGAAATAGATGCACAATAATGAAGAAAAGAATGAAACATAAGAGTCTAACACTCTGCCAGCACGTAGAGATGAAGGTTGAAACACGTAGAGATGGCAATGGCAACACGCAAAGTGGATGTCCAGCAAACACGCAAAGTAGAAAATGTTCTGAACACTCTGCCAGCATGCAAGTTTTAACACATTGACTGGATATTTACAGATTTGCCATCCATTTCTGAAGCATTTTCAGCCCTAGATCATCAACCATCCAAGGGTGTAAGATGGGTTCTCACCAAAAAGGAGTTCTCACATAAGGGGAGGGTTCTCACATGATCCCTCCCCTATATATATATATATATATATATATATATATATATATATATATATATATTGAGAACCCTCCCCTTATGTGAGAACTACTTTTTGGTGAGAACCCATCTTACACCCTTGGATGCTTGATGATCTAGGGCTGAAAATACTTAAGAAATGGATGGCAAATCTGTAAATATCTAGACATTGTGTAAAAAATCGTTGGCTGGAAGAGTGTTTCAGAAAAAAAATTGTACTTTATTTTGCTAGACAGTGACTTGTGCGTGTTTGCCTTTTTCCTCATTATTAGACTTACAAGTCATGCTATTCATTTTTACGTGTTTCACCCTTTTCTTCATTATTAGACTTGCGTGTTTCATCCTTTTCTTCATTATTGTGCATCGATTTAGAACATTACAATTCAATTGTTTAGAACATTATGTTCAATGGTTTAGAACATCAAGTTCAATAGTTTAGAACATGATGTAAACTAGTTTAGAGCATGATGTAAACTAGTTTAGAACATGATATCCACTAGTTTAGAACATGATGTTATTTGGTTTAGAACATAATGCTCTATGATTTAGAACATAATGTTCTTCAGTTTAGAATATTATGTTAATTGGTCCAATGTGATATTATGTCAAATTAGGCTTAGAACATTATGCTTATTACTTGGTTAACATAATGTTCATTGTATATACCGAATTTCGAGCATTAATCACTAATTCTAATGAAATAACACAAAATTCAGTTCAATAGTTTAGAACATTATGTCAAATTAGGTTGAGACCATTACGTTCAATGGTTTAGAACATCAAGTTCAATAATTTAGAATATGATGTTCACTAGTTTAGAACATGATGTCCACTAGTTTAGAACATGATGTTCTTTGGTTTAGAACATAATGTTCTTCGTTTTAGAACATTATGTTCTTCGGTTTAGAACATTATGTTCTTCGATTTAGAACATCACGTTAATTGGTCCAATGCTTTGATATTATATCAAATTGGGCTTAGAACATTATGCTAATTACTTGGTTAACATAATGTTCAATGTATATACCGAATTTTGAGCATTAATCACTAATTCTAATGAAATAAAACAAAATCCAGTTAAATAGTCTACAACATTATGTCAAATTAAGTTGAGAACATTACGCTCAATTGTTTAGAACATCAAGTTCACTAGTTTAGAACATGATGTTCACTAGTTTAGAACATGATGTTCAGTAGTTTATAACATGTTGTACTTTAGTTTAGAACATGTTGTTCTTTGGTTTAGAATATGATGTTCTTTAGTTTAGAACATAATGTTCTTTGGTTTAGAACATTATGTTCTTCGGTTTAGAACATCACGTTAATTGGTCCAATGCTTTGATAATATGTCAAATTAGGTTTAGAGCATTACGTTCATTACTTTAGTACATAATGTTAATTGGTTTAGAACATTATGTTCAATGGTTTAGAACATTATGTTCTTCGGTTTACAACATCATGTTAATTGGTCCAATGCTTTGATATTATGACAAATTAGGCTTAGAACATTATGCTCATTACTTTAGAACATCATGTTCATTGGTTTAGAACATTATATTCAATGGTTTAGAACATTATACTCATTATTTTGATAAAACACCGAAACTATGGAACTATCACAAACCTGTTTTGAACAATCAACTCAGAACAAACTACCAATCTACTCATAACAACGGTTGCAATATGAAGAACATTATATACTGGTTGCGAAAGAAATGTACGAACTTGTGGGTTTTGAGATGACGAAGTAAGTGGTGCGAAATGGTGGAATTGTGAAAGTTTGAAGAGAGAAGAAATGGTGGAAGAAGATGAAAGGGCTCCGAAGAAGTTTTGAAGTAGTGAATGAAAAGTGATGCGTGTTCCCTTTTTCCCAAGTGTCAGTTACACTTTTTAAGCAACTGCCTTTTGTCAGTTTTTGAATTAATTACGAATTTGCCATTATATTCAGTTAAATGCCATCCATTAGATCTGCCAAGGTGTGTGGTGTTAGATGGGTTCTCACCCTTAAAATAGTTCTCATATTAGAGGGGGGGGGGGTTCTCAATTAAACCCACCCCTAATATGAGAACTCTTTTAAGGGTGAGAACCCATCTAACACCACACACCTTGGCAGATCTAAGGGTTGCCATTTAACAGAACAAAATGGCAAATCCATAATTAATCAAAAAACTGACAAAAGGAAGTTGATTAAAAAGTGTAACTGACCCTTTGGAAGAATGGAACACGCATATCTTTTCAGTCACTATTTCATAACTTCTTTAGAGCCCTTTCATCTTCTTCCACCATTTCTTCTGTCTTCAAACTTCCGCAAACTTTTGCACCCCATTCTTTGTCGTCAAACGTCCATAAACTTTCGGACCCACAAGTTCGTAAGTAGAGAAAACTTTCGCACACTTTCGCTAACTTTGCACAGTCAAGGGAACTTCGAAGAAGACGAATGCTGCAAGTTCTGTAAGTAGAGAAAACCTAACTATGGAATTTTTTTCCATTTTTGTTTGTGTTAAAGGTCTTAATATAACAAAAAATATTGCCCGAAACTCAGCGAAGACTTGGAATCACCTTCTGCCACACCCACGAACTCGAAGGAGGGGTAATTCACTGAATTTTGTGTTATTTTGTATATAATGTTATTTTATAATTCAAAAATTCGGTATATAGTGTTCTTCATATTGAAACCATTGTTATGAGTAGATTGGTAGTTTGTTCTGAATTCATTATTCGAAACAAATTGTGGTTGTTTTGTAGTTTCGGTGTATTTCCAAAATAATAAGCATCATGTTCTAAACTATTGAACATGATGTTCTAAACTTATGAACATGATGTTCTAAAGTAATAAGCACAATGTTCTAAGCCTAATTTTTCATAATATCAGAGAATTGGACCATTTAATATGATGTTGTAAACCGAAGAACATAATGTTCTAAACCAATGAACATGATGTACTAAAGTAATGAACGTAATGCTCTAAACCTAATTTGACATAATATTAATGCATTGGACTAATTAACACAATGTTCTAAACCGAAGAACATAATTTTCTAAATCGAATAGCTTCATGTTCTAAACCAAAGAACATCATGTTCTAGACCTAAGAACATCAAGTTCTAAACTACTGAACATCATGTTCTAAACTAATGGACATCATGTTCTGAAGTAGTGAACTCGATGTTCTAAAATATTGAACGTAATGTTCTCAGCCTAATTTGACATAATGTTCTTGACTATTGAACTGGATTTTGTGATATTTTGTTAGAATTATTAATTAATGCTCGAAATTTCGTATATACAATGAACATTATGTTAACCAAGTAATGAGCATAATTTGACATAATATCAAAGCATTGAACCAATTAACATAATGTTCTAAACTAAAGAACATAATGTTCTAAAAAGTAGAACATTATGTTCTAAACTAGTGGACAACATGTTCTAAACTAGTGGTCTTCATGTTCTAAACTAGTGTAAATCATGTTTTAAAATATTAACTCGATGTTCTAAATTATTGAACGTAATGTTCTGAAACTAATTTGACATAATGTTCTAAACTATTAAACTGAATTTTGTGTTATTTCGTTAGAGTTAGTGATTAATTCGGTATATAATGTTCTTTTTATTGCAACTATTTTTCTATGTAGATTGCTACCTAAAACAATGACCATCATGTACTAAAATACTAAACATAATGTTCTAAAGTCATGAACATAATATTCTAAACCTATTTTGACAAAATATTAATGTATTGGACCAATTAACATAATGTTATAAACAGAAGGAAAATATTCTTAACCAATGAAGATTATATTCTAAAGTAATGAACATAATGTTCTAAACCTAATTTGACATAATATCAAATCATTGAGCATTAGACCAATTATGATGTTCTAAATAGAAGAAATTCATGTTCTAAACTAGTGAAAATTATGTTCTTAACTAGTGAACATCATGTTCTGAACTTATGAACTTGATGTTCTAAACCATTGAACATAATGTTCTAATCTTATGAACTTGATGTTCTAAACCATTGAACATAATGTTCTAAACCATTTAACATAATGTTCTAAACCATTGAACATAATGTTCTAAACTTATGAACTTGATATTCTAAACCATTGAACATAATGTTCTAAACCATAATTTAACAAAATGTTCTAAACTATTGAACTTGTGTTTGGGTATGAACTCAATGTTCTAAACCAATGAACTCAATGTTCTAAACCTATGAACTCAATGTTCTAAACCAATGAACTCAATGTTCTAAACCTATGAACTTTATGTTCTAAACCAATCAACACAATGTTCTAAAACAATGAAATCAATGTTATAAACTACTGAACATAATGTTCTAACCCAATGAACTCAGTCTTCTAACCCAGTGAACTCAATGTTCTAAACTAAGAAACATAATGTTCTAAACCAATGAAGTCAATTTTCTAAACCAATAAACATATTGTTGTAAACTAATGAACAGAATAACGATTGAACTCAATGTTCTAAACCAATGAACATTATGTTCTAAACTAGTGAACACAATGTTCTAAATTAATGGATTATGTGTTTTAAACTAATGACCCATAGTGTTTGGGTAGTTTCTTCATTGACCCATAGTGTTTGGGTATAGTTAGGAAACTTTTGTTTGGGTCTGATGTTTAAAACGAGTGAACTTGATGTTCTAGACTAGTGTACTCAATGTTCTCAACCAGTGAACATTGTGTATAGTTAGGAAAGTTGCCTAAGCTTGTCTTCTTTTGTACTGTTTTATATATATGATGTTTTAAACAAGTGAACTCAATGTTTTAACCAGTTTCTTCTAAATGGTTGATATAATGTTCTAACTACAATGATTGATATAATGTTCTAACTATAATGATTGATATAATGTTCTAAACTAACGCTAGTCAGTTGTTCTAGGTACTGTTATATTCTTTGAATGTTTTCATTTTCATATACGATGTACTAATCTCTTATTGCAATGTTCTTACCTTTATGTAGGAGTGATGAAAGACAACCAATTGATACTCCCAAAAAGCAAAAAGCTGTTGATGTTGCTTTCAATAAGCAACAAAAGAAGAAAAAGGAGATCCCTAAAACCTCCAAACCCATCAAGAAAAGGAATGTCCTTAACCAACAAATTCCACCGAAGTAATTCATAATCGATGTCTTGGTTGACCTCTCTGACCAACACAAAGAAGCAATCAGAAATATAGGCTTCGGGGGCTTCCTAGAGTTAGATTTGGATGGTCATAAATCTATCTTCGGTGCAAAACTGGTGAATTGCTTCGATAAAGATAGATCTGCTTTGGTACTCTCCCATGGCCAGGAGATACCAATATCAGTTGAAGATGTCCACCTAGTTTATGGTCTTCCCATATTCTTGAAAAGGAATTTAAAGACCAAGACACAAAGGCAAAATAATTTTTGCATAGTTGGAGAAATACCTTTGGCATTACTACTGGGAGTCCTACAAACTCAACCCTCATTGCTAGAATAGAGGAGCTAAAAGAAAAGGATGTATGTGACGAGTTCTTGTGAAACTTTGTTGTAGCTGCTATCAATTGCTGTGTTAAATCCACAGCAAACCGTTTAGTCAACATTAAGTTCTTGTCCTACTACGAAGACATAAGAAGTATCAAGACACTTAATTGGTGTGAATTCACCTACAAGCACATGGTCCAATCAATAAGTGATTGGAAAAATGGTGCTGCATTTTTCACTGGTTCACTACCATTTTTACTTGTAAGTCTCATTTTTTTTTTGCTTGTTATTATTGGTCTCACTATTATTCTAAATACTTGTGCTATTTTTTCTAAACAATTTCACCTATTGTTCTACAGATTTCTTACTTTGATCGCCTCAAAAGAGGCAGTGTTGTTAACCCAAGGCAATTCCCTTTGATTGGAATCTGGAAGAAGGAGTTGATCCAATCAAGAATGAAAATTGAACTCGCAAGAGGCTTTGGGAAAGGGATCATTCTTGATAGAATGATCAAAGTGGAGAATGCCAACCCTGCATCTTCTGCACCAGAAGACGTGCTTGTGAGTTCTTTTTAAACATTTTAATATTATGGCATGTGTTCTTTTAAAAAATATGTTTAAATTCTTACACTAATGAATTAGATATTATACTTCTAAAATAGGCAAATTGTTCTAATATGTCCTTCTCCATCCGTATAGGGTTTCTTGAACAAATTTTCTAATGTGGCAAAGGCTCTTGCTTCCAATGTCAACGACATGTACTCTATGCTTGACAAAGCAAGCACCTTATTGGGAGAAATCGAAGTGAGAGACGAAATGAATACTCTCATTGCTAATATCTGGAACAAGTACACCTCGATATAAAGCACTCAGCGCCTAGATTTAATGTGTAGTCCTACCATACTCAGCCAAGACCAGCATCTATTTGACGAGCCAGCTTTTATACAAGAGCTCAATGATGTAATGGGTAGGGCTTGGGAAAAATATCAACCTAAGGATGTGGTTATTTTATCCCACCTTACCTTTGACCTCTTTTCTAAGTCACAGACAGTGTCACCTCCCCGTCATCTTATTACAACTCCCCCAGCTTCCCCTGTCCCCAACCCCACTGATGCACAATTTGTAACACCTCCTGATTCACCTGCCCCACCTGTTACTGATTCCCCAGCTCAAGCAGTTGCTTCTACTCCTACTCTCCCTGAACATTGTGCTGCATCGAACCAAGAAATGGAAGAGCAAATACACAAATTAACGTAGTCAATTGTGCAAGATATTCCAAAGGAAAGGTAATCATTCTCTACTATAATGGTTAATTTCATAAATTCTCTACTATAATGAACATATAATTGCACTCGTATAATTTCATAAATTCACACATTTCAAAACCAACATAATATAGTAGAATGGTTAATTTAGAAAATATTTAGTAATCAACATAATATACTGTAATGGTTTAGAACTTGATGTTCTAAACTGGTGAACTTTATGTTCTAAACTAGTGAACTTGATGTTCTAAATTGGTGAACTTGATGTTCTAAACTAGTGAACTTGATGTTCTAAACTAGTGAACTTAATATTCTAAACTAGTGAACTTGATGTTCTAAGCTAGTGAACTTAATATTCTAAACTAGTGAACTTGATGTTCTACACTAGTGAACTTGATGTTCTACTGTTCTATTTAATTGAATACTCTGACCCACTTATAGGTCTGAGCAAGACGTTGTGGTCGGGTTGAATGAAAAAGAACCACAATGTGGAAAAAGACGTCCACATAACCTTACCTTGTATCTACGCTCCCCATTCATGGTAGAGAATGAAACGACTTTGAAAAGAGTCGATGCTGCCCAACAAACAGTTGCTGTATATGCATTTTCAGAAGGCCCCAATAGGTACATGTTCTAATTTTATGATCAGTTGTTCTAAACACTTTGTTTAATGCTCTAATTCTTAACACTGGTATTCTTACATTCAAATACCGTTTTAAACTTATGTTTTCTTTATCCCCATGACTATAAGCGAGGAGTTGTACAATGATAATCAAACCTGGATTAGCAGGGAAGATATAATGTCACTTGCATATGACAATTTGATCATGAACAACATCATTGATTCATGGGCCTATATTTTGAACATTCAGAATAGAAGGAGAAACCCTAAATCAAAGAACATATTTTTCTTCACCTCTGAGCTTTGGGTAAGTTGTTCTTTTAATAAAAGTTGTTCTTTTAATAAAATTCAATTATCTCCTTCCAATCAATTTGGGTGAATGTTGTTCTAAATTATCTATATTTTGTATATTACAGATCATACTATGTAGTGATAGGTACTTCCCTGCGTCCACTCCTTTCGTGGAAAAATACCAAGCCTTCGCAACTAGAATGGAGAGCAAACTCGAACACTCCAATGTCACAACCCTTGACAAAATTGGAAAGAACAATAACTTTCACTAGGAAAATAATTTTTTAATTTCACTATAAACTATATGTTCTTATGATTACTATATTTTTAGGTGTTCTTCCCAATAGTAGCCTTCGAACACTATTACTTATTCTGTTTCAACTTCATCACAAAGGGAATCGATGTAATTGACAACAGATTCTTGGAGAAGGGAATCTCGTTTACCTCAAAATACAAAAACTACCACAAGACAATGGTAACTGTTTATTTACCTCAAGGGAATATCTATTTTTCTACTAATCTTACAATACACTACAACTTTAATTACTATATTGTTCCATTCTTATAAAAACTATTTATATGTTCTAAACCAATGAACTAAGTATTCTAAACCAATATACATCATGTTCTAAACTAGTCTATCCAATGTTCTAAACCAACGAACTCAGTGTTCTAAACCAGTCAAGTCAATGTTCTAAACCAATGAATATAATGTTCTAAACCAATGAACTCAATGTTCTAAACCAATGAACATAATGTTCTGAAATCACTGCTCTAAACCAGTCAACTCAATGTTCTAAACCAATGAACACAAAGTTCTAAACCAATGAACTCAATGTTATAAGCCAAATGTAACTAGTGTTCTAAACCAGTGAACTTAATGTTCTAAACAAATGAACATAATGTTCTAAACCAATAAACTCAATGTTCTAAACGACTGTACATATAATGTTTTAAACCTATGGACTCAATGTTCATATTGTTCTAAGAATTAATCTTATTGTTCTAAATATTTACTTGTGTATCATTATAGGATTCTATACTGCTCTTGCATTTTTCTAACCTTATGTTACAATATTTGTTATAACACAGGCCAAAGCCTTTGGTAGATTTTTAACAGAGAAACAGATAGGCAATGGTGAACTCGTGCCTACTTTTAAAACTTCAGTGAAAAAAATGAAATGGAGGGACAACAAGAACGCAAATGATTGTGGAGTGTTCATTTTGAAGCACATGGAAACATACCAAAATCAAAGTGCTTCACAATGGGACATAGGACTGGAAGCTACTGATGTAAGTTACTAGTGTATAGACTACACTAAGTCCTTTGAATTATTGAAATTTCCATTCTGACACATTGATTTCCTTTCCTTATCTGTTTCATTCAGAAATGCTTAAGAAATTATGCATTGAATTCTTCGGAAGAATCTTGACAAGCAATGAGAATCAAGTTCAAAAATCAGTAATTTCTAAGTCAAAAGTGTGGGCAAAGGATCAACTGAAACATCAGGATGAATCGTGATTATGATTGGGGGAACTACAACAATGATTGATTGATTTAATTTCAAGGAACTCTATGAACAACACTACTAACATTATATTACTATATTCACAACTACCTTTTTATTCATCAAATATTACTTTGATGTGGTTAATTCTCAACATTTTTATTTTATGGTCATATTCGTAGATTTGTAGATATATTGTTCTAAACTAGTGGGTTGTTCCAAATCTCCTACATCATGCTCTAAACTAATAAGTACAGTGTTTTAAAGCTACTAACTCAGTGTTCTTAACCAGTGAACATAATGTTGAAATATTAAACCAATAAACATCATGTTCTAAACTAATGAACATCCGATTCTAAACTTTTGAATGTAATGTTCTAAATTAGTTATATAATGTTATAAACTAGTGAATACTCTGGCCTTGTTCATTACCAACGAACATAGTGTTCCAAACCAATGAATATAATGTTATAAAGCATTGAACCAATGACCATCATGTACTAAAACAATGAATACAATGTTCTAAAGTATTGAACATAATGTTCTAATGTATTGACCATAATGTTCTAAAGCACTTTGACATAATTTTCAAAAAGAACCCAACATTCTAAATACAATTAAAACCAAGTCTCAAAATATTCTATTTGGACAATTTCGGATATCATGATATCCGATTTCCCCACACCCTCGACATAACCTTTTTCTCTTTTGACATTGCTCAATTGCTTTTTCCTTATCGCCCTTCAATCTTTTCGAAGTAGTTCCACTGATTTTTTCACTCCCATTGTGCACTCCAGTCCCTTTATTTTTCGAAATTTTTAGAGGTCTAACCACTATTTCATAGGGAGTGCTAGACCCGGTCAACAACTCAAGAACTTGTGATTTACTATGCCCGTCCTCACTTTCATCTGCGAATCTTCTTTTCTCTTCCAAACTCACCCTATACTCTTGTAAATACTTAACGAAGTCACCATTTCTTCATTATTTCCTTCAACCAAACTAACGCAACTATGAATCTCGGACTATAAATCATTCAACAAGCGCTTCCTATCGTCACCACTTGAACAACATCCCATCTCCTTACCATACCCATCAAAGATTGGTTGTCTCATAGCCATTGTTGTCCACCTGTTCAAAACATATTGATTTGGAATTCTATCCAACTTCTTTGCCTTCCAAATCCATATCATATGTCTGCATGGAATTCCCTGCCTACAAAAAAACTTACAAGAACACCTCGTATCATAATTACTATTATCCATAAAAACCTCATAACTCCTTTCACCATTACATTCACTAACTTTTGCAATTTTCGACCCATTTTCCTTCCTTAACTCCTCTACACCACATTCATAACAAGCACTTATAACTTCCACTTGAAACTCATAAAAACATTAATGGTATATAACTCAGAACCATGTCTTTCAATCTCCATTGGAGTATTACATTCTGGATGCTTGTGCTGAGAATCGTAATCATTTTGTGCTTGAGTATGTCTTTGTGCATCCATGGCACTTTCAAACCTCATCAAAAACTCTACTAGAGATACATGTGGATTAACAAAGGATGAGAAGAAATTATTTTCACTTTCAGACCTTGATGTAGTTCTTATAATACCGCCCATAAACAAATCTCTAAAGTACGCCGGAATCCACTTTGATCTCATTTCAAACATTAAACGAAGCCACTCATGATCTTCTAACTGAAAATCAACTAGCATCTTGTTCCATTTATCTTCAAATTCCTTTGGTTCAATTTCTAAGTTCCATACACAATCACTGATTATCTTTAGAAAATCAGTTTCTTGGGTAATACTTCTCCCAATCTTATCAGGCATCTTTTTCATAATATGCCACATACAAAATCTATGCTCACACTTTTCAAACACATTACTTACCGCAATCTTCATCGCGGGATCTTGATCGGTAATTAAAGACGACGGTTCCTTATGATCCATTGCTTTCAAGAATGTTCTAAATAGCCATTCAAAAGATATTACATCTTCTTTGGCTATAAACCCAGCAGCAAAGGTAACACATCTCTTATGGTGATCAACCCCAGTGGAAGGCCCAAACACCATATTATACCTGATAATAACAAGAAAATATCAGTGTTAAACAACAAATTTGGGACTTTGAACAGTACATTTGGGACCAATAAAAATACCTGTTAGTTTGATAAGTTGTATCAAATGAAACCATATCCCCAAAAAGACAATAATTTTTCCTACATATAGGATCGGCCCATAAAGCCATACACAGGCAGTCATCATCATCGATATGATAATCGAAAAAAAAGGCAGACCAAATTAACTTTTTTCTCTTGAAATTATCCACAAACATTTGTGCATCGGCCCCTTCAATGTACGCCTTCAAGTCCCTATGAAAATTTTTGAAATCACACTTAGAGCCACCTACGTTCTCATAACCACCAACGTATTATTTCATCATTCTAAACGTTCTCATAGGAACAACGTTAACCTGTGTACATAATAAAATGTAACTTTACAACAAAATTTATAAACCAAGTATACTATAATTATCAACAATGAGATGATCAAATTTAGAACAATTAATTGAATACTTTGGAAAAATACCATACAAACTTAGAACATTCCTATATATATACTACTTTCGAATTATCAACAATCATATTCTTGTGTAAAATGTTCAAATTTCTTCTCGCCTTTTGAAAATATACCGAATTTGATGAATAAAGGGAATGGCTATGTCTTTCATCAATATTAAATACAACATAACCCCCATCAACGCAAACCTTCAACACGAGTGACCAAACTTCTCCTAACTACACTTCTATCTTCCCCTTCATTTTCACTTCTCATATCTTGCAAATTACTCGTCTTTTTAGACTTATATCCAGCTTTATTACACACAAAATATTGAAAACTAACAACGCCATTCTTCCTTCTTTTTGTTGTTGATTTTCTTACATTAAAACCAACCGAACTTGCATATGCCTCATAAAATGAAAACCCTTCATCAATACTTGAAAATTTCATGCCCACATACGGTTTTAACTCGCTAGAACAAATTGGGATCCATACTTTGGAACCTCCCGGCGTACACACAGTATCACTTCTGATGTATTTCCCCTATTTTCACTATGATCACTACAATTCTCTTCATTGCCCATTGCCTACAAAAACCATAGTAACTACTCCTCAGAACAATAAATGTCCAAATAAACTAAGTTATTATATCATAAAATTCCAAATGTTCAACATCCAAAAAATATAAAAATATTCAAACATCACTAAATGAACATCATGTTCTCAACTTGCAAACACAATGTTCTAAACCAAAGAACATCATGTTTTAACTTTGTGGACATAATGTTCTAAATTATTGACCATAATGTTCTTTAATTTCCAAACAGTTTGGTGGTCATTTCCATACTGAACATCATGTTCTAAACTAGTGAACACCATGTTCTAACTTAGTGAACTTGATGTTCTAAACTAGTGAACACCATGTTCTAAACCATTGAACATATAATTGTACTCGAATATTTTCATAAATTCAATCATTTAAAAACCAACGTAATATACTATAATGGTTTATTTCTAATTCTAAATGCTAGGTAATTAGTTTAAAATTGTTTGGTGGGCATTTCCAAACTACTGAACACCATGTTCTAAATTAGTTAACTTGATGTTCTAAGTGAGTGAACATGATGTTCTAAACTATTGAACTTAATGTTCTAAACTATTGAACATATAATTGTACTCGTATAATTTCAAAAATTCACACATTTCAAAACCAACATAATATACTATAATGGTTAATTTCTAATTCTAAACGCTAGGTAATTAGTTTAAAATAGTTTGGTAGGCATTTCCAAACTACTGAACACCATGTTCTAAATTAGTGAACTTGATGTTCTAAATAAGTGAACGTGATGTTCTAAACTATTGAACTTGATGTTCTAAAGTATTGAACATATAATTGTACTTGAATAATTTCATTAATTCACACATTTAAAAACCAACCTAATATACTATAATGGTTAACTTCTAATTCTAAACGCTAGGTAATTAGTTTAAAACAGTTTGGTGGGCATTTCCAAACTAATAAACATCATGTTCTAATCTAGTGAACCCCATGTTCTAGATTATTAAACGTGATGTTCTAAACTATTGAACATAATGTTCTAACCTATTGAACATATAATTGTACTCGAATAATTTCATAAATTCACACATTTAAAAACCAACCTAATATACTATAATGGTTAACTTCTAATTCTAAATGCTAGATAATTAGTTTAAAACAGTTTGGTGGCTATTTCCAAACTAATGAACATCATGTTCGAAATTAGTGAATACCATGTTCTAAATGAGTGAACTTGATGTTCTAAACTATTGAACATAATGTTCTAAACTATTTAACATATAATTGTACTCGAATATTTTCATTAATTCACACATTTAAAAACCAACCTAATATACTATAAGGTTAACTTCTAATTCTAAACGCTAGGTAATTAGTTTAAAATAGTTTGGTGGCCATTTCCAAACTAATGAACATCATGTTCTAAATTAGTGAACTTGATGTTCTAAATGAGTGAACTTGATGTTCTAAACTATTGAACATATAATTGTACTCGAATAATTTCATTAATTCACATATTTAAAAACCAGCCTAATATACTATAATGGTTAACTTCTAATTCTAAACGCTAGGTAATTAGATTAAAATAGTTTAGTGGGCATTTCCAAACTAATGAACATCATGTTCTAAATTAGTGAACACCATGTTCTAAATTAGTGAACTTGATGTTCTAAACTATGGAACTTGATGTTCTAAACCTTGGCAGACTGAAATTAATAAATGTTATATTTCCGTAATTCTTGACTAATTTTCTAAACTACTATACAGAATGTTCTATAAGATTGAGTATAATGTTCTAAACAATTGAACATATAATTGTACTCCTATAATTATTCGTATCATTTCCACTCAATTACAATCAGCATTTCCACTCGAATACATAATTTCCACTTGTATACATAATTTCCAAATGAATACTTGTACTCATTTCTAGAATAGTGAATGTAAAACATTTCCCACTCATTTTAATACAACACAATTTAACACTTTCATAAACAAACTAACAAGAATCACAAAATTAAAAGAGGTGCAAAAAAAAATTACCTTGAACGAGAAGAGAGCTCTTGCCAGGAAAAACAACTGAGAAATCGATGCACAATAATGAAGAAAAGGATGAAACATACAAGTCTAATAATAAAGAAAAGGGTGAAACACATAAAAATGAATAGCATGACTTTTAAGTCTAATAATGACCAAAATGGCAAACACGCAAAGTCACTGTCCAGCAAAATAAAGTACAAAATTTTTCTGAAGCACTCTGCCAGCAACCATTTTTTACACAATGTCTGGATATTTACAGATTTGTCATCCATTTCTTAAGCATTTCCAGCCCTAGATCATCAACCATCCAAGGGTGTAAGATGAGTTCTCACCAAAAAGGAGTTCTCACATAAGGGGAGGGTTCTCACATGACCCCTCCCCTATATATATATATATATATATATATATATATATATATATATATATATATATAATTGGATAAGGGGTGATTAGCCTCGCACCATTAGCAAATGAAGGAAAGAAGATACCTTGCTTCCAAAGAACTATATAAAATGGACCTACTAACCCCAATGATTAAATTTGAAAGATATCAGCGAATTTGAAGATAAAATCTGAATCCAGAATTTTTCAGCACGGACCAAAAAAGTTGACTATATCTTCTATTATATGTGTATATCTTAAGAAAGAGAGGCACTAAAGAAAGAAAGAATGTAATCCACCTGAAAAGAAAGACACTATACGATGCTATATGTCTGTATTCATGCAATAAGGGGCCATATTTTTGGTAATAGCTAAGCTAAAATATTTATTTACACACATATTGTACAAAGAATTTGGATATCTTGTAAATATCCCTTATGCTATTTGGATTGATCTTCATCCTTCTTTTGATAAATGTTTTCACAAAATACATCAAAATCTTCCTTGAAGAGGAGATATACACTCCATAAATAATGTCGTTGGAACCAAACAATTCCATTTTACAAACAAAAAATGAAAAAGGAAAAGCAGAACAAACTTCAAGAGACATCGAACAAGAATGAAAACATAAACAACTTGAAGAAGAACAATGAAAGCACTAGATAATAAAAATTAACCCCCCAAATTAAAACCAAACCCTAACCATAAATACACATATAAATTGAGGTATACCTTAAAGATTTGGGGCAAACGTGCGCGAGCTGGGAGGGAAGCGGTCGACGTGCTGGGATGAAGCAGATGGAATTGGCTAGAGAAGAATGAAGGTGAGAATTGTGAAATGAAGATGCAATAATGTGTGCCTGCAGTATAGTGGGATTATTGGCTTATTTAGGGAAAATTGGTTGGGGGAGGGAATAATGAAAAAATGAAATTTTAAGTTTGCCCCTTTTACCGTTGGATTAGACTAAGTTAGGGTTAGAATAACTTAGTATTGTTGGATTAGATGATATTTGCCATTAGATTAGATGATATTTGTCGTTGGATTAGAGTCCCTACTTTTACTACTGTTGTATTAGCCCAATTTCAGATACAATGACTTTGGTGCCATTGTATTAGCCTTGTCTAATACAACAGTAACTGAAATGTCGTTGTATTAGGTCCTTTCATTCCGTTGCATTAGATAAAAAATAAAGTAGTGAGCATTCACCTCCATTCCTAGCGAAAGTGACCTCCATTCCCAGCGGCTACCTATCATACTCCCTCCCACTGGAGTCTATATTTAAATAGATACACAACATATGACTCCTTGACATCATTTCCCCAATAGTGGCCTCAATCAAAATTCTGAAGAAAACGGGGGTTATTAACTTACTGTAAAACACTGCGCTTTATTCTAGCTTTCTAAGCAGAGACACTTCTCTAGCTCTATTTTAGTTCCTGCAACATTCAACGAGCTTTCATCTCTTGTATCGTGTAATACACAGGTTAGCTTCCTACTTCATCTATGCTTCACATGTTTAATTTCGGTCAATTCAAGTTCTGTCTCCCAATGAAAAGGAGCTAGGAAACGAACAAGAGGTGCTAGATTACTTAGCTGCATTGTTTTTTTTTTATTTAAAATGGCAGTTAAGTTTACATCTGTGATGATATCTAGTAAAATTTCAAGATGGGCTTTCCTGTTGTGATAACATCAACACAAAGAATTTCGAGTACTCCATACATAATAAGATTAAGGAGTTGTAGAGGTTCACATTTGTCTTGATATACCATGTGGGAGCAGACCCATTGTTGTGACAATTATTTTTGTTGAAGCTTGTTAAAATTGTCATGCAGCTTAACTGTTCCCGTACTTACATCGTTACATGTAGTCTACCTTTTTTCTGTGTCCCTTTTGATCTAAAATTCTGCCATCAAACTCCGGGAGGCTCATAATTGATTTGAAACTCTGCCTTCAAGAATGTTTCTCTGTCCAAATAGGAGCCAGATATCATGTCCTTACTGTTATGGACACATTTTTCCAGTTACTAATATCTTGAATTGGGGAGACAGATGCTTGATAATTGGAAGTCCAAGTGTTTCTTGCTTCCAGTAACTGGTTTTAAGCTCTTTTATTATCTTGATGCAGATTTATTCGTGACTGTGCTAGAGGTAAAAAGTGGCTAGTTGCCACTGGCCATCTTTACCTATCAAGTTGATATTTTGCCTTAGTTTTCTTTATGTGGAACCGCCTCACATGCTTTTCACAACATTCAACCAATCATTTGATCCTTACATTTTGGAATGCTTCTCACCTTAAATGAAGAGGCCAGTCATCCAATTCCACTAAATGCCAAAGTTGAACAAGAATAAGTGATTAGCAATGGGAAGTGTGGTGGCAAATTGCAACTATTTTGAAGGATATGCAATGTCTATATCCTTAGTCCATGATGAAGATCCAGGATTTGCTCAGTATAGTTAATTTTGACCAAATTAGAAATTTATTAATTTGCGGCAGGTTTTCTAATACTATATGCGGCGTCAATACGCTAGCAACAATTAGGATGATAGCAAATTGATCAATTTAACTTGCGGCATCAAAATACGCAGCAAAACATTACATATATGCGGTGGGTGTAAGGAAAATACGCCGCATATTATTTTAATAAATTGTGGCGGGTTAAAGATATATATGCCGCATATAGTTAATTTTCCAAATTAAAAAAATGAAAAACCTATTAATAAGGGGTGGGTTTCCATTAGACCCACCGCATATAGAGTAAATTATTTTTTAAAGCTCTATTTTGGTCCCTATAACGCCAATTCACCTGTATTCATTCTGAATCTGTTGTATTCATTACCTAAACTTGCTATACAATTATAATGGTACAAAAATCATGCTATTACATTTATATATGATGATTTAAAATTCATTTATAAACTAATAGGGTCATAAAACCAAGTGACATCAAAACTACAACCCCAACAAATGAATATAATGTACAAAAATATTCAATGCTGATTTGTCCTAAAAATACACAAAAGGTAAATTGCATAATCTAAAAAAAAGTTATATATCCAATACTTGGCCAATTTGTTGCGGACCACATCAATTTCTTCATTAGAGAAGGGCTCCTCGTTAAATCATTTGCATACCTAACATTGATTATCATATCATTAAAATATATGTAAAATGCAATGTATTTCAAAAGTGAAGTTCAAACATGACATGTTCTAGGGTAAATACGTCATTTTCTACCCAAAATCGCTCACATTTGACCTACTTTGACTCATATCGTCCTAATCGAAATGTTTGAGCCATGTTCTGGGGAAATACGCCAATATCGACCCAAAACTTCCCTGTTTGACCTATTTTTATAACAATAGTGTATAAAATAATATCTACCAATCATATTACTAGTGATGGCGACTCAGTCCATTAATTTCTCCCAAAAACTGCCAAACACGGCCTTATCCCACAGCTCTATCTAAGGTCTAACCCCACGTTCTGTCAACTCTTTTTCTACAAGTAATTAATGTTTTTTTTTTTAAAATAAGCCGCTTACTTTGGACTCTCGCTAGCATAGATACAGTCATACATCAAATTATACTATTGTAATTGTTGTTATATTGTGTTTTGGTGATTGAGATAGAGATAGAGACAGTATGCATCATGCTAATGATTGCTTATCTTTGTTAAGGTGTTCTAAATGATAAGATCCAACGCTAGAGATTTCACGTAAGAAAATGGTAACTATAACAATAAAAAAAATGGTCACTATAATAATAAAAAGTGTAACTATAATAATAAACAGAATCATTATAAGTTATAAAAAAATATTTGGTCACTATGAGTTAAAAAATGGTTACTATGAGTACATAAAATATCATCCGTTAGATTTAAGAGATGAAGAGCCAAGATATATTCTCATCCTTCTCATTTTAAGTACCCTTCTTATTTTAACTTTTACCATATATATATATATATATATATATATATATATATATATATATTGAAGGTTTTAGAGCACTCAAGAGGGGGGGGGGGTGTGAATTGAGTGATAAATAGCCTTGGCCTATTTTTACTACTTTTTTGATTTATGGGAGGAACCAGTTGTGCTGGTTCCTATTAGCAGCGGATTATATGTAAAGCAATAAAAGAAGACACACAATTTAACGAGCTTTAGCCAACTCAGGCCTACGTCCTCCTACCCTATACTCTTTTATTAATCTACTTCGAAAAACAAAGAACACAGACACTCAACTGTTTTCCTACTGCGGGAACCAGTTCACCCCACACTCTACTCCGAGTGTGCATTCGACTTACACTCGTAAGCCCTTTTGTGTTTGAACTCACAAACACTCTCCCAGCCTTTCAATCCCTTTGTTGAAGGCTCTTTACAGAATCAAACTCTTCTTTGATCTTGCTTCTAAAAGCTAATAATGAGAGAAAAATATAAGCTCTAATGATGCTCTTGTATATGACTTAATGAAAGGTTTTTGTGCTTAAGTGTTTATAATGCTCTCTAGAAATGAACTCAGTTTTTTTCATGTGAGAGACTTATAGAATTAGGTTGATTAGATGAGTTTATATATATGATTACAAAAACCCTAGCTTTCCTAAAATCACATAATCTTTTGTGCTGCCATCTTATGTGAAGTTAGAAAAGTATTTATCTTATTTGACTTAATCATATAGATAGAATCAAATAAGATAAATACTCCTAGTTTTTAGGTAACCAATATATTCTCATCTAATCTACCAGCTGCTTAATATATTTTCCAAAATAATTCTTAGAAAATATTTTTACAAAATCTTTTCAAAAATACGCAGCTTGATATTCCATTCAGTAAACCTGGTTTCCTGAACCTGGTTCCCTGAATTAAGTATGTTATGAATTCTGTTCCAGCTTTGTACCAGAATTCATAACATGACTTATCACACTTAAAACACTTATATCACCTACTCATATAAGTCATACTACGGAGCACATTACATGAAAAACTAGATAAACAGTAAAGTACAAATATTCTTCTTTTCATGTAATCTACAAGACTTGAATCTTCCTTGGATGCTTCATCTTGAGTAAATTATCTTTCTTCGAATGTCTTCGAAAGGCTTCTATGCTCCAAGTCTTGGAATCAGCTTAACTACTGCACATATAACATGGTTAACATGCAATAGATAATATGTGACTACTTTACAGCATAGCAGTCAAGGAAACAGTTCCAACTGGTTCCCCACCAGTACATAGATCAATTCATATCTAACCATTTCCTGTAAATAGGCAAGTTAGTTCAATTGATAACACAAGCAAATAATAACTTGTCTAGGGAAACAGTATTCTATTGTAGCTAGTTCCCTAACCAACTGTTCGCAATACTTGTGACCTGTTTCCTGTAACTGTTTGTCATCATTCAAAACATCAAAACCTAAGGGACTCAACAAATTCCCCCTTTTTGATGATGACAAACTAATTTAAGTTCCTGCAATCCAAGCACATTAAAAACATAAAAACTTCAATAAAGTACTCAACTAGGATTGAGTACATCCAACAAACTTTAAGACTAAAAACGGACACACACTAAATTATTCTCCTAAGTAAACTTGACTTAACTCTTATTTGACTTAATCTAAAAATCCTAAAAGGCTAAGAAGATCCTAGGCTTCAACTTCAACTCTTTTCCCCCTTTTGGCATCATTAAAAAGTATACTCAAGTAATAATAAGATGCACAAATTATCAAATGTGCTCATCCATGCAGTGGCATCAACCACTATTCAAGCTAAATGCTGCAAAAATAGATTAGTCAAACTAGGCATGTCATAGCAGAAATAAAATTGTTCAAAGCAAACATCAAACAAAGTTCAACAAATTAAAGACCCCAACTCCATATCAAAAGAACAGTTCATGGATTGGGAGGAAGAAAACCAACATAATCAGTCATAAGAAATAGCGTAGGCAAACAAAAACAGAAAATAGAATCAATCTTCATCATTCTTATCCTCCTCTTCTCCTTCAGCATCCTGGTCTCCATCATCAGCTGGTTCCTCATCTTCGTCCCCTTCCTCAGCATCCTGCATCTCTTCTTCAGGGGAAGACTTTGGAGCAGCAGCACTCGTACTAGGTGCCTCTTGATCATGAGATCCAGCAAGCTTCTTTTCCAGATTATTAAACCTAGAACCAATAGAAGAGGATAATTCTTTGACCAGACCAATGATGTCTTCAAGCAAAGTTTCCTGGTCCTCCAACCTTTTCAGAACTAGAGCCTGACTTACTGGCTCCTCTACTTTCTTTTTCTTCGTTGTTGGAGATCTCATTTCCTCCACTAGTTCCTCTATCTTGAACAGCAGCTGATCCCCACTTATATCTAAACCCTTCTGCTTTAAGATGGCCCTGGTAAACACTGTAACTGGGACAGTGGAACCACTCAAGGGTACATTGTTAGATTTGAGCAGGTGGGTTATGAAAGATCCATAAGGCAAGGAGTGATGAGATGACCCATAACAGTTCATTATATGGGCCAACATTAATGCAGGAAGATTGATTTTCACCTTTTTCATCATCAGATACATCAATACCATTTCCATTATTCTCACAGTACCTCTACCCTGAGCCCTCGGTATGAGAACCTTGTTACACAAAGAATGCAGAACCAGCATAACGGGTTCCTTCAAATTAACAAACTTGAAGAACCCTGGCTTTTTGGGCATCTTTCCTCCAAACATAAAAGCATATATCTCCTCAGGTGTGACCCCTACAAGCATAGGCCACCAGTCACCCGAGTACTTATCAAACCCATCTCTTGGTATGCTTAACAAACTTGACAAAGAAGCAACCGATAAGCTTACATCAACCCCATTCACACATGAACTTATGGACATATCAGGCAATTACTTGATATTAACATAAAATTCCCTAACCCCAGACACATTGGCAGCATAAACATCAAATAACATTAACCAACCTTGATAATCAAGCAACTCCTTGAACTCAGATAATGCAGCAATATCAAAATACCCCTTTTCAACACAACACCAGATAACACTAATCTAGAATTTAAATCAATAGAACCAGTAAGAATAGATTCTACAGATTTACTTTTTGAAGCACGAGAGGTTTTAGCAGACAACCTCTTTCTCTTGGTTCCTTGCACAGAACCAGCAGACTGTTCCTCCTAGGTGTCATCAAATATCCTTCTTACAGAAGAACGTGTAAAACCACCACTTCTCCTAACCTTTTCACCAGGTGATCCTTCTTTGAACCTAGTAACCTCAACCTCTTCCTCTTCTTCACTGTGCTCCTCAGCACTACCAACCTCCATCTCTTGACTCACAGTTTGCTGAGCTTATGTCTCTTGTTCCCTCTGAGATGGTACTGGTTCCTTGATGACAGAGTCATCAGTTTCCAGAGGATGGAAGACAGGCTTAGGTTGTTTTGATGAGGGTTTGGTCAATTGTGGTGGTGAGGAGGATTTTTGAGGGGAATCGGGGGTTGTGGTTGGAATTTTTGAAGGTGATGAAGCTACATTGGGTGATGAAGGTTCAATTAGGATTTGTTCTTGTGGAGAGGTTGGTGGAACAACGATGGAGGTTCCTTTTGATTGAGTGGAGTCACTAGCAGACCCCTTTCCTCTTCCTCTCCTGGATGAAAATGTAGTCTTTCTTCCCATTGTGTCAAAGAAAAATTGAGAATGAAGATGATGAACAGTACTCTGATTTTAAGCAGTACACAAAAGAGAGAAGGAGAATGATGAATGAGAAGTAATGAAGCTGCACAAAGAGTTAGAATATATATATTTATAGCACAAAAAAGATATGGAAGTTCAAAAAAAAAATATGACGGTTTAACAATTAGATAAGTATGACAAGTTTTAAATTTTGAAAAGATAGCTATCATTACTTGCCACAAATATCTTAACCATCCTATAAACTAGGCATGTGATTGATTTGCCATTATCTTTATGTTAAATGACTAAAATAAGATTATTTCCTTCCAAAAGGAAAATATCTTATAATAATCTTCCAAAAATATAAAAATAATTTCGGAAAACATATCAGTGCTGATCTGTTGTTTCCCTTTGCTGGTACTTGACTAGAACCACCTCATCCTATTTCTGGCAACTTAGTTTAATTTCACCTGTTTCTTGCAACAATGATTTTTAATCCTTTTAGGATCTTAAATCATTTACATAAAACTTGAAGGATTTCGACATAGGTATGTACACATACTATAAAAGAGAATACCATTCTAACCAATCATTGAGGGAAATAGATGAAGCCAAAGACTAAAATCTAACTAGACCTAGTAAGATTCTTAAATTACAAAAAGTTACTCTACACAAGGGTTTTGTGAAGATATCAGCTATTTGATCTTCACTTTTGCAAAACAACACTTCACTAAACTTTTTTCTACATTATCTCTCAGAAAATGATGTCTAATCTCTGTATGTTTGGTTTTGGAATGTTGAACAGGATTCTTAGAAATATTTATTGCACTAGTGTTGTCACAAAATATAGGAACACTATTATAAACAACACCAAAATCCTTCAGCTGGTTCCTTATTCACAGTAGTTGGGAACAGCATGAAGCTGCTGCAATGTATTCTGCCTCTGCTGTGGATAAAGCCACTAAGTTTTGCTTTTTAGAACCCCATGATATTAGACAAGAGCCAAGAAAGTGTGCCATATCTGATGTGCTCTTTCTATCAACAAGAAAGCCAGCATAGTTTGCATCAGTGTACCCAATAAGATCAATTGCACTCCCTTTGGGGTACCACAAGCATAAGTCTGTTGTTCCCACAAGATACCTAAGTATCCTTCTAACAGCCTTCAAGTGAGATTCCTTTGGATTACTTTGAAACCTAGCACACAATCCAACAGAGAACACAATATCAGGTCTACTAGCTGTTAGATAGAGAAGGGAACCAATTATTCCTCTATAAAGTGTGGCTTCAACATCTTTTCCCTTTATATCAGTATCTAATTTTGTGGATGTGGGAATAGGTGTATCATAAGCCTTGCTGTTCTCTATGCCAAATTTCTTCAGCAATTCTTTCAAGTATTTTTGCTGATGTATCATGGTTCCATTCTCCGTTTGCTTAATTTGCAATCCTAGAAAGAATCCTAGTTCTCCCATCATGCTCATTTCAAACTCACTCTGCATAAGATTAGCAAACTCATCACATAGTACTTGATTAGTAGCACCAAATAAGATATCATCAACATAAATTTGTACTATAATCAAGTGGTTCCCCCTGGCATTGATAAACAGTGTCTTGTCTACTGTTCCCCTCTTGTAATCATTCTCCATCAAGAACTTAAACAATCTTTCATACCAAGATCTTGGAGCTTGCTTTAATCCATATAGAGCTTTGTCTAACTTGTAAACATGTTGGGGAAACATCTTGTCTTCAAAACCAGGTGGCTGCTCTACATATACCTCTTCCTTCAAATATCCATTTAGGAAGGCAGTCTTTACATCCATCTGAAACAATTTCATATTCATGTGAGCAGCATAAGCAATTAAAATCTTAATTGCCTCTAACCTAGCTACTGGTGTAAAAGTCTCATCATAGTCAATCCCTTCTTGTTGATTGTAACCTTGCACCACTAGCCTAGCTTTGTTTCTGACTATTGTACCTAGGTCATCCAATTTGTTTCTGAAGACCCATTTTGTACCAATAACTGACCTATCCTTTGGTCTAGGTACAAGATGCCAAACTTGGTTCCTATGGAACTGATTTAATTCATCCTGCATTGCTAGAATCCAATCAAGATCAGTTAGTGCCATTTTATAGTCAGTTGGCTCTATTTTGGATAGGAAAAAATAAAAAACACAAAAGTTTTGAAAAACATTTCTTCTCATTTTAACTCCTTTATTAATATCACTAATGATCTGATCTGGAGGATGAGAAGATTGATATTTGTAGCTTTTAAAAGAGAAATCATTTTGTGCTTCTTCATTTGATTGGGAACCAGCATGATCATGAATCTCATCTATTTCTTCAGAACCAATAAGATTCATATTCACGCTGTTTCCATTAACATTACTTACCTCAGGTTCAGGGGAGGCATCTTCATTCATTCCCACCCCTTACCTGTCTGTCACTTGGGGAACCATTAGGTCTTAGTTCCTCTTTTGAATTCTCGTTGTCCTTATTTTCTTCTCTAGGCTCCTCATTATCATCATTTTGTAGAGTATCAAGTGAGCCTAGATCTGCTTGCACTCCCAGTAAACTCTATCAATCCAATCATTTCATCAGGCTGTACCTGCGCAATCTCAGAAAATTTGTTAAATTCATCAAAGATGACATGTACACTCTCCTCAACACACAAAGTCCTTTTATTAAAGACTTTATATGATTTGCTTTGAGGAGAATATCCAAGAAAGATTCCCTCATCACTTCTAGGATCAAAATTATCAAGCTGGTTCTTCCCATTGTTATGAATATAACATTTGCATCCAAATACACGAAAGTATGCAATATTAGGCTTTCGACCTCTAAGGAGTTCATAGGGAGTCTTATTTAATTTTGGTCTAATGAGACCTCTGTTTAAAATATAGCAAGCAGTGTCCACAGCTTCACCCCAGAAACTCTTAGTGAGATCACTCTCAATGAGCATTGTTCTGGCCATCTCCTCAAGAGTTCTATTCTTTCTTTCAACAACACCATTTTGTTGTGGTGTTCTTGGGGCTGAGAAGTTGTGACTAACTCCCTGTTCCCTACAATAATCAACAAAGTTAGCATTATCAAATTCAGTACCATGGTCTGATCTTACCGAGACCAGCTTGTGAGAGAGCTGGTTCTCCACTTGCTTCACCAATGCTACCCACTCATCGAACGTTGCATCTTTTGAATGTAGCATTATTACCCAAGTGTACCTGGAATAATCATCAACCATAACACAGACATATCTATGACCTCTTCGACTTTGTACTCTCATGGGACCACACAAATCAATGTGTACAAGTTCGAAGGGTCTACTGGTACTTAAAACAGTTTTAGGCTTAAAAGCGATTTTGATCTGTTTCCCCTTAACACATTCTGAACAAACTTTATCTGCCTCCTAAGTGATGTTAGGAAGTCCTACCACCAAATCACGAGACCTTAATTTGTTCAAAAGTGTCAAGCTAGCATGTCCAAATCTCTTATGCCAAATCCGTTGGTTATTATCAGAAACAGCTCTCAAACAAACAGACTTGTCTTGAGGAATTTTATCCAAAAAGGTGATGTTAACATCATGCTTCCTGGTTCCCTCACATACAAGTTCACCTGTTTGAGAATTAACTATATGACAAAGATTAGCTTGAAACTCAACTCTATTACCTTTATCACATATTGAGAAATACTCAAGAGATTATGTTGTAAGCCCTCAACATAATACATCATTAATTGCATTTGAAAGTGTCTTACCTACCTTACCTAAACCAGTGATGGTTCCCTTGCTGTTATCTCCAAAAGTGACACTTCCACCGTCAAAGGCTACTAGTGAAAGGAATTGACTTTTATCCCCGGACATGTGTCTTGAGCAACCACTGTCCAAATACCAATAGGTATCTCCCTTCACTTTAGCCTGCAAGAACAAATCAAACATTAGTTTTAGGAACCCAAATATATTTGGGTCCCTTTTCAATGACATTAGGCTCTTGTTGGTCTTTTCTTCTCCAGACCCACTTCACATGTTTATTGTTCTTATTCTCACTATTCTTCTTAGCAGGACACTCATGTATCTTATGCCCATTCATTCCACAATGATAACAAACATGTATCTCTTTAGTCATTACATACTTGCTTCTTTTGAATTCTTTAACCCACGTGGTTTCCCTGGGGGACCTGTTAGTCCTAGTTCTCTGTCTAGTATATCCAAGACCAACCCTTCCTTTGTAACTTTTAGATGAAATTAAAGAATTCAAAGTAACCTGTGCAGTCAATAATTTTTCAACATGTCTATGACTATCATGAAGTTCTTTCTCTTTGGTTTTAAGATTCTTAATCAACAACTCGTTTTTATCTTTTAGAAAATCAAAATCACTTTTTAAGGATTCAAGTTGTAAATTAAGCTTTGAAACCATAGGATCAATAGTCATGTCAACAATTACTGACTACTTATCTTTTTTCAGTTTATGAATCTCAGCATGCAAATCACAAATAGTACCTTCATACTCATCTATTACATCACTAATCTTAACATTGGTACCTGTAGGGGAAACAGTAAACTAAGCAGCCTTGAGTGAAACAAATTCTTTGTGTATTTCTTCCAAGTTGTGAGCCAATATTTCAAAGGCTTTCAACAAGGAAGTTCTACTACAGGAATTTGCTTTACCTATAGCTACTGAAAAATTAAGAGATTCACTAGCAGTTGATAAGTCTCTGGGGAGCCAGGAGGTCAGATCTTCCTTACCATCACTAGGAAAGTCAGATTTAGAAGACCTTTCCTTCTCCAGTTTCACCTTACACTTGTCCAATTCAACCTCTAGTTCAGCTACTTGATTTTTCAATTCAAAGCAAACTTCTTCTAGGTGATCACAACTAGAAACAGCAATTTCACATTCAACATGTTTTTCTTTAAGTTCTCTTTTGCCAGTTATGTAACTTTCACCAAGTTTATAGCATTCATCTAATAAAGAGTCAATACATTCAAGCATATTATCTCTATCATATTCATGCATATATTTTCTAACTTGTTCTAAGTTTACCTTGTGTTCGTGTAACACATCCTTCTTTGCCATTAAGCATTTTCTGAATGTACTGGTTCCCCCTCTGGTTCCTGAGTCAGTGATGTTTCCCTGAACGTTTGTGAAGGCAGTCAAACAAACATCAGAGTTAGGTGATTCCTCATCTTCATCAGACCCTGAATCAGAATCACCCCACATGGATGCTATCATTGCATTTTTGAAGGCCCGTTTATCTCCAGATTTGGATTGTTTGTCCTTCCACTTAGGGCAATCTCGAATAAGATGTCCCTTATCTCCACACTTGAAGCAACCTATAGAAGAAGAGTTAGATTTCTTAAAGTTCTTACCTTTGAAATTCTTCCTTTGATCACGAAGAGTTCTTTTAAATCTTTTAGCAATCATGTCAAACTCATCTTCTTCTTCTTCTGCTGTTCCCTTAAGAGTTGTTCCTCTGGCTGGTTCCTTCTTAGACTTAGAATCAATTAACATTTCATGAGTCATGAGGGAACCAATCAGTTGTTCCAAAGATAGAGTTGATAGATCCTTTGCCTCATATATTGCTGTTACCTTGGATGTCCATGCATCTGTCAAATTGCGCAAAACTTTTCTCACAAGATCCTCATCAGAAAAATTCTTACCAAGAAATCTAAGATCATTAACTATTGTCATAAATCTACGAAAATAGTCATTAATCTTTTCATTTTTATTCATAGCAAACAATTCATACTTAGACATAAGTAAATCAATTTTGGACCTTTTTACCTCGCTGGTTCCCTCAAAAGCAAGTTCAAGGGTATCCCAAATCTCTTTTGCATTGCTGCAACCTGAGATCCGATTTGTTTCAGTCTCACCTATAGCCTGTTGTAGAATTGACATTGCCTTGGCATTCTTCTCCAGCAGTTTGTAATCAGCAGTAACTAGTTCACTATCTTTCTTTGGAACCCTGTTTCCCTCTTCATCTGTCTTGAAAATGATGTTGGGACCATTTTTGACAATTAGCCATCATTCATAATCAATTCCCATGATCACATTTTTTATCCTGTTCTTCCACCAAGCATAGTTGTTACCGTTGAACTTTGGTGTCTTATTGTCGTAGCCTATAGCGTTCAATTCAGGAGTACTCATACTTGACTTCTCTAGATGTTACTCTTATGAGAAGCCTAGGCTCTGATACCAATTAAAGGTTTTAGAGCACTCAAGAGGGGGGGTGAATTGAGTGATAAATAGCCTTGGCCTATTTTTACTACTTTTTCGATCTGTGGGAGGAACCAGTTGTGCTGGTTCCTATTAGCAGCGGATTATATGTAAAGAAATAAAAGAAGACACACAATTTAACGAGGTTCATCCAACTCAGGCCTACGTCCTCCTACCCTATGCTCTTTTATTAATCTACTTCGAAAAACAAAGAACACATACACTCAACTGTTTCCCTACTCCGGGAACCAGTTCACCCCACACTCTACTCCGAGTGTGCATTCGACTTACACTCGTAAGCCCTTTTGTGTTTGAACTCACAAACACTCTCCCGGCCTTTCAACCCTTCTGTTAAAGGCTCTTTACAGAATCAAACTCTCCTTTGATCTTGCTTCTAAAAGCTAATAATGAGAGAAAAATATAAGCTCTAATGATGCTCTTGTATATGACTTAATGAAAGGTTTTTGTGCTTAAGTGTGTATAATGCTCTCTAGAAATGAACTCAATTTTTTTCACGTGAGAGACTTACAGAATTAGGTTGATTAGATGAGTTTATATATATGATTACAAAAACCCTAGCTTTCCTAAAATCACATAATCATTTGTGCCGCCATCTTATGTGAAGTTAGGAAAGTATTTATCTTATTTGACTTAATCATATAGATAGAATTAAATAAGATAAATACTCCTAGTTTTTAGGTAACCAATATATTCTCATCTAATCTACCAGCTGCTTAATATATTTTCCAAAATAATTCTTAGAAAATATTTTTACAAAATCTTTTCAAAAATACGCAGCTTGATATTCCATTCAGTAAACCTGGTTCCCTGAACCTGTTTCCCTGAATTAAGTATGTTATGAATTCTGTTCCAACTTTGTACCAGAATTCATAACATGACTTATCACACTTAAAACACTTATATCACCTACTCATATAAGTCATACTACGGAGCACATTACATGAAAAACTAGATTAACAGTAAAGTACAAATATTCTTTTTTTGCATGTAATCTACAAGACTTGAATCTTCCTTGGATGCTTCATCTTGAGCAAAGTATCTTTCTTCGAATGTCTTCGAAAGGCTTCTATGCTCCAAGTCTTGGAATCAGCTTAACTACTGCACTTATAACATGGTTAACATGCAATAGATAATATGTGACTGCTTTACAGCATAGCAGTCAAGGAAACAGTTCCAACTGGTTCCCCACCAGTACATAGATCAATTAATATCTAACCATTTCCTGTAAATAGACAAGTTAGTTCAATTGATAACACAAGCAAATAATAACTTGTCTAGGGAAACAGTATTCTATTGTAGCTAGTTCCCTAACCAACTGTTCGCAATACTTGTGACCTGTTTCATGTAACTGTTTGTCATCATTCAAAACATCAAAACCTAAGGGACTCAACATATATATATATATATATGCACCTAAAGGGTCCTCGAGTAGCTTATCGAAAATAAGGTTAAGCAAACTACACAATGACCCACAAACACTTGCTCTATAGTTTAAGTTACTAAATTTTTCTAGCGGTATTATTTCTATTCTATAATTGTTATTTGACTACAAATTCTACAGAAACTTTGGCAGAGTTTCTTTTGTAAACCCAGCATTTCCCATTTTTGAAAATCAATTTCCAAACTTGTTTATATGCAATAAAATAAAATCACAACCAACATACAATGTCATTTTACATCTAGCTAGGTAACCTAAGGAATTTATGTAATAAGTTTTGTAATTTATCTCCTACTAAAGTTTATTAAGTTTAGTTAGTTAAGTTATTAGCTTTAAAAAAAACTATCTTACTCTTGTTATTCCTTATATTCAATATATACATTTTTTAATTCCCTCCAAATCTCTTCCATTAAATTTTGACAAACCATATCCATCACTTGTAATCAATGAGCTATCCCTAGCTTAGCACGTAGCTACCCATAACAAACTAGTTAATCTTATTTCTTATTCATCATTTTCTCTCTAATTCTAATCAGTTTAAAGAGATTAGCTCTATGACACCTTCTCCATATATTTCAAACTTCATTTTCTGCTCATTGTTTGATAGGATCTATCACAACTAATGTAACCTTTTTGTGCCTTTTGTTATATTAACAAAATTTCATCTCAATCCTCCAACATCATCATTTTCATATATATCACGTCAATAGCCCATGTATGACTCTAACCCGAAAGCACAAGTTCTATGTCATTACTACACAAGCAATGGAACTTAAATACTTAATTACATATGAACTAACCATATCCTAAACCCTAAATTATTTATGCTCAAGCTAACCAATGCAAAAAAAATGGGATCATAAACCCTAAACATCAATCCAAATTGATTAAAAGCACCAACGCAACAATCTAGCTTATCATTTGTAACAAAATTGTTAAATAATTGTTATGTTTAGTTATTGACTTCCCATATTCTCATATATATGAAGTTCACAATAGTAAAATCAAATAATCAGGAAAAAGACTTCAATATCACGATAATATAACAAAGTTCATTTTTTAGTGGAGAAAAAACTCTAGCTAGAATAGCACCACTAACTACCAAAATACTCAAACCACTTAAATTTGTCATAAATCAGTGAAAACAAATTATATATAAAACAAAGAACAAATGAACAAAAGAATCAAAACCCAAAATCTACAAAATAGCAAATTTCGAATTATATAGAAAATGAAGAATAAACTGGGAGCTTGACCTTGAATGCGGTGGCACGACACAAAGCATTGATAGGAGACGCTAATTGGGTTATGTCGGTGACAAGAACACGAACAATGTGGGTCATGTCGGTGGAAAGAACACGAAGATTATGGGGGTGACTGGTTATATTGTGGGGAATTAGGGCAAGAACACAAATAAAGAATATGGGGGTTAAGGGGACAGTAGACAACACCGGGGCACGACATAATGTGGGTGGATGGGTTAGGTTGGTGGCAAGAACACAAAACTAAATGCTAAGAACACGAAAAAGGGAAAGACGGTGGAGTGCGTGGCACAAATAATGTTGGACGCACAATTTGGGATGGCTGGATTATGATGTCGGGCATTAGGGTAAGAACATAGAGATGAAAAAGGTAATTACAGAAAGAACAAATGCCCGTGGTTTTTTTTAAAAAATAGGGTAACCAAAATGAGGCAAGTATAGCCAAAACTCGCCGCTTATTAACTAGGGCTTCAATTAAAATGCCTAAACCCGCCGCTTATTATTAGGGTTTAATTGAAATGAGGCGGTTCTAGTTATAACCCGCCGCATATTATTAACATCTATAATTAAAATTCGGCCTTTTTGGTTTTACGCCGCAAATATGTAACCACAATTGATTATTATTTTACTAGTGAAAATATGTCATAAAATCTGTTATGATATTGGTATGTTGTTGCGCACCAAAAGGTCAATAACACTATTGTAAATTATAAGACAAAGTGAAAATTTTGATTTCATAAATCGACCTCTCAATTTATTCCACCACTGCTAAATGTTGTACACAGGTCACCATTTATGCCCTCATTCGAATCAATAACATTACAATTCCCATGATCACACAAGAAAATCTCATGGACCAAATTTTGAAAATATTACATTCAGATAAACTATGTCAACTGTCCCAATAAAAAAAGAGAAGCATTCCTTTGTAAAATGAAAATCTCTCAAGTCCAAAAGCACAGATCCAATGAAAACAACATAAATTCAAATATATACACGTAAATAAACAACTATCCCTCACATCTTAAAACAACACCAAATTTGACATTAAATTAAATCGATTAAAACAGATTGAATATTTTTTTTCTTTTAATGACATTACAAATAAATTTAAGCATCCCCTTTTCAACCATTTTACAAGAAAGCATGCAGGCCAGAGGATGATCATTATCATCAGATCAACATCACCAGATTTCATAAATGAATTCCTTGATCAAAACTATATAACCACCTAGTCTCCTACCACTTCATCAATGTAATTTCATCATTATAAATCAACAAAAACATTATCAACTCTCCACTTCACTAACCACACCGTTACTCTGCTGCCTCGACTCCACCGGCACTACAGTCATCGACCCCTTTCTGTTCCCGTACCTTTACCAGGGACACCCACATTGTGGACCCACCATTCCTTTCCACCTTAACAACTGGGTCCCACCGCTACTGTAGTTGTTAAGCTCACAAACCATTAGTATTCTTTCATTACTAATCTGGCTACATCTATCGCTGGCCAATACATGTTGAACTACACACGGCGTGCATCATCCAATATCCTATACAACATCCTCTTATACGAAAAGCTTTGCCAATCTCTACTATTAAAACTCTTTGGGGAGACTAGCCTGCTTTCATCCAAACTCTCGTTTCAGATAAGAAAATTTGGCATTCCAATGAATTAGTCATCGAGATTGCACCAAAACACCATAGAAAACACTGTATCTACGAAAGGTACTGAGAGTAACTATAACAGCTTCTTTATCGTGCACATAAATAAGGATCCCGTACAATACTAAGGAAACAAGGTGGGGGATCTATTTATATTGCTTTATGTGAGGAGTGCATGTACAGATCAAGCTCTTTCGGAAGGAACCGCCACCTTAACAGAGGTGAGGGAGGGGATGGGTATGAAACAGAGGTGAGGGATTAGGGTAGGGGATGGGTATGAAGGCCGGTCTAGATAGGGGATGGGAATATTTCAAAAGCAACCGTCATTTTTCAGTAGCAACCGCCGCATCATTGCAACTACCTTTGACCCAATCAGTTTTTTTTTCATTTAACCCTTGAAAATACACAACATGAAATGGTGCCGAAATACAGATGGATCAAAGGTTATATTTTTCATTCCAATTTATTAATACTAAAATGGAACAAGTTTAATATTTAATCACATAATTATATGTCATTTAGGACAAAAATTTATGAAAAATTAAGAAAAATGGTTTGATACTATTTTACAATTGCTTTAATAGTACTTGGACTTATTTTGGAGTTAAATTAGTATGATATGTCATAAAAATATTGATTTAGACATCTAAATGTCAAAGTAGAATATTTTGCATCTCATTGTGCTGAATTTGATTTTGTAAGACTATAGATTGTGTATGACTTAGTTTTTTCTCAGGTTTAGACTATTTAATGAGTCACTAACTTAGGAGGATTTTGAAAATAAATTATTTATTTCACTAATTTTGGTACTCAATCATTGAGTTGTATTAGTATTGGTTGCCATTAAAATATTATATATTTAAGGTCTTTGGAGTTACTAGCATCACAGGAATATTTATGCATGATTTTACATTGAATGATAATGTTTGATAATTAAGTGTTTTAATTAACTTGAGTTTGATTGTACTCAATTTATATTTATTCGTACTTTTGTTTTGTTTTGGCTTTGCCCTAAGCATTATATATATTGTTTGACGAGTTAGATTGATTCAATAAAGTGTCCATTGTATCATGGGGTTTGAGTTGAGTGTTCTCCGTTTATTTGTTGTGTTTTGTTATTCTAGTAATTGGATATTTATCTCTATTAATACAATTAAGATTTTCCTTTGACTTAATATAATAGCAAAGTACTTCACATTGATGTTACTTATTTATGGTTGTTAAATAGTAATTATTGCATTACATTATCAGGTGACAATATTTACACTTGAACAACCACACATTATTACATTCTATTTAAAATAATGAGTATTATAAATAGAGTTTTATGGAGCATTACACCTAAAGTTTTGGGTCATTAAGGAAGACACATTTGAGATTAAAGTAACTACCCTTGTATAAGTTTTCAATTTTCAATAAGATTTTAGATACTTGATGTTTAGAATTATTAAAAATCACATGAATGAGCTTCTGGTAACTATGCTCTAATGAATCTTAAGTGAGATTTTAGATACTTATTAAAAATTATATAATAGTCGATCTTGAAGCAATTGAATTCAAAGAATTTTGAGAGTAACTGCCAATATCAATGAGATTTAGGACACTTAAGTTTAGGGTAATTAAAAATAAAATATCAAAAGTCAGTAGATTTTAGAAAATTGGTAAGTTCATAAAAATGAATAAAGAGTTTTCAATAAAACCAAGAATTAAGAAAAACAAATTAAAAAATAATATGAGTAGAATTTATGGAGACGAAGGTAGTATCTGAATTCTAAATGTTAAAGTTCACTGAAATAGATATAGGTACAATCTAGAGACAAGTACGTATTGTGTAGGTTAATGATTCAAATCCTCAATACAAATTTATGTCAATAAATGATAGTTCATCTTTAAACTATTGTGAAACTATCAAAAAAGAAACTCCAATATTGGAAAATGACATTTAACGAATATGAATGTGTACTTAGAAGCGACAACGTATATGAGTAAAGGAAATTATATATATTGGTGAAAGTTTGTTAGATATCTCATACTAAAGACAAGCTAACATATTTATGGAAGCTGATTTCATTTCGAATAAGTTATATATACCTTTAGGTTAACCACTGAAATAAATTTTTTCATTGTGAAAGGTTAACCACTTTACTTTTGTCGTGTAAGAAATTTGGAGAATAGGGGTAAGAAGACATTGGATGAGATTCATATTGTGAATGAGTTTATGATTATATTTCCAGAGGAAATTCTAGGGATGCCTTTGTAAAGACCAATAGAGGGTACCATTGACTTGGTGCCTGGAAGAGGATCGATTTCTAAAGCTCCATATAGGATGACACCGGTAAAAATGAGTAAATCTTAAGGATCAATTGAAAAACGTTTTAGAGAAAGGGTACATTAGACCTAGTGCGTCACATTGGGGAGCACCAGTGCTATTTGTGAAAAGAAGGATGACAGTATGAGGTTGTGCATTGATTATAAGGAGTGAAATAATGTAATAAGTAAGAACAAGTACCCACTGTCTAGGATCGATGATTTTTTTGACTAGTGGAAAGGTGCAAGAGCATTCTCCAAAATTGAATTTAGGTTAAGATACCACTAGTTGAGAAATGTTGAAGAAGGCATACCTAAAAACTGCATTTAGGACAAGGTATGGTTACTATGAGTTTACAATAATGCCTTTCAGTTTAATAAATGCACCAACAATCTTTATGGACTTAATGAATAGGATTTTCCACCCATTTTTGGACAAGTTTATAGTAGTCTTTATGGATGATATATTTGTGTTTTCAAAGAATGAGGAAGAGCATGTTGGCCATTTGCAAGCAGTGTTATCAACGCTTAGGGATAATCAGTTGTATGCCAAATTCTCTAAGTGTTAATTTTGGTTGGAGAAAGTCAAATTTTTAGGGAATATAGTGTCGAAAGAGGGAGTCTCTATTGATTAAGCTAAGGTTCAAGTTATGAGTGAATAGCCTACACCTAAGAGTGTGACCGATATTCAGAGTTTCTTAGGTTTAGCTGGCTATTATAGGAAATTTGTGAAGGATTTCTCAAAGATAGCTAGAACTATGACTACTTTGATGAAGAAGGAGTTGAAGTTCGCATAGAGTGATAAGTGTGAAGAAGCCTTTAAGACCTTAAAGCATCGTTTAACTTTAGCACTTGTCTTAGCATTGCCTTATGGTAATGAAGGATTTGAGGTATATAGTGATGTAAAAAGATTGGACTTGATTTTATTTTAATGCAAAAAGGAAAAGTCATCACGTATTCTTCATGTCAACTAAAACCATACGAGGCTAATTATCCAACTCATGATTTAGAGCTCACGGGGATTGTGTTTGCTTCAAAATTATGGAGAGATTACTTGTATGGAGTTACGTACAAAAGTTTTACAGATCACAAGAGCTTGAAGAACATTTTCACGCAAAAGGACCTTAATATGCGTCAAAAGAGATTGTTGGAGTTGATCAAGGACTATGTCCTTGACATATAATACCATGAAAGTTACAAATGCACTAAGTAGGAAGACTTGCCATGGACTTAATGCTTTGGTAGTGCCGGATGAACTTTGTAGGGATAAGCAAAGTTTAAGTTTAGAAGTGGTTAGTAGTGGTTCAATTGAATGCCTTGTCTGTTCAACCCACCTTTTTCATTAGAGAGATTCAAGTTGGAGATGTTAAGCTTAATAAATTTAGGGAGAATATAAGGAAGTGAAGTTTAAGCTCATGGAAGAAAGCCACAATACACCATATTTAGTGCACCCAAGAGGTGACAAGTTGAATAAGGATCTCAAGAAGGACTATTGGTGGCCAAGGATGAAAAATAAAGTGGGAGAGTTTGTTTCTAAATGTTTACCTTGCCAAAAGGTTAAAATTGAGCATATAAGGCCTCAAGGAAAAGTGCAACCGTTGGAGATACCTAGTTGGGAGTAGGATTTTATCTCAATAGACTTTGTTACATCCTTGCCTAAAACTAAGAATGGCAATGATACAATTTGGGTAGTAGTTAATAGGCTTACAAAATCTACAGTGTTCATACCAATGAAAGAGACCTAGAAGATGGAACAACTTGCAAAAGCTTACATCAAATATGTGGTGAGACTACATGGAGTTTCAAAGGATATTGTGTCTGATTATGATTCGAGGTTTCTTTTAAAATTTTGGACAAAGGTTCAAGAGAATTTTGGTACAATATTAAAGACGAGTATGACATTTCACCCAGCAACAGATGGGCAAACTAAAAGAACTATTTAGACTTTAGAAGATATACTCAGTGCATGCGTTATTGACTTTCAAGGAAGTTGGGAAGATCACTTAGACTTGATATAGTTCTCGTATAATACTTGCTACCATGCCAATATTATTCAAATGGCACTTTTTGAGGCTCTTTATGGAAGGAAATGTAGGAGTTTGTTAGGTTGGATTGACGTTAGTGAGATAATTATTTTACGTCCTCAAATGATTGAAGAGACCACGAACCAAGTAAGAAGCATCCAAGCTAAGATTTAGGCTACTCAAGATAGGCAAAAGAGCTATGCTTATCTTAAAAAAAGGAAGAAGAGTTTGAGGTAGTTGAAATTATTTTACTTAAAGTATCACCTGTGAAAGGGATCATGAGATTTGGGAAGAAAGGAAAGTTGAGTCCGAAGTATATTAGCCCTTATGAGATCTTGCAACGAGTTGCATATAAGCTGGCATTGCCTATGAACTTGAGTCGTGTGCATAATGTATTTCACATCTCTCAACTTTGGAAAAATATCCCAAAAAAGTCTCATATTTTGCAGCCAAAAATAATAACACTTAATGAGAGAATAACCTACAAGGAAAGATTTGTCGAGATCCTTGATAGCAAGGTGTTTAGTACACGCAAGAGGGATGTAAAGATAGTGATGGTTCTTTGGTCGAACCAAGAATCTAAAAAGGCTATTTGGAAAGCCGAAGAGAAAATAAGGAAGAAGTATCAAGGATAGTAGAGGTTGAGTTACGGGCTCGTAACTCATTTCTTTTAAGGGGAATAGAGTGCGGTAGAATTTTACACTTTTCCCTAATTTTGTTTCATAAGTTGCATTTATGTGCATATTTCTGTAGAGTTTTAGTCTTAACTTGTCATCTTTATGTAAAGCCTAAGCAAAGGTTGTAGTTAAGGCAAGTTTAGTGTCGACTTTAAAGGCACATATGATTTACAACAACTAAAGTTTTCGAAATTAAAATAAGCAACTTTTCTTTTGATCTCGAGGCAAGTTTCGGGACGAAACTTCTTGTAAGGAAGGTAGTTTAAGTAATTACAAATATAAATTTTATTATTTACGGAGTAAGTATTTAAAATAATAAAGTATTTTATTTTTAAAAGAAAAAAATTTAAATAGTTTTCTACTCACAAAAGGATTCTACTTTTATAGTTCCTTAATTTAATAGGACTCTTCAAAAAAAACATTATCATCAATTTTTAAAGTCTCCTAGTCTAATTAAAACTCTTTTAAAAAGAAAGATGATCATCAAATTCTTAAAAGTCTCTTAGCCCATTTAGATATCTTCTAAGTTAAACTAGTATAAATACTCAACTTGCTCATAAAATTCAACTTGACAAAAGGTACGAATGTTTTAATGCTCGCTAGTTTATATATTTTTCAAAGACATATACATAGAAATCGTAACCCTATTTTATATTTTTTCTTTTTATTTAACAGAATGTTAGTGTTGAGGAATTCAGAAGTATTTCAAGTATTAAAATATAAAATTCATTGTGAATATTTCTTATAATTGTTTTTCTAAATTTTTAGATTTATATAATGAATTTTAAAGTTAGTTTTATGACCTAAACTATGGAATTTGGGGTTTTAAATTAAGAGATTATACCCTAGTATTGAAATATAATTTTAACCCTAGTATATGAAATTTATAGCATGTCCAAAGGTTTTTAAAAATTGGGTTTAGTTGGTGTAAAATTTTTTAAATAGAGAATTGATTACGTTTCTTTATTATTTTAGGAGAGGAGTACTACTTAGGAGATTTCTAGCTTACTAAAGTGGATAATCAAATTACCTATTTAAGGTACGTACATGTTGGAATACTTGTTGTATAGGAAAGTTGTTGTTGCTCTATTTCTTTTTATATAGTATTATGCCTAGGATTGGTTTGATTTATGAGCAATGACGAATGCATGTGTATTGACATGTTATATGATTTTAAATTACAAACATGTGAAAGTTTTGATATATGTCTTAAGTATGTTGGATGAATTATTTCTATAATAGTAATTCATGTTAAGTAATAGCATGTTTAAGTTCATTCAGGTCATAAGTCTTAAAATGAGTTGGATGGAAGGAAAGTTATGTCTTTTATGGCATGACTTATAAGTTGAACATTGTTATTAATTTAGTTCAACAAGGTAGTTGGTAAGGAAAGGAATGTGTCACGAAAATATTATGTGATCACTATATGTTAAACAAAGATAAAATGAGAAATTGTATTATGTGTATGTTTTATCGTGTTTGTAAAAAGAGGTTTAATTTGTTAAGTCCTTTAAAATACTAATAACTTAAAGTGAAAGAGATTAACAATAAAAACTCGAGGATTGAATTCATCTTGAGTATTATTGAACAATGGAGGGCACTTAATGTAGCCAAGGCTCCAATTAGGTGACATGATGATGTTACCTTTTTTTTCTAATAGTGTTGAGATCTCCTCCCTTTCATAATAGTGACGTAGCAATAATAATATTATATTCAGACATTAAACCATTCCTTACTAGTCCACTGTGGACCAAGCAACAAACACGTTCAGTGTTAAACCATTAATAGTCGTAGTTTGATTAAAGTGAGTTTAAAATAATACTAGTTTTTAATGTCAAAGTGTTTTGTTAGTTAGTTGATCGAAATGGTTTTTCATGTGACCAACTATTTGTTTTTGGAATGTTGCATATAGGTTTAGATTATTTTCCTAATATGTATGTACTCACCTTTAGTGATTGTATACTTTATAGTTGGTCATAGCCTATTCCTTAATTGACCGTGGCCTATTAGTAGGAAAACAATCTAAACCTAGCATTACTTAATTAACCATACCAAGCACCCCATTAGAGCAACTTCAATGATGAGCAACAAATCTTTTTACCTTACTTGTGAGTTGTGAACACCCTAAGCTCTATATATCCCCCAATGATAAATAGCAATATCAAGTAGTGTGTAATTCTTTTTTATTTTTTCTATAAACTCATTTTAATTTTCTTCATATTAATTTAGTTCTAATAGTAATTTATTTTTCAATTTAACCTGCTTGGATGAGCAAATGCTAATTACCTTATTTTTTTGTGCTTTAATTGTGCACGACATACAAAATATTTTATTTATTTACAAACAAGTACTTAATTAAAACAATTGCAGTTGCACTAAAGCATTAGTTTGTTGTCGAAGGAAACAGGTTGGCTTTGAATAGATCACATGAGGCGTTCATTTGTTGAGTCTCATTCCAAGTACTTATGAGTTATGATCTAAAACTTGAGAGCTAATTTATTTAACATAAATGAGATCCTACTCTGAAAGATTTGAGTGAATTATGACGTAATCAACTACTCCAAGCTAATATATGATCAACGATCTGGACCTAATTCTTATAATATTAGAGCATTTAACCTCTTTAAATTCAAAATTCATAAAGAGATATAGCAATAATACCAATAGGAGGCAATTCTAGGCCTAGAGTATCTTTAGAAGGAAAAACGTACTCGCAAATTTTGTACAACAATGCTCAAACTCTACTTCATTTACACACCTTAAATACATTATTTCTTTGAAGTCTCTAACCTGAGACATGAAGCAACAAACAAATTGTCATGAGAATGAGTATAGAAGTTCAGAAAAGGCTCTCTGTCCCAATATTTTTGACATGAGAGACAACGCAGAAAGAAAAATGAACACGCAAATAGGCAAAAATATAAAGGAATTAACACAAGTTTTGAAGCTGTAGATCAGATAGTTTCACTGATAGCTTACCTTCTGCTTGTCTGGTGTTCTCATTTAAGCCAGTTAATATTCACAAGATAGCTTCTCACTTGATGAGCTACGCAGAACATAGAGATAGCCTTTGCTTCCGCAGTGAGTCCTTCAGTTTCTTTACAAAGGAAGGGACTGATAACACAGTTTCTTGAAAGGACTCCCTGAGTTCTCGCAGCATCTTCAAGTGATCATTACCAGGTTGGACATTGAGCAACCTCTGGAAAAGATTCTCCCACAATTTGATGTTCCAATACCTAGCACATAGAAGAATATTGTTGGGTTTAGATTCATACAAATATCGATTATTAACAAGTACAACTATAACATCAATCAGAAACATAGAACACACCTTTTAAATGGTAATTTTGGTAGAAAAAAATAGCCGCCACCAGATGCTGCTCTTTTTTCAATATTCATGTATGTGTTGTGAAGCATCATATGTACAATGACACAGAGGCCATAAGTATCCACCTGTATGAATCAAAATCTTGATTGTAGTCACTTTTGACTAGATGGAGAAAAAAAGGGGAATGAGTGGTAGTAGTTACAGAAATTAGAGATTAACCTGAAATTTCCAAGGTTTACTTTCTTGCATCTCAACACAACAGAAGCCTGAAGTACGGCAATCACCCACGAATTCTACGTCAGCAGCAAAAAGACTCAAATCTATTCCTCTACCCCAGTCAACAAGGCAAAGCCCCTACATCACAGAGTTAAAACTTAATAGGCTCTTTAGCAAACACAAAAATATATGTAAGTTATTGGCATTAATATTTTACTATGCAATAATTCTACCTGATCCTTCCAAGGGCCACATCTATTAATGAACTCCTCTGTAGCATCCGTCAAATTATCTCTGTAAGGAACCAGATCATGTTCACTCATATTTCAGAAGACAAAATATAATGCATATATTGATGCAAATTAAATCTACTGCAGTGGCCTTGCAACGCATGTATGTCTAGGTATCTTTAAGATTTGACCTAAAGTGACTTCTTATCACTAATTTCTAGCAGTTATTAGTATGCAGATGATAACTTTTTGGATGAGATATTTCTGCCATAGTATCAGGCATGAAAATCTTATGTGCAAGGACTAGGGCATTCCCCCCTTTGTCATTGTTTTCCTTGTTCCTCTTACCACTGCACTATCATTTCCATGATGAGAAGTTGGAAACAACACACAAAGAATAGAAAGATGAAAGATGAAAATTAGATTTCAGTAGACATGAGCCTTCACATAGTTTTGAAGCTCAGATGCATCAAAACAATTACTTCCTACGTTCTTTATTATTTGCACATTTTGGATTTTCACACTATGTACACATTGTACTTTGATTATATTTCTTTAATTTAATGTAATGAGAAACATAGTCATGTAGAAGCTTATTAAGATTCATCCCAATAAATATTTACAAATATTAACTTTTTATGGTTTACGAGAGCGATAATTAAAGATATTGAGAATTTAAGTTGTGCATTGACAAGCGTGAAACTACAAACAGTGCAATTATAAAGGAATAGAGGAAGTATCAGCCTAAAACACCCGCTCTCCAGTTAATCATATACAGCAGCTGCACGGGCTAAATTGATGAAAAAGAGATTCATCTGCCAGGAAAAAGGACCAACAGTTTTCGTGATAACAAGTTTTATTTCCTTATGCTACTTATTCTGCAGACATCATATGTTTAAAACATCATATCTGAATGAGTGTATGATTAAGTTATTAAAAGTATGACTTGTTTCAGATATGAAGGTTGTAATATGTGTGGTATCAATGACTTGTTAAAAGATCCTTGATCTGCATTTTTATCTACTGTGAGCCAGGCACAAAGCAAGCTTATTTTAAGGACAAGCACGAGATACTTTGAAGTAGATTACACAACACTAAAGCACCATCAAACAATTGTAGGTGATGAAAATCAACCCTATATTCAACAAAGTAACTATTCCACAAAGTAATATACCCCTGCAATAGGCAGTGGTCAGATAACTATTACTTGCACCAGTCATCTGTAATTATGCAGTCTAGGCATTTGTGTTCAAATGAGGTTTTGAGATTTCACATCTTCATAAACCGCATTAAATAGCTAAGAAAGAAACTACAGAGATAACTTTTTTTTTTTTTTTGCATAATCAACATTTCTTCAACAAAAAGTGCGCAAATAAAACTCAACTTACATCCCAAAAGTCCAATTTCGCTCACTCATACCTGGAATTGCGAATAAGAAGGTTATCAGGCTTGAAATCTCCATGGATGATGCCAGCACTATGAAGGGTCTCAAGTATGTGAAGCATCTCAATCGTGTAATACATACATGATACTTCTTCCATGGATGTCCCAACAACTAAATATGAGTTTATTACATCCTGGCCATAACCCTTTATCAGTCCACTATAATGAGATATATAAGTAACAAAATTATGCAAAAAGTTAAAGTACAAACGTACATGAAGGGTCCCATGTGACAAATAGTCACATACAAGTACGCTGCAATCCAAGTAATGATGCATCCTTTGAGCAAATCCAAAACTAGATCTCTGGTAAAAAAATGAAATAATTAAAAACAAAAGAAGGAATCATAGTAAGGGCTTTGCATCAAAGGAATCTATTATAATTGGTGGGTGGACGTAAACGTTAAGGATCTTACTTCCTCAGTTGGGAGACGCTTATCAAGTTGGCGGTACATGTAAAACTCCCAAGGGAAAGGAGGAGCTTGAATCTGCCATCAATTCTCAAGAGACACAATATTCAGTGATTGAATCATACCTGCTGACGTAAAGAGTGCAAACATAGTACCACAATTCTTAATGAAGTATGTTACCTTGAGTGCAACGATTTCATCAGGTTCGGAGTTGACACAAGCCTTAAAAACTTGAGCAAATCCACCCTGACCAGCACAGCCTTTGATCTGGTAGTTCCTTTCACCTTCACAAAGGGACATCATAGTTAATATTATAGGAATCAGGTTTGATCATACAGTCATAAATGATAGAAGTTTACAACCAATTACCTATCTTTATTATCTTATTCCTAGATGATTTCAGTAAAGTAGACAGAGTACCCTTCGCTGAATAGTTTTTTGAACTAAAATGGTAACCCTGAAACAAATATGGTGAAGAAGAGGATAATAAAATCAAGGCATAAATAAAAAGTAGTATATGTAACCAATGTCTATGCTAAAATTGCAACCAGGTGAACCCAACGAAAAAGAGGACAAGGAGCCAACAGGAAAACATCTCACATCATATTTCACTAAATCAGGAAGAATCTTCTGCAGAACTGCATTGGTGGTGGATTCGGTCCATGGGTTGACATGAGTCTCTCCAAGCTTTTCTATGACTCTATCAACATTCTGCATCACAAAAATTGCTTGCATGAACCTCATCAATCCAAACACTTTTCAAAAATCAAGACCAAAATTGAGGCAGAAAATGAACATGACCATGACATAGACTTCAAAATATTACAATGTGAGAGGAATGGACTGTACTTGTAAACTAACTTCAAAAAGTTCTTTTAAGTACGGATGAAGTGAGAAAAGAGATCTAGCACATAATAGCAAGAGAGTCAACTGAGCAAGAGGCAATAGATAGAAGCATGATAACTACATTCATTTTGGAACATAAATAGAATATATTTTTCCAAAAGCAGCTAAGTGTTACAATTATAAGCACATGTTTGTGTTTGATACTTTGATACGAGTTCCAAGTCCCGAGTAATTGTTGTATGTAGGCCGATAGAACCGATGCATTGAAGTCCAACTTGCGTGACATGAGCTTGGGTTCCCATAAAAATGGGCTTGGGCTTGTACAAGCTTGGGCCAAACATTGACTTGGGCCTTCATATGGGCTTGGGACTACATGGCTTGGGCTTGAACCCATTGACTAGGGATTGCTCAAGTATGGACTTGGATTTAACATTGACTTCAATGAAGATGGGGATATGGACAGAAGTGGCTGCACCAAGGACTAAATGGCTCGAGAAAGTCAAGGCCAAGAGGCGTGGGCTGAAGACTAAGCAAGAACCAAAAGGAGTGGGCTGAAGCAAAGGAAAGGCGTGGGCAATGAAGGCTTTGAAAACTCCAACTTGCAGCAAACATTCAAGAATCCAAAGTGCTTCATAACTCTTTATTTATTTTCTGATTTTTCCTTAGATTAATAAGAGTTTGTTTTAAGTTAAACTTCCTTAAATGTTGGACATGTAGTTATCTTGTGCTTCTGATCAGAATTTTTAACTTAGTCTTGTGTTTAGCTTTAGGCGTGATTTTAGCTAGGGTTTCTGATTTTCTTTTGCACGTGCACTTTAGGTTAGTGTTAGTTGTGCACTTAGGCTTTTTATGTAATTTAGGACTCTAATTAGCCTTATTTAATAAGGCAGCTGAAGAAAATAAACTCAGTTGATGAAGTTTAAAAAAAATGTATGTTTTTCTTTGAGTGTTGCACAGCCTTGTGTGAGACTTTGAGTGTCCATTGTTATTTCAACTTAGGCAAGTTGAAAGGTGTTCTTAGAGACCGTGAGAACTCTAAGTGGTAATCTTTATATCTTAGAGTAATTGAGAAAGCCCAAAGATAATTCTATACTTGGTGGTTTTCTGTAGAGTAAAGGATCCATTGATCTATCTGGTTACTTTGTTGTTTGAATTTATGCTTGTATGTCTATTGGTTTATAGAGGAAATTTTCATGATTGTTGAAGCCATCTTATGCCTATGTTGTGTTGATTATAATATGGGTAATGTGATAGAATATCATGGCTTTAAAATTTGGAAAAAACTTTGGTGTTCTTTGACAATCAGTTTGCATGCAAGTATAATTGTGTTGGGCTTTTATGCGTGAATGTTGCTGGAGTTTTTGTGCCGGGAATCCATGCAAATTAAGTCTTATTAATATCTTATATTTTGTGGGGAAAAGATATTGGAAATCATAAAACTTTTGCTTAGAATCATTAAAATCTGAAATTCCTCTCTTTTGGCGCAATATAAGCAAACTGGACAAAATTGTATCTTGTTGAGTTTTGCATTGTTTGGTGTTTGAATTGAGAGAGTGAACTTACACCTCCCTTAGAATAGGCTTTATTGGTTGTGTCGAGGTGGAAAAGAGGCGAGTGAGACCTACAGGTGGTGCGTGAGAGTAGGGTGAAGTGCGTGAATGTGTTGTTGTCTTATGTGAGCTTCTGCTGGATTTAGGGCTTTAATCCTTGATCTGAAACAACCCCAACAGCCTGAATACCCATCGGAAATATTCCGCTAACATTTGGTATCAGAGCAAGAGGATGGTTAAAGCCTTAGGTTCGTAAGTTTTAAGCCTTAGCAATGGAGAGCATTAATAGTAACCCAAGGGCAGCAATGGTAGCAGACTTGGGACGAGAAAATGAGGCTATGGAGGGAAGAATCAATCAAGCTTATGCAAGATACTTTGAGGGATCTTTCCTTAGCCATGAGGAGACATCATGAGGATTCAGTATTGGTGGAAATAAAAGTGATTATGTTGATGTCCAGCCAAGGTTTTACTTGCTAAACTTCTCATAATTAGAACCAAAGGCTTTATTAGCTGCTGTTGCATTAAAGTGGACATTCTTTGGAGTGGTTACAAGTTTTAAAAACTAAAATTTAAGGTGGGAGCAATTTAAGGGTTAAGTTAAAACCTTGAAGACTGATTTCAAAGAGGGGCATGACTTAAGGAGTTGTTACAAAGTTTCGAAGGATGAATTCAAAGAGGGACGTGAATGGAGGAAGAATTAAGAAGGAAGATTCAAGATTTGAAGAATTGACTAGTATAGTTGTTGTTTCAATCCCTTGAAGTAGTAGTGCATGCCTTATTGATGCACGAAAATTTCCAAGTTAAATCTGGTTATTCAAGTGTTTATTTCATGGGATTCTTATCTAAGCAAGCCTTAATCACTTGCCTTGAATGGATGATTGACTAAAGAATAAAAAAAGTCAAATTTGAATAGTTAGTTTTGAAGAAAGGATTAAAAAAAAAGGAGTTGTTGGCTGATCATTGAAGAATGGACTTAATGAGGACGGTTTTGGGGCTCAATAAAGCATGATAATCAAAGTTTGAAAGTTAAGAGGGATTGTTGGACAGTTTAGCACGGATCAAGCCTTGAATCAAGCTTAGAGTTTTGCTGTTTTAATTTGCTAACTAGTTTTAATCAGTGTATTTGACTCATTTAAGCTCAGATTAATTGTTGGGCAACGTTTCTTTCACAATTTGTAACTTATATTGGGTTTTCTGCCCAAGATCAAGAAAGAGTTGAATTTGAATATTTCCAGATTTTCTTGGTGAAATCTTAAGTGTTTTCTGTGCAAATTCATAACCTTAACATTATTTTCTTTGTGAGTTGAATGTTAAGATTTGAGGGTAAGGTATTGGGTGTTAATTGCAGCTCAAAGATCCCTCACAAAACCATGCATTAGTTGCTGGGATAGTGCGGTTTATCCAGTTTCCATTCTTGTTCAGTTTCGAAGTTCCTCACATTCTAAGCTTCCAAACACTCTCCAAAACGATCCAAACCCCATTACACATCAAGATAAAGGGGGGACTTTCCTTCACCTTCATAAGCAGTGCATGAGAGTAGCCATAGAGAAGATAGTGAGAATCCCTGGGGAGAAGAAGCTAATCGAAACCGACCCAACCCTAATTTTTCTTGGAGCTTCGGGGATATAAAAGTGGATATACCGAAATATGATGGCACGTTAGACCCTGATGGGTTTGTTGAGTACTTGAGAAAGTGTTTGAATATAAGTCAACTCTCGAGGACAAGAAAGTAAAGTAGGTGGCTTTGAAGCTTAAGTATGCTTCAACTTAGTGGGCAAATTTGTATAAGGAAAGGGAGAGAATGGGGAAGGAGGAAATTAGGACATGGTAGAAAATAAAGAAGTGCTTAAAGGACAAGTTCATACCTAGTTATTACATTAGAGCTCACTTTACTTCATAACTTGAAGCAAGGTTTGAAATCTATTGCGGATTATGCTAGGGAGTTCAAACACCTTTTAATGAAGTATGATAGTGAATGAAGATGAACCCCAAACCTTATTGAGAGTTACAGGAGGATTGGAGTGAGGATAGCCAATGTAGTGAAGTTATACTCAACTTCTACACTTAGTTAGCCATGCTAGCTCATAAAGTAGAGAAGCAACATAAATCCAAAAGCAAAGTCGAATCCTCGCGATCCTTTGCTAGAACTTCTTACCAAAACCCTATCTTTGAACCAAACCCAAAAAACCCACCCAATCCACCACAAAAAGCCGAAAATCCACCTACCCAAGTGAGGCAACCAAATAGATCTTTTCGATGTCAGGGGTTAGGTCACATTACTTCAGATTATCCCAACAAAAGGATTGTCACTTTAACGGAGTTTGAGGAGGTCGAAGAAGCTCCTTTGGTTATTTATATGGAAAGGAGAGTGGATGAGGAGTGTTGTGAGGAGGTAGAGATCGGTCCAGATGAGGGTGAGTGCTTCATGATTTGAAGGGCTTTTAACATACAAGCAGTGGGTAGAGAAGAATTTCAGAGAGAAGCCATATTCCACACTGGATGCATGATTCAAGGCAAGGTGTGCTCTTTGATCTTATATCTCCATATTTAATTTAGTGGCTCAATCATAGAAAGGAAATCAAGGTCACTCGGTGATTTCTATTGAATTTTAGCGCTGACCGAGTATATGAGGACTCGATTATGTGTGATGTGGTTCACATGGATGCTAGTCACGTGTTATTGGGCAGGCCGTGAATGTATGATATGAGGGTTATTCATGATAGGCATAAGAATACTTATTCTTTTACCCATAAGGATCAAAAAATCAAGCTAACACCTATCACTCCATCTAAACCGGTTGGATAGGAGCACTAGAAGAGAAGGCTTGGGCCTTAGAGGAGCATGAATTGGGGAGTAAAAGGGATGATTATTCTCATTGGGTTTGTGGCATTTGATGGGCTAAAAGAGGAGGGGTCGAAAGTTGGAAGGCATAGTAGGCTCTTTGGCATGGAGGAGTCATATGGGCTTGCATGAATTGATGGGCTCACGAAAGGATAATGTGGCGCCAAATGGAAGGAAGCCCTGCCTAGGCTTTCGAATTTTTTTTATACTAACCTTTGTATTTACAGGTTCTAAGATCGATTATGGGAATCGTTCTTGCCTTTTAGAGATACGAAGTTTGAGGACAAACTTCCTTTATGAAGGGGAAGATGTTGTATATGGGCCGACAGAACCGATGCATTGAAGTCCAACTTGCGTGACATAGGCCTCAATTCCATGAAAATGGGCTTGGGCTTGTATAGGCTTGGGACAAACATGGGATTAGGCCTTTATATGGGCTTGGGCCTTCAAATGGGCTTGGGCCTTTATATGGGCTTAGGCTTGCTTACTTGGTCTTTGACCCATTGAATTGGGCTTGATCAAGTATGGACTTGGGTTTGACTTTGACTTCCATAAAGATGGGCTAAGGACAGAAATGGGCTAGAACAAAGACTAAATGGCGTGAGAAAGTCAAGGCCAAGAGGCGTGGGTTGAAGACTAATCAAGAACCAAAAGGAGTGGGGTGAAGCAAAGGAAAGACGTGGGCAATGAAGACTTTGAAGACTTCAACTTACAGCAAAAATTCAAGAGTCTAAAGTGCTTCATGACTCTTTATTTATTTTCTGATTTTTCCTTAGATTAATAAGAGTTTGTTTTAAGTTAAACTTCTTAAATGTTGGACGTGTAGTTATCTTGTGCTTCTAATCAAAAATTTTAACTAAGTCTTGTTTTTAGCTTTAGGCGTGATTTTTAGCTAAGGTTGTTGATTTTCTTTTGCACGTGCACTTTAGGTTAATGTTAGTTGTGCACTTAGCGTTTTTATGTAATTTAGGACTCTTTCTAATCAGCCTTATTTAATAAGGCAACTGAAGAAAATAAACTTAGTTGATGAAGTTTAAAAAAACGTGTTTTGCTTTTATTATTGCATAGCCTTGTGTGAGACTTTGAGTGTCCATTGCTTTGATTAATTTAAGGGCAAGTTGAAAGGTGTTCTTAGAGATCGTGAGAACTCTAAGTGGTAATCTTTATATCTTAGAATAATTGAGAAAGCCCAAAGGTAATCCTATTCTCAGTGGTTTTCTGTAGAGTAAAGGTTCCATTGATCTATCTTGTTACTTTGTTCTTTTGGTTCGAATTTATGCTTGTATGTCTATTGGTTTATATAGGAAATTTTCATGATTGTTGAAGCCATCTTATGCCTATGTTGTGTTGATTAAAATATGGGTAATGTGATAGAATATCATAGCTTTAAAATTTGGAAAAAACTTTGGTTTTATTTGACAATTAGATCGAATGCAAGTATATTTGTGATGGGCTTTTGTGCGTGAATGTTGTTGGAGTTTTTGTGCAGGAAATTCATGCAAATTAAGCCTTATTAATACCTTAGGTTTATTGGGGAAAAGATATTGGAAATTATTAAGCTTGCTTAGAATCATTAAAATCTGGAATTCTTCTCTTTTAGCGCAATAAGAGCAAATTGGGCAGAATTGTATCTTTCTAAATTTTTGAATTGCTTGGTGTTGGGTTGTGTTGAGGTGGAAAAGAGGCAAGTGAGCCCTATAGGGGCGCGTGAGAGTAGGGTGAAGTGCGTGAATGTGCTGCTGTCTTGTGTGAGCTTCTGCTGGGTTTAGGGTTTAATCCTTTATCCTAAACAACCCCAATAGTCGGAACATCCACTGAAAAAATTCCGCTAAGAGTAATACAGCAATAGAACTTTTGAGATGCAGAAATCCAAAAAAAAGGAATGATAAGAAAGACAAAACATCTTTGAATGCCAAATTATTCCTTCATTTAAATTAAATTCGTTCCCAATATCCAATTATATGCATACGAACAAGTAGTAAAAAGCAAGAAGCATAGAAAATTCAGACAGGTTTACCTGATGAAAAGAACAGGCCTTGTGGAAAACTGCCATTCTCTCAAGAAACGATTTGTGTGCATTCTCCAGGCTTCCAATAGGCTCAGCATTCCTACACCGACTCAAAATCAAGGAAAATCTAGGAAACAAATCTAATAAAAATAGCTGTGCAATGAGATAAAAACAAAAACCTTGAAATTCCCAAACGATAGAATTTATGAGCATCAATTAATCGACCTTTAGCTTCTAAAATCGCGGCACAAGATTCGTAAAGTAGGGAATTCTTGAAGCAAATCTTACACTCCTCGAGCTCTTCGTATACACTATCGAAATCGTTACTACCACCCATCTGGAGAAACAAAAACCCCCCAAAATCAAATAAATTTTGTCAACAAATCTGAAACCCTAAAATGGGGTAAATGCAGAAAGTTGTAAGAGGGGTGGGATTGTTATTACATAGAGGAACCAAACTTTGAGGAATCGAACATCGTTTTGGTACTGAGGATTGTTCTTGAAGATTCTGATGCATTCAGATACAAGCTTGTCGAGAGCGGCACTGTTCTCTTCATTGTGATTTGCGTATAGATCGTCCAACCCCTTCTTCATTGCACTGTGACAATTACAATGAGATGCAAATTAATACAAAATTCGATGCTCAATTTCAAAAAAAAAATTGAAATTTGAAATTGAAGAGGGAGGGGAGAGAGAGGAGACAAACTAGAGCCATGGAAGAAGGGGATCACTGGAGAAGGAAGAGGCGTGGTGGATGCTGGTGGAAACGACGGCCATTTCTGCCTTTTTCAGGAGGATTTTCGCTCAGTTGAAACCGTTGAGATGCTTGTACCGTTGTACGCGTGGGTGCTGCCGGAGAGAAGGATGAGACGAAAAAGAAGAGGCGCGGAAAAGTACAAATTTGAATTGAAGAGCGGATTGGATTCTAGAATATAGACTAGGTTTAGTTGTCGGATATTTTGTAATAAACTATATTTTTCGGTTTTTTTTTCCTTTCTCATTTGGTATAAGGAAAGAAATTAAGATAATATTAAATATTATTAAGATTTTATAAAATAATTTAAATTAATTTAAAAATAAGAATATATTTTATTAAAAAATAATGCAAGTGGAATTTTTAAAGTTTATGGCATTAAACAATTTAAAAAATCAATCAATGGGATACATATCACATGAATAGTTATTCCAACTAAACTTTATCAAACAATCACAATATTAAACTAAAATAGAAGGATTTTAAATAAGAACAACATTTCAAAATTTGCAAATGAAAAAAATGGGAAGAACAAAAATAAACGGATGGAGTATTTCTTATAATGGAAAATTTTGCAAAAACTATCACTTAAAAAAGTCTACTTCTACTTTAAAAAATCTTATAAAATAACTACTCTATAAATAATTTATATTACATGAAGGTTCCATAAGGTAACCCAAAATTCTAGCGTTGACTTTTCTGATTTACCCCCTTTTGTAACCCTCTCTCACACCTTTATCTTGCATGGCTTCTTCTTCCCTAATGTCCATTTCTCCATCAGTGTTTACATATAAGAAACCTCAAATTCGAGAAACTTATTATAATCAAATTTACTTAGTTCAATTAATAGTATAATTAAGAAATCATTTCCTCTAATATAAAAAAAGAATCATTTTAAATTGGAAAAATTGAAATGAAAAATACAACCTTTGACCCATACTGTCCATAAAGATCAACCTTTATTTTATTTCTGAAAAATTCCACCTTGACATATTTTGTATTTTAAAGGTATCCTTTACTGGTTACTTGTTGAACCGGTAACTCTCCCTTCATATCTTCATGTTCCTCACAAGCTCCCCCGTATATACACTAATACACATTTGCTGGTTGACTGTTCCTATCCATCTCTGTCAACTTGCTCCCCCATATCTCTACACTTCAATTTCACGTGAACCAACCAGCTACGCAACCAACATCACTCCAAAACCCATCTAATTCTCTACAAAAAACAAAAAACACAATCCTAAAACCTCAAATCCCCCAAACTCAAGTATGCACCACCTCTCGCCGCGCAACTTCCCCATATCTCTACACTTTCTCATGGTTCTTTGATGGCTCATACTAATACTAGAGTAAGAGCAAATGACCTCAAGGCCTAAGAGGATGCAACCGGTGATTTGCCTAGAATCATCAGATGGAAAAGTAGAAGAGGAGGAATAAGAGGAGTTTTGATTTGGAGTAGCTATATCCAACAAGAATAAGAGGAGTTTCGATTTGGAGTAGATAGGACTTTGAACATTTGAAGAAGAAAAAACAGAGGGGAGGGACTCGGGAAGGAATGGTAAGCAATTGCCACGTCATTGCTCGGCAATCCTTAACTGGTGATATCTAGACCTCAAATCAATCTTAAAAAATACCCTTGCCCCTTTCAACTAATCAAATAGGTAATACCCCATATTTTAGACATTATATTAAAAACGTTTATATGCTAAGTTATATTTAAAATTAAATGTACATTATATATTAGCATTTTAAATAAAATTATTTTATGAATGTTTTAGTATAATTAAATAATTTAAAAATTATTTTGGCCCAATTATACTATTAGACCACCATTTATATATTTATTTTATAATTTTATTAAGAAAATTATTTTATTTCATAAATAAGTATTTAATTCCTTAATTATTTTATTAAATTCCCAGAAAGCCCTCTAAAATATCCTGAAAAATATCCTAAGTGAAGACTCCACCTTGATTACTAATGTTTTTATGTTTAATGATGGAAGTCAAAATGCAAAGTCAAATAGAGTTGAAAACATGATGGAAACCAAAATGCATAGAGTTGACAATGTGTTGGAAGTAATGGAAGCTATAATGCAAAGCTTTATGCATTCTGTCAAAGGACGAGAATAACTCTTGAGACACGTCTTCAAAAGCTTGAGCCACGTCTTCAAAAGCTTGAGCCACATCTCAAAACAGTCAGCAAAGTTCAAACACTTTGTCAAAGGATAAGAATCTTCTAATTGCCTAAATCTTGTGTTTTATCCTTTCCCTATTTCACTTATTTTATTCTCTAACCTAACTTATTTATACATGATTTTACTGTCAAAGATATCTCTTAATTTCAGCAAATAAGTGATGCTAATATATGTTGAAGATTATTCAAGTTAACTTTGGTAATTACCAAAATTCAAGCATTGTGGTTATGGAAAAAGAAATCTGTTTTGAAGCTTCAAGGTGTAGCAAATAAAGTGGAAATATTCTTGCTGTAAAATATTCAATAATATCAATCTTCTACAGCCAAAATGAATTATTCTCTACAACCATATTGTAGGAAATCTTGCTGAAAGTATTGAAGGCAAATCAGATTTTCAGTAGCCTATTTTGAGCCTCCTTTCAACGGCCTGAAATCAAGTTCAGTATATATTCCAAGCTTTGAAGCTGAAAAAAGGTAGAGAGACAACGTGAGACTCAACGAGACAAAAAATAAGACAAGAGCAGAAGCTTTAATCGTGAATTTCAGTCACAAGCTCATCAACAAAGCTTCATTATTTTCTCTCTAGTTCCATAAACTTTATCTTGTATTTAGATTAAGAGAAAATCAAAGTATAATCTCTTGAGGATTTAAAAGAATATTTTGAGAGAGTGTTATACTAAGAGTATACCCATAATACTCAAACGTATAGAAAAAGAGATAGCTTTTAATTACTAGGATCTGAGATGCTAAAGTGTAGCTGGGGTGCTATGGAGTAGAAGATGGGGATTAAGATCTTCTAGGGTGCTTTAGGTCTCTAAGGGAAGTAATAAAAGAGCGAGTTAAATCCTAAGGGTTGGACAACCCTAGGCGGAGACGTAAGCAAATTAGTTGCCGAACTTCGTATCAAATCTCCGTGTTTTGTCTCATCTTATTTCTGTCTTCATTGCTTACGTTTTATGTTTGCTTCGCTCATCAATCAAAGCAGCAAACAGTCAAAGCCTAAGCAAAAGCCTTTGAAACCAATTTCAAGGCTTTGACGTCCAGTTTCAAAGATAAGCCTTAACGCTTATATTCCGCCTTTGAGACCCTAAGACGCGAAAATCGGTTATACTCTATTCACCCCCCTCTAGAGTATAATTAATCATATTCCATCTCCCTATTGATTCTTCAATTGGTATCAGAGCTAGACTTACAAGGAAAAGATTTAATCATCTGTGAGGAAAAATGAATTCAATAGGTGATGGTGGTTTTGCTCAAGAAAGGTCTACCAATCGCCCTCCTCTATTTTGTGGTAATAATTTTGCCCATTGGCGTTCATTGATGCAAATGTTTGTGATTGATTAAGATTTGGAACTCTGGGATATTATCAAGAAAGGCCCTAGGGTGCCAATGAAGACTAATGAAAGCGGTACAATGATTCCTAAATAAGATGATGATTTTACTCAATCGGATTTAGAAAGTTTGCTAAAAACTATCGAGCCATGAACCTTCTCTACTGTGGTTTAGATGCAAATGAATTCAATAGAGTTTTTGCATGCAAAAGTGCTAAAGAGATATGGGATAAATTGGTGGTCACATATGAAGGAACGAGTCAAGTCAAAGAGAGCAAGATAAGCATCTTCCTTTGACAATATGAGTTGTTCAAAATGACGCCTAATGAAACCGTGGAAGAGATGTTCACAAGATTTACCCAAATAGTGAACAATCTGGACTTTCTTGGTAAGGTATTCACAAATGAAGAAAAGGTGAGAAAGATTCTACGGTGTCTTCCAAAATCAAAGTGGGGTCCGAAGGTAACCGCGATAGAAGAAGCTCAAAATTTGAGAACCTTGCCTTTGGATGATCTTCTTGGAAAATTGATCACACATGAGATGTCTCTTAATGAAGAAGATATAGAACCAACATCTTCAACAAAAAATTTAGCACTCAAAGCAAAGAGAGAAGAAGCTACAACGGACAATGAAGATAGTGATGATAGTGATGATGAAGATCCATTTGATCTCATTGCTAAAAGCCTTGCCAAGATTTTAAAAAAGAAGAAGAATTTCTCAAGAGGCAGAGACTATCATTCAAATAAATATAAAGGTAAGTCATCCAACTCCGTGAATAAAGTTAATACACTAACATGTTATAAATGTGGTGAAACAGATCATTTAGTGAAAGATTGCCCTCAACGAAAGAAGAAGTCTTACCACAAAAAGGACTATAAGAAGAAAGCTATGGTTGCCTCATGGAGTGATTCAGATTCATCTAGTGACTCAGAAGATGAACAAGCAAACCTATGTCTTATGGCTAGTCAAGATGATACAAAGAAAGAACATCTTGAGGTAATCACTAGTGGAAAAAACCACATATACTATAGCTTATATGCTCCGGTTATTCAAAAAACCGGAGTATATATAAATGGATTATTTTCTATATAATTTTTTTACGTGGAATATTAGGCTTTATGCTCCGGTTTATTAAGAACCGGAGCATAAAGTAACTTAAAGCTCCGATTCTTTATAAACCGGAGCATATGCGCTCCTTCTTGATATTTCTATTGCATAGAAAAACAAACCGCCTCCTTCGTCATTCAACCAGGTAGCGCCTCGCTCCATTCGAACTCGCTCCATTCGAATTCCCTAACACTAGTCCACCTTCTAAACTCTCATTCAACACATCAAATTTCTTCTACAAATTACAAAAAACGAATTACAAGAGCATTAAACCACAAATAATAGATTATCTTCTGGGAATTGGGGCAACGCAAATTCAAACCACATAATTTCAAGAGCATTAGCAAATTCGAATAACAAATGAACTAAAGGTAGGTTTAATTTTCTCTATTTAATTTGTTTTAGTATTCCCCCAATTGCCTTAAATTGTTCATAATGTAGTTGTTTGTTTTAGAATCATTTATTTGCCATTAAACTGTTCAGGTGTTCGATTTGAAAGTATTACTATGGTTGTTTGTGGCTCTGATTTTATTCCCACCACTCTTATTGTTGTTGAGATTTATAGTTTATATTTTTATTAGTTTTCTTTTTACCGCAAATTTGAATTCCAGTAACTCATGTATCCCATTGATGTATTCCTTTAAGCTTAGATGTTGAATAATAGATGAACAAAGCAAATAGAAAATATACGATGCAATGGTTGATATGAACTTGCATTTCACAATCTTGCTTGATGCAATGGTTGATATGAACTTGCATTTCCCAAGTTCATTATTTACGGGGTTTATGAAATATGAATGCTTTGGGGAGATTGAAGACTCCACCTTGATTACTAATGTTTTTATGTTTAATGATGGAAGTCAAAATGCAAAGTCAAATAGAGTTGAAAACATGATGGAAACCAAAATGCATAGAGTTGACAATGTGTTGGAAGTAATGGAAGCTATAATGCAAAGCTTTATGCATTCTGTCAAAGGACAAGAATAACTCTTGAGCCACGTCTTCAAAAGCTTGAGCCACGTCTTCAAAAGCTTGAGCCACATCTCAAAACAGTCAACAAAGTTCAAACACTTTGTCAAAGGATAAGAATCTTCTAATTGCCTAAATCTTGTGTTTTATCCTTTCCCTATTTCACTTATTTTATTCTCTAACCTAACTTATTTATACATGATTTTACTGTCAAAGATATCTCTTAATTTTAGCAAATAAGTGATGCTAATATATGTTGAAGATTATTCAAGTTAACTTTGGTAATTACCAAAATTCAAGCATTGTGGTTATGGAAAAAGAAATCTGTTTTGAAGCTTCAAGGTGCAGCAAATAAAGTGGAAATATTCTTGCTGTAAAATATTCAATGATATCAATCTTCTACAGCCAAAATGAATTATTCTCTACAACCATACTGGAGGAAATCTTGCTAAAAGTATTGAAGGCAAATCAGATTTTCAGCAGCCTATTTTGAGCCTCCTTTCAACGACCTGAAATCAAGTTCAGTATATATTCCAAGCTTTGAAGCTAAAGAAAGGTAGAGAGACAACGTGAGACTCAACGAGACAAAAAATAAGACAAGAGCAGAAGCTTTAATCGTGAATTTCAGTCACAAGCTCATCAACAAAGCTTCATTATTTTCTCTCTAATTCCATAAACTTTATCTTGTATTTAGATTAAGAGAAAAACAAAGTATAATCTCTTGAGTGTTTAAAAGAATATTTTGAGAGAGAGTTATACTAAGAGTATACCCATAATACTCAAACGTATAGAAAAAGAGAGAGCTTTTTATTACTTGGATCTGAGATGCTAAAGTGTAGCTGGGGTGCTATGGAGTAGAAGATGGGGATTAAGATCTTCTAGGGTGCTTTAAGTCTCTAAGGGAAGTAATAAAATAGTTAAAATATTTAATAATTAAATTATTTTAAAAATAAAATATTTTGTTAATTATCATTTTAAATTCATACTTATATTTTAGTTTTTTTAAATCCTAAAATTTTTCCTAATTTCTACTATAAATAGACCCTTAAACCTTACCTAATTCTTCACACGAAAATCATTAAACCCTTTGTACTTCTCTTAAAATTTCTCCCTCTCTCTCAAGTCACTCTCTTCATCTATTCGGCCAGCTTGTGCCACCAACAACCGCTAGCCATCGTGAGCCTCCTCTTTCCCCTAACCATTTTAATTGTTTTACAAATTATTTAGTTCTTAAAACTATTTCTAAATTTAATTAAAGTTTCAATATTTTATGAATATTATTGTGTTGCATTATGTTGATTAGTTTATGTTAATTGGTAGGAATATCATCTTGAATTTTAGTAGAAAATTGCTAGGAAGTACTAGAATTTAAGGTATGTATATGTGTTAAAATCTTTTTATGTGCAATTGAATATTTAATTTTGTGAATTATATTGTGTTAAGATATTTTTATTATATATTTTGCTAAATAAATTATAATTGAAATTTTAGCCATGCACCATTTTTTAAAATATATGTTTATATATAGTTATTTATTTGAAATTCCGATTATAAAAAAGGAGGATGATATACATTTACCTTATTTTATTTAATATGTATCATATTTTAAAAGAGCCAAATGACATTTGAGATTTAAAATTTTTTAATGAGCTTTAATAATTAAAGCAAGGTCTTTGTATTTAAAAGAGTAAGAAAAGGAGAATTATTATTATTATACATTACCCCTTGATTTTATAATTAATGTGCTAGTTTTAGAGCACATTTACTACCCCGGTTTAGTGTCAAGTCTCGTGGTTTTATATTGATTTTATATATATTACACTTGATTTCACCTTGATCTTGTCTTCGAGTTGTCTTAAGGTCATTTCAAGTGTTTTTGATGATTTCGAGGTGAAATGCGACGTATTCGAGTCTTTGACACTCTAAGACACGTGTAGCATAGCTTGGGCAAACATTTCACTCATGAAGATCCTACGGAGTTCAGAAAGCATCAAAAGCTGAAAAGAAGAGTGCAAGGATTTAGAATCGACCGAATCTGAGAGTGATTCGGTCGAATGGTAGTCAGTCATGAGAGCTTGTGTTCCATGGTCACTGGGAAGGTCGAATGGCACTCATTCGGGCGAATGAGCTTCTATTCGGCCGAATGATGGTCTCCATTCGGGCGAATCATGTATAGAGAGGAATTCACTAGAACTGCTGGAATGGGCAAATGGAAGAGAATTCGGGCAAATGATAAAGCATTCGGACGAAAGGACCTTGTATTCGGTAGAATGATAGTGTTTTCTCCGAAAATTTTACTTCTTTAATAGGCCGACCCATAGACATTTTAGGGTTTCCGAACCTCTTTTACTCTTTTACTCCTTGTTATAAATACCCCACTTTGCGAAACACAAACTGAACAAATTATTAAAGAAATATAGAGTCGTGCACAAAGTCGGTTCACCCTACCATCCCCAAACTCAAGGACAGGTGGAAGTAGCCAACAGGGAAATAAAGCGAATACTAGAAAAGGTGGTTAACCCAAACAGGAAAGATTGGTCTCTCAAGTTAGACGACGCTCTTTGGGCCCATCATACATGTTACAAAACCTCAATTAGCACCACCTCGTTCTGGCTGTTGTATGGGAAATCTTGTCATTTACCGGTGGAATTGGAATGTAGGTCTTGGTGGGTGATCCAAACCCTTAATTTGGACCCTACTTTATTCTACGAGAAGCGAGCCGCCCAATTAAGGGAATTGGAAGAACTAAGGCTCGATGCATTCCATAACATGCATATCTACAAGGAATGAACTAAGCTTTGGCACGACCAACATATCATTCAACGAGAATACCTTGTAGGAGATAAAGTGCTGCTCTTCAATTCAAGAGCAAAGTTATTCCCCAGGAAATTGAAATCGAGGTGGTCTGGGCCATTCGAGATCTTGCAAGTATTTCCTTATGGAACGGTAGAGTTGAAAGACTATCATGGGGGTAGAATTATTGTGAATGGACATCGGTTAAAACTCTTCCATGAGAGTAGCCTTCACGAAGTCAACACTGTCGAGCGAATAAGGTTAGATGATGTTGAAATTGAATAATTGGTGTAATCATTGGCATGTAACGAGTATCTTAACTTTGAATCATCATTCTTTTGAGTTTTGTTAAGTTTTGAGTAGTTAGTTTAACTTCGGTTTCTATTTCGTGTTATTTTTTATTGATTACCCTGCTACGTTGAGCTAAACGACGTTAAACAAAGCACTTACGGGAGGTAACCTGTTTTTCTTTGAATTTTCTTGCAAAGTAATTATAGTACCATTTTTTATTTGGAAAAGCACAAGTCATTTGATTACTCCAAGCTTATAAATTTCGATTTAACATTCCATTCGGTCGAATGAGCTTGGACTATAAACTTATGCTAAAGATTGGAGGAGTTTCTGAAAGTGTCGAATGAGTAGTCAATTCGGGCAAAGGGGATTCATTCGACCAAATGGATGCTCCATTCGATCAAATAGATCTACAGACAAAATTGGAGGAGTGCTCATGGGAACACTGAATGGACACTCCATTCGGGCGAATGGAGGTCCATTCGACCGAATACATAAGTGATTTGGTCGAATGGCAGCGAAGAATTTTTCGAAATTCGACCGAACAGGGCCTTCCATTTGGGCGAAAGGAGGTCCATTCGGCCGAATGAATGCTCCATTCGGGCAAATGGAAGGCCAGTTCTATATATACCCCTTCATTTCCACGGGTTTTTTTCACAATTCACTCAACCCTAAACACACGCCTAAGTTTCCCTTCTCTCCCTCACTCATTCATTCTCCCTAAAACTCCTCATTTTGCTCCATAAATTTCAATCAATCACAATGGGACCACGAAATAGCTTGAGAAATCCTTCAAAAGATCTAAGAAACATGGTGAAGGATCTTCTTCGGGTACGGCTCGGGAAGAACAACAAACCGGTTCTCAACCACAACCGGAGCGCCAATAACGTCTTCCCGATCAAGAATTGTGGTTCGACGAAGAGCATCCAACAGTGATGTTCGTATCATTGGAGCAATTCGAATGATTTCAACGATTAAAGGTGCGAAAAATTAACTCTACCCGATATTTAGATCTTTCGATTCTTCAAAGAATGGGTATATATGATCAATTTGTTGCATTGTTAACGGTATGTGGCCTTGAGAACTGGATTAACATGTGGCACCCAACTCATAAGCTCTTAACTTATGAGTTTCTCAGTTCTTTAAGCCCATGTCAGCGTGAAAATAGGTTGCATTTATCTTTTTGGTTAAGGAACACAACCTATTTTCTTGATTATGCTGCCTTTTGTGCCGTTTTTGGTTTTACTAACGAACCTATTCCGGATAAACAACCGGATAACTCTCGAGTTTCTGAATTATGGCCTAAAATTGCCGGCCGGCTTATTTATCAGAATAGGAATATATATACATCTGATGTACAACATCCTGTTCTTCGTATGTTTTTAGACTTTGTTCCCTTCCCCTACCCCTCACCTAGTTAGAACACCTGAAGTGCACATACTGCACTGATACATTGCACTGCACAACGACACAGCAATAAGCATTCCAATAACACTTTGGAAATTTTTAAACACCACAGCCACCCTAGATGTAAAAACTGACCTATGTGTTGGGGGGCATGTGTACCGCATTACTAAGTTCCTTAATGTTATGAATCCTATAGAATTTAGTGATAGATTTGTCTCTACCACCACCCTCCATGAGCAGTGTCTCGTTAGGGTTGGCTTTATCTTCACTGACCCTATGTGATAGCGGTACCTTAAAGACCACGCTATTCCCCTCCCCTATCCATTGTGCACTACTCATCATTTTATTGCATGTCTTTTGGTCGTTGGCCCTGTCTAGCTGGTGGTTTTATTGCTGTGTGGTTTTGTGTTGTTTTGTGTTTTGTTTCTTAGTGTTGTTTTGTTTTGTGTTTTGCTTTTTGGTGTTATTTTCAGGTGATTGTAATAAGTATCATGTGCTGCTTCACCCACATCATAATATGATTGCTCCCGCTTGAAAATCCAAAGTTATTTATTTATTTATTTATATTTGTGTTTTTTTTCCTTTTTTCCATCAAATGCTCCACCCCTTTTTTCCATCATATGCTCCAATTTCTTTTTTTCCATCATATGCTCCACCTTTTTTTTCCATCATATGCTCCAATTCCTTTTTTTTCCATCATATGCTCCAACCCCCTTTTTTCCACCATATGCTCCAAACCCTCCTTTTTTCCATCATATGCTACAAACAAGCATGCAAGCTTCTGTCATGCACTTTACATTGATTATATGCAAACTCGTATTCCCCTAGCCCTATGCCTGTGTTGGGCCTGAGTTTATCGACTATTTTTCACTTAACTTGGGGGGTCTAAGCTTGCTTGGTATGTGGTTTAGATGACTACCTATTGAGGCGCATTTCGACTAGCCTAGTGAGGATTGAGCCTTCTAGACTTTATTATGAGTCCTACATTATTGAGTGTTAGTCAGGGAATCTTAAGAATTATGTCTATTCTCCTCTAGCATAGTCTGTTTTTCTAAAGGTTAGGGATGATAACACGTTTGTAGTAAAAGCTACATAGCCAAACTGCTTACCATGAATATGAATTTACTTTAGGTTAAGCCAAGTTGTGTCTTTACCTTTTTCTTTGTAGCCACATTATTTAACTCCACATGAGCCAAATGTCCCCTCTCTTTACCTAGAGGATAGTCCTATGATCATAGTGAAGTTGGTGTCAGTTGCATTATGGTGTAGGATTTTGGTTTGGAAAAGTGATTATTGGATGATATGACTATATACATTACTCTTAGTGTATTTCAAAAATTATTTACATGAAAAGTTCAAAAAAAAAATCTTGAAAAGCACAAAAAGGAAAAAGAGATAAAGAGAAAAAGAAAAAAAGAGAAAAAGAAAAGAAAAAAAGAGAAAAAATTTTGAGAATAAGGTTGACATATTGTATTAGAGTTCATTATTGCGGATTTTGGGATTGGCATGGTCGTCGAAAGGCATAGTCATTCTCGATTTTATTACCTTGGATCACTTACTATCCTTTATTTTAACTCCACATTCCCAAATTTTACCCTACCTTGATCCTAGCCTACATTGCAACCCTTTCCAAACCTGTTCGACTTAACCTGATTAGTAAGATCTGTGCTGGAGAGTAGATAATGCACAATCCCCGAGATTTCTCCTTGTTTAGGTGTTTAATTCCTGACTCATCTTTAGTCGGATGATTTTGAGCGAAACACATACCCTATAAACACATGAGTGTATTAGAAATTTCCCACATCTCTTGGGAAATAACCTCAGGAGCGTAGACTTGCGACCTCATTAGGTAGTGGGCGGAATGAACTATGATGTAGCTTGCTTGGTGATCCCGAGTATGTGGAAAACGTTGTTATGCTCTTCTAACCCCATTGTACTTGCACCTAGGGAAGAGTTTTGCACATGCGCGGCTTGCATTGTCTTGATTTTCACTCTCCTTGTTCTTCATTTGCTTCTATAACTGTTTTGCCATAAGCTTTCATGACACCTTCCTATTTCATTTGCTAGGGACTAGAAAAGGTTTAGCTTGGGGGAAGTTGATGTGCTCGTTTTAGAGCACGTTTACTACCCCGTTTTAGTGTCAAGTCTCATGGTTTTATATTGATTTTATACATATTACACTTGATTTCACCTTGATCTTGTCTTTAAGTTGTCTTAAGGTCATTTAAGGTGTTTTTGATGATTTCGAGGTGAAATGCGACGTATTCGATTCTTTGACACTCTTAGATATGTATCATAGCTTGGGCAAACATTTCAAGTCACTTATGAAGATCCCACGGAGTTCAGAAAGCATCAGAAGCTGTAAAGAGGAGTGCAAGGATTCAGATTTAACCGAATCTAAGAGTGATTCGGTCAAATGGTAGTTAGTCATGAGAGCCTATGTTCCATGGACATTGGGAAGGTCGAATGACACTCATTCTGGAGAATGAGCTTCCATTCGGCCAAATGATGGTCTCCATTCGTGCGAATCATGTATAGAGAGGAATTCACCAGAGCTGTTGGAATGGGCAAATAGAAGAGAATTCGGGCGAATGATGAAGCATTCGACCGAATGGGCCTTGCATTTAGTTGAATGACAGTGTTTTCTCCGAAAATTTTACTTCTTTTATAGGCCGGCCCATAAACATTTTAGGGTTTCCGGACTTCTTTTACTCTTTGTTATAAATACCCCTCTCTCTGAAGAGAGGGAGGACAACTAGGTTTTATGAGTTTTATTAGTTTTAGCTTTGTTTAGCCTTCAATATTCTTTTAGTTCTTGTTTTCATTTTCTGTTTTCTCAAACACATGTACTCCAAGTTTTCGATTTTATTGGATTCTGATCGCGAATATTGCATTGAAGCTTTTGTGAGTATCAATCTATTCTTTACTTTTGAATTCGTTCATTATATTTCATTCCGTGTTTAGTCTAATGTTTATCATTCATCTAGAATAGTTTCTAATTTGCTTTTGTTCTCGTTAATTTCTTTTCATGATCTTTTCGTTTGTTTTATTGAATATCATCATGTTGTTTATCTTGAATATGTGTGAGTAGTTCTCTTAGGGGTTTGATTAGTAAAACCCTAGGAAAAGCTATGTTCTTTATTGTTTAAGGTTGTAGGAATGATGACAATAAGTAGTTCTCGGAACCCGATGCGAATCTTGTCCTGCAACTCCTTTGGATCCTTTGGAGACATAGGGCGATTATAGGTCGTTCGATGTGATTTGTGGAATCACCAACTTCCTCTCGCATGCTTGGGTTTCCATGCTAGTTATTGTTTAATTTTCTCTAACCTATCACATTCTCTTTTGAAAGCATCATTCCTAGGGTGAGTCTAGTGTTGTCCTCATTTTTCTCCATTTAATTTCCCTCTTAATTCATCGTGATCTATATTTTTGTTATTAGTTTTAGTTGTTTTTAATCCAAAAAGTTAAGTTGTGTTAAGAATTGAAGTGTCTTGATATCCTTTGTCCTCGTGGTTCGACCCCCGATTTACCATTACACTAGTTGTAGTAGTATTAGGGTGATTATAAGTATTGTTTCCATAACTATTATTTTAGTAAACGACGCTAAAAACCGATTATCAATAATCAAGAAGAGTTCATGCTTCAAAGTCCACTTGTTGGCAAAAAGGAAACTCCAAGGATATACCCGTGATGGGATACCTAACTTGGGGGTGTGCACACTTAGGATCAAGAAGGGGATAAAAGAAGAGGAAATTATTTTTATTAAGTGTTTTAATAATTCCATTTGTATTGGATTATTATAAAGGAAGGTTTAAAGTTTCTTGAATATAAGAAGGCTTGTTTGAAGTAAAGGAATTTAAAAATTCAAAGTATTTCTTTTAGCATGTATATGTACACATTGTTTTTACACTGACACGTATTTTCCTATTTGTTTTTGTTTGTCCTACTTTTCATTTATGGTGAGTAGGTTTGTAGGAATAAATATGCATGAGAGCATTACATCAAGGGACATACACTAGTTAGGAATTTTCATAATTTTTCTAATTCAACTTTTGTACCTTTGGATAATCAAAATTCTTTTTATTAAATAATTCAAGTTTTACTTCCGCTGCAATATAGTAATTAGTTAGCACAGTCAAAGCGTGGTGACATATGGCGGTAATTCCCCTAAGTTACTAAAATTATCATTATTATGTTAGTAATTTGGGGGAGTTACATAGACCAATGTTTTTAGGTTAATCATAATAAGTCATCTAAGTTTGATTCGGTTGTAGATCTATCTGATGAGTGTTAGGGTCAATGAAGACGCCAAAGGGGATATCAAGGGTAAATGAAAAAATTATAAAACTTTATTAAATTTTGTATTTTATTTTTTGATGTATACAACTCGAATTTTAAGTTTAGAATCTCAATATTCAAATTTATACATTCAAGATTCTGTCCAAGTTATGAGATATATAGCGCAAAATTTGAGGAGTAAATTTCAAAATATGAGATAAATTGTCTAAAATATGAGATGCTTATATTTTGGAAATGTTTGAACTATTGGGGTTTATATGTGAGATTAAATTATTTTTTCATGAAAATTATGTAGTAGATTTTTAGGTTTATTTCTCAAATTTTAGGTTTTATGTTTCAACTTTTTAATCTTAGGAACCATGACTCATATTTTGGTCTATGTGTCATATATTTTTTTGTTAATTCTCTCATAAATTATATTTCAATTAGGGGTGACAAAAACTGACCCGAACTGAAAACTCAACACGAACTTGACCCGAAAATAACGGGTTAGGTTGACATTTTCGACATGAAAACTTAAATGAGTTGAAACAAACCCGGCCCAAAATTAAATGGGTTAGGTTAAGGTTGAAAATTCCAACCCGAAATTATTTTTGGGTCACAATCAAGTGGAGTCAATCGAACCCGACCTTATAACTAAACTATATTAAGTAGATTAGAAAAAAAAATTACTGGGCTAGTCACCCACTCTGCCCAAACCTCAAACTCAAATTGAAATCCTAAAAGACAATCAAACTACTACTGTCAACTTGTTAGCCGTTTCATCTCAACTATAAAAGTTTTCTTTTTCTTCAACTACTCTATTGAATAACCACATCTAAGGGCCGACAAAAAATAACCCAACTCGATCCAAACCTTACCTGAAAATAGCGGGTAGGGTTAATTTTTTCACAACAAAAACTTAAATGGGTTGATACGAACTCGACTAGAAATTAAATGGGTTAGGTTCGAGTTTGGGTTTTCAACCCGAAAATTTAAATGGATCAGGTTTGGGTAGGGGGATAGCTGACCCGAAAGAAGGTGACCCGAACACGAATCCGACCCAACCTAATCCGTTTGCCACCCCGAATTTCAAGTAGTTGATTTTGAATATAAATTTTAGAGTGTTTTATCTTCGACTTTGATGTTTATATGTCGGATTTTGATGTACACATGTAGACACCAAACTCTGATCTCTCTTTTTTATGACCCAATGACTTAACTAAACAAATTATCTACTCGATCTAAAGAAAGAGAAAATGATAAAAGACTGCTTAAATTCGCTAATGGGTTCCCTTGGTAAAGAAAATCGAACTCAAGGTCCTTAAATCCAGATACATATATGCTTAACCAAACTTGTAATATTCATAAACCCAATTAACAAGCTTAAAAATATAATTATATCTAATCCAAAGTTATTAGACTAATAACTGTAATCATGGATCAATAAACCCAAAAATATAGAACAAGAAGAAATTCCATGACATTTATCCTACCCTTAAGCCTTGCACAACATGTAACACGACATGTATAATGTATTAGACATTTGAAGACAGTCGCCAAATCCTTGCTTACTCATTCTAGCTTGTGTGGGACGCAGTAGCCTTGGGTGTCGCATAGGGTTCTTGTGTGCCACGTAGGATGTCCAAGTTTAGCTCAGCTCCACGTAATTTCCAGTTGTCCGCCTCATCATGCTTCCCTATTCAATTCGAATTATTTTCCTAAATCTAGCATAAACCTCTGTACGTCCCATTTAATTGGGACTAAAATTCTTACCAATTAACACTTGTTATGGAATTAACATCAATTTACCTCATGAGCATTTTTAATCCCGAGCAATTTTAAGGTGAATTTTCTAATTTGTACTAGACCCATACATTCAAAATATAACCTTTAAGGGTCCTTAATAATTAAATTTTATTTTCTTTATTGTTTACTATTATACCCATTTGTGGATTTTATATCAATGTAAATATTGGCGTTCTGGGTATGTTTGTACATAATTTCTGTTTAACATGATCATTAGCATGATTTGGTATGATTTTAGTATGATCTAACAATATTTTGTACAGGGATTTTTATTATTTGATTATTTTAATTATTCTTTCGAGATTATTTCATGTTGAAATCTATGTTTTTATGCTTTTGATAATGTTTTATTCCACTAATCTAGACATGACTTTGAACCCACAACTAAATTGGTAATTATGTACTACCTATTTAATCATCTTGAACTTGAATTTCTAAAGAAGTGATCATAAAATACTTAGCCTTTTTATATACATTAAATATAATCCACCATATATCGATAGATTTTAGCTATATGTAATCTTAGGGCTTTGATCTTATTGTTTGTGTAAGTCTTGAAAAATTATGATATATGATTGAATCGAAATAGAGTTGTTTATGGGTGAATTATGACTCAAAACCTAATATCTCATCCTGAATCAAACTGGTTCAAGACCATCAATGTAGTTATGACACTTATGTCCCTTAGTTTATCCCTATTCGTTGAATTATAGTCTTTTTGTACAAAAATCCTTGTCAACTCCTATTTTAATCCTTCCATAGTCCCTTTTAAGAGTCAATCATAAAACTCCCATATGCCAAACACTTTTATACGTGCAAACATCAAATGTAGGTGAATCAATAACTATAATTTGACAACTCTGTTAAGGATAATTCTAATGATCTTTTAATTTGGGTGACTAGGATTTCATGAATGGATGGAATCGAAAAGGATTCAATCATTACTATATGTTTTTCTTGACTTTGTCTTGTTCATCTTACATGTATCCACCCAATGGGGTGTTTTCTTTTTATGGTTACCTTCTTCTACCTCATATGAACGTTCTATGTTCAAGGACTAGTCATGAGAATATAGTAGCCCTTTACTGTATAATTTACTTCTTAGTTTTACTCATGCGTTTTCAGTCTTACTAAGGAACTTTTCTCATTAAGAAAGATTAGACGTTTTTCTAGCATTCCTAATTGAAGTAGGACTAGGAGTTGTTTTTCCTAAACCTACTAGGATAAGATTTTAAGCTCTCTTAGTTTGAGTAGGATTTGGTTTATTTGGTAAGGTTAAACTTATGGTTCCAACTTGTATTAAGATTACTTTTCCTACTAGCACTAGGATTTAGTTTTCTTATTTGCACTAGGACTATAAGTTTTTTTTAGATAGGATTGTTTAAACGTATGGTTTTTAGTTCTTATTCCTATTAGGACTCTTAAAATAATCATAGCCAATGTAAAAGGCATTAGATCATAAAAAAAAATAAAAGTTGATTTTTATGATAATGAGCTATTGTGCTTTTTGTTTGTTTAACCTAAACAACGCTGATTAGGAAGAGACTAACTAAACTTGTTAGATTACAATACTATCATTTACTTAATCATGATCTTACCACCCTCGTTATGTATTAAATTTGGTATCAAATATTTGGTGAAAAGGGCATGTAATTGAAAAATCACATACGCATGACGAGACTGTCGCAAACCCATTAAAAAAACTAATTATTCCTACTACTATGTAGCTAGGCAAGCAAAGTTCAAATTCCACAAAAAAGGTGAGACAATGTATTGAATTGTTATGAATCTAACGAGTTGAGTCAATTTGAACAATGGGTTGAGTGGGCTAAGTTCTTAAACTAGTTCTATATGACAAAAACTAAGCTAGGTTGTAGGCAAATCGGTAAAGAAACCTAAGATAGTGAATCCCCACTAATATGGACTAATATAGATTTATGCTCCCGACCCCTCGAACTTAATTAATTAAACTATTCCTAAGACAAATGCTCACTAAATATTACTAAAGACCTCTTTAGAGTATCAATAGCTTTTATCTAATGCAATTAAACCAACTTTAGTTGAATCATGATTATAAAGACATTAAACATAATATTCTTAAGTTTTAATGTTCATGACATCTACTTTTGTGATGACACTTACACCTTAATCTAGGATTCTAGTGTAGATTATGAACTAAATTTCATTATGAACCTAATCCATATCATTAATCAACTATGTCTAGTCTTTTAATGAGATCAAAACCAATCCTATATTAAATAAATTGCGTAAAGATTATAGATTTTTTTGGTATAGGAATCATCTATAATCAATCCATATTAGGGTTCATCAATACCCTAGATTAAGAAAATAATCAATCATATTGGACTTAAAAACAACACATAATAATATAGAAACACATGAGTAAACAACATAATTAAACAAGAGATTTAAAGAGAGAATCAAAAACTTATGAAATACTAAGAATCTGGCAAGAATTGTAGATTACAAATGCATAAAACCTTGAAATCTCAATAGGTGCTTCAAAGTAATGCATAAAAACTAAAGGAAAACTTATTCTCGAGTGTTTTTGTGCCTTAAGAAATCCTAGATAACTATTTATAATAAACTAATTTTACATCGGGCTTAAATAAAGAAAATCACGAAAAACAGACCCAGAACAGCACACTCGGACGAGTGCTCTGCACACTCGTTCAAGTCCTCTCCTAATTAGCCAGAAATAAGAGATTAGAAGCAATAGTCACTTTCTAGCACAGACTCAGGCTCAAAACGTCAGAATTAGGCCATCTTCAACTCATTTTAAAACAGACATATCAAAAGATCCAGACCTTTGTTTAAGGAATGTGATATAACATTGGAAAGATATTGAAGTCTAGTTTCCTACCCAATTCGAGTTATGTCAATATCATTTGTAGATCTAGTGATTATTCAAAATAGTGAAGCAATATTTTGTTTTGATCTCACATCTTATGCTTGTTTCCACATATCAAACGCATCTTCGCTCCTCACATGGTCACGTCTTCAATCCTGTTTGCTCCAAAGACTCGCGTTTCTTCATAATATTCTCAAAGTCCAGTGGATCACTCCAAGATAACTCAAGGTTGTGCTCTAATATTCCCTAAAATCCATTAAGACACTAAAAACACCAATGAAGGCACCAAATGAAGGAAAGTGAACTATTATCATGTGGAACTACACTAAATACATCCACTATACATTCAAAAACCCCTAAAACACTCCTAAAACACGTACTAAATATGACTTATCAATGCAAATCAGTTATAGCTCAAGCTATTTTATTTTGTTTTCCATTTTAAAAAATGATTTTTTTTAATTAGTTTAGTTTTCATATACTTTTGTATCAGAATTTTGAGTAAATTTTGGAGTTTATATATTGTATGTAGTCATTATATGCATACATTTTGAAAGTTTTGAGTGTTTTGGTCATATTAAGAGTTTTATGTCAAATTTTGCAGAAATGACCCTTAAAACTATTATCTTTGGTCTCCTTATGTTGCATCAGTTTTCACTAAGTAATGAATACACAATAGCTGCAAATATTTGACACAAGTTTTTGGAGTTTTATTTTCTTTTGAATTCTAGTCTAAGTCATATTAGATGATACATCATTATAAGAAGCCTTCAAGAAATGCATGGAGGCCACAAAAACAACATAGTAGAGAGTATAGAGAAATTTTGCTTAAATTAAACTTAATAACAACATGGATCCTCTAAGGTTACAAGCAAGTCAAGCAAAGTGGCAACATCAAGATTATTAAAGACGATAAGATGAAGCATAGAGAATTTCCAGAGTTTAAGGGCCAAAAAGATCCCAAGGTTTACTTAGATTGGGAACAACATATGGATTGTTTACTAGATTTCAAAGGTATGAATTATTTTAAGAAAGTTTTGCCAGCTATCTTAAAATTCACTAGTTAAATCAAATTGGTATGAAAACTTGCAAATTCAACATGGAAAAGATGGAAAAGAAAATTTAGTACTTGGGCAACATCAAAATCTAACATGGAAATATGATTTGTTTTTAAATCATACAAGCATAACTCTTAATAAAGTTGAGTTCTTTGCGATAAAATTTGTGTCTTGATTAATATATTGTTAAATTTGAAAGGTAATAATTAGCATGTGGTTGTAAGGATGAGGGGGAGAAAAAATCATCAAAGTTCTTTCTAGGGTTAAACAAATCAATAGCTAATGTTGTTAAATTGTAATAATACGATGCGTTTGGTGAATTTTGCATGCTACCAAGTACTATCAAACGACAACAATCGGATTCCAAGTTGAAGGGTTGTATATATTCTTTTACATCAAACGTACAAGAGATACCTAGGGTATTTGGAACTTTTGGATTCTCAAGGCAAGGCTACAAGTTTCCACTAGTGGAAAATACATCATTTGCTGCGGTTTTTTTAGGTTTTATGCTCCGGTTTCGATCCGAAGTATATTTAATAGGAGCATATTGTAAAAGATTTTATGTTGCGGTTTAAACCGAAGCATAAGGTGGACTTTATGCTGCGAGCTTTGGGAAACCGGAGTATAAAACCCTTATTTTTTTTAAAAAAAAGGACTTTATGCTGCAGTTTTCTCAAAGCCCGCAGCATAAAGTCCTTTTTTTCAAAAAAAAAAATAAGGGTTTATGCTCCGTTTTCTAAAAGCCCGCAGCATAAAGTCCATATTTTTTTTTGGATAAAGATGAATTGTTGTTAATATAATGGGCATATTAGATTACGACAAAGTCAAAGGATTTCAATACTCTTTATACGAAAGATATAATTCCATTTCCATAAATATGTGAAAAAACCTTCAAATATAAGTGTGCATAATTTTTGTTATATTACAAACTAAAATAAACATAACTAATTTGCTACAACTAAAGTATGAAAACTGAACTAAACATAACAACTAAATGCAGTTGCTAAGAAACCGTGTAAACTTGTCTCTTATTTCCTTGATTTCGTCAATGGTGAAAGGCTCTTATCTCGATGTGTCCAAAACCTAAATTTAGCCACCATAAATGTAATAAAAAACAAATTAGATTATCGTATATACATGTATAATTAATTATATATATGTTTAATTTAAACAAATATAACAATTTCTGGTTATTTATGAAAGTTCTAAGAAATTCAGCAGAGTTTTCTCTGTACAATGAACATTATCCCAATTTTTTAATCCAAATAACTTATTCAATAATTCACAATTCAACAACTCCACAATTCCACAATTTAAAGATTCCACAATTCCATATAATTTCATCCTCCATGATTATCATACATCTACTTATATAAGCTAAGAATACTTGTCTAATATATATGTACATATAAAAAAAATATAAGTAAAGGAATTAGATATACCTTTTCTACATCATCGACTTTCGTGGTAGAAGAGACTAAGTCGTACATGAATCTCATAACATAACAATCAACCCCATTTACTTGTTATGCACACTAAATAACAATAAAATGTATATTCATGTTAAAATTAAAGTAAACCAAAAAACATTTAAATTCAAAAAACATGTACCTTTGCTGATTTCCATTTAGGAAATATGGCTCTTTAATGTAATCCAATACTTCCACGCAATTTCTTCATTACACTGCACTCCGATAAGAAAAATATCAATTGGTCAGCTTAAAAACATGTTGTATAACTAGACAGAAGGCCTTAAGGTGTCGTGTAAAAATTTCTTCAGCATTCTCTAATAGACGGGCATGTGTTCTTTTGAGTCACTTGATCTATTCATCGTTTTCATTCATCCTACATATATCCCCACCTAAGTATCTCAAAGCCTTTCAACTCCAACCAGTGAATAACTCAAAGTCTCAACAATTGTAAGTACAACTGCAATAACCAAAAGAAATCTAAGAAAGTGAAGCTTGTTATTGAAACTTTGTCAATTGTTTTCCTTGCTCTTGTCTCATCTTTTGTTCATCCAAACATGGCTTTTGCTGATTCAACCAAGCCTAACTTATGTAAGTAGTTTAATTTGCTCATCAAGTACTACATGCTTGATTTAACTATTTGAGATACCCTCACAAGACTGGTTTAGATAAGTGAAGGGTGTTTCATGCCTAGGTTTAATATTTTAGGGTATTTTTCCCTCTTCATTGAGCTGACAAAGCTTTAAAAAATTAAAGGTTGAAAAGCTAAAAATTTTGTTGAACTCTGGAATACAGATTTGGACTGTGGCTCCAAGTGTGGGGGTGAGATACAGGAAATCAGGATATGACCTTTGACGTTAACTATAACTGTTTGGATTATTAAAAAAAATCCCAAAGCAAAAAATCATACATGCATCTTGAATATTGAACGTGCAAAGGTATGGGACTCAAGGAGAATGGTAACCAACAAGTTAGAGATGTTACAGAAAGTAAAATAATGAATTATACCTTTTCATAGGTGGCTCAACCTTCCAATTAACCAATCTATAACTGCCAAAGGTGTTTGGAAGTTGGACAGTATGCTCTGCAATATGAGCAATTATATGCTGCACAGATAAAGTAGTAAGTTAAAATATGAAATCTTCTCTCCAGCTTCCTTCACTAGTAAACTTTTTCATCAAACACAACGTACCATTGCAGTTGTGTTTGCTATGTACTTGGTAGATCTTTCTAGATAGATGCCCCATGTAGTTAAGGAACCATTACCCAGTGAAGTCAGATTAAGTAAATGAACCTGGAGAAACCAACAACTATTTAACTAATAGATTGAGCTAACAAATATAAGTGAGATGCTGTTTCCATTTAAATATGCCCTCTTGTACTCCTAGGCTCCTATTATGAGAGTACCTTATGGCGAAAAGCAAGATGAAATTTTTGGACTACAAATGACATTTCCTACATATAAAATTCAAGATGCAAAGAGATCTAGTTCTAAACGGACAAGTGCAGTTAAGAAAATTTAAAAACACCCAATATCCTTCGGTAGTATTATTATTGTAATATCTTCTTCTCAACTTACTTGAGATAGATCAACTCTTAGCTCTTGAGCAATGAGACCAGATAGCTCTGTAACACGAGGCTTTAAGTCTGAGTCTTTGATGCTCAAAGACATATCAATTGTTATGAAGCCAATATCTCTCCTGAAAGTAAGAAGTCAATGAAAAGAAACATCATTAGACCTATAAATATAAGAAATAAATAGTTTACATATTTAGCTCAATTACCCCAAATACTACGGATTAATACACTTAGCAGTAGAAAGAAATGGCACAACACAATGCAAGATAAACTTTTTGATCATATATCAATCACCTAGAAGCACATGCAAAGCGTACAAAATCTCTTTCAGAATCACAGTTAGTGGCTTCTAACACTATATTGAGTCATTTAAGGCATTAAATTTGTGTATGAAATCTATCTATATTCCTAGTTCCCTAAGAGAGTAAGAAAAATTGAATCCCAACACTTTGTAACAATTCGGCCAAAACCGAGGCTTTACTCATTAATTTTCACTAAAATCGCAACAATTCGGCCAAAACCCATAAATTATCAACATGGTACAAAAATTAAGGGAATGCATACCGAGATAACATAAAGGAATTCAAACAAAATCGTAACAATTCAACTAAATTTCCATACATAAAGGAATTCACGAATAATCACAGCATTAACATTAAAAACACATAATCGAACTTACCTTTCAGATGAACAATTCAACCTTAACTGTTTTTGAAATTCCAAGAACAGTCACCAACATTCAAAGAGAGTCCTAGCAGCGCCAATTCGGTTTCTTTTGCTGAGATTAATGGTGAGAGTGAGGAAGTTGAGTTTTGATGAGAGTAGTGTAATTTCGGTGAGATTTTGAATGCGTTTGAGAGTGTAATGCTGAGATTAATGGTGTGCGACTGCTGTGTGTGAGCGAGGGCGAGCGAGGTTTGAGATAATTAAGTGTGCACGAGATGACCTAATTATGAGATAGTTGGGTTTATGCAGTGGTTCATAAAGCCCGAAGTATATAACCTGTTTATGCTCCGGTTCAAAGATAACCAGAGTATATAATGTGTTATGCTTCGGTTATTAGAAGCCCGGAGCATAAAAGTGTCTTTAATGTAATTCTGTAGTTTTTATGCTTCATTTCTTATAGGAACCGGGGCATGCTCGAAGAATTCATCGATGTCTTTCCTTGGTCCTACAAGGATACACAAGGGATAGACTGAGATATTAGACATCATACCATTCTAGGGTCAAAATCGGTAATACAAAAGTTACAGAGAATGAAACTAAATGTAACTAAAAAAATAAAAGAGGAGGTTGAGAAACAGTTGGGAGCAGGATTTCAAAGTTTCAAACTACCCCGAATAGGTTGCAAACATAGTTCCCTTTCAAAAGGATAGCAAGGTCCGAATATGTATGGACTATCAAGATCTAAATTGGGCTTGTCCGAAAGTGGAGTTTTCCTTACCACACATTGGCATTCTAGTTGATAATGCAACAAATCATACCTTTCTCTCGTTCATGGATGGTTATGGAAGTACAATCAGATAAGAATGGTGGAGGAGTATATGGAGAAGTCCACCTTTATAACCCAAAGGGGCACCTATTACTATATGGTTATGCTATTTGGCCTAAAGAATGGGTGCCACATACCAAAGAACTATTACGACACTCCGAGGTGGAGTTATATGTTGAGGATATGATTATAAAATCTAGAGATCGTCAAGGACACCCTATATCCCTCTGAAAATTCTTTGAATGACTTAGATGGTTTAACTTAAGGCTTAACACTTTTGGGTCATTAGATCTTGAGGCATGAAATTGACCTTAATAAAATCAAGCTTATCTTGGTTTTAACACCCCCTAAGAATGAGATGGAAATAAAAGGCTTCTTAAACTATTTATAATATATCAACCACTTCATTTCCAAGCTCATCATGATTTTAAGCCGGCATTCTGAAATTTGAAAAAGGATATCCCCAAAGAATAGGATGAAGATTTTAAAAAAGCTTTTGACTAGATCAAAAGCTATCTTTTGAATCCTCCTTTGCTTTCTCCTATATTGCTAATAATTCCTCTTTGCTTATACGTCACAGTCACTGATTTAGGAGTTGGGGCTATGCTAGATCAAGAGGTAGAGGGAAAGGAAGCTCCTTGAATATGAAACTAGATACACATTCTTGGAAAAGCTTAGTGTTGCTTTGGTTTGAGCCACTAAGAGGCTCAAAAAATATAAGCTATCCCATACGGTCCATATTATATCTTAAAGGTAACATCTAAAATTCATTTTTGAGAAGCCCACTCTTAATGGACATCTATCAAGATGGCTAGTCCTACTTGACGAATTTGATTTGAAATATGTCCCTTAGAAATCCATCAAGGGATCTTCCATCTTAGATTTCTTAGCCAAATACCAATAGATGATTCATAGAAGAACTATGATCTTCATGACAAAGCCCTCCTCATGATCAAAATGACAGCAAGGATACTTCTGGTAACTCTAAATGATGAGCACACACCCATCTCATTCAAGCTTGACTTTATGGCAGCCAACAATGTTGCAGTGTACCAAGTGTGCATATTGGATTTGTAAGATACAATTTCTTGAGACATCAAGAAGCTTTGAGTTTTTGGTGATTCTTCCTAAATAATCAATAGATCTTTGGAAAATGGAAGATTCACAGTGAAATCCTTGCCCTTTACCATGCATCCGGCCAAGCAATTTCTAGAAATTTAGTTCACGTATATAACTAGCAATGAGAATCAATTTGCTGATGCACTATCCCGTCTTCCATCAATGGTTAACATTTCCACCAACCAAACTGCGATGCCTCTTACCATTGAAAAGAGGTCAGAAACATCACACATCAACGTTGTTGACAACGACGTAAAGGATGGTGAACTCTGGTACACTGACCTCCTAAAATACATTTAAAGTAAGGAGTACCCTCTAAAATCCTCTAAATAGGATCAAAGAGCCTTAAGAATCTAGCCGCGCTATTTATCACTCAAGGCGATCAACTATATAAGTGCACTCATAGAGGTATTAACTTGAGATACATTAGAAAATTAGAGGCCAAAACCAAAATGGATAATGTCCATAGAGGTGTATGTTGTACTCATATGAGTGACCAGATGTTGGCCTTAAAAATATTATGGAATAAGATTCCACTTAGTACATCAAGAAGTATATCACTTGCCAGAAGTGCGCAAATTTATAATATATCCCTCCTTTATTTGTGACACTTCTTGTCAATGTTGGCAATAATTTCATACTTGTACTCATCGATTACTTTACTAAGTGGGTTGAAGCCAAATCCTACAAGACATTAGGTTCCAAGCAAGTGGCCTAGTTCATAGAGAAAAACATCTTTTGCATATATGGAGTTCCTCATGAACTCGTGAGTGACCAAGGAGTACACTTATAGGGTGAATGTGAAGATCTCCTTAATAAGTATAAGGTCCTACACCACACGTCATCCCTATATCAGCCTTAAACAAATGGCATGGAAAAAGCCGAGCATTAAATTCATAATCCATGAAATGAAAAAAAATTACAAATATTATCCTCCAAAGCCTTCTTTTTCTTTGTGGGGTTCTCAAAATATCACAACTTTGACAAGTGCAACCCCATATTCATTGGTGCATGGGATGGAAGCAATTTAACCGATTGAGTTCTAACTTCTTTTGTTGATAATAGTTCTTGAGATCAAATAGCCCGAAGTAGATTGGGTCAAAGAAAGATACAATAAGCTGGTTTTCTTAGAAGAAAGACGCCTCAAAGTTGCACTCCATGTTCAAAAGATGTATCTTTGACCATTTCAACAAAAAGTCCGTACTTGATTTGTTTGACCTGATTCCCAAAAGAGATACATAGGCAAACTCTTTCGAGGCTCAATTGCAATAATAAAAATAGAGCTTTATATCTTGAGAAAGATTTAGAGTAACTAAAAAAACGTCTGATGTAAAGGTGGAGAGTAGGAAGCCTAGTGCAAAGGCATTGAACTCCCAAGCCTAGGCATCTAAAGCTCATTATAAGTGTTGGACGCCTGCTTCCTTTAGTCCCCTCTAAAAGAGATTCTAATGTCTTGGTCCTATAGAAAATATTTAATGCCTTGGGTCAGCGTTGTACTCCTATTATTTAACATTACCCAGAAATGCTCTTGACTCATTAAACTTGCTTCAGCATTAAAAAAAGAGCTCTTATCTTTAAGCTCATATGATTAGTTTTTTAATATAAAATTTTCCTAACTTTATAAATATGTTAAACATGTTTTTCCATTATTATTTTAGCTCACTTAGGCCTTACTTGTCGATTTTAAGTTAGTAAATGTTGCAATTTCAATGTAATACTTAAATTGATGACAATTAAATAAAAACCAAACTTAATTTCATTCTATTGAAGCAAAAGTTTACAAGATCCTAAATTGTGACCTAAAGGGCTTAATTAATATTACATGAAAGAAAAGGCTGATTCTAAGGAAATAAACCATGTGGTTTAACCCTAAACAATAATTGTTTTTGCTATTTACAAAGTTTACCCCTAAGATAATCTTAAAATTGTTATCTCCTTTTCTTGCCTAGGGTGAGCCTTTCTTTGGCTGGTTTAACACTATTCTCAAGCCTCTCTATTGGTGACACAACCCTAACACCCAACTGGTCAAGAATTGTTGGTGGTTTAGACTTAATCTCTTGAGCTTGAGATGGGCTTTGAGGAAGATGCATGGACTTTAATTTTTACCCTATTCTTCCACGTCCATGTTGAGTAGCTCCTAGAAAGCATGGTGGTCTTGGGAAAATTTTTTATAAACCACATGGGCTTGGCTTTCCAATAAGATTCCCAAAGCTTTACTCTCTCTACCCTCAAGGGTTAAGTCTTAGGCCTCTTCATTTTGTGGTATGAGACCACATGTTTCCACCCAAATTGCCTTAAAACCCTCACTAGGAAATGAAAGGTGAGTATCATGAGAATTGTAATGATATACAACTATTCTCCATCCCTGTGATGGCAACAAACTTCCACCAACAAACCATCCATATAATCAAGAACTCTCCCTTGGCAAAATAGCTCAGCCACTCCTCCAAAGTGGTATGGCTTAGGAGCTTTTACCTCATTGTGAAACCCTTTTGTTCTAATTTTCAAGGTTCTTTACAGGGGCCATAAGCATGAACCTCTTCATCAACTAAACCTTCTAAGAAATCAAGAAAAGAATACGAGAAAGAATTGATTAAATGTTCATTACATTAAAAAATTAAACAAAAGACAAATATAAGGAAGCATACTTGAAATAAGATCAGGTATCCTATCACGCCAAGAGAAGAGTTGGCATGATCCAAGTCTAGGCCAACCATAAGTTTGCATATGACTATGGGCATCAAATTCCACCCCTCTTCTATTTTTTACATTATTTTGAGGATCAAGGCAAACCCCTTCTCATTGTTCTTATTATAAAAAAGAAAACAAGCAAACCAAAAAAGTGCAAGGCCCTTCTTCTATAGATTTGAGCTCTTGGCTCTTGAGTGAGAGAAGAAAAGTGGGAAAATACCCTATCAAGGTCTACCTTACTCCCTTTTACAATGTAACCAGGTACTTACCCTTAATAATCAAGTACCTCTCAAATCCAAGAGATAAGGCAAGCCATTGACAAGCTACCTTATGATGGCTTAAAATTCTTCCATAATGGGAACAATTTTGTCATTCTTAAACTTGAAGGTGTGTCAGGATCCCAACACCAAGTTACCACATTAAGGAAATTCAAATCAAGCCTCATAAATCTCAAGGTAGCTTGGAAACCCAAGAACATGGTGTTAAGTTCAAGTTTTTCACATTGCCATAATTGCTTTGAAAGCTTATTAACATTTGTTAAAAAATCGAAATTCTTAGATTTCAAATAACATAATAGGCTATAATCCTTATGACCTAGCCAAGTAATTAAAGTCCACAAACATCCCTACATAATTAAAATTCATAAATTTCATCCCTAAAATCAACAATTGATGATCAATGTCAAAGCAATCGAAATTCTATGATGATCCTTGATTGAACAAAAGGATATAACCATTGATGAACTCTTATGATCAACACACATAATTTCAATTTCAAGTTTCTTTTATACATACATGATGTGATTGACAAGGATGAACTCCTTTATTCACTTAGTTGAGCCTCATAAGCCTTGCTTTGAACATCATCTTCAAGGATCCTCTCTTATGAGGTGGACTCCTCTTAAGCTTAATGTAACATCTCTCCCTTGAATCTTTACTTATTCACAACCTATTTACTTTATGCACCTTTTATTTCTAATTATCCAATGATGAAGAGATTTGAAAATCTTCAATCTCTCAAGGTTTCTTTTAATATCCTCTTTACAAGAGCAAAACCCTAGATGTTCATCAAACTTGAATGAATATTCAAGTGTTTTCCTAAATCTAATTTCCTAACATCATAAAGCTTATTTTGATATTTATTTTACTTTTGATTCAATAATGTTTTTGGGCCTAACCATATAGGTCCTCTAAAACTAGACTCATTTCTTGGTGGAAGTATGTCATAGGAGTAGCTTTCTTAAACTTCATTCCTTATTTAATGAGTAAACCTTTAACTTATTTACATGCATAATCCATACTTTGCTTTTTTAAATAGTTCCTTTCACTACTTTATTTAAACTCCCACTCTTTTAATTCCACCTTTATATTAACATTCTCTATATAATATTGTAATTATGTGACCATATTTATCTTTTGCACTTAATTAATACCTATTGATGTCCTCAAGCATTTAAGAGCAAAAACAAGAGAAATGAGATAATGCCTTCTTAGGAAATACAAATATGTATTAATTTTTTTTATAAAACTCCAAGTTAAAATAAGATTAAAAAAAATAAGCACGTATATGAGCTATATTATATACATGAACAATTCGATAATAAAAAATGGCAACTATATACTCCCCCAAGTTAGTCTTAGTCATATCTCATAGACTTTTCATTTTAGGGTGCGCATAGGGAAATAAACCACTCATATGGTTAGGGTTATAATTTGTTCCCTCAACATAGTAATCACATAAACTATGTGAAATAGTCCTCTTTAGGTTTGCATTTTGTCTTTCTCCACTACTAAGCATGGTGTCAACCCACTAAGGTTATGACTCTCTAGATAAGTTGGCTTGGTTAGATAGGGTAGGGTAATGTTAAATGGTGCTCAACCTAACTAAAACTTCACTACTACATGATGTTCGGGTTCAAAACCACTTATAAACTCCTATACTCCAGAACACATCCTCTTTTCTTGACACTTGGATCGATGCTTCACCTCAACTATGTACTAGATAAGAATACTTCACTGCTCTATTGAAGATGAGCATAAATTTGAGGAAATCTTTCCACTCTTTCTTATTCTTCTTCTTATTTTCTTTTAATTTTTTTTCTATTTTTTCTTTCCATTTTTACTTTTTTTTACTTCTACTCTTCTCTTAATTCTGAATATTGTCTAGAGAAGGGGATGAAAATCAAAACTCTTCTATAAGATGTGATCAACTCAATACAAGAGGCGCTGAGTACTACATAGCTCTTCTCCAAAAATAAACCTATAAAAGTTTCTAAGGCTATTAAGCATAAAAAAAAGGAATCCAAGCTCAACATGTTTCATCATAGGGGTAAATTAAAAGAAAAACAATTTTTTGGAAAAATAACCCAAGTATGAGAAAATGGCTCTAATTCTAAGGAGAGTTCAATCATTCCTATAAATTTCACCAAAAAGTCTCAATCAACCAAATAGAAAACCCAAGAGTAAACCACACAGAGGACAAAATCTAACACACATGAAAAGAAATAGACCGAAATAATGCCATCGGTCTTAGGCTCAAGTCCTCACAGGTAAACACAAGTCTATAACACTAAATGAGAGTAAGAAGAAATAGTTTGATTCCTAATAGTCTATTGTTCATGAATTTTGAAAATCAACTAGTATATCAAGTAAAACCATTTCGAAAAAGAGACATATGAATCTATTTATCCTTATTGAAAGGCTAATCTCAATTATAAAGTTAAAATATGGTATATATGCAATGTTCTAAACTACAAAATGAAGGAAAAAGTAGACAAGGAATTATTGATTAAAAAAACTAAATAAGGAAATAATGAAAAAGAAAACTAAGGATACTGAGAATGCTCTAAAAGGATAAAAAAACTAAACAAGGAAATAATGGAAACTACACTACAATGCAATGCATGCTCTAAATAATATCTCTCTTTAAGCTAAATCTTGCAATGTCCTCAATGCAAGCACTAGACATGAAAAGGAAGAAGAAAGGGAAAGAATGCAAAAACCTAAGTCTATAACACACACAACAAACAAAATAAAATAAAAAATACTGTTGATCAGGGGGAGGGAAGGGTCCATGACTAGGAGGTCCATACCTAGAGGAAGTGCTAGGACCAACATCAAAATACCTCTGAATATCCTCTTCTATAGAGGAGAATCTTGTTCGCATCTGGTGGTAGTCGGTACTCATCCAATCATACAATGCAGTCAAGGCTGGGTGGGACTCCTGCATTGCATGGTAATTAGTTCGAATGTTGTAAAACGATGTTCTCATGGACTGATGAGAGGCTCTCATCTCTTCGTAGCCATCCCGTATATGCCCAAAATTGGCCCATAATAGACCAAAGTCATGATGCAAGGTGATCATCTAAGCCTCTATGGACTAAGACTAACTACTAGATGCCACATTCTCGAAAAAGCTAGGCAAGTTGTCCTCCTCCATCCGACCATTGGCCTCCTCGTCATCCATCTTCGTCCCTACTCTCTTGAGAGTGGTGCTCCATCACTCGTCAAGGGAGGCCACTGAAGTTGGGATGCAAGATCTATGTCTAAGCTCACTCTAGAAGAGGGAAATGAGTCTAGGGTAAGTACACATAGGGGGCCGGGATTTTCAGAGTCGGGCACCCTATGAGCCACTCAAACTCCTAGTATTGACCTCTACGAGGTCGAATCCAGTACATATACTGCATACTATGCAAATATATATGGGTGTGACTTGAAACCTCATAACAAAAGCAACTATAAAGGTCAATGTTATAAGACAACACTATAAGGGTAAGGGGGCTTCTTATAGTTATCTTAGTCATGCCCTCAGCTTCTTAGGCCAAGTATTCTATAAACCAGGTCGCCGAACATAGATCGTAGTCCCAAAAGCCTAATTGGACCCAAGGATAGGCCTAGACTCATTGTCAATCAGATGCTGAAGGAAATAAAGCTCATGAGATGAGCAAACACCACCCCCAGCGTCTCTAGAGAATAGGGTCCAAGTTAGGACCCTATATGCTAGCCTCACCACCGGGTGAATAATCCAATTTTCCTTGGATCGGCTTGGTCATAGATTAAAAGCCCCATGATGTCCATCTAGAACACGCTATCCTAGTAGTCTTCTAGCCTAGGGTGGCTAGGGGTGAGAACCCCATTCAAGGGTAAGCCTAGGGCCTTATGAACATCCTTTAGGGTGAACCGTAACCTATTATGAAAACATTAAAATAAATCATAGCAGGAGTATAGTCGGTGTTACGATTGATGTTGAAGGTTGAGAGAGCTTCTTAGGTTAAGTTTCTATAGGTTAGGGCATAAAGGTTAAGAAGGGATTTGCACCCTAACCTAGAAAATAACTCATGGACTGCTCCCTCAAGCCCTAAGGCCTTGGCGGCTGATGGGTCATAAAAAATGGGTCGGAATTAGGTTTTTATTGGTATTTCTAATGAAATTACCCTATGATCCTCATTATTCCTAAAATCGATCTCATACATTTCCTCTTGAGGTACTTGGACTTGAATTGGGAAGGGGCTCCTTTGACTTATCTAATTTTTTAACGAAGATTAAGGCACTAAAAGGGTCTAAGCTATGGGGGAAAGATGGGTTTAGAGTCTAGCACTACCTAGGATTACTATCAAAAATCCAGAAAATTGTCTAACAAATCCACAATTCCAACACAACCAACACAACATAATTCATAGAACAATATATGAACAAAATCAGAAAATAGCATATGAATAGTGATGTGTATCAAATGGAGAGGTTTAGAGTATACCAAAGCCATGAAGAGTAAACTAACACCTAGGACACTTTTAGAAACCTTCAAATGTGTGTATGGAAGCTTTAAAATCCACCACTTTGCATTAAAAATCACCACAACCAAATCCCCAAATTAATGGCAAAGTTAGGGTTTTTGAGTAAAATGGATGAATGGGTGAGAAGAAGGGGTGCTCATGGGTTTTGAGAGGATGAATGAGTGTAGTGAAAAAATGAGTGAATTTGCTGAATCATAAGAGCCGGATTGAGGGGCACTTAATCGAGTACAGGGGGATCTCGTTGGAGTCCTTCATTAAAACATCAAAACCTATGCTTCTGCCTATTTTCACAAACATACAAGCCAACTTGATCAAGTAAGCGATTTTTGAACATTATGCCAAAATCCTTGAAATAAGAAAATCCATGAGGCACTGAACCGAGTGCTTTACACACTCAATTGAGTGTCTATAGAATTATGCATATATCAGCTGGATTTCATGCAAATTATTCTCTATTGCTTACATAACCTTTCATATGACTCCAAATATGTTTCTAAGTATAAAAAACACCCAACAAAAACCTCAAATGATTAGCATAACCTAATCTAACAAAATAAACACAAAAACATATTTAAAAGAGAAAGTCACACATCAAAACCAATAAAAATCAGAAAATATCAGAAAAATCAGAAAAATTTAGAAAATTGGACACCAAAACAAGCATAAAGTGGCTTTCATGTGAAAAAGTGAATAAAGGAAGGAGACTCGATTGAGGGTGCAAAGCACTCAATCAAGTCCTTTCTCGTTAACCAATTCTGACCTACACTGAGAAACTACTAAAAGAAGAGACACTCCCCCAAGTGCCTTCCACACTCTATAAAGTCCCCCCTACTGGGCTTATTTTTTTGGTGTTTTGTATTTTGGCCCAAAAGCTTTGTATATATATTAGATCTTTTCGACGTTATTGGGAATGAGACTTCTCTAGGTTTTTATAAGTTTTTCATCTAGTTTTCTCTAAATACTCACTAAATTAAATTTACATTATTCTCGTAGTTTCCATTGAAGCACTTAGATTTGCCGTATACTTTAGCCTTGTGAATATAAAATTCGGTTTGTTTTTATATTCAAAATCCAGTACTTTGTTCTTCTAATTGTTCTAGTATATTTTCTATTATTAATCATGATTATTATTTACTTTTTTTATAGTCAATATGTGTGAGTAGTTTTCTAGTATATGATCCTAAGGAACCCTAATATGGGTTAGGCATAGATGAATCCTAAAACCTGAATCTCAATTCATAAATCAATTCTTTTAATTTAAGATTGACTTTAACACCATTAAAAGTTTAGATGTCGGTTCATAATCTGAATTAGAATCATAGGTTACGGTGAGAGTGATGATCACAAAAGTAAATATCATGACCATTAGGACTTTGTAAATGTCATGTTTAATGTCTTCTTAATGTACGGACGTCATGACCATTAGGACTTTATAAATGTCGTGTAGAGAGATCCTTAGTATCATTTAGGGCGCATTCATCTTAGGTATTACATTATGTCTTTAATTTGAGGGATTGGGATAGAAATCAATATCTAGTAATATTAGTGGGGATTTGTTGTCCTAGATTTTTTTTGTCTCTATATTGGTGTCGTTCTTAGTTAGAATTCATGTCTTAGCCTAGTTTAGTCTAGTCCATATTTTATTTTATAATCCTCCTTTTTTTCGTGACCTTCAATTCCTAATAGAAGTTACAACAATAGATTGCAATTGATCTCCAATAGTCTCTTTGAATTTTGACCCTGCTTACCCAAACTACATAATGATAGGTTATTTTTGATAGGGTAGAGATAACCCCATCATTTATTTTCTCTAGGGTATCATGAGTTTGAAGAAGCCATTGTGGTATCAAAGGAGAGGGTGGTATATGAGCATACTATCACTGAGTTTGTGGTCCTCACGGATCCTCTCGCGACCAAGATACATCTAGTAGGGTTGGAGTAGCACATTGCTACACTAGACTCTACTAGGCTTAGGTTTTTGTGAGGGTTATTAAAGAAACCCCTAATTGACTATGTCTAAGTTGTTGTTTCCTAAATAGCACGTCTAATCGAGATGAATTGGCCCACGGTGAGATTTTATGCTTTTTCATATTCTTTGAATTTTTTTGTGCATTAGGATTTTTTAAAAATCTTTGTCATGTTTTTCATTAGGTAAAGAAGGCCATGAGTTTTGTCTTGCTAACATAGTGCTCCTCTATGTCAAGAATCGGGGTGAGAGGGTCGAGATACACATGGACAAGGCCCCTAAGGCTGAGTCTTATGCTTTTCAAGGGTGGCCTAAGGACATAGCCTTAGTGAGTATATATTTTTTCTATTGTTTGAATTCTTCTATTTCTCATGCATTCTTACTTTATTAGTTCTCTATATGCTTAATAGGCAGAAGGTAAGGTCATTGATGAAGGTGACGAAGGCCTGAAGTGGATATGTGTTTAGTTGACGAATCTAACTTGTTGTCAAAGAAACATAAATAGAAATTGTTGCTTAACTAACACAAAGTCTCTCTTCTTGTCTTCAATTCTAATTCTAGCTAATTCACAAAATAGTGTTAGGGGTCTACCTTTTATCAAACCCAACAAGGGTTTCGTGCCTTAAGATAATTAGCATAGCTTTCAGGTGGCTTGCCCTTCTTGGCCTCAGTATGAGTTACATTATTATTCAATGGACGACATCCCTAGTACTGAGATTGATTTTTACTCTAGAAGCATTCTTTGTCTGAGTTATGTTCTATACATGGACCCTTGGCCTTACTTCTTCCATTAGATGTCGTAATTCCAACCAATCCAGATATTTTAACAGATATAGGATGTTAGAGGTACACCTTGGATGGCCATTGTTTATGATCCTCAACAGCTAGCCTTAGGTGTAAATTGAGAATGCTTTAAAGAATCTAAAGACTATGTTCACTCGGGAGATGAATTAGTAGAGCGACGCTCTATTTAAGGGTCCCTACGTGACTCGAGAGGGATGTAACTTGGTATCTAGATTGAGCTTGATGGATGATAGGGATCTTGCAAGGACATGCCAATAACACTAGTTTTTTTAGTTTTTGGATTTCTATTTATATAGATTTAGATAATTTGGATTTACCTAAATATATATAGGTTTTGATTTTTTTACTTGATTATGTTTTGCTTTAACCTTATTATGCCTAGTTTTAGCTTAAGGATGTTGCATGTTTGATTTTACGTGGTTTAGATACATGTTTGGTTTTGCTTGATATAGGTGAAAAATGTTGAAAAGTCATATTTAGTGTGTGTTTTAGGAGTGTTTTTAGGGGTATTTGAATGTATATTAGATGTATTTAGTGTAGTTCCACGTGATTTTAGTTCACTTTCTTTCCTTTGGTGTATTCACAATTGTTTTAGTATTTTTGGTGGATTTCAAGAATAATAGAGTAATCTTGGAGTTTTAACACGAGCTCGAGTTATCATGGAGTGATCCACTAGACTTTGAGAATGATTATGAAGAAACGCAAGTCTTTGGAGCAAATAGGTTTGAATAGTTTACCATATGAGAAGCGATGATGTGTTTGATAAGTGGCAACAAGAATAAACAGAGGAAACTCAAACGTGAAGATCATAAACTGATAGCACTTTGCTATTTATAACATATCTCAAGATATATAAATGATATTTATGTAATTCTAAGTGGGTTAGAAATTAGACTTTATTATCTTTCCAATGGTTTATGACATAATTCAAACAAAGGTATGGATCTTATGATATGGCTATTTTAAGATGAGCTAAAGATGGCCTCAATTCAAGAAAATGAAGAGACTCAAACGAGTGTGTAGAGGACTTATCCATGTACATGTTAGAAATTTGAATTTTCTTTTGATCTCCTGATTTTGGCTATACTAGAGAGGACTCAGACGAGTGTGTAGAGTACTCGTTTGAGTGTGTTGAGCTTGATTTCTGCGGCTTTGTTTATTTAACCCCGATGTAAATATAGTTTATTATAAATAGTTTTCTAGGTTTTCTTAAGCACAAAAACAGCAGAGAATAAGATTTTTTCTTAGTTTTATGCATTAATTTGAAGCACCTATTGAGAATTTTCATGTTATTGTAATCTATATTTCTTGCTGGATTCTTGTTTGTCAACAAATATTTGTTTCTCTATTCTCTTCTTTAGATCTCTTGTTTATTTTTGTTGTTTAATTATATTTTCTATATTATTGTGTAATATTTTCTTGTTTAATAAGAGTGAGTAGTCTCTTAATATAGGGTATTGATGAACCCTAATATAGATTGATTACAAATGATTATCGTAACCTAAAATTTCTTATCTTTATGCAATTTCTTTAATATAGGGTTTTTTTTTATTCTCATTAAATGGCTAGACGTAGTTGATTAATGATATGGATTATGTTCATTGCAAAAGTTGGTTTATAATCTACTTTAGAATCATAGTTTAAGTTGCAAGTATCGTCATTAAAGTAGATGTCATGAACATTAAGACTTAAGAATGTCGTACTTAATGTCTTTCTATGCATGATTTCACGAAAGTAGTTTTGATTGCATTAGAGGGGAGCTATTGATACTCGAAAGAGATCCTTAGTAATGTTTAGCGAGCATTTGTCTTAGGAATAGTTTAATCAATTGAGTTCAAGGGGTTGGGATCATAAATCTATGTTAGTCCATATTAGTGGGGATTCACTATCTTAGGTGTCTTTACCTATTTTCTTACAACTTACCTTTATTGTTATCATCCAGAATTAGTTTTAGAGCTTAGTCCACTCAATCCATTTTTTGATATGAATCAACTTATTAGATTCATAGTGATTCAACACTGTCCCACCTTTTGTGCGGAATTCAATCTTTACTTGCCTAGCCATAGTAGTAGAAATAGTTATGTATTTTTTATGGATTTATGACAGCCTCGTCAAATGTGATAAATATATGCTCTCTTTTTATCAGTACTTGGAGGGTATCGACTCTTTGCTAAAACAAAGGGAAAAATTTCAGGTTCTTTTTGAGTGATTTTGGAGGGTACCGAGTCTCTTAAAAGAGAAAGAAAAAGTTTAGGTTGCAGTTTATCAATTATGGAGGGTACTGACCCTCCCAACAGAAAAGAAAAAATTGCAGGTTATATTTGATCGGCTTTGGAGGGTATCAACTCTTTCCTATAAAAAAAAAGAGAAAAATGATTGGGATTTTAGTAGAATATTCCTTTTTTTACTACCAAAAGTAGGGTTAAATCTAAGGCATTCTAGTTAGTACGATAATGTAGTCGATAGTTAAATAAACAAAAAATCATGCAAAATTGAAGTGCACATGGGCTGGAAATAGTATTGAAACTGAGAGCTAGGCTCTAAGATTAGGCGTTGAACATTGAGATAACCTTGAACACTGATGATGTTTTCATGATATAAAATCATGGACATCAAATAGTCACTAGTGTAGAAATGAATGTTGGTTTGAAGAAGGAACAAAGATACTTGAACCATGTTGTATGGATCCAGTTACATTTGGAGATGTTGGCTCTAAGACTATAGTGGACAATGCTACTATATAAGATGCGTGTTTCTAACAAGTCTATTTGTAAGTAATCATCAACTTTTCTATATAAGAACATTGCGTATAAGGAATAGCCTGCATCAGTTATGTAATCTATTTAAAATGATTTACTTAAGTTTATTTTTGGACTAAATAATTTATTTTATCTTTTCTATAATCTTAATGTACCTAGAGTTTATTATGGGATTAAGTTATCTAGGTTATTAGGATTATTTTTGTCTAAATCATTCTTGAAGTCCTCTTAATCTATTCTTTGCGAGTTCCTTATCATCTAGAGTACACTATTTTGTCAGCACCTTTGAAGTTTACATTTTGGGTAATTGTTTAATCGTAGCTACTCGTTTTGTTACTATTGTTGTACTTACACTTTTCGGGGAAGTCTAGAATGGAATTTGGTGTTGTTATGGGAACGGTAAGCTATTTAGGGAACAACTACATCTTGTTGTGGGAACTAGACTATCTAGTTAAGGGATCTAGAAGGAACTTTGTATATAGTTTTGAGAACAAGAGAGAAACTAAGTTATGAGAACTTGGTTTATGAAAGAAAATTGTTTGTATTTTTTTTAGGCTCAATTTAGTGGAATATGAGTGATTTTTCTTGGGGCTATAGTTTTTTCTTTCAATAGTTAAATAGATTTTCTACTCTAAAATCTTGTATATTTTGTCCTTTATTTCCTTAATTTATTTTTGCATTACAATTTCAAGTATTCATTATTCATATTTCTGCATAAAGTTCAAAAAGAAGGTATAGTTCTCTAGAGATGCGATTCACCCCCCTCGTGTTCCTACTACTCATGTACTCATGTACTTGACTTTATGTTGGTATAAAAGCAGGTTCCTTCAAGAAACAAAACCTCATAGTCCAAGGCTAGATCAAGAGGAATGAATACTATTGAGAATTTTGAGAAAGGCTACTTAACTCAATGACCACCCATTTCGATGGATGGTTCTATGCATACTAGAAAAGTAGGATGAAAACATTCATTAAGGTTGAGAACTATCATGTATTAAAAGTTATTGAGTTTGGTGATGACTCAATTATCAAACAAAATGAAAATGAGGTAGTTGTTTCCAAGTACTTTAATTGAGACACTAAGATAATAATAATCAGGCAATCAAGCTCCTACAATGTGGCCTTAGGCTTCATGAACACAATCGTGCCTTAGGATACAAGATAATTAAGGGAAAATGGGATTTTCTTGATGTAACCCATCAAGGAACCAATATGTGCTTTTCGCGATAAAGCCAAAATAATCCCCCAAAGGAATTCATCAACAAATACATGATCACTAGATTTACTAGTATTTTAAATGAACTCGATTCTCTAGGAAATCAAATTCCTTATAGGAATAGGTATATAAAGTGATCCAAAGCCTATCTCATGATGATTGGATATCCAAGATAACTACATTGCAATAGACCAAGGCTTTCAAACCTTTAGTCTTGAACAACTCTCATGATCCTTGATGATTTATGAGATTAAAATTTAAGCCAACAAAGGAGAGAACTATGGAAAAAAGGATAAAAAGGGCTAGCTCTTATTGTTAAAGGTGACTTGTTAGATTTTGATGAGGAAGACATGATCTAATTTAATGCAAGAGAAATTCGAAAGTTTTATCAAAACCCAAACTATTTTGGAAGATGGAAAATCCTTCTTAAAGAGAAAACCAATTGACCAGTGCTTTGGGTGTGTAAGCGTTAACCACAAGATACAGGATTGCCCTAACACATAGAACAAATAAAAAGAAGGAACAACCAAGTAAATCAAGTGGAGCACCAAGGAATAGATTCATAAATAAGTTTAGTAGTGCAATGATGGCTACTTGAGGATCAAATGATGTAAGGAACCTAGATGGGCTTTCATACCATGCTCTTAAAGCCTGCTTTAACCAATAAATTCTTTATCAAGCTTGTAGATATGGTTTAGAAGGCCAAGATTTTCAAATCTAAAGGGATGTTCCACATAGACACATATAAACAACATACAACCTATTATCAATCTACGAATTTTATTTTTAATCAACTGTTTCCTTTAACAACTATTGGTTTGTTAAAAATATTTGGGGTAAATCAAGGAATTAGTATTAGGCATTATAGATTTAGTTGGTTTTAGTTAATAAAATGTTAAGGTAAGTTATTCATTAATGGTATAATGTACATTATTGCAAGTCATAAGGGTACCTCATAGATATGTCCAAGATCCAATATTGAAATAATTTCAGAAGTTTTTCCTGGCTTTGTTTGTGTCAACAAACAATTCGAAATACCTCGACTTTATTAGAACAGGTTTGAGTCAAATAGCAATGATTCAAAGCACTTCTTGTTACACTATTTCGGAAACCCAAGGACTCAATTGTATGGATATGGAAAATACAGGATTTCCAATCCTAGCAGAAAAAGGAGGGAAACAGATACTCAATTTAAAGTGAGTAAACAGAATTCCATACTCGATCTCATAGATACATATCGAATTCTGTGGAAAGCCATTTTCGATGAAAGTCGTATGTACGGTTTGGAGGTAGATCTTTCATATCTTTCGAGATCCACCCTACAATATGGGGTCAAAATCCAAAATAAGTGATTTTAGCCCTTATAAAAAGAAAATTGATTCTTGAATTCCTTTTATGCTCATGTCACGTCGAGGTATTATAGAAGAAAAAACCGCAAAATCCGATCCAATTTATCGTAATCGATTAGTTAACATGTTGGTTAACCGTATTCTAAAACACGGAAAAAAATCATTGGCTTATCAAATTCTCTATTATTAGGCATTATAGATTTAGTTGGTTTTAGTTAATAAAATATTAAGGTAAGTTATTCATTAGTGGTATATTGTACACTATTGCAAGTCATAAGGGTACCTCATAGATATTTTCAAACCTCATACCTTATGAAAAAACCAATTTATTTCAAAAATGAAAATATATCATAAAAAAATACATACAAGGACACATATGGGTTGATAGTATATGCAATATTATCTAGCAGAATTTGTTAAATACTTAAAAAAAAATTCACAAGCATCTTGTACATATATCAATTATGATGATAGTGAGATGCCAACCCATAGATTCACATATAAGAAAGATGGAGGTTGGATTATGAAGATTTCAAATGGGATCGAAGTAGGCTAATGATAACTATAATGAAGAGAGTTAAAAAAGATATAGAGAAAATGAGTCTACAAGGTTTCAAATGAATTATGAAGTTTTTTAGTTTGTGAGAAAATTTTTTGGGTAAAAAAAATCCCAATGGTGTATATAGTGAATTAATTACTCACATGAAATAAGGAAATTTGCTTGTTTCCTCACCAACAATGAAAAAGTAAACACTTTGTTGGAGAGAGAAAAAAGTTATTTTTATTATTTGTAATAGTTATTTATCAAAATAAATAAATAAAAATATAAAATATATTTATGGAAGTAATATTTATATTCTCTATAAAGTAATATCTATTTTGTTATATTTTAAAATATTACAATTTTACTCCAAATATAAAAGAAATAATGGTGGGACAAATTTCAATACACTCAATATTAGGATAATATTTCCAGCCTCACTAAAATATTCTTCACATATAGTATAATGTGGATGAGATGGAAAGTGTAAAAAAAGATTGATGAGGAAAATGTTTTCTTCATTGATTAGAAGAGGGAATGAATGAAGGAAAATTCCAATGGATATCATATGAAAATAGACTATTGGGTCATGTAATTAACCTCATATTTTGGTTTTATGTTTGACTTTGTTGTTATTAAATGCATTACATACTTGTACTTCGTAATAAATAGAAATCGTAACAAGTGTTTTACTCCATACTGTAATAAATACAAAATAATATTTCCTATATTTAGATAAATTTTAGATTAAGAAACAAATCATAATTATTAGGACCTTAGGGTATCCGACCGTTCTACTAATTCGATATTTTTTATTTTTACTATTGTACCCTTCATTAAACTAAAACGACGTAGTAATATAGCGCTCCCATTTCCAAAATAGCCGTTAAAAGTCCAGTAAACTGGGAATGCCGCCCCTCTGCTCTCCCTTCAACCCCTTCTTTAAGACCCGCCTTTCGAAAATCCGACCGTTGTAAAATTCGACCGTTAAACTCCATCCAACCCAAATACCCATCTCCGTGAAAATCCCTCATTTCGTTTTGACACAAAAAACGAACGCATTACCCACTCTCTCCCCTCCCCCAAAACAAATCGACGAGATGGAAGATTCAAGTGCAATTATGATCGATGAAATTTACGAATTCTCCGCTCCAAGATTCTACGACTTCATCAACGGCGAAACGAATGACGATGCTCGAAACGCCGAGCTTTGGTTTCAGTCTGCTCTTAGTCACGCTCCTTCTCGTATGTTCTTCCACCCCTCAATTCTTGATCTTCCTTGCGATGTCCTGCATTATCTGCTTCTTTGATTAGGGCTTTGGCAAATTCGAATCATTAGCAATTCTTTAATTTGTTAAATTAGGAAAGAAATTTCAGTGTTTGGTAATAAATACGTTGAATTATTGAATTGGGAGACTGAGAATTGGTTAAGGTAGAGTTTGATGATTCTTTCCCCGTTTCAATTGCAGCGTTTATGATGAGAATTAAGGCTGCTAGATCAGTTCAACTTAGCAGTTTATGTGATTTTGGCGATGCCGAACCCTCATCAAAGGTGAGACTCGGTTATGATTTTCGATTTCGCTGTATTGGTTTATCCCTTAGATTGTCGTAACTGAGCGAATCTGGATTTCTTGTTTGAAATTAGGCACCTGAAACAATCGAAACTCCATCTGCATCATCAGAAAAGTTGTCGTCAAACTCCGAAACAATTGAAAAACTTTCTTCAGGGTGAGTTTGTGTGTTATGACTTACTCTACTAACCACTAGCCCTTGAAACCCCCTCTAAAATATTTATGTAATTACTTGGAATGTTGAATTACCAGGAGTCAAACTGTGGTTGCTGAACGGAGCGAACATTCGGACTCGAACATTCTCACTAATAAGCAAAGTCAAGCATTGTCGTGTGAGAAAATTTACAAAGAAGATACAAGGTGTGTTTCTGTTCGTTGCGTTTGTGATGTTGGTTTCTGCAATTTTATTCAAGTGATGAAGCTGTCTCACATAACATGTCCTGTGTTATAAAACAGTACTGTAAAAGCAGCTGCTACAGATTTGACAATTGATGCAGCCAAGAATGAGGGGTCTGCAACCTTGCGTTCGCAAGGTTAGTTTGATCTGTGAGCTCTTGGGTCACATAGATTTATTTTATTGTTGTTGATTATGACATACTTCAACTGACTGCAGCAGATGTATGCACCCCTAAACCGTCTGTCCTTGCCGGTAAAGGAGGCCGAAACACTACCGAGTTAAGGAGACAACAGACGGCCAAGAGGATAGTAAGTGCGTTAAAGAATCCATCCGCACTGAAATCGAGAATCGATTCACACACCAAAAGCGCTAAACCTGCTGGGTTGAGGAGGTAGAAAATTTATTAACTTTGCCATTCTTTATACGTATATGCTCAAATCACGGTCGCTGACACGTTGAAACGACAGAGAAAGGAGCAACTTAAACAGCTCTACTGGGACACCTACCTTTGTTCAGGAGAACCAAGCCATTAAGAGGCAGAAGCTGGAAAATGGCAAAACTAGGCAGGTCAGTCATTGTTGTTAATCTTTAAGAATTCTGAGGAAATTTTCTATATATTTCAGGGATCCACTTTGGTTAACATATTGTTGTTTGATCTCAAAACAGATCCTGAACATTAAGCTTCCTAATCTGCTCCACAAAACTAGACCAGGAATCTCGACCTTGTGCTCTTCAACTGCTAAAACTTCAAAAGAAAACAGAATAGTAAGTTTCCCTGAATAATTCCTCAAATTTGCTCTTTACCTATTGTATTTTTGTTTAATTCCTGTTGTACTAAATGATACTCATTCCTTGCATAAACAGATTTATGTCAGGGATCCGTCACTGCCACCGGTGCCGTTTGTTTCTACTGCTGAATTGATGAAGAAGTTTCAAGCAAGCACTAGGGATTTGTCTCTGCCTCAAAGTGCACTGTCCCAAGTACATTATGCATCCTTTTTTCTTTACCCTTGTCTAGGCTTCTTGTGGTTAAGACAATTTGTTTATAGGATAGTGATCATTTTTGGTGCAGGGGAAGCCTAAACTGCAGTTAACAAGGCCCAAAGAGCCTGAATTTGTGTCTACACAAAGGGTTCGGTTAGTAAAGGTGAAGAGTTCTGCTGAGCTTGAGGAAGAAATGATGGCTAAGATGCCAAAATTCAAAGCTCGGCCACTGAACAAAAAGGTATTCTTTTGGTGGTTCATTTTGGAATGCGTTTATTACTTCTTGTGAACATTGTTAATGAATTAACATACCCCATTGTTTTTCAGATTTTTGAGGCCCCCACTTTGCCCCCATTGCCCAAGAGTGCTCCCCAGAAACCAGAATTTCAGGTTCACATCTTTCAATTCTCCTCTTAAGTATGATGTTAATTATTTCAGGTTGCTGTATTTTATAGAGTCCTGATTTCTGATATCCTTATCATTTTAGGAATTCCATCTGGAGACTATGGAGAGGGCTAACAAGAATACAGAAGTATCATCTGTGGTCTCGACTGAATCTGGTCGTCAGGTATAGAATTTGTGTAAATTTCACAGTCAAGATTATTATGTTTATGAGTTATCTGGTCCAGAAATTATGCCAAAGGCTAATATAAGTTGCCTTTTTTACTTTCAGAAAAATCAATGGAATCCTAGTCATCTAACGGAACCAAAAAGGCCAGTGCTGCAGACATCTCTGAGAGCACGTCCAACGAAGGTGAAAAGTTCACTCGAGATCGAGCAGGAAGAGCTAGAGAAAATCCCAAAATTTAAAGCTCGACCTTTGAGTAAAAAGGTAGCTTACATTGTACATCAATGACTATTAGTATGTTGCTATGTTTTAAATATCTTTTCATGTTCTAATAAGTTGAACTTCTGAAATATAGATATTTGAAAGCAAGGGGGAACTAGGGATATTCTGCAACACCAAAAAGCAAGTTACTGTACCCCAAGAATTTCACTTTGCGATTGATGAGAGGATCCCACCTCCTTCCTCTGTCGCTGACCTATTTGACAAGGTACCTTGCATAACATTTCTCTCTTAATTTTATTTCATTATGTGTATGATCAAGGAGTATTGCTAACACCTTGCTACGTCCCTGTTTCCTTCAGCTGTCTTTATGTTCAGAGCCTAACTATGAGAAACAGCTTCCAAGAAACACGAAACCTAATCCATTCCATCTTTATACCGAGGTATGTTAGCCATCCTCTCTCATGTTGCAGAATTAATATTTCATAATGAATGCAGAGTAACTTACAGATTTTGCCTCTCTGTTATAAAACCAGGAAAGAGGAGCCGAGAAAGAAAGACGATTAATCACGGAGCTTGTTCATAAACAAATAGAGGAGGAGAAAGCCAGGGTTCCTAAGGCTACCCCCTACCCTTACACTACTGATTTCCCTGTGGTATACATTTTGATCTTTTGTTGTGCTCTAGTCCCATAAATACTTCTCATTATTGCTTTGTGTTCCTTTCTCTATTTCTGATGTCAATTTTGCTGATGTTGTAGGTTCCTCCTAAACCCGATCCTAAAGAATGTACCCAGCCTGAACCTTTCCAACTCGAAAGTTTAATTAGACATGAGAACGAAATGAAGAGAGAAATGGAGGAAAGAAGTAGAAAGGAAAGATTCGAGGCTCGAAGGAGAATCTTCAAGGCTCAGCCAGTTTTGAAAGAGTAAGGATAAGCATCTTTTGCAACAGTTGCTTAGTTAGTTAGATTGATTCCTCATCCCTAGTTCTTTTGCATTTTCAGGGATCCTATTCCTCTTCCTGAGAAAGAACGCAAGCCCCTCACCGAGGTTCAGGAGTTCAATCACCATGTAAAGCATCGAGCTGTTGATAGAGCAGAATTTGATAAGAAGATTAAGGAGAAAGAAATAGTGTATAAACGATATAGAGAAGAAGCTGAAGCTGAAAAGCAGGTGCATTATAGTTACTGTAGTTTTGTAAAGTACAATTAACGGTAGTTTTTGTAACATATTGTATATATACATGTTTTAGATGGAGGAAGAGAAAGCCCTGAAACACTTAAGGAGGACATTGGTGCCCCATGCTAGACCTGTGCCAAAGTTTGCCAACCCATTCGTGCCACAAAAGTAGGACTTTGACTCAACTGCTAATTTACTTCTTGTTGCATGTATCCAGTTGGTGTTCTTTTTTTCCACTGACAAAAGGCTCATATGCAGATCTTGTAAGGATCCAACTAAGCCAAAATCCCCAAAACTGCGTGTTCTTCGAAAGAAGGAAAGAAAGGAATTGGCAGGCACCGATATTAAGGCTGCTCAGTCTGCAGCAGCTGCATTGATGAGGTGATCAGGTGTGGATGGTGTCCTGTTCAAGAACTTTTTGAACCCTTTGGGGATTTGTGTAGTAGAACTATTGTGATTCAATTGTATTCTTTGTAAAGATACTTTGGACTTCCTCTGTCTTGTGAAGAGGAACTGTTGTAAGCAAAACTATCATATAGTTAGACCTTTTCTCAATATGTGTGACTGGAGTTAAATTAAATTACTATATATCTTTATATCGCGCAGTACTTTTATAAATTAAATTCATTTATCCAATTTATTTCACTTGTTTTATTTAGGACAAAAAACTACATCATTGAAGCTTCTTTTTGCATTATTAATGACCAAAATAGTCAAACTAGGTAAACCAATGTCATAGCTATATTACACCATAGAAATTCATGGTACATGATATCTACATGATTAAAGAAGCCCCAACTAACCTAACCTAACCTACATCATATATTATATATATGTATATATATCATCTAACATCTAAGCAAAAAACAATTTTGTTTTTCAATGTGTGAAACAAGTTAAATTACTATACATCTTTATCATAGGCGATAGCCAAGTATGAATTATTTTTATAATTATTCAATTCCTTTTCTATATAAGAGGTATTTATCCAATTTGATTCAGTTTTTTAATTAGGACAAACTACATCATTGAAACATCTTATGCATTATATATAATGACCAAAATAGTTGAACTAGGTAAACCATATGTCATAGCTATATTATAGCACCATAGAAATTCATGGTACATGATATCTACATGATTAAAGAAGCCCTAACTAACCTACTTTAAGTTAGTAACATACATCATATATTCTCATATGTATAGTATATCGTCTAACATCTAAACAAAAAACATTTTTGTTGCGACATGAAGTACTTTCAGGTAAGCCTTTTTTTCTTGATGGTTTTGGTAGTTGCTTTAACAACCGAAGATCAAAATCTACAAATACAACCAGAACAACCAACGCAAAGTGACGTCCCGGCAAATCAACAATGCATCCTTGGCACTGTATATGACTTGAGTGATTGCTACTCATACCTGACCTACCCAAACATGCCCTATCCTCCTAATTCTTGCTGCTTTGTTCTCAATGACCTTAGTTCTATAGATATATCTGGTAAAAGTTTCACTGTTTGTCTATGCCTTCGAGCTCTTGTAGGTGGCCGAAGCGTGATTACTAGTCGAGCCAATGTTATGGCTGAGCGATGCAGCGTCAGTTTTAGTTTTGACGTGTTTAGTGGAATGTCTTGCTCGTGATGATACAACGATGAGAAATATGTAAAAATATAGCTGGAACTACATCATGAATGACCAGTATAAATAGAAGCTAAGCAATCCCACAAGTGGATACCTCATGAGTCAGGGGTACTACTGTCTTGTACTTGATGAAAAACCCGTCACCAACGGCTCATATCAAGTTCATACATATGTTTAATAGCTTGTATTTTAGTTATGCTTTATCACTTTGCTTGTACGTGTTTTCCCTTTGTATACTATCTACCTAGTTTTTACTTTACTTTAAAAAACATGAATTCTCTCTCCAACTTTTCTAATAGTTTACCTCTGAATTTGAATTTTTTTAACCTTTAAAAAAAATTAAAATACTAATCTCACTGTCAAAGTAATTCAAAAATTAAACTCGAGCTGAGCTTTGGGTATAAACCTTTATCAAAGGAAGTGATTTCACTTAAACTCCTAGCCTGGACTTATGCTGAGAAGCTAGACCAACTAAAAACTACTACCTAGAGGTAGTGGTTTTTGTTTAAGTGAAACCTCTGCCTTTAGGTGTAGCTTTGTCTTGGCCTAGTTTTTAGCACAAGTTTAGCCTAAGAGTCCATAGAATTCATAAGTCACTTCCACTAGCGCCGACTTTATTGCTTTGAAGGATTTAAAATTTTGTTTGCGTCCTTATCTTTATCCAAAAAGTTTTTTAAAACAAACAACAACCAATAGATCTCAGGAATTTCTTTGATACCTATAATTTGATATAACTCCCTATTTTCTCCAATCTAACACAATCAATATCAAGATCTCCGGTGCTTCTCAAACACAAATCCTCCAACACACTTTTCAACACACTTCTAAGAAACAATGAATCAAATTTTTTCATTAAACGTGGATATATATGAATGAATTATGATAACTAGAAATATATTTACAAGGTAGTTACCCATATATTTACATAAGCACTATAAATATCGCTAAACTCTACAAACTAGGTCTTGGAGTATCACCCTCATCAATAGTGTCTAAGGAAATGAGAAACTTTGGCTCAGCTGGGTGTGTAGCCAACTTGATGTGTATCTAAATGGATATATAGGAGATGTAAGGTTGACGACTCACCTTATGTGGACCCAAATGTGTATTGGGTCCTCTCAAGATTCACGTCTCAAGGATCTCATGTGCTTGATATAAGGAGGGTGTACCTGATGTGACACGTCTAGTAGAAAGAACCTGAAATGGTTGCACTCATCGCTTTTGTCTATCCTCTCCTAATCTCCTATACACATCTAAATGACCCCTTTTCAAGAGTCGGATAGGGAAAACTACGGTTATCATGACAATAATCATGAATAATCAACAACTATTGCATATTGAAATAAGGAAAAAATTAGAATTAGAACTATAAAATAAAATGTAAGTATCAAATATCAAACGGATAAAAAGCATACAATAACGAGTAGCGGGATGGATAATGCTTTGAAATGTGGCTCTAGTTGCTTGAATGACAAGCTAATGAATTCCCATGTGATAATACAAAACTATACAAGGTAAGGATCATAATATTTAATCGGCTTCTAAAGTGGTTGTCCTTGTAAGATACATTGCTATCTTATGTCCTATTCTTTGATCCACTCAACATGCACGTTTTTCCCAGTTATTCATGGACTTCTCTCGGCGATAACACTCGTGCAAATGAGGGTATGTGTCAGCTTTAGCTAGGCATACTACCGAAACCCAAAGTGTCTCATAACTCATTTTGATAGATGCATCTCTACTATATGGAATCAGATAAGTGGAGCGATGACACGCCACTTATCTTATCTACCATCCTGTTGAGCCCATCTCTATAGGAGTTCACTCTAAAGGCTAGGTGTACTCTAGTGAATCTTGATCTTAGTAACCTTGTATCGTGTGACTTTCCTTCTTTGGGTTATGGAGTGTGATAGTAGAGATCTGCAAAATCTCTATCTCGATCACATTAACAGTGAGTAGGAATAGTCGATTAGAAGAATGCATCCTTACGATGCATCCTTTGTATTCTAATCACTAGGCTTCGTGCACAATACACCCGTGAACACGCCATATGAAGGAAAGGGAATTAAAACTATGTGGAACCACACTAAATGCATCTAATTAATATATATTCAAATACCCCTAAAAACACTCTAAAACATGCACTAAATATGACTTATCACATAAACCAGCAAGCACCACAACTATAATTCAAACCAAAGTAATTAACAAGTAACCGAATAGTAATTAACAACTATATCACCAAGGAATCTTATCTATGGGTGCCCCTTAATTCCTTTGAGATAAAATCACACCATGCAAAGAATTAAAGGTTTTTTAGATAACCATCCAACGTGCCATGATTGGAATAGCAAGGACACTTAACGGTCACACTAACTTGTATAAAACTCAAATAAAAAACAAGTATTTTCTAAAATTTTCAACCAATTTTCATAGCGATATTTTTCCTCCTTTAATTAAGGATAAATATAAGAGTTTATACTTATTAAAACACTAAAAGTGTATGCCCTAACTATTCATAAATGCACGCATGAGTTTAACTATTTAGTAAGATAGAAAACACCTAAAACTAATCAGTAAAACAAAAGATATTTAAGCTAACAACCTAATGCACGTCCAACACTTTTGGAATTTAAGTTCGGTCCAAGAACATGTAAGCCTAATCCCAAGTTCGGCCCAAACCCATCTAAGCTCAAACCCATTTTCAAGTCTACGATTGAAGGATGATGAGCAACTCGATTCCATCTTGCTTCCAACTTCCTCTAAACATAATCCATACACGGGATTGAGTTTTTCACCCAATCCCCTGCCTAAGATAACTACTCATGGTATCTCTTAAGAAAAGCCATTGAGTTGATAATGCAAATGAATAAACAAAAACTCATAAATCCAAGAAATCAAATACGAATGCAACTAAACTCAAACATGCAATCAAAAAGAAAATTAAGAAGCTAAAGTACAAGAATGAAAGAATAAATAAAGAACTAGAAATTAATCATAAATTTTTAGGAAAGATGATTTATTCCTTTATAAATTGTGCTTCAATTTTCAATGGTCATAAATTGAATGAACAAGTACTCTCTAATACTATGCTATACTATGGAAAACTTGTTAACCCTTATATATTTTTCCCCTTTTAAATTTATATCTCCTAATAACTAAGAAAATTCTAAAGAAGAAAATCGCAAAAACCTCTGAATTGGTCTAGAAATTGCTCAGAGTGGCCGCTAAGAAGGAATGATAAGTGACCGCTCACAAGGGACTTTGATTGTTGAAATTAAACTGATTGACCGCTTAATACAATTATGAGAGGGCGCTTAGAGGGAGATTTTCCCTTCTGAGCGCCCTGTCAATTCCCCTCTCACACTTGAGCAATCGCATGGCTTTAATTTCTCTAAGAGGCCTCTTGGCCTTAAGTTGAGAGGTCTCTTAACTTTCTTCCTTTGATCTTCTACTATTCGTTCTTTCTTTTATGCTCCACTTGTGCTCATACATGGTATAACCCTATATAATACAAATGAAAACATGCATAATAGTAGAAGAAACACAAGAAATTACGAAATAAATTAGTTGAAAAGTCAAAAGTGCTCCTAAGATAGAGTCATGCACAAAATGATATACAAAATAACACAAAACAAGATAAACAATGGTTGAAAGAGTACAAAAGCTCTCTAAAAAGGGGTAATCATCAAACTCCCCCAAGATTAGCTCTTGTACATCCTCAAGTAAGACACTATAATAAGGAAAGAAGGGAAATAATAATTTGAAATTCTAAGAAAATAAAAAACTAACACTTTTTTCGTAGAAGTCACAATTGATTTTAGGAACAATCAATAATCCCTTTAAACTTCTTAATCTCTTAAGAGGATGAGTATACTCTTGTAAGGGTTTCCAAATAGGTGACCTAGAACTCAAACAAATTAAGGAAAACCATGGCAAGCATAACTAAACATGAGTAAGAAAAACAAGGAATAGAAATGAAAGAAATAGATTATAAAGAGTGGGCACTCATGGGACCTTGTCAAGATGAATGTTAAACTTTCTACGATTTAAGAGAGCACACACTAAAGAATACAAAGAGATTAATTAAAGATAACCTAGTTAAGAGTAGGGGACTATAATCTCACATTTACATAAGATTATGCATAATTGTACTCTCTCCAAGCTTTGCTTACAACCTTTTAAAAATGCGCCTCATTATTCCTTAAGGGAGTTTGAACAAAGTAAAGTTAGAGGGGTAATGATATCTGACTTGACATCTTAATTGTCATGCTCGCTCCTTGAACTTGATCCATATCTCCCTACACCGACTATGACTTATCTCTTTGTAGACACAACACCGTATCTTCCCGTGTCACGGTCCCATGAAAAACTAACCCTTGTAGGTGGGCCTAGTGTGGCACAAGGATGAGTGTACAAAAAACCTGAAATACCCTTAAATAACCCTAAAACCTCAAAGCATTAAACATGAATTTAGCCAAACTCAAATTTTTTTACAAAACTCTTAGAAAACCCTTAAGCACAAGCTTAATCACAAAGACTCCCTAAAGAACCTACTTTAGTTGAAATCCCTTCGTGTACTAGCATTGGAACTCAGCTATAGGCACCAAGCAGCAGAGGAAAAAGACGCTAGAACTCAACTTTTAACACTGAGCTTAGAGGCATATAGTGCCTAGTTCCGACGTTAGACAAACCAGGGTTCGGAGCACCCCTAAAACCGCTCTTGGTCTATTGCATCCTTAGAAGCAGTCGATAAAAAGATTCTTTTTCGCCGTCTAATGCTCAACATGGATGCTAGACACCCATGCTAGTTGTTGAATGCTCGAACTTAGCATTTATAACTTAAATAATGATTTTTTTTCAATAAATACCCAAAACATGAACAAAAGGTCTAAAAATTTACAAATCTTAAGCATTGTTACTCTACACAGAAACACTCTTACAACTCCCTCTACCTTAATCAAACAAAGGCAAAACTTTACCTCATAACCTAAGGAAAATAACTCCGGCCTTTAAGCACTCATCCAAGACTTAAACAAATGACTCAGCCTCAACGGTAAACTAACCTAGAATCCTCTCAAATCTACCTTTGTTTTGCTTTACTTTTTCTACTTCTACTCTCATCAACACTCATCTACATGAACTCTATATGAACTCTTTGATGAGCCTTAATTAACCAATGAGACATCACTATTAATGTAGTCTTATGATTAACTCACATATTTTCAATTTTAAGTCTCTTTTATGCACCTATAATGCGATTATCAAGGAGAAACTCCTTCCTTCACTAATTTAAGTCTCATAAGCCTTACTTTGAGTAAAATTTTCTAGGATCCACTCTCATGAGATAGACTCCTCTAAATTCTAATGCAATCTCCTTCCCCTTGAATCTTTACTTTCTTATAATGCATCATACATTATACACCTTTTATTTTCCATATCATAATATTGAGATTTGAACATATTTAATCACTCTAGGCTCATTTTAGTATCACTATTACATGAGAAAACCCCTTAGATATTCATCAAACTTGAGTGAATGTAAAGGTGTTGTCCCTTAACCTTATATAAGACCCTTAAACTAGACTCATTCTTTGGTGGAAGTATGTCATGAGGAGTACCTTCCTTAAGTTCCACTCTCATTTTATGAGTAAATCTTCAATCCATGTGCATTCATGACTAATACTTTACATCTTTAAATATTTCTTTTAATTTCTTTATTTAAATTCTACAATTTTACTAATATGCCCCCTATAATGTTGTAATTATGTGATCACATTTATCTTATGCACTAAATCAAGATATATTGATGTGCTCTCATACATAATTAGATAAACATGGGTAATTAATCTAGGATCCATAAATATTTAGGATTTTAAGAAGCAATCACCTTAATATAGATTACTTTGATAAATCTTAACTTTCCAACCAACCTAATCTAGAGGTGTGCTCTTCTTGATTTTGCACGAATTCGTAGAAACATACAAATCTTACTTATTCCATCTCAATGAAATTTTTTAGTTAGCTTTTCGAATTGGCCTTTGCTTTGTAGATCGCTAAGGCGAGTCAATTGGGTTTTTAACCTAATTAGGTGTCTTAATCGCTGTTAAATTTGGGTGACAACTCCTCTTGTTTATTCGGATCCAATTCATATAAGGATAACAAATGCCCTCATAGCCAATCCTTAATGACACGCATAATATGTAGGACACTAATTGAAGAGGGCCTCTTCCCCCTTATCATCATCAAGAAGGAAAGGTTGGGATATAAAAACCAGGCTCTCAAGCAGCGTCTCACTCATTGAGTTGTCCACCCAAAACTTGGTTGGCTTTGTCATCTTTCACAAACAAAAAAGCCCCTACACTCTCTAAGGTCTAAAGGGCTTTGGAGTTTAATATGATAGAGGTGGAGAAAATGAATAGATTGTGGTAATAATCCTAAATGATGGGCTTTTGAGCTTTCAAAGCTTTGAAATTCCACCTTAATCACCATCATTGAGAATCACAACACCTCATTCAATCGCTATGAGACTTCCCTAAGCTTTTTATTAATCCATTCTTCAAGCCTTTATTCTCAAACTATTGTGAACCTCTTTTTTTTAGAGTTTACTCAAAGATAAGCCAATCTAAGGATTATTTTCAAGGACACATTTTGATACCCGACTTTTAGCATCGTTTACTAAAAGACTAGTTATGCAAGAAATATTTATAACAACCTATGAACTATACGAGTATAGTGAAGTAGGGGGTCAACCACGAGGACAAAGGATATCAAGACACTCAATTCTTAACACAACTAAACTTTTTGGGTTTAAAAACAACTAAAACTAATAACGAAAATATAGATCACGATGAATTACGAGAAAAATCAAATGGAGAAAAATGGGGACGAGATTAGATTCACCCTAGGAATGATGCTTTTAAAACAGAACATGATAGGTTAGAGAAAATCAAATAATAACTAGTATGGACATCCAAGCATGCGAGAGGAAGTTGGTGATTCCACAAATCACATCGAACGACCTATAATCGCCCTATGTCTCCAAAGGAGTTGCAGGACAAGATTTGCATCGGGTTCCGAGAACTACTTATTGTCATCATTCCAACAACCTTAAATAATGAAGAACATAGCTTTTCCTAGGGTTTCACTAATCAAAACCCCGAGGGAACTACTGACACATATTCAAGATAGCAAGCATGATGATATTCAATAATACAAACGCAACAATCATGAACATAAATTAACGAGAGCAAAACTAAATCAGAACCTATTCTAGTAAACAATAAACACTAGGCTAAATATAGAATGAAATATAACGAATGAATTCAAAAGTAAAGAATAGATTGATAGTCACAAAAGCTTCAATGCAATATCCACGATCAGAATTCAAACGATAAAATCCAAAACTCGGAGTACATATGCTGAGAAAACCAAAAACGGAAAACTAGAACTAAGAGAATTTTGGAGGCTAAACAAAGCTAAAGCTAATAAAACTCATAAAACCTAGCTGTTCTCCCTCTCTTCAGAGAGAGGGGTATTTATAACAAAGCATAAAAGAAGTCCGGAAACCCTAAAATGTCTATGGGCCGGCCCTAAGAAAAAATAAAATTTCCGGAGAAAACATTGTCATTCGATCGAATGCAAGGCCCATTCGGCCGAATGCTTCATCATTCGCCCGAATCCTCTTCCATTCGCCCATTCTAGCAGCTTTGGTGAATCCCTCTATGTACATGATTCGCCCGAATGGAGACCATTATTCGGCCGAATGGAAGCTCATTCGCCCGAATGAGTGCCATTCAACCTTGCCAGTGACCATGGAACAAAGGCTCCTAAACTGAAGTGCCATTCGACCGAATGATAGGCTGATTTGGTCGAATCTGAAGCTACATTCCACTTTTTCAGCTTCTTCAAGTGATTGATGTCTTCTTAAGTTTGTGGGATCTTCATGAGTGACTTGAAATGTTTGCCCAAGCTATGATACGCGTGTCTAGTGCCAAAGACTCGAATACGTCACATTCCATCTTGAAATCATCAAAAACACTTGAAATGACCTTAAGATAACTCGAAGACAAGATCAAGGTGAAATCAAGCATAATATGTATAAAATCAATATAAAACTACGAGACTTGACACTAAAACGAGGTAGTAAACGTGCTCTAAAATGAGCACATCAACTTCCCCCAAGCTAAAACTTTACTAGTCCCTAGAAAATGAAATAGGAAGGTGATAACCGTTCTTTTAGGTCGTTTAACTAAAAGAATAGTTATACAAACAATATTTATAAACACCCTAATACTTCTACAACTAGTGTAGTGGTAAGTCGGGGATCGAACCACAAGGACAAGGGGCAATAGCTTATAGACTTGATGTAAAGGATTTAAATGGGATTTGCAAAGAATTATACTAATAACAGAAAAACAAAGCAAGAACTAAAACAATGTTATACTATGAAAAGAAAACGGGGATAGATTAGTTCCACCCTAGGAAGGACAATCAAACTATCAATACGCTAAATTAGGAGAAATCAGTCAACAATAAATCATGACACTCAAGATGACGAGAGGAAGTTTGTGACCCTATAAATCACACGAACAACCTATAATCGCCCTATGTCTCCAAAGGAGTGGCAGGACAAGATTCGCATCGAATATCAATCAATCAACTGTTAACAATCTCAAATCCTAACTCTACGCATGAAGAACGAGCCAACCTAGTGTTTCACCAATCAAACCCCTAAGAAGACTACTCACACATAGTAATAAAAGGCATGATTGAAGGCATGAACGAATTGAATGCAAATGAACAGAAGAACGAAAACTAAGAACTATAACTAAACCGACAACTACTCTATCAAAACTGTAAACGAAACAACGATAATATATAGAGGAATGAAATTAAGAAAAACAATACTTGAAAACATTAAAAGGACTAAAACAGAAAAGAGACAATACCTTGCATAAATGAAACTTCTTGAACGAAAGAGAAACCGAATCCGAAATACAAAGCTTGAAAACGAGAACAACGAAAGCTGTAAATCTTAACTAATGCATTAAAGAAATGAAAAGCTTTAAAGTGATGTTCTAGGTTGAGGCACAAGAGCTCTCAAAGTAGGCATAAGGTTATGTACAGAGAAAGAGGGTATTTATACCCTAGGGACAAAAGGAGTAAAACCCTAGGAAAAACCCTCGAGCGCCGACTAAAGAAAGAACCAAAATATGCGGGAAAGAAGGCCATTCGGCCGAATGCATAGTGGATTCGGCCGAATGGGTGGCCATTCGGCCGAATGGTGTTCACATTCGCCCAAAACAGAAGCTTGATGATTTTGCGATCTGTCCACCATTCGGCCGAATGAGTGGAACCATTCGGCCGAATGGGTCTTGATTCGACCGAATGAGTCTTCATTCGGCTATTCCCGAGAGCTTGATTTATGTGCTTGAATCCCTATCCACCATTCGACAGAATGGATGTCAGATTCGGTCGAATCTGAACCTAAACCTTGCTGAACAGTTCCTTTGAAGTGCCTAGTGGCTTCTAGAGTTTATGGAATCTTGGAGAATGACTTGGAACACATACCCAAGCTATGATACGCGCATTCAAACTCTTGATAGAAGTGTCAAAGCCTCGAACACGTCTCATTTTACCTCGAAATCATCGAGATCACCTGAAATGACCTAAACACAGCTCGAGGACAAGATCAAGGTAAAATTGAATGTAACGTGCATAAAACCAATATAAAAGCACGAAACTCGACACTAAAATGAGGTTGTAAACGTGCTCTAAAATGAGCACATCAACTTCCCCCAAGCAAAACCTTTGCTAGTCCCTAGCAAATGAACTAGCAAGGTAGCACCGTGAGCGAAACTCATAAAAAGCAAGGTGAGCAGAAAACAGGACAATGCCAGCCGTGTACGCGCAAAACTCTTCCCTAGCCATGGGTGTGCAAGTACAATGGGCTCAAAAAAAGCATAATACCAAGATAAACAACGTTTTCCACAGACTCGGGATCACTGGAAAAGCTACAACACAGGCCATGCCACCCACTACCTAATGAGGTCACAAGTCCACGCTTCCCATGCTATTTCCCAAAAGATGTGGGAAAATTCTAGTACGCTCGTGTGTTTAATATGGTACGTGTTTCGCTCATAATCATCCGACTTAAGATGAGTCGGGAATTAAACACTCAATCAAGGAGAAATCTTAGGGATTGCATCCTATCTACTCTCCAGCATAGAACTTGCTAATCAGGCCAAGTCAAACAGGTTTGGAAACGGTTGCAATGTAGGCTGGGATCAGGGTAGGGTAAAATTTGGGGATGTGGAGTTCAAATAGAGGATAGTAAGCAATCCAAGGTAATCAAACCAAGGATGGCTACGACTTCCGAAAACCATGCCACTTCCCAAAATTATTCGGATACGCATAAATGAGCTCATTACACCAACTTTATTCTCGAATTTTTCTGTTTCTATTTTTTTCTTTTCTTTTTCTTTTTTCTTTCTTTTTTTGTTTTCTCTTTTTTTTTTGTTTTCAAGAAAATGTTTCTGAAATAAACTAAGAGTAATGTAAAGAGTCATATCATACGACAACGATTTTTCCAACCAAAATCTTTCACCACAATGCAACGGGCACCACTTCACTGTAATCACTTGACTATCCTCTAGGTAAGAAGAGGGAGTATTTGGCTCATGTGGAGTTAGGTGATGTAGCTACGAAGAAAAGGTAAAGGCACAAAATTGGCTTACCCTAAAGTCAATCAATATTCATGGTAGGCAATTTGGCCATGTAGCTGTAACTACAAACGTGTTATCATCCCTGGCCTTTAGAAAAGAAGACTATGCTGGAGGAGAACAGACACAATACTTAGACTCTCTAACTAGCACTTTATAACATAGGACTCATAATGGAGTCCTAAAAGGCTCCATCCTCACTAGGCTAGTTGAAAATGTGCCTCAAAAGGTAGTCATCCAAGCCGCAAACCAAGCAGGACCAGATCCCCCAAGTCAGGGGGAAAAAAATCAATTATTCGGTCCCAAAACAGGCACAAGGCTAGGAAAAGCATGAGTATGCATAAGACCACTATAACGTACACGTCAGGAGCTAGCATGTCAGTTTCACAACTCAAGCACATTAATCATGATACACCTAGACATGCAAACTAAAAAAAGGCAATAGTTTCCATAATGCGGATCTTTCAAAGCTTTGAAAACACAAGGACCCTCCCCCAAGCTAGCTCAAGAGCCGTCCCGGCACTTGGGAGAGAAGAAACAAAGGGGAGAAAGATCAGCATTATGGAGGCTATTGCTATACAAATAAACAAACAAAACAAACACCGGGTTATCTCCCGTAAGTACTTTTGTTTAACGTCGGTAAGTTCGACACATTTAGGTACAAATTTATACAGAAAAAGAAAATAAAGAAATTATACCTGTTGTAGGAGTGGATTCACTCCTGGCATCACCATCACCTCCAGCGTGGGGAGTCAAAACTCTCCACCGGGCCGTAGTGGCGGAAGTAAGCAATGGAGAGCCAGGGTCATCTGGAGGTGGGTTAGAATGCGGGGCTCCCCCAAGCCAGGGTGGAACCATCAGTCTTTTTTTCCTTTTTCTAGCCCGTTTCCGTTTACGGGCTGGCTCGTCAGTTCCCTCAGATTTATAATATGTCTCCATTGGCGGAGCAATTCCATTTGTAACCCCATAAATAAGACGCTTTTGTGCGTCTTCCTCATCTAACACCTCAACTGTTATTGGAGCAACAGAAACACTACACCTCTTGACTTCTTTTACAGCGTCATTCTCGACCACCCTAAAGGAACAAATCTGCTCGACCATGGGTTCCTCTAAAGATTTAGAAAAGGCAAACACAACCTTCTCGTGGGCTACCCTAACGGTTATAGTCTCTGATTCACAGTCGATCAGGGCACCCAAAGTCTTCAAAGCATCCCTCCCTAAGATCAGAGGAGTATAAGGATCCTCGGCCATATCAAGTACCACGAAGTCACATGGTACTACTATGTTCCCAACTTGGACCGGAAGGTCCTCAAACTCCCCACATGGCACTTTTATACTACGGTCGGCCAGCTGGATTGTTTTCTGTGATGGCTTGAGGTCGAAAGTGAGTTTCTTGGCAATGGACATCGGCATTAGGCTAATGGAGGCCCCAAGGTCAGCGAGTGCTCCCTTAGAATTGAGTTTTCCAAGGGTGACTGGGAGCACAAAGGGTCCTCTAGCTTTTTCTTTCTTTGCCCACGTGCCCTGAATGATGGCACTTACTTGCTCTGGCAAGCTAATCACTTCACCCTCTAGATTTCTCTTGTTCCTTAGGAGGGTTTTCAGATACGTAGCATATTGCGGCATTTGCTCCATGGCTTCTAGGAATGGTATTTTCATTTCAAGCAGCCGCATATGCTCTAGGAATTTAAGAAACTTTTCTTGAAGTTGCTTCTCTACCTTTTTGTAAGGAAAAGGTAGAGGCGGAGCATGTTGATGCTCAAGTTTCCTCCTTTCCTGTATCTCCCTCCATCTCTCATCTTCGTCCTTCTTCTTCCCCTCACACTCATTTATTTCAACTTTTGGTTCCTTAGTCCCTTCACCACCCTCCTTTTCTTTTCTTCCCTCAAGGTTCTCCTTGTGCTCAGTTTCTCTTTGACAACCACTACCCGTCGAGGGATCTTCCCTTAAATCATCTCCATTGGCTACAGTTGGATAAGGATGTGAGATTCCAGATCCTAGGAAGATCGCCTTACAAGTGTGATGCTTAGGGTTAGAGTCAGGAGAGTTTTATGGTGGAGGCTGGATGGATGGGTTTTGTTGGGGGTGAGAAGGATATGGCAGTGGTGGGGGTGGACTAGCCATCTGCGCAAGCTGTGACTCAAACAACTTCTGCTGCGCCTGAAGTTGTTGCATTTGGTTCATCAAAGTTTGGTTGATGTGCGAGAGGGTTTGGTTTTGTTGCGCAAGGGAGTTCACTTGGGTGGAAAGGAATTCATTAGTTGGAGGCGGATTTAGTTGAGGCTGTATAGATGGATAGGATGGGTTGGTGTTGGGTCTTGGCATTGGAGGGTATGGCCTATTCCCATTCGGCCTAGGAAAACTCCCATTCGCTTGATTGGTAGAGTTGTACCCTTGGTAGGAGTTCCCTTGGTTAGAATTCGGGTTGAAGGGAGGTCTAGAGGGTTGATTGTTGTAAAGACCTTGCTGAGCAAACCCTTGGTTATGACCACCATACCCTACTGCTGCCACATAATCGGGATTATACCCGTATCCATCATAGTTCATGACCGGGGGTCCTTCTTGGTTATACCCCCCGCAATTAACAGCCGCTATGTGCTCGGAATTTGCACCCCCATAATATGATGTATCATGATTGGTGCCCCCACAGATTCTACATGAAAAGGGCGTCTCTTTAACCGATGATACATTAGAGCTACCTTGGGTGTATTTGAACTTGGACAGCTTCTTATCCATGATAGCCTCAATTTTTGAAGTAATCGTGTCCAAATTGCTTGAATCTATCCCTCCTCTCGGTAATCCACTACCCCTTGCTCCTCCCCAAGAACTATTTTTAGCAACCTCCTCAATCCTAGCCCTCACTTGATGGAGTCAGGAGTGCCTTGGTGGAGTCGTTTAGACCATCATAGAAGAATGTGTTGAGATGGTTCTCCCCGTACTCATGGTGGGGGCATGCTCTTATCATTCTCTTAAACCGACTCCAAGTGGCACTAAGGTTCTCATCATCCTCTTGAGTGAATGACGCAATTTTCTTACGCCAATCCTGCGTTCGAACTGTGGGATAGAACCTTTCTAGAAACGCTGTCTTTAATTGAGCCCAATTAATGATTGAGTTGGGCTCTAAGCATTTATACCAGTCCCGAGCATCACCGGATAAACTCAAGTGAAATAGATGCATCCTTACATAATCCGGGCTATTGGGGCATGGAGGTATGAGACCGCAAATATCTGAGAATGCCTCCAAGTGTTGAAGAGGGCATTCATTTCTCAAACCGCAAAAAGGGGTCTCTTTCACCATCCGGGTGAATTGAGGATGTATATGATAGGGGTTTGGGGCTATGGGTAACACTACGCCTCCTTGAAATTCTTGGGACCCAGGTGTCCCAAATTGACCAAAAAGTTGTTGGTGGTTTTCGTCCATTGGTGGTGTAGGGTGGTTGGAGGTATTTGGTAGTGATGAGGTTTGGGTTAGAATTCTCCGTTTGCTGCGTTGAACCTCAGGGTCGAATGGTTCTAGTTGTTGATTTGATTGACGTGTGCTATATGACATGCAAACAACACTAGAGACCAAGCGTAAGTACTGACAAGCAGATTATTAGACAATAAAATAAATAAAACTAAAATGAATTATACCAAGAATATAATCTAAACACAACGCCTTGTCCCCGGCAATGGCGCCATTTTGATAACCGTTCTTTTAGGTCATTTAACTAAAAGAATAGTTATGCAAACAATATTTATAAACACCCTAATACTACTACAACTAGTGTAGTGGTAAGTTGGGGATCAAACCACAAGGACAAGGGGCGATAGCTTATAGACTTGATGTAAAGGATTTAAATGGGATTTGCAAAGAATTATACTAATAACAGAAAAACAAAGCAAGAACTAAAACAATGTTATACTATGAAAAGAAAACGGGGATAGATTAGTTCCACCCTAGGAAGGACAATCAAACTATCAATACGCTAAATTAGGAGAAATCAGTCAACAATAAATCATGACACTCAAGATGACGAGAGGAAGTTTGTGACTCTATAAATCACACGAACAACCTATAATCGCCCTATGTCTCCAAAGGAGTGGCAGGACAAGATTCGCATCGAATATCAATCAATCAACTGTTAACAATCTCAAATCCTAACTCTACGCATGAAGAACGAGCCAACCTAGTGTTTCACCAATCAAACCCCTAAGAAGACTACTCACACATAGTAATAAAAGGCATGATTGAAGGCATGAACGAATTGAATGCAAATGAACAGAAGAACGAAAACTAAGAACTATAACTAAACCGACAACTACTCTATCAAAACTGTAAACGAAACAACGATAATATATAGAGGAATGAAATTAAGAAAAACAATACTTGAAAACATTAAAAGGACTAAAACAGAAAAGAGATAATACCTTGCATAAATGAAACTTCTTGAACGAAAGAGAAACCGAATCCGAAATACAAAGCTTGAAAACGAGAACAACGAAAGCTGTAAATCTTAACTAATGCATTAAAGAAATGAAAAGCTTTAAAGTGATGTTCTAGGTTGAGGCACAAGAGCTCTCAAAGTAGGCATAAGGTTATGTACAGAGAAAGAGGGTATTTATACCCTAGGGACAAAAGGAGTAAAACCCTAGGAAAAACCCTCGAGCGCCGACTAAAGAAAGAACCAAAATATGCGGGAAAGAAGGCCATTCGGCCGAATGCATAGTGGATTCGGCCGAATGGGTGGCCATTCGGCCGAATGGTGTTCACATTCGCCCAAAACAGAAGCTTGATGATTTTGCGATCTGTCCACCATTCGGCCGAATGAGTGGAACCATTCGGCCGAATGGGTCTTGATTCGACCGAATGAGTCTTCATTCGGCTATTCCCGAGAGCTTGATTTATGTGCTTGAATCCCTGTCCACCATTCGACCGAATGGATGTTAGATTCGGTCGAATCTGAACCTAAACCTTGCTGAACAGTTCCTTTGAAGTGCCTAGTGGCTTCTAGAGTTTATGGAATCTTGGAGAATGACTTGGAACACATACCCAAGCTATGATACGCGCATTCAAACTCTTGATAGAAGTGTCAAAGCCTCGAACACGTCTCATTTTACCTCGAAATCATCGAGATCACCTGAAATGACCTAAACACAGCTCGAGGACAAGATCAAGGTAAAATTGAATGTAACGTGCATAAAACCAATATAAAAGCACGAAACTCGACACTAAAATGAGGTTGTAAACGTGCTCTAAAATGAGCACATCAGAAGGTGAAGTGAAAGCTTAGGGAAAACAGTTATAGAAGCGTATGAAGAACAAGGAGAGTGAAAATCAAGACAATGCAAGCCGTGCATGTGCAAAACTCTTCCCTAGCCATAGGCGTGTAAGTACAATGGGGTTAGAAGAGCATAATAACGTTTTACACATACTCGGGATCACCAAGCAAGCTACATCATAGTTCATTCCGCCCACTACTTAATGAGGTCGCAAGTCTACGCTCCCGAGGTTATTTCCCAAGAGATGTGGGAAATTTCTAATACGCTCATGTGTTTATAGGGTATGTGTTTCGCACAAAATCATCTGACTAAAGATGAGTTATGAATTAAACACCTAAACAGGGAGAAATCTCAGGGATTGTGTCTTATCTACTCTCTAGCACAAATCTTACTAATCAAGTTAAGTCAAATAGGTTTGGAAAGGGGTTGCAATGTAGGCTAGGATCAAGGTAGGGTAGAATTTAGGGATGTGGAGTTAAAATAGAGAATAGTAAGTGATCCAAGGTAATAAAACCGAGGACGACTATGCCTTCCGACAACCATGCCACTCCTAAAATTCGCAATAATGAACTCTAATACATTATGTCAACCTTATTCTCAAATTTTCTCTCTTTTTTTCCTTTTTTCTTTTCTTTTTTCTTTTCTTTTTCTCTTTTTTTTTTCTTTTTTTTCTTTTTTTCTTTTTTTTTTCTTTTTGTCTTTTTGTGCTTTTCAAGCTTCTTTTTTTTTCTCTTTTTTGAACTTTTCATGTAAATAGTTTTGAAATACACTAAGAGTAATGTATATAGTCATATCATCCAATAATGACTTTTCGAAACCGAAATCTTACACCACAATGCAACGAACACCAACTTCACTATGATCACATGACTATCCTCTAGGAACAAAGAAGAAGGTAAATAGTGTGGCTACAAAGAAGAAGGTAAAGGCACAACTTGGCTTAACCTAAAGTAAATTTATATGCATGGTAGGAAGTTTGGCTATGTAGCTTTTACTACAAACATGTTATCATGCCTAATCTTTAGAAAAGCAGACTATGCTGGAGGGGAACAAACACAATTCTTAAGATTCCCTGACTAACACACAATAATATAGGACTCATAATAAAGTCCTAGAAGGCTCAATCCTCACTAGGCTAGTCGAAATACGCCTCAATAGGTAGTCATCCAAACCACATACCAAGCAAGCTCAGATCCCCCAAGTTAAGTGGAAAACAGTATCAACTCATAATAAAGTGCACGACAGAAGCTTACATGCTTGTTTATAGCATATGATGGAAAAAAGGATTTGTAGCATGATGGAAAAAGGAGGGTTTGGAGCATATGATGGAAAAAAAGGGTTGGAGCATATGATGGAAAAAGGGTGGAGCATATGATGGAAAAAAGGAAGCATATGATGGAAAAAAGGAAAACAAACACAAATATAACTAAATAAATAAATTTGGATTTCCAAGCAAGAGCAATCATACCAGTATATAGGTGAAGCATCACGTGGAACTCATTACAAGCATCTGAAAACAACACTAAAAGGCAAAACACAAAACAAAACAACACCAAGAAACAAAACCCATGTATAATCCCACCCATAGTCATTGGAGGCTCTTCTAGGAGCCGGTGGTGAAGTTGTTGAACTTACGTCTACCCACCCGCAACCGGTCAAACCCATGACTTAAGGAAATTTTATTGTAGTTGTCATGGTGGGGGTACTAGGAAGGGAAGGCCATACTTTCTCTAACCATGTGGGAGTGGTAGGCCATGTTATACCATAGGTAGTTAGCCCGCTCGAAGTTTTGCTCGAGGTGATCGAGCCGGGCGGTGTGATAGGCCTGGGTGGTAAGGACATGGTCAAGCCTTCTCTCTTTGAGACCTATAGAGGACATAATATCAGATTCAGATTCATCCTCTGAATCGTCATGGTCTGGTAAAGCCAAAGTGGAAGCCCTAGGTTGGTCCCGCATGGATAGGGTGTGAGGACGAGGAGGGGGTACAAGTGGGGGATCGACAGCGTATCTCGACACATTGCCGTCTAAGAGATACGAGTCCCCAAACTATAAGAGGGGAGGGAAATGAGGACAGGGAAGGGGAATGGTGCGGTCTTTAAGGTACTGCCATCGCATAGGGACGGTGAAGATAAAGCCGGCCCATATGAGACATTGCTCATGAAGGGGGGTGAAAGTGGTAAATCTCTCACTGAATTCTATAGGATTCATAACATTAAGGAACTCAGCGATACGGTACATGTGTCCCCTAAGACATAGGTCAGTTTTTACATCTAGGGTGGCTGTGTTATTTAAAAACTTCCACAGTGTCATTGGAATGCTTAGTGCTGTGTCATTGTGCGGTGCAAGGTATCTGTGCAGAATGTGCACTTCATGTGTTCTAACTAAGTGAGGGCTAGGGGAAGGGAACAATGTCTCCTTAGCAAATTTGAAAAACATACGAAGAACAGGGTGCTGTACATCAGATGCATATATATTCCTATTCGGATAAACAAGCCGGCCGACAATTTCAGGCCATAATTCAGAAACTCGAGAGTTATCCGGTTGTCTATCTAGAATAGGTTCATTAGCAAAACCAAAAATGGCACAAAATGTAGCATAGTCTAGGAAATAGGTTGCATTCCTGAACCGAAAAGACAAATACAACTTATTTTACGTTGACATGGGGTTAAGGAACTCAGAAACTCATAAGTTATTAGCTTATGAGTTGGGTGCCACATGTTAATCCAGTTTTCTAGGCCATATGCCGTCAACAATACAACAAAATGATCATATATACCCATCCTTTAAAGAATTGAAAGATCTAGATACCGGGTAAAGTTAATTTATCGTACCTTTAATCGTTGGAAGCATTGAAATTGCTCCAACGATACAAACACCACTGATGGATGCTCTTCCTCAAACCATAACTCTTGACCGAGAAGACGTTGTTGGCGCTCCAGTTATGGTTGAGAACCGGTTTGTTGTTCCTCATGTGCCGTACCCAAAGAAGATCCTTCACCATGTTTCTTAGATCTTTTAAAAGGATTTCTCAAGCTCTTCCTTGGTCCCATGATGATTGATGAAGTTTGAGAGGAAAAATGAGGAGTTTGGTAGAGCTACGACGTGCTTGAAGGCTTAGAGAGAATTGTGAGAAAAACCCGTGGAAATGAAGGGGTATTTATAGAACTGGCCTTCCATTATCCTGAAGAGAACATTCATTTTCCCGAATGGACCTCCATTTGCCCGAATGGAAGGCCCTGTTTGGTCAAATTTCAAAGAATTCTTCGCTACCATTCGACCGAATCACTTATGTATTTGGTCGAATGGACCTCCATTTGCCCAAATGGAGTGTCCGTTCGGTGTTCCTAGGAGCACTCTCCAATTTCTTCTGTAGATCTATTCGACCGAATGGGGCTTCCATTCGGTCGAATGAGTCCCCTTTGCCCGAATTTAACTACTCATTCGACATTCTCAGAAACTCCTCAAATCTTGAGTTTGAGTTCATAGTCCAAGTCTATTCGGCCGAATAGATCTCTAATTTGGCCAAATAGAGTGCTTATTCAATAATTTTAAGCCTGGCATGATCAAATGACTTGTGCTTTCTCAAATCAAAAATGGTACTATGATTACTTCGCAAGAAAATTTAAAGAAAACCGGGTTACCTCCTGTAAGTGCTTTATTTAACGTCATTTAGCTCGACGTAGCTAGGGTAATCAATCAAAAATAACATGAAACAAAAACCAGAGCTAAACTAACTACTCAAAACTTAATAAAACTCAAAAGAATGATGATTCAAAGTTAAGATACTCATTATAAGCCAATTATTATACCAATCATTCAACTTCGACATCATCTAACCTTATTCGCTCGACGGTGTTGACTTCGTGAAGGCTACTCTTATGGAAGAGTTTTAACCAATGTTCATTCATAATGAAACTACCTCCATGATAGTCTTTCAACTCTACCGTTCCATAAGAAAATAACTTTGCTCTTGAATTAAAGAGCAGTACTTTATTTCCTACAAGGAATTCTCATTCAATGATCCACTGGTCGTGCCAATGCTTAGTTTGTTCCTTGTAGATATGCATGTTATGGAATGCGTCGAGCCTTAATTCTTCCAATTCCCTTAATTGGGCGGCTCGCTTCTCGTAGAATAAAGTAGGGTCCAAATTAAGGGTTTGGATCGCCCATCAAAACCTACATTCCAATTCCACTAGTAAATGACAAGATTTTTCATACAACAACATGAACGGGGTAGTGCCAATTGGGGTTTTGTAACATGTATGGTGGGCCCAAAGAGCGTCATCTAACTTGAGAGACCAATCTTTCCTGTTTGGGTTAATCACCTTTTCTAGTATTCGCTTTATTTCCCTGTTGGCTACTTCCACCTGTCCTTGAGTTTGGGGGTGGTAGGGTGAACCAACTTTGTGCATGACTCCATATTTCTTTAATAATTTGTTTAGTTCGTTTTTTGCAAAGTGGGAACCCCCATCACTTATGACTATTTTGGGAACACTTAATCGAGGGAAGATTATGCTTTTAAAAAGCTTAATAACTACTTTATGATCATTTGTAAGCGAGGCGATGGCCTCCACCCACTTAGACACATAATCGATCCCTACCAAAATATATTGGTTCCTATGAGATGACACAAAGGGGCCCATAAAGTTAATGCCCCAACAATCAAAAATTCACACTCAAGGATGTAATTTTGAGGCATCTCATTCTTCATTGAGATATTGCCAACTTTTTGTCATCTTTCACATTTCTTCACGAATGTTTCAATATCTTTGTGTAAGGTTGGCCAATAGAAACCCACTGTGGCGACCTTAGTAGCAGTGTTCATTATACCATGGTGGCCGCCACATGCGTATGAGTGATAGTGAGTTAGAATCTTGGGGACCTCCTCTTCAATGATACAATGGTGGATTATGCTGTTGGCGCATGTATGAAACAAATATGAGTCATCCCAAAAGAAATCCCGACTTTACCAAAGAAAGCCTTTTTCATTTCCCTTGATTCGAACTCTAAAAGTTCTCCACAAGCTATATAATTCGCAATATCTGCGAACCAAGGGGCTTTCCTAACAACTAACACTATCATTAGGGTTTCTTCAACCATTTCATCTTTGATAGGTAAGGATTCATAATTAGGCTCAGGTAACCAAGACAAATGGTCAGCTACCACATTTTCACTTCCCTTCCTATCTTTCAATTCAAAATCAAACTCTTATAAGAGGAGTACCCAACGGATCAACCTAGGCTTTGCATCTCTCTTCATCATTAAGAATTTTATGGTCGAGTGATCCATGAAAACTACAACTTTTAAACATATTAGATACTGGCATAGTCTCTCAAAAGCATAGACTACCGCCATCATTTCCTTTTCTATTGTAGAGTAGTTGCACTGTGCTGGATCTAGTGATTTGCTAATATAGCATATGACGCGGTGCTTTCCTTCCTTTTTCTGTCCAAGGACAGCACCTACAGAGATATCACTAGCATCGCACATTAATTCAAACGACAAACTCCAATTAGGAGCTTACACAATGGGCGCAGATATTAGAGCTTGCTTTAGACAATTAAAGGCATTGAGGCATCTCTCATCAAAGTTAAAATCCACATCCTTCTAAAGTAATTCATTCAAGGTTTAGCTAAAGTCGAAAATCCTAAGATGAGATGCCTATAGAATCCTACATGTCTAAGAAAGGATTGTACTATTGTAACCGAGGTAGGTACGGGAAGGTTCCTTATCACATCAATCTTAGCAGGGTCTACCCCTATGCCTTTGAAGGACACTTTATGGCCTAGGACAATGCCTTCCTGAACTAAAAAGTGATATTTCTCCCAATTCACCACAAGATTTGTTTCTTAACACCGTAATAAAACTTTCTCGAGATGTGTCAAGAAAGTGTCAAAAGAAGAACCTCCAACAGAAAAATCATCCATGAACACTTCCATGAAATCCTCAAGCATATCAGCAAATATAGCAGACATGCATCTCTGGAAAGTTGATGGAGCATTGCATAAACCGAAAGGCATTCACCTATAGACAAAAGTCCTAAAAGGACAAGTGAATGTTGTTTTCTATTGATCCTCGGGGTGGATTAGAATTTGAAAGAAACTTGAGTAACCATCTAGAAAACAATAGTACTTGTGCCTTGCCAATCTCTCAAGCATCTCGTCGATGAAGGGTAAAGGGAAGTGATCCTTTCTTATAGCCTTGTTAAGTTTGCGGTAATCGATACAAACTCATCATCTTGTAGTGGCTCTAGTTGGGATTATCTCTTCTTTATCATTCTTGACAATGGTCATTCCTCCCTTTTTCGGAACAACATGAACAGAGCTAACCCACCTACTATCTGAAATTGAGTAGATGATGTTGTCCTTGAGGGGTTTGAGGATTTCATCCTTAACTACCTCTTTCATGTTGGGGTTCACCCTTCTTTGTGGCTCAATTGAGGAGAAATCCTCATCGTCAAGATGAAGTCAATGCATAACAAGTGTTGGACTAATACCTTTTAAATCACCAAGTGAGTACCCGATGACATCTCGATATTTCCTTAATAAAACAAGTAATTTTTCTAACGAGGTTTCATTGAGCTCAGAATTCACTAATACTGGGCTCCCTTCATCATCATCAAGATAGGCATATTTAAGGCTAGGAGGTAGAGGTTTCAAACTTACTTGGGGAGAAGGTTTAGAATTCTCCCCCTTATAGATAATACCTTCCTCACCCTCACATATTTGCTCCGATTCTTCTTTTTTGCCCTTATATTCCTGAACCATGTTCAATTGGCTTTCCAACTTGAAGAATCAATAGGGAGATGGAATATGATTAATTATACTCTAGAGGGGGGGGGGGGGGGGGGGGGGTGTATTGAACTGACTTTCAAAGGCGGAATATAAGCGTTAAGGCTTATCTTTGAAATTGGACGTCAAAGCCTTGAAATTGGTTTCAAAGGCTTTTGCTCAGGCTTTGACTGTTCGCTGCTTTGATTGATGAGAGAAGCAAACATAAAATGTAAGCAATGAAGGCAGAAATGAGATGAGACAAAACACGGAGATTTGATACGAAGTTCGGCAACTAATTTGCCTACGTCTCCGCCTAGGGTTGTCCAACCCTTAGGATTAAACTCGCTCTTTTATTACTTCCCTAAGAGACCTAAAGCACCCTAGAAGATCTTAATCCCCATCTTCTACTCCATAGCACCCCAGCTACACTTTAGCATCTCAGATCCTAGTAATAAAAAGCTCTCTCTTTTTCTATACGTTTGAGTATTATGGGTATATTCTTAGTATAACACTCTCTAAAAAAAAATTCTTTTAAACGCTCAAGAGATTATACTTTGATTTTCTTTCAATCTAAATACAAGAAAAGTTTATGGAACTAGAGAGAAAATAATGAAGCTTTGATGATGTGCTTGTGACTGAAATTCACGATTAAAGATTCTGCTCTTTTCTTTTTGTTTCGTTGTGTCTCACATTGTCTCTCTACCTTTCTTCAACTTCAAAGCTTGGAATATATACTGAACTTGATTTCAGGCCGTTGAAAGGAGGCTCAAAATAGGCTGCTGAAAATCTGATTTGCCTTGAATACTTTCAGCAATATTTCCTCCAATATGGTTGTAGAGAATAATTCATTTTAGCTGTAGAAGATTGATATCATTGAATATATTACAGCAAGAATATTTCCACTTTATTTGCTGCACCTTGAAGCTTCAAAACATATTTTGTTTTCCATAACCACAATGCTTGAATTTTGGTAATAACCAAAATTAACTTGAATAATCTTCAACATGTATAAGCATCACTTATTTGCTGAAAATAAGAGATATCTTTGACAGTAAAATCATGTATAAATAAGTTAGGTTAGAGCATAAAATAAGTGAAATAGGGAAAGGATAAAACACAAGATTTAGGCAATTAGAAAATTCTTATCCTTTGACAAAGTGTTTAAACTTTGCTGACTGTTTTGAGACGTGGCTCAAGCTTTTGAAGACGTGGCTCAAGAGTTATTCTAGTCCTTTGATAGAATTCATAAAGCTTTGCATTATAGCTTCCATTACTTCCAACACATTGTCAACTCTATGCATTTTGGTTTCCATCATGTTTTCAACTCTATTTGACTTTATATTTTGACTTCCATCATTAAACATAAAAACATTAGTAATCAAGGTGGAGTCTTCAATCTCCCCCTTGATGGAAGACAAAAAAATTATATGCAAACGCCAAATAATAAAATGCATGACCAAAAATATTCTCAAATTATATGCAAACGTCAAATAATAAAATGCATGACCAAAAATATTCTCAAATTATATGCAAACGTCAAATAATAAAATACCTGACCAAAAATATTCTCCCCTTTAAATAGATAATACATAAATACTCTCCCCCTTTTTGTCTTCCGACAAGGTGGGAAAATATAAATGTTGGATCACAAGAAGACTTGTTCAAAATAACGAAAAGATCCAGTAAAACCTTTAAAGACATGAAAAAAAAAACGTTGTTTTAAAAAAAAGGTCAAACAGTCAAGGCTTTGAAAGCTAAAAATAAAATACGCGGAAAACTTTGAAAACAGCTTCAAGGCCATGAGAATTTTTAAAACGAATGGAATGAGATTTTAAAAACATTGAAAGCAAAATAAACAGATCCATTCGCAATTTTTGTATCCAAAACATTTCAAAAATCATTTAATAAATATTTGATAATTATCTATAGGATAAGTACCAAACATTTTGATCCAATATTAATATTAAAAAGTGACAGTACGTCAAGGCAATGACAAGAGTGTCAAGACTTTGACATACACATGCAAAAAAAATAAACATATACAACTTACTGAAATAGCTCCCCCTACGAGGATGCTTCCCCATTTAACATTCCAAGCTCAAGACGAATAAAATCGTTCTTCGCTCAAAGGCTTGGTGAAGATGTCAGCGAGTTGCAAATCAGTAGAAATAAAAGATATAGATACGTCTCCTTTCTCCACATGATCACGTATGAAGTGATGTCTAACATCAATATGTTTAGTGTGAGAGTGCTGAACTGGCTTCTTCGTTATGGATATAGCACTCGTGTTATCACACTTAATAGGTATGCCTTTGAAGTCTAACCCAAGGTCTCTTAATTGTTGAGATATCCACAAAATTTGTGAACAACAAGCACCAGCTGCAATGTATTCGGCTTCGGCAGTAGAGAGTGCCACCGAATTTTGTTTCTTTGAATGCCAACTAATGAGAGATGATCCCAAGAATTGACAGCAACCTGAAGTACTCTTTCTATCTACTTTATAACCTGCAAAATCAACATCTAAATATCGAACAAGTTCGAATTTACTATTACAAGGGTACCAAAGACCGAAATCCTTTGTCCCACTGAGATAGCGTAAAATCCTCTTAACTGCACTCAAATGAGATTCTTTGGGGTTAGCTTGAAAACGAGCACACATACACACACTAAACATAATATCTGGCCTATTTGCCGTGAGATAGAGAAGAGATCCAATCATACCTCGATATTCCTTTTGATTTACTAACTTACCATTTTCATCTTGATCTAAAAGTAATGACGAACTCATAGGAGTCTTAGCCTCTTTAGATTGAGTCATATTGTACTTCTTAAGGAGATCTCTTGCGTATTTGCTTTGATTTATAAATATACCTCCTTTCTCTTGTTTAACTTGCAATCCAAGGAAGAAGTTCAACTCACCCATTAAACTCATCTCAAATTCCCTACACATAATCTCGGAAAATTCTTTGCAAAGGGAATCGTTAGTAGCACCGAAAAGAATATCATCAACATAAACTTGAACTATTAATAAATCTTTACCTTTGGTTTTCACAAAAAGAGTTTTGTCAATCAACCCTCTTTTGAAATTATTTTCTAAAATATATTTTGAAAGACGCTCATACCAAGCCCTTGGAGCTTGTTTCAAACCATAGAGCGCTTTGTCAAGTTTAAAAACATGATTTGGAAATTTCTCATTTTTGAAACCGGGGGGTTGAGAAACATATACTTCTTCTTGTAAATAACCAATCAAGAATGCACATTTAACATCCATTTGAAATAACTTAATTCGCATAAAGGAAGCAAAGGCAAGGAGTATTCGAATAGCCTCCATTCTAGCCACGGAAGCGAATGTCTCTTCATAATCTATCCCTTCTTCTTGATTATAACCTTGGGCTACTAACCTTGCTTTGTTTCCATTCTCATCAAGCTTATTTCTGAACACCCACCTTGTTCCAATAATTGAATGATCCTTTGGTCTTGGTGTGAGTGTCCACACTTTATTTCTTTCGAATTCATTTAGCTCACTTTGCATAGCTAAAATCCAATCGGGCTCTTGAAGTGCTTCATTGATATTCTTCGGTTCTATAAGAGAAACAAAAGCGTGAAATGCACTCAAATTTTTAACATTAGAGCGTGTTTGTATACCAGCTTTTGGATCCGAAATTATATTGTTTGTTGGATGAGATGAGGAGTATATGAACTTTCGTGGCAGCGTCAAAGGAACTGATGTTGTTTCCTGAAGTATCCTTTCAAGGCCTTGAGATGGGTCTGAAAGCCCTGGAGTGACTTCTGATATAATATTGTTCGTCTATTCAAGACTTTGAGATGGAGTTTCATGATCTTGAGGCTGCTGGTTAAGGCTTTGATTTAATTCATCTGCGTCTAAAACTGGCTCTTGCATATTCTGGGCAGATTTCTCCATTTCATTATCTGATGAACTTTCTTCTTCTTCTGTCTCAAATGAATATCCTTCATGCTTATTCAAGTTTAAACCTGTAAAACCATCACTCAAGATACCGTTCTCGGTTTCATCAAAGATCACATGTGAAGGTTCTATGAGCACTCAAGAGGGGGGGGGGGGGGGGTGAATTGAGTGTTTAGCAATCGTTGGTAAATTCTAACTCTTTTTCGGATTATGGTTAAGGGACCAGTTGTGCTGGTTCCTTTGAGCAGCGGATTAAAACAAAACAATAAAGAACACAACAATTTAACGAGGTTCAGCCAACTCTGGCCTACGTCCTCCTATCCTAAGTTCTTTATTAATCTTCTCCGAAAAACAAAGATACAAAGCACTCTGCTGTTCCCTACTCCGGGACAAGCACCCCACACTCTACTCCGAGTATGCTAAAGACCTACACTCGTAAGTCCTAAACGTGTTTGAACTCACAAACACTCACTTAGCCTTCAGCCCCCTTGCCAAAGACTCACGTTACAATGATCAACACTCTCTAAATGATCACACTCTTTAATAAGTGAAAATAGAGAAACTTGTTTAATCTAAGATGCTCGTGTATATGAAATATCAATAGACTTAGTGCTTTTCTCTCAATGTATTGCTCCTTAATAATGCGTGAGAGAGGGTGATTTGATTATTAGTTAAACAGATCCTATTTATAACCCTTAAGCAACCGAAACCCTAGTTACCAAAAATCATGCCAAAAAGATAAACATGACTTTAGGAAAGTAATCCCAAAAATCATGCCAAAAAGATAAACATGACTTTAGGAAAGTAATCCCAAAAATCATGCCAAAAAGATAAACATGACTTTAGGGAAGTATTTATCCTAGATTGATTTTATTATAGGATAAGATCAATCTAAGATAACTACCCTAGAATTTAGGTAACTTAAAAGATTATATCAGATCAGTTAATAGCTGTCAAGATATTTTCCAAAACTTAATTTTCGAAATAAAATCTTTTTATAAAATCTTTTTTTAAAATCGCAGCTCTAATAATCAGAACAGTTAACCTGGTCCCCTGACCTGGTTCCCTGTCTTAAACATGTTATGAAATTTGTTCCAATCCTTGTACCAAATTTCACAACGATGCTTAATATATTCAAAGCACTTTATATATCTATTAATAAAACATACTACGGAGCATTTACATGAAAATCCTAAAACACTCTTTCTTGAAGTGGATCTTTCTTCATGTAAACTTCAAGTCTTTGAATGTTTCCTTTGAATCATCTCATCATGAATAATGGCTCTTTAATAAGCTTCAAAGGACTCCAAGATTCAAGACTTGGTACAAACTCAATTACTGCACACGTAACATAGTTAAGGTACAATATCAAGTATATTACAGAAACAGTACATACTGATTCCTTACCAGTACATAGCATAATTATTATCAAACTGTTTCCTGTATAAAGACAAGTTAGTTCAATATAAAACTCATGTAAATAATAACTTGTCTAGGGTAACAGTTTACTGAAGTCAGCTGGTTCCTACCAACTGTTTTAACACTTATGTAGAACCTGTTTCCCTTAGCTGTTTGTCATCATTCAAAACCTAAGGAACCCAACAAATTCCCCCTTTTTGATGATGACAAACATTTTGAAGTTTCTGCACCTGTTATCATACTCAAAATAAAATCGTCAAAAACTTCAAGGACTCGAGACACACTGGAATGAGTCAGTTAAGCCAACTGGTTCCCTAACTAAAACAGAACAAATAAAAAAAACTCAGAAACTAAAACTCAAACTACTCAACCTAAACTAGGAACTAGTCAAGACTCTAGGCTTCAACTTCAACTATTTTCCCCCTTTTGGCATCATTAAAAAGATAAGCAATAGTAGAATCATATGCACAAGATAATGTGCTAAACCAAGCAATGGTACCAACCATTATACAAACAATATGCTGCAAAGATAATCAAGATCAATCAAAATCAAAACAGACCATCAACAGTAATAAAATAGTTTAGTACATGCCAAGCAAAAGTTAACCAAAAGGACCCAAATCCATAACCAAAAGAAATCCATGGATAGGGTTGAAAACAGTTCAGCATAATCAGTTATTAGAGAAATAATAGAAAGGTAGGCATAAACAAGGAAGAATCAAGCTCAGTCATCATTCTCATTCTCCTCTTCTTCATCATCTTCCTCGGACTTTACTGCATCTGTTGCATCCTGGTCCTCCTCTGCCTCATCCTCACTTTCTTCAGCTGTTGGTTCCCCTGCAGCCTGAGCCTCACTTAGAACTGGTTTCTTACTGCTACCAGCAATCTGTTTTTCCACAGCACTCATTCTGATAGAAAATGAAGCAGACAAACCCTCAACCAGACCCATCAACTTATGCAACATCTCCTCCTGAGCCTCCAGCCTCTGTAAGAGAACCGTCTGACCTGCTGGTTCCTCTTTCCTCTGCTTGGCTGGCCTAGGGGTTTCCTCTACTGGTTCCTCATCTCTGAACCTTAGCTCACCAGAGCTGATGTCTAATCCTTTCTGTTTCAGGATTGCTTTGGTGAAAACCATAGCAGGAACAGTAGATCCACTCAGACTAACATTATGTTCTTGCAAGAGCTTGGTGATATAGGAACCGTATGGAAGAGAATGGTGAGAGGAATTATAACTATACATAATATGGTCAATCATAAGAGATGGAAGATTGACCTTAATCTTCTTCATGATCAAGTAAATTAGCACCATTTCCATGATGCGTACTATTCCTCTACCTTGGGCCCTAGGTAATAGCATTTTGTTTCAAATGGAGTGAAGGACTAGCATTACTGGTTCAAGTTGATAGTTTTGAATGTTCCAGTTTTCTTTGGAATTGTTCCTCCAAACACAAAGTCATGAATGTCATCAAGAGTTATCCCAATGAGTGTTGGACAACCATCACCAGAGAACTTATCAAACCCATCTCTAGGGATTCTCAACAGAGCAGACAGGCTAGCTACTGACAAATTAACATCCACACCATGAACAGTTGAACTTAAAGACATATCAGGCTGCTGTTTCAAGTTCGAAAAGAAGGACCTAACACCAGCAGTGTTTGCATCACAGACATTAAATAAGGACATCCATCCTTGGTATTCTAGCAGATTTTTCACTTCATGTAAAGCAGGTTCATCAAAGTAACCATCCCCAGTTCTACACCCAGAAAGAACTACTCTAGAACTTAAATCAGTGGAACCACCAGAAGGTGATTCTAAGGATATACCTTTTGTTGCCTTTCGTGCTGTTCCTCTTTTTCTTTTGGAACCAGCAGCAGAATCAGTGGACTGTTCTTCCAGTACTTCCTCCTTGATCCTTCTCAGAGAGGATCTTGTTGCCCTGCTATGAATCATGGGCTTGGGTGGTTTTTCAGTAGACCCGAGGATTTGTACATCCTCTTCCCCGCTCACAATTTCTTCCTCTTCCTTTCCACCCTTAGTATCAAAGAATTCCTCCGTGCTTCTGGGCTGTTCCCCTAGTGAAGAGGCTGGTTTCTTCACAGTCTCCTCCTTAACCTCAGGGGATTTTGGTAATGGGACTTTTGTGGAAGGTGGGGAAGGTGGGGATTTTGTGGATGATGATGATTTTGGTGATAGGTGTTTTGTTTCAGTGGGTGGTGTAGTATGAGAGACGGTTTTTGGAGATGATGGTTCAGATGGTATGGGTGGAACCGAGGTCTCTTTCACTTTTGATTGTGATGAATTGGATGCACTACTCTTCTTCTTGCCTTTCTTAGTTGATGCAGCAGTAGATTTCTTACCCATTGTGTGATTTGGGAGAAGAGCGATCAAGAGAAATTGAAGAAGAAGCAAAGTTGAACTCGGATGAACAATGTTTAGGGTCTAAGCACGAGAGAGAAGAGAGAAAGAATTGAATGATGTGATGAATGAGCTCTGCAATGGTTAGTGTATTTATATTAACGTTGCACAATTAAGGAGGTTCAAAAATATAGCCGGTTGAAGCAATGAAAACGGAAAGATATGATTGCAATTTTGAAAATCAAGATATGGTAATTATCTTGTTACCATAATTTTATCAACCAACTAAAAGATAGGCAATAAGATGTACTTGCCTTTTAGATAGGGATTAATAACTGAAATAAGATAAATCTTTCCAAAAAGAATTATCTTATATTAATCTTCCAAAAATATCTTAAATATTTTTGAATGACATATCAGAGCTGAACTGCTGTTCCCTCTTGCTGGTACCTGTGCTAAACCAAGTTATGCTGTTTCTAGCTTATCTCAATTCGATATCTCCTGTTTCTTTGCACAACCAATTTTGCAATCCTTTTGAGATCACAAATTAGGTTACATAACATTTGAAAGCTAGCAACATAGTTATATACATAATCAATACAAAAGCATACCTAATCTAGCTAATCATTGAAGGAAATAATTGAAGCCAAAGACTAAAATTTAACTAGACCTAGCATGACCCTTAACTTACAAAACGACTCTCTACACAAAGGCTTAGTGAAGATATCAGCTATTTGATCTTCACTTTTATAGAACAACACTTCAACCAATCCTTTTTCCACATTGTCTCTTAAAAAATGATGCCTTATTTCAATGTGTTTGGTTTTGGAGTGTTGAACGGGGTTCTTAGAAATATTAATAGCACTGGTGTTATCACAAAATATAGGAACACTTTCATAAATAACACCAAAATCTTTCAGCTGGTTCCTTATCCACAGTAGCTGGGAACAGCATGAAGCTGCTGCAATGTATTCTGCCTCTGCTGTGGATAAGGCTACTGAATTTTGCTTTTTAGAACCCCATGAGATTAGACAAGAGCCAAGAAAGTGTGCCATACCTGATGTGCTCTTTCTATCCACAAGGAAACCAGCATAGTCTGCATCTGTATATCCAACCAGGTTGATGGTACTGCCTTTGGGGTACCATAAGCACAGATCTGCTGTTCCCACAAGATACCTAAGTATCCTTCTAACAGCTTTTAAGTGAGATTCTTTTGGATTACTTTGAAACCTAGCACACAATCCAACAGAAAACACAATGTCAGGTCTACTAGCTGTTAGGTAAAGAAGAGAACCTATCATTCCTCTATAAAGAGAGGCTTCAACATCTTTTCCCTTAAGATCAGCATCTAATTTAGCAGATGTGGGAACAGGTGTATCATAAGCTCTGCTGTTCTCCATGCCAAACTTTTTCAGCAATTCTTTTAAGTACTTTTGTTGATGGATTATGATTCCATCATTTGTTTGCTTGATTTGCAGCCCTAGGAAGAATCCTAGTTCACCCATCATACTCATTTCAAATTCACTCTGCATCAAATTAGCAAACTCATCACACAGAACTTTATTAGTAGCACCAAATAAAATATCATCAACATAGATTTGTACTACAATCAAGTGTTTCCCTTTGGTTTTGATAAATAAGGTTTTGTCTATTGTTCCCCTCTTGTACTCATTTTCCATCAAGAAAGTGGACAACCGTTCATACCAAGCTCTTGGAGCTTGTTTCAATCCATACAAAGCCTTGTCCAATTTATATACATGTTGGGGGAACAGCGCATCTTCAAAACCAGGAGGCTGTTCCACGTACACTTCTTCCTTCAGGTATCCATTTAGGAAGGCAGTTTTCACATCCATCTGAAACAGCTTAAAGTTCATGTGAGCAGCATAAGCAATTAAAATCCTAATAGCCTCAAGCCTTGCTACTGGTGCAAATGTCTCATCATAGTCAATTCCTTCTTGTTGATTATACCCTTGCACCACTAGTCTTGCTTTGTTTCTGACTATAGTACCAAGGTCATCTAACTTATTTCTAAAGACCCATCTAGTACCAATGACTGATCTTTCTTTGGGACGGGGAACCAGGTGCCAGACCTGGTTCCTCTGAAATTGATTCAATTCATCTTGCATAGCTAATACCCAATCAGGATCAGTCAAAGCCATCTTATAGTCAGTAGGCTCTACATTAGACAGGAAGGAATAGAAAGCACAGAAGTTTTGAAAAACACTTCTTCTCGTTTGAACCCCTTTATTAATATCACTAATTATTTGATCAGAGGGATGAGAAGATTGATATCTATGAGATCTAAAATTTACACCTTTTTGTGCTTCTAAATTAGGTTGGGAATCAACATAATCATGAATCTCTTCTTCTACTGAAGAACCAGGAGGATTCACATTCATGCTGTTTCCTTTATCATTGCTTACCTCAGGTTCAGAGGTGGTTCCTTCTACTGTTCCCCCTGAACTTATTACCTGTCTATTGTTTGTGGAACCATCAGGACTTGGTTCACTTTCTGAATCCTCGTTGCCACCATTTTCTTCTCTAGGTACATCATCATTATTATCCGGCGGAGTATTTGGTATACCTAGATTTGCTTGCTCGTCATCTGAGGGACCAGCAGCCTGGTTCCCGGTAAAGTCCATTAGTCCAATTTCTTCATCAGGTTGTACCTGTGCATTCTCAGAAGACATATTAAATTCATCAAAGATAACATGAATACTCTCCTCTACACAAAGAGTCCTTTTATTAAAGACTCTATATGCTTTGCTGTGAGAAGGATATCCAAGAAAGATTCCTTCATCACTCCTAGGATCAAATTTATCAAGCTGGTCCTTCCCATTATTATGAATAAAACACTTACATCCAAACACACGAAAATAAGAAATATTGGGCTTTCGACCTTTAAGGAGTTCATAAGGAGTTTTATTTATCTTTGGTCTAATGAGACCTCTATTTAAAATGTAGCAAGCAGTGTCAACAGCTTCACCCCAAAATCTCTTAGGAAGACCACTTTCAATTAGCATCGTTCTGGCCATCTCCTCAAGAGTTCTATTCTTTCTTTCTACAACACCATTTTGTTGAGGTGTTCTAGGGGATGAGAAGTTGTGACTTACTCCATGTTCCCTACAATAATCAACAAAGTTAGCATTATCAAATTCAGTACCATGGTCTGATCTTACCGAGACCAGCTTATGAGTGAGCTGGTTCTCCACTTGTTTCACCAATGTTACCCATTCTTCAAACGTTTCATCCTTTGTGTGTAACATCATCACCCAAGTGTACCTGGAATAATCATCAACCATAACACAGACATATCTATGACCTCTTCGACTTTGTACTCTCATAGGACCACACAAATCAATGTGTACAAGTTCGAAGGGCCTGCTGGTACTCATAACTGTTTTAGGCTTAAAGGAAGTTTTGACCTGTTTCCCCCTTACACATTCAGAACAAACTTTATCAGCTTCGTACTTAATGTTAGGAAGACCTACCACTAAATCACGTGCTTTAAGTTTGTTTAGAAGTGTTACGCTAGCATGTCCAAACCTCTTATGCCAAATCCATTGATTATTATCAGAAACAGCTCTCAAACAGATGGACTTGTCTTGAGGAATTTTATCTAGGAAGGTAATGTAAACATCATGCTTCCTGGTTCCCTCACATACAAGTTCTCCTGTTTGTGAGTTAACTATATGACAAATATTGGCTTGAAACTCGACTCTATTGCCTTTGTCACATAATTGAGAAATACTCAAAAGATTATGTTGCAAGCCTTCAACATAATATACATCGTCTATAGCATGAGAAAGTGTCTTACCAACCTTACCTAAACCAGTGATGGTTCCTTTACTATTATCTCCAAAGGTGACACTTCCTCCATCAAAGGCTACTAGTGAAAGGAATTGATCTTTATCCCCGGACATATGTCTTGAGCAACCACTGTCCAAATACCAATAGGTGTCTCCCTTCACTCTAGCCTTCAAGAGCAAATCAAACATTAGATTTAGGAACCCAAACAGATTTGGGTCCCTTTTCAACAGCATTTACATTTTGTTGATCTTTTCTTATCCAAACATATTTAACATTCTTGCTGTTCTTATTAGCACTAAATCTCTTAGCTGGACATTCATGAATCTTATGTCCATTCTTACCACAATGAAAACACACATGCATCTCTTTAGTCATGACATACTTACCTCGTTGGTATTCTTTGATCCAGGTGGTTTCTCTGGGAGACCAGTTAGTCCTGGTTCTCTGTCTAGTATAACCAAGACCAGCCTTTCCTCTGTTTCCTCTCGATAGAGTCAGATGCTTTAAGGATTCTTTAGCATTCAATAATTTGTCCACATGTCTATGACTATCATTAAGTTCCTTTTCTCTAGTTTCAAGTGTCTTAGTCAATAATTCGTTTTTCTCTTTAAGAAAATCAAAATCACTTTTTAAAACTTCGAATTGTTGATTAAGCTTTGAAACCACATTGTCAATAGACATGTCAACAGCCACTGGGTGCTTGTCCTTTTTCAATTGATTGATTTCCGCATGCAAATAACAAATATCACTTTCATATTTATCAATCATATTGCTGACTTCTATACTGGTTCCAGTAGGGGAAACAGTGAGCTGAGCAGTTTTAAGTGAAGCAATTTCTTTGTGAGAATTTTCAAGGTTAGAAGCTAGTATTTCAAAAGCCTCCAACAAAGAGTTTCTACTACACGAATTTGCTTTACTCACAAGTCCTGAAAGATCAAGAGCTTCATTAGTAGTTGATAAGTCTCTGGGGAACCAGGAGGTCAGATCTTCTTCACCGTCACTTGTGTAATCAGGTTTAGAAGATCTTGTCCTTTCTAGTTCCACCTTACACTTGTCCAACTCAACTTCTAGTTCTGCTACTTGATCTTTGAGCTCATGGCACACACCTTCTAAGTGATCACAACTAGCAATAGCAATTTCACATTTACTGCGTTTTTCTTTTAAATCTCTTTTGCAAGTTATGTATGTTTCACTTAGCTTATAACATTCATCTAACAAAGATTTTATACATGCAAGTAAGTTATCTCTATCATATTCAAGCATATCTTCTCTAATTTGTTCTAAACTTACCTTGCGTTCAAGTAGTACATCCTTCTTTGCCATAAAACATTTTTCGAGTGTGCTGGTTCCCCCTCTGGTTCCTAGACCAGTGCTGTTCTTCTCGCTGTTTGTGAAGGCAGTTAGGCAAACATCCGAGTTAGGTGATCCTTCTTCATCTTCTGATTCTGAGTCAGTGTCTCCCCACATGGAAGCTATCATGGCATTCTTGTATGCTCGTTTATCTACGGTCTTAGATTGTTTGTCATTCCATTTAGGACAATCTCGAATAAGATGACCTTTTTCTCCACATTTGAAGCAACCTGAAGAAGAGGAAGAATTAGACTTTTTAGAATTTTTAAAATTCTTACCTTTGAAGTTTCTCTTTTGATCACGAAGAGATTTTTCAAATCTCCTTGCAATCATGCTGATCTCATCTTCTTCTTCTTCTACTGTTCCCTTCAGTGCAATGCCTCTAGCTGGTTCCTTCTCAGACTTGGAGTCAATCAGCATCTCATGAGTCATGAGGGAACCAATCAGCTGTTCCAGAGACAATGTAGACAGATCTTTTGCTTCATACACTGCTGTTACCTTAGCTGTCCAAGCATCTGTTAAACTACGCAAGATTTTTCTCACAAGATCTTCGTCAGAAAAACTTTTACCAAGTGATCTAAGATCATTAACAATAGTCATAAACCTACGAAAGCAATCATTGATTTTCTCATTTTTGTTCAGAGCAAATAATTCATATTTAGACATGATTAAATCAATTTTGGACCGTTTTACCTCGCTGGTTCCCTCAAATGCAAGTTCAAGGGTGTCCCATATCTCCTTAGCACTACTACATCCAGAGATACGGTTTGTTTCAGTCTCACCTATTGCTTGTTGTAGTATAGACATTGCCTTGGCATTCTTCTCCAGCAATTTGTAATCAGCCGTGTTCAACTCACTGTCCTTTTTAGGTACCTGGTTCCCCTCGGCATCTTTCTTGAGGATGACATTTGGACCGTTCTTAACTATGAGCCAGCATTCATAGTCAATACCCATGATAACATTTCTAATTCTATTTTTCCACCAAGCATAATTATTTCCATTAAACTTGGGAGTCTTGTTGTCATAACCGATTGCACTATGTTCTTGAGTACTCATTCTTAACTCCTCTAGATGTTACTCTTTCGAGAAGCTTAGGCTCTAATACCAATTGAAGGTTCTATGAGCACTCAAGAGGGGGGGGGGGGGGGGGGGGTGAATTGAGTGTTTAGCAATCGTTGGTAAATTCTAACTCTTTTTCGGATTATGGTTAGGGGACCAGTTGTGCTGGTTCCCTTGAGCAGCGGATTAAAACAAAACAATAAAGAACACAACAATTTAACGAGGTTCAGCCAACTCTGGCCTACGTCCTCCTATCCTAAGTTCTTTATTAATCTTCTCCGAAAAACAAAGATACAAAGCACTCTGCTGTTCCCTACTCCGGGACAAGCACCCCACACTCTACTCCGAGTATGCTAAAGACCTACACTCGTAAGTCCTAAACGTGTTTGAACTCACAAACACTCACTTAGCCTTCAGCCCCCTTGCCAAAGACTCACGTTACAATCAACACTCTCTAAATGATCACACTCTTTAATAAGTGAAAATAGAGAAACTTGTTTAATCTAAGATGCTCGTGTATATGAAATATCAATAGACTTAGTGCTTTTCTCTCAATGTATTGCTCCTTAATAATGCGTGAGAGAGGGTGATTTGATTATTAGTTAAACAGATCCTATTTATAACCCTTAAGCAACCGAAACCCTAGTTACCAAAAATCATGCCAAAAAGATAAACATGACTTTAGGAAAGTAATCCCAAAAATCATGCCAAAAAGATAAACATGACTTTAGGAAAGTAATCCCAAAAATCATGCCAAAAAGATAAACATGACATTAGGGAAGTATTTATCCTAGATTGATTTTATTATAGGATAAGATCAATCTAAGATAACTACCCTAGAATTTAGGTAACTTAAAAGATTATATCAGATCAGTTAATAGCTGTCAAGATATTTTCCAAAACTTAATTTTCGAAATAAAATCTTTTTATAAAATCTTTTTTTAAAATCGCAGCTCTAATAATCAGAACAGTTAACCTGGTCCCCTGACCTGGTTCCCTGTCTTAAACATGTTATGAAATTTGTTCCAATCCTTGTACCAAATTTCACAACGATGCTTAATATATTCAAAGCACTTTATATATCTATTAATAAAACATACTACGGAGCATTTACATGAAAATCCTAAAACACTCTTTCTTGAAGTGGATCTTTCTTCATGTAAACTTCAAGTCTTTGAATGTTTCCTTTGAATCATCTCATCATGAATAATGGCTCTTTAATAAGCTTCAAAGGACCCCAAGATTCAAGACTTGGTACAAACTCAATTACTGCACACGTAACATAGTTAAGGTACAATATCAAGTATATTACAGAAACAGTACATACTGATTCCTTACCAGTACATAGCATAATTATTATCAAACTGTTTCCTGTATAAAGACAAGTTAGTTCAATATAAAACTCATGTAAATAATAACTTGTCTAGGGTAACAGTTTACTGAAGTCAGCTGGTTCCTACCAACTGTTTTAACACTTATGTAGAACCTGTTTCCCTTAGCTGTTTGTCATCATTCAAAACCTAAGGAACCCAACAACATGTATACTTTCTTCAACAACTTTAGTACGCTTATTGAAAACTCTATAAGCTTTAGAATTTAAGGAGTAACCTAACAAAATTGCTTCATCACTACGTGCATCAAATTTACCAAGGTTATCTTTGCCATTATTATGAGCAAAGCACATACATCCAAAAGGTTTGAAATAGGAAATATTAGGCTTTCTACCTTTAAACAATTCGTAAGGAGTTTTCTTTAAAATAGGGCGAATCAAACAACAGTTTAAAATATAGTTTGCTGTATTAACAGCTTCTGCCCAAAAGTATTTTGGCAAATCATTTTCCAAAAGCATTGTCCTAGACATATCCTCAAGAGTGCGGTTCTTTCGTTCCACAACTCCATTTTGTTGAGGTGTCCTAGGAGCTGAAAAATTGTGAGAAATACCATATTTAGCACAAAAGTTATCAAACTTTAGTTGATCAAACTCTCTACCATGATCGCTTCTCACAGCAACTATGGGTAGGTTTTTTAATGTTTGTAATTCTTTGCAAATTTTTGAAAACTCTAGTAAAGCCTCTGATTTTTCACGCAAAAATGAAATCCAAGTAAAACGGGAAAAATCATCAACAACAACAAGGATGTATTGTTTACCTTTAGGTGATTTAACACGCATAGGACCACATAAATCTATGTGTAGAAGCTCTATTGGGCGAGAGGTACTTACAACCTTTTTGGCTTTGAAGGATGCTTTTGTTTATTTACCTCTTGCACATGCTTTGCAAAGCTCTTTTTCTTTGAAATCTAACTTTGGTAGTCCACGTACTAAGTCCTTTGAGAAAATCTTCTTCATGGTATGCATATTAATATGACCTAACCTTCGGTGCCAAAGCCTTGAGTCGCTGGTCAAGGCCTTAAGACATTTTAAGCTAGTACTTGCAACTTGGTTAGTATGAAAAGCATAAACATTATTGCAACAAGGAGCAATTAAAATAATTTTACCGTCAACCTTTCTTTGTACCTCGCATTTTTCTTCATCAAAGATGACTTTATTACCTTTATCGCATAATTGAGAGATGCTAAGCAAGTTGTATTTAAGACCTTCAACTAGGTACACATCATCAATGGTGTTTGATGCATTATCTCCAACTTTTCCAATACCAATTATTCTACACTTTCCTTTATCACCAAGTGTAATTGTTCCAGCAAATTGCTCTTTGATCATTGAAAATAAAGAGGACTTCCCACTCATGTTCCGTGAGCATCCACTATCTAGAATCCACTTATAATCTTTGCTCTTGGTGATTTCCTACAAAAAAAAAAAAAACAAAACATCAAACCTTTCGACTAGACCAAATTGCAAATTTAGATTCATAATCGGGATGGACCATGTTAGGTGGTCTAGTCCCTTTAGGAACCCATACTTGATCGGGTCTCGAAGAAAAATAGGAAATGAATTTTTAAGAATTTGAGGGTCATTCCTATGAAAAGGACAAGTTATCTTAGTGTGACCCTTTTTGCAATAGTAAAAACATGTAGGTGTTCGCCAATTATCCTTTGCTTTTACAAACGTGGTCATGGTTTTATTTGGACAATTTTTGTTGTAACCAAGACCGCTTTTATTCAAGGATGATTGGTGCTCACCTAGCATTTTTTCAAGAGTAGATTCGGAGTGAGCAAATCTAACCAAGGAATTATGTTGCTCTCTACACTTCCCAGCCAGTAGCTTCTTTTCCTTCTCCAAGTTATCATTACAATAACTCAAAGAGGTGAGCTTTTGTTTTAAAAGAGTGTTTTCAGTTTTCAAGGTCTTGACTTGGGTGTCAAAGGATGACTCCGAGGCTTGAACCCTGAGTTTAAGAGCTGGCTGAGAGGCTTTGAGATAAGTTAGTTCCTTAGCGAGACTTTCAGAGATACTTACCTGTTGGTTTAGCTTCTCCTTAAGAATCTTGGATTCAAGAATCAAACTCTCTTCATTTATAATCATATTTTGCAAGAATTCGGACAAAACATCAATTGGACTTGAGATTAAATTTTTCACCATTACCTCAAGATGTTCTTTCTTTGCATCATCATGATTAGCCATAAGACATAGGTTTGCTTGTTCATCTTCTGAGTCACTAGATGAATCTGAATCACTCCATGAAGCAACCATAGCTTTCTTCTTATAATCCTTTTTGTGGAAAGGCTTCTTCTTTCGTTGAGGGCAATCTTTCACTAAGTGATCTGTTTCACCACACTCATAGCATGTTAGTGTATTAACTTTATTCATTGAGTTGGATGACTTATTTTTATATTTATTTGAATGATAGTCTCTACCTCTTGAGAAATTCTTCTTCATTTTTAGAATCTTGGCAAGACTTCTAGCGATGAGAGAAAATAGATCTTCATCATCACTATCATCACTATCTTCATTTTCCGTTGTAGCTTCTTCTCTCTTTGCTTTGAGTGCTAAATTTTTGGTTGAAGATGCTGGTTCACCATCTTCTTCATTAAGAGACATCTCATGTGTGATCAATTTTCCAAGAAGATCATCCAAAGGCAAGGTTCTCAAATTTTGAGCTTCTTCTATCGCGGTTACCTTTGGACCCCACTTTGATTTTGGAAGACACCGTAGAATCTTTCTCACCTTTTCTTCATTTGTGAATACCTTACCAAGAGAATCCAAATTGTTCACTATTTGGGTAAATCTTGTGAACATCTCTTTCACGGTTTCATTAGGCGTCGTTTTGAACAACTCATATTGTCGAAGGAAGATGCTTATCTTGCTCTCTTTGACTTGACTCGTTCCTTCATATGTGACCACCAATTTATCCCATATCTCTTTAGCACTTTTGCATGAAGAAACTCTATTAAATTCATTTGCATCTAAACCACAATAGAGAAGGTTCATGGCTCGATAGTTTTTAGCAACACTTTCCAAATCTGATTGAGTAAATTCATCATCTTCTTTAGGAACCATTGTGCCGCTTTCATTAGTCTTCATTGGCACCCTAGGACCTTTCTTGATAATATCCCAGAGTTCCAAATCTTGACCAATCACAAATATTTGCATCAATGAACGCCAATGCGAAAAATTATTACCACAAAATAGAGGAGGGCGATTGGTAGACCTTCCTTGAGCAAAACCACCATCACCTATTGAATTCATTTTTCCTCACAGATGATTAAATCTTTTCCTTATGAGGCTCTGATACCAATTGAAGAATCAATAGGGAGATGGAATACGATTAATTATACTCTAGAGGGGGGGTGAATAGAGTATAACCAATTTTCGCATTTAGGGTCTCAAGGTATTGAACTGAATTTCAAAGGCGGAATATAAGCGTTAAGGCTTATCTTTGAAACTGGACGTCAAAGCCTTGAAACTGGTTTTAAAGGTTTTTGCTTAGGCTTTGACTATTCGCTGCTTTGATTAATAAGCGAAGCAAACATAAAATGTAAGCAATGAAGGCAGAAATGAGATGAGACAAAACACGGAGATTTGATACGAAGTTCGGCAACTAATTTGCCTACGTCTCCGCCTAGGGTTGTCCAACCCTTAGGATTTAACTCGCTCTTTTATTACTTCCCTTAAAGACCTAAAGCACCCTAGAAGATCTTAATCCCTATCTTCTACTCCATAGCACCCCAGCTACACTTTAGCATCTCAGATCCTAGTAATAAAAAGCTCTCTCTTTTTTATACGTTTGAGTATTATGGGTATATTCTTAGTATAACACTCTCTAAAAAAAATTCTTTTAAACGCTCAAGAGATTATACTTTGATTTTCTCTCAATCTAAATACAAGAAAAGTTTATGGAACTAGAGAGAAAATAATGAAGCTTTGATGATGTGCTTGTGACTGAAATTCACGATTAAAGATTCTGCTCTTTTCTTTTTGTTTCATTGTGTCTCACGTTGTCTCTACCTTTCTTCAGCTTCAAAGCTTGGAATATATACTGAACTTGATTTCAGGCCGTTGAAAGGAGGCTCAAAATAGGCTGCTGAAAATCTGATTTGCCTTCAATACTTTCAGCAATATTTCCTCCAATATGGTTGTAGAGAATAATTCATTTTAGCTGTAGAAGATTGATATCATTGAATATATTACAGCAAGAATATTTCCACTTTATTCGCTGCACCTTGAAGCTTCAAAACAGATTTTGTTTTCCATAACCACAATGCTTGAATTTTGGTAATAACCAAAATTAACTTGAACAATCTTCAACATGTATAAGCATCACTTATTTGCTGAAAATAAGAGATATCTTTGACTGTAAAATCATGTATAAATAAGTTAGGTTAGAGCATAAAATAAGTGAAATAGGGAAAGGATAAAACACAAGATTTAGGCAATTAGAAGATTCTTATCCTTTGACAAAGTGTTTAAACTTTGCTGACTGTTTTGAGACGTGGCTCAAGCTTTTGAAGACGTGGCTCAAGAGTTATTCTCGTCCTTTGATAGAATTCATAAAGCTTTGCATTATAGCTTTCATTACTTCCAACACATTGTCAACTCTATGCATTTTGGTTTCCATCATGTTTTCAACTCTATTTGACTTTGTATTTTGACTTCCATCATTAAACATAAAAACATTAGTAATCAAGGTGGAGTCTTCACAACTGCTTATCTTCTGTATAGGTATCCTCATCATTCATTGAATACTCGACTTTTATTTCCCTTTGACAATCCTCCATTTCCCTATTATCCACTTTAAGGCGACATACTTGTTCAACCATATGTTTCTTCAAAAGTGGGGAAATTTTGAAGACTACCTTCACTTAGGCTACTTCTACCATTATGGTGTCATCATGGTAATTAATAATTGCCTGGAGTGTTTTCAGAATGGCTCTTCCCAAGATGAGTGGAGTGTAAGGGTCCTCTTCCTTTTCCATCACTACAAACTAGCAAGGGACCACTAGTTCTCCCACTTGGATAGGTATATTATCAAGTTCTCCACACGACACTTTTATACTCCTATCTGCTAGTTGGATCATTTTCCTTGAAGATCTGAGGCTAAAGGGTAGCTTCTTGGCGATGGATAGAGGCATAAAACTGATCGAAGCCCCTAGATCGGCGAGCGCCCCTTTGGGATCAAGATTTCCCAACTTTACTAGGAGGTTATATGGACCGGGATCTCGCTCTTTTATAGGCTTTTTCCCTTGTAATATGGAGCTAACTTGATGGGAGAGACTGATTACTTCTTCCTCAAGCTTTTTCTTATTGGATAATAAGTCCTTTAAGAACTTAGCATATTTTGGCATTTGTGCCATTGCATCAAGGAATGGAATCTTCATCTCCATCTTTTGTAAGTGTTTTAGAAACTTCTTAAACTTATCATCAAGCTGCTTCTCGACTTTCCTATAGGGAAAAGGAAGTGGGGGTGAATATAAGAGATCTAACCTTTTTCTCTCCTTAATCCTCTTCTTCCTCTCTTCCTCACTCTCAACTAACTTCTCACTCCTTATCTTATCATCCTCGTCATCCCCACCTTTTTCACTTTCAATCATCGACCCCTTACCTTCTTCTTCTTCTTTTTCCTTTACATCCACTCTCATCTCATCACTCACCCGTACCAAAGGTGCATCAACTGATATGAAGGGCCGTCATACTGAGTCCCTGATCTCAGGTGGATAGCTTTCGCAGTGTGTTGGTTTGGGTTTGGGTGCTAAGGTGGAGGTTGTGCAGTGGGGTTAGGTTGAGGGTGAGATGGGAATAGCGGTGGTACAGGAGGACTAGCCATTTGGGCGAGTTGAGTTTTAAACAACTTTTGCTGAGCTTAGAGTTGTTGCATCTATTGGATGAGAGTCTAATTTATCTGAGTAAGACTCTTATTTTGCTAAGCAAGAGATGTTACTTGGGAGGCTAAATGGTCATTATTTGAGGTGTGACTTTGTTGAGGTTGAGAAGTCACGTGATGAGGTTGACTAGGTGGGAAAGGCAGATTTGAACCATTTCTAGGCCCTTGATTAAACCCTGGTGGTCTATATACATTTGGCCTTGGTGTATTTTCATTCGATTGGTTCCCTTGAAAACCTTGGTTGTTAAACCCACTATGAGCATTTCTATTATATCCCGGGTGGAAGTTTCCTTGGTTTTCGTTCGAATTGTAAGGAGGTTTGTATGGTTGATTGGGGAAAGGTTGTTGTCCATACCCTACTCCTTGTCCTTGCCCACCATAGTTAAGGACGGCAACATGATCAGGATTATACCCATAACCGTCATAATTCATCACCTGCGGTTCTGAGTTATAACCTCCATAATCATTTACGGCAACATGCTCAGAGTGAAAACCACCACAATAGGATGTATCATGGTTGGTACCCCCACATATAGCACATGCAAAGTGCTTTTCACGCACTGGAGGGGTGTTCGAACTACCGGTTAGGCTTAATTTGGACAACTTCTTATGGATCACTACTTCTATTTTAGCACTAATGGTGTACAAGGTGGTTGTGTCAATCATCCCTCTTGGTAAACTATGACTCCTTGTTCCTCCCCAGGCACTATTCTTAGCAACTTCCTCAATTTTGTCTTTTACCTGGGTGCATGGAATTTTAGAAAGTTGGCCACCTACTGCTGAGTCTAGAAGTGCTTTGGTAAAGTCATTGAGACCATTATAGAAAAATGTGTTGATATGGTTCTCCTCGTACTCATGGTGGGGGCATGCTCTAATCATTCTCTTAAATCAACAAAAGTAGCACTAAGGTTCTCATCATCTTCTTGAGTAAAGGATGCAATTTTCTTACGCCAATCTTGCGTTCGAACTATAGGATAAAACCTCTTTAGAAAAGTCATTTTCAGTTGAGCCTAATTTACAATTGAGTTGGCTTCTAAGCATTTATACCAATCTTTGGCATCTCCAGCTATACTTAAGTGAAATAGGTGCATTTGCACATAGTCTGGGCTATTGGGGCAAGGAGGGATAAGTCCATAAATGTCAAAAAATGCCTCGAGATGTTGAAGAGGACATTCATTTCTTAAACCACTACAAGGGGTTTCCTTAACCATTCTTGTGAACTTAGGGTTTATTTGGTATGGTGTAGTAGCAACAGGAAGCACTACACCTCCTTGGAACTCTTGTGAGCCAGGAGTCCCAAACTGACCAAACAACTGATGTTCATTGACCATTGTTGATATGGGTGGGGTTGGAACAGAAGGTGAGGTTTGTTTTGGTGGGCGTTGTCTACTCAAGCGTTGGATCTCAGGATTATAAGGTGTTATTGGTTGGTTTAACCTACACGTGCTATGGGGCATGCAAAAAGAAAACTCTAATGTAACTACTAACAAAAGAAAAAACACAAACAACAAGCCAAAATGAAATGAAATAAAGTTATATCAAGAAAAACAGAAAAAGTCTAAATATAACGCCTTGTCCCCGACAACGGCACCATTTTGAAATCCAGCTTTTAGCATCGTTTTCTAAAAGACTAGTTATGCAAACAATATTTATAACAACCTACAAACTATATGAGTATAGTGGAGTAGGGGGTTGAACCACAAGGACAAAGGATATCAAGACACTCAATTCTTAACACAACTGAACTTTTTGGGTCTAAAAACAACTAAAACTAATAACAAAAATATAGATCACGATGAATTACAAGGAAAATCAAATGGAGAAAAACAGGGACGAGATTTGATTTACCCTAAGAATGGTGCTTTCAAAACAAAACATGATAGGTTAGAGAAAATCAAATAATAACTAGTATGGACACCCAAGCATGCGAGAGGAAGTTGGTGATTCCACAAATCACATCGAACGACCTATAATCGCCATATATCTCCAAAGGAATTGCAGGACAAGATTCGCATCGGGTTCCAAGAACTACTTATTGTCATTATTCCAACAACCTTAAACAATGAAGAACATAACTTTTCCTAGGGTTTCACTAATCAAAACCCCGAGGGAACTACTCACACATATTCAAGATAGCAAGCATGATGATATTCAATAAAACAAACGCAACAATCACGAACAGAAATTAATGAGTGCAAAACTAAATCAGAAACTATTCTAGTAAACGATAAACACTAGGATAAACATGGAATGAAATATAACGAATGAATTCAAAAGTAAACAATAGATTTATACTCACAAAAGCTTCAATGCAATATCCATGATCAGAATTAAAACGATAAAATCTAAAACTCGGAGTACATATGTTGAGAAAACCAAAAACGGAAAACTAGAACTAAGAGAATTTTGGAGGTTAAACAAAGCTAAAGCTAATTTTTTTAAAACTCATAAAACTTAGTTGTTCTCCCTCTCTTCAGGGAGAGGGGTATTTATAACAAAGCATAAAAAAAGTCCGGAAACCCCAAAATATCTATGGGCCAGCCCTAAGAGGAAATAAAATTTCCAAAGAAAACATTGTCATTCGACTGACTGCAAGGCCTATTCGGCCAAATGCTTCATCATTCACTCCAATCCTCTTCCATTTGCCCATTCTAGTAGCTCTGGTGAATCCCTCTCTGTACATGATTCGCCCAAATGGAGACCATTATTCGGCCGAATTGAAGCTCATTCGCCCGAATGAGTGCTATTTGGCCTTCCTAGTGACCATGGAACATAGGCTCCTAAACTGAAGTGCCATTCGACCGAAGGACAGGCAGATTCGGTTGAATCTGAAGCTACATTCCACTTTTTAGCTTCTTCAAGTGACTGATGTCTTCTTAAGTTCGTGGGATCTTCATAAATGACTTGAAATGTCTGCCCAAGCTATGATACGCGTGACTAAGAGTGTCAAAGACTCAAATACGTTACATTTCACTTTGAAATCACCCAAAACACTTGAAATGACCTTAAGACAACTTGAAGACAAGATCAAGGTGAAATAAAGCGTAATATGTATAAAATGAGTATAAAGCTACGAGACTTAACACTAAAATAGAGTAGTAAACATGCTCTAAAATGAGCACATTACATTTGCTTATCCATTTAAACTTAATAATCTAAACTCTACGTCACTTTTATGGTAAATCTATCATCGTCCATGTCGATCAAGAACCAACATAACAAAGGGTTGAAATGAATGTAATTGCGTCGTTTGCTTATAATATGTTTATGTGAAAAAGGAAGGCAACTTCAAATGGATAAAAAATATGTTATTATAATAAAATATACAAGGGAAAATAGGAAGAAAAAGAGATTTAGGCATTAGAATTTGGGTTTAAAAAGTGCATTTATCGAGTAGTTCGGTCGTGGTCTTGGTAGATTTGGGATAATTTTTTATTAAAGCATAACAGATTAAGGATCCTTGACACTTATTTAAAAACATGTTGATGGCTTCAAAAGATGTCATCACCATGGGTTACAAATGCTAAATCTTAGGGTTTCAATAAGCAAGAGAAGAGATGGGGCATTCAAAAAGGGTCACCATCACCAAAAAATGCCATAATTACCTTAACAAAAATCCATCCTAAACTCTTTCAAATGCAATTTACATATAAAATGTATAAACTCCTAAAACTTAGGAAGAGGAACATTCACCTAGATAAGCACCCCATATCATCATCATGCCAAATTCAATGCATTGGAAACAAAAAAGGGAAAAAACTTACTAATTGCCTTAAAATCACACCAAACCAAAGAAAAATCAAAATAAAAGATAGTAGAAAAGATTATATCATAGCTTCTATTATCAAAACTTTCTTATTAACACCAAGAAGCAAACAATGGTTAGTAGAAAGGTGACCAACAGTCACCTATGTATGTTTAAGTCATCATAGTAAACTAAGGAGCATAAAGGAAGGCTGAAGCAAGTTATAATAATTCTTACTCTAGTTCTAAACTAGAAAATAAAGGAGAAAAAGAAAAAAACCTAAAGTATTTGGAACAAAGGTGGGACATGAGAATAAGATGCTACACCCACTACTCTTTTCATGGAAATAAACCCCTCCAAACTTAAGGGGAGCACTGTCCTTACTGCAAAAAACAAAGGAATAAAAAGGGGAGGGGGTACCATCCTATGTATGACTAGCTTAAACTAGGGCCCTTGCCCTTTCTATGCTTACCCTTCACAAGCCATTGGGCTTGCTCATCAGTGGAAGTGGAGGAAAAATTATAAAAAGGGTCAACATCAAGACACAAAGCAATAACATAGGGTGGCTATTCATACCTCGGGCGATTAAGGTAGTTTTTCTCAGGTAGTACACTTGCCGAACTAATCCGAACCACTGATATACCCAGCGAGCCAATCGAGACCATCTTTGGGGTAGTTGGGATCAACTCGGTAGTCATAAAATCGACTCTTAGTGTAATCATAAAGGGGAGAGGGGGGGGGGAGTGACACTAGGGATGAGTGGGCCCGTATAATAAAGGTAAATAAATGTACAATCACAGTACCATGAGGGACAGGGATAAACTGAGTTGGGTCATAGGAGTATTTTAGGTAAGGAGTGAAATCCCCTTAGTTGATATGAAAGTTATATAGTTGATTCTCACTAATTGTAATACCCCTTTAAGTCTTAGCTTGGCTCTTTATGAATATATTCAACTTATTATAATCATCTTTAGTGTTAAAAAGAAGGTGGAGGGATAAGAGGAGAAGATATACCTCCTATAGTATGGGGTGAAAAAGTGTAGATGTTAGGAGCACGAGGTTTCTCAAGCTGGTGTGGAGGTAGTTTCCATAGATAGCATCCTTCATGGTCGACACTTGTTAAGATCTTATTTGTAAGGTAGAAAATTACCACCCTCCAAACCTTCAACCCAAAAATAACTAGGCTTGTAGTAAATTAGAGAAAATCCATCTTCTTTCATTGCATTAAGGTCATTATATATGTCATGTACATTGATCGGGGGTAATAATGCACATTTCTCCTCAAAGACGAGAGCATGAATATTATAGTAACCATAGAACCCATATGTATATTTAAGGTTAAACCACTCCTCTTAAGTTCCAGGTGATGCAATAGTTACTGATGCCTAAAGTTCACCGTACCCCTAACCTCGCCTTCCTTGTAGTTGTCATCCATTACAACTTAACCTTATCTCTGTCCATCTTCCCCAAATCATTCTTAACAAATATGGTGTATCCAAATAACCTATGTAGGATCCATATCATTAGTAATAGTTAACAACCAAAAGTGCAAAGATGTTGTTCATAAGATCTCATTTAAAGATTTAGGTGAGGCATTTAAGGGTGGTGGATTAGGGTTGGTTGAATAGTTTAAAGGTGATTTGGTACTTATTCTCACCTAATGGGGTCCTTTCTATTGATGCAAGGAACTCTAAGGTAAGATTCTCATATGTATATTATGGAAAAGGCATAATTTATCCCACCTATTGTGCCTGAACAAAGCATGTATATTGGTGGAAAAGGCATAATTCTTCCAACTTAATATATGTGAACAAAGAAAATAGGTCTTTATAAATTTAAAGTTTAACCATAAATTCTTCCTCGTGGAAGTAGGTGGTATGGAGTTTTTGGATTTTGTGTTTCTAATAGTATGACTTGTGGTTTAAATTTATGAATTTGAGGGTTGGTATTTGGGTTTGATAGGTTTGGGAGGTAGAGGATGTCTTACTTCTCTTACGAGAAGGCCTTTTTAAGCTTTACTCTCACATTCAAAATAATCCCAAATTTAAATACGATAATCATAACAACGGAGATCACCACAACCATAAAACCAAAACTGATCAACCAGTCAACACACTATCCATAACACACAAAATGAACCAAATCAACCTTTTAAGTGATTTTAATTAGTCCAAAACTACCATATAACACAAACCAACCAAATTGCCTATAACTTCTACACCAAAATCGACACTCCAATAATCAAAAAATTCAATGCAACTCAATAATGCACAACACGCAAAGGAATTCAAGTACACTTATGTCCACAAGGTTAACAACTTTTAAAATTTAGCATATATGATATCATTAAAACCTAAGGATGAAATAAGGAACTTTAATACCAATACTTGAAGGATCTCTTCCTCCAAAGTACTTCATTATGCATTAATGGCCTTTAAAACACCTTCTTTAACCTTGATTTCACCAAGCAAAATTAGGATTTTAACTAGGGATTTAAGTTTGGAGAGAGAATCAGGAGTTTGAAGGGGTTTTATAGTGGATTCAGTGGAAAAGATTAATGTTGTCTTTGATTTAGAGTAAAGATTGATGAGAATGATAAAGGTTAGGGTGAGATTTGATGATGAAAGTGCGGGTAACAATGGGTTAGAGAGAGGGATTGTTTTTGTAGTTTGAAAGTAAAGAAGAGAAACTTGAGAAAAAAAATTGGGGAAGAAATAGTAAAACTGGCCAAAAGTTGACTTACGTGATCGCTCAAGGAAATTTTGGGCCCTGGATTTTCATATGAGCGACTACCTAAAAGGAATCACAAGGGACTGCTTAGTTCATTTCTCAGATATCTTAGAATTTTACGTGGGCATTTAAACACATTCCTTTTATAAAAGGGACTTCTTTAAGGTATTATAAGAATCGCACCTTAAACAAAACATTAGATTCAAACACCTTTAATCCAAAACCAAAGAAAGACAAAAATGGAATAAAGAAATGGTAAACATATGAGTTACCTCCCAAAAGCGCTCTTTATAGTCATTAGCTTAAATATGTCACAAAATTATTATTCAATGAGAGGTAGTTTGAACTCTGAAAGGTTGATCGAGATCATATTTCCGATCTTGTTGCCTCTATAGTAAATCTCGAGACAATGGCCACCGACTTTGAATGCACCTGAAGACTTACTCTAAACCTCAACCAAACCTTTTGAAAACACTTTCAAAGCCCCAAATGGTTCGTTCCACCTTCACTTTAATTTTCTGGAAAGAGTTTTAATCTCGAGTTGTAGAGGGGCACCTTATCGCCCATATGGAACTCCGTTTCACTGATGTGCTTGTCATGTCATTCCTTTGTACATGCTATATAGATGTTGGTAACTTTCGTGTGAATTCATATGGAGCTCCTTTAGCTAATGAAGGTCAAGGAGTCTCTTCTTACCCTCACTCTTGAGAACAAAATTAATATGCTCTATTTCCCACATAACTTTATGTTCCATCTCTATGAGGAGATAACAACCACAAGTAGAGAAACATTCAAATGCTAGGGTTTTCTATGCTTAAATGATGCAGTTATAAAGGAGAAGCACATATAGACGAAACACTTGGGATATATGCAAATGCTATGATTTTTTGACGCAACAATAAAACTCACAAGTGTTGCGGTTTTCTAGATTATCGCAGCATTTAATAGTCCAAATGCTGTGGTTTTCTAGAAAAACCGCAACACTTATGCAGTATTTTTTTTTGCATTTTTTTTTTAATCTAGAACCATCAATTATTGCGGTTTTCTAGAAAAACTGCAGCATTTGATAGTTCAAATGCTGCAATTTTTGTAGAAAACCGCAACAATTAATGGTTCTAGATCAAAAAAAATATTTAATAGGTTATTTTATGTGCTAATTACATATAAAAGTATATTATTAATAATTAATATCTCCAAAAATTATTATATTTACAAATATAACCTAGTAATATACTTATTATATACAATTAGACCACCTTCGATCAAGAACCTAATTAATCTAAGCTAAGAAGATCATGCATTATGTGTTAGAAATAATGTATCCTAAAAGATGAGAAAAACTAAGAAATGATCAACCGTGAAGCATATAAATCTAAAATTCTATTATGACCACTCATTTTGGCACGAAAAATCATAATCTATGAGATTTTACAATCAAAAAAAAATCAATTAATTCTTCATAGATTTCGAGTGCATTCCCAGGTTTTGATAAACTCGGAGAGGCATATTTCTTAGCACGATAGTTCGAAAAAACGTAATTTTTTTGAAACCCCCATTTATTGAAGTTACTACACAACCATATCGTCTCTTAGTGGCTTTGGTTATGTCTTATTTTAGATATCAAAAAAAAATAGTTGATAAGTCATAAAATTGGCTACGGGACTCCAAAAAAAGCCTCTAACACCATATAATCTATGAAATTCAATTTTTAAGGGTTAAGTCCTTCATTAACACAATATATATAATGCAAATCTAAACACAAGGGGGTTTTTGTCTTTACATTAATATATAACAACTTACAAAAAACAAAAAAAAAACATATACTACGGTTTAGGACATATGAAAACTTTTAGATTATGAACTATGGAGTATATAGACTTCTTCAAATCAAAATGGGATAGATGAGTAGGCTTAAAAATGCGTCATTATGCCATATCCATGGAGACACGAGTGGGAGAGAAGAGTAGGCTTTGAATGCGTGAGGGAGAACAAATAATGGGGACTTTAGACAAAAGTAGGGTCATAGGTAAGAAATATGAGGGATTAGGAGTGTGAGGTCTAAGTGTTATAAGTATTTAGGGTTAGGAAAGTTGAGGGTTTAAGAAGAAGGGAAATGCATGTTTTCTCGTGTTCAAAATGATAATAGAAGCGCTGGGAAAAAATATATATACTGAGTCACAAGTGCTACAGTTTTTTAAATAACCACAGCATTTGTAACTCACAAGTGTTGCAGTTTTTCAAATAACCACAGCACATGAAACGCGCAAGTACTACGATTATTTGAAAAACTATAGCATTTGGTACTAAGCTAGATTTGTCCAAATAACTGTAACATTTGTGGTTTTAAGTGCTGCATTTTTTAAAAAACCACAACAATTGGTATTAAGGAATATTTTAAACCATTAAGTGCTTTGAATTGCATATAACAACAACATTTGTATCGAAGCAATTAAATTGTTTTCTACTAGTGAACCTTTTTGAAGACTTTGATCCTAACCCCATACATAGGAGAGGAAATGACTTTTACCCACTTACTTATGCTGTCTATTGGTATCAAAATCAACTTATTCCCATTAGAAGATGGCAATGGCCCTATCTAGACATAAAAAATCTCTAGGTTAAGGATTAGAGTTTAGGGAATTTGATCTATCTGTGAGATGTTTTTGGTTCTTTGATAGTGATTACACCTCTATACAAACTCTTAAGCATCCTTAAATAAAGAGGACTAATACAAAATAATTACAAGACCTTCACAACCATTTTTCTTGCACTTATATGCCCTCCACAAGGTGAAGAATTCCATAAAGTCAAGACGCACTACCTTACTAGGCACACATCATCAAACACTCCCATCCACACACCTCTTAAATAGATTAGGCTCATCCTGAATTTACCTTCTAGTAATGTTTTAACTTTTGGCATTCTTGAGGGGAGAACTCCAGGGGAATGGCACTACAGACTAGAAATTTGACAATGCCAGCAAACCATAGAAATTGTTTGCTCTTAATTACATAAAATTATCATATTTGAGAATCGCCATTAATGAGTAAGTTCTCCAGAAGGTTATTGTTGTTATCCAATCGGGATAGATGATCCGTAACCAAATGATTAGGCACTTTCTTATCCCTAATCGACCTCAACTTAGCATCATTCTTATCCATGAGCTACTTAATATCCAAATAATCAATGTACACTATTGTCTTGGAGCCCCAAAGATATGCACAAAACTTCTCAAAAGCAAAGACCATAACTAAAAGCTCTTTCTATGTAGTAATGTAGTTTTATTGTGCCTCGTTTAAGGTAGTGCTTTCATAATAGATCACATAGGGCTTCTTTGAGGCTATATCACTAGAATAACACATAATTTTAAAAGGAGTGTTCTAATCTAGTTCTTTCTCGTTAGGAGTGGAAGTAAGAGCCTCATTGATCCTGTTAAAGCACTCAAACAAGCGTTATTAACTACGAAACCACTCTTTTTTTTTAATAAGTGCAATAAAAGGTTTAAATATCATAAAAAATAACTCAATGAATTAAGGATGAAAACCTGCATGGCCCATCCCCTTCACAATGGTGGAAGAAAGAAGTATCAAGATAATCTCAACCTTTGCTAGGTACACTTCAATGCCTCAATACAACACATTATGGCCAAGAACAATCCCCTCTTACACCATTAAATGACACTTCACCTAGTTGAGAAATAGGCTGGCATCCTCACACTTTTTAAGAAGTGAGTGAGATTTAAAAGACACTCATCAAAAGTACTACCGCCTATGGAGAAGTTGTCCATTAAGACTTCTATCTTCGTTTCAATTATATCAGCAAAAATAGACATCATACACCTTTGAAAAGGGACAAGGGCATTAGAAAACCCAAATGGAATCTTGTGATAGGAATAGGTATCATAAGGACATGTAGATATCGCATTTTATTGGTTCTTAGGATATATAGGGATTAGAAAAAATCCTAATAACCTTTAAAGATAACAAAAATACTTATGTATAGGGGATTTTGTGAATGCTAAAGCTTGGAAAGCTAACTAGGTTTTGGATGGATAACTCAATGAGTGAGTGCCACTAGAGGATATAACTTTTTACAACCCAACCTTTTCTTCTCGACGAAGAGAAAGGGAAAAGGGCCCTACCCCACTAGTTCCCTATAAATTGCATACGTTGTAAAGGATTAGCTATGCAACTTTTTCTATCCTCATATGAATTGGGTCTGAAGGGTCAAGAGGAGTTGCCATTGAACCTTTTACCCAAATGGGTTGGAATCCCAAAATGTCTCGCTTTTCAAGTCAATGAACGAATGCTAGGTTTTGATGAGCAATGTACATTAATATAAAAAAACAAATTCATTAAGACGGAACAAGTAATATTTACTAGCTCCTAGGCATTCCATAATCATGAATAGCACACCTTTGGAATAGGTTGGTTGATAAGTTAAGATTTATACAATTAATCTATATTAAGGTGACCACTTCTTAAATTCCTCAAGTTTAACGGATCCTAGACCATCTTTCTAATATATCCTATTAGGCATGAGAGCATATCAATAGGTGTTGATTTATGCATATGGTAAACGTGATAACACAATTACAAAATTATAAGGAGCATTTTCAAAAAAGTGCGGAATTTAAATAAAGTAACTAAGGGAAATATTTAGAGATGAAAAGTATGGACTATGTATTCAAATGACTTATAGGTTTACTCATCAAATGAGGTATGGAGCTTAAGGAATCTTGTCCTCATGACTTACTTCAACTAAGATGTAAGTTCAGTTTAGGGGTCATGTATGATTTGGCCCAAAAACATCATTGAATTGAAAATAAAAAGAACATCAAAGTATGCTTTATAATGCTAGGAAATGAGCTTTACGGATAATGATAAGTGTCAATTATATATATGATTTAAGAAAATATTAGGAATATTTAAATGTAGTTTATATGCATTTTAGGTTAGTTTTAGTGAAATTCTACTCATTTTCTTTCATATAATGCATTCTCAGGTTTTTATAGTGTTTGTTATCTTTTCCAGGATTTTAGAGATCTCGAGGAGTGAAACAAGTTCAAGATCTCTTGGGACAAGTTTAAGATCTCATGGGACGAGTATAATATCTCATTGTGGGATTTTAAAGGGTATTAGGATCCAAAATGAAGCAACATAAAGCTACAAGAAATGGTTAATCAATAGCCGATTCATAAATAAAGCAACGGAGTTGAATAGAAGATGCACTATTATGAAATATGGTGACTTAGTTGAGTATAGAAGAAGACTCAACCGAGTGCAAGAACAAAAGCATGTTTAGGTGAAAAATTAAAGAACAAGAGGACCTTAATTCAGTGTGTAGTGCACTTGATCAAGTCCCGTCTAAAAGTACATGTGTTGATCTTTGTTGAATTTTGACCTCATGAGAAGACACTTGATCAAGTGTGCAGAGCACTCGATCGAGTATATTTTACTAGGCTAATATTTCTTTGCTTTCCTTATTCAATCCCTAATGCATATTATATATATTAGATGTTTTCTTAGGTTAAAAAGGGCTGCATACATTAGGTTTTTATTAGTTTTTCTTCAATTTTTCTTAAGTTTTCTCTCTAGTTTCTCTTTAGTTCTTTTAATATTTCTTGAAGCACTTTGGATTTCTAACATACTCTAGCCCTTGTGATAGCAAAGTTTTGTCTTGTTTTATACATTTCTTAGTACTTTTTCTCTAAATTTCTTTTTAGTCTATTTTTTGTTATTGATCATGTCTTCTTTTATTATTTGCTTTGTTTTTAAGTTAACCGTGAGTGAGTAGTTTCCTAATCTAGGATTCTAATGAACCCTAATATGGGTTAGATATAGATGAACACGGAAACCCAAAATCTCAATGTATGAATATATTCCTTTAATCTACTCGTAGTAGTGGGCTGGGAATTCGTAATTCTAGATTTTTTTATCATATTGATATCAGCTTTAGTATAGTTCGTGTTTTAGAATAGCTTAGTTTAGAAAACCTTTTATATTCATGACCTTACCTTATAATAGAAAATAACCGTATATAACCAAATCTTTGATAGTCTCTTGGAATTTCGACCTTACTTACCCAAATTACGTAATTTAGATAGATAGGTATTTTTGATAGGGTAGCAATAACCCCGTCAGACAACATGTAAACAGTCCTTCAAGTTTAATGAATTTCTAGGGTTTTGTTCATGTAAAAATGACATTGAAATGAGCCTAGAGAGATTAAAGGTGTTCAAATCTCTTCATCATAAGCTAAGAAAAATTAATAGGCGCATAAGGTAAGATGAATTATACAAAAGTAAGGAAGAAAGGGCAGGGTTAGGCTTATAAGGAGCCCACCTAATAAGTGTGGATCCTTGAAGAAGGTGCTCAAAGCAAGTCTTATGAGACTTAACCTAATGAAGGAAGGAAATGCTCCTTTCCCATTACATCAAACGTACTTAAAAGAGACTTGAAATTTAAAACTTTTAAGTTCATCACAAGAGTATATTAATGGTGGTGTCTCTTTCTTTGATTAAGGCTTATCAAAGTAATTGAAAAGTAAATAAAGTGTTTATGTAAAGGAGGCTTTCATCCCCTATATATATCACATAAAATTGACATAAATAAAACCCTTGAGTGGATAAAAACCACTAGGGCTCAAGAGGAATGGTGAAGGGAGGAGAAGTAGACAAAGAAGAAACAAATAAATTTAGATTTGTGAGAGTCCTTAGTTAGTTTACCGTAGAGGAAATGTCTTTTACAAGAGTCTTAGACGAGCATTTGAAGGAGTTATGTTACCTTGGGTTAAGAAGCAAGGATTTGCTTTAGTTTTGGCCTTGATTGGGAATAAGGGAGCTTTAGGAGTGTTTAAGAGTGTATTATGTCAAAGTAATAGTGCAGGGGGCTGACTGTTTTGGCAGGAAGATGAAATATGGAAAGAAAATGGGAATGCAAATGTAACGGAAAAGGATGTAATAGACTGATATTGTATTGCTTTACTGAAGATTGTTTACAAGCTACCTTTCTTTTCAAGAGGAAGGTCTCTCCATAATAAATCTCAAGACTCAATACATACGTGCCCCTTCCCCTCAATCTGACTCACTTTATAATTACAATTATTCCCTAAAAGAAATATTCCTTGAAGTTTCTTACCTGCCAAACTTACTGACTCATAACTAACTAACTCCTCTTCCAAGGCTAATCATTATTACATATACTTTTTACTTGTTTAGTGACTCCAACTCCCTTCTTCATTGCTTCTTATCAGTCTGCATCCTTGTTTAATACTTGCTGCCTAATGTTACCTTCCCCTTTATTCCTTGCTTCCTCCTTGCATTAGTCTTGTTTATTGGTGGATGATTGATCGGGTTCCCTACAATACCCCCTCTATTAGTTTCACCATATCATCAAGGTGGAAGTTGGGAAAATGTATGATTATATCTGTATAAGGTTCCCAGGTGGCCTCAACTATCGGTAATTCATTTCATTTAATTAAGACCTCCATAATGACCCTCTATCTTTGTTGTCTATAACTCACCCCCAACACTTCCTCAGGCCATACTTCCATTTCCAACTCTACTGTAAGCTGCTAGGGTAGAGGAATAGAGTTTGCACTCTATCCATATACTTTCTTTCATTGTGAAATACTAGATGTATCTTAGCACTAACAGGAAGCTTCAACTTGTAAGAAACCTCACCAATTCGCTACAACACTTGGTAAGGGCAAAAAAAACAAGTAGAAAGCTTCTTAATTTCTTGCTAAGCCACTGACTTTTTTCTATATGGCTGAAGTTCCAGCAAAACCAGCTCCCCCACCTCAAAATTTCCATCCCATCTCTTCTTATTTTCATACTCCTACATATATTCCTAAGCTTAATAAGTAGAATTTTAAATCATCTAGATTAGCATCACGTTCCAACAGCTGCTCCTCTACTGAAGACACAGTAGTGGCACTAGGGGAACATCGAACCGAATGAGGAGGATCCTTCCCATACACTATTTTGAATGGTGTTTGTTGTGATGCCGTATGATAGGAAGTATTATAGCAATATTCATCCCATGGAATCCAGTTTTCCCATGACTTTGGTTTCCCATTAATGAAGCACCTTTTAATACGACTCAAGGCCTTTTTTGACCACTTTTGTCTGGCCATCAAATTGCGGTTGATACGCTGTGCTTCGTGGTAGCTAAGTTCCTTGTAGCCAAAACAATTCCTTCCAAAACAAGCTCAAGAACACCCGGTCTCTGTCAGATACTATAGAGGATGGGAAGCCATGCAACCAAACAATATCCTTAACAAAAGCCTTAGCCACCATGCATGCGGTGTAAGGATGCCTAAGCAAAATGAAATGAAAGTATTTTGACAGTCAGTCCACAACCACAAGAATCATATCCCACTCGGTTGATCATGGTAATCCTTCCATAAAGTCTAAGGAAATGTCCTCCCAAATCCTCTTAGGTAAAGGCAACGGCTATAGCAAACCCATTGGACTCACTGTACTTACCTTATTGCTCTGACATACTAAGCAAGAACGCACATATTTCATGACGTCTCTTTTGATCCCTATCCAATGCCATTCTCATGCTAATCTTTGATAGGTTTTAAAATCACCAGTGTGACCTCCAGTAGGTGAATCGTGATATTCAAGAAGAAGAGAGGAAACTAGTTGCAAAGCTTTTGGAATCACCACACGCCCCTTGAACTTAAGGATCCCATTTTCCACCGTAAACCCTTTAGGCACATTTTTCTCTTCCTAGACTTGCATTACCATCTTCCTAATGAACGTATCTTGATCATTGACCTTTTAAACCTGTTCCCATGGAATGCCACTTATAGTCACCATCGTTAAACATGTTATTTCTTTCATAAATTTGCGTGCCAGAGCATCTGCAACCACATTACTTGACCTTGGTTTGTATTGGACCTCAAATGAATACCCAAGGAGATTATTTACCCATATTTGATACACTTGCCCCACTTTCGTTTGCTCTAGCAAGTATTTGAGACTTCTCTGATCCGTCCTCACTATGAAAGTCCTACCCAACAAATAATGATGCCATTTTTTGATTGCCAACATGATCGCCATTAACTCCTTTTCATATATCAACTGTTGAAAGTTTTTGATATAAAAAACTAAGAGTTTTAAATCAAGAGTGGGTGAGAGTCCCACATTGGTGGAGGGAAAGGGTTTTTCCTCACTTTTATATTATAGTATGATAGTACCACTAGTAGATTTTAATTTGTTTGCGACTACTAATTAGCGGCGTAATATCTAAAACACCGCATATTAATAATAATATGCGGCAAGTGGGAGTCTGAACCGCCGCATTTTAATTGTATCCTTAATAATATGCGGCGTATAGTGTACAAACCGCCACAAATTAATGGGGATCAAATTGGTAGTCAATCTTGTACTTTTGAGCGTTTGTGGGATCGGAGGCTGCTGAGAAACCGTTGTATCCTGGATGTACTAAATACACTAAGTTGTTTGCCACATCAATGTTGTTTAACTTGAAAGAGAAATATGGTTGGACTGATACTAGTTTCACAGCCTTATTGAAAATATTAGGGGACATGTTTTCAGAGGGTAATGATTTGCCTATATCCACGTACTATGCGAAGAAGTTAATGTGTCCCCTTGGCTTAGAGTATAATAAGATTGATGCCTATCCAACTGATTGCATATTTTATCGAAACGAGTATTCAGAGATCATTCAATGTCCTAAATATGGCAGTCACGTTACAAACTCCCACATGGGATAGAGCCTACAATGGGGATTAAAGGTCCTAGTTTAAAGGGGTTGTGGTACCTTCCCATAATATAAGGTTCAAGCATTTGTTTTCGATTAAAAGCGATGCAAAGAATTTGAGATGGCATGCAGAGTAGAGGAAGAAAGATGGGATGATTCGACATCCTACGGATTCTCCCTAGTGGAAAAAAATTGATGAATATTTCAAGACTTTTGGCGGGGAAGATAGGAACCTAAGACTTGGGCTCTGCACGGATGGAATGAATCCTTTTGGTACCTTGCTCCCCTTATTGAAGATTTGCAGTTGTTGTGGGATAAAGGTATATTAGTGTATGATGCATATGCTAAAGAGACTTCAAATACACTTCAAATACTTCAAATACATCGGGTAGAAAGTGACCTAAACACTTCAAATACATCGATTTGAGTCAAGATAGCTCAAATGGGATCGGTTTGGGATAGAAAGTGACCTAAACACTTGAAACACATCGATTTGAGTCAATAATGATCGAATGGGATCGGTTTGGGGTAGAGAGTGACCTAAACACTTCAAATACATCAATTTGAGTCAATATAAGTCAAATCGGATTGGTTTCGGGTAGAAAGTGACCTAATCACTTCAAATACATCAATTTGAGTCAATATAAGTCAAATGGGATTGGTTTCGGGTAGAAAGTGACCTAAATACATTCGTCTAAGGCATAAGGCGTTAGAAATTTGTTGTTAGAAGGGGTGATATCACTGGACTATCTTTTTGGAGGAATTTTATTTGAGAAAATTCCAACCGTTTTTGACTCAGTCTTGCACCGTTCATGCCAACCGTTTTTTGACTCAGTCTTTTGCACTATTGCTTGAACGTGGCCTTATTGCTTGAACGTGGCTTGACCACTTCCTCCTCTTCTCTTGCTAACCGTTGTTTTACCACCTCGCTGCCTATATATATATATATATATATATATATATATATATATATATATATATATATATATATATATATATATATATATATATATATAGTCACAGTCTATCTTCAGAAAAACACACAGAAAATCCAAACCTCTCCCTCTTCTCTAAAATTCTATACACTTATCATTTTTCTGGGCAAGTATTTTGAATTCTAGTCGGGTTTGTGAGTGCACATAAACTCTGGCGTCGTGCTTATCCTAGAGGGCGACCGCTAATTGTCTACTACACTGGGAGGTAGCACGGAATTGTCTTTTAGGTCAGTGGTTCGCCACGACGCGGCTAATGTTATTCATTCACGTATCAACAGATAAGTTTACTGTTTTTATAGCCTTAGGTGTTATATGAGATAACACCAACTTCCCCATAGACCTAACTCCTAACACATTACTAAAATAAGGAATAGGATGATCTTTTTTTAATAAGACAACTCTTAATCCCATACCACACACATCCATTTCCACAATGAACTCTTCAGCAAAATCGGGTAAAGCCAATATAGAAGCGGTTGTCAAGGAAGACTTAAAACTTTGAAAAGCCTCAGATGCATCTTCAATCCAGCTATACTCTCCCTTCTTCAATAGATTCTTGAGTGGAGAACCTAAGTGAGCATACCCCTTGAAAAACCTCTAATAGTATCCCATGAGACCCAAGAATCCTCAAAGAGCCTTGATGATCCGCAACTATGGCCAGTCAATCACAACTTGTATCTTACTTGGGTCCATATCAACCCCACTTCCAGGCATAATATGTCCCAAAAGGCCACCTTATTTTGACTAATTCCACATTTCTTCTCATTAGCATATAATCTGTGATGGCGCAGGACCTCCAAAACCATATTAATATGCTCAACATGATCCTCCCAGTTCTTTCTATATACAAGGACATCGTCAAAGAATACCAACACGAATCTTCGTAGATAGGGATTGAACATGACATTCATCAATGACAGAAATGTAGCAGGTGTATCTGTCAAGAAAAATGCCATGAAAAGGAATTTATAATGTCCTTTACGAGTACGAAAAGCCGTCTTTCGTACATCATGGTATCTTGATTTTAAATCAAACTTTGAGAAAACCATAGCACCTTGAAGACCATCTAATAACTCATCAATAATTGAAATTAGAAATTTTTCCCGGAACTATACATTCATTAAGTGACCGATAGTCCACACAAAATCTCCAAGATCCATCTTTGTTCTTAACCAACAGGACGGGGCTGGAATAGGGACTGATTAATGGTTGTATAATTCCGGCTCTTAGCATATCATCCATTAACCTCTTTATCTCATTTTTTTTACTGTGGGGATAATGGTAAGGGAACACATTCACTAGGTCAGTCTCACAGTTATAGAGTGTTATATTTCTCCTTTCAGTGGCAACCCGTTTGGCATGTTGAAGATTTCCCTATAAATATCTAGAGTATGTTGCAAAAACTCTAACACTACTGCTCCTTGCTTATCACTAGCTTCCCCTGTTAACAGATTTAATTCAACCAAATATCCAGTCCCTTCTTTTCTTAGTGCCTGGCACATTGCCTTTATAGAGATACTAGTCCGTCCTAGTTAAGGGTCCCTTTAAGAGTGACGCCCCCTATATGCCTAAAATCACGTCTGAATTTCCTAATGGCAAAGTAAGGAAATCTTCTCTCATTGACATACCTTAGATCATGAGCTTGACATTCATGTAATCTCCCTCACCATGCACGGCGGCACCATTACCCAAGGTCACCCGGAATTCAGATCCTCCCATAGTTACGAGTTATAACTTTTTAGCTGCCTTTGTAGAGATGAAGTTATGGGTTGCGCCGGGGTCCACCATCACTATGACCTCACGTCCATTAATCATTCCCCTCATCTTCATAGTTTAATGAAATTAATGGTGAAGACCCCTTTACCTTAGGCTCCTTAGTTGCCCCTAATTTCCATCCTTTAGGGTCTTTGCCCCCTATAATATCCCTTAGAATTTCCCCATCTTCCTCATCTCCCTCAACTGCCAACATTATGCTCATTTCCTTTCTATTACATTGGTGGCCAGGACTCCACTTATCATCGTATTTGAAATATAAGCCTTGCTCCCTTTTCTGCTGTAGCTCCCATTCATTCAATCTTCTTATATCTCTAGAGTGTCTAGAATGGTTGGTTTTTATAGAATACTTAGGGTTAGAGGAATGGTGGGTTATTGTATTATACTAATTATATGTATTGAACCTAGGGGCATTTGAATGGCTTAGTAACAAGTTTCTGGGCATGTAGGTTGTTGTAGGGAAGGATTTGGCACTTGTAACAATTTTTGGCTCGCTCCATTTCCAAGTCACATACTTTATCTTCTCTTTAATCCAATAAGCTAACTCAATGGTCATGTCTAGATTTACCGGACTCATCACTCTCACGTCCGCCCTTATCTCTTCACTCAAACCAGTGAGAAACTAGCCTAGAGCTATGGTTTTTGGCACCTCTTCTAGTGGCGCCATTAATTCCACAAAACACTTGCTATATTCTTCCATCAACAGTTGTGCTTAATGATGACCTAGCCATTGTTCCAGTAAACTACCCAACGTGGTCACCTGAAATTTCCTCATAATCAAGTCCTTCAACTCTTCCCATCTTGCTATTATCCTTCTCCAGTGTTCCCATTGGAACCATAAGAATGCATCTCCCTCCACTGCCACCACTGCGGCTTCTAACCAGTCTTCGTCACTTAATTTGTAAAATTGGAAATACCTATCCGCATAAATGATCCATCCATACGGATAGTCACCGTCGAAGCTAGGTAAATCTAACCTCTTTATTCTCTAACTAGCTTTGAGCTCTGGTTCGTGTCTTTCCCCCAAAGAAACAAGTGGAGTTTCTTCTTGGTGGTTTCATCCCAGACCCGCAAAAACTCCTTGAGCCACCACTGGGGTTGGCCTCCACTTCTGATCAACCGATTAATAATCCATCCTTTGAGCCAGCTTCGCCTTTTCCGATCGAAGTTTTTGTGTGTATTATACCAAAGTTCCATGGCTACCATGGCTGAGGTCAATGCCTAGGTGATCTTGGCATCTAGTATCACTATCCTAGCTTCCATAGCCTATATTCTTTGAGCGTTCGTCATGGGACCCATAACTTCACCCACCAATCATGGTGGCTCTAATACCAATATGCATGGGGCTGACTGTTTTTATAGGAAGATGTAATATGGAAAGTAAGTGAGAATTCAAATGTAATAGAAAAGGATGTAATGGACTGATATTGTATTGCTTTACTGAAGATTTGTTTACAAGATAACCATCTTATCGAGAGGAAGGTCTCTCCACAATAAATCTCAAGAATGAATACATACGTGCCTCTTCCCCTTAATTTAACTCTCTTTATAATTATAATTATTCTCTAACCCCCCTTAAGCTTAAGTGAAATGTAGTCCTCTACGAGTAAATCGAGAAATAAAAGGGGAGGGATTCACAGTAGGACTAGCTAGTATTGGGGCCCTTACCCTTCCTACACCTCTCCTCATCATTATGGGAGGAGAAGTTGTAGGTTGGGTCGACATCGAAACCCGATGCATTAGCATAGGGTGGCCAATTATACCATGTTTCATCGGGATAGCTCCTAAAGTATGACATACCAGCTCAGCCATCCCACCCACCTGTATAATTCGGGGGCTAGCCCGATCCATTATACTAGTAGGCAGGATCACCACATAATCACTCCCCCTATCTAGGTATAATCATAAAGAGAAAAGAGGGGGGAGTGACATCAGGGACAGTAGGATCCATCCAATTGAGGTAAGTGGGGTTTCCATCCCTGGACCAAGAAGGGATAGGTCCGAACTGAGGTGGTTCATAAGGGTAGTTAATGTAGGGTGTAAAATCCCCATGTTGGACATGGTAGTCATATATTTGACTCTTTCGAAACATACTACCCTTTTGGGCATCAGCTTGGCCATACATCATTAGAGTAAGCTTCCTAATTTCATCTTATAAGTTAAAAGAGGGGGAGGTGACATGGGAGGAAGAGGTACCTCCCAAGGCTTGGAGTGGTTGCCTTTGGTGAGTGTTATTTTGTACAGGGGTAATACATTATTCTTATTACTTATTAGCATATTGATAAGTTTTTAACTTCTTATTGGTCTAGATCCTTATTCGTTGTTATTCTTTATTTTTAATTAAGGGTTAAGTCCTTGATTCCTTTTAAACTTCTCTTACAACAAAAATGGTTGAGGCTCTCATATGCTCACAAGATTGGCTACGTCAATCTCAAGATTATATTATTATAAAAGAAAGTCTTCTTGTCTTAGAAGAAATTGAGGAAGGTAAGTCATGTTCATTATAATTTCATTTGTCAATCGTCTTTGTATTGACTTACATAAATAACAAAGTATCAATGTCTCATTTTACTTATATCCTTTACAATTTAGCATCCTCTTTTTTCTAAGGTATGAAAGACTTAACAAACCAACACCCTACAATGACGGTTGATGAGTCTTACTCTATTTCAGATGATGAAGCTCTATAAGTTGTGTTGTGTGCCTATGGTACGTTTAGATGAGTCATTGATTAGTTGATTTAAAATATTAGATACTATTATATTACTAGTAAATAAATACATTGGTTTAGGATAATCAAACTTTATATGATTAAAATATGTCAAACTAACAATTAACTAGAGTCATTTATCAAAAGATACATTATACATTTCTTTCATAGTCATATTTCTTTGTCAAATTACATTAAATTGCACTATTAACATATTATGGAATTCTATTGGAGTTCCTGGAGACTAGAGGTCTAGAGTTGCAAAGTTCTGCTGGAATTCTATTTTACTAGAGGTCTGGAGTTGCTGAGTCCTGCTGGCGACTGGCGTGGTTGTTGCCTGCTGCTGTGGACCAGTGGTGTTGCTGGAGTTCTGCTAGAATTTTTCTGACTGGATGGAGTTTTGCTGGGAGTATGCTAGAGAGGCTGCTAGAGTTCTGCCAAAGTTCTACTCACTTGCTGGGAGTCTACTGGAGACCCTTCTAGCGTGGCTAACTGGCTGGCTCCTAGAGTTCTGCTGGGATTTTGTTGCCTTGCTGGAGTGTTTCTTACTTTCTTTTATTTCAATTAAACTTCTTTGAATTCAAAATTGTATGTTAAAGAATTTATGACATGTAATCATGTATTGTAAACTTGTTATAAACCTAAAACCTATAATCTAGCATTTAAGTTAATTTAATAAGTTAGTAAGAGCCAAAGAAAAACAATGGAAAAATTAATTAAATGGTTAGCGGTTAACTACTAACCGTACTGTTAAGTAACGGTAACCTTTGTTAATAAGTAATAAGAATAATGTATTACCCCTGTACAAAATACAGACTCAAAAGCTACGGTTGACACTGGAATAGCTAAAACATCCCGAGCAATCCGAGCAAGAACAAGATACCTCTTTTGTGACTCACTCCACCAACCTAAGATATCAAAATTGTCATCTTCTGGTTCAAGATCATCACTCAAGTCTCTCTCCCACTCTATTTTTCTCTCAAAAACTCCTAAAGTCCCTTTTACCTTCTTATACCTATTGACATATGAGTTTTGCACATCAATCTGTTTCTTCTCACTTCTACCATGGTATGTGCTGGTTGTTGTAGTGGAATTAGTAATACTAGAAGTTGTGACACTTGATTCCCCTTTCTACTTGTTCAAATGTGGCATTTCATTTCTATAAACTCATGAAGACTTTTGATGGTGAACTTGATAGTGGAACACATCACATAAGCATTTTTAGCATCATATGTATCACACACAACCCACTCAACAAAACTCCATTTATGCCTTGGATCAAGTAGCAAAGCAATAAATAATAAAATATTTATATTGTCCATATTTGCCCAATACTTATCATGCTTTAGCTTTGAAGGTTCAATGGGCACTCAAGAGGGGGGGGGGGGGGGGGGGGGGGTGAATTGAGTGTTAAGTAATCGTTGGCAATTTTTGCTTCTTTTCGGATTATGTGTAAGGAACCTGTTGTGTTGGTTCCCTTATGCAGCGGAATAAAACAAAGCAATAAAGAACACCACAGACTTAACGAGGTTCAGCCAACTCTGGCCTACGTCCTCCTATCCTATGTACTTTATTAATCTACTCCGAAAAATAAAGATACAATTCTCTCTACTGTTTCCCTACTTCGGGAACCAGTAACCCCACACTCGACTCTGAATGTGCTTTGAACTTACCCTCGTAAGTTCCTAGTGTGTTTGAACTCACAAACACTCACCAAGTCTTCAACCCCTTTGTCAAAGACTGAATACAAGATCAAGATCTCTCTAATAATTTTAACTCTCAAAAGTCAAATAGAGAAAAACATTAAACACTATTATGCTCTTGTGTATCACTCAATAATTGAATTAGTGCTTTTAGCTCTCAAGGATCAAACTCTGTGAAAATTGCGTAAGAGCTATATTTTGATTATTCAGATCAAGATGTATTTATAGGTTAGTCGGCTAAACCCTCAACCCATATGTATAAGATATACATGCGTATAAGATATACATACGATTTAGGATAAGTATTTATCCTAAATGATTTGATCATAAGATAAGATCATCTTAGGATAAGATACCTCCCGGTTTTTAGCTAACCAAAACATCATCTTATCTTTTAGCTGCTTAAATATATCTTAAAACCGTAAATTTCGGAAAATATCCTTTTTTACAAAATCTTTTTAAAAACGGCAGCTTGAATAATCTGTTCAGTTAACCTGGTTCCCTGACCTGGTTCCCTGAACTAAATATGTTATGAAATTTGTTCCAATCCTTGTACCAAATTTCATAACGATATTTAATATACTAAAAGCACTTTATATACTCAATTATATAAGTTATACTACGGAGCATTTACATGAAGATCCTAAATAACTCTTCGAGTGTAGTCTATCTTCATGCATTCATTAAGTCTTGAAAGCTTCCATGAATGAACTCAATTACTGACCAAGGACCTTCCTTTAAGTTGATCAAAAAGTCCTTTCAAGCTTCCAAACTTTAGAAATCAACTTAGATGTATAACTCATTTATCATCTAGTTGTTTCCTGTATAAAGACAAGTTAGTTCAACAGATATCTCATATAAGTAATAACTCATCTCGAGAAACAGTGTTCTATATTAGCTGGTTCCCCAACTGTATTGAACACTTTCAAAGACCTGTTTCCCTTAGCTGTTTGTCATCATTCAAAACAATTAATCAGAACCAAAAGGACTCAACAAATTTCCTCTTTTTGATGATGACAAACACTTGAAGTTTCTGCACCTGTGAACATACTCAAAAACAAATAGTCAAAAACTTCAAGAACTTAAAACTCAATGGAACAAGTCAGTAAAGCCAACTGGTTCCCTAAATAGAAACAGAGAATACAATAAAGTAGGTTAACAAACTCAACCACAGCCTTGATCTAAACTAGTAAAAGACCCTAGGCTTCAACTTCAACTATTTTCCCCCTTTTGGCATCATTAAAAAGATATGCAGAAGTAGCATCTTATGCATAAAGTAACGTGCTAAACCATCCAATGGCATCAACCATTATACAAATAAAGTGCTGCAAAAGAAGGTCAGATTAGTCAAAGTTAAGTCACGCAGCCAATAGAGATCATAGTTTAGTACAAAACAACAAAAGTGAACGATAAAGCCCAAATCCATATCAAAACAAGTTCATGGAGTGGGAGGAATAAAAACAGTTCAACAAAATCAATTATTCAGAAAGTTATGATAAAGGTAGGCTAAATGAAAAAGAGGACAGATTCAATCATCATCATCGTTTTCATCATCTCCTTCCTCTTCTTCAGTGGCAGCCTCCTCAGCTGTTTCTTCTTGATTCTCTTCCTCTTCACTGTCATCTTCCTGCTGGTCTTCTTCAATTTGTTTCTTCTCAGTTCCAGAACTTCCAGCAATATGTTTCTCTAACTTGATCATCCTCACAATAAATGAAGTAGATAGACCTTCAACTAAGTTCACTAACTTGCTGAGCTGATCCCCTACAGCATTTATCTTCTCTTCCTGACTCTCCAGCCTCTTAAGGATAACCTGCTGACCAGCTGGTTCCTCTACCTTCTGTTTCTTCTTGACCGGCTTAGGAGTCTCTACTGGTTCCTCCTCCCTAAACTTCAGTACCCCATCACTTATGATCAACCCCTTTTGCTTCAGAATACCTTTGGTAAACACCATTACAGGAGCAGTTGATCCACTAAGAGAAACCTTATTCTCTTTAAGAAGCTTAGTTATGTAGGACCCATAAGGAAGAGAGTGGTGGGATGAATTATAGCAATTCATCATATGGTTTATCATTAGAGAAGGAAGATTTATCTTAATCCTTTTCATCAGCAAATAAATAAGCACCATTTCCATGATGCGCACAAAACCTCTACCTTGTGCTCGAGGGATAATCATCTTGTTGCACACAGAGTGAAGGACCAGCATCACTGGTTCCTTCAAGCCACCAGTTTTAAACGTTCCAGCTTTCTTTGGAACTTTCCCTCCAAACACAAAATCATGCACTTCATCTGGACTGACCCCTATAAGTGTGGGCCATCCATCTCCAGAATACTCCTCAAAGCCATCCCTGGGTATATTCAACAACCCAGCCAAGCTTGCAACAGACACATTTACTTTAACATTATTCACACTTGAGCTTAACGATCTATCTAGCATTTGTTTTAAATTAACATAAAACTTTCTAACACCATCAATATTAGCATCACAGACATCAAACAAAGGCATCCAACCCTGAAATTCTAGCAGCTCTTTCACATTACTCAAAGCAGCTTCATCAAAATACCCAACTTCTGTTCTACACCCAGATACCACAACCCTAGAACTTAAATCAGTTATACCAACAGATGGAGATTCTACAGACATACCTCTTGCAGACTTCCGTGCTGTTCTCTTTTGCTTGGAACCAGCAGAGTCCATTGACTGTTCCTCTATCACCACTTCGCTAACCCTTTTCAGAGATGACCTGGTCACTCTGCTACGAGTCAAGGGTTCTGGAGTCCACTTACTATGCCCAATGATCTGTAGATCATCCTCCTCACTACGAACTTCCTCCTCTTCTCCTTCTCCAGCATTGTTGAAGAGTTCTTCAGTGTTTTTAGGCTGTTCCCCCTAAGATGAGACAGGTTCCTTGATGATGGAATCATCAGCCTCAGGGGTCTTGGGTAAAGGAGCATTTTTGGGAGGTGGAGGTGAGGGAGATTTAGAAGATGGTGATGGGTTTTTTGTGGTGGTAGGAGGTGAGTTGCTCGATGAAGTTGGAGCAGGATTTGCTTCACTGATGGAAGCCTCCTTCAATTGAGTTGACTCACTTGCTTGAGTCTTCTCCTTTCTCTTCTTAGCTGGAGCCCTGGTTGATTTCCTACCCATTGTTGCTAGTGAGCTTCATAGATTCGAGGGAGATGGGAGCAAGTGAACAGTGATCAGGGCACCACTGTTGAACGGGAGAGAGATGAGTAGAGTGATGATGTGATGTGAGACTGTATCAAGGTGTTAATGTGTATTAATATCAATTGCTCAAATATAAGATTTTCAATAACTAGCCGGTTGAAAGAAGGAATTTTAGAATTTAAAAGTTTCAAACTTGGAGTTATCTTTTTATAAAAGATTCAACCAACTATAAATTAGGCAATTAGATATATTTGCCTTTTTGTAGGATAGGAATAACTGAAATAAGATAATTCTTTCCAAAAAGAAATTATCTTATAGTAATCTTCCGAAAATAAGATATTTTCGGATGACATATCAGAGCTGAACTGCTGTTCCCTTTTGCTGGTACCTGTACTGAACCAGTCATTCTATTTTCAGCGTGTTTCAAAATGACTTCTCCTGTTTCTATGCAACAACAATCCTCTTGGGTTTATTTACACAATATTTGCAAGTAAGCAGCATAGTTATATACATAATTGATACAAAAGCATACTTATTTTAACCAATCATTGAAGGAAATAATTGAAGCCATCGCCTAAAGCCTGACTAGTCCTAAAAGGACTCTTAACCTACAAAAAGACTCTCTACATAAAGGCTTTGTGAAGATATCAGCTATTTGATCTTCACTTTTACAGAACAACATCTCCACCAATCCTTTCTCCACATTGTCTCTTAGAAAGTGGTGTCTTATCTCAATGTGTTTGGTCTTGGAGTGTTGCACGGGGTTCTTTGAAATATTGATTGCACTGGTGTTATCACAGAAGATAGGAACACTTTTATAAATAACACCAAAATCTTTCAGCTGGTTCCTTATCCACAGTAGCTGGGAACAGCATGAAGCTGCAGCTATATATTCTGACTCTGCTGTGGATAGGGCCACTGAATTTTGCTTCTTAGAACCCCATGATATAAGACAAGAGCCAAGGAAGTGTGCCATACCTGATGTGCTCTTTCTGTCAACTAGGAATCCAGCATAATCTGCATCTGTATATCCAATGAGATCGATGGTACTGCCTTTGGGGTACCACAAAAACAGATCTGTTGTTCCCACAAGATACCTGAGTATCCTTCTAACAGCCTTCAAGTGAGACTCCTTTGGATTGCTTTGAAACCTAGCACACAAACCAACAGAGAACACAATGTCAGGTCTACTAGCTGTTAGGTAGAGTAGAGAACCAATCATTCCTCTATAAAGTGTAGCTTCAACATCTTTTCCTTTAGAATCAGCATCCAACTTTGTGGATGTGGGAACAGGTGTATCATAAGCTTTGCTGTTCTCCATGCCAAACTTTTTCAGCAGCTCTTTTAAGTACTTTTGTTGATGGATCATTATACCATCATTTGTTTGCTTAATCTGCAGACCTAGGAAGAATCCTAGTTCTCCCATCATACTCATTTCAAATTCACTCTGCATAAGATTTGCAAATTCATCACACAAGGTTTGATTAGTAGCACCAAATAAAATGTCATCAACGTAGATTTGTACTACAATCAAGTGTTTCCCCCTGGTTCTTATGAACAAGGTCTTGTCTATTGTTCCTCTCTTGTAGTCATTAGCCATCAAGAAATTGGACAGTCTTTCATACCAAGCCCTTGGAGCTTGTTTCAATCCATATAATGCTTTATCCAATTTATATACATGTTGGGGAAACATTGCATCTTCAAAACCAGGTGGCTGCTCCACATATACTTCTTCCTTCAAATAGCCATTAAGGAAGGCAGTCTTTACATCCATCTGAAACAGCTTAAAATTCATGTGAGCAGCATAAGCAATTAAAATCCTAATAGCCTCTAGTCTAGCTACTGGTGCAAACGTCTCATCATAGTCAATTCCCTCTTGTTGATTGTACCCTTGCACCACTAGCCTTGCTTTGTTTCTGACTATAGTACCGAGGTCATCTAACTTGTTTCTAAAGACCCATCTAGTACCAATGACTGATCTTTCCTTTGGACGGGGAACCAGGTGCCAGACCTGGTTTTTCTGAAATTGATTTAATTCATCTTGCATAGCTAGTATCCAATCAGGATCAGTCAATGCCATTTTATAGTCAGTAGGCTCTATGTTAGACAGGAAAGAGTAGAAAGCATAGAAATTTTGAAAAACACTTCTTCTCGTTTGAATCCCCTTATTTATATCACTAATTATTTGATCAGTGGGATGAGAGGCCTTATATCTAAAGCTTTTGACATTAATACTATTTTGTGCTTCCTCATTAAGTTGGGAACTAGCATGTTCATGAATCTCTTCTCTTTCTGAAGGGCCAGGAGAATTTACAATCATGCTGTTTCCTCTATCATTACTTACCTCCGGTTCAGGGGTAATATCTTCTTCTGTTTCCCCTGAGTTCATTACCTGTCTATTGTGTGTGGAACCATCAGGATTTGGTTCCCCTTCAGAATCCTCATTTTCTCCATTTTCTTCTCTAGGCGTTTCATCATTATTATCTGGTGGAGTATCTGGTATGCCTAGTTCTGCTTGCAATTCATCTGAGGGACCAGTATACTGGTTCCCCGTGAAATCCATCAAACCAATCACTTCATCAGGTTGTACCTGTGCAATCTCTGAGGACATGTTAAATTCATCAAAAATAACATGGACACTCTCCTCAACACAGAGAGTCCTCTTATTGAAGACTCTATATGCTTTGCTGTGAGAGGAGTATCCAAGAAAGATTCCCTCATCACTTCTGGGATCAAATTTATCAAGCTGGTCCTTCCCATTATTATGCACATAACATTTACATCCAAAGACACGAAAGTATGTGATGTTGGGCTTTCGACCTTTAAGAAGTTCATAGGGAGTTTTATTTAACTTTGGTCTAATGAGACCTCTATTCAGTATATAGCAAGCAGTGTCAACAGCTTCACCCCAAAAACTCTTTGGGAGACCACTCTCAATGAGCATCGTCCTCGCCATCTCCTCAAGAGTTCTGTTCTTCCTTTCTACAACACCATTTTGTTGAGGTGTTCTAGGGGCTGAGAAGTTGTGATTAACTCCATGTTCCCTACAATAATCAATAAAGTTAGCATTGTCAAATTCAGTACCATGGTCTGATCTTATCGAGACCAGCTTCTGGGTGAGCTGGTTCTCCACTTGTTTCACCAATGTTACCCATTCTTCAAACATTTCATCCTTTGTGTATAACATCATTACCCAAGTGTACCTGGAATAATCATCAACCATAACACAGACATATCTATGACTTCTTCGACTTTGTACTCTCATGGGACCACACAAGTCAATGTGTACAAGTTCGAAGGGTCTGCTCGTACTCAAAACAGTTTTGGGCTTAAAGGAGATTTTGACCTGTTTCCCCCTTACACATTCAGAACAAACTTTATCAACTTCGTACTTAATGTTAGGAAGACCTATCACTAAGTCACGTGCTTTAAGCTTGTTTAGAAGTGTTAGGCTAGCATGTCCAAATCTCTTATGCCAAATCCATTGATTATTTTCAGAAACAGCTCTCAAACAAGTGGACTTGTCTTGAGGGATCTTATCTAAGATGGTGATGTAGACATCATGCTTCCTAGTTCCCTCACATACCAGTTCTCCTGTTTCTGAGTTAACTATGCGACATAGGTTGGCTTGAAACTCAACTCTATTTCCTTTGTCACATAATTGAGAAATACTCAAGAGATTATGTTGCAAGCCTTCAACATAATAAACGTCATCTATTGTACTAGAAAGTGTCTTACCAACTTTACCTAAACCAGTGATGGTTCCCTTGCTGTTATCCCCAAAGGTGACACTTCCTCCATCAAAGGCCACTAGTGAAAGGAATTGATCTTTATCCCCGGACATGTGTCTTGAGCAACCACTGTCCAAATACCAATAGGTATCTCCCTTCACTCTAGCCTGTAAGTTTGAATCAAACATTAGTTTTAGGAACCCAAGTGTACTTGGGTCCCTTTTCAACAACATTAACATCATGTTTATCCTTTCTTCTCCATACATACATTATACTCTTACTGTTCTTATTAGCACTATTTTTCTTAGCTGGACATTCATGTATCTTATGTCCATTCTTACCACAATGAAAACACACGTGCATCTCTTTAGTCATGACATACTTACCTCGCTGATATTCTGTGATCCAGGTGGTCTCTCTGGGAGACCAGTTAGTCCTGGTTCTCTGTCTAGTATAACCAAGACCAAATTTTCCTTTGTTTCCTCCTGATGAGGTCAGAAGGTTCAAAGTTCTTTGTGCGTTCAGTAGCTTATCCACATGTCTATGACTATCATGCAATTCCCTTTCTTTTGTTTCAAGTGTTTTAACTAACAGCTCGTTTTTCTCTTTCAAAAACTCAAAGTTACTTTCTAAAGTTGCAAGTTGTAAGTTAAGATCTAAAATCATAGGATCATTAGACATGTCAATAACTACTGATTGCTTTTCACTTTTTAGTTGATTAAAATCAGCATGTAATTTACAGATAGTACCTTCATATTCATTAATTATACTGCTGACTTCAACGCTGGTTCCAGTGGAAAAACTAGGGGACTGAGCAGCTTTAAGTGAAGCGATTTCTTTATAAGAGTTTTCTAAGTTGAGGGTCAATGCTTCAAAGGCTTTCAACAGAGATGTTCTATTACAAGAATTTGCTTTACTTATGACTATAGAGAAATCAGGGATTTTACTAGTAGTTGATAAGTCTCTGGGGAACCAGGAGATCAGATCTTCTTCACCATCACTTGGATAGTCTAGTTCAGAAGATCTTGCCCTTTCTAGCTCTACCTTGCACTTGTCTAGTTCAATTTCTAGTTCAGCATTTTGATTTTTCAAGTTATGGCAAACCATTTCTAGGTGATCACAACTAGCAATAGCAATTTCAGATTCATTTCGTTTTTCTTTTAGTTCTCTTTTGCCAGTTATATAAGCTTCACCTAATTTATAACATTCATCTAATAAAGAATCTATACAGGCAAGCATATTTTCTCTATCATATTCATGCATATCTACTCTAATTTGTTCAAGGTTTACCTTATGTCTTTGTAGTACATCCTTCTTAGCCATTAGGCATTTCTTGAATATACTGGTTCCCCCTCTGGTTCCCTGACCAGTGTTGTTCTCCTTGATGTTTGTGAAGGCAGTTAGACAAACATCAGAATCAGTTGTATCTTCTTCTTCATCAGATCCTGAGTCAGATTCTCCCCACATAGATGCTATCATGGCATTCTTGAAAGCCCTCTTATCTCCAGATTGAGATTGCTTATCCTTCCATTTTGGACAATCACGAATAATGTGTCCTTTCTCACCACACTTGAAGCAACCTGAAGATGAGTTAGATTTTTTAGTGTTTTTGAAATTCCTACCTTTGAAATTCCTCTTTTGATCACGAAGAAATCTTTCAAATCTTTTTGCAATCAGGCTGATCTCATCTTCTTCTTCCTCTACTATTCCCTTTAGTGCCATGCCTCTGGCTGGTTCCTTCTCAGACTTAGAGTCAATCAGCATCTCATGAGTCATAAGGGAACCAATCAGCTATTCCAAGGACAGGGTAGATAGATCCTTTGCTTCGTACACTGCTGTTACCTTAGCTGTCCATGTATCTGTCAAACTACGCAAAATTTTTCTCACAAGATCCTCATCAGAAAACATTTTACCAAGTGATCTAAGATCATTAACAATAGTCATAAACCTACGAAAGCAATCATTGATTTTTCCATTTTTATTCATGGCAAACAATTCGTATTTAGACATGATTAAATCAATTTTAGAACGTTTTACCTCACTGGTTCCCTCAAACGCAAGTTCAAGGGTGTCCCATATCTCCTTAGCACTACTGCAACCAGAGATCCGATTTGTTTCATTTTCACTTATTGCTTGTTATAGGATCGACATTGCCTTAGCATTTTTCTCCAGCAACTTGTAATCAGCAGTGACCAATTCTCCATCCTTCTTGGGAACCTGTTTCCCATCAGCTTCTGTCTTGAGAATGATATTAGGACCATTTTTAACTACGAGCTAGCATTCATAATCAATACCCATGATCACATTCTGGATCCTATTCTTCCACCAGGCATAATTATTTCCATTAAACTTTGGTGTCTTATTGTCATAACCGATTGCACTTAATTCTTGAGTACTCATTCTTAACTCCTCTAGATGTTACTCTTTCGAGAAGCTTAGGCTCTGATACCAATTGAAGGTTCAATGGGCACTCAAGAGGGGGGGGTGAATTGAGTGTTAAGTAATCGTTGGCAATTTTTGCTTCTTTTCGGATTATGTGTAAGGAACCAGTTGTGCTGGTTCCCTTATGCAGCGGAATAAAACAAAGCAATAAAGAACACCACAGACTTAACGAGGTTCAGCCAACTCTGGCCTACGTCCTCCTATCCTATGTACTTTATTAATCTACTCCGAAAAATAAAGATACAATTCTCTCTACTGTTTCCCTACTTTGGGAACCAGTAACCCCACACTCGACTCTGAATGTGCTTTGAACTTACCCTCGTAAGTTCCTAGTGTGTTTGAACTCACAAACACTCACCAAGTCTTCAACCCCTTTGTCAAAGACTGAATACAAGATCAAGATCTCTCTAATAATTTTAACTCTCAAAAGTCAAATAGAGAAAAACATTAAACACTATTATGCTCTTGTGTATCACTCAATAATTGAATTAGTGCTTTTATCTCTCAAGGATCAAACTCTGTGAAAATTGCGTAAGAGCTATATTTTGATTATTCAGATCAAGATGTATTTATAGGTTAGTCGGCTAAACCCTCAACCCATATGTATAAGATATACATGCGTATAAGATATACATACGATTTAGGATAAGTATTTATCCTAAATGATTTGATCATAAGATAAGATCATCTTAGGATAAGATACCTCCCGGTTTTTAGCTAACCAAAACATCATCTTATCTTTTAGCTGCTTAAATATATCTTAAAACCGTAAATTTCGGAAAATATCCTTTTTTACAAAATCTTTTTAAAAACGGCAGCTTGAATAATCTGTTCAGTTAACCTGGTTCCCTGACCTGGTTCCCTGAACTAAATATGTTATGAAATTTGTTCCAATCCTTGTACCAAATTTCATAATGATATTTAATATACTAAAAGCACTTTATATACTCAATTATATAAGTTATACTACGGAGCATTTACATGAAGATCCTAAATAACTCTTCGAGTGTAGTCAATCTTCATGCATTCATTAAGTCTTGAAAGCTTCCATGAATGAACTTAATTACTGACCAAGGACCTTCCTTTAAGTTGATCAAAAAGTCCTTTCAAGCTTCCAAACTTTAGAAATCAACTTAGATGTATAACTCATTTATCATCTAGTTGTTTCCTGTATAAAGACAAGTTAGTTCAACAGATATCTCATATAAGTAATAACTCATCTCGAGAAACAGTGTTCTATATTAGCTGGTTCCCCAACTGTATTGAACACTTTCAAAGACCTGTTTCCCTTAGCTGTATGTCATCATTCAAAACAATTAATCAGAACCAAAAGGACTCAACAAGCTTCATTTTCTTAGCCATTTTTTTGATACTTTTATTGTCATCATTACAATAATTAGAGATCATGTTTCCATCTCCATAAATCAAAGGTACATAAGTGTTTCCAATCACATGTAAAGTTGTAGACATCTTTAATGTAGCATTAAAAAAGATATAAAGAAAGGGTAAAAATGCCTTAACTTGCTCCTAGTCATGATCAGTGGGAACTCCCCTTTGCTTCCTTAACTCCTTACAATAAGCACCACCCTTGGTATACATATTGTCAAATGCTTTCTTGAATTTCATTATAGCTTCAAGCATTAGGTATGTGGAATTCCATCTAGTTTTAATGTCTAAGTAAACAAGACTCTTACTATCTAGTTTTTCTTCCTTTATGCAAGCCATAAAATTTTGAAGTATTGATGGTGAAGACCTCACAAATCTTATAGCACTACATATGCATGATATAGACAGATCAAGATCCTTCAACCCATCCTTAATAACTAAGTTCAAAATATGAGCAGCACACCTCATATGTAAGTTCTTAACATCTAAAAGAGTACCTCCCCAATGATTGATTCTTCGCTTAAGGTATTGGATGGCTACATCATTTTCACTTGCATTGTCTATCATATTAGTTAAAACCCTAGTAATATTCTAGTCTGTTAAACATTTTTCAATAGATTTTCCAATTACTTCACCTGAGTGATCGAAAATAGCAGAAAAATTAATAATCTTCTTATATAATGTCCAAACATCATCAATAAAGTGTGTCGTAAGATACATATAACCCAAATTCTTCCCAAAGGTCTAACAATCAGTAGTGAGACACACCCTTGAAGACAAATTGTTGAAAATGTGATTTAACTTACTCCTCTCTTCAATATACAAACTATAACAATCCCTTGTTATAGTTGTGCGTGAAGGAAAAGTAAATTCAGGACACAGTTGTTTACAAAAAGAATGAAATCCTTCATGTTCTATAAAAGAAAAAGGCCATTCATCTACAATAATCATTGTAGCAAGTGCCTTTCTACAATTATAAGGATCAAATTTCCAAAGCTTGGGGACTTTAACAATTTTGATGCTACCATCCTCAGCAGCGCTGTTACTAGTTTAGATTCAAAATCAATAAGTTTTTGTTTTCTACCCATGTTGGTAGGAAACAATTGACATCTTTCGGTGTGATTTTTCATGCCACTAGTCCCATTAGCAGATGTGTGTGTAATTAGTTTCTTACAATATTTGCACCTTATCTTTGTTGGATCATCTATTTTCTCAAAATGATCCCAAATTGCAGATGTCTTTTTCCTCTCAAACTGCCCCTCCTCTTTTTTCTTTGCTTCCCTTCTCCTCTTCCTTTTACCTATAGATTCTTCCTCTTCATCTAAGGATTTAAGTGTATGAAGTGATTCGTCTTCCAAGTCATTGCTCATGTTTATTGAATTATCATTTACTATACTCTCCATTTCTGCAAAAATAATGATGAAAGCCCATTAAAGTAGTAACTCTTATATTATTTAGTATTCGCTTTATCCAATTTTTAAATTTTGTGTTCATTATTATTCATTAGCGATACAAAGTTTGATGTAATTATTATTCATTATCAAAACCCAATAATTTATATATGTTTGATGTATTGAAGGTTTTATATCTCTGATCATTGCAGATACGGAGTTTATATTACAAGCACTATAGCATATATAATCAACCATTGCACTTATTATAGACAAGAAAAAAAACACATTTCACAAAATGAGATCCACATTTTATCGACACTCACACCTAATACATCATTACAAGTCCTACAAGTATTCATTTCAGTAATTAAGTCTTTTATTAGAATCATTGATCAATACATAAAATTATGAATAACATAACAAGTCACTCCTATCTTTGATAGTAACTCATCTAAATACATAAAATTGTTAACTCTTTTGGTGTTTTGGGAGAGACACTCATCTAAATAAATAAATCAATTGTTTGTAGAATCTGATTTAGTTTACAATTGTAGAATGAATATGACATTCCAAGTGTAGAATCTGATGCACTTTGTGTTAGTAAATTCAATATGAATGAATGATCCCTCAACACTAAATCAACCAATGTATAAACTGCTACCTAAATTAGTTTACACCCTATGCTATGAAGTACTCTTTGATCTCATCAATTGTTTTTACAATTTTCTAGAAACTAATTTACTATTTTTTGCTCTTATTATTCAGATTGAAGGTTTCAATTTTAAGTCTTACAAAGAAGAACATATATTCAAAGATTTCAAACCCCCCCCCCCCCCATCTCTCCCTCCCACTCATCCAAAACCCATCCTTCTCCCTTACATTACTCCTAAACTCATAAACAAAACATTACCAAATCAAATTTTAATTTTCAAACTTCTTTTTAAAATGGCCTTATCAGCCACTCCAAAATTCATCCCTATTCTTCTTACCATTTTCTATCTTATGTGCCTCACCTCTGCCCCCAAGAAACACCCTCCAAAAGAAGCAACATTCATTAGTAGACAACACCGCTCTCCTCCAATACCATCGTGGCCCAACACAAGTAAGATATATAGTGATAACTGGCAAGCAAACAACTAAACATGATATAAAGAAGCAAGAATAATTACCGAGAAGGTGAGAATGCCATTGACGGAGAAGGTATGGCCACGAGTAGATGAGCATCGAGCAGTACCAAACTACCAATTCACCAAGGCACAACAAGGCAACAATGCGATAGTGTGAAAATGGAAGAAAATGTTGTTGTTTGGAAGAAAATGCACCGACTCAGCTTTTGAGTTTTAGGTTTTAGTTTTTTTTTTAATTTAAAATAATATTATCGATTACCGACGGTTAACCGTTAAATAAATTTCATAACCATAACCGTAATCTTTAACCATTAACATTAACAGTACGGTAACCATAATCGTTAATGTTAATGGTTCGGTAAAAATATCGTTAACATGACCCGGTTATTTACAGTTATGGTTTTTTTTGCACACCCCTAGCTCTACCTCATCCCTAGTGGTCTTTCCTAAATTATTTTTTATCAAAAAATAGTGTACCCCAAAATTCTATGTAGGATTCTTAGACTTGGGTGAATGATGTGGGATGTGTGGCTGATATTGGACCGATACTCCCTGTCATCAATAATCTGGCTCCACCATCGCATCTCACTATACTCCAAAAACTGACCCTTATCTAGAGCATGAATGATGTTAGTGGGGTCCCACTTAAAGATTTAGTTCAACCTTTCTAAGGTGATTGTTTGGGGCTGGTCAAACAATTGAAAGGTGATTTGATAATCATTTTCACCTATTAAAGTACGCTTTAGAGAAGCTAGGAATTCTAGGGTAAGCCTTTCATAAGTAAAGTTTTTAAGCTCAAAAATTTATCCCAACCTATTGCATTAAGATACCCAAAAAGGTCCTCCCCTATACCTAGTTTCTCTTATGAATCAGGCTCATAAAATCTAGTACTATGTATTTTCCTATTTTTGATTTTTTTGTAAAATGGTTTGTGTTTCGGGTTGATAAATTTCAGCACAAGAACGGTAGGTTGTGAAGGTTGTGAGGATTGGGAAGCATTGGGAGCCTTAGAGGTCTTAGATTTCTTCCTTGAAAACCTTTTCCTTAAGTTATGGTTTACCCAAAGATCAACAACCTAATTCCTCAAGATTCAATAACAACCAACAATGACAAACCAAATTTCTACACCAAAACTAGCAACTAAGTTTCCTAACTATGGTGACTATTTTATAATCTTCTGAGTTCAACCTAAACCCCTTATGTTCACCCTAAAAAACTATTCGAAAATACACAATTAAGCATAAAAAATCACCATAATATACCAAATAACACAAATTACCAACAAAATTTCAGAAAATCAATAATAAGCAAGAAAATTTAAAACAAAAATTAAAAGAGACGAAGTGTGTAGGAAATACCAAAGTTTGCAAGCACAAAACCTTCGTCCAAATCGCTCCTTGTATGCCAAATCCAAGCCTAGAATAAAGAAACTTGTAAATTCAACCAAAAGTTTTTAAGGTGTGAATTTGGGTTTTCTCTCAAAAGATTTTGGAATCAAAGTGTAAATAAGGAAGAAAGGAGTATAATGATGGTGATTTAAAGTAAAATGGGTGAGAGATGAGTGAGTTATAAGGAAAATATTTAGAGGGAGTTCTAGGGGTTTTTAGAGAAAAAATGAGTTTTTAAGAGGCAGAAGATGAGTGAAATGAAAATATTGGGGTTGAAATTGTGTTTAGAGAAGCCTCCCTTCACATGGAAAGTAGTTTGAGTGGGCGCTTTGAAGGAAAGTGAGCGCCCACTTATAACCAGAAAATCCCAAGTTTCTCCTTCTAAGCGACCGGTCAGACTAAACATTAATGCCCTCTTAGTTCAATTACAGGACCATTTTTTCCTTCTAATTAGGCTCTTACTCCCCTCTTAAATGCCTCTGACTCTCCCCTTTTTTCCTTCTAAGTGGCTGCTTAGTTCAACTTTTTCTAGCCTTTTTCCTCTTGAGCGGGCGCTTAATGACCGCTTGTTGCCCACTCAAAGCTCTGTAAATGGTCCTCCCCGGCAATGACGCCACTTCATATGGTTAGATATCAGTCGTTCTGATACCTACTATCAACTAAACCTCGACTTCACCTATTACGAGTAATTGGCAAGTAAGGGTCGAATCCACAAGAAACGACTTGAAATAGATACCGAACTCTTGTAGTTCAGCTACAAGCTAGCTCAACTAAAGAGAGGATTAAGATTAGATCTAACTAAATTCTAGTTTGAGGTTCTAAAGGACTTATTCTATGAAGGTAAAAGCGCTAGGAGTTTGGGATTCAGCATCAATTCCTAATAAGAATGAGCTAAAGTTGGGAGTTGGACTTAAAATGAGATAATATGAGCATCACTAACTTACTATCAACCTATGAATGAAACCTAAAACTTGGGCTCTATCTTCTCAAGCCATTCACTTGCTTTTCCTATTAGAGAGAACTTGAATAGAGTCAATCTAATATAATCATTAGTTATGCCATTTTCCTTTACTATATCATAGTATCTTATGAGCTACTTAAGGTGAGCATAAGGTGACTCATGTTTCTCTCTTGCAAAAGGATGGCTTTCTACTAGAGTGATTAGTGTTAGCTTCTACTCAAAGTTATTAGCCTCTATAGTGGGTTGCACTATACCATTCTGGACTTGGTAAGCTCTTGGAGCTCTATACTGCCTCAGGGGTCTATCTGTACCATCAGCCATATTGTATAAAGGATTTGAGTGAGTTAAAAATAAGTCTTTGCTAAATTCTAGTTCTACAGGAATAGGGCTAGATGAATTGAAATTAGCTTCTTCACCCTGTATTTGCAATGAACTATCTCCTACTCTCAACCCTCTTCTTATAGCTCTAAAAGTACATTCAATTTTAGGATTTAGTTGAGGTAAAGGTTATGCTCTACTACTCTTGCTTGCTGGCATACAAATCAAAGCTAATCAAAGGGTTAGCATTGACAATCACTATGAGAAATGAATGAAAATAAGAAAGAAAACAATATAAAATAAGATATAATGAACTAGATTCGTAAAAACTATTAAATACTCAATACTAAATGCCATACCCCTAAAATGGCGCCATTTGATAGGGTTAGATATTGTTTGTCATGACACCTACTATCAACTAAACCTCGACTTCACCTATTACGAGTAATGGGAAAGTAAGGTTCGAATTCACAAGGAATGACTTCAAATAGATATCAAAATCTAGCAGTTTAACTAAAGAGAGGATTAAGATTAGATCTAACTAAATTCTAGATTAAGGTTCTAAAGGACTTGTTCTATAAAGGTAAAAGCGCTAGGGGTTAGGGATTCAATACCAATTTCTAACATGAATGTGCTAAAGCTGGGAGTTGGACTTAAAATGAGATAATTTAAGGCTCACTAACTTACTATCAACCTATGATACAAACCTAATCATGCTGCAAGGAAGGGGAAGTTTCATCTGATGCTATTATAGAATCTTATGAATCACGCGCGGCACACTTTCTATATCTCCTCCGTCTACAAGGTGATGATTTGCAATCATAAATTGTCAAACATCAATTCCATATCAAAATATCAGTATTTTCTATCACTTTCTCTTGTTTAATATTTTGTAGTTTTAATTTATTTTCTTATTTTTCTGATTTATGTTTGTTTATTATTACTTTATCTTATAGTTTGTTCATCATTATTTGTTATTTTGCTAGTTTGTCTTGTTATTTTGATTATTTGATGTTTTCAATTACTAATCATGAGTAGTTAGATCAGTTAGGGGATAGGGTGAAAATCCAATCCCTAGCATGGATGATTTTTAATGTATAGAGTTGGTTTCTTGATGATATATGTGAAATTTAATTTCGAGTTTTGGTTGGAGTATAGATTGGCCATTTAGATTTCTTAAATTGCTTCCCTAGGTCAAAGACATTAAGAAATGCAGATTTAGGTAGTGACCCAATGTTAAGTGTTGTTAACTTGCATGATATTAATTGTTGATTTAACCCAATTATATTGCTTGGATGCTTTAAAATACAATTAGGCGAGAAATCCCAATTGTAATGCCCTTCCTTGATGATGACCGAGAGGTTGGTTCTTGGTTGAAATCCCTTTGTTGTTGCATACTTAGGTTCAATTAATAGATTGATAGTAAGTTACTAAGCCTCAAATTATCTCATTTTGAGTCAAAATTCCAGCATTAGCGCATTTATGTTAGGAATTGGTGTTGAATCCCGAACCCCTAGCTCTTTAAACTTCATAGAACAAGTCCTTTAGAACCTAGAGCTAGAGTTTAATTAGATCTAATCTGAATCCTTTTTTTAATTGAGCTAGGTAGCTAAACTGCTAGAGTTTGGTATCTATTTGAAGCCATTCCCTATGAATTGGACCCTTACTTTCCCATTACTCATTATAGGTGGAGTTGAGGTTTGGTTGATAGTAGGTATCATGACGTCCAATATCAAACCCTATCAAATGGCGCCGTTGCTAGGGAATGACGTTTAGTATCGAGTATTTAGTAGCTTTTACGAGTCTAGTTCGTTTTATCTTATTTTATTTCGTTTTCTTTCTCATTTTCATTCATTTTTCATAGTGATTGTTAGTGCTTTCCCTTTGCGTAGCTTTGATTTTTATGCTATCAAGCAGGAGTAGTAGAGCACAACCTTTAGCTCAAATGAATCCTGAAATTAAATGTACTATTAGAGCTATAAAAAGAGGGTTGAGATAAGGAGATACCTCATTACGAATAGAGGGCAAAGAAGATAATTTCAATTCATCTAGCCCTATTCCTATAGAACTAGAGTTTAGTGAATACATATTTTTTATTCACTCAAATACTTTATTCAATATATTTGATGGTACATATAGATGCCTAAGGCAGTATGGAACTCCTAGAGGTTACCAAGTCTAGAATGGTATAGTGAAACTCATTATAGAGGCCAACAACTTTTTATTGAAGCTAGCACTGATCACTCTAGTTGAAAAAAATCCTTTGGGAGGAGAGAAACATGAGTCACCTCATGCCCACCTTAAGCAGTTCATAAGATATTGTGATATAGTAAAGGCAAACGATGTGACTCAGGATTACATTAGATTGAGTTTATTCAAGTTCTCTCTGATGGGTATGGGAGGAAGTGACTAGAGCATTTCTATATAAGCTCTTCCCACATTTAAAAGTTGTTGAAATGAGGACTAAAATTATAACTTTTCACAAAAAAGGAGATGAAACTCTATTTGAAGTGTAGGAAGATTTCAAGGGTTCGATTGACGCATGCCCACACCATGGAATGGAGAAGTGGTTACTTCTTCACAGTTTTTACAATGGACTCTCTCAGCAAAATAAGACTAGCCTTGATGTAGACGCCGGTGGATCTATGAGACTAAGCCTAACCAAAGCATTCAAAATTAACGAGCAGGTAGATGAAAATTTGGCTAATTGGAATGAAGGCGAGAGATTGTATACAAAACAAGGATGTACTTTTTTCTAAGCTAGATGCACTAACTAATAAATTTAACTAAGTTGTTTTGATTTGCCCTATGCATGGCATGCAATCCCTATAAGCATCTAGTTAAAATGCTTCTATGTAGTTCTTATTTTGTGATGTTTTTGATGATTATGATAATAACCCTATGCAATATCATCTAATAACCTCTATAGAGAATGCACCATTAGGAATGGATCAGGTTAATTCCATGAATAATATGGCCCCTAACCCCGAATTCGATCCATACTCTAATACCTTTAAACTAGGGTGGAGAACTCAGCCAAATTTTTGTTGGAGAAATGGAAAGAACTAGGGGAATAGAAACTTCAATGGGCATAACCAAGGAAATTTTCAAGGTAATAGGAACAACGAGAACCAAGGTTTGGGTAATTTTAGAGGATGTGGGAACTATGGGCCAAATCAGAATCAAAATAGTTTTCAAAACTCGAATCAAGGCCAATTCCAAAATACTAACCAAAATAACCCACGTAATTTCAATGCATGACCTAGACCTAATGTCCCCTCAACCCAACCTCCTCAAAATTCTAACTTAGAGTCTTTGATGGAAAGTTTCATAGCTACCCAAACTAAAAAGAACTGCAACATTGAGGAAAGCTTGAGGCAAATGCAAACCCATAACAAAATGCTTGAGAATCAGATTACTCAGCTTGCTAATGCCCTAAAGGATAGCCCAAGACCTTCAATCCCTAGCGAAGGCATAGACCCAACTGGGTATGTCAATGCCATAATACCTAGGAGTGGAAAGACTCTAGTAGACCCTACACTTGTGACCAAGATGAGAGAGAAAAAACTAAAGAGGGAAGATAGTAAAATTGATAAGGATTCCAAGGAAGAGAGTAGTAAGCTTACATCACCTCCCCGATCTTATATTCCACCCATTCCCTATCCTCAAAAACTAGTACAGGGTAAGCTTAAGGAGAAATATGGGAAGTTTATGAAAATGGTTAAGGATAGTCATTAGTGCATTATAGTCATCTCAAACCGGCTTCCACCTAAATTAGGTGACCCTAGTAGTTTTCTATCCTAGTTAAGTGGATAGCCTCTCTTTTGATAATGCATTATATGATTCGGGAGCTAGCATTAGTCTCATGCCTCTTTCTGTTTATAAGACATTGTGTAATATAGTACCCTTATCCAAAATTGAGATAACATTACAGCTTACTGATAGGAGTACCAAACACCCCATTGGTGTGCTCATGGATGTGCCTATTTTAGTAGGAAAGTTGATTTTTGCATGTGACTTTTTTGTTATGGATATTCTTGAAGACACCTGAACCCCTATTATTCTAGGTAGACCTTGTCTTGCTATTGTAGGTGCATTGATTAATGTAAAGAAAGGCAAGCTATCTTTTGAGATAAGGAAGGATAAGGTGGAATTTGAGCTCCAAAAGGAAATGACAATCTCATTAGCCTAGGCAAAGTGCTTCAATGTTGGCATCATGGAGAAGAAGGCTTTGAAGTCTTCTTGGGAAGCTGAAGTTGATGCCTTACAGATGAGCTTAGATGGAGGAGGAAAAAAAGTTGAAATCCCTAAAGAAGAACTCGTAATCTATGGAGAACCTTTAGGTTCTCCTATCTCTCACGCAACACCCATGAGAGCAAAAGAGGAAGTACAAGAGAAATCTACGCCTCCTAAGGTAAAACTGAAACCATTATCTCCTCACAATGTTGTTTTTGGTGAAAATTTTACATACCCGATTGTCATCAATTGCAAACTTGATGTTGGCAATTCAAATCAACTCATGAACCTTACTCATGAGTATTTGAGGACCATTGGGTATGTAATTGATGATATAAAGGGGATAAGCTTGTCTTTATGGTCTCCCAGGTCATACAGAGTAGAGGAAGTGGACAAAAAGTACAAAAATGATGAATTCATAGAGAAGTGTGGCATTATAGCAGGAGACCCCATCATGGTGTGTAATATGCAATTCAAGGACAAGAACATATCATTTCTTCAGTGCTTGAGCTTGAGCCAACCTCAAAAATCTGACAATCATGAATAATATCAAGCTAGTGACATTAAAAGAGCACTTGTGGGAGGCAACCCGAGTTTTCTATCATTTCTTTTCACTTTCTTTTCTTTAGATTTGTCTTTTTAGCCTTACAAATAAGTTGCATAGAATTCTGAATTTCAAGTACAATGCACGAGGGGAATTGACCTTGAATGTGGAAATGGTGAGTTAGAAGTGCTAGAGAGGAATAATGAAAGTCTAGGTCCAAAACTGTGCATAACAAGATGTTCGGCTAGAAAATTTAGAAAAAGCTACTAAACTGTCAAAAATTAAACTGAGCGGGCGCTTGACCTGTCATAAGCTCCCGCTCAAGTAAAAAATGAGGACCAGACAGAGAGCTTTGAGTGGGAAACAAGCGGTTAGCAAGCGCCCGCTCAAGAGGAAAAAAGGCTATAAATAGTTGAACTAAGTAGGCCACTTGAAAAACGAGGAGAGTTAGAGGCATTTAAGTGAGCAGAGAGCAGGGAGCATGCACCCGCTTAGAAGGAAAAAATAAGCTCATAATTGACTTAAGCGGGTGCTCATGTTTTTTTAGAGAGGACGCTAAGAAGGCAAAACCATGGATTTTTTATTATAAGGGGGGGGGGGGGGGGCTTAAAAGGAATTTCAGCTTCTCTTAACACAATTTCGGCCCTAAATTTTTCATTTTACTCTTCTTCAACCTCTCAAAAACTCATTTTCTCTTTCCCTATAACTAACTCATTTCTCATCCTTTTTACTCAAAATCACCACCATTATACTCCTTTCTTCTTAATCTACACTTTGATAACAAAATCTTTCACAATCATCATATATGAGAAAAAACCAAATTCACACCTTAAAAAATTTTGGTTGAATTTTCAAGTTTCTTGATTCTAGGCTTGGATTTGGCATACAAGGAGCGATTTAGAGGAAAGTTTTCCTTGGAAACTTTGGTATTTCCTACACACTTTCTCTCTTTTAATTTTTTTTTTCAAATTTTCTTGCTTATTTTTTATTTTTTGAAATTTTGATAGTGATTTGTGTTATTTGGTATATTGTGATGATTTTTGGTGCTTAATTGTATATTTTGGAGTAGTTGTTTAGGGTGAACATAGTGGTTTAGGTTAAACTTAGAAGATTATAGGATAGTCACCATAGTTAGGAAACTTGGTTGCTAGTTTTAGCATAGAAATTTGGTTTTGTCATAGTTGGTTGTTATTGAATCTTGAGAAATTAGGTTGTTGATCTTTGGATAAACCTTTACTTAGGGAAAATGTTTTCAAGGAAGAAATCTAAGACATTTAAGGCTCCTAGTGCTTCCCAATCCTCACAACCTTCACAACCTACCGTTCCCATGCTTAAATTTGTCAACCCAAACCACAAACCATTTTATAAAAAAATCAAAAATAGAAAAATACTTAACACCAGATTTTATGAGTCAGATTGAATAGAGAAAGTAGAAATAAAGGAGGACCTTTTAAGGCTGCTTAATGCCACAAGATGTGGTGAATTTTCTAAGTTAAAAAACTTCTGCTTTGAGAGACTCACCCTAGAATTCCTAGCATCTCTCAAACATACTTTAATAGGTGAGAAAGACTATCAAATCACTTTCTAATTGTTCAACCAACCAAAATCCATCACCTTAGAAAGGTTAAACAAAATCTTCAAACGGGACCCAACCAACAACATTCATGCTCTAAATATGGGTCGGTTTATGGAGTATAGTGAGACGTGATGGTGGAGCCAGATTACTCACGATGGGGAATACCAGCCCAACACCTGCCACGCCTCTCACATAATTCACCCATGTCTAAGAGTCCTACATAGAATTTTGGGGTACACTATCTTTGATAAAAAAAAAAAAGATTTGGGAAAGACCGCCAGGGATAAGAGCGGTTAAGGTAGAGTTGCTCTAGATGGCGACATATGGGAAAGACTAGCTGAGGGATATGAGAAACTTTAGGGGTCAGTTCTTAGCTCGGTGCATTTAGCACAAATGGGGCAGTTTGACTAGTGACAATCATATAGGGGAATGGTCATCATTATAGCACATTCTTTGGGCTTTGTACAGCAATGAAAAATGCTTGCACCCATTGATGCATACGATATCTACATCGACTTCGACGTGATGAAGAGGATAAATTTCATCTAGTTCACCCCCAACACTGAGGTATTTGGGTGGAAGGTAAGGAGGGTAGTGTACTTCTACCTTCTAAACCCATTCACTGATATCAAGCAGGTAAGGGTGAGCTTTGGAAGATTCCAGCTCATTAGGGGCCACATCCATAGGCCCCTATCACTCACCAAAGGCAACCACCCAAGCCTCGGGAGGTACCTCTTCCTCCAATGTCCCCTCCCCCTCTTTTAACATAGAAGAGGAGTTAAAGAAGCTTACTATAATAATGTAGGGCTAAGCTAAAGCCCAAAGGCGTAGTATGATTCAAGAGAATCAAATATATGACTACCATGTCTAATGTAGGGATTTTGCACCCTACGTTAAATACCCCTATGATCCACCTTAGCTCGGCCCCATTCCTTCTTGGTTCGAGGATTGCAACCCCAATTACCTTTATTAGACAGGCCCCACCATTCCTAGTGTCACTCCCCCCTCTTTCCCCCCCTTAATATTACACCTAGATGGGGAGGAGTGATTACTGTGGTGATCCCACTACCCGCATGACGGACCAGGCTGGCCCCCGAGTTATACAGGTGGGTGGGATGGCCCAGCTTGTATGCCATCCTTTGAGAACTATCCCGATGAACCGCAGTATGACTAGCTGCCCTATACTGATGTATCAGATCCCAATGTTGACCCAACCTATAACTTCTCCTCCCATAATTATGAGGAGAGGCATAGGAAGGGCAAGGGCCCTAATACTAGCTTGTCCTACCTTTATTGATTGAGCCTTCCCCACTTAAGCTTGGGGGGGGGGGGGGGGGGGGGGGGGGGCATTTGTTCCCAAAAGGGTCGGACTTTAGTTTCCTTTCTCCTTTTCCTTGGTTAAATTCATGTATAGTTTTATTTATTTGCTTTTCTTTGTGTTTTCTTTAGCAAGAGTAGGAACTATTATTCTTATGATCACTTGTTTTGCTAATCATTGGTTGTTTATGAGTATGAGTGCGAATGAAAAACAAGAGGCCAAGGTACAATCTATCCTACTTCCTTTTTATTGTTTTCCTTGGTGTGTTGTTCTTTCTTATTAGTCTAGGGAAGTTGATTGTTGGAGGATGTATAGAACTTTATTCTAAAATGCGATTAGCTTGTTTTTTAGGATTGGATTACTAGAAACCATTGGTTTTAATAACCATGGTTAGTTATTTGTGTTAAATTGCTTAGATAGCCTATCCCATTCTATACTCATGTACATGCTTCTTCTTGTTTTTCCTTATGTTTTCTTTTCAGTTGCAAAATTTGAAAAATTCAAAAATATTTTGTGTTTTATTTAGCAAGGCAAGTAGGTTTTCTTTTGATTTATTTTTCTTGTATTGAGTTGGGCATGAATAGAACACTCGTTTTGTAGAATGTTTTCCTTCCTAAACCCTAAGAGCTTACATGTGTTAGACTAAAATTCCATTTAAAGGAGTTTAGGATGGACTTTTGTTAAGATAGATGAAACTATTGTGATTATAACCCTTAGTTAAGCACCCTACCTTTTCCTTAGTTGAGTAAATCCTTAGGATTAGTATTTGCAAACCCTTAGAGAGGAAATCTTTTAAAGCCTATAACATGATTTGCAATGAGTGGCAAGGATTCTTAATTTTTCATGCTTTGATCAAGAACATGACTTATACCTACTCGAGACCATAATCGAACTTATTAGGGAAAGACTCCTGAACCTATTTCCTTTCTCCCTAGCCTTTGGCATTTCCCCATTTCTTTTACATTCGTTCTATCCTATAAATTGTTATCTTCTTGAGCCTATATTTCTCCAAAAATTACAAGTTGATACACTTACCGAATATGAAACTTGACCACCTTGTTTTTAATGGGATTCTTTGGAAAGAGAGTTGTATGGATATATTGATGGTGATTTAGGAGTTATGAAGTTTCAAAGGATAGCATGAGTTTCATGTCGAATAACATCTCTTAAGAGCTACTTATCAATTGTTCACTCTTTTAGTAATCAAAAAGAAAAAAATAGAAATAAAAGATAAAAAAGGAAAAAATTATAAAAAGTTGTATAAAAAGAAAAAAAAAGGAGGAAAGAAATAAAGAAGAGAATAAATGAGTGAACAAGAATTTTGTGGGTTTTTGGGAATCTAAGAACCAAAGAAAGCTCAGATATGTTCTTAACTAAGCTTGGGGGAGGATAATAGTTGGTATTCTATTGAATATGAGGGCTTAAGGCCTTGAAATGAGGTGAGGGTTAAGACCATAAGATATCCATTATACATGAAGCTAAGCCTTATATCAATACCCATGCCTTTCCTTATTTTGTGCTAGTCCTTTCCTTATTTTACCTACATTTTATCCCAATGCCCTTTTGACTCTAGGAAGTTGATTCATTGTTAGTGTAGGGAGGTTAAGGTCAAGCATATTAAACGAGCATGGAAATTAAGATTTCAAGACATAAATCATTACCTATACTTTTTATTTGTTCAACTCCCTCAAGGAGTAATGAGAAGTTAATTCCTTAAAGATGGAAATGAAGCTTGGACGAGTGTGGGTGTGTCTTAGTTAAGGTGCATAAAAGCTATAGTTTCCTACTCTTTCTCGATTATCCTTTATTCATTCTTATGCATTCTTTAGCATGTTTTCACTTATTTTTTAGAAAGTTGAATATCCATCATGACAATGTCCCATGAATGCCCACTTATTGCATATTCCTTTTACTTCTTTTCACTTATTTTATTTCTTTCAATTTCTCTCTTTTTAGTATTTGGAATTCTTTCCTTGTTTCTTTTTTTTGTTTTAAGATTTATGGGTTAAATCCTAGGAAACCCTTACGAGAGCATAGCCATCCTCCTAAGAAATTAGGGGGTTAAAAGGCTTATTGATTACTACTAAAAATCAACTATGTTTTCCTAAGTGAGTTAGGTTTATTATTTTCCTTAGTGTAGTTAGTGTTTAGTGCTTTTTATCCTTTGTTCTTGAGTCTTGCTCGAGGACGAGCAAGAGCCAAGCTTGGGGGAATTTGATGAGTGACATTTATGTCACTCCTTTGTATCTTCCTAGTAGAGTTTTTTACTATTTTTAGCATAAGCTTTTCCTATTTATCCTATTTTCATCATTTTGTGTATAATCTAAGTTTTGGAGCATTTCACGAGTTTTTGTCCTATTTTCCTTGATTTCCCATTACCTTTTCTACTTTTATGCGTGTTTTTGTTGCTTGATGCAGGTATCTAATGAGCTCGAGCATGAGAACCGAAGAATGGAGATGTAAAGTGGAAAACCCAAGAAGAGAAGACAAGAGGCCACTTAGAATTTGAACCAAAAGGCCAGTCAAGAGAAAGAAACCTTAGCAGGTGCTTACTCTGTGACAAGTGGTTGCTCAGCTCAATGGGAGTGAATAGGCAAAGAACTATGAGCGGACCTCAAGCGGACTCTAAGAGGTCTCTTATTGGCCTAAGCGGCCACTCAAGGTTGTACTGAGCGGCCGCTCAAGGTTGTACTGAGCGGCCGCTCAAGGTTGTACTGAGCGGCCGCTCAATTCATTAGAACTAGAATTGAGGCCTTATGAGCGGATGCTTGACTCTGTACTAAGCGCCTGCTTAATTGTTTTTCAGCAGTTTCGTTCCTAGCTCTAACTCTTCTACGGGGATTGAGGAAACAAAAAGCATGAGGATGAGGCATTTAGGGAGAATAGAGAACATTAGTAGTTTTAGCCTAGTTTTTAGACTCAGAGAGATAACTTAGGTTTATTTTATTCTTCTTCCATTAAATTTTAGATTTCTCATAGATTTTACATCAGTTTTGTGTAGTTTTATCGGATTATCAATCATCAATTTTTAGACATCAATTTCATATCAATATATCAGTATTTTCTTTCACTTTCTCATGTTTTATATTTCGTAGTTTCAATTTATTTTCCATTTTCGTTGATTTTTGTTTAATTATTATTAGTTTCTCTTATAATTTGTTCCTCATTATTTGTTATTTTTCTAGTATGTCTCATTATTTTGATTATTCATTGTTTTTAATTACTAGTCATGAGTAGTTTGATTAGTTAGGGGATAGGGTGAAAACCCAATCCCTAGCATGGATGATGTTTAAAGTATGGAGTTGGTTTCTTGATGATATACTTGCGATTTAATGTTGAGTTTTTATTGGAGTCTAGATTGGCCATTTATATTTCTTCCATTGCTTTCCTAGGTCAAAGACATTGAGAAATGCAGATATAGATAGTGACCCAATGTTATGTGTTGTTAACTTGCATGGTATTAATTGTTTATTTAAATCTATTATGTTTCTTGGATGTTTTAGAATATAATTAGGCGAGAAATCCAAATTGTAATGCCCATCCTTGAAGATGACCGAGAGGTTTGTTCCTAGTTGAAATCCCTTCCTTGCTACATGATTAGGTTCAATTTATAGGTTGATAGTAAGTTAGTGAGCCTCATATTATCTTATTTTGAGTCTAATTCCTAGCTTTAGCTCATTCATATTAAGAATTGGTGTTGAATCCCAAAACCCTAGAGCTTTAACCTTCATATAACAAGTCATTTAGAACCTTTATCTAGAATTTAATTATATCGAATCTAAATCCTTTCAATAGTTGAACTAGCTTGTTGTTGAACTACTAGAGTTCGGTATCTATTTGATGCCATTCCCTGTGGATTCAACCCTTACTTGCCCGTTACTCATAATAGGTGGAGTCGAGATTTAGTTGATAGTAGGTGTCGTGATGACCGATATCTAACCCTATCACTTATTTATGATGCAATTAAAATGTAATATAAATATATGATAACCACTAATGCATGGATGTAGGGCCCGATTTAGGGAGTCAACCTCCATTATAAGAATGAATTGAATCATTTGCATGGAGTCGAACAAACGCATCACCTTGGGTATGTTGGGTTTTTACTAGCTATAGGCTTTTTATGGTGCTTAATGGTAATTCCGAAGCTTAACCCTTTATGAAGTTCAAAGGCAATTCTGATGTTTTGCTAATGAAAGGGGTAATTTCAAATTTTACCGCACATGGGAGGTTTAGGGATAATTTCTAAGTTTTACCAATTTTGAGGTCCTATTTTGGGATTTCACCCCAATAGGAGGTTCAGGGGTAATTTATGCGTTTTACCAATTTCGAGGGGCAATTTCAAAATATCACTCTTATAGGAGATTATGGGATAATTCATGGGTTTTCTTAATTCATAGGAATAATTTTGGAATTTTACCCCTATGGGAGGTTCAAGGGTAATTTTTGGGTTTTATTGATTTGTTTTCAGGGATGAATCGGGGTTATTCCAATTTGGATTTTAGGGGTGAATTAAGGATTTTACTAGTTTGGATATTAGTGGTAAACTTGGGGTTTTACCGATTTGCATTTTGGGGGTAAACTATGGGTTTTACTGGTTTGGAGTTTAGGGAATCGCCATCAAACCTTTAGGATGGTTTAGACACCCAATTAGGTTGGAATCCCAAAATGAAATACGTTTCCGGTAAACGAACCAAAGGTGGCTTTAGGAATGAACAATCTATGTCAATCCAAAAATTCTATGAAAATAATATTATTAAGATGAAACAAGTAAGATTTGTAAGTTTCTAGGCCTTAATGCACAATCACAAAGTTAACACCTCTAGATTAGGTTGGTTGGCAAGTTAAAATTATCACAAGTAATCTATATTAAGGTGACCACTTCTTAAAGTCCTCAAGATTAATGGGTCCTGGATCGGTTGTCCATGTTTATCTTTTTAGGTTGATAGCACATCAATAGGTCTTGATTTAGTGCATAAGATAATATGGTTACACAATTACAACATTATAAGGAGTATGTTAATAAAAGTTTGGAATCAAAAGTGTAGAAATTGAAAGTATGAAATATACATAAAGCGATTAAGGGAAAAATTTAAAAATGGAAAGTATGGATTATGCTTCCAAATGAGTTGAAGTTTTAATCATCAAATGAGGAATGGAGCTTAAGAAAGCTACTCCTCATGGCATACATTAACAAAAAAATGTCTCTAGGGGTCTTACATAACTTAGCCCAACCAACATCATTGATTTGAAAAAAAGAGAACACCAAAGTATACGTAGGGGCTTTCTCACAGCTTAATATTAAGGGTCTTGAACCCAACTAGATTTCGGGTGGGTGATTCAATGAGTAAAACACCACTAGGAAACCCGATTTTTTATAACCCAACCTTTCCTTCTTAGTTAATAGAAAGAGAAGGGGCTTCCCCCCACCCAACTAATGTTCTACAATATAATTATGCACGTTGGTAAGGATTGGCCAGGAGACTTAAAGGGTCAAAGGAGTCGCCATCAAACCTTTAAGGGCGGTTTGGACACCCAACTAGGTTTGAATCCCAAAATGACTCGTATGAGAAGTCTTTGAACAAAGAGTAGGTTTAAGAATGAGCAATCTATGTTGATTTAAGAAGTGATGTCATGCATTTTTCATTAAGACAGAACAAGTAAGTTTTGTTAATTCCTAGGCAATCATGCAAAGACAAATGAAGAACACTCTAGACTAAGTTGGTTAAACAAGATAAGGAATATGTACATAAGTCTAGGTTAAGGTGATTAGTTTGCTAATATCCATAAGATTAAGGGTCCCTATGGTTGGTTGTCCAATTTATCTTATTTAGGCGTGATAACACTTAAATAGGTCTTGAATTAGTGTAATAAGATATAAATGGTCATACAAAATTACAACATAATAATATTCATTAAATAAATGTGCAAATTAAAGTGCAAACATTGAAATAAAGCAATAAAGAGAAAAATTAAAATATGTAAAGTATGCATTATGCATGAACATGAATTGAAGCTTTATAATCAAATGAAAAATAGAGCCTAAAGAGAATATTCTCCATGACATACTTCAACTTAGGAAAAAGTCTAGTTCATAGAGGACTTGTATGATTTATCCCTAGAATCATTGACTATAAGATAAAATAAACACCAATGTATGCTTTACAATGATAATAAGAAATGAACACTAGGACAAAACCTAAATGTACATTCATGTATGTTGTACACTTAGGTTTTTCTCATGATAAAGAGTAAAACTTGAGTTAGTCTAGAGGGAATAGAGATGTTCAAATCTCTTCATCATATAACAAAATAAAAGAGAGAAAAGAAACTTGCATAACATAAATGGATTATAATAAATAAAGATGCTGAGAGATTAAGAGGAGACCTATCCATGTGGATGATTTTTTAATATGGTTCTCAAAGTTAAAATCTTTAGACTTAACCTAGTGAAGGAAGTAGTTGTTCCTAACTAATCAAAAGGTGAAAGAGACATAAAGTAAAGATTTTTAGAGTTGATCACAAGAGAGAATCAATGGTGATGTCTTTTTAGTAGATGAATGCTCACCAAAAGTTAAATAAAATTGAAATAATGTGTTCATGTAGATGTATGTTTGCATCCTCTACAATGATCACAAAAAAGATCTAATCTTAAGCCCTTGAGTGGATGAATACCACTGCAACCTAAAATGGATGGTGAATGGAGTAGAAGTAGACTAAAGCAAAAATAAAAGAAATTGAATTAAAAGGGTCCTCGGTGAATACCGTTGAGGGAAGTTCCTTTACTTGAGCCTTGATAGACTATTATTAGAAGGAGTAATGATTCCTTAATTGATGAAGGCAAAGTATACCTTGAATGAACCTTAGTAAGGATTGAAAGGTACTTAATTGGTTGTGTTTGATAGGTTATTTGGGAAGAGTAACAATGCTTAGAATATGGGAATTTTTTAAACCTTTTTTGCTAATAAAACTTTGAGGCATTTATAGGCAAAAAAAGGTCGGATTTCTAGCGCTTGACGCTAAGTACGAGCATCAGATGCTCTGAAGATCATCTTTTTCTCGCTTAGAGGGGAGTAAAAGGAATCAAGAGCGCTTAAGTGTTGTGCATTAAACGCCTTAAGTAAATATCAAATGCTCGAAGTAGGAATAAGCTTATTGCATAAGACTTTGGGCATTGGAAGCACAAAGAGTTGGCGTTGGACGCTGCAACTTTATGTTGGACGCTTACTGAGTGTGTGTTGGATGCTTAAAAGGCTTATGTTGGATTCCCTTAGTTTAAGTGTTTAACACTTATTTCAAGTGTTAGTGCCATGAGCATTTTTAATTTTGCGCGGAGTAGGGTTTGCTTAATGTGTAAGGATTAATTATTTGATGTTTTGGTTTTGTATTTGGGCCAAGGTAATTATTTTGGTCTTAGTTTGTGTTAGGGCCTTTTGAGTGCTTGGTTTTTAGGTAGTTTTGGATTTTTTTCACACTCAATCTCGACCCAAGCTAGGTCTACCTAGCAAGGGTTGGTTTGTCATTGGACCGCTACATGGGGAGACACGATTTCTTGTCTACTTTATGCTTTATGATGCTAGGAAATGAGCTTTAGGGATTTTCCTTAATGTTTGCCTAGGTATTAAGGGATCTTTGGGAGTGTTTGAGAGCATAATTTAGCATAATAACATTGCTTGAAATTTGCAAATTTTTGGACTTGTTGCTCATAAAATTTGTATGAGCAATGCTATGTTTTGGAGTCCAATAAAACACATGAGCATTTAGCACCCATGGTGAGCTTTAAACAGCCAAAAAACATCTTTTGCTTAGCTATTTATGAGGCTGCAATGTACTAAGAACCTAGTGTGTCCAGTGTTAGAACTAGACATTAGACGACATTCCTCTCAACACCTGGCGCTGAGTTTAGCTGTCTAACACTTGACTCCTTGGGTGCTTGACGCTAAGTTCTAGCGTTTGTACATCAAGGGATTTTCGCTAAAGTCGGTTTTTTAGGGAATCTTGGAGGTTAAACATGTGCTCAAGAGTTTTCTAAGAGATTTGATAGATTTTGTGTGTTTTTGTATTTGGGCCAAATTTGTGCTTAAAGCTTTAGGGGTTTAGGCTTATTTTTAGGCTGTTTGGTATTTTGCGCACTCATTCCCAAGACAAGTTAGACCCACCTACAAGGGTTGATTTATCATGGGTTCATGACAAGAGGAGACATGATTTCTAGTATACATTATGCCTTGCCAACCTTTCCAAAACATGATGTATGTAAGAACAGGGAAAATGATCCTTCTTTAGTGAAGTTATTCAACTTCCTTTAATAAATACACATCCTCCACCCAATCACAATTCTTATGGAAATTTTCTCACCTTTTTCAGTCACTACCATAGCCATTCCACCTTTCTTAGGGACCACAACACATCTACTATTAGAAAAATGGTAGATAACACCAACAACAAGGAGCTTGAGAATCTCATTTTTTTCACAACCTTCATCATTGGAGAATGAGTTTTCTTTACCTCTTAGTGGAAGGCTTAACTACATTTTCCAATGATATCTAGTGAATGTAAAGAGTTACGCTTATTCCTTTGATATCATTAAGAGAATGTCCCAATGCTTTCCCTGTGTAAACTCAAAACATCAAGAAACCTTGATGTTTCCTCTTTCCCTAAGGAAGTACTGATAATAAATGGGTACGTAGATGAAGGTCTTAAGAACTCATACCTCAAATTATAAGGTTTGACTCTACCTTGTTCTCCTTGAGCTCACTCTTCATCCTATCTTTAATAATGATGAGATGTACACCTTCTTGTAATGCTAAAGAAGGAGTAGAATCAATAACTTCTCTAACCATCTTCATCTCTTCACTATCCATGTGGCTAATATCTTCATTCAACAAAACAGACTTGAGGGGATCATTAGTCATACTCAATTGAGCATGAAAAATGTCATGAATTGTGTGTACAATAAAGTTAATGTGCATTTAATCATCCATGTTGGATAGACAATCCATGACTTATAATAAACTAAACTCTACCTTGTCATTTTCATCCTTTAAATTAACCTACCATTCTTGACCTCAATAATGACTCCTTCTATTGCTAACAAAGGTCTACCTAAGATGATAGGCACATCATAATCTTCCCCTATATCTAGCATAAGAAATTCCATAAGAATATAGAACTTTCCTACTCAAAGTGGGGCATTCTCTATCTTTCCTAGCAAAAACTATATTGAATGGTCTATTACCTAAAGGGAGATGTTTGTGGGCATCAACTCCTCCTGGTTCAACTTCTTACACAAAAATTAGGGCAACACACTTATGTTAGCACCTAAATCACACAAAGCTTGGTTAATTATCATCTCATCAATGGCCCAAAGGATGAAAAAACTACAAGGGTCCTTCAACTTGGTAGTTAGCTTGTTCTAGATAATGACACTACAAGTCTCCAGTAGGTTAATGGTCTCTACAAAGACTATCTCCCACTTATTTCTCAAGATATTCTCAAGGAACTTAACAAAGTCAAGCATTTGCATAATGGCATCAATGAAAGGAACGTAAACATAGATCTTACTAATAACCTCTAGGAATTTGGCAAACTACTCATCCAACTTAGACGTAGCAAACCTGGCGTGGTATGGTAACTTCTTTATGTGGGAGGGGGTAACACTGATTGGTCAACCTCTTCCATCCCATTGGTACCCTTTTTTTCTCTCTTATGCACTACAATCCTCAACAACACAAGGCTTAGACCTCAACTTTCTTCTCCACTAACTTTCTTAAAACACCTCTTAGAGTCATCCACTCCTAGTGGTGATGGCATTAGAATGCTCGGTAGGGTCGATGCCTTGGCTAAGGATTGAGGCTTTTGAAACTTCCTTAAGAGCATTAGCAATTTAGGCTATTTGGTTAACTAAAATCATATTGTGAGTTTACATTTGTCTCCAGCTCTCCTCAAAGTCATTGTTCTTCTTATTTTGGGTGGTCATAAAACTCTCCATTAAGGATTCTAATTTGGACTTTTGAGGAAGAGGTTCAGAAGGGGAAGCATTTGGTTTGGTATTTGTGGGAAATTTTAGTGGGTTTTATGGGATGGAATACTCAAACTGGCCTTGGGTTTGGGTTTGGGTTTGGTACTGGTTTGGTTAGGTTGTTAGTTCCTATAGCCCTTTCTTTTAAATCATCCTTCGCCTTGACCCTCTATGTTACTCTAATTTTGACCACTGAAATTCCCATGCCCTTAGCTTTGGAAGTTCCCTTGCCATTAGTTTTGGAAGTTCCCTAGCCCTTGGTTTTAATCGCCTCCATCCAGGGATATAGGTGTTACAGTAAGAAATGAACTTAGGGTTTTGGGTCAAGTTGTTAAGGGCATTGACCTGCTCCATGCTAAAAGGTATAATACCCAAGGAAGTTAACAATTAACTGTATTGGATAGGTTCATGATCATACTCCCTACAAACATCACAAAACATAACTTGCATATGCAAGTTAGAATTTTATATAATTGAAGAATGCATGCTACATGATGATGGGAGAAAGGGAATGAACATAGGAGAGAGGAGTTCATCAAAACTTCATTAAACTTAGTAGTTACGACATCTAACTTGGAAGAAAACATATTAATAGAATCTATTTCATACCTCCCTATTTGTATAGGATGTGTATGCTCACCTTCATTCCAATCAGTAAAGTTCTCAATAGCTTACTCAATGGCCTAGAGTGCCTCTATGGGACTCAGTGTAATTAAAGCACCTCTTTCTCTTGTATCAAGGCTTGTCTTCTTTTTTCGTGAAAGTCCATCGTAAAAACTATGAAGGAGAAGCAACTTCTTCATTATTCCATGATGTTGACATACTTCTATCAAACTTTTGAAACATTCTCATGCTTCAAAGAGTGTCTTATTAACTTTCTCCTTGAAAATTACAATTTTGTTTCTCATGTCAACTATCTTGGAAGGTGGATAGAACTTATGCAGAAAAGCTCTTGTAAATTCTTCCAATGGTCTTAGGGAATTCGGTTCCATCTTCTCTAGCCATTCACTTGCCTTTCTCGTTAAGGAAAACTTGAAAAAACTCAAGCAAATGTGTTGTTGTGTCACCCCATAAGCCTTAACTAGGTATGTCTTAGTATACTGCTAGTATCTTATGAGTTGCTTACGGTGAGAATGTGGTGATTCATGCTTTTCCCCACTAAAGAATGACTCTCAACAAGGGTGATGATACTCCACTTTAACTCAAAATTGTTAGCTTTAGTTGCAGGCTAAACTATACCACTTGGCACTTAATAAGCTCCTAGAGCCCCATACTGTGTCACCCCATAATGGTCTATCATTTCCCTCTGACACAGAGAAAAGAAGGTTCAAGTTAACGAAAAAGTTAGTAGGATTGAAAGCACCATATGTCGTTGAAGAGATTTGATAATCATGATTAAGTATTTCATCTTCTCTTGAGAGCAAGCGAGCATTGAGTGTAATTATTGTGTATAAAATAAAATCAAAAAAACTTTGCAAGTTTTGTTATGTGATTACAATAAAATCATAACCGTTACAATAGGCTTGTAAAAAGTTATTCGATTTTTAAACATTTTTGTCAATAATTGAGTTGTTTATGATTACAACTTTCAAATGTATATAATTTTATTTTAAATAAAATCTTAACAAATATAGGAATTAATAGAATAATGAATAATATAATAAGTTGCAAGCCTAATCGAACCCCAACCCAGCCCATGACCTAGCCCGACTCGCAGGCCTCTTTAGACTAAAACCCAACCCAACCTATTTCATCCCTTAGGCTTATCCCGAGCTACCCAGCTCGGTTCGTTGACAACCTCTACCAATGGCATGATCTAATTCTTTTTTAGATTTTTTTCATTTGTGTGTGTAGGGTGTAGACCTCATTTCCCAATAATTAATCATGACATCCCTCCTCACTTTGCAACTTCTCTCAATCTTTTATATATGGTTCAACGCATAGTCATTGAGGCTCGATATAGCCTAACATTTTAATAAATTTATCTTTGTCCAACTGTTTTCTTTATAGAATATTAGCTTTAGCGCTCAAATTTTGATTAATCTATACAATATGTTTTCCTTTCAAGGAATCATTGTTTCTATAATTAGTCGAGTTGCTTTTATTAATATAAACAAAATGATTGAGATAAACTACAAAGAAATTTGATAACAAAACTTGACTGCATTCTCCCTATGATTTTATCATCCACATATCTTGATCTATGATACACCGTATAAAACACGGAGAGGTAAAGTATAAGTTCATAGTACTCCGTACTTGCGTCGATGGAGATGGAGTTGACAAAAGTCCGACTGTGGAGATGGAGTCAAATAGTCCATGTGACCCCGAAAACGCGTAATGGAAAACTGTGGGGCCCACATAAAAAAAAAGCAAGGCAAAAATGTCATAAAAGTCGTCCTTCCTTTCACAAGAAATCTCAGTAAAAACCAATCCTTAGGCGGCACCTGTCTCTTTCCATTCTTTTGCTCTCTCTACTCGGTAGCTGCCTCTCTCTCTCTCTCTCTCTATAAATTAAGCATACACCTAACCTCCTACAACTTCTTAGTATTAGTACATTTGCTCAAGATCTTGGGAACTCAAACAATCCACTAATCATGACTGCTAGAGAAATTCTTCACAAGATGAAGGTGAATCATTAGCTTAACTTCGCTGCAAATCTTTTGTATTTTTTTCATATTTTTGCTAAAACTATATAATTTTTCTCTTATATGAATTTTTTTTTTTTTTTAAAAAAAAAGTTGTTTTGATTCTTTGGGTTTGAAATGAAATGGAAAAAATGTATGCTAACCTGAATGTTGACGTAGGTTATTTATGTTTGATTAACTACCGTATTTAAAACTTTTTAATTTCAGATAAAGCCTAACATAGATAGAAGCTTCTCTTTATAGTATTGCAATAACAGAATATTGACAACTTTGAAGTAAATAAGTGACCATAGAACTGGCTTAAGAGAGTATGTGGGAAGATCAAGATTTTTGTGAATGAATCTTTGAATCTGATTTCTCTTTAGAGAAACGTTACATGTTGCCTTGGGCTATACAATTAGAGGTTATTAACAGAAATATTAAGCATCGATAAACATTTGTTTCACTGATCAATACATGAAGAAGTGTTGGTAAGTGTATGTTACGATATCCGGCTAAAGTATGTTTATTGAATGTTTGATGTTTAAGGTTGTAATGGTTAGAAATCCAAAAATTGTGAAGCTGGTAGGTTAGATAAGCTTGGGATAGTTAGTAGCTGGTGAGATCTACATTCAGCTCTTCTTGTTATTTATACAGTCATAGCCATATTGGTCAAGTGTCAATAAATGCTTAGGTTGAGAAGTTTTGAATTTTTTTTTTTTTCACTGATAAATACTGTGTAGTTTTTATTTTTATTTTTTTATGATTGAGTACTTGTGATCAATGGCGGAACACAAGGAGGATTGAACTCAAGATCTAGTGCTCTAAGTCAATAACCAATATACATGGATTCCTTGGGACTTATTGCTCAAAAAATATATATAGAAGAAGTGTATGTGAATGATATACGATTACATTTTTACACGTTCTCCCTTGTCATAGTGGCTTAATCAGGGTTCACTGTGATATGGTTTCCTGGTCTTTGATGCGGTAATTGCATTGATTTGTTTGCTGATCACAGACCGAATGAAAAACTGGCAGATGGCTCTAAGCTATTCTGAATTTGACCAATATGTATGCTAACCATTGTTGACCATGTTACTGGAGTATTAAATATGAATTGCAGTTGTGTCCTGCTTATCCCTCTTCTTCCTGTTTAGTCTTCATTGTTTTTTGAACTTTTTTTCTACTTCTATATCTGTTTCTTCCTCACTTTTCGCTCATATCTGGGGTTTCTTTTAGTTTACCAGACCATTGTGGGTGGGTTTTGGGGGGAGGGAGGGGTGGCGCCTAGATAAAACCAAAACGAGTTGGGTCGGGTTGGGTTTGTGACTCGTGAGGATCAGAAAAACAAAAAAAGAACAGACTGTAGAACATTTTAAATCCATCAAATTTCTCACTCTGCTCGCAATATAATGGATTAGTACGTTTGGAGAGGGTAAGAGGAGTTAAAGGAGCTCTGTTTTTAATTGTTGGCTCCTGAATGGTGATCTGCCTTTGTTAATTAAGTTCTTATTGAAATTGTTCGCCATTTTTGTTGATCCCAGAGAAATCTGCCTAAATTGTAACGCTATCCGTAGAAATATAACATTTGCTGCTCAATTTAATTTGGGTCAGAGCATCAGTGTTGGATATTTATCTCTGTTATATGCAAAATTATAAATAAATATTACATCATTAATTTGGTTGAAATGGCAAAAGAATATGTCACAATGTATTAAGCATGAGCATGTTATGATGATTAATAGATTCAAGCTCGCTAACGGCTAACTTTACTTAATTTATTTAAAAATGAAAATTTTGTTAATGATCAAGGTTGCAGTAGCTTTATTCATGCTGTACTGATTTTCTTTGCTATATTTGGCAACTGATGATAGTCCTTTGCTTGAGAATTTAAAAGCCTTGTCCATATGTTTAGCATTTCAGTGACAATTATTCAAAAACATTTCTCAATGAAGTTTTATATTTTTACCATTTTTTCGGCATATTTGAAGTAGTCATTTTTTCCGCATGCTAGACTTTCTGATGCAAATCTCCCTTGAGCAGCAAAGTAAAAAAAATTCTACTCTTGAAAGGAGAACGACAAGTGATATGAAAAGTTGTGACATGCTCGCATTTTGATGGCATCGGCTGCTACTCTTACCTTTAAAATTTTATTGTAATATTGTTTTTTTTTTTACTCCATATCAGGTCAAAGCTGGGTTTAGCTCTGCACCACCAGACACTGGAAAAGGAAAAGGAAAAGTGTCGAAGCATATTACTCATGGTTTTCATCTTGTGAAAGGGAAAGCAAATCATCCCATGGAAGACTGTTTAGTATCACATTTTAAACAGATAGATGATAAGGAGCTGGGTTTGTTTGCAATATTTGATGGGCACATGGGTCATGATGTTGCAAATTATTTGCAGTCACATCTCTTTGAAAACATACTGAAAGAGGTAATACAATTTTCTACCACTTACCTCTTTTTTGTTTTTTTTTTTTCATGCCTAGCTTGTGACTTTACAGTTTATCCTCTAATTAATTTGCCAATGACAAGCAGCCAGATTTTTGGAGTGAACCAGTTAGTGCAATTAGGAAAGCATATGATAAAACTGATTCAGAGATTCTTGATAAAGTACCTGTTTTGGGTAAAGGTGGTTCAACTGCTGTTACAGCTATCCTTGTCAATGGTCAAACACTATTTGTTGCAAATGTGGGTGATTCTCGTGCTGTGATTTGCAAAAATGGAGAGGCCATACAACTATCAGTGGATCATGATCCTGGTACAGAGAAGAAAGAAATTGAGAATCGGGGTGGTTTTGTTTCAAATATTCCAGGTAATTGATATTTAGGTCATTTTGAGGCACATACTTATCTCTAAGTAAATGATAATGATAATTATGGATTTACGAAACGAAGTACAAAGTAATGGATTCATCACTAGTCTTAAGTTATGCCTACAAATATATTTTGATTTTGATATTCCTTGAGTTATTTCAAATTCTAACTCAGTCCACCTTTTTACCCCTTGTATTAAGGGATATTGGGTAGGTGGACAGAGGATAGAATAAGGATAAATTTTTGGATTGAAATGTGCGAGTTACAATAATGATGCAAATTACTCCATGCATTTTCTATAGTCTGCATCATAATCACATGATGGACTAATGGTTGGGTCGTAGGGAGAAGGTCATCCATTTTGTGGACATAGTAAAAACTTCAACGCTAGTGGCACTTTTTATCTATCTGCTTCTTTTGTTTGGAAAACATAGAACATCCTCAATTATAATCTGTAGGGTTTCTTGATTTTTTTGTGTATAGTTACTGTCATTGTTGTCTTAAGCAGCCTTAGGGTAGATACCAGAAATAATTCTCTACGGATTAAAATGCTTATTTCAAATGTAATGTTGCATCCTGTGGATATTAATTCTTCTCAACTTTTGCAAATTTAGCAGCTCCCGTATGTTTGCAGGTGACGTCCCACGTGTTGACGGACAACTGGCAGTGGCCAGGGCATTTGGAGATAAGAGCTTGAAGATACATCTGAGTTCAGAACCCCATGTAGATGAGATGAAGATAGATGACACTACAGAGTTTTTGATCCTGGCAAGTGACGGTTTATGGAAGGTGAGTTTTCATCATTGTGAGAAGGTAAACCTTAGCTTAGGTAACACTAAGGGGATTGGGGCGAGGGTGAACCTAACAGCTATCTGGGAGATGCCAGTTTGAGGGCAACAGCTGGGCAGTGAGTCGTCTAATCAAAACTAGATCTGTTTGCTTTCTTCAGGTATGCTAGTTAAACTGGCAGAATTTTATATTAGCAGAAAAAGGGCCACTGGTTTCGATTAGTTGTGCATTCTCTTTATAGTTCAGGCATTGTAGAATAGGGATGTTTGCCCTTTTCCATGCGTTTGACCCTCTGCCCCCTCCGCCCATAGAGCAACATGAGTAGGAATGGATCAAATTGAGGGGTTCTTTTTATAGACATCATTTCTAAAAATATTTTAACTTTTCACTTTAAACTGCACCATTTCTTGCAAAACACCTAATAATGCGGATATGGTAGCTGATAACTTAATGCAGATGTAACTTGCATTCACATAATCCACTGAAGTAAAAAAATTTCTATATCTATGATTTGATGACTAAGAAGTGTAAACTAACAGCTGTGAGATGCTTTAGAGGAAAAGAAAGAGTGGATGCTATATACTTAGGAATCATCATCTACTACCTTGGAGACATTTTGGCCATTCTCTGGGGATATATAGAAACTGCTTCACCAAAACCTTACTGTGTTGTCATGTAACTGTCCTTTAACTTGATAAAGTTTGCCATAGTATTTTAGACCAATTAACTTAATGAAAAATATAGTCACGTATACATTTTAATTTTTAAGATATTAATTTTTTATATTTTTACTTATTTAGAATTTGAGATATTAATGTTTAAAGTTGTACATGGAAAACCGTAAAATCGTTCCACGTGTTGCAATATCTGAATAACAGAGGAAGTATATGTTAAAGATAGGAAGGTATTGGTTGTTGATTTTGATCTAGTAACTTCCAAGTTTTGTATAACTAGTCTTGTTTGTGCAGGTGATGTCAAATAAGGAAGCAGTGGATTCGATCAAACACATAAAAGATGCTCAGTCAGCAGCCAAGCATTTGACTGAAGCGGCTATTTCTAGGAAAAGCAAAGATGACATATCTTGCATAGTTGTAAGATTTCAATGATTGTACTCTTTTAGTACTGAAGTTCCAGGTTCCAGGTTCCATGTTTGGACGAGCGACAAAGAATGCTATGGAAGTTCAAAAAAAAAAAAAAATGTTTGTGTGTGCCCTTGGGTTGATTCTAGTTTAACTCAACATATAAATATATATTCAGCTATCATTTGAAACACGTAAACAACCTGTTTTATTCTTGTATACTCTAAGCATTATATATATATATATATATATATATATATATATATATATATATATATATATATATATATATATATATATATATATATATATATATATATATATGTTAATATTTCAGTTTTTCCTGCCTACCTTTTGTTGTTCCATGTCTTTTGTAGAGAACATCGTTGAAATTTGTTGCTAACAAAAGCAACAAATTGGGTTAAGGGTTACTAATTAGGCCTTATTGGTTTCTTGTTGCGTTGAATTGGGTAGTTGTAACTTATTGGTTTACAATCGAGTTGGGTTGTTAACGGGTCAGGTCATTTCAGAATCGGGTTATATTCGTATTGGAGACGATCGGGGTTGGGTTGTATTTTGGATTAAATCGGTTTCCATGTTGGATTGGGTTGGGTCAGTTTGGGTTATGGGTTATACCTTTCAGGTTGTAAAGTAGTTTGGGTTAAAACGGATTGGGTTGATACAGTCAAGTTCACTGTTTGAGTTGAAAATTGACAGCTCTAAACATAACATGAGATTTATTGGAGTGCACTACCAGACAAAATAATAGGTTCATACAACCCTCCTACATTGTTCAGGCTTCAGACTAAGAGCAAGTTAACACATTGGCTAATAATGTCTAGAATAGAAAGGTCTAGACTTAATTCCTTTACATTCTTTGTTCGAAACAAATCTCTTTATAGGTGGATCTAAAATAGACGAATGTATGACATTACGATTCATATTCACCCAAAAAAATTGATGCTTGATCTTCATAGAAAAATCAGTGTTACCCTTGGCTTAGACTGGAACGAGACTGGTCCTAGGAGTGAGCTGAACCATATACGGGTTGTGCAAGGTAATACAGGTGAGGCATGGCACCTCATAGCGAGAGCAGCCAGAGAGGTCTAAATCCTTAGACAGCGCTAGAAAGGTATTAAGGCCTCCTATGGCTCTCTCGGTTGAACCACTAGCTACTTGGGCAAGTATTCCACTAGCCAAATCGCTGGACAAAGGATCCTAGTACCAAAGACCCTATCTACCCCAGGAATGGTCCTAGACACATTGCAAATTAAATGCCACAAAAAATAAAGCTCGCGAGACTAGCAGACATAACCCCCAACATCTTTGGAGAATAGGGTCCAAAATAGGACCCCATAAGCTACCGGCACTACAGGGTGGATGATCCAAGTCACCTTGGAGTGACTAGGGTCATGAAGTTTGCCCGGTGATGTCTCTTAAGAATACATTTTCCTGGTAATCCTCTAACCTAGGATGACCAAGAGCAAGAACCCCATTCATATGCAGACCTAAAGCCTGATGAACATCACATATTGACAAGCAATACGAACCCCCTAGAAAGTTAATAAATCCTAGCATGGTTAGAATCAGGGGATTGGTTAATGTGAAAGGAGGAGAGGGTCCATAAAGACAAGTTTCTATAGGCCAGGGCATGCAAATTCAACAAGGATTTCCACCCAAACCTAGAAAATAACTCATGTACCGCCCCCTTGAGACCTAGGGCCCTAGAGGCTTACAAATCATAAAAACTGGTATGGATGAGGTTTCTATCGGTGATTTCTTACAAAATTCCTCATTTACTCCTCATTGGAACCAAAATCAATCCCGTACATCTCCATGTGCGGGATGTCTACTCTCCTAGGGGAAGGGTCCCTTTGCCTTAATTACAAATTAGTTTAAATAAAATAATTCTAAATTCATAATTAAAATTTTTATGTACTTATAATTAATTTTATAGAAATATATATTTTTTATGAGAGTATAATATACGTATTTCACATATATTAAAACACACGGTCACGCTAACTAAAAAGTATTGAAATTTCAAATCTTTTATTTTCTACCAAAATTTGAAAGAGGTAACTTTTAAAGTGACGCATTCTTACTTTTTTTTTGCCCAAAATTGAAAATTTTCAATGTTGAATTGAAATGGGTTGTTGGAACTAGGAAAGTCCTTGTAAAAAAAAGTTAAAAAAAAGCTTGTTTTACCCCGTAGAAAGGCAGTCTGCTAGCCTGTAACATTGAACAAACCTAACTACATAAAACTCAACCCTAATTTTTCTCTACTATTTTAACCCATCTTAAATTGAGTTAAGGGTCACTATCATTTAGGCCCTATCGGTTTCTTGTTGGGTTGAATTGTGTTCAGATTAATACAGATTGGTTTACAATCGGGTTGGGTTGTTAACGGGTTGGGTTATTTTTGAATTGGGTTGGAGCTGGTCAGGTTCGGTTTGGCTTGTATTTCGGGTCAAATTGGTTTCTAGGTTGGATTTGGGTCGGGTCGATTTGGGTTATGGGTTACACCTTGCCATTAATCAAATATGTCTAGCCTTTTAATGGAATTAAAGCCAACCAAAGAATAAAAGAAGCAACTTCATGCATTTATATTTGGATTTCACAATTTATTCAATAACTATGTCATACTAGGGTTCATCAGGATCCTAGATTAATGAACTACTCACGTATAATGCTAATAGAATCAACACAAACAATAAACAAAACCATAATCTATGCTAGATTAATATAAAAACTATGACAGAGAGCAATACTAGAATAGGAGAAAATTTATAGTGCAAAAGCATTGAATTAAACAAACCAAAACTTGTCCACAACACTAGCATAGAAATCTAGAAACTTGAATGCAAAGCAAAAAATAAGCAACAAAAAAACCAAAGGAATTTGAGAGAGTTTTTGAGAGATCTAATGCTAAATTAAAGAGAACTGCTGTAAAACTAATGAAAAACCCTCATATTATGCTTAACATAACCTAGATTCTCTTCTTAAACCGTGCTAATAACCGTAATTATATAAAGAGTTTGGGCTTCAATAGAACACTTGCTGAAAACGGCACAACGACAAGGCACTCGATCGAGTTTGATGTTGGAGATTAGACTCAATTGAGTGTTTTATATTTCTCCACTTTTTCAATTCGAAGTCACTTTATGCCATATTTCATGCTTTCACTCGATCAAGTCTTCTGCATACTCGATCAAGTCTCTTTTATTTTGACTCTAATTTTGCTCCTTTGCTTCATCCTTTGATCGGGCTTTTCTAGAGTTGCGTTCTTAACTTAGTTGGAGCTCTATTCTTTAGGTCTCAAACTCGGCCAAGGACACTGAGTCCTTAAGAAACCTAAAAAGCAACACAAACACTACAAAAATTTCAAACTATGATGTTGTAGAGAAATAGCTCGATCATGTGAAAATCTATCCTACTCAGCGCGAGAAGAAGAAAAATAAAGGCCAAATATTCGCCCGACAGGGCGCGAGAGAAAGAAAAGATTTTGGCATAAAATTCGCCCAATTAGGAGAACATCCGCCCTACCAGGTGCGAGAATAAAGATCGAAAAAGAGTCAAATTCGCCTGACTGGGCGAGATGACGTCCTACCGGGCGCGAGAGGAAGAGAAATCAAAGTTTAAAATTTTCCCGACCGGGCGAAAGGCTGCCTGATCAAGCGCCACTCCTTCTTCTTTCTTTTTTCTTTTTCCTCCAAATTTTCTCTCTCTAAATCTCAAATTCCTCTACCTTCTCTTTAAGATCTCTCCTCCAATTTTGACCCAAATTCAAAAAATTTTACATACCCTTTCTCCTCTCTTCATCCTCTACACACTTATACTATTTTGGTTCTGTTTTGAACAAATTATTTCAAAGATCCCCATACAAGATGACTAAACAGAGGGCAAGAACTCAAGGTGACCGCATGTTCAGATCAAACACTACATACGACCCATATTTACAACTACAAGAGTGGCCAACAATCAAGATTACTACCTCGACGCAACATCAATGGCTCATTAATCTCTATGAACCCGAGGTGCAGTGGTAGCGGAGGAGAATTTGGGACGATGGATGAGGATGATGATAATTAGCTATGCAGAGGCTAATTCCCGAGTTAATGAGGACATAGTCTAATTTTGGCTTGGGGCATATTTTTGGTTTGAGGTATCTTATTTCTTCTCGATCTCTCTTTTGCTTAGTATAATTTTATTGCTTTCTACAGTAATTTTTATTTCTTAGAAAAAAATTAAAATGAAAAAAAACAAAAATATGTTCCAATGAATGATAAATCATGCTTCCATGTGCTCCATACACTACAAGAATCAAGTAAATTTCCGACGAAAAATACGTCCGTTGGAAAAAGGCATATTTTCCCAGGGAAAAGGGTCCGTCGGAAAATGGGGGGATTTCCGACGGATTTTAGCAACTTCCGACGGAAATATCCGCCGAAAAATTTCTGACGGTTTGAAACCGTCGGAGATAGCCAATTCCGACGGAAAATTCCGTCGAAAAATGGTTGAACCTTGGATACCATTTTCCGAAGGAATTATCCATCAGAAATCCCGTCGGAAAATGGTTATGTGCATAGGATACCATTTTTCTGACGGATTTTCCGTCGGAAAATTCCGTCGAAAGGTTTTCGGATCTAAATTCCGAACTGTATCGTCTTCTTCATTTCGATTTTGATTTTCATGGTTTTTTCATCGTCTTCTCCATTTTTCTTCATGCTTCCTCAAGGTTTTTGCTCCATTATTCTTCACAGTTCCACAACACCCTCAACCCACCACTCCACCGGCCGTCCGTCATTTCACCCCGACCGGAAAACCGGAAATCCCACAACAAAAAAACCCAAAATCAAAAACCCAACATTAATAATCGGGTTACTTTTGTTAATGTTAATGTTTATGTTTATGTTAATTTATTAGTTTAATTTTTAATATGTAATGTTAATGTTAATGTTAATGTCATGTTTATGTTAGTTTATTAGTTTAATTTTTAATATAATGTAGGTTTATTATTGATATGTTAATTATGTTTTTATGTTAGTTTAATTTTTAATATAATGTATGTTGGTTATTGATATGTTAATTATGTTTGTATGTTAGTTTAATTAGTTTAGTTTATTAGTATAATGTATATGTTTGTTTAGTTTAATTTAGTATAATATATATGTTAGTTTAGTATAACATATATTAGTTTAGTATAATGTATGTTAGTTTAGTTTAGTTTAGTTTATATTAGTATATTGTATGTTATTAGTTTAGTATAATATACGTTAGTTTAGTTTAGTATAATGTACGTTAGTTTAGTTTAGTATAATGTATCTTAGTTTAGTTTGGTATAATGTATGTATGTTAGTTTAGTTTAGTTTTGTTTAGTATAATATATGTTAGTTTAGTTTGGTATAATGTATGTATGTTAGTTTAGTTTTGTTTAGTATATTATATGTTAGTTTAGTTTAGTATAATGTATGTATGTTAGTTTAGTTTAGTATAATGTATATATGTTAGTTTAGTATTTCAATCTTCTAAAAATGTTTGAAATGAATAATTTTCATAATCATATGCTTAGATATATACCCGTTGAAGTTAGAATCATGAAACAAAGAGAGCAGAGCTGGATGTATGATAGATTGGATGGGCGTTCTATTAAGCCTGAGTTCTTGAAAGGGGTAGAGGAATTCATACCCGTCGGAAATAAGCTTAATTCTTGTTGTGATACATGAAAATTGTTTTGATTCGTGTTATATGATGATGAAAATTGTAGATAGGTTAATCATAATTTGATGTTTGATTGCTTGGATGTCCTAAGATGAGTCAAGATTGTCCAACTACTAGTGGATTTGGTGCTTGGCTAGTTGATTTGGTTAGGAATTATGTGCTAGTACATAGTATTTCAATGAAATTAAGTATTGGTTTTCTGATTTGAGTAATATATATATATATATATATATATATATATATATATATACATATATATATACATATATATGACTCATTATTATGCACATTGAGGAAGATGAACACATTTGTTCTTTTAGGTGGCCTTCAGACAAAATTAGATACATTTGTTCCCTTCTTGCCACCCATGTTATTGCCTTGACCTTTATTGTGTAATAGCCACATTATAGGCCGATTTAGCTCCATTGATTACTAGTCCCAAGCTTGGCTTAGGGGAGCTATTAGTGAGTGAGGTGAGGTTGTTTGTAGTGTGTTATTTTTTTCACGATTTGGGCGGTGTTGAGAAATTATTTGATTATTCTTATTTTGTGGATTGAAAAAAAATTATTTCAATGTTCAAGTGTTCTAAATGAAGGTTGCTAAAAAAATCATGTTCAAGGTTTGTTTGTTTACTTAAGTTCTATAACATTATAATTTGTATGAGCGAAGTTTTAAGTTTTGGAAAATATGGGATATAATTGGATTTATTTATTAGGTTTTATTTATTAGGTTTTTGGCTCCCTTAAGCATAGCTTTACTCTTACATTCCAAATTTATCCTGCCTTTTACCTTAGGCCTTACATTACAAGCTTTGAAGACTTCTGACATTTGTGCATAGAGTTTTATGAATGTGAAATTAGTTGTTTATCAATACAAAGAATAATTTTATTTATTTTGAGTCGATAGGTGCTTGTTTTCTTAAACACATGAATATTGTGAGTTTGGGATGGCATTATTCACATCAAAGGGGTTTGATAGAGAGCAATCAAATACATTTTATATATGCCACATAAAGATTGAGTAGTGGGTGAGCACTAGTCTTGAATTCCGTATCCACTTGTTGTTTGCACTACTTGACAATTGTTAAGAAGGATGAGTAGTTGGACGGATTTGATTGGTTGACTTTGCGGCATATTTGTTGGATTTGCCTTGATTTAGTTATTCTTGAATTTATTTGATTTTTGGGGTGAAGTATGTTTTATTTGTTCATTGATGAGCTCTTTTCATTGGGACCAATAAAGGTTTGGCTTGGGAAGTTTAATATGTTCATTTTATATAGTGTTTTACCCCCGTCCCTTGGTCATATTTAGGAGTAATTTTGCTCTCTATGAAGCCACTTTTGTTACTAATATGCATTTTCCAGTGTTTTCGTAGATTTTGTATTGTTTTATAGGAAACTACGGATTGGTAGCATTTTCCCGAATTTATTTGATCCATTACGAGCACTAGAGTAGGATCGCATTATTGTGACAATATTTCCTAGCCCAAAACCGGTTAAAGTCATCAAATCAGTGATTAAAGGCTCGGTGAAGAAGAAGAGTTCGAGGCATTGGATAGATTCTTAAAGACCCAAGAAGAAATTCGAATTGGGCTAGTTAAGAAACCAATGGAGGTTCAAGTTTCCCGAAAGCTCGCCCGACTAGGGTAGCCCTTGCCCTAAAACGCCCCCGACCGGGCAAGGCATATCGTGAGTAGAAAGAAAACTCTTTCCGGAGTCGCGCTCGACCGGGAAAACATATGCCCTACCGAGCGCGTTCTTTTGAGGAGGGATTTATGTGACTTTTACGTGTTTTAATTTTAGTTTTTAGGAACTTAAGTATAAAATAAACTTGGCAAGAAAATGAGGAGGACGTGTCTTACTAGAGTAAAAAATTTCCAGTTTTCTTAGTTTTATGTATTTTTGTTAATATTCTTGTTTATCTCTCTACACTTTTGGGGCTTTATGTAATTCTTTATTTGTGTTTATTTTAGTAACAATTTCTTCCCCTTTTATATTCAGAAATTTAATTGCTTTGATTAATTATGTCTTGTTTATTTTCTTTCCTTAGTTTAGATTTAAATATGTGTGACTAATTTTATTTCTAGGGTTTTGGAGATCCATAAATAGTATGAAGGGGTAGTTTAGTAGTGTTGATTGTCAATGATTAAATGATTTCCTATTGATTAACTTAATGATATACAATTAGATTTGACTAGGTTTAATTGTATGAGTTAAGAAATATTGATTTGAGAGATAAAAATTGATGTTTTGGCTTAGTTACAATAGGCAGGTTAATTTATAAATGATTAAGTCACGATTCCAGAGATGTGATTTAATACCAGTAGGTTAATTCTATAATTATAATATGTAGCAAAAGCGCTTTATAATTTGTTTAATTGGCACATTGATGATTGATTACTGTGTTTTACCCTAGAATATTATCTATTGGTGTGTTCCTATACCATTGGCTTCGATTCCTTGATTTTCTCCTCAGTTAATTTGCTTTAGTTTATTTTTTTCTTTTGTTTAATTCTTCCTATAAAATTAATTTGGCTACTTGATAATTTAGACTATATTAATTGATTACGAATAGAAAGACTAGTTTTCCTATGGATTCGACCTACTTACCTATCTATTTTAGTTAGTTATTTAAGGAATTACTTTTGACTAGGTGATACGACTTTAGCCTGTCAAATTTTTTTGCCATTGCTTGATGTAGGTATTATTTATCCTATTTCTGACTCAAAGTGGGTGAGTCCTATACAGGTAGTTCCTAACAAGGGTGGGATGACAATGATTAAAAATGATAGAAAAGAATTAATTCCCACTAGAATTGTAATTGGGTGGCATACATGCATTGATTATCGTAGATTAAATATTGCTACTAAGAAAGATCACTTTCCTCTCCCTTTTATTGATCAAATGTTAGAAAGGTTATCTAATCATAAGTTCTTTTTCTATTTAGATAGGTATAAAGATCAGGAAAAGACCACATTCACATTCCCGTTTGATACTTTTGCATATCATAGGATGCCCTTTGGTCTATGTAATGCCCCTGCTACTTTTCAACGTTGCATGATGAGTATCTTTTCTGAGTTCATTTAGTCTATCGTGGAAGTCTTTATGGATGATTTTAGTGTGTATGGGTACTCATTTGATGCATGTCTAACTAATCTCACTAAAATTTTGAAAAGATGTGAAGAATGTAATTTGTTCCTAAATTGGGAAAAATGTCACTTTATGGTGACCAAAGGAGTGGTTATTGGTCATATTGTATCTGATAAGGGTATACAAGTAGATAAAGTTAAAGTTTATGTGATTGAGCAATTACCTCCGCCAGCTAATATTAAAGGGGTTAGAAGTTTCTTATGTCATGCAGGGTTTTATCATCGCGTTATCAAAGATTTTTATAAAATTGCTAAACCACTAACTCAACTTTTACTCAAGGATGCCCCATTTAATTTTACTGACAAGTGTCTTGAGGCTATTAATAGGATTAAGCAGCCTTTGATATCAGCACCCATCATATGTGCTCCCGATTAGAATCTTCAATTAGAGATTATGTGTGATGCTAGTGATTTTACAGTCGGAGTTGTGCTAGAACAAAGAAAGAACAAAGTTTTGCATGCTATTTATTATGCAAGTAAAACTTTGGATGAAGCCCAAATCAATTATGCCACCACGGAGAAGGAATTTCTTGCTATGATTTATGCTTTAGAAAAATTTTGATCATATCTAGTTGGTTCTAAAATTATTATTTTCAATGATCATGCAACTTTGAAATATATTATAGCTAAGCCGAAAACAAAGCCTAGGCTCCTCTATTGGGTTCTCTTGCTCCAAGATTTCAATGTGGAAATTAAGGATAAAAAGGGAGTAGAGAATGTTGTTCCAGATCACTTGTCAAGGATTAGGTATGATGAGGGTAAGGATTCTCTTCCTATAGATGATTCTTTCCCTAATGACCACTTGTTTGCAGTTGTAGAGCAACACCCTTGGTATGCCGATTATGCCAATTACTTGGTGGGTGGTACTTTACCTCCCGATTTGTCCTATCAACAGAAAAAGAGGTTCCTTTATGATGTTAAACATTATTTTTAGGATGATCCCTTCTTGTTTTGTGAGTGTGCAGAAGGATTGTTTAGTAGGTGTGTTACCAAATGGGAAGTCCACGTTGTCCTTACAAGGTGCCAACACTCACCATATGGTGGACATCATGGTCCCTCCAAGACAGTTGCAAATATCAATGAGTTGGGTTTCTATTGACTTACTAAGTTTAAGGATTCTCACTCTTTTGTTCAAGCTTGTGACTCTTGCTAGAGGATGGGCAACATCTTGTGGTAGCATGAGTTTCCTTAAACAGGTTAGAGAAAAAGAGTTATACAAGTTTTTAAGAAAAGAAGGAAAACTTTAGAACTCATAATGTTGTAGAGAAACCGCCCAACCAGGTGAAAATCTTCCCTACTAGGCGCGAGAAGAAGAAAACCAAAGGCTAAATGTTCGCCCGATAAGGCACGAGAGAAAGAAAAGATTTTGAAATAAAATTCGCCCAACCGGGGGAACATCCGATCTACCAGGTGCAAGAATTAAGATTGAAAAGAGTCAAATTTGCCTGACTAGGTGCGAGAGGAAGCGAAATCAAAATTTAAAATTTACCCGACCAGGCGAAAGGCCGCCTGATCGGGCCCCACTCCTTCTTTCTTCTTTCTTTCTTTTTCCTCCATAGTTTCTCTCTCTAAAACTCAAATTCCTCTACCTTCTCTCTAAGATCTCTCCTCCAATGCTCACCCTAATTCAAAAAAATTTACATAGCCTCTCTCCTCTCTTCATCCTCTACACACCTATACTATTTTACATCTGTTTTGAGAAATTTTTTTTAAAGACCCCCCACCTACAAGATGACTACAAAGAGGGCAAGAACTCAAGGTGGCCGCGGTTTCGGATCAAGCACTACATATGAGCCAGATTTACAACTACAAGAGTGGCCAACGATCAAGATTACAACGTCGATGCAACATCAACGGCTCACTAATCTCTATAAACGCGAGGTGGTAGCGGAGAAGGATTTGGGACGATGGATGAGGATGTTGATAATTAGCCATGGTGAGGCTAATTCTCGAGTTAATGAGGACATTGTTTGATTTTGGCTTAGAGGAGATTTTTGGTTTGAGGCATCTTATTTCTTCTCTCTCTTTTTCTTAGTATAGTTTTATTGCTTTCTAAAGTAGTTTTTATTGCTTTGAAAAAAAATTAAAAGGAAAAAAAAATCAAAAAATACGTTCCAATGAATGATAAATCATGCTTCCATGTGCTCCATACATGAAAATTATTTGGATTCTTTGTATATGATGATGTGAATTGTAGATAGGTTAATCATGATTTGATGTTTGATTTCTTGGATGTCCTACGATTTGTCAAGATTGTCCAACTACTAGTGGATTTAGTGTTTGGCTAGTTGATTTGGTTAGGAATATGTGTTAGTGAAGTATTTGTTTTCAACTTTGAGTAATGACTATATGAATTATTATTATGCTCATTGAGGAAGACGAAGGCATTTGTTCTTTTAGGTGACCTGCAAACGAATTTAGATACATTTGTTCCCTTCTTGCCACCCATGTTGTAGCCTTGACCTTTGTTGTGTACTAGCCACATTATAAGCAAATTTTGCCCCATTGGTTACTAGTCCCAAGCTTGGCTTGGGGGAGCTATTAGTGAGTGAGGTGAGGTTGTTTGTAGTGTGGTTATTTTTTCACGATTTGGGCGGTGTTGAGAAGTTATTTGTTTGTTCTTGTTTTGTGGATTGAAAAAAAAATATTGTTTTAATGTTCAAGTGTTCTAATTGAAGGTTGATAAAAAAAATCATGTTCAAGGTTTGTTTGTTCACTCAAGTTTGATAATGTTATAATTTGTATGAGTGAAGTTGTAAGTGTTGGAAATTATGTGATATAATTGGATTGGTTATTTGGTGAATTTTTGTAGATTTGAGTTTTGTTGGGGATAATTTGGTCATTATTTATTTTTTTACCTTGGTTTTATTTATTAGGTTTTTTGCTCCCTTAAGTGTATCTTTACTCTCACATTCAAAATTTATCATGCCTTTTACCCTAAGCCTTACATTACAAGCTTTTAAGAACTTTTGACATTTGTGCATAGAATTGTATGAATGTGAAATTAGTTGTTTATCAATGCAAAGAATGATTTGATATATTTTGAGTCGACTACTAGATTGAGTGTTTTTTTTCTTAAACACACCAGTGTTGTGAGTTTGGGATGCCATTAATCACATCAAAGGGGTTGGATGGAGAGCGATCAGATATATTTTATATCTACCACATAAAGGGTGAGGAGTGGGTGAACACTAGTCTTATATTCCATATCCACTTGTTGTTTTCACTACTTGACAATTTTTAAGAAACATGAGTAGTTGGATGGATTTAATTGGTTGACTTTGCTGTATATTTGTTGGATTTGCCTTGAATTAGTTATTCTTGGTTTTATTTGATTTTTGGGGTAAAGTATGTTTTATTTGTTCATTGATGAGCTCTTTTCTTTGGGACGAACAAAGGTTTGGCTTGGGGAGTTTAATATGTTCATTTTATATAGCGTTTTACCCCCGTCCCTAGGTTATATTTAGGAGTAATTTTTGGCTCTACGAAGCCAATTCTATTACTAATATGCGTTTTCTTGTGTTTTCGTAGATTTGGTATTGTTTTATAGGAAATTGTGGATTGGTAACATTTTCTCGAAGTTATTTGATCCATTATTATGACAATATTTCCTAGCCCAAGACCGGTTAGAGTCATCAAATCAGTGATTAAGGGCTCGGTGAAGAAGAAGAAGAGTTCGAGGCATTGGATAGATTCTTAAAGACCAAAGTGGAAATTCGAATTGGGCTAGTTAAAAGCCCAATGGAGGTTCAAGTTGCCGGAAGCTCGCCTGACCGGGGGTAGCTCTCGTCTTGAAACACCCCTGACAGGGCAAGGCATATTGCGTGATGAAAGAAAACCTTGTCTGGAGTCGCGCCCGGTCGAGCAAACATCCGCCCTACCGAGCGCGTGCTTTGAGGAGGGTTGTGTGTGACTTTTACGTGTTTTAATTTTAGGTGTTAGGAACTTAAGTATAAAATAAACTTGGTAAGAAAAAGAGGAGGACGTCTCTCATTAGAGTAAAAATTTCCAGATTTCTTAGGTTTAAGTATTTTGGTTAATATTCTTGTTTATCTCTTTAGACTTTTGGGGCTTTACGTAATTCTTTATTTCCGTTTATTTTGGTAATGATTTCTTCCCCTTTTATCTTCAATAATTTAATTTCTTTGATTAATGACTTGTTTATTTGCTTTCCTTAGTTTAGATTTAAATATGTGTGAGTAGTTTTATTTCTAGGGTTTTGGGGATCCATAAATAGTATGAAGGAGTAGTTTAGTAGTGTTGATAGTTAATGTTAATTGATTTCGTATTGATTGATTTAATGCTATGCAATTTGATTTGGCCAGGTTTAATTGTATGAGTGAAGCAATATTGATTTGAGATTCGATAGATGAGAATTGATGTTTAGCTTAGTTTCAATAGGCAGGTTAATTTATAAATAGTTAAGTCAAGATTCGAGAGATGCAATTTAATACCGGTAGGTTAATTCTGTGATTGTAATATTTAGTGAAAACCCTTTATGATTTGGTTAATTGACGCATTGATGATTGATTACTGTGTTTTACCCTTGATTTTCTCAGCTAATTTTCTTTAGTTTTTTTGTTTTCCTTTATTTAATTCTTCCTATAAAATTAATTTGGCTACTTGATAATTTAGAATATATTAATTGATTAGGAATAGAAAGACTTGTTTCCTTGTTGATTCGACCCTACTTCCCTATCTATTTTTACTATGTGATACAACTTTTGCCTGTCACACACAAAATTTCAAATGGTAGGGATTAGTCTAGTGGCTGAAGTATAGGAGCATTTGTGAGAGCCTCTTTCAACCTATTAAAGGACTTAACACACGCCTCATTGATGACAAACAGAGCCTCTTTACTTGAAATCTTAGTTAGAGGCCTGTCATTCTTAGAGAAGTCTTGGATAAAATGCCTGTAAAAACCGTGTGACCTAAGAAACTCCTAATCGCTTTTACAGAGTAGGAACTAGTAAGCCTTCAGTGACCTCTACCTTCACTTTATCCACATTGATGCCCTTATTTGACACTTTATGACCTAAAACAATACCTTCAGTGATCATGGAATGATATTTTTTCCAATTTAATACCAAACTAACTTCTACACATCTAAGGAGCACCTTTTTGAGGTTTTTCAGACAATCATTGAAAGATGACCCATAGACTAAGAAGTCATCCATGAATACTTCTATGGGATTTTTGATTAATTTTCAGAAAATAGCCATCATACATCATTGAAAAGTGGAAGGAGCATTGCATAAATCAAACAGCATTCTGCTATAAGTATAAGTGTCATATAGACACATGAAAGTGGTGGTTTCTTGATCAGCTATACGGATTGGAATTTGGAATATTCCAGAGTATCATTCCAGCCAACGAAAGTAAGAGTGCTTCACTAGCCTTTCCGTTATTTGGTTAATAAAAGGAAGGGGAAAGTGTTCATTTCGAGTAGCTTTGTTTATGTGCTTATAATCAATATACATTTGCCATCCCGTAACAATCCTTGTTAAGATTTTTTCCCCTTTGTCATTCTTGATGACAATCATGCCTCCGTTCTTAGGCACTATTTGAACCAGAATAACCCTTTTACTATTAGAAATAGAATAGATTAATCCTGCATCAAGCAATTTTAGAACTTCCTTTCAGACTACTTGCATCATGGTTTGCTTTAGTCGTCTGTGTGTTTCTATCAAGGATGCATGATTGTCTTCAAGATTGATCTTATGAGTACAAAATGAAGGGTTTGATATCATGAATAGTGTACTATATGGCTTTTTGATGCTTCTTGAGGATTCTCAGTAACTTCTCATTTTGATCACCATCAAGTGAATCATTCACTATAACGAGGTATGTCTTATTATGGCCAAGAAATTCATACCTGAGAGTAGATGGGAGTGGTTTTAGTTCTACCTATGGGGGAGCATCTGTAGTTGGTGGATCACTGGACAATCTGAGCTCTTTTGGTGGCTCCTGCTTCTCAATATGCAGCACATCCTCCAAAAGCCTTGCATAATCCAGTGCCTCTAAAGTCTTTAATTCTCCTCCATCTAGAACTATTGCTAAGGGATCCTACAAGGAATTTCACTGTACAATATGCTAGCTGAAGGGAGATTTGAGTAGGCTTCAAAATACGTACTTGGTGCTTCTCACAGATTAATAACAACATAAGACTCACACTTTCTCCCAGATCACGTAAAGCTTACTTGATCTCAAAATCCCCTAACTTTACTTGGATAGTGTAACTACCAGGGTCGCCTAGCTTCTTGAGAAGGGCATTCTAAAGGATATCACTACACTTAACTATGAGGGTACTGTGGTGTTCTCCTCAATCTTCTTTTTGTACGAAAGCATATCCTTTAAGAACTTCACATATGAAGGTATTTTAAGATAGCATCTAAGAATGGGATGTAAACGTGCAACTTCCTTAGGATCTCAAAAAACCTTCCATATTTCTTCTCTAACTTTGCTTAGGCTAATCTTTGGGGAAACAAGACAAGTGGTACATATAGCTCTATAGGTGGAGTCATCTGCTCTTTTTCCTCCTCTACCTTTTCACTCGTCTCCTTATTCTCTAACTCAGTCAAAGAAGTAGAAGCCTTCATTGATGGTTCTTTTAACTACTTTCCATATGTCGTACATTCCTTGAGGGTTGATTCAGTTTTTGAGTGATAGATTCATCAATCGTTCATCATGACACCTACTATCAAAGAACCTCAACTTCACCTATTACTAGTGATGGGTAAGTAAGGTTCAAATCTACAATGAATGGCTCTTAATAGCTTTCGAACTCTAGCAATTCAACTATAAGCTAGTTCTAACTAAGACATAAAAAGGGTTAAATCTAACTAAGAATGCAAATTGTGAGATTCTAAGGATTTGTTCTATAAGGTAAAAATTCTAGGGGTTCAGGATTCAATACTGATTCCTAGCACTAATGAGCTAAACCTAGCGATCGAACTTAAAAGGGAATAACATGAAGCTCACAAACTTACTATCGATCTATGCATCGAATTAATACATGTTTTAGGGAAGGGGATTCATCGAGGAACTGACCTCTTGGTCAACTTCAAGGAAGCAAGCATTACAACTGGGATTTCCCACCTAATCATATTCTAATGCATCCCAAGCAACACAATAAAATCAACACAACAACTAATAGCTCAAAAGTCAACACCATTTAACATTGGGTCACTACCTAAATCAGTATTTTTCAATGTCTTTGACCTAGGAACACAAATGGAAGAAACCTATATGGCCAATCTAGGCTCGAACCAAAACTTGACATCAAATCACTTACTATTCATGACAAAACCAACTCCAAAATATCATCCATGCACGGGATCGGGTTTTCACCCTATCCCTTAACTAATCTAATTACTCATATTTAGAATTAACAAACATCGCAAAATTGAATAAGCAAGACATACTACCAAGTCACAAATAAAAATTAAATACTATTATGAAATAAACCTAAGATTATCAAGCATAAATCAAGAAAAAGCATAAATAATAAAAATATAAAATATAAAGTAAGAGAGGGAAAAAAAATACTGAATTTTATAGGATTGAAATTGATGTCCAACAAGCTTTGATGCAATCCCGTCGAATATAGTAAAAACCAATAACAAAATCTCCAAATAATCTAAGGAAAATTATGAATGAAAAACAAAACCCTAGAACTCTCTTCTCTACTCTAAAACTAGTCTTAAATTTTCTTCCTTGACTGAATAATGATTTCCTCATGAGTCACCCCTGTTGCCTCTTGCATATCCCTAGTAGAAGAGTTTAAGTTCATCATGAAATCGTCCAAAATTGGCTTAAGAAGGCCCTTAGTTTTAAGGTAAGCGCCCGCTCATAAGAGAATTTCGGGCTTTTTAGTGACTGAGCGGCCACTCAATTCAGCCTTAAGTGCCTGCTCAACCTCTTAAGTTCCCATTTGCAAACCGTTAATTGCCTACTCGTTAAGTTTTGCCTATTGATTTCCATTGAACTGAGCGGCCACTTGGAATTCTTCTGAGCAACCGCTCAAGTCTTTTTCTCTTTAAAGGTCTCTTGGTTCAGTTCTCATGCGATCTCTTGGCTTCTCTTCTTGGCTTTTCTACTATGCATCTCTATTCCTTGGTTCTCGTGCTTATGCTAACTAGATACCTACATCAAGCCATGAAAACACGCATAAAAGTAGAAAAGATAAGTGAAATCAAGGAAAATAGGACCAAAAACACAAAGAACGCTCCTAAGCCAAGACCATGCACAAAGTTCTGTATAAGCTCTAACAAATTGCTTCTCATTGTTATCATTACACCTGGTCTGCTAAGCTACAAAGTTTTCTAAGATGATCACCAAATTAGACTTCGGTGGAGATGGTGGTTGTTGAAAGGGAGATGGATTATGGAATTTCTTGGCATTAAAATCTGATAGGCCTTATGGATGGTTGAATTTGTTGAAATGTGGTGGGGCACGATTTTGGAATTGGGTTTAGCACATTTTGGGTATTCTTATAGGAGAAGTTTGGGTGATTCTTCCATCCTTCTTTATAGATGGTCGAGACCCGGTCGAACAACGTCTCTGGGTTATAAATGGCATTAACTTGCTCACTACCCAAATCACTTGCAATATACTAACACTTGCTCACATCATGCCCTATAATACCACAAACTTTGCAAGATGCTATCAAAGCGTGTTTTCCATATATCTTCCCCATACTTTTAGTAATAGTTTGCATGGAAGCTACCAGCTTTGAGATATCTGAGTTTGCTGATTTAGAAGATGACTCCTTTCTAGAATCTACCCTTGAAGAATGTGAAGTATTACTAATAACCATCTTTTCAATGAGTGCTAGAATACCCTGTGCTTCATTCATCTAGATATTACTCCCTGAAATTGCATTGATATACATCGTTGTATCATGGTTCAGACCATTATAAAATGTCTTAAGTAATAGTCAATCCGGTAATCTATGATGAGGATAACATTTCATCATCCTTTTAAACCGTCTCCATGTCTCATGGAGTCGCTTGTCATACAACTACTAAAAATTGTTAATCTTGACTCTTAATTTAGTCGTCTTCTCCTAATCTAAGAACTTTATGACAAAAACTTTTGCAAGCTTGTCCCATGTATCAAAAGTACCTAGACTTTTGTCTTTAAGCCATTCATGTGCTCTATTCCTCAAAGAGAATGGGAACAACCTCAGCTTCACACCACCTTCTGAACAATCCTTCATTTTCATTGTGTCACACTTCTCTAAGAAGTTCTTGATGTGTGAAATAGGGCACTCCATAGGGTATCCTGCGAAGACATCACTAGAGATTAACTAAATAAATGCCAATTTTATTTTAAACTATACAACTATAACCTAAAGTTGAGAAATGCTTGACATCGTTTAAACTATTCTAAATAAATGAGCTTTTTAGAACCTGGACTTTGAGTATACATGCAAAGAAAACACTAGAAAGGTAAGAGATCAAATCGACAAACACGATAGCCAAAGAAACTACCTAAGAAAACTGAAATCCAAATAGAAATCTCAACTTAATACATGTTATTAATCAACTACCTCTAGCCTTTTAATGGAATTAAAGCCAACCAAAGAATAAAATAATCAACTTTATGCATTTATATTTGGGATTTGCAATTTATTCAATAACTATTCCATACTAGGTTTCACCATGATTCTAGATTAATGAACTACTCACGCATATTACTCATAGAATGAACATAAACAATAAACAAAGTCATAATGTATGCTAGATTAATATAAAAACAATGAAAAAGAGCAATACAAGAATAAGAAAAGAATTTAAAATGCAAAAGTACTAAATTAAACAAATTAAAATTTGTCCATAATGCTAGAGTAGAAATTTGGAAACTTGAATGTGAAGTAAATAATGAGCAATAGTAAAACTAAAGGAATATGAGAGAGTTTTTGAAAGATCTAATGCTAAACTAATGATAATTGCTGTAAAACTAATGAAAAACCTAATACTATGCTTAACATAACCTAGATTCTCTTCTAAAATCGTGTAAATAACCCTATTTACATACATAAAGAGTTTGTGCTTCAATAGAACACTCGCTAAAAAATAGCCCAACAGCAAGACACTCGATTGAGTCCTTTTTCGTTTAGCAAATTTTGAATCAGGTGAGAATTAGCTGCTACAGAGGAGATTCCATCGAGTGTTATGTACACTCGATCGAGTGTCTCATATTTTTTCACTTTTTCAATTCGGAGCAACTTTTTTCTGAATTTCATGCTTCTACTCAATCGAGTCCTCTACATACTCGATCGAATCTCTTTGTTTTTTACTCCAATTTCACCGTTTTGATTCATCCTTTGATCCAGCATTTCTAGGGTTGAGTTCTTGACTTTGTTGGAGCTCTGTTCCTTAGGTCCTGTACTCGGCCAATTACACTGAGTCCGTAAGAATCTTGAAAAGCAACACAAACACTACAAAAACTCGTGAAGGCATCACATGATAACAATTGAGCAAAATCCACCTAAAACTAACCTAAAATGCTATAATCTATATCTAAAATTACCTAAAATACCCTATAAAACGAGTATAAATGAGACTTATCAACTACTTTTCCTAACATACTTTAACTAAAAGGGTCTACTTTATAAGACTTATTTTTGTTACTCCTTAAATGTCACTGATAGAGAAAATTAAGAAAGCAACAAAATATTCTTCATGATGCTAGAAATGAGCTTTGGACCAACTCTAAAACAAATATTCAAGTGGTATGATCTTTTAAAGTTTTGTTCATGTAAAGGTATATCATTTAAGTGAGTCTAGTGAGGATAAAGATATTCATTCCTCTACATCATAGGCCATATAAGGAAATAATAATAAATAAAAAGGTGTATGAAGTAAATGCAATACTTGAATTAAAATGTAAGGGAAAGGGTTTGCATACGAGTTAAGAGGAGATTAATTTATAGAAATGATTCCTTGAAATTTCATACTTAAAATAAGATTCTTGATGCTTAAACGTAATGAAGGAAGTAGGTTACCCCTTGAAAATAACATCATTGGTTGATCATACGTAAGATTAAGCACTAGAATTTAGGAGTTGATCATAAGATGAAAACTAGGATGAAGCATCTTTGGTTGATCAAGCTCAACAATAAAACATAAACTTAAAAAAATGAGTTAATGCAAAGGGAGATTTTCATCCCAATGCAATTGTTACGTAAAGATCTCAACTATAGTCCCTTGAATAAATGCAATCACTAAAGATTAAAGTAAGAAAGGAAAGGAGTAAAGTAGAGAAGGAATAAAATATCAAAATGAGAAGGGTGCTCAGTTTACTCACCGTAGAGGATTGTTTCTTAATTTGGGTCTTTAATTGAATGTTGATGGAAGTAATATCCCTAACTTAGGGAAGGCAAAGATATGCCTTGAATAATAATTGGTTTTAATGAAGGATGTTTTAAAAGTGTTTATGGTTCTATTTGTGTAAAGTAATAGTGCTTGAGGATTGAAATTTTTTATGACCTCTTGCTAATAAAAAAATTAGGGTTTTCAATGGTAAAATAACCCTATTTTTGAACGTTAGATGCATACTTAAGGCGTCAAGCACAAGGGACAGGAATAAGTGTCCAGTCCTAGCGATTAAACGCCCAAAATGGCATCATTTGCTTAGTGAAAAGAGGGGGGGGGGGGAGGCAAGGTTCCAAGACCGCATTTGAGGGAGTACTCTGATTTGGCATTAGATATATTGATGGGCATCTAGTACACGAGCTCTGTTTTGGATGCTAGAGTTCTTAGGCTTATGCCTCTAGGTTTCGAATTAGATGTCGGGAGCTTAATACTAACTTTTTATGTCAGTGCTCTAAGAATTTTAGCTAAGTTAGTTTATTAGTTCACTTAGGATATAGGCATGTATATAGGGATATGTTTAAGTTAGTTGAGTTAAGGTAAGAAATTTGGGCTTTTGAATGTGTCTAGGATCTTTTGAGGTTTTCAAAGGGTCAAGGTTCATTAAAGGTGTTTTGGCTTAATCCATCTCGAGCTCAATCAAGTCCACCTATAAGGGTTGGTTCATTAATGGATGGTTACAAAGGGAGACATAATTTCGTGTCGACAAAAGCTTCTACTTTGATTGAGGTATAGATAAGACAAATTTTAAAGTATAACTCAAAAATGAGAAGGGATTTGAGATGCTATAGAATCTCAAATCCCTCTTTTAACACCAATACTTTCAAAACAAATCAAGTTAGTTGCAAAAAACTTGTTCATCAACCTCGAACACTAGGTAGATTCCCTTTATTGAGCTAGGGACTTATGGAACTAAGGTGCTAAAAGGAAGAAATAGTATGGTTGATCTGACTCAAGATTTAGAAAGGGATCGTGCTTTTACTCCTTGTCGTTTTCTACCGTGTTTCCCCTTTATTTTCCCCTAACTTTTCTACTTTTATGCGTGATTTTGTTAGTTTGATTCAAGCTTGAGCATGAGAACAAGGAACAAAGAGGTGTAGTAGAAAATCCAAGAAAAGAACCAAGAGATCGCTCGAGAAAAGAGGTAAGATGCCTCTTAAGTCAAGAACGCTTGAGCGGTCACTTAGAAGGATTCTTAAGCAGTTTCTTAGTTTAATGCAAAGAGGGAAACAGAAGAATGCGAGCAGGAGCTGAGCGAAAATCAAGAGGGCACTCAGAAGGAAAAATTCCTTTATGAGCGGGTGCTCATAAGGTGAATTGAGTGCCTGCTCAGTTTACTAGATTGCCTAAATTTTCTTTATTAGCAGGCGCTCATAAATTGGCTTGAGCACCCACTAAGGCCTACTCAACACGATTTCATGCCAAACTCAAACTCTTCCATGGAGGATATGCAAAGCGAGCAACAATAGTCAACTAATAACAAATTATTCATAGTTTTTTAGCCTTAGTTTTGATAGTGAAGAGAATTAGTTGTTAGGTTTTTTTTCCATCAAAAATCACTAAATTAGTTGGAGATTTTCTTGAGAATTTGGTGTAATCTACAAATGGTATGAAGGATTGTTAAACTTTAGATTTTTCTATATAAATCAGTAATTTCTTTGTCTTTTCTTGTTCTAGAGTTCGTTGTTTTCTATTATTTTCTATTCTTTCTGGAATTTAAGTCTTTTTACTTTAGATTTCAATCATAGAGTAGTAAATTTCTATTTTAATTTGCAGCAATATGTTTCCCTTGATCAATTCCATATTGTTTTTCAAGCCAAAAGACTGAGTAGTTAGATTGTTAGGGGATAGGGTGAAAACCCAATCCTGAGCATGGATGATGATTAAGGTTTGGAATTGGTTGTTGATGAATGATATGGTGATTTGATGTTGGGTTTTGGATGGAGCCTAAAATTGGCCATATATGTTTAGCCCATTCATGTTCCTAGTTCGAAGACATTGAAAAATACAAATTTAAACAGTGACCCGATGTTAGATTTGTTAACTTTCAAGCTATTGGTTTGTTGTGTTGTCCCTATTATGTTGCTTGGGTTGGTTTAGATAACAATTAGGCGAGAAATCCCAATTATAGTGCTTGTTTCATTGAAGATGATTGAGAGATCGGTTCTTGGATGATACCCCTTCCCTGCAACATGTTTTAGTTTCAGTTCATAGGTCGATAGTAAGTTTATAAACCCTATGTTATCTCATTTTTGCATCCAATTCCCACTTTTCCTCTTTTATGTTAGGAGTTGGTGTTGAATCCTGACACCTCTAGTGCTTTTCCCATATAGAATCAATCCTTTAAAACATGGCATTAGTGTTTTAGTTAGAATTAGAATCTTCTCTCAGTTTAGTTAGAACTAGCTTGTAGTTATATTGCTAGAAATAGGTTTCTATTTATAGTCATTCTATGTGGATCACGACTCTTACATGCCCGTTACTTGTAATAGGTAAAGTGAAGGTTTTCTGATAGTAGGTGTCATAATGACCGATTCCTCATCCTATCACATATAGATGAAGTAGGAGGACATATTTTGTTTAGTTGTTTTTATAAGAATTATAGATATTTGGTCCATTGTAGAGATGAAGGAAGCAATATTTTAGAGCCTTCTAATGACCATGAAACAGTAGTAGGTCAAGATGATATGGATGGGATGCTTAGAGAGGCTTTTGGGGTTTACATTCCACAATCCAATTATAAACCTGAAGACAAGTCATTAAATCTACCATGTTTTGAATAGAAAGGTTCATATGAAATTCATGAGGAGTTTGCTTTTCAATATGAGGTAGACGGTGAATTTTCATCGACTAATACTAGTGAAGAGGAAGCTAAGTATAATGGCTCATGGAAGCTTCTAATTTGGGTCTATATGATGATTATACTATTTTTTCAAAAATATTATTTATTTTACATTTGTTTTACATTAGTTTTATGTTCCATTAGTCACCCAAGTCTTTTAGTAAGTTTTTCAAATCAATGAGTTTCTGCCATCGTATTATGAAGGGAAGAAGATAATCCACGATTTGTCAGTTCCTTACCTTGTCGAAGTACATGATATCTATATCGACATCGAAGCCATGAAGAGGATGGATTTCCTCTAATATATGGTTGACCCAAAGATCTATAGATGGAAGGTGCAGAGGGTAGTTAGCTTCAACCTTCCAAACCCCAATTTGAGTAGCTTAATGCACAAAGGGGCAATGGGTGGAAGATCCTTGTACACCATGGAGCATAGCCCCGTGCCTCTAGCATCCGAATAGCACAACCAAGATCCGAAGGAGGTATGTCTTCTTCCAATGTCCCTTTCCCCTTTTTTGACTTAGAAGAAGAGTTTAAGAAGCTTAGTATATTCATGTAGGGCTAGGATGAGGCTCAAAGGGGTAGTATAATTTGCAAGAATGAAATACACGATTATCATGCATGGGGATTTTAGCCCTTAAGTTTACTACCCCTACGATCCCCCTTAGCTTAGTCCCATCTTCTTATGGTCTGGGGATGGTGCACCCACCTATCCTTATTGGACGGGTTCTTCCGTCCTTGATGTCACACCCCCCTCTTTTCCCCTTATAAATATACTAATAGCGGGGGATATGACTACCAAGGCGATCTTTCTTACCCTTATGATGGACTTCGTTAGCCCTTGAGTTATATGGGTGGGTGGGATGGCCTTGCCTATCTACTTGCCTTTTCCAATCACCCTAATCATCCAATATATGACTGGTTGCCCTATATTGATACATCGGGTCCCAATATTGACCTTACCTACAACTTCTCCTCCTATCACGATGAGGAGAGGCGTAGGAAGGGTAAGGGCCCTAGTTCTAGCTAGTCATACCCCGAATGAATCACCCTCCCCTTTTATTTCTCGATTTTTGTGCCAAGGATTATGCTTTACTTAAACTTAAGGGGGGAGGGGGGAGGGGGGAGGGGGGGAGTTGTTTCAGAAGGATCGGATGTTAGCTTCTTCCACTCTTCCTCCATTGTAAAATCCATGTTTAGTTTCTTCTTGAATTTTCTTTTCTTTGTTATGGTGTGTTTAGAACTAGAGTAGAAATTATTATTCACATGCTTCTATTGTTTTTGTCTTTTAGGTGACCACTGGTCAGCATTCTACTAACCAATGTTTGCTCGTGAGTTATAATGAGTGAGGGAAGGCACGAGGCTAAGGTATAATCTTTCCTACTCCCCATTTTATTGCTTTTTATTGACGTGTTTTATTTTTCTTTTTAGTTTAGTGGAAGTTGATTGTTTGATGATATATGGCACTTTATTGTTGAAGGCGTATAGCCTGTTTTAGAGGATTGGTTAGTTGGAAACCATTGGTTTTGATAACCATGGTTAGTTGTTGATTGTGTTGATTGTTTAGATAGCCTTTCCCATTGCATACTTTCGAGGATGCATCTTCCTATTTTCCTTTCTTTTCTTTTACAAAAATCCAGAAAATCCAAAAACATTTTTATTTTTACTTTGCAAGGCAAGTCGTTGTTTTCCTTTTTGTTTTGTTTTTCTTGCATTGAGCCAGGCATAAATAAGGAATTCATCTTATGGAATATTCTCCTTCCTAGTTTAGGAAGGACTTTTCTTAAGGTAGCTAAGGAACTATTGTGATCATGACACTTAGCTAAATACTCTACCTTTTCCCTTGCCTAGTGAAATACTTAGGATTAGCATTTGCATCCCATGGTGAGGAAATATTTTGAATCCATAAACATAATTTGCATTGAGTGGCAAGGATCCTTAATTTTTCATGCTTTGATCAAGAACTTGTCCTATGCCTACCCGAGACCGTGACCAAACTTCTTAGGGAAAGACAAAGGCACTCTTGAACCCTATTCCTTCTTTCCTAACCATTAACCTTTCTTTCACATACATCCTATCTTTTGTACCACTTGTTACCTACTTGAGCTTGATATATATCTCCAAAATTAGCCATATTAATAGACAGTGACCCAATATATGCTTTCACTACTTCCATCTTGATAGGATTTCTTTGGCGAGAAGATTGATATGAATATATAAATGGTGAATTAGGAGTTGTGAAGCTTAAGGGGACAACAATTGTGTCTTTTTGAATAATCTCTCTTTAGAGCTACACCACTTTAGTAGCCTCTCTTAAAAAACAAAAAATGAGAAAAAAAAATTTAAAAATATATAGAAAAAAAGAGAGAAGAAATAATTAGGAAAGGAAATGATAAAAGAAGAATGTAGTAGATTTTATGGGGATCAGAGAAAGAGAAACTCAAATATGGTTCAATAATAAGCTTGGGGGAGGAGATTAAGTTGGATTTTATTGAAGTATAAGGGCCCAAGGGACTTAGAATCACATGAAGATTAAGATCAAAGAAATCTTATTGTTAACTATCTAAGTCTAACATTACTACCCAAAGTTTTTCCCTTTTTTATTCCAATTCATACTCTACTCGAAGTCCTTTCGAACTTAGGAAGTTGAGTCATAGTCGGTGCAGGGAAGCAAAGGTCAAGCATGTTAAGCTAGAATGGAAATTGAGATGTCGAGTCATAAGTCATTAACCCTATTCTGTTATTTGTTCAACTCCCTCAAGGATGAATGAGAAGCTAATTCCATAAGGATGGAAACGAGGCTCGAGAAGAATGTAGTTGTGCTTTAGTTTAGGTGCATGAGAATTATAGTCCCCTACTCTTTCTTGGTATCCTTTATTCATTCTTATGCGTTCTATAGTATATCCTCTCTTATTGTTTAAAAAGTTGGATATCCATCATGATTTTCTCCCATGAGTGCCCAGTCATTGCACCTATCTTATCTTTCTTTTCATTTTTCCTATTTTCTCTTTTTAGTTCTGAAATGCTTGCCTTGGTTTTATTTTATTTTGAGAGTTAAGAGTCACCTCCTAGGAAACCCTTACGAGAACACACTCATTCTCCTATGTGATTAGGAGGTTTAAAGGGCTCGTTGATTGATGCTAAAATCAACCGTAATTCCTACAAAAGTGAGTTAGGTTTTACTTTTGTAGTTTGTATTGTTAGTTCATTCATGCTATCTCTCCTTTGTCATAAAGTCTTGCTTGAGGATGAACAAGGGCTATGCTTGGTAGAATTTAATGAGTGACATTTATGTCACTCATGTGTTCCTTCCTAGCAAAGTTTTCATACTCTTTTTGCCCAAGTTCATTCTATTTTGTGCCATATTGTATCACTTTATGCATGGTCTAGACTTTGGAACATTTGTCATTTTCTACCATGTTTACCCTTTATTTCCTCGTGCCTTCTCTACTTTAATGCGTGTTTTTGTTGGCTTGACGCAGGCATGAGCATAAGAACAAGGAGCAAAGGTGTGTAGTAGAAAATACAAGAAAAGAACCAAGAGACCGCTCGAGAAAAGAGGCAAGATGCCTCTTAAGTGAAGAAGGATTGAGCAGTGGCTCAAATAGATTCTTGAGCGGCCACTCAGTTCAATATAAAGAGAGAAATAGAATAATGCAAATGAGAGCTAAGAAGATATCAAGAAGGCACTTGGAAGGCAAAATCCCTTTCGGAGCGGGCACTTATAAGGTAAACTAAGTGCCCATTCAGTTCACTGAATTGCTAGGATTTTCTTTATGAACGGGCGATCGTAACTTAGCCTAAGCACCTACTTAGCCCTATTCTAGGCAATTTTGTGCCAAACACAAACTCTTTCATGAAGGATATACAAGACGAGCCACAATAGTCGACTCATAACAGATTATTCATAGTTTTTTTAGCCCTAGTTTTGATAGTAGAGAACATTAGTTGTTATATTTTTATTTATCATCAAAAATTGCTAGATTAGTTGAAGATTTGCTTAAGAATTTTCTATGATAAACAATTGGCATGAAGGATTGTTAAACTTCCTATTTTTCTATATAAATTAGTAATTTCTATCTCTTCTCTTGTTGTAGATTTCGTAGTTTTCTATTATTTTCTGTTCTTACTTGTATTTATGTCTGTTTACTTTAGATTTCAATAGTAGAGTAGTAAATTTCTATTCCGATTTTCCGTAATATGTTTTCCATAATAAATTCCATAGTGTCTTTTTAGCCAAAAGCATGAGTAGTTAGATTAGTTAGAGGATAGGGTGAAAACCCAATCCCGAGCATGGATGATTATTAAGGTTTGGAATTTGTTTTTTGATGAATGATGTGGTGATTTGATGTTTGGTTTTGGTTGGAGACTAGAATTAGCCATATAGGTTTAACCCATTAAAGTGTGTCCAAAAGGATCTTCAACAACAACTGATTCCACTTTTGGCCTAGTAACATCAACTTCCACTAGCAATCCACCCTATCTTTTGTTTCATTTCTTCTGGAACAATCACAAACACTCTCCAAAAAGGGAAGGAAAGCAGGCAAGGGGCGGTTACACCTGAGGAGTTTGTTTCCCCGACGAGGCGAAGACCTAGAAAAGGGGCCCGCCTTAGAATACTCAATAACGAACTCTAGTCACTTTCGTGTACCCATCGGACGGCAGCCCTTTCGGGTCAAACACGGGCTAGTTCATAGATCATTGGTTTGATCGTAAGGTAGTTGACTTTAAAACTTGAACCTTTTTGTATGAATATTTATATAGAAAGAATTCCTTATACTCTTTTCTTCATTGAGTTGGAGGAAGTGATTATCCATTTGAATTATGGCTTGGTCTCAGAGATCCTACATAACCGCTGCTAGGAGTTAGCACGAATCAACTGTGGGGACTTGCCTAAACTGGTGAAAATAGATCTAGAGAGTTTCTCACTCCAACGAGCCTAGTCCGTGAAGTCACCGGATAAATTGCCGAATCCGCTTGTCCAACGGATTTTTTAAGCGTTCAAGTTTATTTATGGCATGAAACAACTCGCAGTATGGGTAATTTGCCCCTTTGTTGGACCGCCGGCGCGAACATAGTGGTCTCTGACCAGGACCCGCAGCCCGAGAAGCAGCCCCCCGAAAAAGGGGCACTTAGACGCCACTACATATTATGTCATAATAGAAGAAAACTAATAGCTTTAAAACTCTCACTAAGCTGCCAGGCAGAGTTAGTGAGCCGTGTAATAGGCGACGGAAATTATGATCAAGGATTACTATATAAATATAAATCGCCATCTACTTCAGAAAGCACGGAGTACGGTAGAATTCCTCAGTACGGTCATTCGGGAAGTCCCTCCGTGCGCCGGGGTGAATCGGGTAAAACACAACATGAAATACATTGAAAAATACAGATTTAGGTAGTGACCTGATGTTAAATTTGTTAACTTTTGAGCGATTGGTTTGTTGCGTTGTCTCTATTGTCTTGCTTGGGTTGTTTTATGTAACAATCAGGCAAGAAATCCAAATCATAGTGCTTTTTTCCTTGAAAATGACTAAGAGAATGGTTCTTGGATGAAACCCCTTCCGTGTAGCATGTTTTAGGTTCAGTTCATAGGTCGATAGTGAGTTTGTGAACCCATGTTTACTTTTAATTTCGTATCTAATTCCCTTTTTAGCTCATTTATTTTAGGAGTAGGTGTTGAATCTCGAAACCCCTAGCGATTTTCCTATATAAAATCATTCCATTAAAACCTAGCATTAGTATTTTAGTTAGAATTAGAATCTTCTCATAGTTTAGTTAAAACTAGCTTGTAGTTATATTGCTAGAAATCGGTATCTATTAATAGTCATTCTCTGTAGATTATGATCTTTACTTGATTGGTACTTGTAATAAGTAAAGTCGAGGTTTTCTGATAATGGTTTTTATAAGAATTATAGAGATTGGGTTTTCGATCATAGAGATGAAGGAAGCACTAATGATCATGCGACGGTAGTAGGTCGAGATGATATGGAAGGATTGCTAAGAAAGGCATTTGGGGATGACATTCCATAATCCAATTATGAACCCAAAGACCAATCATTAAATGTACAATGTCTTGTAGTGAAATCATATGACATGCATGAGGAGTTTTCTTTTTAATATGAGGTAGATGGTGAATTTTCATTGACCAATACCAGTAAAGAGGAGGCTAAGTATAAAAGGCTCATGGAAGCTTCTAATTTGGGTGTATATGAAAATTGTACTATTTTTTCAAAGCTATCATTTTTGTTGCATTTGTTTTACATTAAGTGTATGTTCCATTGGTCAACTAAGTCTTTTACTAAGTTGCTCAATCAATGTAATTCCACCTTCCTATTATGAAGGGAAGAAGATAATTCACGATTTGGGGTTATGATATGAGAAAATTGATGCTTGTCCTAATGATTGTATGTTATACTGGGGTGAATTTGCATATCAAGTTGAGTGTCATGTTTTCTATAAATCAAGATGGAAGTTGGTCAAATGTAAAGAGACATGTAAGAAAAGTGAAGTGACTAAAGTAATATTGTATTTTCCTCTTATTCCTAGACAAAAGAGACTAAATATGTCCTCAAAAACTATAAAAGACATGACATGGCATTATGATAGTTGCAAGGATAATAGCAATGTGTTGAAGCATCCGCTAGATGACGAGGCTTGGAAAACTTTTGATAAAAGATATCTTGAATTCTCTAATGATCCTTATAGTGTTAGGTTAGGGCTTGCAAATGATGGGTTTAATCCTTATCGCTAAATGAATACCAATTACAGTACATGGCATGTGGTCTTCATCCTTAACAATTTACTTCCATGGCTTTGTTTGAAATCATCCTCATTTATTCGCTTTGTGGGATTGATATTGATGTGTACTTACAACTACTAATTGATGAATTAAATTTGTAATGGGATTGTATAGATGCATTTGATGCTTATAGTAGAAATAATTTTATGCTCTAAGGTGCCTTACATTCCACTATAAATGACTTCCCAACATATGCCATGTTGTCAGGTTGGAGTACAAAAGGTTACACAGCTTGCCCTTCATGTGGCAATTATACCTATTCATATACGTTTGATAACAAGATTTTCTATCCTTGTGATCGAAAATGGTTAGCAATTGATCATCCCTTTCGCTCTCAAGCAAATTTAGCTGATGGTAACATGGAATATGGTCTTCCTCCAGTTTTTGCAAATGGAATATGGTCTTCCTCCAGTTTTGGCAACTTGAATAGACCATTTGAAGCAACAGGAAAAGGTTAATTATCTTTACAAAAAGTCGAAAAAATCTTCTAAGAAAAGAAAAAAAATATGTCGATACATCATTTATAGAACGTGGTGATGATCATGATGGGGATGATACCAATAATGTTGTTCTTTGGAATAAGAAAAGAGGGTTTTTTGACTTTGTATATTGGGAACATAATCTTTTGAGACATTCTAGATATTATGCACATTGAAAAGAATGTATGTGCTATTTTGTTAGAAACTCTTTTAGAAATGGATAAGGGTATAGATGACAAGAATGCTAGATTAGCACTGAAGGCAAAGGGGATAAAACCTCATCTTTAGCCTTAATCTCATCCAAATCAAATACAGGAATACATACCTCCTACTTCATACACCATGTCAATAGAAGAGAAAGAGCGATTTCTAAGTGTTTTACAAAAGATTAAAGTTCCTAATAGGTATGGGTCTAATTTGTAAAGGTGTGTAAACATGAAGCAATGAAAAATTATTATTATGAAAATCCATAAAAATCATGTCCTTATGCAAGATATCCTTCCTGTAGCTTTTAAGATCATCAAATGCTATATAATTAATTAATTTTCTTGAGGAGTTGTCTGACTTCTTTACGAAGCTCTGTGCAACTTCTATTGAAAAAGAGACTTGGATATCAGATCATTCAGTCAAAAGTTGTATTGACACTTTGTAAGATAGAGAAAGAGTTTCTACCAACATTTTGTACAATTATGGTTCATCTTTTAATTGATTTAGTGGAAGAAGTTAGACTCGGTGGACCTGTGCATTATAGATGGATATATCCCATTGGGAGGTCAATATCTTAAACATCTATTTCTATTATTCCTTACGTGCTATTTTTTTAAAGTTATCATATATTCCATTTTTCATATTAACATCCTTGTTTATATGAAGGTACTTATCCTTTTTGAAAACTCACGTGAGGAATAAGGCCCTTCCTGAGGGTTATATTGCTGAAGGGTACCACTTATGGGAGATAATTGCATTTTGTTCGAGACATCTATAAGGTGTTGAGACCATATTTACTAGATCTAAAAAGAATGAAGATAGTGTTCCAGATTTCCATACATACCTGTATAACTTGGGTTGTCGGCTGATTGGAATGAAGAAAATATTCATTTTGATGATAAAAGTTAAAAGCAAGCACATCGCTATGTATTACATTATTTAGATGATTTAAAACAAGCTACTAAGTAGATTTCATAGTTATATATTACTAATTTTATTATAAGAATATTTTATTAACATTCAAAATATCCGATAACCAATTGTTTAATCTTTAAAGTGAATTCAATGTCCTAAAATGGCGAGAGACTGAATCCAAAGGAATTCAAGTAGATGCAAATATGAAAAATCAGTGGATAGTTAATGAGTTCACTGATTGTTTATAGAACCAGGTAGTTTTTATGCACTTTGTTTATGTATAATCCTTATATTGTTATAATATGTGCTTCACTTCATCTTTTGCACTAACTCAAGACCTATTGAAGCGCATTACGCCTAATAAGATAAATTTGGACAATTGGTTATAGGAATCCTAAATTTTTGGACATTAAGAAGTGATTGCCTAAATCTAGATATTTATATTATTCCAGTAATGTAAATCCACCTAATCTAGTGATTTGTTTTTATAGGAACTACTATATAATGTTATTATATTTTACTTTAACTATTTTACATGTCCTCTTTGAATCGACGTACATTGCTCATTTACAAATCCATCATTGGTAAAGGGATCATTATATTTATGGAGTTATTTAAGGGTTTATCCTAAATGGGAGTCCAAACTAGCTTAAAATTAATGTTTTGTTGTGACTCATCAAATTTACCAATTACCCATCTGATTAGCCCTAATTTGTAAGAGGATAATCATAAAAGGCATGGTGCCTATCCTAATTGTTCGCATGCAACTCATAGGACTAGTAGGGAAATACACCTTTCCCCTCCCTTCACCGAGAATTTGTGAAGGTTGGATTGTAAAACTCGAGCCTCTTAATGATAGCTTACTCATCAAGTTTATCCACCTAGCAACTAGTCTTTCCCCATATAGTATGCTCATGAAAAAATCAAGTCATGTGAATTAGGGAATATAGTGATTGAGAAGTTATTCTCCATACCACATCATAGATTCAAAGTAAGAATATAAAAAAAAAGAATTGGAAAAATGCAAGGGAGAAAGATTGGTTGTGAGCTTTAGAGGAGATCATATAAGGTTGATGATAAATTTCAAGCTCAAAAGGGTCTAAAGATCATGAAAACCTAGCTACTTTTGAGTTAGACACTTATATGAGTGTTGGATGCTAAAGATAAGTCTGTTTTTATAAAAATAATTTTTTAATTTGGTCAAGCAAAAAAATGGTTGAGCGTCAAAGAGCCCAGCTAGGGAAGGTAATGGATATTAGACCCGACCCGAATCCATGGATCCATATCTGTTTTTGGGGATACGGGTCTTCAAAATTTAGACCCCACGGATCCGGGTCGGATCCAGGTCCTATGACTAAAAAACGAATCCGGGTACAGGTCCAACCATAATACCCGGACCCGGATCCGTTACCCATTTTTTCATTTACTCATTTGTACTTGTTTTTATTGTTATTTAAAAGACATATAAACATTTGATTTTGTTCATTTGAACTTTGTTGTTTTATAATATTTGAGTAGTTATATGAATTGTATTCAATTATTGAACTTACATCCTTTGTTGGATTGTTGTCATAGAGGTAAAATGTAGATTTATAAATTTGAAACTAATTATTTTCACAAAAAAATAGGCAAAATATATAGGATCCGTTTTAGACCCATTTGGACTTGGATCCGTTGGATCTAGATCTTTACCCTCCATACCAGCGAATCTAGATTTGGATTTGGATCCATCCTTAAAAAATGGATCTGGATTTGAATCCTTAAGGATCCGGTCTAGATCCGGTCCGTTGCCATCCCTAGGCCCAACATATGAGCATTAGAGACTAGATACTTTCAGCGTCAAACGCTCAATGTGAGTGTTGGACACTGAGGGCCTTTAGTGTCAACACTAAGGGCCTTAAACGTTGGACGCTCTAGTTTACTTAATGCAGAATGCTGAGTCTGAGAAAAATGCTCTAAGTGCTTAGGTAACTATGCTCATTTTTTGGATTTGGTGTATATTTTTAGGCCCTTTTAGGGCCTACTTTGGTTGTGGGAAAACACAGTTTTGTGTCTATAAAAATTCTCTTATAAACACATCGATAGCAGTCGGATTGTTCCATGTTTCAGACATAAAGTTATTCACCAGGCTACCAAGACACTGATAATTCTGGTGATGAGCTGCAAGCCATATTGGGCCTTTGTTCAAGAGCTCATAACCAATAGTCCAATTAAAAAGCTTATTCGGCACATAAAGAGAAAAAGTTACTAGCTCATCCCAATACCTTAAGTTATGTTGATCTAACATAATAACCAATATATAAGGAAAATCATACTCTATACTTACCTAAGCCTTGAATATAAATATTTTATTTATGATCCCCTAGCAAAGTTATTTTAATTTTATACACTCAAAAGACTAATCTTAGAGGATTCTGTAGGATTTGAAGTATTATCCTAATTTAAGTATCGAAAAGGGTTTTGTTGGACACCACCCTCGAGGCTAGTTACATTTATTATGACAAAGTTCATCGTTCTTAGAGGGACCCAAGAAGTTGTTTATGAGGTCAAAATGTGTCTAGATAGGAGCACTAGAAAAACAAATCCAACCAAACTAGAATAGTTTAAAACCAAATCTTATAGGTATAGGAAAACTACTCTTACTCCTACTTGAATTAGGAATCCTATAAAACTCTAAACAATGAAAAAATAACTTAAAGTAAGGCCTAAAACACATGAGCACATCTAAGTAAGCAATAATCAATTTGAAGAGTCCTGAGACATGGATCCCGGGCAAACATATCAGACATTTTAGAGATGCATCATTTTTGTTTCAAACAAGAACATTTTTAAAACTTCTATATGAGTTCACTCAAGTTCTATAAGTTTTGGTTACTTCAAATAAGCGAGATTCCGGTAAATAGAGCACGCATTTCATGCAATTTCCTCCTAACATCAGTTACAACAAGTAAAAGAATGGTAGATAGAAGAATATGACTCATTCTTTCCTTTGCATAAAAGGATTACTGAATAATGATACAAATGCAACGCTTTGAATATCATTTTTATTTGACATAGAAAACAAAGGTGACTTACAACATTGAAGTTGTCAATCACACTAACGTATTCAGAAAAGCCAAATGATCTTCTTTACTCCATTGCTAACCAAGTGAGAAGGCATCAGTGTCCCTTCGCATTCTTTGACAGAAGGCGTTCATCCTTTCAAGACCTTCTGCAAGAACTGATGGCTCAAGTGCGAAAGTTAAACGAAGCCAGTTTTTCATTCCAACTGTAGAACCTATTTATAAGAATTATAACCCTTCATTAGAAATTCATAGATTGATTGATAGCAGTATAAGACAGCACTAAAGGCAACAGCTAGCACATTACTTATTACTAATTGATACAATAAAATAGTAATGCTAAGAAGATATTATAGAAATATTGTTAAGGGATATAGAAACTGAATTAAATTCTTATCTGTTGTTAGCATACGGGTGGTTACATCAGTTGGTTAGCTGATTTGTTAGAGGTGTGCAGCACATAGATATAAGGGATGTAAGAAAGAATATGGTTATGATATACAAAACATAATTCTCTACAATCTCCCTCTCTTCTTCCCCTCTCTTATTCCATCTCTCTAGTCTTCTCTGTTCTTCTTTCCTTGCCTATCTACTGTTCCATTGGATTACTTCAGTGTCAGCTGGAGTTGGTGTGTTGCCGTGAATCCCAACACCCGTATCACTAGTATCATAGTTTTTTGAAAAGTTAAACCAAACTCTAATTAGTAATATGATGTGACCTTTACTAATTAAAGCTTTTCCTGTTCCGTCTATATACTTCTACTTTACAACATCACAAAGTGCCAATAACTTAGTACGCTATTACCAGTACCACTTCAAACATGAAACAAGAACCCTAACAAACATAAATTTTACTTCATTGAAGAAGTGATCTACAAAGTGCTCCCAGCTTCCATGTGCTTGTCAGTGTCTATTCTAGTTGACTCATCACGAGAATTCAGATAGGTGGAATATCAATAGTTATCATCAATCAAATCAGATTCCGTTAATTGATGGGTAAGGATTATTTAGGAGTGTAAAGTCAGAACAACATCAGTTTTTAGTTCAAAATCAGAATATTTAGTTCAGGGTGATAATTTGATTTACATTGTATAATTTGGTTTGAACAGTGCTCATGGGTTCTGTCAGTTCTGATTGCTAAAAAGAAAAAACAAGATAAATGACCATATGAATGAATGCGAAGGAGAAGTTGTAAGACAATGATCACCATAATAAGGCTAGAAATTGCGTCTAAAGTTTAACCATTCCATACCAGGTAGAACGATCACTTTCTCCTGTTTAGCAAGCTGTAAGCAAAAATCAGTATCATCTTGTATACCATCCAACATAGTCACATCTAACTTGACCTGCAGTATAAATTGCCTTTGGTCAAGGATTATCACCTTAAAGTATGAACAAAACATACATTAGTAGAATGATTTACTAACCATGATGAACATGGAACCTTCTGGCTTACTCGGACATGTAATGCAAGGAAACTCCTGGAGTTTTTCATAGACAAGGTCTGCATCTTGTCGCAACACATCCATACATTTTATAAAGAACTCTTCTTCAGTGTTCTCAATGATTTGAGGAACTGCCGCCTAAACTCAATATACTAGTTATGCTAAGTGAAAAGGGTCGTTCCAAATAAAATTCTGGATACTTCAATAATAAAAGAAATTCAGATAGAAGAGGACTAAACGTTTATCCACATGTAATGAACATGAGAACTAGAGAAACTACTGCTGACAGATTGAACTTTATTTATTTGTTCTGAGATGATTTCACCACCTGTCAAGGAAACTTCACTTGTTACACTAATTTTTAGGATATTAGTGGTTGGATCCTAAAAGGGAACATCATGGAAAGGTTACTTTGGCTGACTTTTGCTTGCATTTTGATACTTCATTCTGCAATATCTCATATTTGAAAAGTGGCAAAGGGAGAATCCAAATACTCATATTTCAATCAAGATTTTTGAGAGGATCGATTCACCAAAGCATCATCATATAACGACCTCCGAAAACAGTTTTATGCCTACACCCAAGTGCAGAGAAACAAACACCCTTCTACCAGTTTTTTTAAAACAATTTTTTGTGGTTCATCCAAGACACAAAGAATAATGATATAGAAGGGTTTCAATCCTATACATTTAATCTTGTCCCTCAGGTCATACATTCCAAAGACCTTATATAGAAAGGGTTGATTGACATTCATTGAGTTGATTAGATTACGCATTATTTAAGCACAAAAAGCTAATTATTCTAGCTGTTTAATTGAAAACATTTTTTGAATTGATTCATCAAGAACAAGTTTAAAGGGAAAACCTGAATGAATGTTGGAGGTTCCGGACTTATGTTGATGAAGTCATTAACGCGCTTCATAAACTGACGAGAAGGAAGCACACTTTGATTAGAGGTTCGTAATACTGAACAACCAGTTTTAAAAGCTACGATTTCAATGAAGATAGTAGTGTAAGGCACCCAGTGTCATGAATATTAAGAAGCCCTAACTATTTGCCAAGATATCTTTCACAAAATTGTCTTCCAGCTATTAAAATTTAAAAATGAGATGAAAATGTGTTACTCTGAACCTCTGTCAAAGTGATCAAGAGAGTAAATTTTAATTGTGGCAGTTTGCAATAAAAGATTCACGAAAATAAGCAGTTATTCAAAAATCTGACTTCAGATAAAAATTATGGCTTTCATAAATAGCAGTGGTAGAGCATCTAACGCAATCCAAAGTTAAACAACTATACAGAAAATGCACCAGTATAAAACACAAAAAACAATTTCTCCAATGATTGTGAAACAAGCTCAGCAACAAACACATGATTATGGAGGAGACAATACCTCAGATTTTTGTAGGAAGCCATTTGGATCAGTTGTGACAAGCCAACCAAGTCGCCAGCCAGGAACCATCCACCTCTTAGAGAGAGACCCGAGTGTAAGAACAGGCACAGTTGATGCAAAAATTCCCATTCGAACAAATGGAGTGCTTCCAAAAGTAATGTGTTGATACACTTCATCAGCAATCACAAGTAACCCAAGTTTTCTTGCAGTCTCTGCCACCTAAACAAATGAAACAAGAATTCAAATTCACTAGCTACTGTTAATTAGGAAAGGTTGCGTAGGCGCGTTGCTATACTACTCAATATTCAACACAATGATAAACGGACAAATGTATTTGAAAATTAAACATCTCACTGCGACAGAATTTAAGGTCTAAGTTCTCTAATTTCAAAGCACCAAGTGTAAATGTGTCATATAAGTGATAGTAGGCAACAGCAAAAGAAAGCAATCAGTAAGGACCAAAGTGCACACCTCTTTTAAATGTTGGCGAGTGTAGACACTTCCGCTAGGATTACCAGGGTTAATTACAACAATAGCAACAGTATTATTATCTGCTTGAGCTTGAACAGAGTCAATATCCACTTCCCATCCTTTTTCTGGAAGAAGATCATAATACCGGACTTCAAGGCCCGTATATTCAGCAGCTTTATCATACATGGGATAAGATGGCTTTGGCAGTAGAATGTTGGAACCAGGAGTAGCTAGAGCAGTTAATGCAATTTGAATTGCCTGCTTGCAACCAAGAGTTAGGTAGACGTCATCCGCTGCTAATTTGTAAGGAAGATCCTTTGATATGAATCCTGCTATTGCCCTGCAATGAAATGACTGATGATTAATATATGCAGTTCAAATACTTTGCATATGTCCAATTACTGATAGAAAGCTTTATTTGACTTTTACGGTCGTACGTTAAAGAATTATAAAAACTTTCTTATAATATATTACTTTTTGTAATATGATAAGAATTTGTGATCAAACTTTTCGAACTTTGACTCCAAATAGTAGAATGGAGTTTTTTTATAAGGACAAAGGAGTATTAAGTCGGTCCAATATTTCCTTTCAATCTAAAAGTCAAGTATTTCCGAATAGACCTGACCAAAAGCCGATCTAAAAGACTCATTTGTGACCTCTAGTGTCTCTCAACTATTAAAGAAAGTGTAGCATAAAAAATAAATTAGGATATATGGTTAGGCCAACCCTAAGGGGGAGTTAACAAAATTCATTAAGGGTCAGCCAGCAGAAAAAATCGGCAATATCGTAAATCTGATATTCCCCCAATTATTACTATATACTAAAAGATAAAAATTACCAAGTTATACTGCAAAGAGGGCAGGGGTTAACAAAATTTATTAAGGTCGAGTAGCTAAAAAGATCAGCAATAATCTTAGTGAAAACATTGGCTGATACCGTCACATTAGCCGAGTAGTGTGACATTGGTAAAGTGTAAAAGATTATTCCGCGCTCATTTCAAATTAGGTATATCTTGGTTATAAGATAAAGCTCTCAAGTATTAAATTTATTATTTCAAATATACAAATAAATGTCTTAGGTATTGAATTGATTATCTCAGATATACAAATAAAGATCTCATGTATACAAATAAAGATATCAGGTATTGTATTTATTATCTTAGATATACAAATAAATGTCTCAACATTGAATTTATTATCTCAAATATACAAATAAAGATTTCAGGTATCAAATTATATTCTGATCCTTCATACACAAGTTATGATTTAATTTATAGAATTGAAGGTCTCATGTATTGAATTTTTTATTTCATTCGTATAAATAAAGGTCTTAAGTATACAAACAAAGATCTCAGAAATTGTATTTATTATCTCAGTTATAAAAAAAATGTCTCAGATATTGAATTTATTATTTCAGATATACAAATAAATATCTCAAGTATTAAATTTATCATTTTAGTTATACAAATAAAGGTCTCAAAATTGAATTTATTATCTCAAATATACAAATAATGATCTTAGGTATTAAATTTATTATCTCAGTTATACAAATAAAGGTTTCAGGTATCAAATTTATAACCTTCTCATTTGGAGTACAATGCTTCGTTACCTTTATTAGATCATTATCGATGTTCATTGTACGATGGTGATGTATTTTCGTTTAGTGGGATGTCTCTTCAGGTAACAATAATTTTATAAAAGCTTGATTAATTTGTATGACTTTCCTCTTTACAGACGCATTGATTGTTCATCTTACAAACTTACTGGAGGATTGAAAAATATTCGCTAATCCCATCATCATTTGAATCAATAGTTTCGATTTCTTTTTCTAGCATACAGCAAAGGACGAGTTCGAAGTCAAGAGGCTTTTCCCCCTACAAAATTCTTATTTATGAGGTGCTATAGTACGATGATATAAGGATTCGGTTAAAACTTCTAGACTATTATTATTGAATTTTCTGCTACATAAGCGCTGGACAGTGAATAATTTTTAAATTAGGTTTGTCACATTAATAAAAAGATATGACTTATCACAGCCAATACCTTCTAATAACCTTAGGCTTACTTATATTCTCTCATTTTTTTTTTATATATACTAAAACTCATAAAATATGGCCTTGCTCACCTTAACTGATTCATACTAATTACAATTAATTTAAAAAGATTTTTGCAGATTCGCTATAGTTTTTCACGCTTAAGACTACTAATTTTTACTGATTGCAACTAACTTTTGCTGATCAAATCTGATTTTCACTTAATATTATTATTTAAAGTTAAAGAGAACAGAGCCTTAAGTTTAGTAAAATAAAATATGTTTAGAAAAAATAAATTAAATTCATCAAAAATAAGTTAGGTTCGACAGAAGTGGAGTTAGGTTTAGCATAAATATGTTAAATTCCACAAAATTAAGTCAGGTTTAGTAAAAATAATTGAAAAGCAAAAATAACCCAAAGAAAGAACAGAGCCTAAAAGACACCAGTAAGAAAAGATTCTTCTCACAAAACCAATTGCTCTATTTCATGGTTTTTAATTTTATTTTTCTTTATCCTTCCTTATACATTTTTATTTTAAGTATCTCCAAATAAGTATAAAATGTCATCAATCATAAAAAGATTCAATTTTTATTTTTTTAATTCAACTATTTTATTATTCTTTTTACTTTTATGTAACACCTATATTCTAAATATAGTCGTAGAGTACAAGTGCTTCCCCCAAAACATAGAAAGTAATATTCATGCTTTTTAGGAGACCTAAGAGCACTATCGGCAGTGAATAAAATTTTCCCTACGAGTAAAAATGGTGAGTAAAATGAATGAAAAATGCATTCCGGCAATGGTCACCCGTGATAAAACTCATGGAAAAAAATTCATGTGGCCCCTACATTTTTTAATACCGTTTTACACTTCAACGACTATTTTCGGCATTTAAATATTTTTTTTAAAAAAATAAAAATTACCAACGGTCATAAAAAAAATTTCTCTATAAAATGATACCCATTTTTCTATATTTTTTCACAACTTAAAAAAATACATTTTCCTAGTTGAATTCGTTTTTCACCGTTATCGACTTTCCAACTGTTATCATACATATTTATTTTTGCAAATCTTTGTTAAGGTAAATTATTCTTCTATTATTTTCATAAAAATGATAATAAAGACGTTAGTTAAGACGTTAATTTAAAACGATTATCAAAAGTGATAATTATTAAAAAAAAACGCTATTATTAACCGCTAATTAAAAATGCTAATTAAAAATTATAATTATTAAAAAAAGCTAATTAAATGCGCTAATAAAGTAATTGATAGTTTAAAAAGACAATTAAAAAACGGTTATGAAAAAGGATATAAAAATGCGATAATTAAAAATGATAATTAAATATTGTATTTATGAATGATAACTATAACCGCTAATTAAAAATATTAAGTACATTACAAATTGATTGAAACGCTAACTACGTAATAATAACATAAATTAATTAATAACAATACAAAATTATTAATCATAATTATACATTAATTAGAAAATTAAGTAAAATTAGTGAATATGGAAGAGAGAGAAAGTGCGGTGAGGTATTGGAAAAGTATGAGAGAGATTGGTGAGTATTTTTTTTACTTACTCCTAGGATGACATTTTAATCACAAGACAACTCATGAGGATAATAGGATGGGATGAGTAAGAAAGGGATTAGAGAGAGAATTGGATGACAAAATTTTGCCCACTGCTGAGAGTGGTCTAACCAAGTTTCTCATTACATCATTACATGAAAGTTGAAACTCTTTCACTTCTACACATGCTAATGACACCACAATGACCATTAACACCTTTAATTACCAATTAAAAAAAATTACTACTTTACAAAAATACTAATTGAACTGATACTTTTACATTTTATGATACTTTATGTAAAAGTATATTTACATGGTGAAAATTAGTATATGCAAAGTATATAATACCAAAATCAAAAGGTCTTATGCATTTACTTATTAAGAAACAAGTATTGTACTTGTACGTAAATAGGATTTTTTTTCCATATTTAAATTACTTTCGGAAAAAATAAGCTAACTTTAACAATAATAAGCACGTTAAGATCAGCAAAAGTAAGGTTCAACAAAATAATTCACCAAAAGTAAAATAAGCTTAGCAAAAAATTAAATAACTTAAGTTCAACAAAAGATGAGTGTAGATAAACAATAAGTTCAGCAAAATTAAGTTAAGTTCGGCAAAAATATGTTAAGTTTAAAAAAAAAATAGCTTACAAACAACATAATCAATAAAAATAACAAGCCGGAATCACAAGTTCTAGTTGTTCCACTACAATCAATAGTTACAAGCTTAGGTATGCAAGTCATATGTGCCCCCCAATTTTAAAAGAGATGCCCCAAGTTTATATAGTTAAGTTCAACTAAAGAGGGTTTTTGATACTTGGTAAGGTTATTGGAGTTTTACGTGGTTCAATTCATCAATAAAGGAATAATCACCATTATATTATATACGTAAATAACAAGTGTCATTATTGAATAAGTGAATTTATTTTGTGTATTTAATTGATGCATTGAATAAGTGAGTTTATTTTGTATATTTATTTGATACATATTATTAACTTAATATCATATTTGAGCAATTCTTACAATTCTTACTGCTTTAATACAATTCTTACTGCTTTCATACAATTCTTACTGCTTTCATACAATTCTTACATAAGGAATGCGTTCATACAATTCTTACATAAGGAATGCTTTCTTACAATTCTTACAAAAGAATGCTTTAATACAATTCTGAATAAGTTATGTCATGTTATACTTTATTAAAGTTATGGGTGATTGTGAAATCATGATGATTTCTTTGGTAACCATCATGATTTAGATATTTTCTTAGATAAAGTAAATTAAATTATTATTTCAATATTTTTTAATTTTAATAATGATTTTACTGATTTTAACATTCATTTTATGGCATATATAAACATAATAATGTTGGTTTAATTAGGTTGTTGAAGATTTAACATTACGTACATATTGAAATTTCATTTTTCAATTTAATTCTTAATGGGACAAGTTGTTGGTATGAAATGAATTCCCTTTTTGTTGATTCTTAGTGAGCCATTGAGTGCTAAAAAATCATTGACATCCTCCAAATTTGGTTTTCTACGAGAACCGTAACTCAATACCTTTTATTTGTAGTCCAATAGATTATTTTTTCATGTACAGTAATAATATTAGAACTATATAGTTCATGTGATTTTCAGCCCTACATTGCATATAGATGAGAGTTGAAAATTTAAGATTTTAATGTGGTTGTAGGTATGAACAAGAGGAGATGGTGAAGAAATACGTGAAGATATGTTCACAATTAGGTATCAAGCAGCACTTTAAGATATTCTATTACTACAAAAAAAAAATAATACTTTTAAACTATTGTTTAATTTCACTATTGACAATGAAGTCAAATAATAAACGCTTGGTAAACAAATCTCAATTACCTACTCATGAATGCATAATCTCCTCTTTTCTATCTGGCTAATTGTTTTAATTCACTATTTTATATCTAAGTTGCTTTGACTCTTAGGTGTTCTAGTAGATTATTAGTAGTTGAATAAAGTTTAGGACTTTTGGGTATAATTGTATAAATGGATTGCTGAAAAAGATTTGCATTAAATTGCTTAATCGTTTATGTAGTTTGGTCTTTGGAGGTATAGTGATTGATTACTTGTGGTTAACATAAGTCATTAATTTGCAATAAAACAAAATCTGCGGTCTCTATCTATCCAAGCTTAGTGCAGTACACTGCATCAAGCAGTGATAAGATTTTTATTAGTGTGCTAAGAGGCTAAGATTTTTAGTGTTGAGTGGTGGTAAGATTTTTAGTGTTTAAGTAAGGCAATTATCGATCACATGGTTTTTTTTTTTTTTTTTTTTTTGGCAGAAATTGATTATATAATGAGACAAAATATGCTATCAAGTGGTAAATTGACATCAAATTACTCCCTGTTTTCACTTTAATTTACTTTTTGTATGGGAAACGACAAAAAAATTTCAAAAGCTGAAAAAGTTGATCATATAATGAGACAAAATTAGTTATAAAAAGAGTCATACACTTAAAATGATTATATAAGTTGATTATATAATTTATTGTAAAATTAATTTTAATCATTAAAATTAACTATAGTGTAGTTATAATCACGAACGGTCTTAGTGTAGCGTTTATGCATATATATGAAAAAACCGACTTACTTTTTGGTGTGAGGAAGACCGCTAAAGGCGGCGTAACAATTGAAGGTGGCGGAGCGGAGTGTAGCAACAACAGCATCTTCGGCGGTAGCAGAGGTACGAAAGCATTGGAAAGGGGAGGGATCTCCATGACCCATGGGAATTTGCGGACGCTTATCATTTGGGTCAATCATTTCAGATAGCCTACTTAAAGTTTCTCTTACTGTTATTGCTCCTTTCTTGTCTTCTGAATTTACTTCTTTTATCGCATCTTTGTTGAATCTCCATGACTTGATGCTTTCCATCTCTCTCTCTCTCTCTCTCTCTCTCTCTCTCTCTCTCTCTCTCTCTCTCTCTCTCTCTCTCTCTCTCTCTCTCTCTCTCTCTCTGCGAGTCTCATCTAAGTGTATACTTAGTTTTGGCCGGAAGAATGATATTTATACTAATGATTTTTTCAAATTCAAAATAACAGTATATTTAGGGTTTACGGTTAATCATAAGTTTAAGCTTTAATGGTATGATAAATCATTATGATGGTTATTGGAAAAAGTTAACCGTAATAGTACCGTCAAGTCGGTTAACTGGTATTTAACGATACAACTAACGGTTAAGCTCTAATCGTTTCATTCTATTTTTATGCACTTGTACACCTAATATTTTGAAACTAATTGCATGATTCCTTAGTTCATTTGAGTCTTTTATAACAATAATAATACATATTTATACAAGATTTAATTATGAATAAAAAAAACTTGTGATATTTATTCATGTTTTAGCTTTTTAGGTTTAGTTTTTTTAAAAATAATAATAATGGTTAACCGTTATAAAATTTTTAATATTGTAACAGTTACGGTAAAATAACCTTAAATATAAACTAATTATATATAGTTAACGGTTACGGTTATTTTACACACTTTAATTATAACAGGAGTGATCGATCTTGAGAGAAGCGTAGAGATCTTAAACAACAACCAACGTGTTTCATCTTTAACAGTTAATATAATGGATGTACTTTTTTACTCAAAAGTATCGGTAGTAGTAAATCAATCAGTGAGCTGTCATATTTCAACAAGAACTACTAATTTATCATTTTTCTACTATTTCTAAACATGGAATTACAAAGGTTTGAATTCCACTAAATTAAAATGAAATAAAAAAAATATTCATATTAAAATCAAACTAAATCAATTATTGGGATAAAAACCATATAAATTAAAAAAATCTTGTACCTTTGCTGCGAAAACGTGTCTCTTGATGTAATACCATACTTCTACACAATTTTTTCATTGATTTGCACACCGACAAGAAAAATATATGCCTTTTCAATCTGGTATTATAGCTAAGAATCACACTAAAACACAATTAGTAAAGTTAAGTTGTTAGGTGGTTGTTAGGTGGTTATGACTAGGAGCAACCAATGTTTACTATAAACATAAAATAAAGGGGAATAAGAGAACTTAGATAACAATAACCAAATACATTGTATATAACGACTAAAACATACTCTTTCAATATATGGAGCCATAATAAACTTGATCCCAACTAATTGATTTTATCTAACTTTGTTCAACGTAGTCTTTCACCTCAGATTGGTTTGTCATGCAATATGTGCCACGAATCTATTATGGACATAATCACCCAACTTTCAAAATAGACTAGCATCCATTCAAATATTTGTAAAGTCTACTAAACTCAATACAACAAGACAAGTAAGAAAGATCATTTCTAAATAGCAATCATAGCTGTAAAAGGCCATCGTATATGGTCACTAATGCAAGTAGGTTTGCTATCACAAGCTGGAGAGCAGTCATAGATGTAAAAGGTAAGGCAACTTGTCTCCTACCTTGTCTTGGTCCTCAAGGCTTTCATTTTTCCTTATTTATGCCCTTTACTTTTATGTTTGTTTGAAATTCTATAGTAGCAGGAGTGTAGGTGACCTTTTACTGTCCAGTCCTTGAGCAATCTGTGAGCTCTTGTTTCCCACTTAAATGTCAGCAATATGCTTGGAAAAACAAACTACGTAAGCTCTTGTTTCCATATGCAAACTGTCAAACAGGAAGAGAAAGAAGCTAAGCAAAGTTCCGTGGTTTTCTGTGCTGATCATACTTCAATTAAGTGGGCATTTTTAGTGCATTTTCTGTGCTATAACTTGCTACCAACAGATTAAACTAGAGAAGCCTTGACTGAATTGCAGAAGACTGGATGCAAATTTGTACCTACATATTGAAGAAATATTGTATACCAAACATAAACAATATAATATAGCAGTAAATATGGCTACCTAAACTTTGGGTTGGAAATTATGAGTTTTTAAGACAAATATCCTTCAGGAAGAGAAACACATCTTTGTTCAAGCTATGCTCCTTGAACGGAGGCTTGTCTTTTAACACTGCTACCTGTGAGATAAAACAAATACTATATAAAATTAATAAAGCATACACTCATCCAGAAAAACCGACATTCAGACATTCAGACATTCATACATCATATAAGTTGCTGCTGTCATTGTTCGACTAAAAACCATAAGTAGAGTTAAAATGGATCGGAAAACAGTAGCAAATTAAAGAGGCATTTATTTTCAAAGAATCTACCCACTCCCTTTAGTCTCTGTTATAGAAGTTATGAACAGCAAGAGTCATCTGGTGGCATAGAATATTCTAATTTACATGAATGAATCTGTATAATCATGTATTCAGATAGACCTATCAAAAGGAAGATTAAAATCAAAAGAGAACCACAGATTTTGAATGGAGAATTGTATTCAGGACAGAAGAAAATCATGAAAATATTTCCACAGCATGAAAGAGGGATGGAGAAATTGTATTTAGGACAAAAGAGTGAGGCAATAATAAAATCATTTTAATGATGGATTTGACAAGACAAAGCAAGAAACAATGAATGAGAAACCAATCGTCTAGAGCCAACCATAGTCACTAAAGCAAAAACAGTAGTTAAGCTTATAATGTAGACAGAAGAAGTCCAAATATATATATATATATTTATTTATATATATAGGGGAGGGATTATGTGAGAACCCTCCTCTTATGTGAGAACTACTTTTTGGTGAGAACCCATCTTATACCCTTGGATGCTTGATGATTTAGGGCTGAAAATGCATTAGAGATGGATGGCAAATCTGTAAATATCTAGACATTGTGTAAAAAATTGTTGGCTGGCAGAGTGTTTAAGAAAAAAATTTGTACTTTATTTTGCTGGACAGTGACTTTTGCGTGTTTGCCTTTTTCCTTATTATTAGACTTACAAGTCATGCTATTCATTTTTACGTGCTTTACCATTTTCTTCATTATTATACTTGCATGTTTCATCCTTTTCTTCATTATTGTGCATCGATTTAGAACATTACAATTCAATTGTTTAGAACATTACGTTCAATGGTTTAGAACATCAAGTTCAATAGTTTAGAACATGATGTAAACTAGTTTAGAGCATGATGTAAACTAGTTTAGAACATGATATCCACTAGTTTAGAACATGATGTTATTTGGCTTAGGACATAATGTTCTACGATTTAGAACATTATGTTCTTTGGTTTAGAACATTATGTTAATTGGTCAAATGCTTTGATATTATGTCAAATTGGGCTTAGAACATATGCTTATTACTTGGTTAACATAATGTTCATTGTATATACCGAATTTCAAGCATTAATCACTAATTCTAACGAAATAACACAAAATTCAGTTCAATAGTTTAGAACATTATGTCAAATTAGGTTGAGACCATTACGTTCAATGGTTTATAACATCAAGTTCAATAATTTAGAATATGATGTTCACTAGTTTAGAACATGATGTCCACTAGTTTAGAACATGATGTTCTTTGGTTTAGAACATAATGTTCTTCGTTTTAGAACATTATGTTCTTCGGTTTAGAACATCATGTTAATTGGTCCAATGCTTTGATATTATATCAAATTGGGCTTAGAACATTATGCTCATTACTTGGTTAACATAATGTTCATTGTATATACCGAATTTCGAGCATTAATCACTAATTCTAATGAAATAAAACAAAATCCAGTTAAATAGTCTAGAACATTATGTCAAATTAGGTTGAGAACATTACGTTCAATGGTTTAGAACATCAAGTTTACTAGTTTAGAACATGATGTTCACTAGTTTAGAACATGATGTTCAGTAGTTTAAAACATGATGTTCTTTGGTTTAGAACATGCTGTTCTTTGGTTTAGAATATGATGTTCTTTAGTTTAGAACATAATGTTCTTTGGTTTAGAACATTATGTTCTTTGGTTTAGAACATTATGTTCTTCGGTTTAGAACATCTTGTTAATTGGTCCAATGCTTTGATATTATGTCAAATTAGGTTTAGAGCATTACGTTCATTACTTTAGTACATAATGTTCATTGGTTTAGAACATTATGTTCAATGGTTTAGAACATCATGTTAATTGGTCCGATGCTTTGATATTATGACAAATTAGGCTTAGAACATTATGCTCATTACTTTAGAATATCATGTTCATTGGTTTAGAACATTATGTTCAATGGTTTAGAACATGATGCTCATTATTTTGAAAAAACAACGAAACTATGGAACTATCACAAACCTGTTTTGAACAATCTACTTAGAACAAACTACCAATCTACTCATAACAATGGTTGCAATATGAAGAACATTATATACTTGTTGCGAAAGAAATGTACGAACTTGTGGGTTTTGAAATAACGAAGTAAGTGGTGCGAAATGGTGGAATTGTGAAAGTTTGAAGAGAGAAGAAATGGTGGAAGAAGATGAAAGGGCTCTGAGAAGTTTTGAAGTAGTGAATGAAAAGTGATGCTTGTTCCCTTTTTCCCAAGTGTCAGTTACACTTTTTAAGCAATTGCCTTTTGTTAGTTTTTGAATTAATTACGAATTTGCCATTATGTTCAGTTAAATGCCATCCATTAGATCTGCCAAGGTGTGTGGTGTTAGAAGCCCTCTTAAAATAAGAAGGATGAGAAGATTCTCATCCTTCTATTTTTATGATCAATGGCCACGAATGATCCCTTTTTTCAGTGCCCCGGTTCTATTACTTCCTTCTTGCCCCGGTTCAATCGAAGTTATTTGCTCTCCCATCGCTCCATTCTCTCTTCATCCTTGCTTTTCTCTCTTCATCCTTGCTATTCTCTCCATTTGCTTTACAGTTTTTTTAGTGCTTTCCTCTCTTCATCCTTGCTCTTCTCTCCGTTCACGGTGTCTCCTTTCAGTTTTTTCACAAATTTTTTGCGGTATTTTCGGTAGTGGTCGGCGGTGTGCACAACAATAGCGCTTCAATTTTCGGTGTTGTTTCGATTAGTTACTTACAATGTCGTAATTAATTTGTGTTAATTGCTTATAATTTTTGTTTTTTATTTTAATTGTTAGGTTTGTTTGTATTTTCTGAAGTTTTGAAATGATGAGAACGCGTGGTGGTCTAGTTTCGAGAGACAGCGGTGGCAGAGGCGACGGAAGAAGAGGTCGTGCTACTAGAGACAACAAATGTGGTGTTGTTGTCGTCGAAGCTTCCGGTACAAGTTTTATTTTACATTATTATATTTCTGAAGCAAAATTATTGTATAATATTATAAGAATTCTAACTAGATATTGAAGTATAAGCATTAATTATGCTATTTTGTGGTTATTGTTGAACAATTTGTAAAAATCAATCATAAGAACAATATGTTATTCGGTTGTTGTTTGTGTTTTTGCATTAATTGTGTTTGATTGTAGGAGAATATATATTTGAGCCACTTTATATTAAACAATTGTTCACTTGATTATTGTTCTTTTTGTTGTTATTTTGTGTTAGTTTTATGTAAGTAGTTAGTTTTTTCTATAGTGACCTTTTTTATTTCTATGGTGACCTTTTTAGTTTCTATGGTGACCTTTTTTTTATTTCATTGATAGCAAGGTGACTTGTTTATAGTAGACCTCAACATCTGCTTCTAGATTTTTGTTGCTTAAGTTCTTTGTCTAGTTTTTCACTGCCTTCCCATGCCCGCTTCAAGTATGTTTTAATGTTTACCTATGAGAATGGAGATGAATAACTTAGTGATTTGAGATCTTTCTAAGCCTGATGTCAGACTTATTGGTAAAGGGTGACTTTGGGTTTGAATTAAACTCCACAATGCATCCACATATGGTTAATTACATCATAGTTCCTAGTACTATGTTATTAATGAGGTATAACCATAGAAATTATCAATAAGTTATTAAGGACTCAAGTAATGAGAATTTGGGCATTCCATCAAAACAAAAATGAACCCTCATTATCTGCTTAATTTTATGAGTGTTTTCCATGAATTTCTCTAGTTATCTACTTAATTTTATGCAGTTATGCCTACACGTTTCTATTTTGATAACTACATTACATTTTCATGTGCCGCTACTGCTAGTTTTTAGCCTTTTTAGTCCAGTCTCTGCTTTGCCTAAGTTAGGACCCTAAGTTAGGTTGAAATGCGTAATACTTAAAAGAAAAATCACGGTGATATCTCAACATTTAAGATAAGCGGATTAGCAAAATCTATAATTGACACTAAAGATGAGTGAGTTTTGTATGGCCACGAAAAGCCTAGAAACGGAGTTAATCTGATTCATCCGAGTTCAATTCTGTGGTACAATCTAAACTCCCTACAGAATTAGGAACTAGAAACAAGGTTTAGTCAGATGTATGGAAGAGAGGGCAGAGCCAGAAAACAATTACTAGTACAATTTTCCCCACTTATATTAACAGTCTAAATAGAGCCATGTGCCAGCCAGGAAGCCAGTGAACGGTGCCCCAATAAACATGGTTTGCACTTCAGAGAATATATTAGAGTAGAGAACTACTTATATTTTTTAGAAGGCTGGTTATAAGATTATCAAGCACGTAATTACCAGGCATCCATCAAACTGATGCAATCAATTGTTCCATCATGATTCTAAAGTTGGCAGCCAAGAATGTTATTTGAAACCTCATACACAAATAATGCTTATAGCAGCTTCTAAAAAAATAGCCCAACTACATGCAGTTTTGTGGGAAGAAGAATGACTGGTCGGTTATAACAAATGCAGAACTAAATTATAGTGAACATTGTAAATACACCAAATAAGGCTGGTCCTAGGATTTTAATGAGCAATTAACCAAGAGTACTGAAATGTAGGTTGAAGAGAATATACTATAATCCTCTTATGCTTTTGAGGAAGTGATCCTCAAGTAAAACTTAATCAAACTTAAAGTCTACATGCATCCAAGCTATTTATCTTCAGATTTGATGCTCACCTTTACAAATCACATCAGTTTATTCAGAAGGGGGCTTAATGCTTACTCTAGTGGTATTTTATCTAGATGTCTTGGTATAAGCTTGAAGGCTGTCTTATTAAAGCTATGGAAAACATAATAGCAACCACCTATGCTCTAATGTTTAATGAGAATTCATCTAAAAATTTTAAACAAATGGCACACTTAAAAGTATTCCAGTAACCAACCCATTTCAAAGATGAAGTATAAATTATTAACACCTGCAGAGAGTGCATCATATCATTCCATGAGTTCAACACTTCACATATGTGACCAGTTGACCATATTTTGCACTAATTAAAACTTGATTTGAAGAATAGAAACTTTGCAAAGCTAAATAGCTGATATATATCAGAGTAGTGGTAGGTGTATTGACAAATTTATTTTCAGGAGCCTTACAAAGTACATTATAACCTATCATTTCTAATTAAATCTAGTGTCTTTTCCTCCAGTGTTTATTTTTTGTTTGATCCATGCAGAAAAGAAGAATGCTGGTGAAACAAAGAAAATAAAGAACTATGATGATGCTGGATTAATTACAAAAGTTCAAAAGGCTATTCCGTCTTCTTCCTCAGCTTTAGCTAAGGTTATACATACAATTGATGAAAATGAATCGAAGGGGAATAAACTTGAAAAGTTTGTGAAAGATAAGAAGAGGAAGTACCAAGACATTGAAGCTGTGGACACTCTTAATCAACCAATTGCAAAAAGGTAGAGTATCTTTCATATTGTAATATTTTTTTTAGACATAGTATCTTTCATGTATTAATATTTACTTATTTTATATTTTTTCCTTTTTTGACAGGGTAAGAACTACATTTAAAACGAAATGCAGACCTTGCCAATTGGTTAAATTGATTAGCGGATTCACAAATGAGCAAAAACAATCTGTGAAGAATATAGGGTTTGGAGGATTATTGACTATGGAGTTGACAAGGTCTCCAACAAATATGTTAAATTGGATTGTTGATTATTTTGATCCTAGGAGCCGTATGTTTAGCATTGATGCTGGTAGAAGCTTTTAAATATCAAAGTTCGATGTGTATGATGTGTTTTGCCTTCCCTGGAATAGGAATAGAGATGTTGAAATTGCCTTAAGAAGCGCAAACATTGTGAACCCTGATTTTCCATTAAAACAACATTTTAGAAATTTTTTTAGTATAGAAGAAAAAAATGAACCTGTCCCTTTGGATTTAGTGGAGCATATGATTCCACAAATGACCAATGGAGATGATGCATTTAAGCAACTTTTTGTACTTCATGCTTTTTCTACCTTTTCAGCTCCTACACACAACCGTACGATTGATCTACAGATTGTTAAGAGTATTGCTATGGTCGATCAAATTAGAGAATTTAATTGGTGCAAGTATGTGTTAGATCAATTGTGTGAGGCTACAATAAATTATAAAAAAGGAAAGGTTCAATAGTTTCGTGGTTGCATTGTGATGCTATAAACAATATATGTCCATCGGTTAAGATTTAAGGGTGTTTGCTTATCAACTTCTCTTCCTTTAATTAAACACTAGACTAATAAGAAAGTTAGCTTAAGAATGAAGGAGGAAGGATTAGCAAACTTCTTTGGGAATGGGATTGTTGTTTCTGGTACATATCCCATTAGTGAGCATTTGAAGTTTGTGAATGGGCAAGTTATTGGAGTGCTTGATGAGGAAAATGTAAAGCAGGATTTTGTTGAAGGTTGTAATTTTGAAGAAGGAAATCAGAATACTTCAAATCATGTTGAAAATGAAACCTCTTCAGAGGAGATTCATGTTACTAAAAAAATTCATTTAATGTTGCCGGAAGATGAAAAGTCAAATGAAGATATTCATCGTCTAGCAGAAGATGTAAGTTTCCTTTTTAATTCAGTTAATTTTAATTTTTTCTCATAGTTTCCTTTTTATGTTTCATAGTATTCTTTTTTTGTTTCATAGTATCTTTTTTCTATACTCAACTATGTCCTTTCTTTAGTGACCTTTTTGCAAGGTGTAGTAACCATTGTATTTACAACTCTAAATATAGTCACCTTTTTATATTTATAGTGACCTTTTTATAAGACATAGACACCTTTTATTTTCTATTGTATCCTTTTTTTATTTCTATAGTCTTGGCCTATTTTTCTCCCTTTTTCGATCTGTGGGACGAACCAGTTGTGCTGGTTCCTATTTAGCAGCGGAATGTATGTAGAGTAATAAAGGAAGACACACAATTTAACGAGGTTCAGCCAACTAAGGCCTACGTCCTCCTACTCTATGCTCTTTTATTAATCTACTCCAAAAAACAAAGAACACAGACACTCAACTGTTTCCCTACTCCGGGAACCAGTTCACCCCACACTCTACTCCGAGTGTGTAATCGACTTACACTAGTAAGTCCTTTTGTGTTTGAACTCACAAACACTCTCCCAGCCTATCAACCCCTCTGTTGAAGGCTCTTTATAGAATCAAACTCTCCTTTAATCTTGCTTCTAAAAGCTAATATGAGAGAAAAATATAAGTTCTAATGTTGCTCGTGTATATGACTTAATGAAAGGTTTTTATGCTTAAGTGTGTATAATGCTCTCTAGAGATGAACTCAGTTTTCTTCACGTCAGAGACTTCTTGAATTAGGTTGATTAGATGAGTTTATATATGTGATTACAAAAACCCTAGCTTTCCTAAAATCACATAATCTTTTGAGCTGTCACCTTATGTGAGTTTAGGAAAATATGAAGTTAGGAAAGTTTTTATCTTATTTGACTTAATCATATATAGATAGAATCAATTAAGATAAATACTCCTAGCTTTTAGGTAACCAATATATTCTCATCTAATCTACCAGCTGCTTAATATAAAAAATAATTCTTAGAAAATATTTTTACAAAATCTTTTCAAAAATACGCAGCTTGATATTTCATTCAGTAAACCTGGTTCTCTGAACCTGGTTCCCTAAATAAAGTATGTTATGAATTCTGTTCCAGCTTTGTACCAGAATTCATAACATGACTTATCACACTTAAAACACTTATATTACCTACTCATATAAGTCATACTACGGAGCATATTACATGAAAAACTAGATTAACAGTAAAGTACAAATGATCTTCTTTTCATGTAATCTTTAAGACTTGAATCTTCCTTGAATGCTTCATCTTGAGCAAAGTATCTTTCTTCGAATGTCTTCGAAAGGTTTCTATGCTCCAAGTCTTGGAATCTTCTTAACTACTGCACATATAACATGGTTAACATGCAATAGATAATATGTGACTGCTTATAGCAGTCAAGGAGATAGTTCCAACTTCTTGTGACCTGTTTCCTGTAACTGTTTGTCATCATTCAAAACATCAAAACTTAAGGAACTCAACAAATTCCCCCTTTTTGATGGTGACAAACTAATTGAAGTTCCTGCAATCCAAGCACATTAAAAACATACAAGCTCCAATAAAGTACTCAACTAGGATTGAGTACATGAACAATCTTTAAAAAATGAACACACAAAAAAAATTTTCTTAAGTTAACTTGACTCGACTCCTAAAAGACTTAATCTAAAAATCCTAAAAGGGCTAAGAAGATCCTAGGCTTCAGCTTCAATTCTTTCCCCCTTTTGGCATCATTAAAAAGTATACTCTAGTAAAAATAAAATGCACAAATTATTAAATGTACTCATCCATGTAGTGGCATCAACCACCATTCAAGTTAAATGCTGCAAAAAAAAAATAGATTAGTCAAACGAAGCATGCCATAGCAAAAATAAAATTGTTCAAAACAAATACCAACAAAGTTCAACAAATTAAAGACCCCAACTCCATATCAAAGGAACAGTTCATGGAGTGGGAAGAAGCAAATCAACAGAATCAGTCAAAATAGATAGGGTAGGCAAAAAAAAAAAAGAAAGCAAAATCAATCTTCATCATTCTCATCCTCCTCTTCTCTATTAGCATCCTGGTCTCCATCATCAGCTAGTTACTCATCTTCATCTCCTTCCTCAGCATCATGCATTTCTTCTTCAGGAGGAGACTGTGGAGCAGCAGCACTTGTACCAGGTGCGTTTTGATCATGAGAACCAGCATCTCCACCAAGCTTCTTTTCTTGATTGATAAACCTAGAATCAATAGAAGAGAATAAATCTTGAACCAGACCAATGATGTTTTTGAGCAAAATCTCCTGATCCTCCAACCTTTTCAAAACTAGAGCCTGTCCTACTGGCTCCTCTACTTTCTTATTCTTCTTTGTTGGAGATCTCACATCCTCCACTGGTTCCTCTGATTTAAACAGCAGCTGATCCCCACTTATATCTAAACCCTTCTGCTTTAAGATGACCCTGGTAAACATTGTAATTGGGACAGTGGAACCACTCAGGGGTACATTGTTAGATTTGAGCAGGTGGGTTATAAAGGATCCATAAGGCAAGGAGTGATGAGATGACCCATGGCAGTTCATCATATGGGCAACCATTAATGCAGGAAGATTGATTTTCACCTTCTTCATTAACAAATACATCAATACCATTTCCATTATTCTCACAGTACCTCTACCCTGAGCCCTTGGTATTAAAACCTTGTTACACAGAGAATGTAGAACAAGCATAACTGGTTCCTTCAAATTTACTGACTTAAGGACCCCTGGCTTTTTGGGCATCGTCCCTCCAAACATAAAAGTATATATCTCCTCTGGTGTGACCCCAACAAGCATGGGCCAGCAGTCACCAGAGTACTTATCAAAACCATCTCTTGGTATACTTAACAGACTTGACAGAGAAGCAACTGATAAACTGACATCAACCCCATTCACACATGAATTTATGGACATATCAGGCATTTGCTTGATGTTAACATAAAATTCCCTAACTCCAGACACATTTGCAGCACAAACATCAAACATCATTAACCAACCTTGATAATCAAGCAACTCCTTGAACTTAGATAATGCAGCAATATCAAAATATCTTTTTTCAACACCACACCCAGACAACACTAGTCTAGAATTTAAATCAATAGAACCAGTAGGAATGGATTCTACAGATTTACCTTTTGAAGCATGAGAGGTTTTAGCAGGCAACCTCTTTCTTTTGTTTCTTTGCACAGAATCAGCAGACTAATCCTTCTGGGTGTCATTAATTTTCCTTTTTACAGAAGAACGTGTGAAACGACCACTTCTCCTAACCTTTTCATCTGGTGATCCTTCTTTGAACCCAGTAACCTCAACCACTTCCACTTCGTCACTGTGCTCTTCAGCACTACTAACCTCCACTCCTTGGCTCACAGATTGCTGAGCTTCTGTCTCCTGTTCCCCCTTAGATGGTACAGGTTCCTTGATGACAGAGTCATCAGTTTCTAGAGGATGGAAGATAGGCTTAGGTTGTTTTGATGAGGTTTGGTCGATTTTGGTGGTGAGGAGGATTTTTGAGGGGAATCTGGGATTATGGTAGGAGTTTCTGAAGGTGATGAAGCTACGTTGGGTGATGAAGGTTCAATTGGGGTTTGTTTTTGATGAGAGGTGGGTGGAACACCGATGGGGGTTCCTCTTGATTGAGTGGAGTCACTAGCAGACCCCTTTCCTCTGCCTCTCCTAGATGAAGCTACAGTCTTCCTTCCCATTTTGAAAGAGAAATTGAGAGTGAAGATGATTAATAGCACTCAGCTTGTTAAGTAGCACGCAGAAGAGAGAAGGAGAGTGATGAATGAGAAGTAATGAAGCTGCAAAAAGGGTTATATATATATTTGAAGCATAACAGAAATATGGAAATTCAAAAAAAAATATGACGGTTAAGTGATTTGATAAGTATGACAAGTTTTAAAAATTGAAAATATAGCTATCATTACTTGCCATAAATATCTTAACCATCCTATAAATTAGGCAAGTGATTGATTTGCCATTATTTTTATGGTAAATGACTGAAATAAGATTATTTCCTTTCAAAAGGAAAATATCCTATAATAATCTTCCAAAGATATGAAAATATTATATGGAAGACATATCAGTGCTGATCTGTTGTTTCCCTTTCCTGATACTTGATTAAAACTACTTCATTCTGTTTCTGGCAACTTAGTTTAATTTCACCTGTTTCTTGCAACAATGAATTTTAATCCTTTTGAGATCTCAAAACATTTACATAAAACTTGAAGGATTTCGACATAGGTATGTACACATACTATACAAGAGAATACCATTCTAACCAATCATTGAGGGAAATAGATGAAGCCAAAGACTAAAATCTAACTAGACCTAGTAAGATTCTTAATTACAAAAAACTTCTCTACACAAGGGTTTTGTGAATATATTAGCTATTTGATCTTCACTTTTGAAAAACAATACTTCCACTAAACCTTTTTCTACATTATCTCTCAGAAAATGATGTCTAATCTCTATATGCTTGGTTTTGGAATGCTGAACTGGATTCTTAGAAATATTAATTGCACTAGTGTTGTCACAAAATATAGGAAACCTATTATAAACAACACCAAAATCCTTCAGCTGGTTCCTTGCCCACAGTAGCTGGGAGCAGCATAAAGCTGCTGCAATATATTCTGCCTCTGCTGTGGATAAGGCCACTGAGTTTTGCTTTTTAGAACCCCATGATATTAGACAGGAGCCAAGAAAGTGTGCCATACCTGATGTGCTCTTTCTATCAACAAGAAAGCCAGCATAGTCTGCATCAGTGTACCCAATAAGATCAATTGCACTCCCTTTGGGGTACCACAAGCATAAGTCTGTTGTTCCCACAAGATACCTAAGTATCCTTATAATAGCCTTCAAGTGAGATTCCTTTGGATTACTTTGAAACCTAGCACACAATCCAACAGAAAACACAATATCAGGTCTACTAGCTGTTAGATAAAGAAGGGAACTAATCATTCCTCTATAAAGTGTGGCTTCAACATCTTTTCCCTTTAGATCATTATCTAATTTTGTGGATGTGGGAATAGGTGTATCATAAGCTTTGCTGTTTTCTATGCCAAATTTCTTCAGTAATTCTTTCAAGTATTTTTGCTGATGTATCATGGTTCCATTTTCCATTTTCTTAATCTGCAATCCTAGAAAGAATCCTAGTTCTCCTACTCTGCATAAGATTAGCAAACTCATCACATAGTACTTGATTAGTAGCACCAAATAAGATATCATCAACATAAATTTGTACTATAATCAAGCCGTTCCCCCTGGCTTTGATAAACAGTGTCTTGTCTACTGTTCCCCTCTTGTAATCATTCTCCATCAAGAACTTAGACAATCTTTCATACCAAGCTATTGGAGCTTGCTTCAATCCATATAGAGCTTTGTCTAACTTGTAAACATGTTGGGGAAATAGCTTGTCTTCAAAACCAGGTGGCTGCTCTACATATACCTCTTCCTTCAAATATCCATTTAGGAAGGCAGTCTTTACATCCATCTGAAACAATTTCATATTCATGTGAGCAACATAAGCAATTAAAATCCTAATTGCCTCCAGCCTAGCTACTGGTGCAAAAGTCTCATCATAGTCAATCCCTTCTTGTTGATTGTAACCTTGCACCACTAGCCTAGCTTTGTTTCTGACTATTTTACCTAGGTCATCCAATTTGTTTCTAAAGACCCATTTTTTACCAATAACTGACCTATCCTTTGGTCTATGTACAAGATGCCAAACCTGGTTCCTATGGAACTGATTTAATTCATCCTGCATTGCTAGAACCCAATCAGGATCAGTCAGTGCCATTTAATAGTCAGTTGGCTCTATATTAGACAGAAAGGAATAAAAGACACAAAAGTTTTGAAAAATATTTCTTCTCGTTTGAACTCCTTTATTAATATCACTAATGATCTAATTTGGAGGATGAAAAGATTGATATTTGAAACTTTTAAAAGAGAAATCATTTTGTGCTTCTTCATTTGATTGGGAACCAGCATGATCATGAATCTCATCAATTTCTTCGGAACCAGTAAGATTCATATTCACGCTATTTCCATTAACATTACTTACCTCAGGTTCAGGGGAGGCATCTTCATTCATTCCCTTTGAACTCCTTACCTGTCTGTTACTTGATGAACTATTTGGTCTTCGTTCCTCTTCTGGATTGTCTTCATTTTCTTCTCTAGGCTCCTCATTATCATTATTTTATGGAGTATCAAGTGATCCTAGATCTGCTTGCACTTCATTTAGGGGACCAGTATCATGGTTCCCTGTAAACTCCATCAATCCAATCATTTCATCAGGTTGTACCTGCGCAATTTCAGAAGACATGTTAAATTCATCAAAGATGACATGCACGCTCTCCTCAACACACAAAGTCCTTTTATTAAGGACTCTATATGATTTGCTTTGAGGAGAATATCCAAGAAAGATTCCCTCATCACTCCTAGGATCAAATTTATCAAGCTGGTTCTTCCCATTGTTATGAATATAACATTTGCACCCAAATACACGAAAGTATGCAATATTAGGCTTTCGACCTCTAAGGAGTTCATAGGGAGTCTTATTTAACTTTGGTCTAATGAGACCTCTATTCAAAATATAGCAAGCAGTGTCCACAGCTTCACCACAGAAACTCTTAGGGAGACCACTCTAAATGAGCATTGTTCTGGCCATCTCTTCAAGAGTTCTATTCTTTCTTTCAACAACACCATTTTGTTGGGGTGTTCTTGGGGCTGAGAAGTTGTGACTAACTCCCTGTTCCCTACAATATTCAACAAAGTTAGCATTATCAAATTCAGTACCATGGTCTGATCTTACCGAGACTAGCTTGTGAGAGAGCTGGTTCTCCACTTGCTTCACCAATGCTACCCATTCATCAAACGTTTCATCTTTTGAATGTAGCATTATTACCCAAGTGTACCTGGAATAATCATCAACCATAACACAGACATATCTATGACCTCTTCAACTTTGTATTCTCATAGGACCACACAAATCAATGTGTACAAGTTCGAAGGGTCTGCTGGTACTCAAAACAGTTTTAGGCTTAAAAGAGATTTTAACCTGTTTCCCTTTAACACATTCTGAACAAAGTTTATCTGCCTCATAAGTGATGTTAGGAAGTCCTACCACCAAATCACGAGACCTTAATTTGTTTAAAAGTGTCAAGCTAGCATGTCCAAATCTCTTATGCCAAATCCATTTGTTATTGTCAGAAACAGCTTTCAAACAAACAAACTTGTCTTGAGGAATTTTATCCAGAAATATGATGTAAACATCATGCTTCCTGGTTCCCTCACATACAAGTTCGCCTGTTTGAGAATTAACTATGTGACAAAGATTAGCTTGAAACTCAACTCTATTACCTTTATCACATAATTGAGAAATACTCAAGAGATTATGTTGTAAGCCCTCAACATAATATACATCATCAATTGCATTAGAAAGTGTCTTATCTACCTTACCTAAACTAGTGATGGTTCCCTTGCTGTTATCTCCAAAGGTGACACTTCCACCGTCAAAGGCTACTAGTGAAATGAATTGGCTTTTATCCCCAAACATGTGTCTTGAGCAACCACTGTCCAAATACCAATAGGTATCTCCTTTCACTTTAGCCTGCAAGAACAAATCAAACATTAGTTTTAGGAACCCAAACATGTTTGGGTCCCTTTTCAATGACATTAGGCTCTTGTTGGTCTTTTCTTCTCCAGACCCACTTCACATGTTTGTTCTTACTCTCACTGTTCTTCTTAGCAGGACACTCATGTATCTTATGCCCATTCATTCCACAATGATAACAAACATGCATCTCTTTCGTCATTACATACTTACCTCTTTTGAATTCTTTAACCCACGTGGTTTCCCTGGGGGACCAGTTAGTCCTAGTTCTCTGTCTAGGATATCCAAGACCAACTCTTCCTTTGTAATTTTTAAATGAAATTAAAGAATTCAAAGTTTCTTGTGTAGTCAGTAATTTTTCAACATGTCTATGACTTTCATAAAGTTCTTTCTCTCTGGTTTCAAGATTCTTAATCAACAAATCGTTTTTATCTTTTAGAAAATCAAAATCACTTTTTAAGGATTCAAGTTGTAAATTAAGTTTCGAAACCATAGGATCAATAGTCATGTCAACAATTACTGATTGCTTATCTTTTTTTAGTTTATGAATCTCAACATGCAAATCACAAATAGTATCTTCATACTCATCTATTACATCACTAATCTTAACACTGGTACCTGTAGGGGAAACAGTGAACTGAGCAGCCTTAAGTGAAACAAATTCTTTGTGTATTTCTTCCAAGTTGTGAGCCAATATTTCAAAGGCTTTCAACAAGGAAGTTCTACTACAGGAATTTGCTTTACCTATAGCTACTGAAAAATTAAGAGATTCACTAGCAGTTGATAAGTCTCTGGGGAGCCAGGAGGTCAGATCTTCCTCATCATCACTAGGACAGTCAGATTTAGAAGACCTTTCCTTCTCCAGTTCCACCTTACACTTGTCCAATTCAACCTCTAGTTCAGCTACTTGATTTTTCAATTCAAAGCAAACTTCTTCTAGGTGATCACAACTAGCAACAACAATTTCTCATTCAACACGTTTTTCTTTATGTTTTCTTTTGCCAGTTATGTAAGTTTCACCAAGTTTATAGCATTTATCTAATAAAGAGTTAATACATTCAAGCATATTATCTCTATCATAGTCATGCATATCTTTCCTAACTTGTTCTAAGTTTACCTTGTGTTCGTGTAGCATATCATTTTTTGCCATTAAGCATTTTCTGAATGTACTGGTTCCCCCTCTGGTTCCTGAGTCAGTGATGTTTCCCTGAATGTTGGTGAAGGCAGTCAAACAAACATCAGAGTTAGGTGATTCCTCATCTTCATCAGACCCTGAATCAGAATCACCCCACATGGCTGCTATCATTGCATTTTTGAAGGCCCGTTTATCTCCTGATTTGGATTGTTTGTCCTTCAACTTAGGGTAATCTCGAATAAGATGTCCCTTATCTCCACACTTGAAGCAACCTACAGAAGAAGAGTTAGATTTCTTAAAGTTCTTATCTTTGAAATTCTTCCTTTGATCACGAAGAGTTCTTTCAAATCTTTTAGCAATCATGCCAATCTCATCTTCTTCTTCTTGTATTGTTCCCTTAAGAGCTGTTCCTCTGGCTGGTTCCTTCTCAGACTTAGAATCAATCAGGATTTCATGAGTCATGAGGGAACCAATCAGTTGTTCCAGAGATAGAGTTGATAAATCCTTTGCCTCATATATTGCTATTACCTTGGATGTCCATGCATCTGTCAAACTGCACAAAACTTTTCTCATAAGATCCTCATCAGAAAAGTTCTTACCAAGAGATCTAAGATCATTAACTATTGTCATAAATCTATGAAAACAGTCATTAATCCTTTCATTTTTATTCATAGCAAACAATTCATACTTAGACATAAGTAAATCAATTTTGGACCTTTTTACCTCGCTGGTTCCCTCAAAAGCAAGTTCGAGGGTATCCCAAATCTCTTTTGCATTGCTGCAACCTGAGATCCGGTTTGTTTCAGTCTCACCTATAGCCTGTTGTAGAATTGACATTGCTTTGACATTCTTCTCCAGCAGTTTGTAATCAGCAGTAACTAGTTCACTATCTTTCTTTGGAATCCTGTTTCCCTCTTTATCTGTCTTGAAAATGATATTGGGACCATTTTTGACAACTAGCCAACATTCATAATCAATTCCCATGATCACATTCCTCCTGTTTTTCCACCAAGCATAGTTGTTACCATTGAACTTTGTTGTCTTATTGTCGTAGCTCATAGCGTTCAATTCATGAGTACTCATACTTGACTTCTCTAGATGTTACTCTTATGAGAAGCCTAGGCTCTGATACCAATTGAAGGTTTTAGAGCACTCAAGAAGGGGGGGGGGGGGTGAATTGAGTGTTAAATAGTCTTGGCTTATTTTTCTCCCTTTTTCGATTTGTGGGAGAAACCAGTTGTGCTGGTTCCTATTTAGCAGCGGAATGTATGCAGAGTAATAAAGGAAGACACACAATTTAATGAGGTTCAGCCAACTCAAGCCTACGTCATCCTACTCTATGCTCTTTTATTAATCTACTCCGAAAAACAAAGAACACATACACTCAACTGTTTCCCTACTCCGGGAACCAGTTCACCCCACACTCTACTCCGAGTGTGTACTCGACTTACACTAGTAAGTCCTTTTGTGTCTGAACTCACAAACACTCTCCCAGCCTATCAACCCCTCTGTTGAAGGCTCTTTACAGAATCAAACTCTCTTTTAATCTTGCTTCTAAAAGCTAATATGAGAGAAAAATATAAGTTCTAATGTTGCTCGTGTATATGACTTAATGAAAGGTTTTTATGCTTAAGTGTGTATAATGCTCTCTAGAGATGAACTCAGTTTTCTTCACATCAGAGACTTCTTGAATTAGGTTGATTAGATGAGTTTATATATGTGATTACAAAAACCCTAGCTTTCCTAAAATCACATAATCTTTTGAGCTGTCACCTTATGTGAGTTTAGGAAAGTATGAAGTTAGGAAAGTTTTTATTTTATTTGACTTAATCATATATAGATAGAATCAATTAAGATAAATACTCCTAGCTTTTAGGTAACCAATATATTCTCATCTAATCTACCAGCTGCTTAATATAAAAAATAATTCTTAGAAAATATTTTTACAAAATCTTTTCAAAAATACGCAGCTTGATATTTCATTCACTAAACCTGGTTCTCTGAACCTGGTTCCCTGAATTTGGTATGTTATGAATTCTGTTCTAGCTTTGTACCAGAATTCATAACATGACTTATCACACTTAAAACACTTATATTACCTACTCATATAAGTCATACTACGGAGCATATTACATGAAAAACTAGATTAACAGTAAAGTACAAATGATCTTCTTTTCATGTAATCTTCAAGACTTGAGTCTTCCTTGAATGCTTCATCTTGAGCAAAGTATCTTTCTTCGAATGTCTTCGAAAGGCTTCTATGCTCCAAGTCTTGGAATCTTCTTAACTACTGCACATATAACATGGTTAACATGCAATAGATAATATGTGACTACTTATAGCAATCAAGGAGACAGTTCCAACTTCTTGTGACCTGTTTCCTGTAACTGTTTGTCATCATTCAAAACATCAAAACTTAAGGAACTCAACATTTTGTGAACAATGGTAATTTTTTTATTACTTCTTAAATATTGTCTAGAGGTAGGAGTAGCAAGACAATAATTATGGCCCTCAACAAATCTGAAAATGCAGTATGTCCTATTAAATTTGTTATGTTTTAAGATCAACTTTTCTTTGCAACCAACTCGTTTTGTGCCTTTCTTATATCCTTTTATACCACTTTCATTCTTCTTAATATAAGGTACCATAAAACCTTCTTTGTTGTAAACCAAATACTTCAAACCAATAATACCTCTACTTTTGTAAGTAGAAGATAACCTAGGCTCAAAACCACATATTTCAGCATAACAATGGTAAAACTCTACGGCCATTTCTAAATTATCAAACACCATACCAACACAAGGCTTTTTATCTTTAGCACAATAAGGAAACCACTCTCTAGTAGCATTTGGAGTAACACATGTTTCAGTTCTAGGAGTTCTGATAAAAGTTGGAGATGTAATTTTTGTTGTAACTGCAATATTTAAAAAGGTTACTATATATAAAAAAGGGTAACTATGTTGTAAAAAAGAGTAACTATGATTGTAATAATTACATTACCAAATATTCATGAGTAAACTATTCACTATGAGCTATATATAAACAAAGAGTAACTATATATAAAAAAAGGTTTACAACAGTAAGTGAATCCAGGAACTCACTCTTGGCCGATTTTAATACTATGACTATAGTAATCGATGCGAAGAACATGAATATCTAGATGCGAAGAACATGAATATCTAGATGTGAAGAACTAGATCATCAGCGAAGAACATGCAATGAGATAACTCAAATCAATTAAGATATCTCAAAAAATTATTCCTATAATTAATCATAAAATTATCAGTATTTAACCTAGTTTAATCGTGAAGGACCTTTAACCAATTGATGCGAAGAACATGAATATCTAGATGCGAAGAACATGAATATCTAGATGTGAAGAACTAGATGATCAGCAAGATAACTCAAATCAATTAAGATATCTCAAATCAATTGAAATAGAACGATTACCCTCAAGATTTGTTGTTGAAGAATTTGCATTGATTTCGTTGTTTGATTCTGAGATGATAATAGAATTCATAATGGATGAAGAACTGAGTGAGAGATTTTGAGAAGTTCTGAAATTTGTGAAATTCTGGGCAAGAGAGAGCGAGAGAGAGAGGCAAAAGAGAGTGATGCAAGAGAGAGCGAGGCGAGAGGGAGCGATGTGAGAGACAGTGTGGACGAGATTGCTGACTGTCATGGGGCGAGGTCGGGGCATGCAATGAGAGCCGATTCAATTTGCTTTTTTGCTGACCATTGGATCTCAAAGAAATCAAGGTGTGGAAATGCTTCTTACTTTTCCTATTTTAGCTAGCCTTCTTAGTTGATCTCAACCCTATATATATATATATATATATATATATATATATATATATATATATATATATATATATATATAACATAAGTTGATGATTTCGTCACAATAATTCCATTACAACTTTTCTTACACCAAATAAAAAAGAAAAAAAGATCGAGGTAGTAGTTGATGTTTTGTTGCAACGCAACGGTCTTCTTCACTACAATTTCTACTACCCTTCTTCCTTTCTTTGTTCTGATCCAGCCTCACATCTAAACCTTCCAATTCACGTTTCACTACTTTATTTTTCGACCTCTCATTGACATTACATTACGTTTATATATACACTTCTAGAAACCCAATCTTATTATTACCATCACAATTATTATTAACTACATTATAGTATATGCATCATAATAATTATATTATGTCATACTTTATATTATAATTATTAACATAATTTCCTCCATTTTTCCATCGTACCCCTTTCTCTCTACAGTGTTGTTCATGCCAAAAATTGCTAACTATTCGATAATTTAAGGTTAGGGACGTGGAACATCTAGTTATATTATGTGAAGGTTGAATTGGCAAGAGATACTTATAGAAAGAACAAGATGTAAATGACACAACAAGTTGGTGACGCGAAAAATCCAAATCGAAAAAATAGCAGGGGCTTGCTTAGGCCACTGTCTCACTATGTCGAGGGCTAAGCCTTAGTTGTTACAGATTACAAGTGATTTCAAATAAAAAACGTACACACAACTATTGACGTAAATACAAATGTAAATAGGAGCGAGAATAATTCTTTTTAGGGTAGAGTAGTAGACTAGAGTGATGTAGCTGATTGATCCTTCTTCAATTAATTGTATTCCTTTTATATTGCTCGGACTTCTTATCCTTCAATTGATCTTTAGTCAACACGAGTAATCACTCCCCCTATTTCTCTTTTGCATTCCTTTTATTCTTATCTTAATTATGTTTCTTATCTTTTTGCAACTGCTTTGCGTTTATTGCGGACACATACTAACCATCTCGTAATTACCAATCTCATGGAGAATTCAGTAACCGTTGAGCTCTCATGAATACATGTCCAGGTTCAATGTATCTTGATACTCTTCTTCAAAACGCTTAGTTGAAACTGTCATCTTTCCATGGGCTTAGGTAACTACCCCTGGTCGCGTCGCTTGCCACGTGTCCAACAACATAAATTCTACTCTAATATTTTGCCCCTTGAAAATAAGAAGTTGGGGAGACAACTGCATTATCCTTCAAATTTGAATTTTCAAATTAACTGCCACTCCCTAAGAAACTGCCACTCCCTAAGCAACTGCCACTCCCTAAGCAACTGCCATATTCTTTACACAACTACCACGCTTACTCGGGTCTTTAAAGAAAGTGTAATCCTATTTCCTTAGTCTTTTAATCTTCTTTTCTTCAATTTTTCATGGGTAGAAAAACCGTAGCCACCAGAGGGTCACTGAGAGTAGCTGTTGAAGAGAAAAAAAAAGTGAACCCAAGCCAAAAGAGAGAAAAGTAGCCTTCAAAAAATAATGGCATCCGACCGTAGTATCATCTAAACATATGAGGACATTGAGTCCTTTAAGCTTTTACAGGGTTTATCCGGGGTAGAAGTGTACATAGCAGGCGACCGGTTAATTTTTGATTGTTTAGACGAGTGGGTAGCAGTGTACGAATACCCCTTCCTGTTGGGTTATAGATTCCCCTTCTCCCCTTTGGTCCAAGAGTTTATGGGTACATATGGGTTCAAGCCTTGCTAAATCATGCCCGACACTTGGAGAATTTTCAAAGTGATTGAAGTGGTGAGTAAAAGGTGGTCTTCCCATTTCAACGTGTCCGACCTAGCCTTCTCTTACTCCTTGAAAATCATCAAAGAAAGGTGGTAAACCATTTTCCTAAATGTAGTTAGGTAGGCTCTAGTATCAGATTTAGGGGTGAATGACAGAGGATGGATCAAATGTTATGTGTTTTTCCCTTAGGCCAATCTAGGAGCAGACTGCGCCTAGATCACGATTGGTGGCTCTGTCATTCCGGGTATGTTCCTTTCCTACTATGTGAGGTTTATTTGAAAACCTAATTAATTTATTCCGTACACTTTTTGGTTTACAGCCCCGTCAGTGAAGGCTATCAAGTCTAGTCTTGACTCTATCATCCGCACCTAAGACTTTTTGGGATTGATCGCAACAAGAGGAGTTTTAGGACTGTTGCGTTGGATCTTGCCTATGGATCGGACATCCTGCTAGAAAATGGGGGCTCTTCAAAAGGAAAATCGATTTTTTCAATTTTTGAATCTTCAAATACTTCCAACTCCAACCATGTCTCAATCAACTAGTAATCATCTAACCTGTCACATGCAATTCATATACTTGGCATTTCCTGAAGCCAAGCTAGGGTTGTTGAATAGGTAACACCAGGGCTCTCACACCCAAAATGTCAGAGTCTGAAATGTGGGAGAGCTTGAGGGCTAGAAAAAGGAAGGTCGGTTCTCAAAATATGGGTCCCAACTAAGCCCACTCAAGCGATCCTCCATCTGTGATGGATGGAAAATGTCAAAGCATACCAACGCTGAAGGTTCTATGGGCACTCAAGAGGGGGGGGGGGGGGGGTGAATTGAGTGTGTAGCAATCGTTGGTAAATTCTAACTCTTTTTTTTTTGGATTATGGTTAAGGAACCAGTTAGGGACCAGTTGTGCTGGTTCCCTTGAGCAGCGGATTAAAACAAAATAATAAAGAGCACAACAATTTAACGAGGTTCAGCCAACTCTGGCCTACGTCCTCCTATCCTAAGTTCTTTATTAATCTTCTCCGAAAAACAAAGATACAAAGCACTCTACTATTCCCTACTCCGGGACTAGCACCCCACACTCTACTCCGAGTATGCTAAAGACCTACACTCGTAAGTCCTAAACGTGTTTGAGCTCACAAACACTTACTTAGCCTTCAGCCCCCTTGCCAAAGACTCACGTTACAATGATCAACACTCTCTAAATAATCACACTCTTTAATAAGTGAAAATAGAGAAACTTGTTTAACCTAAGATGCTCGTGTATATGAAATATCAATAGACTTAGTGCTTTTCTCTCAATGTATTGCTCTTTAATAATGCGTGAGAGAAGTGTATGGATTATTAGATAAACCGATCCTATTTATAACCCTTAAGCAACTGAAACCCTAGTTACCAAAAATCATGCCAAAAAGATAAACATGACTTTAGGAAAGTGATCCCAAAAATCATGCTCAAAAGATAAACATGATCTTAGGAAAGTATTTATCCTAGATTGATTTTATTATAGGATAAGATCAATCTAAGATAACTACCCTAGAGTTTAGGTAACTTAAAATATTATATTAGATCAGTTAATAGCTGTCAAGATATTTTCCAAAACTCAATTTTCGAAATAAAATCTTTTTCTAAAATCTTTTTTAAAACCGCAGCTCTAATAATCAGAACAGTTAACCTGGTCCCCTGACCTGGTTCCCTGTCTTAAACATGTTATGAAATTTGTTCCAATCCTTGTACCAAATTTCACAACGATGCTTAATATATTCAAAGCACTTTATATATCTATTAATAAAACATACTACTGAGCATTTACATGAAAATCCTAAGACACTCTTTCTTGAAGTGGATCTTTCTTCATGTAAACTTCAAGTCTTTGAATGCTTCCTTTGAATCATCTCATCATGAATAATGGCTCTTTAATAAGCTTCAAAGAACTCCAAGATTCAAGACTTGATACAAACTCAATTACTGCACACTTAACATAGTTAAGGTACAATATCAAGTATTTTACAGAAACAGTAGATACTGATTCCTTACCAGTACATAGCATAATTATTATCAAACTGTTTCCTGTATAAAGACAAGTTAGTTCAATATAAAACTCAAGTAAGTAATAACTTGTCTAGGGTAACAGTATACTGAAGTCAGCTGGTTTCTACCAACTGTTTTATCACTTGTGTAGAACCTGTTTCCCTTAGCTGTTTGTCATCATTCAAAACCTAAGAAACCCAACAAATTCCCCCTTTTTGATGATGACAAACACTTTGAAGTTTCTGCACCTGTTATCATACTCAAAATAAAATTGTCAAAAACTTCAAGGATTCGAGACACATTGGAATGAGTTAGTTAAGCCAACTAGTTTCCTGACTAAAACAGAACAAATAAAACGAGGCTCAACAACTTAAACTAAGACTCAAACTACTCATTCTAAACTAGAAACTAGCTAAGACTTACTCAATCTAAACTAGGAACTAGCCAAGACTCTAGGCTTCAACTTCAACTCTTTTCCCCCTTTTGGCATCATTAAAAAGATAAGCAATAGTAGAATCATATGCACAGGTTAATGTGCTAAACCAAGCAATGGGATCAACCATTATACAAACAATATGCTGCACAGATAATCAAGATCAATCAAAATTAAAACAGACTATCAACAGTAATAAAATTAGTTTAGTACATACCAAAGCAAAAGTTAACCAAAAAGGACCCAAATCCATAACAAAAAGAAATCCATGGATAGGGTGGAATTAAAAATAGTTCAACATAATCAGTTATTAGGGAATTAATAATAGTAAGGTAGGCATAATCAAGGAAGAATCAAGCTCAGTCATCATTCTCATTCTCCTCTTCTTCATCATCTTCCTCGGACTTTTCTGCATCTGTTGCATCCTGGTCCTCCTTTGCCTCATCCTCACTTTCTGCAGTTGTTGGTTCCCCTGCAGCCTGAGTCTGACCTAGAACTGGTTTCTTACTGCTACCAGCAATCTGTTTCTCCACAGCACTCATTCTGGTAGAAAAAGAAGCAGACAAACCTTCAACCAGACCCATCAACTTTTGCAGCATTGCCTCCTGAGCTTCCAGCCTCTTTAAGAGAACCGTCTGACCTACTGGTTCCTCTTTCTTCTGCTTGGGTGGCCTAGGGGTTTCCTCTACTGGTTCCTCATCTCTGAACCTTAGCTCACCAGTGCTGATGTCTAGTCCTTTCTGTTTCAGGATTGCTTTGGTGAAAACCATAGCAGGAACAGTAGAACCACTCAGACTAACATTGTGTTCTTGCAAGAGCTTGGTGATATAGGAACCGTATGGAAGGGAATGGTGAGAGGAATTGTAACTATACATAATGTGGTCAATCATAAGGGATGGAAGATTGACCTTAATCTTCTTCATGATCAAGTAAATTAGCACCATTTCCATGATGCGTACTATTCCTCTACCTTGGGCCCTAGGTAATAGCATTTTGTTGCAAATGGAGTGAAGGACTAGCATTACTGGTTCCTTTAAGTTGATAGTTTTGAAGGTTCCAGTTTTCTTTGGGATTGTTCCTCCAAACACAAAGTCATGAATGTCATCAAGAGTTACCCCAATGAGTGTTGGACAACCATCACCAGAAAACTTATCAAACCCATCCCTAGGAATTCTCAACAGAGCGGACAGGCTAGCAACTGACATATTAACATCCACACCATGAACAGAAGAACTTAAAGACATATCTGGCTGTTGTTTCAAGTTTGAAAAGAAGGTCCTAACACCAGCAGTGTTTGCATCACAGACATTAAACAAGGACATCCATCCTTGGTATTCTAGCAGATTTTTCACTCCATGTAAAGCAGGTTCAACAAAGTAATCATCCCCAGTTTTACACCCAGAAAGAACTACTCTAGAACTTAAGTCAGTGGAACCACCAGAAGGTGATTCTAAGGACATACCTTTGGCTGCCTTTCTTGCTGTTCCTCTCTTTCTTTTGGAACCAGCAGCAGAATCAGTGGACTGTTCTTCCAGTACATCCTCCTTGATCCTTTTCAGAGAGGATCTTGTTGCTCTGCTATGAACCGTGGGCTTGGGGGGTTTTTCAGTAGACCCGAGGATTTGTACATCTTCATCCTCGCCCACAATTTCTTCCTTATTCTCAGGGGATTTTGGTGCTGGGTCTTTTGTGGAAGGTGGGGATTTAGTAGATGATGATGATTTTGGTGATAGGTGTTTTGGTTCAGTAGGTGGTGTATTGTGAGAGACGGTTTTTGGAGATGATGGTTCAGATGGTATGGGTGGAACCGAGGTCTCTTTCACTGTTGATTGTGATGAGTTGGGTGCACTTCTCTTCTTCTTGCCCTTTTTAGTTAATGCAGCAGTAGATTTCTTACCCATTGTGTGATTTTGGAGAAGAGCAATCAAGAGAAATTGAAGAAGAAGCAAAGTTGAACGCAGATGAACAATATTTAGGGTCTAAGCACGAGAGAGAAGAGAGAAGGGATTGAATGATGTGATGACTGAGCTCTGCAAAGGTTAGTGTATTTATATTAACGTTGCACAATTAAGGAGGTTCAAAAATATAGCCGGTTGAAGCAAGGAAAAACAGAAAGATATGATTGCAATTTTGAAAATCAAGATATGGTAATTATCTTGTTACCATAATTTTATCAACCGACTAAAAGATAGGAAATAAGATGTACTTGCCTTTTAGATAGGGATTAATAACTGAAATAAGATAAATCTTTGCAAAAAGAATTATCTCATATTAATCTTCCAAAAATATCTTAAATATTTTTGAATGACATATCAGAGCTGAACTGCTGTTCCCTCTTGCTGGTATCTGTACTAAACCAAGTTATGCTGTTTCTAGCTTATCTTAATTCGATATCTCCAGTTTCTTTGCACAACCAATTTTGCAATCCTTTTGAGATCACAAATAAGGTTACATAACATTTGAAAGCTAGCAACATAGTTATATACATAATCAATACAAAAGCATACCTAATCTAGCCAATCATTGAAGGAAATAATTGAAGCCAAAGACTAAAATTTAACTAGACCTAGCATGACCCTTAACTTGCAAAATGACTCTCTACACAAGGGCTTAGTGAAGATATCAGCTATTTGATCTTCACTTTTACAGAACAACACTTCAACCAATCCTTTTTCCACATTGTCTCTTAAAAAATGATGTCTTATTTCAATGTGTTTGGTTTTGGAATGTTGAACGGGGTTCTTAGAAATATTAATAGCACTCGTGTTATCACAAAATATAGGAACACTTTCATAAATAACACCAAAATCTTTCAGCTGGTTCCTTATCCACAGTAGCTGGGAACAACATGAAGCTGCTGCAATGTATTCTGCCTCTGCTGTGGATAAGGCTACTGAATTTTGCTTTTTAGAACCCCATGAGATTAGACAAGAGCCAAGAAAGTGTGCCATACCTGATGTGCTCTTTCTATCCACAAGGAAACCAGCATAGTCTGCATCTGTATATCCAACCAGGTTGATGGTACTGCCTTTGGGGTACCATAAGCACAGATCTGCTGTTCCCACAAGATACCTAAGTATCCTTCTAACAGCTTTTAAGTGAGATTCTTTTGGATTACTTTGAAACCTAGCACATAATCCAACAGAAAACACAATGTCAGGTCTACTAGCTGTTAGGTAAAGAAGAGAACCTATCATTCCTCTATAAAGAGAGGCTTCAACATCTTTTCCCTTAAGATCAGCATCTAATTTAGCAGATGTGGGAACAGGTGTATCATAAGCTCTGCTGTTCTCCATGCTAAACTTTTTCAGCAATTCTTTTAAGTACTTTTGTTGATGGATTATGATTCCATCATTTGTTTGCTTGATTTGCAGTCCTAGGAAGAATCCTAGTTCACCCATCATACTCATTTCAAATACACTCTGCATCAAATTAGCAAACTCATCACACAGAACTTTATTAGTAGCACCAAATAGAATATCATCAACATAGATTTGTACTACAATCAAGTGTTTCCCTTTGGTTTTGATAAATAAGGTTTTGTCTATTGTTCCCCTCTTGTACTCATTTTCCATCAAGAAAGTGGACAACCGTTCATACCAAGCTCTTGGAGCTTGTTTCAATCCATACAAAGCCTTGTCCAATTTATATACATGTTGGGGGAACAACGCATCTCCAAAACCAGGAGGCTGTTCCACGTACACTTCTTCCTTCAGGTATCCATTGAGGAAGGCAGTTTTTCACATCCATCTGAAACAGCTTAAAGTTCATGTGAGCAGCATAAGCAATTAAAATCCTAATAGCCTCAAGCCTTGCTACTGGTGCAAACGTCTCATCATAGTCAATTCCTTCTTGTTGATTATACCCTTGCACCACTAGTCTTGCTTTGTTTCTGACTATAGTACCAAGGTCATCTAACTTATTTTTAAAGACCCATCTAGTACCAATGACTGATCTGTCTTTAGGGCGGGGAACCAGGTGCCAGACCTGGTTCCTCTGAAATTGATTCAATTCATCTTGCATAGCTAATACCCAATCAGGATCAGTCAAAGCCATCTTATAGTCAGTAGGCTCTACATTAGACAGGAAGGAATAAAAGGCAAAGAAGTTTTGAAAAATACTTCTTCTCGTTTGAACCCCTTTATTAATATCACTAATTATTTGGTCAGAGGGATGAGAAGATTGATATCTATGAGATCTAAAATTTACACCATTAGGTTGAGAATCAACATAATCATGAATCTCTTCTTCTACTGAAGAACCAGGAGGATTCACATTCATGCTGTTTCCTCTATCATTGCTTACCTCAGGTTCAGAGGTGGTTCCTTCTACTGTTCCCCCTGAACTCATTACCTGTCTATTGTTTGTGGAACCATCAGGACTTGGTTCACTTTCTGAATTCTCGTTGCCACCATTTTCTTCTCTAGGTACATCATCACTATTATCCGGTGGAGTATTTGGTATACCTAGATTTGCTTGCTCGTCATCTGAGGGACCAGCAGCGTGGTTCCCCGTAAAGTCCATTAGTCCAATTTCTTCATCAGGTTGTACCTGCGCATTCTCAGAAGACATATTAAATTCATCAAAGATAACATGAATACTCTCCTCTACACAAAGAGTCCTTTTATTAAAGACTCTATATGCTTTGCTGTGAGAAGAATATCCAAGAAAGATTCCTTCATCACTCCTAGGATCAAATTTATCAAGCTGGTCCTTCCCATTATTATGAATGAAACACTTACATCCAAACACACGAAAATAAGAAATATTGGGCTTTCGACCTTTAAGGAGTTCATAGGGAGTTTTATTTATCTTTGGTCTAATGAGACCTCTATTTAAAATGTAGCAAGCAGTGTCAACAGCTTCACCCCAAAATCTCTTAGGAAGACCACTTTCAATCAGCATTGTTCTGGCCATCTCCTCAAGAGTTCTATTTTTTCTTTCTACAACACCATTTTGTTGAGGTGTTCTAGGGGCTGAGAAGTTGTGACTTACTCCATGTTCCCTACAATAATCAATAAAGTTAGCATTATCAAATTCAGTACCATGGTCTGATCTTACCGAGACCAGCTTATGAGTGAGCTGGTTCTCCACTTGTTTTATTAATGTTACCCATTCTTCAAACGTTTCATCCTTTGAGTGTAACATCATCACCCAAGTGTACCTGGAGTAATCATCGACCATAACACAGACATATCTATGACCTCTTCGACTTTGTACTCTCATAGGACCACACAAATCAATGTGTACAAGTTCGAAGGGCCTGCTGGTACTCATAACTGTTTTAGGCTTAAAAGAAGTTTTGACCTGTTTCCCCCTTACACATTCAGAACAAACTTTATCAGCTTCGTACTTAATGTTAGGAAGACCTACCACTAAGTCACGTGCTTTAAGTTTGTTTAGAAGTGTTAGGCTAGCATGTCCAAACCTCTTATGCCAAATCCATTGATTATTATCAGAAACAGCTCTCAAACAGATGGACTTGTCTTGAGGAATTTTATCTAGGAAGGTAATGTAAACATCATGCTTCCTGGTTCCCTCACATACAAGTTCTCCTGTTTGTGAGTTAACTATATGACAAAGATTGGCTTGAAACTCGACTCTATTGCCTTTGTCACATAATTGAGAAATACTCAAAAGATTATGTTGCAAGCCTTCAACATAATATACATTGTCTATAGCATGAGAAAGTGTCTTACCAACCTTACCTAAACCAGTGATGGTTCCTTTACTATTATCTCCAAATGTGACACTTCCTCCATCAAAGGCTACTAGTGAAAGGAATTGATTTTTATCCCCGGACATATGTCTTGAGCAACCACTGTCCAAATACCAATAGGTGTCTCCCTTCACTCTAGCCTTCAAGAGCAAATCAAACATTTGATTTAGGAACCCAAACAGATTTGGGTCCCTTTTCAACAGCATTTACTTTTTGTTGATCTTCTATTATCCAAACATATTTAATATTCTTGCTGTTCTTATTAGCACTAAATCTCTTAGCTGGACATTCGTGAATCTTATGTCCATCTTTACCACAATGAAAACACACATGCATCTCTTTAGTCATGACATACTTTCCTCGTTGGTATTCTTTGATCCAGGTGGTTTCTCTGGGAGACCAGTTAGTCCTGGTTCTCTGTCTAGTATAACCAAGACCAGCCTTTCCTCTGTTTCCTCTTGATAAAGTCAGATGATCTAAGGATTCTTTAGCATTCAATAATTTGTCCACATGTCTATGACTATCATTAAGTTCCTCTTCTCTAGTTTCAAGTGTCTTAGTCAACAATTCGTTTTTCTCTTTAAGAAAATCAAAATTATCTTTTAAAACTTCGAATTGGTGATTAAGCTTTGAAACCATATTGTCAATAGACATGTCAACAACCACTGGTTGCTTGTCCTTTTTTAATTGATTGATTTCCGCATGCAAAGAACAAATATCACTTTCATATTTATCAATCATATTACTGACTTCTACACCGGTTTCTGTAGGGAAAACAGTGAGCTGAGCAGTTTTAAGTGAAGCAATTTCTTTGTGAGAATTTTCAAGGTTAGAGGCTAGTATTTCAAAAGCTTCCAACAGAGAGTTTCTACTACACGAATTTGCTTTACTCACAACTGCTGAAAGATCTAGAGCTTCATTAGTAGTTGATAAGTCTCTGGGGAACCAGGAGGTCAGATCTTCTTCACTGTCACTTGTGTAATCAGGTTTAGAAGATCTTATCCTTTCTAGTTCCACCTTACACTTGTCCAACTCAACTTCTAGTTCTGCTACTTGATCTTTGAGCTCATGACACACACCTTCTAAGTGATCACAACTAGCAATAGCAATTTCACATTTACTTCGTTTTTCTTTTAAATCTCTTTTGCAAGTTATGTATGTTTCACTTAGCTTATAACATTCATCTAGCAAAGAATTTATACATGCAAGTAAGTTATCTCTATCATATTCAAGCATATCTTCTCTAATTTGTTCTAAACTTACCTTGCGTTCAAGTAGTACATCCTTCTTTGCCATAAAACATTTTTCGAGTGTGCTGGTTCTCCCTCTGGTTTCTAGACCAGTGCTGTTCTTCTCGCTGTTTGTGAAGGCAGTTAGGCAAACATCCGAGTTAAGTGATCCTTCTTCATCTTCTGGTTCTGAATCAGTGTCTCCCCACATGGAAGCTATCATGGCATTCTTGTATGCTCGTTTATCTACGGTCTTAGATTGTTTGTCATTCCATTTAGGACAATCTCGAATAAGATGACCTTTTTCTCCACATTTGAAGCAACCTGAAGAAGAGGAAGAATTAGACTTTTTAAAGTTTTTAAAATTCTTACCTTTGAAGTTTCTCTTTTGGTCACGAAGAGATTTTTCAAATCTCCTTGCAATCATGCTGATCTCATCTTCTTCTTCTTCTTCTACTGTTCCCTTCAGTGCAATGCCTCTAGCTGGTTCCTTCTTAGACTTAGAGTCAATCAGCATCTCATGAGTCATGAGGGAACCAATCAGCTGTTCCAGAGACAATGTAGACAGATCTTTTGCTTCATATACTGCTGTTACCTTAGCTGTCCAAGCATCTGTTAAACTACGCAAGAGTTTTCTCACAAGATCTTCGTCAGAAAAACTTTTACCAAGTGATCTAAGATCATTAACAATAGTCATAAACCTACGAAAGCAATCATTGATTTTCTCATTTTTGTTCATAGCAAATAATTCATATTTAGACATGATTAAATCAATTTTGGACCGTTTTACCTCGCTTGTTCCTTCAAATGCAAGTTCAAGGGTGTCCCATATCTCCTTAGCACTACTACATCCAGAGATACGGTTTGTTTCGGTCTCACCTATTGCTTGTTGTAGTATAGACATTGCCTTGGCATTCTTCTCCAGCAATTTGTAATCAGCCGTGTTCAACTCACTGTCCTTTTTAGGTACCTGGTTTCCCTCGGCATCTTTCTTGAGGATGACATTTGGACCGTTCTTAACTATGAGCCAGCATTCATAGTCAATACCCATGATAACATTTCTAATTCTATTTTTCCACCAAGCATAATTATTTCCATTAAACTTGGGAGTCTTGTTGTCATAACCGATTGCACTATGTTCTTGAGTGCTCATTCTTAACTCCTCTAGATGTTACTCTTTCGAGAAGCTTAGGCTCTGATACCAATTGAAGGTTCTATGGGCACTCAAGAGGGGGGGGGGGGGGGGGGGGTGAATTGAGTGTGTAGCAATCGTTGGTAAATTCTAACTCTTTTTTTTTTGGATTATGGTTAAGGAACCAGTTAGGGACCAGTTGTGCTGGTTCCCTTGAGCAGCGGATTAAAACAAAATAATAAAGAGCACAACAATTTAACGAGGTTCAGCCAACTCTGGCCTACGTCCTCCTATCCTAAGTTCTTTATTAATCTTCTCCGAAAAACAAAGATACAAAGCACTCTACTATTCCCTACTCCGGGACTAGCACCCCACACTCTACTCCGAGTATGCTAAAGACCTACACTCGTAAGTCCTAAACGTGTTTGAGCTCACAAACACTTACTTAGCCTTCAGCCCCCTTGCCAAAGACTCACGTTACAATGATCAACACTCTCTAAATAATCACACTCTTTAATAAGTGAAAATAGAGAAACTTGTTTAACCTAAGATGCTCGTGTATATGAAATATCAATAGACTTAGTGCTTTTCTCTCAATGTATTGCTCTTTAATAATGCGTGAGAGAAGTGTATGGATTATTAGATAAACCGATCCTATTTATAACCCTTAAGCAACCGAAACCCTAGTTACCAAAAATCATGCCAAAAAGATAAACATGACTTTAGGAAAGTGATCCCAAAAATCATGCTCAAAAGATAAACATGATCTTAGGAAAGTATTTATCCTAGATTGATTTTATTATAGGATAAGATCAATCTAAGATAACTACCCTAGAGTTTAGGTAACTTAAAAGATTATATTAGATCAGTTAATAGCTGTCAAGATATTTTCCAAAACTCAATTTTCGAAATAAAATCTTTTTCTAAAATCTTTTTTAAAACCGCAGCTCTAATAATCAGAACAGTTAACCTGGTCCCCTGACCTGGTTCCCTGTCTTAAACATGTTATGAAATTTGTTCCAATCCTTGTACCAAATTTCACAACGATGCTTAATATATTCAAAGCACTTTATATATCTATTAATAAAACATACTACTGAGCATTTACATGAAAATCCTAAGACACTCTTTCTTGAAGTGGATCTTTCTTCATGTAAACTTCAAGTCTTTGAATGCTTCCTTTGAATCATCTCATCATGAATAATGGCTCTTTAATAAGCTTCAAAGAACTCCAAGATTCAAGACTTGATACAAACTCAATTACTGCACACTTAACATAGTTAAGGTACAATATCAAGTATTTTACAGAAACAGTACATACTGATTCCTTACCAGTACATAGCATAATTATTATCAAACTGTTTCCTGTATAAAGACAAGTTAGTTCAATATAAAACTCAAGTAAGTAATAACTTGTCTAGGGTAACAGTATACTGAAGTCAGCTGGTTTCTACCAACTGTTTTATCACTTGTGTAGAACCTGTTTCCCTTAGCTGTTTGTCATCATTCAAAACCTAACAAACCCAACAAACGCCTACTCCCAAATCCACTCCCCTTCAAGGTCTTATACCTATGAAAGCTGCCATTGAAAAAATGCCTCCCAACACGGTCATCTCAAATTAGTTCTTTGAGAAGTAGGCCGCCAAAGGAGTCACTCATTAGAAGATAGTGCTCCCCCTCCTACTCCCTGGCTCCATCCTGTGACAAGACAACACCCTCGGCATGGATTTGGCTAATAGCTCTATGTTCCACAGCTTCCGGGTGAGTATTGTGGGTTGATGCCAACTTGTTGTTTACACCTAATTAATGTTACTAACGATTATCTCGTATATAGGCCTTCCAAGACGCCTTGCTCCTCCATGCTCATGTTTCCAAAATTAAGGAGTGTGGCGCATTGCTGGAATGGGACGTCAAGGTGAAGAAGAGGCTAATTGATGAGATGTAGGGTCACATTAATAAACTTATCAACGACTTAAACCAATTAGTTTCTTCTGAGGAAAAACTAGAGTGGGAGGTTAAAGAATTAAAGGAGGCATTACGTGCTGAGGGCAAGGCTAAGGAGAGGTACAAGAGCTAGTCATCTGATCGTACCATGGAGCTTGCTGCTTTGAACGAGACCTTAAGTCAGGCGTCCAACTATAATACAAAATTAAAAGGAGAGATTGAATCACTCAAATACCAACTGGCTTTGGAGACGCTCGACCTGAAATGGAAACTGATGAAACATTTCTTTGACGATAAGCTCTTGAAGGAGGAGGCCCAGGTGATGTTGGACAAGTACGTCAAGGCTAGTGGCGATGTGGACAACTTGGTGTCTGAAGAGGGGGAAGGCATCCCTAGTGATCAACTAGACACAACAACTTCTATTATAAAAGATCCTATTTTGGTGGATGCCCCTCTTTAGGTTGTGACAGATTTGCCTGCAGTCATCATGACAGACATTCCTGCAGACACGGTAAATTTCTTGGATGGAGACGTGCTATTGGAGGACCCACCGATTAGAGATACCCCTAATGTTTGAATCTGCTGTTTAATTAAAAACTATTCGTATTGAACACTTTTTATTTTATTTGAATTTTAGAACAATTTGCCATCACGCAAGGCTGTAATTCATACATTGCCAGCTTCTATCTGGTTTATTTACATGCTTCCGTATCTAACAACTTAGAAATTTTTCTATACATGTCAATTACTTGTGTTTTTTATTATTTGATTGCTTGTTTCCTCTGGTTGCCTGTAGAATGCTTAGATGCTTCGTCAATTAGCTTGATTACTACTTGACTTGCATTTGTCACTTGTGAATCTTTGTTTTGCAGAATTGTTTGTCTTATGCATGCTTGGTTTTTGGTCCAAGTGTTTCCACAACTCGAGAGCTGTTTTAGAGTTTTTCGTTTGTGGCACCCCTATGTGGCTGATTTTAGTTCTGAAATTAGATGATCCATCCACAAATAGTTGCTACATGTTGCCTTATTGAATGGTTCCTATCAACTCCATTTCCTATTTTTTTAGTGGTTCCAAGTCCGGACTAAAATCATCCACAAAATCAGCTAGCACTTGTGACTTTATAGCTGTTCTTGGGTGATAAACATTATCCATTTTCTCATTCTTCCCGATAGCTTCGGCTTGCTCATGACATTCTGTATAGGAAAATTCGTGATCACAATTACTGTATGCATTTCAAAATAATGCCTAAGCTTCTTACATGTAGAACTAGGGCTAGTATGAGTTTTTCCATGTTAGAATACCTATTCTCAACATCTAAAAGAGACTTATTGATGTAATATACTAGTAGCAATTGTCCTTCGGCTTCTCTCATCAAGATGACACTAACTAAGCACTTGCTGACGGCTAGATACAACTAAAGGTCTTCTCTCTCCTAAGGCATGGATAGCAACAGAGGATTGGGTATGTAATGCTTCAATTGTTGTAGTGCTTCTTCATGATGATTGGTCCACTTGAATCCTTTGTTCTTTTGCAATGCGTTGTAGAACAACCTGTACCTCTCAGAAGATTTTGAAATAAAATGGTTAAGTGCAGCGATCCTTCCTATTAACTTTTGTACCTCTTTTAAGTTCATTGGAGATTGTATTTTCGTGATGTATTTCACTTGGTTAGGGCTGGCTTCAATTCCTCTATGCATCACGATATAGCTTAAGAATTTGCATGCCAATACACTAAAAGAACATTTAGTAGGGTTAAGTTTCGTACCATACTCTTTTAGCACCTCGAACTACATGTCTCCCCATGGTGGGCGCTAATTGTTTCTACCAAAAAATTGCTAACTATGTGACAACTTAAGGTTAGGGACGTGGAACAACTAGTGATATTACGAAAAGGTCAAATTGGCAAGAGAAGGCAGTGAAACTACCAAAAACCGTAGGGCATGCTTTGGCCATCATTTCACTATGTCGAGGGTTAAGCCTTAGTTTTTATAGATTACAAGTGGTTTCAAATTAAAAAATGTACACACAACTATTGATGTAAATAGAAATGTAAATAGGAGCGAGCTTAATTCTTTTTAGTGTAGAGTAGTAGACTAAAGTGATGTAGCTGATTTAGTAACCATTGAGTTCTCTTAGATACATGTCCAGGTTCAATATATCTCGATACTTTGCTTAAAACACTTAGTTGAAACTGTCATCTTTCCACGTCACTTAGGTACCTGCTCCTAGTCGCGTCGCATGGCCACGTGTCCAACAACAGAAATTCTACTCCAACAATTGTAGAACAAAAAAGATGGGAGCTTATGTTAACACCAAAAGGGTGTGTTGGGAAATGAAGGTTCTATGAGCACTCAAGAGGGGGGGGGGGGGGGGGGGGGGGGTGAATTGAGTGTTTAGCAATCGTTGGTAAATTCTAACTCTTTTTCGGATTACGGTTAAGGGACCAGTTAGGGACCAGTTGTGCTGGTTCCTTCGAGCAGCGGGTTAAAACAAAATAATAAAGAACACAACAATTTAACGAGGTTCAGCCAACTCTGGCCTACGTCCTCCTATCCTAAGTTCTTTATTAATCTCCTCCGAAAAACAAAGATACAAAGTACTCTGCTTGTTCCCTACTCCGGGATAAGCACCCCACACTCTACTCCGAGTATGCTAAAGACCTACACTCGTAAGTCCTAAACGTGTTTGAACTCACAAACACTTACTTAGCCTTCAGCCCTCTTGCCAAAGACTCACGTTACAACAATCAACACTCTCTAAATAATCACACTCTTTAATAAGTGAAAATAGAGAAACTTGTTTAATCTAAGATGCTCGTGTATATGAAATATCAATAGACTTAGTGCTTTTCTCTCAATGTATTGCTCTTATATGATGCGTGAGAGAGATGTATAGATTATTAGATGAACCGATCCTATTTATAATCCTTAGGCAACCGAAACCCTAGTTACCAAAGATCATGCCAAAAAGATAAACATGACATTAGGAAAGTTATCCCAAAAATCATGCTAAAAAGATAAACATGATCTTAGGAAAGTTATCCCAAAAATCATGCTCAAAAGATAAACATGATCTTAGGAAGGTATTTATCCTAGATTGATCTTTTCATAAGATAAGATCAATATAAGATAACTACCCTAGAATTTAGGTAACTTAAAAGATTATATTAGATCAGTTAACAGCTGCCAAGATCTTTTCCAAAACACAATTTTCGAAATAAAATCTTTTTCTAAAATCTTTTTAAAACCGCAGCTCTAATAATCAGAACAGTTAACCTGGTCCCCTGACCTGGTTCCCTGTCTTGAACATGTTATGAAATTTGTTCCAATCCTTGTACCAAATTTCACAACGATGCTTAATATATTCAAAGCACTTATATCTATTAATAAGTCATACTACTGAGCATTTACATGAAAATCCTAAAACACTCTTTCTTGAAGTGGATCTTTCTTCATGTAAACTTCAAGTCTTTGAATGCTTCCTTTGAATCATTTCATTATGAATAATGGCTCTTTATTAAGCTTCAAAGGACTCCAAGATTCAAAACTTGGTACATACTCAATTACTGCACACTTAACAAGGTTAATGCACAATATCAAGTATATTACAGAAACAGTACATACTGATTCCATACAGTACATAGCATAGTTATTATCAAACTGTTTTCTGTATGAAGACAAGTTAGTTCAAAATAAAACTCATGTAAGTAATAACTTGTCTAGGGTAATAGTATACTAAAGTCAGCTGGTTTCTACCAACTGTTCTATCACTTGTGTAGAACCTGTTTTCCCTTAGCTGTTTGTCATCATTCAAAACCTAAGGAACTCAACAAATTCCCCCTTTTTGATGATGACAAACATTTTGAAGTTTCTGCACCTGTTATCATACTCAAAGTAAAATTGTCAAAAACTTCAAGGACTCGAGACACACTGGAATGTGTTAGTTAAGCCAACTGGTTCCCTGACTCAAACAGAACAGGCTACTCATTCTAAACTGCAAACTAGTCAAGACTTAAACTACTCATTCTAAACTGCAAACTAGTCAAGACTTACTCAATCTAAACTACAAACTAGTCAAGACTTACTCAATCTAAACTACAAACTAGTCAAGACTTGCTCAATCTAAACTAGGACCTAGCCAAGACTCTAGGCTTCAACTTCAACTATTTTCCCCCTTTTGGCATCATTAAAAAGGTAAGCAATAGTAGAATCATATGCACAAGATAATGTGCTAAACCAAGCAATGGTACCAACCATTATACAAACAATATGCTGCAGAGATAATCCAGATCAATCAAGATTAAAACAGATTATAAACAGGAATAAAATAGTTTAGGACAATCCATGCAAAAAGTAACTAACGAGGACCCAAATCCATAACCAAGAGAAATCCATGGATAGGGTGGAATTAAATACAGTCCAACAGAATCAGTTATTAAAGAGCTAATAATAGTAAGGTAGGCATAATCAAGGAAGAAACAAGTTCAGTCATCATTCTCATTCTTCTCCTCTTCATCATCTTCCTCGGACCTTTCTGCATCTGTTGCATCCTGGTCCTCCTTAGCCTCATCCTCACTCTGTGCAGCTGTTTGTTCCCTTGTAGCCTGAGTCTTATCTGGAACTGGTTTCCTACTGCTACCAGCAATCTGTTTCTCCACAGCCCTCATTCTGGTAGAAAAGGAAGCAGATAAACCCTCAACCAGACCCATCAGCTTTTGCAGCATTGCCTCCTGAGCCTCCAACCTCTTTAAGAGAACCATCTGTCCTACTGGTTCCTCTTTCTTCTGCTTAGATGGTCCAGGGGTGTCTTCTACTGGTTCCTCATCTCTGAACCTTAGCTCACCAGTGCTGATGTCTAGTCCTTTCTGTTTCAGAATGGCTTTGGTGAAAACCATAGCAGGAACAGTAGAACCACTCAGACTAACATTATGTTCTTGCAGGAGCTTGGTGATATAGGAACCATAGGGAAGGGAGTGGTGAGAGGAATTGTAACTATACATGATATGGTCAATCATAAGGGATGGAAGATTAATCTTAATCTTCTTCATGATCAAGTATATTAGCACCATTTCCATGATGCGTACTACTCCTCTTCCTTGGGCTCTGGGTAACAGCATTTTGTTGCAGATGGAGTGAAGAACTAGCATAACTGGTTCCTTTAAATTGATAGTTTTAAAAGTTCCAGTTTTCTTTGGAATTGTTCCTCCAAACACAAAATCATGAATGTCATCAAGTGTTACCCCAATGAGTGTTGGACAACCATCTCCAGAAAACTTATCAAACCCATCCCTAGGAATTCTCAGTAGAATAGACAGGCTAGCAACTGATACATTAACATCCACACCATGAACAGATGAACTCAAGGACATATCAGGCTGTTGTTTTAAGTTTGAAAAGAAAGCTCTAACACCAGCAGTGTTTGCATCACATACATTAAACAATGACATCCATCCTTGATATTCAAGCAGATTTTTCACCTCATGTAACGCAGGTTCATCAAAATAACCCTCCCCAGTATTACACCCAGACAGAACAACCCTAGAACTTAAATCAGTGGAACCACCAGAAGGTGATTCTAAAGACATACCTTTTGTTGTTTTGCTTGCTGTTCCTCTTTTCCTTTTGGAACCAGCAGCAGAATCAGTGGACTTTTCCTCCAATACATCCTCCTTGATCCTTTTCAGAGAGGATCTTGTTGCTCTGCTCTGAATTGTGGGCTTGGGGGGTTTTTCAGTAGACCCTAGGATTTGTACATCTTCATCCTCTCCCACAATTTCTCCCTTTTTCTCAGAGAATTTTGGTGCTGGGTCTTTTGTGGAAGGTGGGGTTTTAGTAGATGATGATGATTTTGGTGATAGGTGTGTTGGTTCAGTGGGTGGTGTATTGTGAGAGACATTGTTTGGAGATGAAGGTGCAGATGGTATGGGTGGAACCGAGGTCTCTTTTGCTTTTGATTGTGATGAAGTAGATGCACTGCTCTTCTTCCTGCCCTTTTTAGTCAATGCAGCAGTAGATTTCTTGCCCATTGTGTGATTTTGGTGAAGAGTAATCAGGAGAGAATTGAGGAAGAAGCCAAGTTGAGCGCAGATGAACAGAATTTAGGGTATAAGCACGAGAGAGAGAAGAGAAGAGATGATGTGATGACTGAGCTCTGCAAATGTTAGTGTATTTATATTGACGTTGCACAATAGGAAGTTCAAAAAATATAGCCGGTTGAAGCAAGGAAAAAACAGAAAGATATGATTGCAATTTAAAAGTTAAGATATGGTAATTATCTTGTTACCATAATTTTATCAACCAGCTAAAAGATAGGCAATAAGATGTACTTGCCTTTTAGATAGGGATTAATAACTGAAATAAGATAAATCTTTGCAAAAAGAATTATCTTATATTAATCTTCCAAAAATATCTTAAATATTTTTGAATGACATATCAGAGCTGAACTGCTGTTCCCTCTTGCTGGTACCTGTACTAAACCAAGTTATGCTGTTTTCTAGCTTATCTTAATTTGATATCTCCAGTTACTTTGCACAACCAATTTTGCAATCCTTTTGAGATTACAAATAAGGTTACATCTCATTTGAAGGTTAGCACCATAGTTATATGCATAATCAATACAAAAGCATACCTAGTCTAGCCAATCATTGAAGGAAATAATTGAAGCCAAAGACTAAAACTTAACTAGTCCTAGCATGACCCTTAACTTACAGAATGACTCTCTACACAAAGGCTTAGTGAAGATATCGGCTATTTGATCTTCACTTTTACAGAACAACACTTCAACCAATCCTTTTTCCACATTGTCTCTTAGAAAATGATGTCTTATTTCAATGTGTTTGGTTTTGGAGTGTTGGACGGGGTTCTTAGAAATATTGATAGCACTAGTGTTATCACAAAATATAGGAACACTTTTATAAATAACACCAAAATCTTTCAGCTGGTTCCTTATCCACAGTAGCTGGGAACAGCATGAAGCTGCTGCAATGTATTCTGCCTCTGCTGTGGATAAAGCTACTGAATTTTGCTTTTTAGAACCCCATGAGATTAGACAAGAGCCAAGAAAGTGTGCCATACCTGATGTGCTCTTTCTATCCACAAGGAAACCAGCATAATCTGCATCTGTATATCCAACCAGGTTGATGGTACTGCCTTTGGGGTACCATAAGCACAGATCTGTTGTTCCCACAAGATACCTAAGTATCCTTCTAACAGCTTTTAAGTGAGATTCTTTTGGATTACTTTGAAACCTAGCACATAATCCAACAGAAAACACAATGTCAGGTCTACTAGCTGTTAGGTAAAGGAGAGAACCTATCATTCCTCTATAAAGAGAGGCTTCAACATCTTTTCCCTTAAGATCAGCATCTAATTTAGCAGATGTGGGAACAGGTGTATCATAAGCTCTGCTGTTCTCCATGCCAAACTTCTTCAGCAATTCTTTTAAGTACTTTTGTTGATGGATTATGATTCCATCATTTGTTTGCTTGATTTGCAGCCCTAGGAAGAATCCTAGTTCACCCATCATACTCATTTCAAATTCACTCTGCATCAAAATAGCAAACTCATCACACAGAACTTGATTAGTAGCACCAAATAAAATATCATCAACATAGATTTGTACTACAATCAAGTGTTTCCCTTTGGTTTTGATAAATAAGGTCTTGTCTATTGTTCCCCTCTTGTACTCATTTTCCATCAAGAAGATGGACAACCGTTCATACCAAGCTCTTGGAGCTTGTTTCAATCCATACAAAGCCTTGTCCAATTTATATACATGTTGGGGAAACATTGTATCTTCAAAACCAGGTGGCTGCTCCACATATACCTCTTCCTTCAGATAGCCATTAAGGAAGGCAGTCTTTACATCCATCTGAAATAGCTTAAAGTTCATGTGAGCAGCATAAGCAATTAAAATCCGAATAGCCTCAAGCCTTGCTACTGGTGCAAATGTCTCATCATAGTCAATTCCTTCTTGTTGATTATATCCTTGCACCACTAGTCTTGCTTTGTTTCTGACTATAGTACCAAGGTCATCTAACTTATTTCTAAAGACCCATCTAGTACCAATGACTGATCTCTCTTTGGGACGGGGAACCAGGTGCCAGACCTGGTTCCTCTGAAATTGATTCAATTCATCTTGCATAGCTAATACCCAATCAGGATCAGTCAAAGCCATCTTATAGTCAGTAGGTTCTACATTAGACAGGAAGGAGTAGAAAGCACAGAAGTTTTGAAAAACACTTCTTCTCGTTTGAACCCCTTTATTAATATCACTAATTATTTGATCAGAGGGATGAGAAGATTGATATCTATGAGATTTAAAACTTACACCATTTTGAGCTTCTAAATTAGGTTGGAAACTGGCATAATCATGAATCTCTTCTTCTATTGAAGAACCAGGAGGATTCACATTCATGCTGTTTCCTCCATCATTGTTTACCTCAGGTTCAGAGGTGGTTCCTTCTACTGTTCCCCCTGAACTCATTACCTGTCTATTGTTTGTGGAATTATCAGGACTTGGTTCACTTTCTGAATCCTCGTTGTTACCATTTCCTTCTCTAGGTACATCATCATTGTTATCCGGTGGAGTATTTGGTATACCTAGATTTGCTTGCTCGTCATCTGAGGGACCAGCAGCCTGGTTCCCCGTAAAGTCCATTAGTCCAATTTCTTCATCAGGTTGTACCTGTGCATTCTCAGAAGACATATTAAACTCATCAAAGATAACATGAATACTCTCCTCTACACAAAGAGTCCTTTTATTAAAGACTCTATATGCTTTGCTGTGAGAAGAATATCCAAGAAAGATTCCTTCATCACTCCTAGGATCAAATTTATCAAGCTGGTCCTTCCCATTATTGTGAATGAAACACTTACATCCAAACACACGAAGATAAGAAATATTGGGCTTTCGACCTTTTAGGAGTTCATAGGGAGTTTTATTTATCTTTGGTCTAATGAGACCTCTATTTAAAATGTAGCAAGCAGTATCAACAGCTTCACCCCAAAATCTCTTAGGAAGACCACTTTCAATCAGCATTGTTCTGGCCATCTCCTCAAGAGTTCTATTTTTTCTTTCTACAACACCATTTTGTTGAGGTGTTCTAGGGGCTGAGAAGTTGTGACTTACTCCATGTTCCCTACAATAATCAATAAAGTTAGCATTATCAAATTCAGTACCATGGTTTGATCTTACCGAGACCAACTTATGAGTGAGCTGGTTCTCCACTTGTTTTACTAATGTTACCCATTCTTCAAACGTTTCATCCTTTGAGTGTAACATCAGCACCCAAGTGTACCTGGAATAATCATCAACCATAACACAGACATATCTATGACCTCTTCGACTTTGTACTCTCATAGGACCACACAAATCAATGTGTACAAGTTCGAAGGGCCTGCTGGTACTCATAACTGTTTTAGGCTTAAAAGAAGTTTTGACCTGTTTCCCCCTTACATATTCAGAACAAATTTTATCAGCTTCGTACTTAATGTTAGGAAGACCTACCACTAAGTCACGTGCTTTAAGTTTGTTTAGAAGTGTTAGGCTAGCATGTCCAAACCTCTTATGCCAAATCCATTGATTATTATCAGAAACAGCTCTCAAACAGATGGACTTGTCTTGAGGAATTTTATCTAGGAAGGTAATGTAAACATCATGCTTCCTGGTTCCCTCACATACAAGTTCTCCTGTTTGTGAGTTAACTATATGACAAAGATTGGCTTGAAACTCGACTCTATTGCCTTTGTCACATAATTGTGAAATACTCAAAAGATTATGTTGCAAGCCTTCAACATAATATACATCGTCTATAGCATGAGAAAGTGTCTTACCAACCTTACCTAAACCAGTAATGGTTCCTTTACTATTATCTCCAAAGGTGACACTTCCTCCATCAAAGGCTACTAGTGAAAGGAATTGATCTTTATCCCCGGACATATGTCTTGAGCAACCACTGTCCAAATACCAATAGGTGTCTCCCTTCACTCTAGCCTTCAAGAGCAAATCAAACATTTGACTTAGGAACCCAAACAGATTTGGGTCCCTTTTCAACAGCATTTACTTTTTGTTGATCTTTTCTTATCCAAACATATTTAATATACTTGCTGTTCTTATTAGCACTAAATCTCTTAGCTGGACATTCATGAATCTTATGTCCATCTCTACCACAATGAAAACACACATGCATTTCTTTAGTCATGACATACTTACCTCGTTGGTATTCTTTGATCCAGGTGGTTTCTCTGGGAGACCAGTTAGTCCTGGTTTTCTGTCTAGTATAACCAAGACCAACCTTTCCTCTGTTTCCTCTTGATAGAGTCAGATGCTTTAAGGATTCTTTAGCATTCAGTAATTTGTCCACATGTCTATGACAATCATTAAGTTCCTTTTCTCTAGTTTCAAGTGTCTTAGTCAACAATTCGTTTTTCTTTTTAAGAAAATCAAAATTACTTTTTAAAGCTTCGAATTGTTGATTAAGCTTTGAAACCACATTGTCAAGAGACATGTCAACAACCACTGGGTGCTTGTCTTTTTTCAATTGATTGATTTCCGCATGCAAATAACAAATATCACTTTCATATTTATCAATCATATTGCTGACTTCTATACTAGTTTCAGTAGGGGAAACAGTGAGCTGAGCAGTTTTAAGTGCAGCAATTTCTTTGTGAGAATTTTCAAGGTTAAAAGCTAGTATTTCAAAAGCTTCCAACAAGGAGTTTCTACTACAAGAATTTGCTTTACTCACAACTGCTGAAAGATCTAGAGCTTCATTAGTAGTTGATAAGTCTCTGGGGAACCAGGAAGTCAGATCTTCTTCACTGTCACTTGTATAATCTGGTTTAGAAGATCTTATCCTTTCTAGTTCCACCTTACACTTGTCCAACTCAACTTCTAGTTCTGCTACTTGATCTTTGAGCTCATGGCACACACCTTCTAAGTGATCACAACTAGCAATAGCAATTTCACACTTGCTACGTTTTTCTTTTAGATCTCTTTTGCAAGTTATGTATGTTTCACTTAGTTTATAACATTCATCTAACAAAGAGTTTATACAAGCAAGTAAGTTATCTCTATCATATTCCAGCATATCTTCTCTAATTTGTTCTAAACTTACCTTGCGTTCAAGTAGTATATCCTTCTTTGCCATAAAACATTTTTCGAGTGTGCTGGTTCCCCCTCTGGTTCCTAGAACAGTGCTATTCTTTTCGCTGTTTGTGAAGGCAGTTAGACAAACATCCGAGTTAGGTGATCCTTCTTCATCTTCTGACTCTGAGTCAGTGTCTCCCCACATGGAAGCTATCATGGCATTCTTGTATGCTCGTTTATCTATGGTCTTAGATTTCTTATCATTCCATTTAGGACAATCTCGAATAAGATGACCTTTTTCTCCACATTTGAAGCAACCTGAAGAAGAGGAAGAATTAGACTTTTTAAAGTTTTTAAAATTCTTACCTTTGAAGTTTCTCTTTTGGTCACGAAGAGATTTTTCAAATCTTCTTGCAATCATGCTGATCTCATCTTCTTCTTCTTCTACAGTTCCCTTCAGTGCAATGCCTCTAGCTGGTTCCTTCTCAGACTTAGAGTCAATCAGCATCTCATGAGTCATGAGGGAACCGATCAGCTGTTCTAGAGACAATGTAGATAGATCTTTTGCTTCATACACTGCTGTTACTTTAGCTGTCCAAGCATCTGTTAAACTACGCAAGAGTTTTCTCACAAGATCTTCGTCAGAAAAACTTTTACCAAGTGATTTAAGATCATTAACAATAGTCATAAACCTACGAAAGCAATCATTGATTTTCTCATTTTTATTCATAGCAAATAATTCATATTTGGACATGATTAAATCAATTTTGGACCGTTTTACCTCGTTTGTTCCCTCAAATGCAAGTTCAAGGGTGTCCCATATCTCCTTAGCACTACTACATCCGGAGATACGGTTTGTTTCAGTTTCACCTATTGCTTGTTGTAGTATAGACATTGCCTTGGCATTCTTCTCCAGCAATTTGTAATCAGCAGTGTTCAATTCACTGTCCTTCTTAGGTACATGGTTTCCCTCGACATCTTTCTTGAGGATGACATTTGGACCGTTCTTAACTATGAGCCAGCATTCATAGTCAATACCCATGATAACATTTCTGATTCTATTTTTCCACCAAGCATAATTATTTCCATTAAACTTGGGAGTCTTGTTGTCATAACCGATTGCACTATGTTCTTGAGTACTCATTCTTAACTCCTCTAGATGTTACTCTTTCGAGAAGCTTAGGCTCTGATACCAATTGAAGGTTCTATGAGCACTCAAGAGGGGGGGGGGGTGAATTGAGTGTTTAGCAATCGTTGGTAAATTCTAACTCTTTTTCGGATTACGGTTAAGGGACCAGTTAGGGACCAGTTGTGCTGGTTCCTTCGAGCAGCGGGTTAAAACAAAATAATAAAGAACACAACAATTTAACGAGGTTCAGCCAACTCTGGCCTACGTCCTCCTATCCTAAGTTCTTTATTAATCTCCTCCGAAAAACAAAGATACAAAGTACTCTGCTTGTTCCCTACTCCGGGATAAGCACCCCACACTCTACTCCGAGTATGCTAAAGACCTACACTCGTAAGTCCTAAACGTGTTTGAACTCACAAACACTTACTTAGCCTTCAGCCCTCTTGCCAAAGACTCACGTTACAACAATCAACACTCTCTAAATAATCACACTCTTTAATAAGTGAAAATAGAGAAACTTGTTTAATCTAAGATGCTCGTGTATATGAAATATCAATAGACTTAGTGCTTTTCTCTCAATGTATTGCTCTTATATGATGCGTGAGAGAGATGTATAGATTATTAGATGAACCGATCCTATTTATAATCCTTAGGCAACCGAAACCCTAGTTACCAAAGATCATGCCAAAAAGATAAACATGACATTAGGAAAGTTATCCCAAAAATCATGCTAAAAAGATAAACATGATCTTAGGAAAGTTATCCCAAAAATCATGCTCAAAAGATAAACATGATCTTAGGAAGGTATTTATCCTAGATTGATCTTTTCATAAGATAAGATCAATATAAGATAACTACCCTAGAATTTAGGTAACTTAAAAGATTATATTAGATCAGTTAACAGCTGCCAAGATCTTTTCCAAAACACAATTTTCGAAATAAAATCTTTTTCTAAAATCTTTTTAAAACCGCAGCTCTAATAATCAGAACAGTTAACCTGGTCCCCTGACCTGGTTCCCTGTCTTGAACATGTTATGAAATTTGTTCCAATCCTTGTACCAAATTTCACAACGATGCTTAATATATTCAAAGCACTTATATCTATTAATAAGTCATACTACTGAGCATTTACATGAAAATCCTAAAACACTCTTTCTTGAAGTGGATCTTTCTTCATGTAAACTTCAAGTCTTTGAATGCTTCCTTTGAATCATTTCATTATGAATAATGGCTCTTTATTAAGCTTCAAAGGACTCCAAGATTCAAAACTTGGTACATACTCAATTACTGCACACTTAACAAGGTTAATGCACAATATCAAGTATATTACAGAAACAGTACATACTGATTCCATACAGTACATAGCATAGTTATTATCAAACTGTTTTCTGTATGAAGACAAGTTAGTTCAAAATAAAACTCATGTAAGTAATAACTTGTCTAGGGTAACAGTATACTAAAGTCAGCTGGTTTCTACCAACTGTTCTATCACTTGTGTAGAACCTGTTTTCCCTTAGCTGTTTGTCATCATTCAAAACCTAAGGAACTCAACAGGAAAGTATCAAGGAGGTCCAAGAAGAATACCATCATCATTATAGTAGTGTAACTGCTAACGCTATTTGCAATGGTAGTACAAGGGGGAAATATGATCTCCAGAAACGCGTTTCATCTGTTACCAATCTCATTCTTTCCAAAAAAAGACCTTTGTTGACCGTATGAGTTTCATATGCTTAAATTATTGAGATTACATATCCAATATCTAGATGATATAAGTCCAAAATCAAAAGAAGTACACAAATATTGTACTCAAGGCAAGCCTTAAGTAATGGAATAAAGATTAATAGGTATAGAAAGTAATATACACAAATGCCCAATATAATCGAAATCATTTAAAACTGTTTATTAACCTAAAACAAAATGTGTGAAATTAGAGATTGACGAATGACAGTGCAACATTAAATCTAAAACAAAATGTGAAAAATGACAAACCTAACAATTTGCAAGCTTCAGGAATAACAACAGTGCATAATGGGATTGTTGGCAAAATCCAAAGGAGAGGGAGTTGTAACCATGTTTCTTGAATTTAGAGAGAGGGTAGTGCCAATTTATAGGGGAAATTGGAGTAATGGGGTGTCGGGAATTTTGGGAGTGATTATAAGGGGGTTAGTTCGAAGTTCAAATTTGGGGAGAGGAGTATTGTACGTACACTAGTAGAAATTACTTAATTTGCTGCTAAGGATTTACGACGTATTTCTAATAACGTAGCAATTTAATTAGAGGAATAATTAATATGCGGCGTAGAACCCGCCGCTAATTTAGTGAAGTTAATATTAATATGCGGCATATTACTTCTAACTCGCCGCAAATTTATTGAGCTTAATATTAATATGCGGCGCATAACCTTTACACCTGCCGCATATTAATACATGTATTAAAAAAAAAACCACCGGCATAAAAGTTATTCATTTCGCATCTTCCCTTCTTCTACTCATGTATATTTCTTGAGCCCTAATTCCCCAAACTTTCCTTTGTTTTCTTGCGCTCTAATTCCCAAACCCCAATTCGTGAACTTGAAAATAATTCCTACTTGGGTTCGTGTTCTTGCCCCTTTTCACCGCGTGACAGTTTGGTAAAGTCGTTCGTTGCCGCCTTCCTCTCGCCGTCGGCCGCCATATTACAAGGTAATGCATTTTCTTTGTTTTTTTCTTTGGTTGGTGATGTACTCAAGTATAATATACTTAGTAGAACATAATGAAATTTCAATGTGATTTTCGTTGCCGCCCTTTTACTTATACTATACTTCTCGAAACCCTTAGCTTGCTATCTTGATAATATATGGGCGTTTTGAGTACGTAGACTATGGAATAAAAACTATGGAGTACAAGCTAATTCCTTTATGCTATCTTGCTAAGCACCTTATAGGCCCCAAAGAAAGTCCAAATGCACCCTTAGCTTGTGTACTACGGAATATTTCGTCCTCTGTATTAGACAATTAGCCTTGTGTATGTACTGTGCATTAAGCTAGAGTCGTGTAATGCTGGGGGAAATTAACATTCAATTTTATTTTTAAAAGAAAAGGTTTTATAAGTCATTATTTAGAGTTTTATGCATTCACCGACTATATGTGATTATATGAGAAGTTTTGAGTTTTGCTCAACCCTTTCAATTAAAACTTCCTATGGAATAATGTATGGGCGTTTTGAGTATGTAGACTATGGAGGAGTATATGTCTTTGTATTTGGGTATTGACTTAGTATCTTGTTTGAATTAGTTTGTATATTAATTGGAATTCGGTTATGTTAAATATAGAGTGTTTTGTATAATAGTTGGAATTGAATATAGAGTGTTAATATACGAATTGGTATTGTATATTAGTTTGAATTGATTTAGTTACTGCATATGGATTAGTACGTATATGAATTAGTAGAAATTGATTTGGCAATGTATACGAATTAGTAAATGGGATTGTGTGTTGGTTGTGGTTGTATATAAATTCATATAAACAGGTTTGAAAATCTATTTTCAAAATTGGGAAATGTTGGATTTACAAAGGAAACTCTGTCAAAGTTTTTGTAGAATTTGTAGTGATTTACAAAACATAGAACAAAGTTTGCTTAACCTTATTTTCGGTAAGCTACTTGAGGATCCTTTAGGTGCAATTATATATATAACTATGTGTAAATTGAGTATTGATTAGATTGTTATTTAATCTCTTACATGTTAAATAGGGCATAACACAAATTATGGAGCAAAAATGGATGTATGGTAATCGTTCCTCGTTAGAGTTCATGAATGGAGTTGAGGAGTTTTGTAGACAAGTGTTGAAACACCTAAATAACATTGGAGAGATGAGGTGTGTTGCCCTTGTGTTGATTGCAATAGGTCAAATGGGATCGATTTAGGGTAGAAAGTGACCTAAACACTTCAAATGCATTGATTTGAGTCAATATAGGTCAAATGAGATCGGTTTGGGGTAGAAAGTGACGTGAACACTTCAAATGCATCGATTTGAGTCAAGATAGGTCAAATGGGATCGGTTTTGAATAGAAAGTGACCTAAACACTTCAAATGCCTTGATTTGAGTCAATATAGGTCAAATAAGATCGATTTTGGGTAGAAAGTGACCTAATCACTTCAAATGCATCGATTTAAGCCAAGATAAGTCAAATGGGATCGGTTTCGGGTAGAAAGTGACCTAAATACTTGAAATGCATCGATTTGAGTCAAGATAGGTCAAATGAGATCGGTTTCGGGTAGAAAGTGACTTAAATACTTTAAATACATCGATTTGAGTCAATATATGTCAAATGGGATCGGTTTCGGGTAGAAAGTGACCTAAACACTTAAAACACGTCGATTTGAGTCAATATAGGTGAAATGGGATCGGGTTCGAGTAGAAAGTGACTTAAACACTTAAAATAAATCGATTTCATATGCATTGAATTTTATATACACGTTAATGATATGTTAATCAATATTAGGTATGTAAAGGATTCAACGAGGAGCCCTTCTCCAACGAAGAAATCGACGTCGTCCTCAACAAACCTGCAAAGTATTGGACAAATAACTTTTTTTAGATTTTGTACATTACCTTATTCTTGTGTATTTTGTAATTAATACATAAATTTCATTAATTGGATTGTATTTTTGATGTCACTTAATATATGGTTATTTTTACGACCCTATTAGTACGCATAAATGAGAGATCGATGGATCATGTGTATATATGTATCTTGGGTTGCAAAAATTGCAAATGTAATAAGCAGGTATTGAATTTGAAATTTGGGCGTTGTAGGGATCATATTTATGCATTTAAAAAAAACAACTTATATGCGGCGGGTATCCCCAAGACCCGTCGCATATTCCTATATTACAGGTCAAGGTAAAATGGAATTTTGCGGTGGTTGTAGCTAGGTGATGCCGCAATTTACTGACCAATTAGTGGCGGTTGAAGGATAGGTGAGGCCGCAAATGTATGGCCAATTAGCGGCAGTTCTAGGCTAGGTGACGCCGCAAATTGGTAACTAATATGCGGCGAATTTTTTACGCCGCAAATTAAATAGATTAATTTGCTGCTATTTGTATTGCTGCTAGCCTTTTGACGCCGCATATGTCACTAAAAACACCGCCGCATATTTAAGTTTTTCTACTAGTGGTATGAGGAGTTCTAATTAGTTTGTCGCCCATTGCTACCCATGTATATGCTCTGGTTCTTTTAACCATATTACAAATACAAAGGGAAACAAATGACTCGGTTCCCAAAAATATGGAGCCCATACTATATTGTTATAATATCTCATAACATTTGCAATGATATTATGGAGACTCAAAGAATAAATTATAAGGTAGATACTTTATTTTCACTAGTGCTGATCCATATGAAATGGAATAAGGAGTAAAAGAAATGTTAAACTAAGTGATAACTACTAACGGGAGGTCAAAAACGAAGAATTCAAGAATGGAAAAATGCTAGGAGTGTAGGATCCAACACCAACCAATCATGAACAAGTTAGGGAGGAATTTAAGAGAAAAAAAGAAAAAATTAGTATCCTTAACCAATGCCATCCTCTTGAAAGAGACAAAAAACAAAGAGTTTCCTAACCTAACTGTCAAAACCACATTGGAAAGATTTTACTAATGAGAAGGGGTTTAACCAAGATTTGATCTTTTGACTTACCTTCAAGGAAGCATGTGCATTTTCAATTGGGATTTATCATCTAATTTTTGATCTTAAGTAACCCTAAAAACATAAAATAAACAAAAAGGGGGAGTTAAAGGCTTAACTAAATCATCCTAAATGTTAGGAACATTACCTTAGCACCATTTCTCAATGGAAAGCTTAAGGAGCATGAAAAGGCAAAAGTCTATTTGACCAAATCTAGATTTTCACTAAATCCTAACATTAAAACAATCAATTTGATTCCATCTCGCTCCCAAATCCCTACACTAAAATTTATCTGTGCTCAAGATTGGAATTTGATCCTATCCCCTAGCTAAGCTAACTACTCATGGTATCTCTTGACAAAAATCATTGAATTGATAATGCAAATGAATGAACAAAAATTCATAAATCCAAGAAATTAAAATTTTATGCAATTAAAATCAACTCATGAAATCAAAAATTAAATTCAGAAACTTAATCAAAAGAAGGAAAGAACAATAGAGATATAGAAATTACTCATTAAATTTCAAAAAAAAATAATTCAATCCTTGGCAAATTGTGCTTTAGTCTTCAATTATTGAACAAATTGAATAAACAAGTACTCTCTAATACTATTCTATTTTATCGAAATTTTCTAACCTTTATATATTGTTCCCTCCACTCATTTATACCTTTCCTAAAACCAAGAAAACCCTAACAGAGAAAACTATAAAAACCACATATCTGACCTAAAAATTACCTTTAGTGGCTGCTTAGAAGGGTTGGTAAGTGATCGCTCATAACGAGATTTTACCTGTTGAAATTTTACTAAGCGGTCTTTTAGTAAAATTATGAGCCTCCTATTCAAAGGAAATTTTCCCCTCTAGTAGCCCTATTAGTTCCCTCTTAAACTTTCTATTCGATTGTATTTTCTTGAACTAAGTGACAGCTTGTGTTTGAGTTAAGCGGTCGCTTGGCTTTAATTTCTTTGAGAGGCCTCTTAGCCTTAAGTTGAGAGGTCTCTTAACTCTGTTTCTTGGATCTTCTACTCTTCACTATTACTCCTTTGCACCATATGTGCACATACATGCTATAATCCTACACGATACAGATGGAAACAAACATAATAGTAGAATAATCACCTGAAATCACAAGATAAATGAGGTGGAAAATCAAAAGCGCCCCTAAGATAGAGTCATGTACAAAACAAAATACTAAATGGAGCAAAACAAGATAAATAATGACAAAAAGAGTATGAAAACTCTCTTAAAAGGGGTAAGTGAGTAACACAAATGTCACTTATCACATTCATTAAGCTTAGCCCTTATTTATCCTTGAGCAAGACTCAATATTAAGGAAATAAGTGAAACAAAAATATGAAATGCTAAGAAAAAAAACAACTAACTCACTTTCATAAGAGTCACGGTTGATTTTAGCAACAATCAACAAGCCCTTTAAACCTCTTAATAGCTTAAGAGGACAAGTAAGCTCATGCAAAGGTTTCCAAGGTGGTGACCCATAACGTGACATAAATGAAGAAAAACCAAGGTATGCATAACTAAACTTGAATGAGAAAAAGAAGGAAGAAGAAATAAAAGAAAAAGATTGCAAAGAGGGGGCACTCATGAGACCTTATTAAGATAAATGGTAGACTTTCTAAGAGATAAGAGAGCACACGCTAAAGAATGCAAAGGGATGAATAAAAGATAACCTAGGTAAGAGTAGGGCACTATAAGATCTCATTCACCTAATCTTACACACAACCACACTTTCTCTAAGCCTTGATTCCACCCTTTAGAATAAGCCCCTTATTACTCCTTAAGGAGTTTAAACAAAGTAAAGTAAGAGGGGTAATGATTTTTGACTCAATATCTTAATTTCCATACTTGCTTCATGATTCCCTACACTAACTATGGCTTAACTCTCTAAGGCTAAAAGGATTTTGGGATTTAATGGGATAAAGATGGAGAAAATATATATATTGTGGTGATAAGCCTATGTGGTGGGCTCTTAGAGATTTTTCAACATTAAACTTCCATCTTAATCACCATCATTGAGAATCATAACACCTCATTTAATCACCATGAGACTTCCTTTAAACTAGCTTATTTATTAAACCATTCTCTAAGCCATTATTATCAGATTTTTTCTGAACATTATTTTGTTTTTGTTTTGTTTTTTTAGTTTACTCAAAGATGAACAACTCTAAGGATTATTTACAAGGACACCCTTGCTTTTCCACTTAACTCAATCACGTCTACTTCACATTACGACAAGTGTATTAGCCTTACTCACCAATCAAGCTCTATCACAACTAAGCGGTGAAATGAATAAAGTTGGGTTGTTAGCTTAAAATTTTCTTATGTGGAGAACAAAGGAAAGATCACATGGACAAAAGGGTAACAATAAAGAAATGTTCAAAGGAAAGTGGGAAGAAAATAATTTAGGCATGATAATTTGGTTTCAAAAGTGCCTTTGTATTACTATAGATTACTTAAGTCGCGACCCTAGGTAGACATCTGACAAGTTCTTGATCAAAGAATGACATATTAAGGATCCTTGCCATTCATTACAAAGCATGTTGATGGTTTCAAAAGATTTCCTCACCATAGGTATAAATGTTGAATCTTAGGGTTTTACTTAGTAAGGAAAGAGATGGGGCATTATCAAAGGGTTATGATCACTAAACAATCCCTTCACTACCTTAATAAAATTCCATCACAAACTCTATCTAATGCAATTTTATGTCTACACTGTGTAAATCCTAAATTTTAGAAAGAAAAACAACCCCCTATATAAAATGGTAAAGGTTCAAAAACTTACTACTTGCCTTAAAAAGTAAAATCTTTTTGGAAATTTTTTTGCTTTTTATGAAAAGGGAGAAGAAAACTAACAAAAATGTTGAATGGAAGATACATGTAAGTGATTAAGACATAGAAGATTTTTCCTAAGCACTTTGTCAATGAAACTACTAAGTATGGTCTCAATTACCAATAGTTTTCAACTAAATAATTCCTCAAAAATAGGCTAAATGCCTTTAATAACAAAATACCATTCATCCTTGGTAAGTCAGCTTCCACTAATCTCAAGAAAATAAATAAAGGAAAAACCATTAAACCAAAGAAAAAGAAAAATAAAAGAGGATTGGAAAGATTATACCATGGCTTCCATGCTCAAAACTTACTTATGAACACCAAGAAGCAAACAATGGTTAATAGAAAGGTGACCAACGGTCACCTATGCAAGATTAAGTGATTATACCAAAGTAAGGAGCATAAAGGGATGGGGAAGCATGTGTATAAAGGTTCCTACTCTATTCCTAAACTAGAAAAAAAGAATAAAACAAAAGAAAAGTAAAACTTGTTGTTTCGTTTTGGTGATGACAAGATGTCGTAAACCTATTTAATATTTCTTTGTTGAGTGTGTGAAGGGTTTTGACTTATATTTCGAAGTAGAAGCAAGGGAAAATTCAAAGCCATCATGTGAAGCTAAAAAAATTCAAATGAATTAAGACTTGGATCCAATATGTAAATGTTGATCGCTAAGTTCTGAAGTAGGGACTTCCATTAAAGCAATGATGAGGTAGTTTCAAGTTAGGGAAGCATGAAGACTTTGTGAAAAACAGTTTTCCTATATTTAGTCCAACTGTTTTAGTGGAGGTTGACTCTCAAATATTTTCTCCTAAAAATTTAGTGAAATTAAGTTTCCTACTTTCACTCAACCTCTTAATTAGATGCAGATTTTTTTAATCTAACTTCAGCTGTTATTTTTGTGGAACATGGTCATGCATGTTTTTAGCTCTAACATGCGTTTTTTTTGGTAGAAATGGTCAACCACAACTCCTAATTTAATAGGCATGATCTCCCTTAAACCAAGGAGTACATGGAGGTAGTGGAAGCATGCATAACACTTTTGAAAAACTTCTCTTTGTTAGTTAAAACAAAAGGCTTAAAATACTTGTTCCTTTTGCCAAAATTCTTAAGTCGCAAAATTCTTTTTAATTGTAATCTTTGGGAGTTGTATGGAATTGTTCTAGGGTGACAAGATTGAGGATATCTCGAGTGGGTTATGGTTTTTCCCTTTGAGTTGGACACAAGGAGTTTCCATGCTAAAATCTCTCATGTTTCTTTTAGAAGTTCCTTTCAGTTTTACATGTTCTTTTTCAATTTTCGCACAAGTTTGATCAACCGTACACTTTCAATACACCCCCCCCCCCCCTTCTTGTAGGTGTTCCATTTAGCCAAAACTCACAAATTCAAGACACTTTGAAGAGCAAAGATCCTATAGGCATGAATACATACGAGAAACTCAAAGAAGGTTAATCCATGCAATGACCACCAATGTTCATATACTTACTAGAAGAATAGAATAAAGGTATACATTAAGGACAAAAACTACCAGGTTTAGCGTGTGTTTGAAGTAGGTGACTTCGAGGTAACTAAAATAGACTATAACAACCAGGTAATACCTAAACCAATATCTAAATTTGAAAAATATGATTTTGAGAAAATGGAGATAAATTCTTTAGCAATAAGCTACTTCACTATGGTCAGGGTTCTTATGAACATAATTGGCTAAAGGGATATAAAAGGACTAAGCAAATTTGGGATCTTTTGAAAATCACTCATGAAGGAACAAATGAATTTAAGAGTTACAATTATTATTTTACGTGTTGTAATTATTATTTTTTAAATTAATATATTTTATAACACTTAAATTTGTATAAATAATAATTTTAAAAAATAATAAGTTTGTATATCATTTAAAAAATTATATGTTTGTATAAATTCAATGCATATAATGTAAGGGCTATTCCAATTTATTTCACGTATAAGTACAATAAGTTAGATAAGTTCTAATACAAATTACTAAGTAATAAATCATCACAAATTTAATTTAATGATTCATTAAGACATTACGAATTAGGTGAATTTCAATGATTATATGGTTAATGGTCATGACACAGATAAAATTAGGTTATAGTTTATTATGAGTTTAGCAATAACAGGTATAGTCAATAACGAATCAAAATAAAAAGGGCATGGGTTACTATATGTCTGTACTATAATAGGTTGTCTTGAGTTATAGTTTACTTCGGTAATTCGGGTCGGGTCAATTTTTTATAGCATAACTTTTAGCCAAGTGTTATGTCATGATGCCACATATTATCTAATTAAGATATTTATGACACATGACACCATTCAAACAAAATTAGAGTTATATTATCCATATATTTCAAATCTTTTAATTTTAACAAAATACATATGATATGCCATATACCATGTTTTAGATGAATATAAAACACTACTAAATAAAAGTTAAAAAAATATAATAATTGATGATTAATCACTTAAAGCTAATATAATTATATATAGTCATATTGATATCTTAAATAAATGACATTTATGAAATTAATATGTGCATGATATAATATTATAATTATAATAAATAATTCAATAAAGATACATGTAAAGTCGAAGTAGCAAAGCCTTGCATGTATGATTCATCTTCTCTGAAAGGTAATAGAGAGATCAACATAAGAAAGATAGAAAGTGAAGTATAGTGAACCATTACTTTATGTCATTGCTCGAATAATAATGTGGATCTTCCTTTTGTAGAGGCATGCAAAAACTAATTAAATTAGAAGAGCATTTAGTTTGTTGACTTAAAAGAAATATCCCTGCAGATGAATAGGTAAGGAAGATTTTGAGAAGTCTTCCTTAGGATGAAAGATGGACTACACTACAAGAAACCAAGGATTTCTCAAAGTTCAATGTGGAATAACTAGATGGATCTCTTATGATGCATGAACTGCACTTAGGAACTAACAACGCTTAAAGTTCCAAAAATGTGGCCTTGCACTCAAGGTTAATGAAGACTCTAATTCAGAATTTGTAAATAAAGAGGCAACATTGCTCATAAAAAAGTTTAAAAGGATGTATAGGAACATAACTTGAAACCGAAAGGAAATGAATTTTGGTAAGAAAAATTAAAGTTCCAAATCCAATTCAGACTGTCACAAATATGGAAGCATGGGATACTAAAATGAGAAAAGGAAAAGGAAAGGAACAAACCAAGGAGAAATTCAACAAGAACTCATTCTCTAAATCTGGTCTTCAGAAAGCCATGATAGTTGTATGGGGTAATTTAGAATTTGAGAAAGAAGAAGATCAACCTAAAAAAGATTGTGCTAATATTTTCTTGATGACATTCCATGATGAATCCAACATTTTGAATATTTAAGACCAAGTAACCACTAATTCTCTTAGTTTCTTGTCTAAAGATAAACTTATATGTCTATTAAAAGAGGCCAGCTAGAGTGGTTAACAATATTTAAAGTGTTGAAAAGGCTCAGAGTGATAAAGCTATAAAATATGTAAGGATCATATGAGTTACTTAAATAATAATAGAGCCAACATTCAAAATCATTTCTTTGCATTAATGGATAAGAACGTGTCTTTAAAAGAAACTGATGAACATTCGAAAAATGAAAATGTCTTACTTAATATCGAGTTACCACAATATAAACTTTTTCACTTAAGCCTCACTAATAGTTCAATTGAAGTTTCTAAGGGTAGTTTTATTAAGGAGTTCGAAAAGGTTAAAAAGTAACTTAGAAACTACTAAGAAGTCCATGGAGACATTAGAAAAAGAACTGGAGTTAGTTAGGAAAGAAAAAAACATGAAACAACTAGGAGTTCTAAAGTGAATATATAGGTGATAACACGTTTATATAGTTATTATCATATGTATTAGTTACGGGTTTTTAATCATATTTTTTCCATATGTCTAACCTTTTAGAGCTATTATTATTTATATTCCGATGTTGCTCTCCTTTGTTTGTTTTCTTTAGACTTTTGTAGGAATTGGGCTCGATTTACTAGAGATTCGCTTTGATCGTGGTTTGGCTTATAACAGGTAGAAAAATTACGTATTATAGAGACATGGAAGCCTACTCCATGTCTTGCCTATGGACATATAATTTTGTCCATAGCTCAACCACAATGGCCTCTATTATGCAAGAAATGAAGACGAAGCCTGGAAGCGAGCTCCACGTTCTGCATATGGTAGGAAGTTGCTCTCCACAACCCACCCGTGGTGGTCGTTGACTATCAGGATTTAGGCCCAAAATTATGACTAGTTTAGAGTCCAAAAGCTACTAAATTATTAGGTTAAATATTGATTAGGGAGGATATTAATAGTCAGTTTTTATTATCATATTTTTCAGAGTTTTTACTTTCTTTCCTATCTAATGCTCCTTCAACCTTATTCCATTGAAGATTTATCAAGGTTTCCATTAATTCAAGTTTTTATTCTTCACCTTATTTTTTATTGTAATAATTATTTTGGTCTTTTCAATTAATTATTGCGTTTATCGAATCAATATTTGTGAGTAGTTTTATAACCCTAGGGTTAGGTTGAACCCTAATATGAATTAATACATTAATTAATCCCTCTTTAATCAATTTATAATTCCTATTTATTAGGGTTGGTGTTGTTATCAATAATTAACTAGAGATTTATTGAATGTGATTAGTGTTACAATGAGAGTTGACTCATAATTGATTTTTGAATCCTAATCAAAAGTAATAATAATTATGCATGAGAATAGCTAGTAGTTCCTCCTAACACTTAGAGGATGCCATTCTTAATGTCTTTAATTTGTTTGATTCCATTATAATAGGTATGATTACATATTAGGGAAGCTATTAGTTGATCGAGAGAGGCTCTTAGTGTTTATGTTAGGGAGTATCCGTCCTGGGGATTATTTATTGGTTTGAGATTAGGAAAAGGGATTATATTGATGCGTTGATTTATATTAGTGGGGATTCCTAATTCTTGGTGTCTTTAGTCATAATTATCTTCGCGTTATTTTTTGTTTCTTAATATTTTGTAGTTAAATATTAATATTTTACGTTTTTCATCATTAAATTGGTTATTGTTTAGTGATTACTCGAGTTTATTTAACTAGTTGAATTGTAGTCTCTTAGGATTCGACCCTTACTTGCCTTTCTATATAGTAGTGGTCTCGTTTGGTTTATTTTTGTTATGTGCAACACGCCTATCAAATTTTAGCACCATTGTCGAGGACTAACGGTATATATCTAGTTAATGTGATTCATCTTTACTAAGCATTTGATTTGTTGCTTTAGCAATTATCCCTTGTGTTTTTTTATCTCCTACTTTAGTTCTTTTGTTGCATGCAAACTCGACGTTTAGGTTTAGAAGATTTAATACCTTTTGATATTAAGATCAAAGCTACGACAAGAAGTCAAAGAGGTTAAAGAAGGAGAAACAAAATTACAAGAAATATGAGTGAAACAGACTAATCTCTCTTGGAGTACGGTATTCCTTATACAACAACCATCCTTTCTAGTATCATCAGGCCACCTGTAACTGTTTAAAACTTTGAACTAAAGCCTCAGTTCATTCAATTTGTCTCAAATGACTCTTTTGCGGGTTCACCAAAGAATTGCCCCATAAATCACATTGATAGTCTCCTGGAAAAATGTGATACAATGAAAATCAATGGTGTCACCAATAATGCAATTAGGCTTTATTGTTTTCCCTTTTCACTTAGAGATATAGAAAGGGAGTGGCTAAGAGATGAAGGTGGATGCTCTTTTGATACATGGGATAAGCTTGCCAAAGCTTTTCTAATCAGATTCCTCGGGCTTGAGAAAACCGCAAAACTGAGAAATGCGATATCTACTTTTAAGCAATCAGATGATGAGTCCTTGTATTAATCTTAGAGAAGGTTCAAGCAATTGAGGAGACAATGTCCTCATTATAGTATTCCCAAATGGATATTAATTCAGAACTTCTATAATGGTTTGACACATGAGTTTTGAATATACATTGATGTTGCATCTAGGGGTTCTCTCATGACTAAGAACTAAGATGAAGCTATGGAGCTAATTAAAAACATGGAAGCCAATGATAATTATCATCCAGGTGGTCGAAACATTATGAAGACCAAAGGAAAATTTGATGTTGATTCTTTGACCCTCGTAGAAAGTTCCATGTAAGCATTAACAAACAAGTTTGATTAAATCCAAGCTAGATCTTCTTCCACTTCATTTGAAACATGTCAATTATGTGGTATTCAAGGCTATATTGCATCACAATGTCAACCTCCCTCTGAATACATGTCAATTGAGCAAGAAAATGCCTTCTACACTATGGCACACAAAAGGTTGAATGATTCTTATTCCAATACATATAATGAAGGATGGAGGAATCATCCTAACTTCTCTTATAAGAACACCCAAGCTAAAGAAAATCCACATCCCTCACAACCTTAGAACCACAATTATACTACACCACTAAGTTTTCAACCAAGGACACCCCAAAATCATCATTTAGTGCAATAACCACCCCTTTAAAAATCTAGTCTTGAGCTCACAATGGGGAATTTTATTGCTACCACCAACAATTCCATTCAACAGCTACAAGCTTAAAATAAGCTCATGGAAAATTAGATAAGTCAACTTTCTCATCAAATTAGTCAATCTTCAAAGACTTCAGGTACTCCTGGTTAGACATAGCAACCATCAAAAGGGCATGTCAATGCCATTACTTTGAGGAGCGGAAAAAATTAGAGAATCCTCCCCTTAGGAAGCCTTCAGATAAGGTTGTTGAAGAGGTTATCACTAAGAATGGGTTAGCTGATAGTGGTGTAATTGAGGAAGAACCAAAAGCATTGAATCCACCTCCACTTGTTTCATATGTCCCACAAGTTCGTTTCCCACAAAGGTTAGCTCAATCCAAGTTAGAGAAGAAGTATGGAAAATTTCTTGAAATTTTGTAGAAGCTTCACATTAATATTCCATTCTTAGATGTCATATTCGCGAGATGCCCTCTTATGGAAAATTATTTAAGGATATCCTCTCTAACAAGAAGAAGCTAGAAGAGAATGCTACCATTTCTTTAATCGCATAGTGTAGTGCTATTTTTCAAAATACACTTCCTAAAAAACTTGGTGATCCGGGTAGTTATTAAATTTCAGTCAAGCTTAGAGACATAAAGATCAAAAAGGCATTATGTGATCTTGGTGCAAGTGTAAGTCTCATGCCCCTATCTATTTCAAAAAATCTTCAAATGGGTGAACTAAAGCCCACAAAAATATTTCTATAACTTGCAAATAAGTCGGTTAAATTCCCTCTAGGTGTGCTTGAAGACGTTCCTCTATAAGTGGGAAAATTCTTTATCCCATGTGATTTTGTGTGATGGAGATGGAAGAAGATGTACATGTCCCTATTATTATTGGTAGGCCATTTGTGGCTACTATAGGTGCAATAATTGACATGATAATAGAAAAATATCATTTGAGGTTGGTGATGAGAACCTAGTATACTCACTATATAATTCTATGGGAGCCCTGTCTATGGGAGACACTCTTAGACACGTGGATGTTCTAGATGATTTATAGCATAAGTAGACACCTTTGAATAAGTCAGATGATGGACTTGAAATTGTATTAATGGGGGATGTTGAAGAGGAAGATTGGGAAACAAGGGAGTACAAGCAACTACTTGAAAAAATGGAAGTCAACTTAAACACTACTCCAGCAAGGGAGATTATTAATTCTTCGAGTGTTAGGGAGAGTACTACGCCTCCCGAGGTAGAGTTAAAACCCCTTCCCTCCTTTCTTAAATATGCATATCTTGGTCCTAATAATACATATCCTATTATTGTGAATGTTGGACTTAATGACACGCAATTGGAGCAACTACTTAAGGTTTTGTGAAAATATAAAAGTGTTATTGGGTTCACCATTGATGATATTAACGGTATTAATCCATCTTTTTTCATGCATAAAATCATTCTAGAGGATGATCATACCTCCTCCATCAAACCTCAAAGAAGGCTCAATCTAAATATGATGGAGGTTGTTAAAAAAAAGGTTCTTAAATTGTTTGCTGTAGGAATAATCTACCCTATCCCATATAGTAGGGTTAGTCTTGTGCAAGTAGTTCCTAAAAAGGGAGGTATGACTATTGCCAAGAACGATAAGGGTGAACCAGTCGCAACTAGAACTATTTACAGGTTGGCCAATTTGTATTAATTATAGAAGACTAAATAAGGCCAGCAAAAAGGACAATTTCCTCTTCCCTTTCATTTATCAGATGTTAGAACGTTTGGCTAAGCATTCCTTTTTCTTTTACTTGGACGGATATTCTAGTTTCTTTCAAATCCCTATTCCCTCATGTGATCAGAAAAAGACCACATTCACATATCATATATCACTTTTGCATACCATAGGATGCCATTCGGATTATGTAATGCCCTACCCACTTTTCAGCATTCTATGATGGCAATTTTCTTCAATCTCATTGAAAATTCTATGAAAGTATTTATGGATGATTTTTCTATCTATAGAACATCCTTTAAGGTATGTCTTTAAAATTTGACAAAGGTGCTTCATAGATGTCAAGAAGTCAATATAATTTTAAACTAGGAAAAATGCCATTTTATGGTACAACAAGGAGTCATTTTAGGTCATGTTGTGTCATATAAGGGTATTGAAGTCGATAACGCAAAGACAAAGGTCATTGAGCAATTACCCCCTCTATAATCTATAAAAGGGGTTCGAAGTTTTTTGAGTCATACAGGATTTTATCATTGTTTCACTTAAGATTTTTCAAAAGTTTCTCGACCTCTAAATGAGTTGTTAGCTAAGGATGCCCCATTTGTTTTTAAAGATGCTTATCTTGAAGCTTTTAATAGGTTGAACGGAGCCTTAATTTCTGCTCTAATCATGCAACCTCTAGATTAGACACTACCATTTGAGATTACGTGCAATGTTAGTGACTACGCTGTAGGTGCCATGTTAGGACAACGAAAGGATGGTAAACTTCATGCTATTTATTACTATAGTAAAACTCTTGACTCTACTCAAATGAATTATGTTATAACTGAAAAAGAGATGTTAGTAGTAGTATATGCAATAGACAAATTTTATTCATGCCTTTTTAGCTCCAAAGTAATTGTCCATACAGATCATACGGCGTTGAAATATTTGATGAGTAAAAAGGATGTAAAATCTCACTTGATCCATTGGATTCTTTTGCTACAATATTTTGACTTTGAGATTTAGGATAAGAAAGGCTCTAAGAATATTGTTGCAAATCATCTTTCTCGTCTCTCCTAGAGAAGGGGGATGGAGACGACATCCCTATTGATGAATCTTTTCCTCATGAACATTTATTATCTTTCTTAAAAATATAATCACCTTGGTATGATGATTTGGCTAATTTTTTGTCCACAGGTACAGTACCTCATGGTTACTCGTCTCAAGAAAAGAAGAAATTCTTTTACAAGGCGAAGAGACATTTTTGGGAGGATTCATTCTTGTATAAGTTATGTGCGGATGCAATGATTAGATGATGCATCCCATAAAATAAGGTAAGCCATATTATTTCCCATTGTCATGACTTACCGTGTAGTGGACATACAAGTCCTACGAAGACGGCCGCAAAAATATTGCAATGCAGTTTTTATTGGCCAACCTTTTTCAAAGATGTCTATTCTTATGTCAAGGCTAGTGATCATTATCAACAGACTAGTAATACTTCAATGAAGAATGAGATGCCACTAAATACCATACTCGAGGTCGAGTTGTTTGATGTGTAGGGGATAGATTTTATTAGACCATTCCCTTCTTCCTATGAAAATCGATATATCCTAGTGGTCGTCGACTTTGTCTCAAAGTGGGTTAAAGTCATTTCTTGTCCAACCAATGGTGCTCATGTAGTAAGTAAATTCTTTAAGAAAGTTATTTTTCCTCAATTTGGTATCCCACGTGTGTTGATTAGTGATAGGGGAACACATTTTTTGGAACATCGATTTGAAGCAATGCTGAAAAAAATATGGAGTGCGACATAGGCTTGGTGTTGGCTACCATCCACATATTAGTGGTCAATTTGAGGTGTTGAATCAAGAAATCAAGTCTATCATAGAGAAAATAGTTCCAAGGATAAGAAAATAATTGGCCTGTAAAAATTAATGATGTAATATGGGCATACTGAACGACATTTAAGACGCCAATCGGTTCAACCCCATATAGACTTGTGTATGGGAAAGGTTTCCATCTACCCATTAAACTAGAACACCAAGCATTTTGATGCTCAAGCAGCGACCGAGAAGAGATTTTTAGAATTTAATGAACTAGATGAGCTCCGTCTTGAAGCTTATGAAAGTTCAAGGTTGTTCAAGGAAAGGAAAAAATAATGGCATGACAAGGGCCTTAAGAGAAGAGAATTCAATGAAGGAGATCAAGTTCTTTTATTCAACTCATGATTAAATATATTTCCCGATAAGCTTTGTTTTAGATGGTCGGGTCCATTCAAGGTTATGAAGGTTTATCCCTACGATACCGTTGAGATGTGCAATTCAAAAGAAAAACCCTTTAAGGTTAATGGCCAAAGATTAAAGCATTATTGATTTGGTGACCCTATTGATAAGGGAGAGGACATTACACTCTTAACCCCATTACAAGACAATTGAGTAAAAAGGTGGTCAAGCAAGATGACCATAAACTAGCGCTTCTTGGGAGGAAACCCAAGTTTTCCCTTAATCTGTTTTTATTAGACTTATTTTACTCATCATTTACTTTAGTCTAAAAAAATGAAAAAGAAAAAAATTATTAAGTAAATAATAAGCATTTAAGTATAATGTTAGAGTAGTTAACTAGTAGTAGTATAATATGTTACTAGTTGCCACCTATTTTTCTAATACAACCTTTTTTCTATTTATATTTTACTTTCATTTTTATTTTGTTTTCCTTTTGTTATTTTCTTATGATCTTTTATGACTAAAAACTTCATTAAGTTAGGTAGTTTATTATTACAATAAGGCATTTAATTGATATTCTGCCATTAACTTATATTTTAATTTCGTGTAGGAGTAGTATTGTGAGTTGGAGTCCAATATCTATAATGGGTTAGTAAGCATTTGGCCAAATCCCTTTTAAACACCCAATAACCCACATGCTACAACAATCTAGGGGTGAAAAGATTAAGTGAGGAACTTGATTTGGTAGTGGCTTATCAAGGTATAATACCTAGCACCTAATACATTGAAAAGTTGAGTGAGAACTACAACAATATAAAACCTCAAAGATTAGCACTACATACACGTGAAGTAATCCCTCGCGGCACACACACACCTAGTGAGCTCCATAAGTGACCCGCACAAGAGTACTCAGCCATGACTAGCTTGTGGCTAAAAATCTGATTATAAGGGTGGAATTAAACATTGGTGTATTGTTTATATATGCCCTACCTCAGGCCTATTCTATTCTCAATAATTACAGGAACAACACAACCCCTCCACATATCAATCTCAATAATTCGATACTCTTGGAGTGGGATTAAAGCCTTACCATTTGAACTTCTTGCTGCCCAAGATTGGTGTATTGGCAACATTAACTGAGAGCCTCAAGCCTCCTCTGAATTCTCCTTCAAGCTTTGGTAAATTTGAACCCTTGGCTTAAAATTATCGATTGTTGACAAAATTCTATTGAGCAAGATTGAGATTTACCATTTGAATTGCTGCCAAAATTGTCGAGTCTTGTGTCCCTTGAAATTGATATACCAAATTTGGTATTTTTTATTCTTGTGCTTCTTGAAAAATTACACTTTAATTGCCAAGATTTAGGCAAGAATCATTAAAGGTTTGGTGTTGTGTGTGGGTTGGGTTTTGAAGTGATAGGCATGAGGTGTCGTGGCTGTTCTTGTGAGAATTTATGGTGTGTGTATGTGTGAATTGTTGGGTGTTATGAATTGTTATGTGAAGTGTTGAGCATTAGGAGGGTGTTGTGAATTATTGTGTGAAGTATTCTTTATGGGTAGGTTGTGCGTGGACTATTTGGAGTATTTTGGTGAGAGCACTACTTGATCTTTGGATTATTAATTGATTTTTGAAGAGTTTAGATTAGGTTGTGGTACAAGAATTATTGTGGCTCTTAGCAACTTATTTAATTCCATCGTTAAAATTCCCTTATGGCACACATGTCAGGTGTTCGACAGAAGAACATGAAAAATAACCCCACCCTTACAGCAAGGTCATCTCCTAAGAAGAAAAGGTCATCATCTAAGAAAAATTCCTCTGTTTTTAAAGGATAAAAAGGCAAACTCCTCAATCACTAGGGTCATGAATAAAGAAGTCGTTATCAATTATTTTGATATTGATTTCAACGGAGATGCAATGTTTAAGGAGAAATATGAGACATTGTTTAAGAGAGGAGTCAATTTGACCTGTTTTTGTGATAGCAATGCCTTACGAATATTGCATATTAAAGAAGACGTACGTTGGCTCTTTGCTAATGTTGGATGGGGTGATTTTCCTATAAGAAAATATCCTACATGTAAGAGAGTGGCATTAGAGTTCTTGAGCTCCTTGAAAGCAGTCAGTTCAGATGAAGGTTGTGGTGAAGGTTCCATTGTCTTTTAGTTATACAATAAGGAACATGTTTGGACCCTAACAAAGCTTAATGAGGTGTTAGGTTTGCATAATGTGGGGTCAATACTAACCTCCAAATACTTGTCTGCTACTCCTATTTGGCAAACTATGACTGATAATTGTAAATATGACTCTAATAATAGTTCAGGTAACAACATGTCACCATGCACTTTGATATGTTCAACGACTATTCTCTTGCACTATGTTTGGTTTCCAAGGAGGTATGACTCAAAAGGATGAGTTTTTCATGCTTAAATGAATGATTTATGCTAAACCAATCAACACGGGTGCTTTCCTTATTAACCAAATGTGAGACCAAGCAAACAAGACTACCACTAGTGGAGCAATCATGCTTGGAGGTGTTATAACCCCTATTGCTCTCCACTTAGGACACATGGATCATCTTGCATGGGAAGAATCCATTGAGGGAGTTGATGCTTTAGATATCTCCGCATGTACTCTTATGAATTGGATTATGAAAAAGGATGGCACCACACCGTGGGTTATCAAGGACAATGAAAATGTGCTACATCTTGTAGAAAACATGTGTTTGCATTCTAGAGGGAAACTAGTCATTTGGTAAGGCTAGACTACTATCCTATGTGTCGATCCCTCATAAATCACGAAGCCCATCTCACACAAGTGAAATCCCACCACCACCTACAACGATTCAGACTACACTACTTGACATTAGTTGGTGACATTAAAATCGAGTAGGGGGAGATCAAAGAGAAATTGTCATCCATGTCTTCATTCCTTGTGACCTTGAACACTTGGATCAATTCATGAGGACTTTTGAATCCTCCCTGCTTCTCTCCATGATGAGACTTTGTGAGTATTCTTCCCCTTTTTAATCATGTTATAATTATTATAGTATGGACGTTGCAATTATCAAGTGTGGGGAAGGATACTATCTTTTGTAATTATTGGTTGTTTGTTTTCTCTTTATTTTTATCAGTCTAGAGTCGTCTTAGTGTCATCTTGAAATCCCATTCAGAAGTGCGAGACAAGTGATTTTAGAAAAAAAACAAAACAAAACTATTACTATTTTTCATGAGTTGATTAGCATTGGATCGAATAATTTGATAATTAGCATAAATCCTTTCAATGACAATTGTTTGGGGCTAGAATGGTCTCCTCGCTCGACCAATGTGAATAGCATGTGTGACCTTAGGAGATTTTTGAGCCTAATTTGACTAACACATCAAATTCAGTCTTTATCTTTGCGTGTTTGATTAGTTTCCTTCATGTGGCACGATTCTTGGATTTGCCTTGCGAACATTCAAGATTTTATGATGTAATATATGGGAACGATTGAAGGTTCCTTCTAGGTAGTTAGAGCCCTAACTTCCCAAGTCTATGTTTTTAACTCTTTTATTTATTTTACATGAACCTCTTGGATGAAACTCTTTGAGCAATTATATATCTTTCTTAATACCCTACATTACATGATTTAGTGCCTTTTATAGTTTATTTTAATGGAGAATTTATGTATTATTCCCGCACTAGAGTTGTGCTTGAAGAAAGTAAGAAACGAAAGAGATTGATTAAAAAGCAAGAGAAGTTGAAAAGCAAATAATATATATATATATATATATATATATATATATATATATATATATATATATATATATATATATATATATATATGTAAAAGTTAAAATAAGAAGGGTATTTAAAATGAGAAGGATGAGAAGACATCTTTGCTCTTCATCTCCTAAATCCAAATGATGGTATTTTATATACTCATAGTAACCCTTTTTAACTTGTAGAAACCAAATATTTTTTTCACTTATAATGATTCTTTTTAATATTATAGTTACTAGTTTTATTATTAAAGTGGCCATTTTTTATTGTTATAGTAACTATTTTTTTACATGAAATCTCTAGCGTTGGATCTTACCATTTGAATGGCTAGGATATTTTCTTATTCTTCTTATTTTAAGCACCCTTCTCATTGAATCCCTTCCCTCTCTATATATATATATATATAAGAGGAAAATTGTGAAGGATTTGTTTGCTCTCTATACCTAGTGTGAGAAGTTGTGAGAAATAAATCAATTTCCAACGTGAATTTTGAGTTCAAAAGAAATAAAGAAAAAAATAAATGAAAAAATGTGAAAAAGAGAGAATAAGGGCGAGCTTTGTGTTGTTTGGAGGATATTAGGATGGGATGAACCTAACATTCGAAGCATAGTGGGATTTAGGGGTTTTTTTTTAGCACCATATTTCCAAATGACGTCATCTCACCCATCTAACCAAGCCTACCCTTATCAAGGAACTCATGACCTCCTTGTTTCATCATCGTTGTACAAGTAGAGAAAGTCGAAGGACAAATCTAAAAAGCAAAATCACATGAAGTCAACGTGCATCATTAATAATTAGGATGAGTGTTTTCTATTTCTAACCATCTAAACACACGAGTGGCTCTCTTATTTTATTTTTTTCACAACTAAAGTGAGAAGCTATTTATATATGATTGAGTGGATAGGGGAGACGTGTGGTAAGATTGGTTGGTCAATTGAAGGGTGCTATAGTTTATTATTTCATCCTTACCTTCGATTTATGACACATAATTTGATTTTTGAACTAAAATGATTTTGTTTTTTTTTCTATAATCACTTAGTTGAGAAAATTTGTTTGGAATTTCTTGAGTAGGCTTTATAGGTATATCATTTAAAAACCATCATGAGACTTTACTCGTCTGCTAGGGAAACCTAGGGGTTTAAAGGGCTTGTTGCATACGCTAAATGCAATCATGATTCCTACGACAATGAGTACTAGGATTTTATTGCTTTCTTAGAGTAGTTTTCTTATTTTGTCTATTTGCTATATGTTTGCTCGAGGACAAGCAAAGGTTAAGTGTGGGGGACTTTGATAACATGTTTATATAGTTATTTTTATATATATTAGTTGCGGGTTTTTAGCATATTTTCTCAATACGTCTAACCCTTTAGAGTTATTATTCTTTATATTTCGATATTGCTCTCCTTAGTTTGTTTTCTTTTGATTTTTGTAGGAATTAGGCTTGATTTACTAGAGATTATCTTAGATCATGGTTTTGTCTTATAAAAGGGAGCAAATTTACGTATTATGGAGACATGGAACCCTACTTCGTGGCTTGCCTATGCGCGTATGATTTTCTCCATAGCTCACCCCTTACGCAAGGAATAAAGATGAAGCCTGACAGTAAGCTCTACGGTCTGCCTGTGGTCAGAAGTTGCTCTTCATAGCCCACCCATGGTGGTAGCTAACTATCACGATATAGGCCTAAAATGATGACTAGTTTAGAGTCCTAAAACTACTAAATTCTTAGGTTAAATATAGATTAGGGAGGATATTAGCAGTCAGTTTTTATTATCATATTTTTTAGGGTTTTTACTTTCTTTTCTATCTAGGGCTCCTCCAACCTTGTTCCATTGAATATTTATCAAGGTTTTCATTAATTCAAGTATTTCTTCTTTTCTTTATTTTCTATTTTATTTTTATTATGTTCTTTTCAATTTATTATTGCATTTATCTAATCTACATGTGTGAGTAGTTTTAATCAATTTATAATTCCTCTTTATTAGGGTTGGTGTTATTATCAATAATTAACTAGAGATAATATTATTGAATGTGATTAGGTTTAGAACGAGAGTTGACTCCTAATTGATTTTTATACCCTAATGAAAAGTAAGAATAACTATGGATGAGAATAGCTGGTCGTTCTTGCTAGGACTTGTAGGATATCATTATTAATGACTTCAATATGTTTAATTCCATGAGAATAGGTATGATTACTATTAGGGAAGCTATTAGTTGATCGAGAGGGGTTCTTAGTTTTTATGTTAGGGAGTATACATCCTAGGGAATATTTAACTGTTTGAGAGTGGAAAAAAGAGATTATTTTGATGCATTGATTTATATTAATGGGAATTTCTAATTCTAGGTGTCTTTAGTCATAATTGTCTCCATGTTATTTTTTATTTCTTAATATTTTGTAGTTAGAAATTAATAGTTTACATTCTTCATCATTGAAGTGGTTGATTGTTTAGTGATTACTCAAGTCTATTTAACTAGTTGAATTGTAGTCTCTTGGGATTCGTCCCTTACTTGCCCTTCTACATAGTGGTGGTCAGTTAGGTTTATTTTTGTTAGGTGCATGACACATCTATCAATAGAATTGGCCCAAGTAAAAAGGATTAAAGGTCTAGATTTTTCTCATAAAAAGAAATTGGGAAAAAGAAATAAGTATGTGGATCTATCTAGTAGTAAAATTTTCACCTTTTATGGACACACTATTCATTTGAGTGGAACATGTACAAAAAAGGAACATTGTATATAAGGGAACATTAAACAAGTATGGGTCAAGAAAATGATTGATTATAAAAGTTGCATAAGAACCCTAGGCTATGTAAGAAGGTCAACTCCTCTTCCATTGACAATATACTTTTAGTCAAGGGTTTGATGCACAACTTTTTAAGTGTATCACAATTTTCTAATAATGGTAACTCTATTGATTTTACTTTTGAAAGTTATAAAGTCACTAGAAATAACAATGGGAAAGTCATATTAGAAGGAACTCGAAAAGGGAACATGTATATCATGGACCTTGATGAAGTTTCAAGGAACAACATAACTTGCCTACATGTTATTAAAAGTGATCCACTTCTTTGGCACAAACGCTTTAAGCATGCTAGCTTTTCATTGCTTGATAAACTAAGATTAAAGGAACTTATTATTGACTTACCTGCAGTTAAGTTCCAAAATGATAAAGTTTGTGAAGCATGTGTAAAATGATAACATGTTCAAAGTTCCTTTAAATCTAAAAACATAGTAAGCACATCAAAACCGTTGGAACTGGATCACATGAATTTGTGTGGTCCTATGCATGTGCAAAGTAGAAGTGGTAAGTGATTTATTTTTCTTATAGTTGTAAATTTTCAAGATTTACTTAGGTTTTATTCTTTAACAATAAAGATTAGGCTTTTAATGAGTTTATTGTATGAGCTAACAAATGGCAAAAGTCTACAGGTCATCAATTGATACACTTGAGGAATGACCATAAAATCAAGTTCCAAAACCAAAAATTTGATGTTTTTTGCAAGAAACATGGCCTCACACTCCTCAAAAAACTAGGGTCGTGGAAAGGAAGAATAATGGTTACAAGTGGATTGCTAGGAACTTCTGAGATGAAGCTGTCAACACTGTATTTTACATCATTAACCATGTCATGGTTAGACCTTTAGTGCATAAGACACCCTATGACCTCCTTAAAGGAAGAAAGCTTGACATTGCACATTTTTAGGCTTTTGTTTGTTAATGTTTTACACAAAACAATGAGAAAAGGAACTTTAGGAAGTTTGATGTAGAAATGATAAGACTGTATTTTTTGGTTTTGCAACCAGTAGCAAAGCCTATAGACATTATTATAAACAAACATTATTCATTAAAGAATATATACATATTATTTTTTTTGAAACTAAAATGCTAACCCATGAAAAAGAACAAGAAGACTTTGAGATAGGGTTGGTACATTCCATAAATCCAAATGAAGAAGTTTTATACAAGTGAGGAGTAACTAGAAAATGATGGAAAAAATGTTCCAAAAGAGCAAAGAAATAAAGAAGTTCTAGAAGGAAACAATGAGATAAGAACTCAAGAGCCCAAAGTTCCAATTGAAGAAGAAAGTTTCAATGATGAAGGTTAGAGACAAATTCCAATTATATATTTTTTACCCAAACCTTGGAAACATAAGAAATCCTATATAATGGATCTCATTATAAGTGACATTGGAAAAGAAACTCAGACACAATCTCAGATTAAGAACTTTTTTGCCTTTCATGCATTCCTATCCATATTGGAACCAAGCAATCACCTTTAGTCATTGAAGAATATTAATTAGATTGTAGCTATGCAACAAGAATTCAATGAGTTTAAAAGGAACAAAGTGTGGCATCTTAAGCCTAAACCTAAACAGCAAAAGATAATTAGACTCAAGTGGTTGTTTAGGAACAAGCTTGCTCTAGTTGCTTTACTAAAAACTATTAGGATATTAACTGCTTTTTCATCTTATATAGATTTTAAGCTTTATCAAATGGATGTAAAAAGTTCATTTTTAAATATATACTTAAATGAGAGTTTTTCTGGAAAAACCCTCAAAATCCTAACTTTCCAAACCATGTGAATAAGTTGACAAAGCTCTTTACGGGTTAAAACAAGCACCTAGAGCATGGTATAAAGGTTGTTAAAGTTCCTTTTATAAAATGATTTTAAACGCGGTAAAATTGATCAATTTTTTTTTTTAAATCAAAAGGAATTGACTTATTAGTTATGCAAGTATATGTTAATGATATTATCTTTGGTGCAACTAATGAGCTTTTGGCTAGTACTTTGCAGATCTAATGGGCAACGAATTGAGATGGTCATAATAGGAGAACTGAACTTCTTTCTTAGATAGAAAATCAAGCAAATGAAGAAAGGAAGTATGATCCACCAACCAAAGTATGTAAAGGAACTTCTAAAGAAGTATGCACCAGAAACTGCGTGCCTAGATTAATCATAGTCTCATGGGAGTTGCTACTAGATTAGATAAAGATCCCAAAGGAAAGATCATTGATTAAACAAAGTACAGAGGGATGATTATTTTCTTATTGTATTTAACTGCTAGTAGACTTGACATTGCATTTAGTGTTTGCTTGTGTTCTAGGTTCCAATCGAATCCAAAATAAACTTATTTTATGGCAGTAAAAAGAATAATTAGGTATTTAAAAGGAATAGATGATATATACTTGTTCTATCGTAAAAATGATTAGTTTGATATAAGAGAATATGTTGATGCTGATTGTGCTACATATTTGGTAAATTATAAGAGTACATTAGGTATAGCTCAATTCCTTAGCCTATGCATGGTTTCTTGGGGTTCAAGAAGCAAAACATTATTGCTCTATCCACATATGAAGCAGAGTATGTTGCTACTACTGCTTGTTGTTCCCAATTTCTATAGAGAAAATAATAGCTAAGAGATTCGACATTATTCTTGACTGTTTTCAAATTTATTGTGACAACACTAGTGCAATTTGCATTTCTAAAGATTCAATGCATCATTATAAGGTAAATCATATTAATATTAGACATCAATTTCTAAAAGATAATGTAGGAAAATTCTTAATATGGTTAGATTTTTGTCAAACCGATAATCAAGTTGCTGACATTTTTACAAAGCTTATGAACATGGAAAAGCATGAAAAAAATGAGAAAAGAAATTGGCATGATGCAAATCTAGTGAGTGCACATGAATTTTAATTTTAAGGTAAAAATATTTATGCCTAACTTACAACAAACCTAAAACAACATCATTTGTGCTTTTGCATAACTAGAGTCTTGCCATGTAAAGGAAAAATGTTGCACTTACATGATTTTGATTTTCAACCATGTTACCTTGTTCTGATTCATGCAATTTGGTTAGGCTAATTTTTTTTAATCTTATCTAAGTTTGTCATTTTTTTATCCTCTTTTGATTCTTAATTTTATTTATTTAATTTCTTTAAATTGCAAATTCTTGATGTTTATCTAATCTTGCTTCATATTTTCGTCTTTCTTATGCATGTCATGCACATACAGTATTGAGAATTGCGGTATATACAAAATTGTACGTTCTTTGAATTTAGATATCCAACAAAAGGTCTCAAGAAATTGAAACACTTAACCTAACAAAATATCCAATAACTTCCCTTCTAAATTAAAATACCCATTACTATCTTAAATATATCCCCATAAAAATCCCACTCATATGTTACTCTCCACGACTCCACAAACCCATGAAACCCCAAAATCAAAACCACAACTCTCTCTCTCTCTCTCTCTCTCTCTTTCCTAAAATGGCGAAAACTTCCCTAAACACCAATTCTCCTTAACCAAAAACCCGGAAAATTATCTACCCACTCCCATGGAAACACTTATCCCTTTGGAAATTGAAAAACTCATAAACCTGCCACTAGAAATACACATTTTGAGAAAGAAAAAATGGATTAAAGAGAACAATAAAGATGAAATTTTGGAGCTTATGCGTGAAACGGAGAAAAAATGACCAAGTTTAGCTCCTAACTTTACTATTGATTCAAAATGGTGCTATTGATTAGTTCCTTTGCTTTTGCAAAATCACAAAGGTCTTAGAGTAGAGATCATTGGTACATACCTTTGTTATAGTCTACACTGTCTTCGCTGCCACTTGCCCTAAGAAGAACACTAGGGACTCTCATGTTCCAAAAGTAAAGGATCATGGAGCATCAATGGTGATGTCTCTTTGGTTGATTAAAGCTCGTAAAAGTTGCATAAATTAAAATAGATAGTTCATGTAGAAAGAGGTTTGCATCCTCTCCAACCATCACATATAAAGACCCAATCTTAAGTCCATGAGTGGATGAACACCATTGGAACCTAATATGGATGGTGAATGGATAAGAATTAGATTAAAATAAAAAGTAAAAGAGATTGAATTAAAAGGGTCCACGGTGTATACATATGAGAAATGTCCTTTGCATTCTCTTTGATGGAATGTTGTTAGAAGGAGTAATTATTCTTTGATTGATGAAGGCAAAGTATACCTTGATTGATCCTTATTATGGATTGAAGGATTTTTTAGAGTATTTGGCTGTGTTTTAGAGGTAATTTGAGAAGAGTAATGGTGCTTAGATTGTGGAAAATTTTGGACCTTTTGATCATAAATTTTTTGGGGTATTTATACTTAAAAAGACTGGTTTATGAGTGCATGATGCTGAGATAGAGCGTCAAATGCTAAGCTGGGTGTCAAATGCAATAACTGTGCGTCAGACATGAAAAAGAGAATCTTTTGCTAAGCTGAAGATGGGAGTGCAAGGAGCTAGGGACGCTTTTGGGGGTGCACTAAGGGGTTAGGCGTCCAACGTTGGAACTAAGAGTTGGACGCCCAAAGGTTGTGCATCAGGCACTTGGTTTGTGATGTGGACACCTTGGCTAGGGTTTTCTGCAACCAAATTGAGTGTTGGATGCTATAGCTTTTGGTTCCTAACACTTAGTTTGAGTGTAAGTGCTTCGATCAATACTAGTCTTGCGCAATTTTGGGGTTTACTTAGCGAGTAACGATCGATATATCATGTTTTAGTTTGCGGTTTGGGCCAAGGTACATGTTTTGGGCTCGGTTTATTTTTGGGCTAAGGTACGTAATAAGGGTCTAAGAACCCAACTAGGTTTCGGTTAGACGATTCAATAAGTGAATCCCCACTATAGGACCTAGTTTTTTACAACCTAACCTTCCTTTTTCGGTGAATAAAAGAGGAAGGGACACCCCCCACTAGTGCCCCACTATATTTGCGCTTGAATAATGATTAGCTGCATGACTTTATGACATTGAAAGGGTGAAGGAGTCACCACAACCATTTATGGGCTATTTGATCACCCTTGGGTTTGAATTCCAAAGTTGACTCACGTAAGTGGTCTACGAACTATGAGAAGGTCAAGGAATGAGCAACTTATTTCAATTTAAGAATGTGTGCAAGGAATTGGTAAAGAGATGAAGAAAAATCATTTTTAGTCCTAGGCAAACATGCAAAGCAAAGGAAAAACACACTCTAGATTTAGTCGGTTTAGCAAGTTAAGAATTTTGCAACTAAATCTAGATTATGTGATCACTTTGTTAAGAGCCCTTGAGATTAATGGGTACCATTTCTGGCTGTCCATTGTTTATCTTTTTAGGCACGACATTCAATCAATAGGTCTACTTTATAAACATAATTAAAAGTTGTGATCATGCAATCTCAATACAAAGTACAAAATCATGTAGAAAGTTAGAACAACCACAACAAGTAATAAGAGACAAGAGACAAGAATCAAGAGTGAATAGTTTGGAGTTAGTCAAAATGCAATGTAAGTATGATGCATAATGATAATGAAGATTAAGGCCTTAAGAGACCTTTCTCCATAACATGCTCCAACTTAAGCAAAATGGTCTAGTTTATGAAGACTTAGGTGTTTTAGTCTTTGAACATCACTAACATAAGAGGAAAAAATAAGATTAAGATGTGCTTAATGGTGCTTTAATAAGAAATGAGCCTTAAGGATAACTTCCAAATATACATTCAAGTATGATGTACACCTAGGGGTTGCTCAAAAAAAGGGTCCAATATTGATTGAATGTAGAGAGAATAGAGATGTCCAAATCCCGTCATCATAGACTAAAATAAAAGAAAACTTACATAATGTAAATAGATTACAATAAATAAAATCCAAGGGGAAGAGGGTTTCTTGAAAGATTAAGAGGAGACCAATCTATGGAGATGGTTCCTTTAATAAGGAGATCAAAGTTAGGGTTTTGAGACTTAACCTAGTGAAATAGGTGTTACTCCTATATTTTCACATCATAGGAAAAAGAGACATTAAAATAAAAGTTGTTGGAGTTGATCACAAGAGATCATCAAGGGTGATGACTCTTTTCTTGATCAAGGCTCATCAAAAGTTGCATAAAGAATTAAATAGATATTCATGTGGAAAGGGTTTTGGACCTCCCATAATCATCACAAAATAGGTCAATTGAAGACCCTAGATGGATATAAAACCATCAAGATCAAAGACTAGCAAGTGAAGGGAGTAAAAGTAGACAAAGCATTTAAAAGAATTGAAGTAGAGATGGGTCCTCAGTTTTAAGCGTTGAGGAGATTCCTTTTTCTTGAGTCTTTATTGAATATGTGTTGAAGGGGTAAGGTTTCCTTCCTTGATTGTATCAAAACGTGCTTTGAATGATCCTTGGCAAGTATGAAGGATTTTTAAGAGGCTTTGATTGTGTTAAAAATTGTTTCAAGAGGGTATTTTGGCAGAGTGATAACCCTTTACAATGTTAGAAAACCTGACCTTTGCTCATCAAATGAGGGGATATTTATAGGCAAAAAAAGAGTTGGTTTCCTGAGCATTGGATGCTAAGTCTATATGTCAAACGCCAACTATGGGCATTAGATGCACGGCCTATGCACTGAATGCTTAGAAATTAAATATTTTACTGTATTGAAAAGAAGATCAAAATGAGACAGGAGCACTTTTGGGGTGATGCTCAAAGTTGAGCATCAAACACTAAGGCTCGACATCAGACACTTGCAAAAGGATGAGCTAGAAAGGAGTAGGAATGAAATAGAAGATTGTCAACAATGAGCGCCGGAAGCACACTATGCATTGGACGCCCATTCTAGGCGTTTGATGCCTAGTGTAGATGTTTGACGCTAAAACTAGTGATCTAATGCACATCTTACGTTCAACACTTGCTTTATGCGTCAAGTATAAGAGCTTGAAGCCTCAGTTTTGCACGATTTAGGGGTTTACTTTTGCTGTTTTGATGATGTAATGTTGTGACTTTGGTAATGTATTTGGGCTAAGGTAAGTGCCTTGGCCTTAGTTTTGTATTTACGCCTTTTTAGGGTTCAATTTCGAGGTGTTTTTGGGTTTACACATACTCAATATCAACCCAAGCTAAGTACGCTAGTTAGGGTTGTTTTATGACTAGCCTGATATATAAGGAGACACAATTTCGTGTCTATACTTGGTTAAGTCTCAAAACCTTAATATTGAGCATTATAATCAAGGAACCATCTCTATATATTATTCAATTCTTAACACATAGTATCACTTCCTCTCACTTGCATTTTACTTATTACAAGTTAATTCAAGTCTCTTTTGCCTCTTTTTCTTTAGTCTATAATGCAAAGATTTGGACATCTCTAATCTTTCTAGACTCAACATTTGTCCCATTTTCATTAGCAAACCCTAGGTATACATCATACTTAAATGTATACTTAGGAATTATTCAAATACCCATTTCATGTTTATATTTCATAAAATATACTTTGATTTTTATTTTGCATTCTTAAAGTCAATGATGTTATGAGGATAAATCATATAATTCTTTATAAACTAGACTCTATTCCAAGTTAAAGTTCATCGTGGAGAAAAGTATGTTTAGGCTACCTTCTCCATTTGATCATTCAAATCCTTCAACTTTATCATGAATCATCCTTATCTTGCATGATACTAACTTTGACTCTTGTCTCTTTTCTTATGTCTCATGTCTCTTTCTTTGGTTATTGCACTTTACTTCATGATTCTTACTTTATAATGAATTTGCATGATCACCTTTTATTTATGATTTTAATCAAGACCTATAAAGTACAAACCATACTTAATAAGATAGTCAATGGGAAATAGGCCATAGGAAACCTTAATCTTTTAGACAATTAATAAAGTTGTCACCTAATTTATACTTGTGTGCATAATGCTTAACATACCAACCAACAAAATTAGAGTGTGATCTTTACATGTTTCTGCATGTTTTCCTAGGAACTAAAACTAATTTGTTCTCTATCTTTAGCCAATTATTTTGCATAAATTCTTGAATTGAAATAAGTTTCTCATTCCTGAATCTTCTCATGGTTCAAAGACTACTAACATGAGTCATTTTGGGATTCAAGCCCAAGGGTGTCTGAACAACCCATAAATGTTTGGTGGCAACTCCTTGACCCATACAATCTTGCAAAGTTTCATAGCCAATCCTTAAAGATGTGAAAAGTAAGTAGGGAGCTAGTGAGGGAGAGCCCTTTCCTTTCTCTTCATCGAAAAACGAAGGTTAGCTTGTAAAAATTTGACTCTCTAGTGATTATTTACTCATCGAATTATCCACTTGAAACTTATGTGGATTCACCGAACCTTAAAATTCACAAAAAGCCCCTACAAAAATTAGTGACTCCAATAGGAAAATGTATTCCTAAAGCGTACTTGGCTACACGTGCGAATGAGAAACCAAAAAAAATTGGTTTGTGTGCTTGCAATATTCTTGAGATTGTGGTAGGCATACTTGCATTTATGCATGTAATTTTTCGCGTGCGAAAAATTGCAACCTAGGATACCATCTCATACAAATCCTCTCTACATTCAAGACAAATTGGGAGTGGAAGATCCGAAAATCGATTAAGGCTTGCGGCCCCATTATTGGCTTTTCTGAAGCTTGCCAGACTATGGCCCTTGTCACGTGCTTATGGCGTTGTGTTAGGGGAGTTGTCCTCTTAATTTGGCCTATTTCAAGTAGTGGCTCTAACTAAATGGATCTTCCTCTAAGTCATGGACCCTCTTGACTCAAGTTAAACCAACTCTTACTCATGTCAAACATAGAACCTTTGCTAGGTGGAGACTTTTAAATATCGCATTCATACGAGCATACTAGCGTGACTACATGATTTGCTTGTAATTGATATAACCTTTTTTGCACTAACGATTTAAATCGAGCTTTGTAAAACCTTAGGGAAATCTTAACCCCTAAAAAACAAATTACATGCATCCTTGATCCATGATCTCCAATTAGGATTATTCATGTCATTTCATATAGTGAACTACGTCTAAACTGTGCCATGTCTATTCCTAGTCTCATTATGCCCACGTCATGCCCTATCATACCGCCCAAAATCCTAGCCTCGCACCACAAAATAACCTAAACACTATAAAATCCTAACCTTACATCTCAAAATGCCTCAAATACGGTAAAATCTCAGCATTGCCTTTCAAATTGCCTTAACACACGATGAAAATATAACCTCATCTCTCAAATGACACCGCTATCAAAATATGGGGAAAATCATACATCTCAAAAAGCATAAAGACTGTAAAAAGCCTACCTTACCTCTAAAATGACTCAAGCCACGGTGAAAAGCCTATCTTACCTTCAAAATGTCCTAAGCCACTGTAAAAAGCCTATCTTACCTCCGCAATGTCCAAACACACGGCAAAAATCCTACCGTACTTCATAAAAGTCATAAACCACGGAAAAAGTCTACCTTACCACCGAAATATCTCACGCCATGGTAAAATGCCTAACTTACCACCAAAATATTATCGCATCCGGGAAATCCCCAAATTTACCTCTGAATTGCCTCAATTGTAAAAATCGATTTTTACCTTTGAATTGCTTATCCGGTAAAACCCAGAAATTACCTCTAAATTGCCTCACAGGTAAAATCTCAAATTTACCTTTGTGTTGCAACATCCAGTAAGATTCCAAATTTACCTCTAAACTACTGTACCGGTAAGGTTCCAACCTTCCCAATGAAATCTTATTGGGGTGAAACCCCAAAATTACCTTACTAATTGGTAAGACTTTGATCTCCCCACCAAAATCCCATTGGGGTAAAATTCTGAAATTTCTCTACCAACTGATAAGATTTTGATCTTCCCACCAAATTTCCATTTGGGTAAAATCCAAAATTGCCTCACCTACATGTAAGACTTTGATCTTCCCACAAAAATCCTATTGGGGTAAAATTTGAAATCGCCCGACCTGCCAATAAGATCCCGACCTTCCCACCGAAATCTTATTTGGGTGAAAATTCAAAATTACCCCATCCTATCGGTAAGACCTTGATCTTCCAACCAAAATACTATAGGGTGAAAATGTGAAATTGCCCCATCCTATCGGTAAGGTCCTAACCTTTTCACCGAAGATCGTTGGAATGAAATCCAAAAATTACCCCATCCTATCTTTAAGATCCCGACCTTTACATTAAAATCTCATTGGGGGGAAAATCTGAAATTACCCCATCTAATTGGTAAAAACGCGACCTTCCCACCGAAATCTAATCGGGTGAAATCTTAAAATTACCCCTCACCAGAAAAACCCGAAATTTCCACACCGGGAAAATATTATGAAATTATCCATAAGCACCACAAAAGCCTTAACCCAGACATAGGCATTGTGTTTATTGATCCATATATATCAAGTCTGTCTCTTATGTATCAAATCATTCTTGTAATAGAGGTCGGCTCCCTAAACCGGGTCATGCATCATTTGCGTTAAAGGTGATCATGTAGTTACATAAAAATTTTAATTGCATCATTGATGTGCTCGTTTTAGAGCACGTTTACTACCTCATTTTAGTGTCAAGTCTCGTAGTTTTATTTTGGTTTTATGCATAATATGCTTGATTTCACCTTGATCTTTTCTTCGAGTTGTCTTAAGTTCATTTCAGGTATTTTTGATGATTTCGAGGTGAATGCCATGCACTCGAGCCTTTGACACGTGTATCATAGCTTTGGCAAACGTTTCATGTCACTCATGAAGATAACATGGAGTGTAAAAAGAAAAGAAGTGAAAAGAGGAATGCATGGTCTCAGATTCGGCCAAATATGAGACACATTCGGCCGAATGGTGCAGATTCGACCGAATTTGAGACAAATTCGGTGGAATGAAAGGCAGGCTTCAAAGCATTAAATCCTTGGTCACTGGGAAGGCCAAATTGAACTCATTCGGGCGAATGAGCTTCCATTTGGCCGAATCAGGCCATACATTCGGGCGAATGATGGACAGAGATTGATTCTTTGGAGCCTCTAGAATGGGAAAATGGAAGTGCATTCAGGCAAATGAAGCTGTATTCGGCCGAATGGGACTTAAATTCGGTCAAATGAAATTTTTTTCTCCAGAACAACTACTTCTTTTTAGGGCCGGCCTATAGGCATTTTAAGGTTTTTGTAGTTCTTTCATGCTTTGTTATAAATACCCCTCCCTTTGATGAGAGGGGGGCAGCTAGGTTTTTATATTTTTATGCACTTTTAGTTTTGTTTAGCCTCCAAATTCTTTTAGTTTTAGCTTTTGGTTTTCATTTTTCTCAACGTTTGTACTCCGAGTTCTGGATTTTGTCATTCAAATTCATTTTGTGGATAATACATTGAAGCTTTTACGAGTATTAGTCTATTCCTTTACTTTTAATTCATTTTGTTTACTTTATTCCATGTTTAGTTCCATGTTTTTTGTTTACTAGAATAGTTTCTGATTTGCTTTCATTCTCGTTAATTTCCTTCCATGTTCGTTTCATTTGCTTTATTGAATATCTTTATGTTGTTAAGCATGAATATGTGTGAGTAGTTCTTTTAGGGGTTTTGATTGGTGAAACCCTAGGAAAAGCTATGGTCTTTATTGCCTAAGATTATATAAATGATGATAATAAGTAGTTTCGAAATCCGATGCGAATCTTGTCCTGCCACTCTTTTGGAGACATAGAGCGATTATAGGTCGTTCGTTGTGATTTGTGGAATCACCAACTTCTTCTCGTATTCTTGGATGTCCATGCTAGTTATTATCAGATTTTCTCTAACCTATCATGTTTGGTTTTGAAAGCTTCATTCCTAGGGTGAATCTAATCTTGTCCCCATTTTTCTCTATTTGATTTACCCCGTAATTTATCATTATCTATCTTTTCGTTATTAGTTTTAGTTGTCTCCAACTCCAAATAGTCCGGTTGTGTTAAGAACTTGAGTCTTGATATCCTTTGTCCTTGTGGTTCGACCCCCTACTCCACTATACTCTTATAGTTTGTAGGTTTGTATAAATTTTGTTTGCATAACTAGTCTTTTAGTTAACGACCTAAAAGTAAGTTATCAAAATGGTGCCGTTGCCGGGGACAAGGCGTAATATTTAGATTTTTCTATGCTTAATATAACTTTATTTCATTTCATTTCTACTTGCTGTTTTTTCGTTTTTCTCTTTGTTAGTGGTTGTCTTTAACTTTGCTGTTTGCATGCCCCATAGCACGCGTAGGTCAAACCAGCCAATAACACCTTATAATCCTAAAATCCAACATGTGAGTAGACAACATCCTTCAAAACACACCTCACAGTCTGTCCAAAACCCATCCATATCCCCAATGGCCGATGAACATCAATTGTTTGGTCAGTTTGGAAATCCTAGTTCACAAGAGTTCCAAGGAGGTGTAATACTCCCTGTTGCTACTACACCATATCAAATACACCCTCAGTTCACAAGAATGGTTAAGGAAACACCTTTTAGTGGCTTAAGAAATGAATGTCCTCTTCAACATTTAGAGGCATTTTCTGACATTTGTGGACTTATCCCTCCTTGCCCTAATAGCCCAGATTATGTGCGAATGCACTTGTTGCATTTGAGTCTAGTGGGAGATGCCAAATATTGGTACAAATGCTTAGAACTCAATTCAATTGTTAATTGGACTCTAGTAAAAACAGCTTTTCTAGAGAGGTTCTATCCTATGGTTCGAATGCAAGATTGGCGTAAAAAAAATTATGTCATTGACCCAAGAGGATGATGAGAACCTTAGTGCTACTTGGAGTAGATTTTAAAGAATGATTAGAGCATGCCCCCACCATGAGTACGGGGAAAACCATCTCAACACGTTCTTTTACGATGGTCTTAATGACTCCACCAAAGCACTTCTAGACTCAACAGTAGGTGGCCAACTTTCTAAAATTCCTTGCACCCAGGTAAAAGCCAAAATAGAGGAAGTTGCTAAGAATAGTGCCTGGGGAGGAAGTAGGAGTCAAGATTTACCTAGAGGGATGATAGACACAACTTACTTGGACACTATTAACACTAAAATAGAAGTAATTATCGATAAAAAGTTGTCCAAATTAAGCCTAGCTGGTAGTTCGACACCCCTCCACTCCGTGAAAAGCACTTTACATGTGCCATATATGGGGGTACTAACCATGATACATCTAATTATGGTGGTTCGCATTCCGAGCACATAGTTGCAGTTGACTATGAAGGGTATAACCAAGAACCACAGGTGATGAATTATGACGGTTATGGGTATAACCCTAATCATGTAGCAGCCATTAACTATGGTGGATAGGGACAAGGAGTAGAGTATGGGCAACAATCTTTCCCAAATCAACCGTATAAACCTCCCTTTAACTCAAACCAAAACCAGGGAAACTTCCACCCGGGATACAATAGAAATGCTCAAGGTGGGTTTAACAACCAAGGTTTCCAAGGGAACTAATGGGAATGTATTGAGGCTTAATGTGTATAGACCTCCAGGGTTTAACCAAGGACCTAGAAATGGTTCAAACTTGCCTTTCCCGCCTAATCAACCTCATCATGTGGCTTTTCAACCACAAAAAGGTCATACCTCAACCAATGACCATTTAGCCTCCCAAGTAACAACTCTTGTTCAGCAGAACCATAGTCTAACTAGGATTAATTAGACTCTCATCCAATAAATGCAACAACTTCAAGCTCAGTAAAAGTTGTTTGAAACTCAACTTTCTGAAATGGCTAATCCTCCTGCACTACCGCTATTCCCATCTCACCCTCAACCTAACCCCTCGACACAACCTCCACCTCAGCACCCAAACCAACACACTGCTAAAGCTATCCACCTGAGATTAGGAACTCAGTATGACGGTCCTTCATATCCGGTTGATGCACCTTTGGTATGGGTGAGTGATGAGACAAGAGTGAATAAAAATGGAAAAGAGGAGGAACAAGGTAAGGGGTCAGTAGTTGAAAGTTAAAGAGGTGGGGAGGACGTAAATGATAAGACAAGGAGTGAGAAGCTAGTAGAGAGTGAAGAAGAGAGGAGGAAGAGGATTAAGAAGAGAAAGAGGTTAGAATGCTTATATGCACCCCCGCTTCCTTTCCCCTATAGGAAAGTTGAGAAGCAACTTGATGATAAGGTCAAGAAGTTTCTTGAACATTTGCAAAAGATGGAGATGAAAATTCCATTCCTTGATGTTGTGGCATAGATGCCAAAGTATGCTAAGTTCTTGAAGGACTTATTGTCCAACAAGAAAAAGCTTAAGGAAGAGGTAATCAGTCTCCCCCATCAGGTTAGCTCCATACTACAAGGGAAAATGCCTATTAAGGAGCGAGATCCCGGTCCTTATAACCTCCCTGTAAATTTGGGAAATCTTGATCCTAAATGGGAAATCTTTCAAATCCCAATCCACCCCGAGGATCAACAGAAAACAACTTTCACTTGTCCTTTTGGGACTTTTTCCTATAGGAGAATGCCCTTCGGTTTATGCAATGCTCCATCCACTTTCTAGAGGTGCATGTTGGCTATATTTGCTGATATGTTAGAGGACTTCATGGAAGTGTTCATGTATGATTTTTCTATTGAAGGGTCTTCTCTTGACACTTGCTTGACACATCTCGAGAAAGTTTTATTTAGGTGTCAAGAACCGAATCTTGTACTAAATTTGGAGAAATGTCACTTTTTAGTTCAAGAAGGCATTATCCTAGGCCACAAAGTGTCTTTCAAAGGCATAGAGGTAGATCCTACTAAAATTGAAGTGATAAGGAATCTTCTTGTACCTACCTCGGTTACAGGAGTACAATCCTTTCTAGGACATGTAGGATTCTATAGACGTTTCATCTTAGGATTTTTGACTTTAGCAAAACCCTTGAATGAATTGCTTTAGAAAGATGTCGATTTTAACTTTGATGAGAGATGCCTTAATGCCTTCAACAGGCTAAAGGAAGCTCTGATATCTGCCCCTATTATGCAAGCACTAGTGGAAAAAACACTATATGCTCCGGTTATTTGGAGGCTTTATGCTCCGGTTTACACCCGAAGTAGATCAAACCGGAGCATATTCAAAAATACTTTATGCTCCGGTTTGAACCGAAGCATATTATCGACTTTATGCTCCGGTCCACTGAAAACCGGAGCATATAACGTGTGTTTTATGCTCCGGTTTTCAGTGGACCGGAGCATAAAGTCTGAATTTTTTTTGAAAACTATAGACTTTATGCTCCGGTCCACTGAAAACCGGAGCATAAAACACCCATTATATGCTCCGGTTTTCAGTGGACCGGAGCATAAAGTCTATAATTTTCAAAAAAAATCAGACTTTATGCTTCGGTCCACAATTGACCGGAGCATAAAGTCAGATTATTTTTTTTTAATTTCACGAAATGCTTTTATTGGCTACTAGAACAGTGCAACCTGAAATGCTAATTATAATAGGCTTCGGTTTCATTACATAAGCAAATATTATTGATATGCAAGCTCAAAGGCTTTCAATACATATAAAAATTACGAATATACAAAGATGACTACAATGTATATATTACAAATATAAATAGGCATTGATTGTATACAAAAATCTAACTACGTACTAAATGCAGTTATTGGAAAGGAATCGTGCAAACTTGTCTCGTATTTCTTTGATTTCGTTAATGGTGAAAGACTCTTCTCTTGATGTGTTGAAAGCCTAAATGTAGCCAGCATAATAAAATAAAATTAGATAATCGTTCAATCTCTAATACTTGTTCTTAGTATGTGAATTGAAGGACCTAAGCAAAATAATAAGAAGAAGAAGAATAGTAGCATGCTAGTATAAACCTCAGTCAAACATCAAACTAATTAACATCTTAGATGATTGTATAACCAAGGTCAATATGCCACTGTGTATTTGTATCTAAATACCTAAATGAAATCCATAAAATAATTGATCTTGACGCATAAGTTTTCCAAAAAATTCGACAGAGTTTCCTCTGTAAAATGAACATTTTCCCAAGTCTTAGATGATTGTATAACCATGGTCAATACGCCACTGTATAAATGTCTCTAAATACCTAAATGAAATCCATAAAAAAATTGAAGTTGACGCATAAGTTTTCCGAAAAATTCGGCAGAGTTTCCTCTGTAAAATGAACATTTTCCAATTTTTAATCATTTTGACAAAACATGTTCAACACAATTCAACAATCCCACAATTCAACATCGTACAACAATACAACGCCATACCACATCAATCTTTCGATTGATGCCGGCCATATAATCCCATCCTCCATGCATGGTCGATCATAAACATCTACTTATATTTCATAGGAAAACTTGCACAATATGTATAGATAAACAAATGTAAGTAAAGGAATTAGATATACCTTTTCTACATCATTGACTCCCATGGTAGAAGTGACTAAGTCATACATGAATCTCATCACATAATATCCACAATCTACCGCATTTTGTTGTTGTGCGCACTAAATGGGAATGAAATAAATATTCATGTCAAATCATAGTAAATCAAAGTAAATCAAAGGTTAGGCTACCACAAAACATTGATATTATGTAAAACATATACCTTCACTGATTTCCATTTAGGAAATGTAGCTCTTGAATGTAATCCAAAACTTCCACGCAATTTCTTCATTGCACTACACTCGACAAGTTAAATACAGGCCATATCAATGTGATATTAAAGTTAATAATCAAAATAAGACGCATTTGGTCAACTTAAAGATATATACCTAGTCAGCATGGATTTGATAAGTAAATGTCGAGGTGGTTGTAGACACACAGAATCGAATTGATATACTGTGTGAGTCAAAGGACATATGACTAGGAGCAACCAATGTTTACTATAATAGGATTTTGAAGTCAATAACGAGAAACATGATAACTTAGATAATGATGGTAAAAGACATATATAGCATGTTGGGATTAAAACATACTCTTCAATATACGGAGCCAAAATAAATTTGTCCCCATCTTTAATTGATGTTATCAAACTTTGTTCAATGTATTCCTTCACCTCGGGTTGGCTTGTCATGCATTGTGTGTCACAAATCTGTTGTGGACATAACCACCCAACTTTCAAAGCAGACTCACATTCACTCAAATCTTCGTGAAGTGCACTGAACTCATAACAAATAAGATATGTTAGACTTGTCCTTAAACCCAACTATGAAGTGCACAAAATAAAATATATTAGAGTATGTATATTTCACCTCATGAAAACTTGTATTATGGATACATTCAACATTTCTCCTGATAGAAATTCACGAACATCCACTTTGTATACCCATGTTATTGTGTCCTCCATGTAGTGGAACTGTTCTTTTGCCAAATCAACTTGAATTGGCTTGTCATCAGGCACATTGCTAACACATGTATGCAACCACAAACAATCTTTGCTTAGAGATTCAAGCACTTGAATACTCACAAGTGGATCTCCATTTATTTTTATCATCGGAGTTGACCCCTTTGATGATACCACTCTCTTGTTCTTACTTTTTTCCTCCTCATCCTTGTCTTTTACTTGCAACCCCTCTTTTGTTGCCTCGTCTTTTTTCTTTTTTGAAGCATTACTTATTTTTTGCAAAACCTAAAAAGAAATTTAAACTCATTTATTAATTGCGGAAAATAGTTTCGACATTAATAAAATGAAAAAGAAATCTCATAAACTTTACCTCCTCTGAAAACCGAACCCAAGCACATGGCCATGTCACGAAACTACCTTGCGCATCCGACATTTTATTGAGGTTCCATTCTGGCCTTGGAACTGGGAGGGAGAAATCTTCAAATCCATGCACAATAATCTCTATGGACACACTTAATTGACCACTAGAAACAGTCAACAAATGCACCTTTTGGCCAGTTATTGATGGTTGCGCCCGTCCATATGCGACCTCGATTAACTCATCACCATCGGCCAAACCAAATTGGGTAGTAACAGACAACAAGGTGTCTCTTCCTAAAAACATTGTTGGACATAATTAACATCATAAGTAGGCGTCATCCAATTAACAAACTAAATATATTCAAAGTATTTACCTCTAAAATAGGCATATGTGGATCTACAGGAGATCTCGGTTGGTCTTCAACTCTCTCTACTGGAGTTTTTGGGTCTTGTTGGCTTAATTTGTCCCCATGATTAACATCCAATAAGTCAACAACAGGTAATCCCATTCGCTCCAAGATGGTAGCAAATTTCTTGTTCATCTTCTCCATAACTTGCTCTTCTATCTTAGAAGTTATGGCCTCCAAATCTTGTGGTGTCATTATGTTCGTAGTTGATCGTGATGCAACACACTCTGTTCCAAAGGCCTTCTTCTTCCCTAATCGCAAGCCTCCTTTTCCTTTCACGCGTCCGTTATGGTCTTTTCCTAGCACCATGTGTAAGGCATCAACATTGCCTTCAGGAGTGAACTCACCTGTAGCCTCCTTGGCCTTCCATCCCATCTGCTTAAAGAAAATAAGGAATTGCTTAGTTGATATTCTAATAAAGTGTATATATTATAGGTCACAATGTTAAGAACTCACCACTGCATCAGCTATCTTCTTTATTCCCGGCTCGAAAATGGTTCTTCTACCGCTTGAATCTCGAACATGAAGCAAACAATACCAATCAAGAACTCGATCTCCCTTATTTGTAACTATAGAACTAGTTCCCGCTGATGAGGATGAGCTTGGAGTAGGGTAAAACCCAGAACCAATCCACTCCTTTCGGGACTCATCATAAGTTCTACGACCCATGTGATGGTAAAACTTCTTTTGGCTCGAACATTGTGATGCTTTACTACGCTTTTCCTGATGAATCAATAGCAATCAAAGTAATAAAAGTTAAGTACTAAGTTATTGAATTTTAATGTGAGTAAATATCATTTTAGACACTACTACCTAGACTTACAACTTCTTTCGGAGTCGTTTTTTTTGCAACAAATGCTTCCCATTCATCCTTAGTGATGTGACCCCATATTTCATAAGGCATTGATTGTGGGGCTTCCTTACTACTCGGATCTCCCTCTTCATTTTCCTTTCCTGTCTTCATCTTCTTACTTGATAGAGATCTATCTCTATTCTTAGAAATCCATCCACTCACTAACTTGGACTTGAAATCTCTAAATCTCTCTGCAACAGCTGAATAGAAAATATCCTTCTTGCTTTGATCGGGTTGAATATGAAATAAATTCTAAAAAAAAGGAAAATTTAGATAGTTAGCATTTAACTATGCACTCAAAAACTTGAATTCAATTAATTTAGCGACAATGTGAACGTTAACATTAAGTACTTGCTTACCACTGTATCTTCCCATATTGATTTCTTTAAACCCTCTGGCACCTCACTCCATGTATACAAGATGGAAATTTTGCGCATACAAATTCCAAGTTGTGTTCCATATTGTCTACGCCACTTTCCACATGGTTGACCCAAGCTATTGTACTCAAGGTGCATTGGTTCTGTCACTTTTAGATTCTTTGTTGGACCTCTCCCTTTTCTCTTCTTAGAACCCTCTTTACTAGTGGTGGCAACTTGATCACAAACTTGTGTTTGTTGAGGTGTCACCGTCAAATCATGCTCCTTTGTGGTGGTGCCAAGTACACCATCAATTATTAAGGCTTGGTCCGCCATTAACTCATGCTGATCAAACCTAGAAGAGACCTCATCGTACGCCCTATCTTCGGAGTCTCCTTTATCCTCCTCCATATCTACATCGTATTCCTTATCATCATTGCTATGCCTATCCTCAACATCTTCCTCCTCAGGGAGTATTCCATCTCTAAAAAGATTCATTGTAGAAGAGATCTCAGTGTGAGTGACAGCAAAAAAACTGCATCAAAAATTACAATAGAATCCCAATGTGAGTAACAGTAGAAATTTATGTTCAATGCATCAATTAATCATAAAGGAAGATAATTGTATATCCAAACAAATAACAAAATCACAAAAGAAAGTATGTAACAAGTGGACACTCTTATAAGCTTAACACTAAGCCAATTTTGACAAAACCCAATTCAGTTTATCATACCTTGTACACTACTTATCAAAATTCAAATGTATTCCTTCTTTATGATCTACACGCATGTAACCAATGTCAGCATCTCCATCGTCTTCCACACTAGATTTTGGATTAGTAAAAGGTGGTGAGTCCTCAAAGGCATCGTACTCTTCTTCATCATCAACATCACCTATACCGAGGATACTCCTTTTTCCCGGAATAACAATAGAAAAATTTGCGTCATTGGGGTCTGTAATGTAGAATACTTGCTTAGCATGTGTGGCAAGTATAAATGGTTCTTGACTGTCACGCAAACGACTCAAGTCTACAAGAGTAAATCCACAAGGATCATCATTTTTAACACATCTGCGGTTGTTATCTACCCACTTGCATTTAAAAAGACCAACCGTGAAACTAGAGTAGTCAAGCTCCCATATTTCCTGTACTCTCCCATAGTATAATAACTTGGCATCTACTGGTGAATGATCCTTGGCACTCGCGTAAAATGTAGATGACGCCAAAACAGAAACACCACTATTCTGCAAGAAAGAGGACTTCTGATCTTGACCCTCAGTCCAAAAGGTGTACCCATTGACATCATAACCCTCATATTTGTTGACATCTTCGCGAGGACCAAAAGCTAACCACTTCACAGTGTTAGACACATCCCCGAGCTGTTCACATACTACTCGATTATGAAACCAACCAATAAATGTCTTATTATGTAACTGCATCAAGGCTCTATCCCCTTTAGAAGGATTTTTGACACGTAATTCCTCATAATGCTCATTCAAAAAGGGATGGACTTCTGGAACATGGTGTAAGACAAACAAGTGTGCTTGCAGGCGCTGGTCTCTAGGAGGTGTGATCAATTTTGAGCCAATTGTTCCCTTTCCCTCAAGTCTTCCTACATGTCGAGAGGTAGGAAGTCCAATAGGCTCTGCACTGGCCATATACTCAGCTATAAATTTACCAATCTCATCGCTCACAGTGCCTTGAATCATACTGGCCTCGGGTTGTGCCGGATTCCTCACCTTGTTTTGTAAAACACCCATATGTCTTTCAAAAGGATAACACCACCTCAAATAAATGGGACCTAAAAGCTTGATTTCACGAACGAGATGGACAATTAGGTGAACCATAATGTCAAAAAATGTAGGTGGAAAATACATCTCAAACTTGCATAAAGTTTCAATCACATCTGCTTGAAGGGCATCAAGTTTCAAGGGATCAAGCACTTTACTGCATATTGTGTTGAAGAACGAACATAGTTCAGTAATAGCATATCTCACATGTTTCGGAAGTATCCCCCGGATTGCAATTGGTAAGAACACTTGCATCATGACATGGCAATCGTGGGATTTCATGCTTCCTAACTTCAACTCACCATTTAGGGACACAAATCTTTTCATGTTAGATGAGTATCCCGATGGAACCTTAATGCCATACAAAGACTCACAAAAGAACCGCTTCTCTTCTTTGGACAATGTATAACAAGCTGGAGGTAAATAAATCTTTGAAACATTTTTACCCATCTTCTTTTCAACACTCTGTTTCTTGTCACCTGTCACCTTTTCTTTACCCTTTCCCTTGTTCTTGTCACCTCCTTCCTTGGTTCTATACCTTTTCTTTACCTCCTTAACCTGTGGCCATAACTCTGGCCATTCTAAGTAATCTCGCACGGCCTTCATATCCTTCGTCTTACCTGGAATGTTCATGAGCGTCCCGAGTATTGCATCGCATACATTTTTCTCTATATGCATAACGTCGAGGCAATGTCTAACCTGTAGATCTCTCCAATATGGAAGCTTCCAAAATATTGACTTTTTTTTCCATAGCCCTTCACCCCCTTGTCCTGGTTTACCAAAAATCATTTCAACCCCTTTAACTTGTTCGTAAACCTCATACCCGGTTAACGGTCGACGAGTTATACGCTCTTCGACCTCTCCATTGAACGCCTTCTTTTTCCTCCGGTAGGGGTGATCACAAGGGAGGAACTTTCGATGGGGCATGAAGACATGTTTGCACTTAGGAATCCACGTAGCTTCCATGTCATTGATACAGATTGGGCATGCTTTCTTCCCTTTATTCTTATACCCGGATAAGTTACCATATGCCGGGAAATCATTAATGGTACATAAAAGCATTGCACGCAATGTGAACACTTCATTAGCATGTGCATCATACACAGAAACCCCTTCATCCCACATCTTTCTCAAATCCTCAACGAGGGGTGCAAGATATACATCAATATCATTTCCAGGTTGTTTAGGACCTGAGATTAAAAGAGAAAGTATAATGTACTTACGTTTCATACACAACCAAGGGGGCAAATTATAGATAACTAGGAGTACCGGCCATGTACTATGTTGAGAACTAAGAGTCCCGAATGGGTTCATTCCATCAGTACACAATCCGAGCCTCAAATTACGGTCTTCAACCCCAAATGTCTTATGCAATCTATTAATAGTCTTCCACTCGGGAGAATCAGCTGGATGTGTGAGGAGACCACCGTTCTTCACCCTATCTGCATGCCACCTCAAATTTTTAGCATCTTTCTTTAGAGAAAACAAGCGCTTGAATCTTGGAATTATTGGAAGATACCATAACACCTTAGCAGGGGGACCTTTAGAACCCCGAGCCCCTTTACGCTTATAACGTGACAACCCACAACGCGGACATTCTTCTAAGTTCTCATGTTCCTTCCAATACAACACACAATCATTCGGACAAGCATGTATCTTCTGGTACTCTAAGCCGAAAGGGCACATGAGCTTTTTGGCATAATATGTAGATTTTGGAAGTTCATTTCCATCGGGAAACATCTCACCTAACACTTCTAATAAACTTGTGAAACTAGTATCACTCCAGTTGAACTTTGACTTAACATTGAAAAGTGTCAACACGGCTGTCAGTTTGGTGAATTTTGTACATCCAGGGTAGAGAGGCTTCTCAGAAGCTTCTTTCAACAACTCAAAAACACGGGGACGTTTTCCTAACTCATCCTCGACCCCGTCCATTATCTCATCAACACGATCTATGTCCTCATTGACCTCATCCTCGTCATTCTCATACTCATTATTCTCCATCGCCTGAGCAACATCTTCTTCTTCATGAACATTCTGAGGAATAGTGTGTCCTTCGAAAACTCCCTCCTCACCATGCCACACCCAAACATGATATTGAGGCCTAAATCCACGCCGAAGTATATGCTCTCTGAGGATGTCAATGCTCTCGACCTTTGATACATTACCACACTTGACACATGGGCAATATAATCCAAGTTCCCCTGCCCTAGCTTGATGTTTGACAGCATTACTACAAAATTCCAAGACCCCATCCACAAATTCTGATGATTCAATGCTACCATACATCCATGAACGATCTTTTTCCATGCGTTGTCTAATTAAGACTTACAAGTAATCAGTAATTCTTGAATGAGTTCCTTGAAAATAAATAGAATTTAGAAATGAATATCGAAATGATTATTGTAATTTCCTAAATTGACAGTGACAATGAGTGCACCTATACCAAATTAGACTTAGTAATACAAAAAGATCCCCTTCTGCAAAATATACTAGTAGGAGCATTTGCATTATTTGTGAGAGTTTACCTTTTTTCTTTGGAAAACATCTGCAAAAACATCGGCACAATTATAGTGTTCTCTCTAATATTATAGTAAATTGGTAAATAAATGTGGATATATGTATTGTCCCTTAGTTTTGTTGAAGTAATTTTATCTGATTTTTTCGTAGTACACTTCGTAGTATTTGTTAGTTGTAACTATTGATATCCATTGGATAACTCAAGTCATTTAAACAACCATACAAATAAAAAAAAACATTGAAAGCATACTAAATACTTTGGTATACCTTCAAAAACACATCAAGGAAACATGAGCAGTGGAAGAACATGGATAGTAGCAGCAAGCATAGTAGCAGTTCAGGCCATAAAAGATCAAAAGTGTACAAGGTGGAATTACCCAATAATCAAATCACTTCAAGAACACGCCAAGCACAACATCCGATATTATACAGCTTTAACTGTGAAATCCACTAATTGCACGATTAGTAGGGATGACAAGTTGAACCAATCCGATGAATCCCTTAAGAATGTTATGTATTTAAACTGTTGGGTTCCAAACAAGGTCAATTACTATAGGCTTGTTTGGATTTTGCTATTGTGTTCAACCTGTTTTCCCCTCCTTATACAACTCAATGAAGAAAAAGCATCAGTTTTCTAAGGTAACATTTCCTATTAACTACATTACTCAATTACAGAATTGTTGCAATCATATGATTCACTAATCCGTGAAAGTTCCTATTAACTACCCATAGAGTGAATTTTCTCAATAAACATATACGTAGCCCTATTTAACCCAATCCACCGAATTGAGCCCTCCAAATCTATCTTATTACTACATAGCCATACAAACTCTCCTTAAGTAATTACCTAACTTATCCAAACATCATGCATGTTGCACCTAATTATAATTACTGAATAAAACACACTTAATAATATTTATCCAAAGAAAGAGACAAATTTAAGGAACCTACCTTTTGGCAAAATTGGCTGGTAGGAATTCAGTATATTCTTCCGTGTAATTACCCAGGTGTTTGAATTTGTGGATCGAATTCTCAAGGTTGAAGAAGGGGCGTTGCTATTGACGAATGCGGTTCTGGTGTTAGTTGTAGGGGTTTGCATTCGCAATGTTGAAGAAGGGGCGGTTATGGTGTTGTTGTTAACGAATGCTGTTGCAGTGTTAATTGTAGGGGTTCGAATTCGCAAGATTGAAGAAGGGGGCTTAAAGAAGGTGTGGTTATGGTGTTGCGCAGTAGGTTTGAATTATTTTGGCTTGAAGAAGGGGCGGTTATATATGGCTGCTGGGTTGCACGCATATAAGATATATGCTCCGGTTGTTTATAACCGGAGCCTTAAGTCTTTATTTTAATTAACATAAAAATATATGCTCCGTTTCTAAGATAACCGGAGCCTTAAATTCATTTTATGCTCCGGGTGCGAGAAAACCGCAACAGCTATCAACATATTTATAAGTACAAAAAAAACAACGAATCATCCATAAGCTTATACTCCGGTTTTATGAAGAACCGGGGCATATAGTTTGTAGTATATGTGATTTTTTCCACTAGTGAAGCTCCGGATTAGAGTTTGCCATTTGAATTAATGTGTGATGCCAGTGATATTGCTGTTGGTGCTGTCCTTGGGCAGAAAAAGGAAGGAAAGCACCACGTCATATGTTATATCAGTAAAACACTAGATTCAACATAGTGTAATTACTCTACAACTGAAAAGGAGATGCTGGTTGTAGTCTATGCTTTTGAGAGACTGCGCCAGTATCTAATTTGTTCAAAAGTTGTAGTTTTCACTGATCACTCAACTCTAAAATTTTTAATGACGAAGAGAGATGCAAAGCCGAGGTTGATCCGTTGGGTGCTCCTATTATAGGATTTCAATTTTGAGTTGAAAGATAGGAAGGGTAGTGAAAATGTGTTAGCTGACCATTTGTCTAGGTTACCTAAGCTTAATAATGACTCCTTACCTATCCAAGATGAAATGGTTGAAGAAACCCTGATGACAGCAATAGTAGTTTGGAAAGCCCCTTGGTTCACAGATATTGCAAATTATTTAGCTTGTGAAGAACTTCCAAAGTTCGAATCAAGGGCTATGAAAAGTCTTTCTTTGGTAAAGTTGGGAATTTCTTTTGGGATGACCCCTATTTATTTCATGCCTACGTTGACAGAATAATCCGCCGTTGTGTCACTAAAGAGGATGTTCCCAAGATTCTAACTCATTATCATTCATACGCGTGTGGCGGCCACCTTGGTATAATGAACACTGCTGCTAAGGTCGCCACCACGGGTTTCTATTGGCCAACATTACATAAGGATGTTGAAACTTTTGTGAAGAGCTGTGACAGATGCCAAAAAGTTGTTAACATCTCAATGAGGAATGAGATGCCTCAGAATTATATCCTTGAGTGTGAAGTGTTTGATTGTTAGAGAATTGACTTTATGGGCCCATTTGTTTCATCTTATAGGAACCAATATATTTTGGTTGGGATTGACTATGTGTCTAAGTGGGTGGAGGCCACCGCCTCGCCTACAAATGATCACAAAGTAGTTATTAAGCTTTTTAAAAGCATAATCTTCCCTCGATTTGGTGTTCTCAAAATAGTCATAAGTGATGGGGGTTCACACTTTGCTAAGCACGAACTAAACAAATTATTGAAAAATTATGGAGTCGTGCACAAAGTCAGTTCACCCTACCATCCCCAGACTCAAGGACAGGTGGAAGTAGCCAACAGGAAAATTAAGAGAATTCTAGAAAAGGTGGTAAACCCAAACAGGAAAGATTAGTCTCTGAAGTTAGACGACGCTCTTTGGGCCCATCGTATATGCTAAAAAATCCCTATTGGCACCACCCTGTTCCGGTTATTATATGGGAAATCTTGTCATCTATCGGTGGAATTCGAATGTAAGTCTTGGTGGGCGATCCAAACCCTCAATTTGGACTCTACCTTATTTTACGAGAAGTGAGCCGCCCAATTAAGATAATTAGAAGAACTATGGCTCGACGCATTCCATAACATGCATATCTACAAGGAACGTACTAAGCGTTGGCACGACCAACGTATCATCCAACAAGAGTTCCTTTGTAGGGGATAAAGTTGCTCTTTAATTCAAGAGCAAAGTTATTCCCCTGGAAATTGAAATCAAGGTGGTCTAGGCCATTCAAGATTTTACAAGTTTTCCCATATGGAATAGTAGAGCTGAAAGACTATCATGGAGGAAGTTTCATTGTTAATAGGCATCAATTAAAACTCTTCCATGAGAGTAGCCTTCACGAAGTCAACACCATTGAGCGTATAAGGTTAGATGATGTCGAAGTCGAATGATTGGTATAATCATTGGCACTTATCGAGTATCTTATTTTCGAATCATCGTTCTTTAATGTTTTGTTAAGTTTTAAATAGTTGGTTTAACTTTGATCTTTGTTTCATGTTATTTAAGATTACCCAAGCTACGTCGAGCTAAACGACGTTAAACAAAGTACTTACGGGAGGTAACACGGTTTTATTTGGATTTTCGTAAAACATAATCATAGTACCATGATTGATTTTGAGAAGGCATAAGTGTTTTGATTATTCCAAGCTAAGAAATTGCAAAATAGATCTCCATTCGGCCGAATGATAGGCCCATTCGGTCGAATGAGCATTGACCACGAAGTTAATCAAAATTGGAGAAGTTTCTGTAAGTGCCAAATGAAGAGTGAAATTCGGCCGAATATGTTGCATTCGATCGAATGAAGGCCCCCATTTGACCGAATAGATCTATAGAGGGAGTTATTGGGCGCTCTTGGGAACCCCGAATGGACAATCCATTCGGGCGAATGGAAGTCCATTCGACCAAATAGCTTAGCAATTTGGTCGAAAGGGAGCGAAGATTCCTGCGTAACTCTCCTCCATTCGACCAAACAGCGCATCCATTCGAGCGAATGGAGTGTCATTCGACCGAATGAGTGCTCCATTCGGCCGAATGGAAGGTCAGGTTTATAAATATCAGCTCATTTCCACGGGATTTCGCCACAAAATTTCTTCGACCCTAAAAATTGCCCAAGCTCCCTCACTCACTTGCCATCCCTCAAACTTCTCATTTCCCTTCCCAATCCTCATCAATCACTATGGGTCCAAGGAGAACCTTGAGAAACCCCTTCAAGAGATCCAAAAAGCATGGAGAAGGATCTTCTTCAGGTGCAGCACGGGAAGAACAACAAACCGGTTCTCAATAACTAGAGGGCCAACAATGACTTCCTGGCCAGGAATTATGGTTCGATGAGGACCATCCGACGGTAGTTTTCATAACTTTGGAGCAATATGAACATTTCCAACAGCTAAAGGTATGAAAAATTAACTCTACTCGTTGTTTAGACCTTTCTATTTTGCAAAGAATGGGTATATATGAGCAATTTGTTGCATTGTTAATGGCATGTGGGTAGAGAACTGGATTAACATGTGGCACCCGACTCATAAACTCTTAACTTATGAGTTTCTGAGTTTCTTAACCCCGTGTCAACGGGAAGGTAGGCTGCATTTGTCTTTTAGGCTAAGGAATGTAACCTATTTTCTAGATTATGCTGCATTTTGTGACGTATTTGGTTTCAATAACGAACCTATTCCGGATAAACAACTAGATAACTCCTGAGTTTCTAAGTTATGGCCTAAAATTGCTGGCCGACTTGTTTATCCGAATAGAAATATATATGCTTCTGATGTACAACACCCTGTTTTGCGTATGTTTTTCAAATTTGCTAGGGAGACTTTGTTCCCTTCCCCTAGCCCTCACTTAGATAGAACACATGAAGTGCACATTTTGCACCGTTATCTTGCACTGCACAACGACACCGCACTAAGTCTGCCAATGACGCTGTGGAAGTTTTTATATAACACAGCCACCCTAGCTGCAAACACTGACCTATGTCTATGGGGACACGTATTCGGCATCGCTGAATTTCTTAATGTTATGAATCCTATAGAATTCAGTGACAGATATGCCAATTCCGCCACCCTTCACGAGCAATGCCTCGCACAGGCTGGTTTTATTTTCACTGACCCCATGCGATGGCGGTACTTGAAAGACCGCACCATCCCCCTTCCTTGTCCTTAACTACCTCCTCTAATCTAGTTTGGGGCATCATATCTCTTAGACGATGATGTACCGAGATATGCTGTCGAGCCCCCACTTGTACCCCATCCTCGCCCCCACACCCTTTCTATGCGTGACAGACCTAGGGCTTCCACCTCAGTCTTACCAGACCATAACGATTCAGATGAGGAGTCTGAATCCAATACTATGTCCTCCCTAGAGCACATAGAGAGACAGCTTGACCAGGTCCTCACCACCCAAGCCCACCACACCGCCCGACTCGATCACCTCGAGCAAAACTTTGAGCGGGTGCACTACCCATGGTATGACATGGCCTACCACTCCCATATGGTCGGCGAAAGCATGGCCACCCCTTCTTGGTACCCTCGCCATGAAAACTATAACGAGATATCATTAAGTCATGGGTTTGACTGGTTGCAGGTGGGTAGGCGTAGGTTTAATAACTTCACCCCACTAACCTAGTGAGGATTGAGCGTTCTAGGACTTTATTATGAGTCCTATATTGTTGAGTGTTAGTTAGGGAATCTTAAAAATTGTGTTTGTTCTCCTCCAAAATAGTCTACTTTTCTAAAGGTTAGGGATGATAACACGTTTATAGTTGAAGTTACATAGCCAAAGTGCCTATCATGAAAATCAATTTACTCTAGGTTAAGCTAAATTTATGCCTTTACCTTCTTTTTTGTAGCCACGCTATCTAACTCCACATGAGCCAAATGTCCCCTCTTTTTACATAGAGGATAGTCATGTGATCATAGTGAAGTTGGTGTCCATAGCATTGCGATATAGGATTTTGATTTGGAAAAGAGAGTATTGGGTAATTTGACTACATACACTAGTCTTAGTGCATTTCAAAGAAGTATTCACATGGAAAGTTCAGAAAAAGCTTGAAAAGCACAAAAAAAAGAAAAAAAAAGAGAAAGAAACAAAAAGAAAAGAAAAGAAAAAGAGAAAAAGAAAGAAAAAGAAAAAAAAGAGAAAAAGAAAAGAAAATAAATAAATAAAAAATAGAGAAAAGTTTGAGAATAAAGTTGACATAGTGTATTAGAGTCCATTATCGGGAATTTAGGGAGTGGCATGGTTGTCGGAAGGCGTTGTCTTCCTCGGTTTTATTTTGTTGGATCACTTACTATCCTCTACTTTAACTCCACACTCCTAAATTCTACCCTACCTTGATCCGAGCCTACATTGCAATCCTTTCCAAACCTGTTCGACTTAACCTGATTAGTAAGATCAGTGTTGGAGAGTAGATAAGACACAATCCCTGAGATTTCTCCCTATTTAGTTGTTTAATTCCTTACTCATCTTCAGTCGGATGATTTTAAGCGAAACACATACCCTATAAACACATGAGCGTATTAGAAATTTCCCACATCTCTTGGGAAATAACCTCGGGAGCGTAGACTTGCAACCTCATTAGGTAGTGGGAGGAATGAACTATAATGTAGCTTGCGTGGTGATTCCGAGTAGGTGTAAAACATTGATTATGCTCTTTTATTCCCATTGTACTTGCACACCCATGGCTAGGGAAGAGTTTTGCACGTGCACGACTTACATTGTCTTGATTTTCACTCTCCTTATTCTTCATTCGTTTCTATGACTGTTTTTCCATACGCTTTTATGACACCTTCCTATTTCATTTGCTAGGGACTAGCAAATGTTTAGCTTAGGGGAAGTTGATGTGCTTATTTTAGAGCACGTTTACTACCTCATTTTAGTGTCAACTCTTGTAGTTTTATATTGGTTTATCCATATTATGCTTGATTGCACCGTGATCTTTTCTTCGAGTTATCTTAAGTTCATTTCAGGTATTTTTGATGATTTTGAGGTGAATGCCATGCATGATAGCCTTTGACACGTGTGTCATAGCTTGGGCAAACGTTTTAAGTCACTCATGAAGATAACATGGAGTGTAGAAAGGAAAGAAGTGAAAAGAGGAATGCATGGTCTTAGATTCGGCCGAATGGTGCAGATTCGACCCAATCTGAGACGCATTCGATCAAATGAAAGGCACACTTTAGAGCATTAAATCCTTGGTCACTGGGAAGGCCGAATGGAACTCATTAGGGCGAATGTGCTTCCAATCGCCCGAATCAGACAATACATTCGGGCGAATGGTGGACACAGATCGATTCTTTTAAGCCTCTTGAATGGGAAAATGGAAGTGCATACGGGCAAATAAAGTTGTATTCGGCCGAATGGGACTTAAATTCGATCGAATGACAATGTTTTCTCGAAAAAAACTACTTCTTTTTTGGGCCGGCCCATAGGCATTTTAGGGTTTTTGTAGTTCTTTCATGCTTTGTTATAAATACCCCTCCCTCTGATGAGAGGGGGGCAGCTAGGTTTTTATATTTTTATGCACTTTTAGTTTTGTTTAGCCTCCAAATTCTTTTAGTTTTAGCTTTCGGTTTTCATTTTTCTCAACGTTTGTACTCCGAGTTCTGGATTTTTCCATTCAAATTCAGTTTGTGGATAATACATTGAAGCTTTTATGAGTATTAATCTATTCCTTTGCTTTTAATTCATTTGCTTTACTTCATTCCATGTTTAGTTCCATATTTATCGTTTACTAGAATAGTTTCTGATTTGTTTTCATTCTCGTTAATTTCCTTTCATGTTTGTTTCATTTGCTTTATTGAATATCTTTATGTTGTTAAGGATGAATATGTGTGAGTAGTTCTTTTAGGGGTTTTGATTAGTGAAACCCTAGGAAAAGCTATGGTCTTTATTGCCTAAGGTTGTAGGAATAATGATAATAAGTAGTTTCGGAATCCGATGCGAATCTTGTCCTACCACTCCTTTGGAGACATAGGGCGATTATAGGTCGTTCGTTGTGATTTGTGGAATCACCAACTTCCTCTCGTATTCTTGGATTTCCATGCTAGTTGTTATCAGATTTTCTCTAACCTATCATGTTTGGTTTTGAAAGCTTCATTCCTAGGGTGAATCTAATCTTGTCCCCATCTTTCTCTTTTTGAGTTACCCAATAATTTATCATTATCTATCTTCTCGTTATTAGTTTTAGTTGTCTCCAACTCCAAATAGTTCGGTTGTGTTAAGAACTTAAGTCTTGATATCCTTTGTCCTCGTGGTTCGACCCCCTACTCCACTATACTCCTATAGTTTGTAGGTTGGTATAATTTTTGTTTGCATAACTAGTCTTTTAGTTAACGATTGAAAAGCCAGTTATCAATCATGTATATGTATCATCTCTCCCAAAATTGACCAACACAAACACTCAACACTAATTGAGTTAAGTCTTATCCCTTTATATCTTGGGAGTCCGTCAAATTGGGTACAAAGATTGGGTATAAAATTAAAGAGAACATCATTACATGTACTCCTCTTCAACCAATGGAAACCACAAAACAAATGGCTAAGCTCTTGGCTACGATCAATGATTTAGATGAGTCTCTAGAGGGTATGAACACGCGCTAGAGTGAATTGAGAGTGGCAACTCTCTAGAAAATTTAGCAAGGAAAAATTAAAAGTTTGGTCTATCAATTTATTGACAATGAACAATATTTTGATATAGTCCCTGATAAATTGAAAAGGAAAATTAGACTCCTAGAGAAATTCTCCACTAATGACATCCCAAAGTTCAAGTCAATAGATGATCCAAGATATCATCTTCGTAACTTTAGGGCCTCCATGGCCATCAAGGTGGTAGATCTTGAATTATTCTCTGTAATTTTTCCTATGTCCTAAGAGCCAATCTGTCAAAAACGGTCTTATACCTTAAAGGACAAGGAAACTGAGACATGGGAGGACATCACCAATGCCTTCATGAATTAGTACTGCCCCAATGTGCAATTAAAAACAATTCTGCAAGAGTTAGAGGATCTTTAACAAGGCACTAACGAAGGGTTCACTACTTATAAAGGGAAATTATGAGGATGTTTATCTTAAGCCTCCTTCCTAAGTACAAGAACCATATGAAGTACTTAGGTCTTGAATTAGTCGAGCGTCCCTACAGCATTGGCATGGACATTAAAGATGATCTGGCAAAGAATCCCATCACTTGCAATCCTACCTATTTACAAGATGGCCTTATTGACGACCCATCTTCTTTGATCACCTGCATAAAGATCCCATCCCCAAACGGGAAAATCTTTTTGTCATAAAATTCAAAAATGGTTTATGTGGAAACAGTGATGAATCTAAAGAATCATCAAAGCCACTCTAATGCGTTAATCCGAAGGCTTTCTCCTACTCTTTGGACTTGAGAAAAATGGAAATAAAGGCCAAATGACCCTCCTAAATAGTGACTTTTATCCATCGAAGCTAATACTTGGTACGTGGATGAAAAAAGATATTGAAGATCACAAGTCATTGTTGCAAGAACCTGAAGACTATAATCGAAGAAGACCTGGAGCTAAATGTGTTAGAGTTATCTAAGTCGGAGTCTTAGTCTCAGTCTAAGGAAATTGAGTTTGAATGCATTGATTCCAGGCTTGTGTCATTTATGTCACATGGAGAAATACAAAAATCCTCCCTTAATGTAACCACCACTCAATTCAATAATAATACTCCTTTTGCTTAGTCCTTTTTCTTCCACCCCGATTCCTACCAATTGCTTTGTCTCTATTGAACATGACTTTGAATTTGTTAAAGTAATGGAAGAACTTGACAGTAAGACACCTATAATTAAAGAAATTGAAAAGATTAACAATACCGAATGTGAGCTAAATTATATGCAAATTGGGCTAGTGCTAACCGTGGAAGAACACACATAATAGATATAGTTTCTCAGAGAATGCATTGATGTATTTTCTTGGTCTTACAGAGATATGGTAGGGATAGAAAGAGATGCTCTTGGAAGCCGAAAAACTACCTTGATTGAATTAAAACCATAATACTTGAGATTTAAACTGGGTTGGGCCAAAAGATGGGTTTTTACTACCCCACATCAAAATAAACCGCCTTGCTCTCATTCATTAATGGGTATACAAGCTAAAACTAGATAATAGCATAAGAGGATATGGAGAAAAACATCTTCATAACTCAATAGGGGGAACCTATTGCTCCACGGTCATGTCATTTTGCCTAAAGCACATAGGTTCCACATATCGATGATATAATCGTAAAATCCATAGATTTTCTAGAGCACTTCATCACCCTTCAAAAAAGTCTTTTAAGGACCCAGACAGTTCAATATAAGGCTTAACCCTCAAAAATGCAATTTTGGTGTAACATTAAGCAAGTTGTCATCAGGTGTTGGATTTACTCATAGCTAAATTAAGGTAATCTTGGCTATGAAACCCCCTTAAATACAAAGAATAAATACAAATCTTCTTAATTCATTTGCAATACATCAATGGATTCATCTTTAAGTTGTGTTCCAAAAATTAAAGATTAGGACAAATATAGTCGAAAAGCTTTCAATATGATAAAAACCTATATCTTCCAGTGCTTTCTCCAACATAGCCAAGAATTCCTCCTTACCTATACCTCACAGTCATCAACTTGATGGTTGAGGGAAAGGAAAATGTAATCTATTATGTTAGCAAGGAACAATCACTTCAAAAAAAAGGCATGGACCCATAGGGAAATTCAAAGCGAACTAGACTGGACCATACATGGTCAAGAAATCCTATCAGTTGGAGTAGTAACTAATAAACATGGATAGTAATTAGTTTCATTCACTAACAAACCTCGATCAGTTGAAGAAATTCTATTCTTAGCAGACTTAGTCCATGTTGAGCGACGTTTGGGCCTGATTCCCTTAGCAAATACGTAGGCATTCTCGCCTAAGGCACGACCACCATCTTGAGCCTCAAGTATAAAAAAAAATTCTAAAGTACACTACAACCCGAGTTTTAAATCTAAAAGAAACTTTTGAAAAGCATTATATTCAATCTTGTTGCTCTTATAGAGCTATGTTTGACTTGATTCCTTTTAAAGGATATGTTGGCAAACTCTCACGAGGCCCGGTCATATTAATGATAATCAATCTTTGCACTCTAATAAAAGAAGACTTGCCAGCAGACCAGGCATCTAACACCGAAGCAAGGTGTCAAACGCCTAAAAGGTGCATGTTGAACGCCCAAGGCTAGGGCCTCAACCGAAAGAGCTCCTGTCCTCTGAATGTAGCCTTGCCAAAAGATTAAGGCTTAAGGTCAAGTGTTGAGCAAAAATGATCTCGCCTACCTGTCCATCGAGGAAATGTGCTCCTAACCCCAAACTTGATTTTTAGCATCAAGCAAAAGAGCTCTTATTCTAAGGATCATTTCTTTAGTTTCTTTGACTTTAAAATTGTACCTAAACTTTGTGCTAGGGTTAAACTTGTTTTTCATGATTACTTTGGCTCACTTGGTCTTAGTGAGTGATTTTAAGTTTGTATAAGTTGTAAATGCAATCCTTAAAGCATTAAAAGTACCTTATAATAATCAGTAATAAACTTAATTTCATTTTATGGAGCAAAAAGGTTACATAATCCCTAAAATTGTGGCCTATTGCATTCAAAATTTTTTTGAAAGAAAGATAATTCTAACTCTAAACAGATAAAGCTAAGTGGTTTTTGATTCAAAGCATAAAAACCCCTTTTTTCTTTCTTATAATTTTTTTTGCCTCTACCTATGTGCATTACTTAATCCTTTCTTACACTAGTTTGACCCTTTTTCCTAACCTATTCTTTGGTGGAATGATTCACACACCTAAGCGGTCATGAACCATTGGGGCCTTAAGCTTTGACACTTGAATTCGGATAGACTTATAGGGAGATGCATGCACTTTGGTCTTGCTATTATTCTCCCACATACGAGCAAGGTAGCTCTTAGAGAGTATGATAGGTTGGGGCAAGTCTTGGATAAACCTTTTCGACCCTCTAATATGACTCCTAAAGCTTCATCCTTTCCTCCATGACTCTTAGGGCTCTCCATTTAGTGGTTTGGAACCACTTTCTTTCGCCTATATTGCCTCAAGATCCTCATCGGGGTATAGAAGGTAAGCACCAAAAGGCTATGAACCCGGTCATAGCCACTACCTTCCAACAAGGCACAACCCATTTAATGAGAAACTCTCCCTTGGCTAAATAGACCTCCCACGCTTCCAAAGTGGCATGTTCTAGGATTTTTGTTCTCATGGTGAAGCCCTTCTTTTTATACTTAGGAAAATTTTCTAGGAGGACATTGAGCATCAACCTCTCCATCAACCATAACTTCCAAAAAGCATAAAAAAAAAAGAAAATGAGCAAAATTAATATTCAAGACATTGAAAATAAAAAAGAAATCAAATCAAGTATATAAAGCATTACTTACTTGTAGCAAGGTTGGGCATCCATCAAAGCCTAGAGTGGAATTAACTTAGTGAAGGTTTAGATTAATAATAACCTCACCCAACACAATGGGCATAGGATTCTTCCCTCCTACTATTTGCTCTATAATTTTGAACACCGAAGCATATCCTTCTTTCTTGTCTTCATTATCAAAGAGGAAATAAGTGAAGAGGAAAAAATGGTAGATATCGGCATAAGAAGAGGAATTTGAGATCACATAATATCTCAAATTACTTATTTTCCCAAGTTATACACTAACCTTCATCTAATCCAAAACTAGTGAGGGCTTCTCTAAACACTAAATCATGTATCCCCACCAAGAGGTCCAATAAATAAATAATCTAAGCTAGGAATGTCATACACGAGCCCGAGATTGAGTGAATCAAATGCAAAACTAGCCATAAAATTGGTTGAACATAAGATAGAAAACCTACAATGGCTCTAGCACAAACTCTAAACCCTAAAACAAGCCCAAACACATGCTCCTAAATAAGATATCCACCTTGCCTCTTTAGCACATGGAGAATTATTGTCAAACTAAGTATTCTACACTAATTAGGTTAGGCATCTAATGCTTAAGCTGAGAATTAAATGCTTAAAGCCTTTCGCGTCCAACTTTGACTTTGAGCATTACATTTTCAGCTCATTGCCTAACAAACAATAGTTTAGCACCCTTTTATTTATGTTACTAGCCATATTTTAGCTATCTATTCCTTAAAAAAAAGCTATTTTGAGCATCCAACACTTAACCCTTTGATAGTCAAATGCAAGCTTCCACTATTCTATGCTTAGCCTAGTCTTTGACATTTGAACTTTGCATTAAATACTCAATTTAATATTTAATGCTGAAGCTTAGTTTTTAGCATTGGCCTCTAAGCCTATCTTGCTCTGTAATACCCCAATTTTTTTATAAGAAAAGGATCCTTTTTCCAACTTCCTTTTAGTAGTGTTATTATACCCAAATACTCTATCAAAATCTCCTAATTCATACCAAGAAAATTTTAAGGCACTCTAGGCTTCCCGTTGCAAGGTTTAAAGTAGTCAAAGCTTCCCCTCAACTACTTAAAACATCCCTACTACTCAGTCAATAGCACAAACAAGATAAAGCCCTCTATAATGAGAAAATTAAGGCCTTTTTCAGTTTAAATTTGCTCTTTACATTTTAATCATTAGTGACTCTTTACCCAAGAGGTCAAAGTTGTGATCTTACACTAGTGGAAAAAATGCCAAATACTATAATGAATATGCTTCGGTTCTACATTCAACCGGAGTATATGCTTATGACTTATTTTAATGCAATTTTTTTGTGTGTAAAATTATATTTTATGCTCCGGTTTATTAACACCCGGAGCATATAAACACTTTAGGCTCCGGTTAAAAGGGAACCGGAGCATATGCCTACCACTAAAAATAAAATTGCTGCCATGCTTCTTCAATATAACCCTATAGCCTATAATAACTTGCAGCCTCTTCCTATTTTCTTCAACGAACACGCAACAATGCTCCTTCCTTCTCCCACGAAACCCAGCAGCGCACCTTCCTTCTCCCACAAAAGTAGCCGTGGATCTCAACCCCATCACCATATTCGAACAAAGCACCATATTCTACTACGTACAAAACCACAACGCAGCTCTCGTGATTCCAGCAACCCATATTCAAGCATTGTGCCAAATCCTCATTCTCCCAATTAAAGGTAAATTGAATTTATTTTAATTTTTTTTAGTATTCCCAAATTAATTTATTGATATGTTTAGTATTCCCCAATTGTATAGTTTAGTAATTGCATTAATAAAACTCTAAAACAGCAAATGTGGCTCGTCATTTCCACGTTAAATCCATGATAAAATCTTGCTATGAGCATTAACCCTTCGGGTTTTGAAGGTATTTCTTGGAAGAACACCAATATATCTTTAAAAGGATTGTTTTTGAGTAATGAAACGATTATGGCCGATCTTTTCGCTAGAAGTCCCTAGTAATCCACAAATATTATATCACATTACTGAAAGAAATTTTTACTCATGTTATAAAATGATGATCAATGCTTACTTTATCTAATTTGAAGGGGGAATTTGACATAATGAGACGCCCATTTGGCGGCATTGTATGTTTAGAACCCCTAAAAAATGAACATGACTAAGTAAAAATAAACATTCGTATATGGTATTAAAGATTTAAGGTTTGATAATATTTTTTGTATCAAATTTCATGTATAGTTCGGGTAACACGACTAAAATTTTCAAGTATACTGGGGAAAAAAGCATGTTCTATAGCTAACTTGATGTGTGTCTGGAGCAGCCAAGTAGGAGGTTCAAGAAATTTAGGGAGTGGGGATCATTTGGATAAATTAGGCCCACATGTGCTAATTTTCGAGCTTGCCCCTTTTCATCAAAGAATTACATTATTTCGTACAAAAGTAATTAATTAATTAAACTGGATTGTGTTTTATTTTGTCATATTTCTATCCTCAAAGTCTATGTGGTTCAGGATTATATCAAGCTAAGGACTCCATGTATCTTACTCCATATCTTATTTAAAACAATTTCTTAAATAAGCTAATGTTGTCGTATGAGGGTGATAATTAATTAATTAATACTGGCCTCAGCTCTTGCTAGTTTTGTTTAATCTGATTCGTGTTTCGATGTCGGTTTAGGTTTTTACTAACTCTAGACGGCAAAGAGCCTTCTTATTAATTATCATCATATGCTAAGTTTATCAATGGTTGGATCATAGACAAATACTTACTAGAAATTTGCTCAAATAATTCCCACAAATTAATTTTACTCAAATAATTCTCATGGATTATTAATTTTACACAAATTAATAATTCAAATTAATGTTGACATGTCTAGCAGTGTAGGTAGTAGGTATCAATCAAGATTTAGCAATGTAGACGCAGTCAAACTTATTTTGGCAGATCATGGAGGATTACTCCACCCTTATTTTGCCCCTTCTTTTCCCCCTTCTATTTATTTAGGAATATTTCTATTATATTGTTAGTAAACTAGATTATTTCTAAATGCTCTTTTTTTTAAGGAACTCATTCAAAACTTACGCATTACTTGGGGATGTTGATTAGTCCAAGGATGGAAAAAGATCGTTCTTGGATGTATGGGGGCATTGACTCATCAAAATTTGTGGATGGGGTCTTGGAATTTTGTAGTATTGCTGTCGAACATCAGGCTAGGACACGGGAAATTGGATTCTATTGCCCATGTGTCAAGTCGGCGTGGATTTAGGCCTCAATATCATGTTTGGGTTTGGCATGGTGAGGAGGGAGTTTATGAAGGAAACATTGTGACACAAAATGTTCATGTTGAAGAAAATGGTGCCCATGTGGTGGAGAATAATGAGAATGATGAGGATGATGCAAATAAGGACATAAATCGTGTTGATGAGATGATGGAAGGGGTCGAGGATGAGTTAGGAAAACGTCCTCGTGTTTTTGACTTATTGAAAGAGGCCTCTGAGAAGCCTCTCTACTCTGGATGTACAAAATTCACCAAATTGACAGCCGTGTTGACACTTTTCAATGTTAAGTCAAAGTTCAACTGGAGTGATACTAGTTTCACAAGTTTGTTGGAAGTGTTAGGTGAGATGTTTCCTGATGGAAATGAACTTCCAAAATCGACATATTATGCCAAAAAGCTCATGTGCCCTTTCGGCTTAGAGTACCAGAAGATACATGCTTGTCCAAATGATTGTGTATTGTATTAGAAGGAACATGAGAACTTAGAAGAGTGTCCGCGTTGTGGGTTATCGCGTTACAAGCGTAAAGGGGCTCATGGTGCTAAAGGTCCCCCATCTAAGGTGTTATGGTATTTTCCAATAATTCTAAGATTCAAGCGCTTGTTTTCTCTAAAGAAAGACGTGACAAATTTAAGGTGGCATGCAGATAGGGTGAAGAAAGGTCGTCTCCTCACACATCCAGCTGATTCTCCCAAGTGGAAGACTATTAATGTATTAGTTAGGATATATTAAGATGAATACCCATCTTCAGTACTAGTCTGTTTTTTAATTTCTTGGGTTCATGATCTTACAAAGATGTATCAAACTTGATGACTATCTTATGATTAACTCACATATCTTTATTTCATCTTTATTTTAGGAAAATTTAATGATGTAACAAAGGAAGAAAAACTTTTCTTCATCATTATACTCCCTTCATCCTTACATCTTTTTGTTTCTATATTTTTATCCTTTCTTTCCATGATGTGGTATGAAGTAAATTATCTCAATCAACTGGATTTTCTTAAGCCACATGACTTATTTCATGAGAATACTTTAGAAGGTCTTCCTTGTTGAATGATCTCTTTAAATATTAAAAAAAAAGTTATCTCTTATTCCATAGAATGAAACATACTTTGCTATTCTACCCATCTTCTCCTACTTTTTCCATGAACAAGGATGTTTGAGTATTAATCCTAGTATGTGCTCGCAACTAGATCATTTAGCTATATAGTACATCTTGGGAAAGGACTTACATGTAAAATCCTTTCTTTAATTGATGGACTAAATCTCCATTTCTCATAAGCATAAATTATATATTACATCTTTACATTCCTGGACCTTATTGGACATTTATGGCTTTATTTAAAATTTTAAAATTTATTTATGCATAATCTTTATATTTTTACAATATTGTGCTTTACTTTATCTTTTGCACTAACTCAAGACCTATTGAAGTACACATCGCCTAATAAGATAAACTTAGACAACAGGTTTTAGGACTCTAAAATTTGTGGATATTAAGAAATGATCACCTTCTAGATATTTATATTATTCCAATAATATAAATCCACCTAATCTAGTGACTGCTTTTTGACTGTTTAGGTGACATGGAACTTTTAATCTAATGTTGTTCCATTTTAATTTAATTATTTTACATGTCCTCTTTGAAACGACATAGATTGCTTATTCTCGAATCCATCATTGGTAAAGAGAACGTTTATGGATGTATTTAAGGGTTTATCCTAAGTTGTAGTGCAAACTACCTTAAAATAAAATGTTTGGGGTGACTCCTCAAGTTTACACATGATGCATCCTATCGGCCCTTAATTGTACAAGGATAGTCATAAAAGGTCTGGTGCCTATCCTAACCATTCCTACAAATCATAGGAATAGTAGGGAAATACTTATTCCCCTCCCTTCATTAGGATTTTGTAAAGGTGTGATTATAAAAACTCGAGCCTCTTAATGATAGCTTACTCATTAAGTATATCCACCTAACAACTACCTTTTTTCCCCTACAATATTCTCATGAAAAAATCAACTCTTATGACTTAGGGTAATATAGTGGGTGAGAAGTTGTTCTACGTACCACATAATTTAAGTAAGTATTTTTTTTTAAAATAAAGGAATTGGTAAAAATGCAAGGTATAAGGATTATTTGTGTGCTTTAGAGGATATCATTTAAGGTTGATGATTCCTTAAGCTTTATGCTTAAAATTAGGGTAGGTCTTAAGATCATGGATAATATAGCTGCTTTAGACACTTTTATAAGTGTTGGACGCTCAAAATAAATCTTTTAGGGAAAAGATGGTCCCAAATTTGGACAGACACGAAAATGGTTGAGCGCCAAAGGGCCTAGCGTACGAGAATTGGACACTGGATACTTTCAGTGTCATATGCTCAAAGTGAGTGTTGGACACAGAGGGCCCTTAGTGTTGGACGCTAAGGGTCCTAAGTGTTGGACGCTAAGCCTAGTGCAAAACGTTGAGGTTTGAGAAAAATGTTCCAAGTGCGTAGGTAATTACTCATTTAGAGCATATGTTTAAGCTTTTTTAGGGTTTAGATTGATTTTGGGCTATTTTAGGCTTAGAATTTGAGTTGGGCATTTCGAGGCGAATTGTGGTTGATTTTTTGTTTGGCCTATTATTTCTCGGGCCCGTCCATGACACATTCAGTTAGGGTGTATACGTAATTCAATCTCTAGGTCACACAATTTTGTGTCTATAGTAATTCTCCTTGTAAACACATTGGTAGTAGACGCATTATCCCATGTTTAAGCCATATAGTCAATACCCACCAGTTTGCCAACAGATTAATGGTCCTCTAGGTCTATTACTAAGGTGATGGGTTAAAAGCCATATTGGGCTTGTTTAAGAGTTCATAACCAATAATTAAGTTAAGAAGCTTATTCAGCACATAAAGAGAAAATGTTATTAGCCCAACCCAATACCTAAGGTTATGTTGATCTAACATAATAGCAAATTTATAAGGAGACACCTATTCTATACTTACCTAATTATTGGATATAAATATTTATTTATAACCCCCGTTTTACGGTACATTTATTTTATTCACTCAAAAAACTAATCTCGATGGAGTCTGTTGGATCTCGAGTATCAAAGAGAGTTTCCACAAACACCACCCTCGAGATTAGTAACATTTATTATGACAAAGTTCATCATAATTAGTGGGATTCAAGAAGCTCTTTACAAGGTCCAAATAAGAAAACATATCCAACACATGATTCTCCCTGTTTCTAGATAGGAATACTAGGAAAAACAAGTCCAACCAAACTGGAAAAGTTTAAAACCAAATCTTGTAAGTATAGGAAAAATGATTCTTACTCCTACTTGAATTAGGAATCCTATATAGCTTTGAATGCTGAAAAAATAACTTTAAGTAAGGCCAAAAGCACATGAGCAATCTAAGTAAGCAATAATCAATTTGAATTGTCTTGAGACATGCATCCTGTGCAAAAATATCAGACATTTAAGTGATGCATTATTTCAAAACATTTTTTAGTTAAGCTTCAATGAGTTCACTTAACTTCAATAAGTTTTGATTACTTCAAATAAGTGAAATTCCAGTAAATAGAACACACATTTCATACAATTTCCTCCTATCATACGTTCCAACAAGTAAAAGAAAAGTAGAGAGCGGAATATGAATCATTCTTTCTTTTGTACAAAAGTATAACTAGATAAGGGAAATTCCAAATATATTTTTGAGATATGTTTGTAAACCTACTACATTTTCAATCTAATTCAAGGCAAATTCTTTCTTTCTTTTATATAAAATCTATTCCAAATTCTTTTGTAAACCTACTAGATTTTCAATCTAATCCAAGGCAAATTCCATTGTATTAGGTGTAAAAATCCGCTGTATTAGACCTAATCCAACGCCCTTGTACCATCACATTTGCTGACATTGTATTAGGCCTAATCCAACGACATAAGGGACCTAATACAACGGCATTAATAGTGTTGTTGGATTAGATACAACAGCACTATTGATGTTGTTGTATTAGATCACATGTGCCATTGGATTAGATACAACCTAATATAACGGTTTTCGTTGTATTAGGTCCCATGTGCCATTAGATTAGATACATCAAAATACAACGGTTGTCGTTGTATTAGGTCCCATGTGCCATTGGATTAGATACAACCAATACAACGGTTGTTGTTGTATTAGGTACCTTGTGCTATTGGATTAGATACAACCTAGATTACTTTTTTTAGAATATAGAATTTAGCACTATTGTATATAGAATATAATGTACCATTATACAAACACACACACACACACACACACACGCACTATTGTATATATAAGGGAGGGATCATGTAAGAACCCTCCCCTTATGTGAGAACACTTTTTGGGTGAGAACTCATCTAAGACCATTGAGTGATTGAAGATCTATGGCTGTAATGGCATTAAATATCAATGTCAAATCTATAAATATCTGAATATGGAGATGTGAGGTTCCTTTCTGTTCAGCTGGCAGAGTTGATTTTAGAAAAATGTCAGTGCCTTTTGTTCGGCTCGCACATTTCACCCTACTAAGCTTTTGTACTTTTCTTCATCATTATGGGTTTCCTTTATATTTTCATCGTTTACTTCATTATTCAGAATTTGGTGATGGTTGAATATGTTTTAGTTTTGGATTGTGTGAGTTTATGATATTATATGAATCACTAACATAGTATATTTTTGAATAAATATAGAAGAAGACGTTAGAACATTATGTTCACTAGTTTAGAACATTATGTTGATTAGTTTAGAACATTTTGTTGATTAGTTTAGAATATTATGTCCATTATTTTAGAACATTATGTTAATTAGTTTAGAATAATATTTAGTAAATTTCTAGTTTAAAACATTATTTTTAATACTTTAGAACATTTTGTTCACTTGTTTAGAACATGATGTTCATTAGTTTGGAACAACCCACCAATTTGGAACAATATAAGTACAATTTAGAATATTATACACTGAATTTAGAACTTTATTCATGAATTATCAAAATTAAACAATATTTAGTACATTGTCATTCCATTGAGGTTTAGAAAATTATGTTCACTAGTTTAGAACATTATGTTCCCTATTTTAGAACATTATGTTCACTAGTTTAGAACATGATGTTTATTAGTTTGCAACAACCCACCAAACTATTTTGAACTAATCAACAAGAGTTTAGAACAAGAAACTAACTGTATTAGAACAATATAAGTAAAATTTAGAACATTAGTCATGAATTCCGAAAATTAAACAACATTTAGTAAATTGCCAGTCTGATGAGGTTTAGAACATTATGTTCATTCGTTTAGAATATTATGTTCATTACTTTAGAACATGATTTTCATTAGTTTGGAAAAACCCATCAATTTGGAACAATAAAAGTACAATTTAGAACATTATACAGTGAATTTAGAACATTATTCACGAATTACGAAAATAAAACAATATTTACTACATTCTCATTTCGTTTAGAACATTATGTTCACAGGTTTAGAACATTATGTTCACTAGTTTAGAACATTATTTTCACTAGTTTACAACATGATATTCATTAGTTTGGAACAACCCACCAAACTATTTTGAACTAATGAACAAGTGTTTAGAACAAGCAACTAACCATTTTAGAACATTATGTTGATTACTTTAGAACAATATTTTCTAAATTGTCAGTTCATTGAGGTTTAGAACATTATGTTCAACACTTTAGAACATTATGTTTAATACTTTAGAACATTTTGTTCACTAGGTTAGAACATGATGTTCATTAGTTTGGAACAACCCACTAATTTGGAACAACATAACTACAATTAAATAATATTTAGTACATTGTCATTCCGTTATGTTCACTATTTTAGAACATTATGTTCACTAGTTTAGAACATGAATGGAGAGCGTAGATACAAAGGAAGGTTTTGTAGACGTTTAGAACAATTCCCGAAAAGTTTGGAACAATACTTGGAACCGAAGTTATGAAATATGTAATTTGGCATGTAGGTTTTAAAAATTTAGTGATGTTTGAATATTTTTATATAATTGAAATGTTTGGAAATTTTAAATTTTATGAAATAATAGTTTTGAAGTATTAAACCATAGTTTTGAAGTATAAAACAATCAGTAACGACGTTTAGAACAATTAGAACAATGAGAACATTGGTTATGAATAATGAGATCATTTGTTTAGAACAATGAGAACAAAGTGTTAGAACATTAAAACATACTTGAAACATTTGAAGAGAAGTTATATTTTACGTTATAAAATATGCTTATTTGACATGTAGTTGTTAAAAATTTAATGATGTTTGAATATTTTTATATAATTGGAATGTTTGGAAATTTGAAATTTTATGAAATAACAGTTCTAAAGTATTGACCAATAGTTTTGAAGTATAGAACAATAAGTAATGATGTTTAGAACAATTAGAACAATGAGAACATTGATTTAGAACAATGAGAACAAAGTGTTAGAACATTAAAACATACTTGAAACATTTGAAGATAAGTTATATTTTACATTATAAAATATGTTTATTTGACATATAGTTGTTAAAAATTTAGTGATGTTTGAATATTTTTTTATATTTGGAATGTTTGGAAATTTGAAATTTTATGAAACAATAGTTATAAAGTATAGAATAATAGTTTTGAAGTATAGAACAATCAGAAAATATGTTTAAAACAATCAGTAAAGACGTATAGAACAATCTGTAAAGACGTTTAGAACAATATTTTTGAAGTATAGAACAATTAGTATAGACGTTTAGAACAACATTTTAGACATTAATATAAGTTTAGAACAATAGTTTAAATAATTTAGTGATGTTTGAATATTTTTAGAACAATGAGAACATTTGTTTAGAACAATGAGAACAAAGTCTTAGAACATTAAGACATACTTGAAACATTTGAAAAGAAGTTATACTTTATGTTATAAAATATGTTTATTTGACATGTAGTTGTTAAAAATTTAGTGATATTTTTATATGTTTGGAATGTTTGGAAATTTGAAATTTTATGAAATAATAGTTTTGAAGTATAGAACAATCAGTAACGAGGTTTAGAACAATCAGTTTCGAAGTATAGAATAATCTGTAAAGATGTTTAGAACAATCAGAAAATATATTTAGAACAATCAGTAAAGACGTATAGAACAATAACCCAGAAATTTAGAACAATATAATAGACATTTGGAATAACTAGAACAAAAGTTAAGAATAATTATTTTCGAGAAAAGTACAGTTGTGTCAGAAAGTACAACTTTTTGGCTTTTGATTTTGCAAAAAGTTATGTTCGTCTCAATATTTTTCTGAAATGGGAAATATGTGTCAGTTTTTTTTTTAAATTAAAAAAGTGTGTCAGTTTTGTCATTATTTACGCTTTTCCCATTCTTTTTCACTCAATACCATCCGTTAGATCTTGCAAGTGGATGGTCTTAAATGAGTTCTCACCCACAAAAGGGTTCTCATATTTGGAGGGGTTCACACACACACACACACACACACACACACACACACACAAACACACACACACACACACACACAAACAAACACACACACACACACACACACACACACACACACACACACACTCTCTCTCTCTCTCTCTATATATATAGTATAAAATGTGAAATATGAAATCAAACTTTTTATCTTTGTTCTACAAATCTGTCTTTTTCACACCCGATCCATACAAATGCACACGACTTTTACGGTTAGGAGTTAAAATCACTTCATAGTAAGAATCATTACAATTATTACCATCTTCATGTTGGGAAGACTCCAAAGCATCAATTTTGGCCTATATTTAGGTAAATACATTAATTTTTTTTACTAATTATCGAATAAGTACAAACACATACAAATTATATCTAAGATGATAACTCACAATTTTCTCCTTTTCTTTTTCACAACTGGTAATGTATGTCCTTTCAGCACTTGTTTTTCTTGATTCCTTATAAACCTTTGCTTGGGAAGGTTCTTTCTTACCGGATCTTGTTGTTGCTATAAATCATAATTAATACATGAAATCGAAATGATTATATATGTTAAATGAAAATGATAAATGCCTCACATAGGACAAGTGAGGATTAAGAAATTGATAATGTAATTGCCCATATTAGATAATAGTATTTAGCCACTCATGGCGTAGAATGGCAAATGACTTTCGACCCAAAGTGTGCATATCATCTAACATTAGACGATTGTCTTTGTAGTGTTACTGACTACCTAAGGAAAATTACAATCCAATAGTAGTTCAAAATTAAATACATATGTGATAAGAATAAACAAGAAAAATAAATTAGAATCAACTTATTCAATACGTTAGCCTCATCGGTATGCTAATATTGCAAAAGATCTCTAAACTGAAGATCTGAAATTGTATCAGGTTTATTTTTCCACCTTAAATCATCAGTAGGATACACATAGAAGTGTTTTTTCTTGATATGGCATTTATGATTTTTCCAAGCTCTGTTCACAGCATGCATCACCCAAGTTCTAATATATTAGTAACGTAGAAAGTAGAATAGAGTAATGCTAAAAAAAAGTATCACTATATACTTGGACATAATCCCATATATTATCAAGAGTGGGTAAACTTGGGAAGTTAATATAATTAAATGATGCAAGTTCGGAATCCCTTGCCACGGTTCTCAAAAAAACTTTAACTCTTGGACAATCTCCTTTGTAGGTCCAATTGGCTGACCAAATGAGTTTAGAACAATCATTTGGCGCTCCTCTCTTGTACATGCATGAACCTTAGGTAGTATTGTTGGACCACGATGCTTTTTTCTTTTTGAAGATAATTGAGTTTTTATTTCTTATTGCATAAAATAAGTAATGGCAAATTAGTAATGAAATACAAATGCAATTAGTAATGATGGGCAACTACAAATGCAAATACAATTTAAATTTAATATAATCAATGCAAACACATGACAAATTAGCAGTGATTATTAGTGATTAATGCCAACACCAAATGTATGAGGCGTTTACTTAATTAAAGGCTAAGCTAAGAACATAGAGCGTGATCCCTCTAAATTTGTAATTAAATGGGGCTTGGGTGGTGAGGAGGTTTTTAGACCTTATGAATTTTCCTATTCAAATTTTTAGATTAAGTCCTTTTAAACTTTAAGATAGTATTCACACGTTTCATTCTCAGAAGTAATTTCTTTGACAACATGTTTTCTGTGTGTTTATGATCTAAACATGCGCTCTTTATGTTTTAAGATTTTGCTTGCTAAGTGTCAGAACTATGGTTTTTTTTAGTGGTGTTCTAGGATTTGGACTACGGATTACATACAGGCCAAGATAGAAGGTTTACTATTACATGTCTATAGAAACACTCATTTTGGAACTATAATATTATGATTTCCATCTTGGTGTTCTACAAACATGGCAGCTTGTTGCATTTTCACGCTCTTCCCAATATATCATGCAATTATTTGGACATGCATTAATCTTTGTATAAGTCAACCCCAACAATTTCAAAACACTTTTCGCTTTATTAAAAGAAGAAGGCAGGTTTGCATCAGGTAACACCTCCCTTATAAGCTCTAATATATCTCGAAATACGGCATTGGTTAGCTTATGATCACACTTCAAAATAAAAAGTTGAATCATGAAGGAAAGTTTTGAATGGTTTTTGGAACCAGGATACAAGTCTTCCTGGCCTTCTTCAACTAACCTAAAAAAAAAAATTTGCCTCATCATTTGGCCCCTCCCTAAAAGCATCACGTGCATCATGCAACAACCCTATTATATCATCGCTAGAGTCACTTGGGTTAGACCCTTCATCATTATCCTGAATAGTTTCTTCTCTTTGGATATTGATCCCTAACTCTGATAATTTATCCGTTCTTGTAACAAAACCATTACAAATTAGGTGATCTCTCACAACACCTTCATGACTCCAAAAACGATAATGACAAGTTTCAAAAGGGCAACAAATTTGATTTCCTTAAGACTTAGTAGCAAAAGCCTTTTTGACATATTGGTCTACTCCCCATTCATATTCATCACTTCATTTGGCAAACATCCACCAATTCTTAGTTCCACCATCCATTCTTAAGGGTAAGAATTAAGAGAGTTATTTTATATAAGTCACAATAGAAGTAACATGCCACTTTTAGGACCTTCAATTCATTTTCATTTTAATCATAAATGATAAATGTAGAGGTTTCTCCTTGTCCTATCAAGTGTTCAACTTGTGTTCATTGCTTTCCTCTCTAGTGCAAGATCTATCACTAAATTTCTAGATATATCCCCAAATATTCATTTATTTCACTACATATATTTTTTCAAGTTTTCTAAATTTACTCTATACCCGGTACCCCTCTATATTTTTTTAAAAAAAAGATATATTAAATCACTCATCCAATCAAATGACATTAATTCTCAGTTTAATCGTTTAATTTTCCGGTTCATATTTTTTGAAAACCGACATACTATAATTTAAAAACTTAAAAGTACATAATCAAATAAGTGAAAGGTCAAGATTATATCATAGCCATGATCAAGTACAGTAACACAAGTGTTCAATGATCAAGTTAAGCTACTAGATGATTTTTATTTTTTCTCAATTCCATAGCATAGCCATGGCCTCATAAATTGATGAACATTATTATGTACCTATCTACTATCATGTCAAGCCAACACCTTTTACAAGAGAACAATGAAGCAGTGGGAGAAAACATGGAAATCATTAGGACCAAATCACATCTACTTATTCATAGAATCTTTTGATAGTGTAAAAAAATATAGAAGTTATCTGTAAGAACTTTTACACTATACATGAAGAGATTACCAGCCACATGAAGATTAGTTCAATTTATCTCGATTTTGGGACAAGTTCAATTGCATCTACATATTCATAGAGTTTTTTTTAGTTTTTACACTGTAAGAAAACCCAGCAAACAAAATAAAAAAAAAAATAATTGTAACATAACATATAGAGCAGTTTGTTGTCTGAAGGTCTCCCTATGATCATCATACAGAGTACTAAGTACAAAATTAGAAACTACGCCATTTAACTTTGACTCAAAGTTTCTGCATTGATATTGGGCTTAATCAATTTTCCATAAATTTATTCAGAATAACAACCACTTAGCCTTGATCAAACATAACAATTGTATTGTAAAATTACAAAAAAAGGAGATTCCCAAATTGGGTCGTGCTTCTCCATGGTTAATCAGCAAATTAATTAATAACCACATTATTTTGGTTTGACAATTACGTAGTTTATTATGATAAACTAACCAAGTTCAAGTCCTTGTCTTACATGTCAACTTTTACGAGATTGCAGATTTTCACTCCAAAACTATAAGTTCATAGTTTCAAACTAGATAATATCAAATCATATTAAACCTTAAATTAAACTTAATTCTAATCTTATCAAAAGTGTATGAAAAAAAGCCAAAATCAAATTTACTATTAAAAAAATTTGGTATGGGTTTTAAAAGACAGTTTGACGGGTTGTGTTTAGTGACGAACGAATGATGGAGAATAATAGAAATCTGTAATCTCAACCACAAAATCCATAATCCAATGCGAGATAATAGGTACTAAAACCCCAAATTAAAACCAAACCCTAAACACAAATACACATGCAAATTGAGTTATACCGTAAAAGAATTGTGAATTGGGGCCACCGTGCGAGCTGGGATTTTGGGAGGAAGCTGACGAAACGTGCTGGGATGAAGCGCACAAGAAATTGGCCTGTAGAGAAGGTGAGAATTGTGGAAGGGGAGAAGGTGAGAATTGTGAATTGAGAAATTGGTGTGCGTGGGAGTGGGAGTGAAGGAACCTTGGTTTATTTAAGAGAAAATTGGCTGGGGGAGGAAATATTGAAAAAATGAAAATTCATTTGAACGCCCTTACCGTTGGATTAGATTAGGTGATGGTTAGATTAGCCTTGTGCCGTTGGATTAGATGATATTTGTTGTTTAATTAGCGTCCCTACCTTTACAACCGTTGTATTAGCTCAATTTCTTATACAATAAATTTGTTGCCACTGTATTAGCTATTTTTGTATCGTTGCATTAGATAAAAAAATGTAGTAGTGACATATCTCACAAATTTTTATATAAAACTTAATTTTGTAATAGTACAACTTTAGGTCTTTTAGTACAACTTCATTTGCTATAATGCAACTTTATATCTAAAGTGTACAACTTAAAAAAATGAAGGTAAAACAACTTCATTTCCTAATAGTGCATGCATCGACATATTCAATAACTACAATTTCATATGCAAATAGTACAATTTCCCAAAAGTGCAACTTTATATTTTATAAATAAAACTTTATTTGTAAATAGTACAATTTCAATTCTCTAAAGTACAATTTTTAAAAAAATAAAGGTTAAACAAGAAAAAATAGTTAAAGTATGCACAACTTCATTTCTCAATAGTGGAACTTCATATTTTATAAGTACAATTTCATATGCAAATTGCATAATTTTCAATTTCGTGATAGTGCAACTTCATATGAGTATAATTTCATTTGCAATAATACAACTTTAAAAAAAAATTGAAAGCAAATTACTCATATGTCTCCAAGATATTTACTATTGTATATTTAGAATATATACCTGACAGCCTCACTGGATAATGATAGGATGGATATTCACACTTTGAAAATCATTTTTATTTGACAATAGGAAGAAAAAAAAAAAAAAAAAAAAAAGAAGGTGACTTACAATCACACAAAGATATTCAGAAAAGACAGATGATCTTCCTTACTCCATTGCAAACCAAGCGGGAACGATTCAGTGTCTCTTCGCATTCCTTTGACAAAAGGCTTTCATCCTTTCAAGACCTTCTGCAAGAACTGATGGCTCAAGTGCAAATGTTAAACGAAGCCAGTTTACCATTCCAACTGTAGAACCTATTTATAACAATTATAACCCTTCATTAGAACTCACTAGATTGAATGATAGTAGTATAAGACAGCACTAAAGGCAATACCCAGCACGTACCAAAGAATTTACAAAAACAAATGAAAGACACCCATATGGATGAATGCGAAGGCGAAGTTTAACCATACCAGGTAGAACGATCACTTTCTCCTGTTTAGCAAGCTGTAAGCAAAAATCAGCATCATCTTGTATACCATCCAGCATAGTCACATCTAACTTGACCTGCAGTAGACACCGTTTTTGGTCAAGGATTATCACCTTTAAGTATGAAGAAAACATACATTTGTAGAATGATTTACTAACCATGATGAACATGGAACCCTCCGGCTTGCTCGGACATGTAATGCAAGGAAACTCCTGGAGTTTTTCATAGATAAGGTCTGCATCTTGTCGCAACACATCCATACATTTTATAAAGAACTCTTCTTCAGTGTTCTCAATGATTTGAGGAACTGCCGCCTAATAAACTTAAAATCATTGTTATGCTCAAGTCACAAGCGCCGTTCCAAGCTAAGGATACTTCACTTGTCGCACTCTAAATTTTAATATAATTTGTGGTTGGATCCTAAGAGGGAACGTCATGGAAAGGCTATTTTGGCTGATTTTAGCTGCATTCAAATTTGATACTTCATTGTGCAATATCTCATATGTGGAAAGTGGCAAAGGGAGACTCCAAATACTCATATTTCATGCAAGATTATTCAGAGGAATGATTCATCAAAGCATCATCATATAACAACCTCCAAAAACAGTTTTTGTTGTTCATCAAGACACAAAGGATAATGATGTAAGAGGGTTTCAATCCTATATATGTAATCTTGTCCCTTAGGTCACACATTCCAAAGGCTGATTATTCTAGCTGTTTAATTGAAAGCAGTTTTTGAATTGAGTCATCAAGAACAAGTTTAATGGGGCAAACCTGAATAAATGTTGGAGGTTCCGGACTTATGTTGATCAAGGCTTTAACATGCTTCATAAACTGACGAGAAGAAAGAACGCTTTGATTAGAGGTTCTTAATAAAGAACAACCAGTCTTAAAATCTACTATTTCAATGAAGATAATAGTACAACTGTACAAGGCACCCAGAGTCAAGAATATTACGAAGCCCTGACCTATTTGCCAAGACATCTTTCACAAAATTGTCGTACAGTCTATTAAAAATGAGATGAAAATCACTGTATCTGGTGTGATACTCTGAAGCTCTGTCAAAGTGATCAGGCGAGTAAATTTTAATTGTGGCACTTTGCAATTAAAAGATTCACAAAAATAAGCAGTTATTCAAAAGTCAGACTTCAGATAAAACTTATGGCTTTCATAAATAGCAGTGGAAGAGCTTCTAACGCAATCCAAAGTTAAACAAATATACAGAAAATGCACCAGTATAAAACACAAAAATCAATTTCTCCAATGATTGTGGAACAAGCTCAGCAATAAACACATGATTAAGGAGGAGACAACACCTCAGATTTTTGTAGGAAGCCATTTGGATCAGTTGTGACAAGCCAACCAAGTCGCCAGCCAGGAACCATCCACCTCTTAGAGAGTGAGCCGAGTGTAAGAACAGGCACAATGGACGCAAAAATTCCCATTCGAACAAATGGGGTGCTTCCAAAAGTAATGTGTTGATACACTTCATCAGCAATCATAAGTAACCCAAGTTTTCTTGCAGTCTCTGCCACCTAAACAAAAGAAACAAGAATTCAAATTCTACAATCTAGCTACTGTTAAGTAGGAAAGGTTGCGTAGGCGCGTTGCTATACTACTTCTTAATATTCAACATAATGACAAACGGACAAATGCATTTGAAAATTAAACATCACTGCGACGGAATTTAAGGTCTAACTTCTCTAATTTCAGAGCACCAAGTGTAAATATGTCATATAAGTGATCTCTAGGTGTAAGTAAGAATACTGCAAAACCTGAGAAACAACAAAAACTTGAAATGTGGGTCGAATTTCTTAATGTATGAAAAGTTGTGACGTGTTAGTAACACTGTCTTAGAAGCAAATTCGCCCCAACTATGGTGCGATCGGAGATGGCGTTGCCCCCTAATATTTAACACAGCAAACTCGCTTAATGTGTACTCAGAAAGAGAGATAGGAACTCACAATATGCTCAGAAACAACAGTAGAGGAAAACTGAGAGGAAGAAGAACAAAGGTTTTTTTTTTCTGTATTTCTAAAGCCACAAAAAACAGTTTTTTTTAAAGAGGAAGAAACTGTACTGTTGGAGAAAATCAAGCCAAGAAAAATAAATGTTGAGTAAAATCAGCGGCAGTTACAAGCGTTTAAAACCAAATCAAGTGATGTTGCGGACTTTGTAACTAAACAATCTCAATAAAAATGGAACGTCAGTTACGACTTTGCCCAAAAAGGTAGATACACCGCACTCGTGTCACTTAGCATTGTGGGACAAGGAGTTTTCCTTGAAACCTTCCTTAGCAATCAGCAATCAGTAAGGACCAAAGTGCTCACCTCCTGTAAATGTTGGCGTGTGTAGACACTTCCGCTAGGATTACCAGGGTTAATTACAACAATAGCAACAGTATTATTATCTGCTTGAGCTTCAACACAGTCAATATCCACTTCCCATCCTTTTTCTGGAAGAAGATCATAATACCGGACTTCAAGGCCCGTATATTCAGCAGCTGCATCGTACATGGAAAAAGTTGGCTTTGGCAGTAGAATGTTGGAACCGGGAGTTGCTAGAGCAGTTAGTGCAATTTGAATTGCCTGCTTGCAACCAAGAGTTAGGTATACGTCATCTGCTGCTAATTTGGAAGGAAGATCCTTTGATATGAATTCTGCTATTGCCCTGCAATGAAATGACTGACTATTAATTTATGCACTTCAAATATTTTGCAAACCGTCCAATGAGATAGTTTGATATCAATTAAGTCCACTATTTGCTTTCCATTCATTTAAGAGTCAAATATTCATCGGAATAAACCTGACCCAAATCCGATCCAAAAGACTCGTTGCCACCTCTTACCACTTTGCGACCTCTAGTACCACTCGACAATTAAAAAAAGTGTGTTATAAAAAATTCATTAACGGTCGGCCAACGAAAAAGATCGCCAATAACATAATCTGATATTCCCCAATCTATTACTATATACTAGAAGATAACATTATTAAATTATACTACAAAGAGGATAGGGGTTAACAAAATCTATTATAGGTCGGGTAGCAAAAAAGATCAGTAAAAACCTTGGGCTCATATTCTCTCAATTATTTCTTCTTGTATCTTATATACTAATACTTTGTTTTCCTCAACTTATTTATTTAAATATGTTAGCAAAAATATGTAAGTTGAAAAATAATAAGATAAATTTATCAAAATTAAGGCCTTGTTCTCTTTAACTTATTTTCATTGAAATAAAATAATTTTACAAACTAAAACTAATTCTTACTAATTATAATGGATTTAAACTAATTTTTGCATATTCACCAATGTTTTCACTGATTAAATTAATTTTAACCGATTAGAACTGACTTTTGCTAATCAAACCTAATTTTCACTTAATATTATTTTTTGAAGGTGAAGAGAATAGAACCTTAAGTTTAGTAAAATCAAATAAATTTAGAAAAAATAAATTAAATTCATCAAAATTAAGTTAGGTGGGACAAAAGAGAATTGAAGTTAGATTCAGCATAAATATGTTAAATTCAACAAAATTAAGGTAGGTTTAGTAAAAATAAGTTAAAAGCTAAAATAAGCCGAGGAAAGAACATAGCCTAAAAGACACCTGGAAGAGAATTTTCTTCTTACAAAACCACTTGTTATATATCATTGTCTTAAATTTTATTTTTCTGTATCCTTCCTTATACATTGTAATTTTAAGTATCTCCAAATAAGTATATATTTAGGAAGACTCAATTTTTATTTTTATTTTTATTTCAACTATTTTATTATTCCCTTTTCCTTTATATAACACCCTATATTCTAAAATATTTTAAGATTATGGCTCCGTTTAGTAGGATGTAAAATATTTTACCTGAAAATTGTTTTCCCATCTTACATTGATTGGTTTGGAGTAAAATATAAGATGTAAAACTTGGAATGTAAATTTATTTAACACCCTATTGAAAACATTTTCCTCCAAAACTTAGAGTAAAAATATTTTACATTCATTCACTCTAAAAAAAATACCAACTAACAAACAACTCATGCATTACCAACTCATGCATAGAGGTGGACATGAGTCGGGTCGTTCCCGTTATGGACCGTGTCAACTCGTGTCGGACCTATTGTCGTGTCATGACGTGCCAAATTGCAGTTGTGTTATGTCGTGCTACCTTTCCTTAAAATTCGGCCAATAGCATAGCACGGTCCACATGCTTGACATGTCGTGTTTTGCCTCGTGCTGGCCTAATTTTTTAACAAAAAATTAAAATAAAGTATATAATAGAATTGAAAAAAATTATTTTAGATAATATAAACTATAATATAAGAATATAATAAAATTAAAAATAATAGTAATATTAGTTGTAGTAGTCATAATAATATTACTACTTATAATAGCATTAAATAATGGTGTGCTTTGGATCTTGCCTCATACCAAATGGGCGTGTCACTCATGTGGTAGTGCCTAAATTTTTTTTTGTTTTCAGCGGCCTGCTCTACGGACAGCGTGTTGTGCATTGTCATGACTATGCTTGTGGCGTACTGTGTCAAAAGTGTGCTTTCTCGGCCTACTACCGACGCATTCTTCATTTTTTATCCTCTCGGTAGCCTCTCTCTATACTACACACTTTCTGTCTCTTAAAAATTGGGGAAAAATCCATAATTTCTTTTCATCTTTTTAGAATATCATCAATTCAGTACATTTTGTTTGAATCTCATGTCTTGATTATTAAATTATCGTATTATATTATGAATTTGAGGAAATTTTATTCATTTTAGTCACAAATAAATAAATAAAAACCCCTAAATTTTCTCTCGATTTGATTGAATCATGAAAGTTTTTCTTAATATGTGGACAATCAACAGTTTATTTGAAATCAGAGTAGAAATTTTCTTTCTTTTAGAATTTAAAATATAATGTACAAACTATTACATTACAACTAGTTGATTGATTTACTTGTTTGATTGTAAATACATTTACCTGTCGAATAGGTTTGCTTATTCAATTACGAATACTCATTTATTGTTGGCTTAGGGTCTAACCAGATATTTTTAGGGTTCTCTGGTTTTATGATGATACTCTGTATAATATAATATGTTATTAATAAATTAGAGAAATATATCGTAGATTTTATAAAAAAAATATATATTTGTTGTAGCATAACAAATTTAGCTAATAACAAACAACTAAAAAATAAAACTGGAAAAAAGAGTTAAAATGACAAGAGAATACAATTAGAAAAGTAAATAGAAGTAAATGATTTTCAGTACAACCAAATAACATAAAATATTTAAATGTAAAATCATTTTCCATGCAACCAAGCAACGGAAAAGTTTCATGAAAATGAAATTTCCACCGTAAAAGGTTTTCCATGGAAAACCATTATCAGTCGAAAATATTTTACACTTTACTAAATGAGACTTACCCAAAAACATAGAGTGTAATGCATTTCAGGAGACCTAAACTAGTTTCTTATTACATGAAAGTTGTAAAAAATGTTTCACTTCGACACTTGCTACACCTTTAAATTAAAAAAAAAAAAAATTACTACTTTACAAGAATAAAAATTGAAGTCAATCTAATGATACTTTTACATTGTATGATATTTTATGTAAAAGTATATTTATATGGTAAAAATTAGTACATACCAAGTATATAATACCAAAGTCAAAAGCTCTTATGCATTTACTTATTAAGAAACAAAGTATATGTAGTACTTGTACATAGTAAGGATTTTTTTCCCTCGTCTTATTTAAATTACATTAAAAAATATAAACTAAGCTTTTAACAATAGTAAGTACGTTAAGATCAATAAAAGTAAGTTCAACAAAAATAATTCATCAAAGTAAAATAAGCTTAGTAAAATATCAACAAACTTAAGGCTTCGTTTAGTAGGACGTAAAAAATTTTCAACTGAAAATGGTTTTCCATGGAAACTTTTTACGGTGGAAAACTCATTTTCATGTAACTTTTTCGTTGTTTAGTTACATGGAAAATGATTTTACATTTAAACATTTTCCGTTGTTTGGTTGAACTGAAAATCAATTACTCTTATTAACTTTTCAAATTGTATTCTCTTGTCATTTTTTAACTTATTTTCCATTGTATTTTTTAGTTGTTTGTCATTAGCTAAATTTGTTATGCTATAACAAATACTTTTTTTTATAAATTCTAAAATATATTTCTCTAATCTATTAATAACATATTACATTATATAAAATATCTCCATAAAACCATAAACCCCTAAAAAATTTGGTTCAACATTATAAAAATATCTTAAGCTAATTATAAAGGAGTATTCACAATCGAATAAGCAAATCAACCAAATAGGTAAATATATTTGCAATCAAACAGGTAAATCAATCAACCAATTGTAGTGTAATAGTTTAAACTTTTACATTTTAAATTTTAACAAAACGGAAAATTCTACATTAATTTCAAATAAACTATTGATTGCCCACATTTCATGAGAAACTTTCATGGTTTAATCGAATCGGGGAGAAATCTAGGTTATTTTTTTTATTTTCAACTAAAATGGATAAAATTTATTAAAATTTTTGATGTAGTATGATAATTTAATAATCAAGACATGAGATTCGAAAAGAAATGTACTTAATTGATGATATTCGAAGACGATGAAAAGAAATTGTGGATTTTTACCCCAAATTTCAATAGAGAGAGTGTGGAGCAAAGAGAGAGAGGTTACCGAGACGATGAGAAATAAAAATGCGTGAATAGAGCTAAGCATGGGCCGGGCCGGCACGCAGGTCAAGCAGGCACACTTTTGGCACAATACGGCATGAGCACGATCATGACACGACACGACAAGACACGCTGCGGATGACAAAAAAATTTAGGCACTAGCACGCGAGTAACGCACCAATTTGGCACTAGCACGTGAGTAGCGCGCCAATTTGGCACGAAGCACGACCCAAAACATGCTATTATTTAGTATTATTCAATACTATTATTAGTAGTAATATTACTATTGCTACTACAATTAATATTACTATTATTTTTAATATCATTATATTCTTATAATATAATTTATATTTTCTATATTTTTTTTAATTCTGCTATATACTTTATTTTTTAATTTTTGTTAAAATTAGGTCAGTATGAGGCACGACACGGTACACCAAGAACGTAGGCCGTGCTAGGCCATTGGCCGAGTTTTCGGAATGGTATCATGACACAGCACGATAAAACCACAATTAGGCACGATACAATACGATAAGAGGTCAGGCACGAGCTGACACATTTTCATGACGGGCACGGTACGACCTGTGTCCACCTCTACGAATGAATTGGTAATGCGTGAGTTATTTGTTAGTTGATATTTTTTTTGGAGTGAATGGATGTAAAATTGTTTTACTCCCAATTTTGAAGGAAAATATTTTCAATATGGTGTAAAATGAATTTATACTATAAGTTTTACATCTATATTTTACTCCAAACCAAACAATGTAAAATAAGAAAACGTTTTACACTCTACTAAACAGAGCCTAAGTTCAACAAAAAATAAGGCTTAAAAACAATAAGTTTCACAAAAAAAAGTTAAATTCGACAAAAATAAGTTAACTTTACCTATAACAAAATAAATTAAGAAAAATAAGTTAAGTTAAAAAAAAGTATTTACAAAAAACTACAAAATCAATAATAAAAAAAAGCAGCAATCATAAGTTCTAGCTGCATTCAATAATTACAAGATTAGGTATGCATGTCATATGTAATTTTGTACGTATGTAACCCCTACTTTGAAAAGAGATGCCCCAAGTTTAGAATTAAGTACAACTAAAGAGGGTAGTTAATACTTAATACTTTAATAGGTGATTGGAGATATTACATAGTTCAATTCAATAATAAAGGCATAATCACCCATTTTATAATATACGTTGTACTTTTTAGAATTATAGCTACATACAAGTGACAATTATAATAAATGGTACACGATGTATGCTGCCAATTAGATTAAAAAAAACCTAAATTACCACTGATTACCACAAAAATCCTTACTTATTAGTAATAATCAAACTTCATCCCTGAATTGTCGCGTCAACGGAGTTTATTATAATGTTAGCAATCATAAATTCTACTTTTTCCACTAAAATCAATAATTACAAGCTTAGGTATGCATGTTATATGTCCCCCTACTTTGAAAAGAGATGCCCCAAGTTTATATTTAAGTACTACGAAATAGGGCAGTTGATACATGATAGGTGATTGGATTGGAGTCATTAATAAAGGCATAATCACCCATTTTAATATATATGTACTATGTTATACTATGTAGTTAGCTACAAGTGACGATAATAATAACAGTACACGATGCAAGTTGCCAATTAGAAATAGTGTTTAAATTAAATTCACCCGAAAGACAGAGTAATTATTTATAAGATGTTTTCTTTTAGTTTTTTTTTTCAATATAGATTTTTCTAACCATAGGATAAGATTACTTTTATTATTTCCAAAGGATAAATTTAGTACTCAGTAAATATGAGTAAGATTTCTTAAAATAAATTAAAAATAATCTGAAAATAAAATCAAATTCCCTTAAAAAGAAGTTATAAATAGGACATGTATTAAATATTCATGAGAGTTTGTAACTAAGTTATTTTAGGAGTAAATGTTGGTGGAAATTTTTAAGGTTAGTGGGGATATTTTTAGTAGTTTAGATGGATACTGAGGTTATTTCTGTCAATAATTTTATTTAACTGAGGTTATTTTAGTCCTATTAAAGTAGATTAAAATAAAATGGTTTTATATGGAAATATCTTTTGAAATTTTCGGATAGAAAATATGGGAAGAACAAAAAAGAACGTTGAAAAAAAAATGAATTCCAAGAAACTAATGACTTCGGTTTCCTTGGTTGAATCATGGAATCTTCGCCTTTGCTACCGTACAATTGGGTCTAAGGTGCGTGTGGAATTTCTCCGATCCATACTTTGGCTGATTATATAGGTCTCCTTCTTGTTACCTTTTTCTTTTGCCATCTTGATTGGACCACAAAAAAAAGGTACAGATCGCATGATAGTCACATTGATATGTGACATATGCTACCATTAGCCTAGGATGAATAAGAATATGGGTTACATCGAGAGCGATAGGTTCAAACTACTGAGTAGAGTTAAAATCACGGACGGTGTTAGTGTAGCCTTTATTCACATTAAAAAAAAAAAAAAAGACTTACATTTTGGTGTGAGGTAGGCCGTTTAAGGCGGCGTAACAATTAAAGGCGGCGGAGCGGAGTGTAGCAACAACAGCATCTTCAGCGGCGGCAGCTGTACGAAAGCATTGGAAAGGAGAGGGATCTCCATGACCCATGGGAATTTGTGGACGCTTATCATTCGGGTCAATCATTTCAGATAGCCTACTTAAAGTTTCTCTCACTGTGATTGCTCCTTTCTTGTCTTCTGAATTTACTTCTTTTTTTGCATCCTTGTTGAATCTCCATGACTTGATGTTTTCCATCTTTTACTCTCTCTCTCCCTCTCTCTCTCCCACTCTCCCTCTATTTTTCCTTGTTTACTTGACTTTCTTTATTTGCGAAATTCGGCTAGGTGTATTCTTAGTTTTGGCCATAAGAAGGATATATATAGAAGCATTTTAATGATTTTAAATAGGGGTGTCAATCGGCTATACTGCTCGGTTTATTAGTATTCGGTTATTAACGGGTCGATTTTTTAGGGTTTAGCCTCTTAAGCGGGTCAGGTCGTTTTTTAAAATTATCGGGTCGGTTTGGTTTTTATTTCGGTTTCTATTCGATTCGGATCCTGATCGAATCGAGTTGTAATCGGTTCGGGTCAATTGGGGTTGTTATCGGTCGGTTTGAAAACGGTTTGTGCCGGTTCAAAGTGGTTTTCGGGTCATAATCGGTTTGGGTCATAATCGGTTCAGGTCATAATCAATTTAGGTCATAATCGGTTTGGGTCATGATCGGTTCATGTATTATTCGGGTCGAGTTGATATCGTTCGGTTTGAAACGAGTTTGGGTTAAAAAAAATGGTAAAATTAGTTAAGGTCATAATCGAATTAGGTTTTGTCAATTGGGGGATTTACCGCCTTTAAGTGCTTTTAGTGTAATGTTCCAGAGTAACTTAGTATTATAATTATTCAATAGTTTATGTGGATCTAATTTTTGTGAGTATTATTAAAGCAAGATATAGTTTTGGCTTTATTTATTAGTGGAATGTAATGTTCTAGATCTGATGTACTGATTTAGCGCATCAGGTGCTTTTAATGAATGTTCCTGATTTGTTGTGCTGATTTTTGCAACTATCACTATTTGTTCAAATGCTACCATTTTACTAGCTTTGTAATGGTTCAATTTCACGCTATTACATAATTTTAGTATCTAATAAAAGGCTTTCAAAGTCAGGTTATAATGCTTATAGTGGAAGAACAACATATATTAATGTATGTCATAATTAAATTAGAACTAGGTAAAAAAATCATTTTCAAGGAATATAGATAATATATCAAATATTCAAATGTCTTAAACAACACAAAATGTAGAGTGGAGGTAACGGTTTTAAACGATTCGGTCGTAACGGGTTATGGGTTGTAAACGGTTTGGTTATAATGGTTTACAAGTTTTAAATAGTTCGGTCATAATGGATTACGGGTTGTAAACGGTTCGATATTAACGGTTTAAAGGTTTTAAAATGTTCAGTCATAACGTTTTATGGGTTGTAAACGGTTTGGGGTCATCTAATCGGGTCGGTTCGGTTTTCAACAAATGGGTTCTCAATGGTTCGATTCCTTTTCATAACAGTTCAAAACAGTTCGATTTCAACAGTTTGGGTCGGTTTTTGACAGCTCTAATTTTAAACGACCACCAACGTGCTTCGTCGCAATGGTAAACTAACATGTATCTCTGCCATTTCACGATAATTATAATTGTTAAATGAAAAAGTCATAGAAGTTTAAATATTAACTTAAAATTTATCTTGGATAAAGAAATTACAACATAATTAATTACATGATTTAAAGTTATTAATATCTTGTTTTAGATAATAATATAGATATTTGTTTATTGAAACTGCAGAAAAATGATAAACTTGTATAAGGAAATTACAAAATAATTAATTGGATGATTTGAAGTTGTTAATGTCTTGCTTTAGATAATAACGTTTTCCTCTCATTTGTTTTAAAGAATTGTTGTAACACTTATTTCTTCATTCTCTTTTTGATGAGCATGTAAAATAAATGTGAATGAATTAATTAGACGCTTATATGCTTGTTCTTTTATAAAGATGTCTTCATATTCCTAAGCATGAAATAAACGTGTGTTATTCATTTTATTTTCTTAATAAAATTGAAAAATTGTAAATTTACATTATTTGCAAAGTACTTAATATAGGAAGCTTGACAACCCATAAGGCCATAACAATCTCTGCTTCCTTACCAAATAGTATAATACACTTTGTTGCCTTGATGTCTCCTAATTTTATAGGTAATCTAAATATGAAAGAAAAAGTTAGTCAACATTTGATTTTTAAAAAAATAATACCATATCATAGACCTTGAAATACTTTACCTATTTAAATAGAAAATAGTTAACAAGGTTTGACTATTGCACAAATAGATAATAAATTGTGTAATATTTTGTAATTTCTCACATTGGTCATCACTTAATATGGATATATATCCATGATCAACAATCCTAGATGCTAATTAATGAGTAGAAGTTAATTTAATATCAAATTCTTTTTATTTTGAAGAACATTAAACTTTTTACTAGCCATATAAATCTTCAATATGTTCTACATCTATGTTTATGAATTACCTTGTTATCTCAATAGTAGATAGATCTAGACCTACGGTGAAAATATGTTATATTCTTTCAAATATTTTATATATGGAATGAGTTATGTGTAGGAGTTCTGAATTTATTGGTTCTAGAAGACTCAAAGAAAAAATAATTTGTATAATTTTTGTTATGTATTTTCTGATTACAATTGCCTGTATTTATAAGTTACACTATATAACAAACTTTCCTTAATTCCTAGACACTTTTCTATCTTATTTAGTTTTCTATTTTCTACACTCCCCTTCAAGTTGGGTTGTAGGATTTTCAAGGAGTCCAACTTGCCTAATACATCTTCAAACGTATGGGATCCAATAGTCTTGGTTAAGATGTCAACCATTTGATGACTTGAGCGGACAAACAGAAGAGAGATCACCTTAGTATCTACGTTATCTTTAATGAGATGTTTATCAACTTCCACATGCTTTTTCAGCTCATGCTTAATTGGATTCTCAAAATACTGATTGTAGCCTTATTATCACAAAAGAGTTCGCAACTTCCTGTTGGAAAGAAACCTAGTTCAGACGAGTTTTCTAATGTTAAGAATCTTACTCCCTTTGAAATTCCTCTTAATTCTACCTCAACACTAAACATCGTCACAACCCTCTATATTTGGCTTTTCCACGTTACTAAAATCCCTCCAACTAAGGAAAAAATATCCAAAAATGGACTTTTCACTATCCAAAAATGGCTTTTCCTTTGAGATATCTCAAGATCCTGTAGACAGCCTCCATATGTTGAATCTATGGCTTATGCATAAACCTTCTTACTACTTCAACTATATATGCAATATCAATTTGAGTGTGTGATAAATAGATCAACCTTCCTACTAGCTTTTGATATTTGGATTGATATGTAGGCTTTGCATTTTCATCAATTTGTAAGCCATGATTCATTATCTTTGGGGTATCTATGGGTTTCATGTCCATCATACCAGTCTCTACCAAGAGATCAAGGACATACTTATGTTGGGAGATAAAGATACTAACTTTTGATCTAAGTATCTCAATACTCAAGAAGTATTTGAGTCACCCAAGATATTTCATCTTTAATTCCTAGAAAAGTTTCTATCGTAGCTATTCAATATCTTTTTGGCCTGTCTTCTTCAGTAATGATCATGTAATCTACGTATATGATGAGACATATAGTTAGATCACCATTATTCATAAAAAACAACGTATGATTAGACTTACTCTATTAATATCCCAAACAAAATTTTCAGCATTTTGCATCCCTCTTCAATTGAGAAACCTTGAGATATTCCTGATGGAGCTTCCATGTAAACCTCTTATGTGATTTTACAATCTAGGAAAGCATTATTCACATTAAATATGGTGTAAACATAATTCTTTATTCTCTACTACCACAAAGAGTACCCTAATTGAATAAATTTTTTCCACTGTTGAAAAGGTTTGTGAATAATTAATCCCATTGACCTGCGTGTATCTTTTAGCCACTAGCCTTTCCATATGTCTCTCAATGCTTCCATTGGCTTTATTAATAGTGAATACCCATCTTCAACCTATAACTCTTTTATCCCTAGGAATGACACACTTCTTCCAAGTTTGATTTTTTGTATGAGCATCAATCTCTTTCTCCATTGCTCTCCTCTATTGTTCACTTTTGAGCACCTTTTCCATTGTAGATGAGACCCTTTCATAATATATGTCAGCATTAAATGTTGCACTTGCGTGAGATAGGCTATCATCAAGTGGACTATTCACATGATATTTCAATCTATGTACTTCATAGGAGGGATTAAATTATTTTGGTGGAATTCCTCTTGTACTTCTAAGAGGCAACTAATACCTTCCTCTAGTCGCCCCATCAATTACATTCTCTTGTACTATATCATTATTGTCTATAGTGGTCATATCATCAGATTCCTCAAGACTAGAGGATGTTAACCAACTTATATGGTCTCTTATAGTCTCCCCTTGACATCAAAGTTGGGAAAATAAATTGGTATTCTTGATAAACTCATAATTCATAAAATTATCACTAGTAAATAAATAATTAATTACGGCTACGAATTTGTGGCGTAAAACCAAAATAACATCATTTAAATTAGTGAATTTAATAATACGCAGTAGGTTATAGCGACAACCATCATGTTTTAATATCTCTTTAATAATATGCGGGGTATCTATAGAACAACCACCACGTTTTAATTCAATTCACAATAATATGCGGTGGGCGTAGGCTATACCCGCCGCATAATAATATGCCCTAATAAAAAAAACCATACATTGCTTCATACGTTTACTACACTTCGCATTTCTTCACTTTGCTTCCTTTCTTCGTGTTCTTGTGCCCCCAACGAAATCCTTGTGTTCATTGCTAATTCTTGTCACCCCACCTTCTCTCCTCCCCCTAACCTTCTTTATCTTTTTGTGTTGCCATTGTTTGTGTCGTGCCGTCACCGTTTGGGTCGAGCATTTGGTTCATTTGGGTTGAGCATTTGGTTCATTTGGGTTGAGTGTGGTGGTGCGGCCGTCGTCTCCTCACCTTCTCCTTTGTGTCGTGCAACCTTTCTTCAAGGAATAGTGCCATTTAATTTGTTCTTTCCTTTATTTGTGTATTTTTTGCATATATTCAAGCATACTCCATGAAAGAATTAGCATAATCCATGGTTTGGTGGTTTGAGCTCTAATTTGTCAAAATTCATATTAGTCGAGCATACAAGAATAGGAGTGATATATTCTTCTGTTTAGTAAGTCATTCTTCATAGTTGTTTATCATGGGCTGGTCAATTTGTTTTAATTTTCTTTAATAAGTATTGATTGTTGGACATTATATCGATAAAAGTGTTTCATCTAAACGATTTAATTTTCTAAATATTGCTAAGCTTGGTGGGTATATTGTACATTTGATCTTTCATTCATAAGTTAAGAGAATGTTTGATTATTTGGTTATGATTTCTAATACCCTATGATTCCTATCAATTGCATAGAAAGCCCTGTTCCTAGTATCATATTATATTGAATTATTATTTATTAAGTATTTATATCTAATAAGGAGTGTTAAGATATAAATTAGAAATTTATAACTATGAGAGGAGTATTAAAATTACTAAACTTATTACTAGAAATCCCTTAGGTTACCTAGCTAGATGTAAAATGGCATTGTGTGTTGGTTGTGGTTGTATTGAAATGCATATACACAAGTTTGGATATTAATTCTCAAAAATAGAAAATGTTGGGTTTACAAAGGAAAATCTGCCAAATTTTTTGTATTTGTATTGATTTAGAAAGCATAGGATAGAAATAATATTGCTTGAAAAATTTAGTAACTTAAACTATAGAACGAGTGTTTGTGGAGTTTGCTTAACCTTATTTTTGGTAAGCTACTTGAGGACCCTTTAGGTGCAAATATATATATATAACTATGCGTAAACTGAGTGTTGATTAGATTTTTATTTAATATCTTATATGTCAAATAGGGTATAACACAAATTATGGATCGAAACTGGATACATGGTAATCGTGCTTCGTTGGATCGAGTTCATGGATGGAGTTCAGGAGTTTTGTAGACAAGCGTTGAAACACCTAAATAACAGTAGAGATGATGAGGTGTGTTGTCCTTGTGTTAATTGCGATAATGTGAATACAATTAGTAGTATAAGAGAGTTGAGGGACTATGTGATCTAGCATGGGTTTAGGCAACAATACCATGTATGGGTATGGCATGGTGAGGTTCCTACTTTTAATGACATGGGGTCATGTTCTAACGAAGTTCCCATTCACCATGTTGAGATAGAGATCATGGCCAATTAGAATTTGATGACGGTGAAGATGTTGATGTCGAGTAGGAAGATGATAGGGAGGATGAATCGGAGGATAATGACCCCAATAATGAAGATCGAATAGATAAAATGCTTGAAGGGGTTAGGGATCAATTTGGTAGCCAATCTTATACTTTTGAGCGTTTGTGGGAGATTGCTGAGAAACTGTTGTATCTTGGATGTACGAAATACACTAAGTTGTCCGCCATATCAACGTTGTTTAACTTGAAAGCGAAATATGGTTGGACTGATACAGTTTCACAACCTTGTTGAAAGTATTAGGGGACATGTTTCCAGAGGGAAATAATTTGCCTATATCCATGTACTATGCAAAGAAGTTAATGTGTCCCCTGAGTTTATAATATAATAAGATTGATGCATGTCCAAATGATTGTATATTGTATCAAAATGAGTATGCAGAGTTCATTTAATGTACTAAATGTGGGCAATCACGTTACAAACTCCCACCTGGAATAGAGCGTAAAGTGGGGATTAAAGGAAAGGGTAAATAAAAGGTAACAAGTGACAAGAAACAAAAGGTTGAAAAGAAGATGGTAAAAATGTCGAAAAGAATTATTTACCTCTGGCTTGTTGCTTATTATCCAGAGAAGAAAAGCTGTTTTTTTAGTCTTTGTATGACATTAAGATTCCATCGGGGAACTCATCTAACACGAAAACATTTGTGTCCCTTAATGGTGAGTTGAAGTTGGGAAGCATGAAATCCCACAATTTCCATGTCATGATGCAAGTGTTCTTACTAATTGCAATATGGGGGATACTGCCAAAATATGTGATATATGCTATTACCAAATTATGTTCATTCTTCAACACAATATACAGTAAAGTGCTTGATCCCTTAAAACTTGATGCCCTTTAAGTAGATGTGATTGAAACTTTATGAAAGTTTGAGATGTACTTCCTTTCTTTGTTTTTTGACATTATAGTTCGCTTAATTGTCCATCTTGTTCATAAAATAAAGCTTTTGAGTCTAGTTTTTTTGAGGTGGTGTTATCCTTTTGAAAGACATAGGGGGTTTTACAAGACAAAGTGAGGAACCTAGCATAACCCAAGGCTAGTATGATTCAAGGCATTATGAGTGATGAGATTGGTAATTTTATAGCTGAGTATATGACCAGTGTAGAGCCTCTCGACATGAAGGGAGACTTGAGGGAAAGGGAACAATTAGCTCAAAATTGATCACACCTCCTAGAGACTGGCGCCTACAAGCACACTATTATGTCTTACATCATGTTCTAAAAGTCCATCCCTTATAGGAAATATGGGTGCTTGACTATTCTAGTTTCACAGTTGTCTTTTAAATGCATGTAGATAAATAACAATCGACGATGTATTAAAAATGATGACCCTTATGGATTCACTCTTGTAGACTTAAGTCATTTGCGTGATAGTGAAGAGCCCGTTATACTGGTTGCACATGCTAAGCAAGTATTCTACGTTACAGAACCTAATGATAAAATTTGTTTTATTGTTGTACCAGGAAAAAGGAGTATCATAGGTGATGTTGATGATGAGAAAAAATACAATGCTTTTGAGGACTCCCCACCTTTTACTAATCCAAAATCCGTCTTATGCTGACAAAGGTTACATGCATGTAGATCATACAGAAGGAATACATTTGAATTTTGATATGTAATGTACAAGGTATAATAAGCTTGGTGTTTAAAAAATTGGCTTCGTTTTATACTTGTTGTGTTCAGCATTACTTGTTTTATACTTGTTTTTGTGATTATGTTATTTTTTTAGATGTAATCTGAATTTTCTAGCATTAGAGGATTGAAAATATGTTGATGGAGTTTTATTTGATATCATTATTTTGGGGAATTCTACAAGCTAATAGGTTTATGTTGATGCTTTGCTTTCAGGTGTTAAGCTTAGTATTTTTGCTTGCCAATCCAAGAATGATCTAGATGAGCTTCCTTCGTTAATCAAATTCTTCATTTCACCTTGAATTCCTGCCCCATATGCTACATATTCCGTTGGTGAGGGCACTTGACCCTTGATTTTAAAAAAAAAGTATGCAACATATTGTAAATTAGTATTTGGATGTAACTTGGTTTGATTGTTTGACATTCTCCATTAATCATTGACTCAATGTTCATTTACTTTGTTATGGTTTTAGAACCCAATGCTAGTTGTTTCCTTGTTTGTCTGTTTCCTTGTTGCTGTTGCAACTAATTAACAATAATTTTCTCCCTTAAAACTTTTGTAGAGTATTCATTTGAAAGATCTTGGTCCCTCCACTATTGATCCTATGACTTTGTGGATCCCCTTTGGACTTTATGGTGTTATGAGATATGCCTTTCTCTTTCCCCTTTTTCTATTTTTATATCTGTTAGAATTTGAAAAATGAGATTTATATAGCTATCAAATGAGAATCTAAAATCTACAAAAGGTGATGGGGTATCACCATAGTAATAAGTGAAGCTGGTGGTGAATAGGTTAATAAGGCTACTACGTGTGGGTGTTAGTACTGTGTTATAAATGTTTGTAATGACAAATTTATAAATGTAGCAACTCTGAAATCATAGCTTATACAATTGGTATTATATAGAATGAAGCTACTTCTCTAAGCATAGAGTACTTCTACTACTTCTCTAAGCAGTTGCTTAGAGTACTACTACTCTGAAATCATAGCTTATACAGTTGCCACTTCCCCTACACAGCTGATATTATATAGAATGGTATTTGGGTCCTCTTTAGTCTTCTTAGCTTTCATTAATGTGACATGCAATATCAGGATGACAAGAGTTGTGACTCTAATCTAAGTCTATCTAGCAGTCTTCTAGTATAATGCTTACAACAACTATAAACGTTAAGCATGTTTCTATCTACCTCTTATAGACCTCGAACATAATTGACAGCATATTAGTTCTCCAATATATATGCTAAATTGGTTTCTGATGTTAACGCTTAATGTTAATTTGCATTGTTTGGACTGGAGGTGAATTGAGGTTTATTTTTAGGTGAACTAAATGGTCAATTGGTTATATTTTATTTAGCTAAGAAGTTATGTGCTTGAAACTCTTACCAAAGATTGTTTATGGCTCCATACAATAGCAATCTATATGATGTGAAGCCAATTCAAGTTGATTTAGCAAAAGAACAATTCCACTACTTGGAGGACACATCAACATGGGTATACAAGGTGGATGTTCGTGAATTTCTATTAGTAGAGATGTTGAATGTAACCATAGTACATGTCTTCATGAGGTGACATGTACTTATACTACAGTATGTTGTTGGTTAAATGTTTCAAGTATATTGTCTAACATAACTTATTTGTTGTGAGTTTAGTGCACTTCACAAGGATTTGAGTGAATGCGAGTCTATTTTGAAAGTTGGGTGGTCATATCCACAACAGATTTATGACACACACTGCATGACAAACCAACCAAGTGAAGGAGTACATTATACAAATTTTTATTAAGTCAATCAGAGATGAGAACAAGTTTATTATGGCTCTATGTATTAAAGAGTATGTCCTAGTTCCATCATGCTATGTCTTTTGTTATCGCTATCTAAGTTATCCTTTTCCCATTTATTGACTTTAAATTTGTGTTTGTAGTAAAAATTGGTTGCTCCTAGTCATATGTCTTTTGCCTCAAATAGTAAATCGATTCGATTCTATGCATCTACAACCACCTTGACATTTACTTATCAAATCCTTGTTGAATAGGTACCTTTAAGCTAGACCTGTGCATTGGGTCGGGTTAGGGCCGGGATGGGATGGGTCACAAGCTAAATGGATTGGGCCAGATTGGGTCAAAGAAGATGTAAAATGGTCCGGGTTGGGTTGGGCAAAAGGAGATATATAATTGGCCGAGTCGGGCCAGACCGTCCAAAGAGAGTATAGTTTTTATCTATAGAGGGGGATATTTTACGTGTATCACCTCCAATTTTTGGTAGTGGATCATCGGCAAGTAAGTGGAAATAATTTGTTACTTGATAGTGTTTAAAAGTTTTGGAAACTATAGACCCATAATTAACCCGACTTGACCCATTAAAAATCCAATAAAACATGACCCTTTAAGAGACCGACCCATTAAGCCCATTGCTGATTATACCCTTTTTCAAATGGGTCGATCAAGGGCCCTTAACGGGCCCTCACCCATTTGAACAGGTCTACTTTAAGCTAACCAGTTGCGTTTTAGTTTGATTCTTAGCTTTGATATCACATTTTTCTTATCAGAGTGCAGTGTAATGAAGAAATTGCATGAAAGTATTGGATTATATTCAGGAGTCACATTTCCTAAATGGAAATCAACAAAGGTACAAATTTTTGGAATTTAAATGTTTTTTTGATAGCCCAATCATTGATTTACTTTGATTTTGACATGAATATTCATTTCATTCTCATTTAGTGTGCACAACAAGAAAATGGGGTGGATTGTGGCTATTATGTTATGCGATTCATGTACGTCTTAGTCTCTTCTACCATGGAAGTCGATGATGTAGAAAAGATATATCTAATTCCTTTACTTACATTTTTTTATATATACATATTAGGTGAGTATTCCTAGCTTATATAAGTAGATGTATGATCATGGAGGATGAAATTATATGCCCGACGTAATTAAATTTAAAGAATGAAGTGGTATGACATTGTAATGTTGTAGTGTGTTGATCGAATTATGGAAATGTTGAATTATGGAATTGTGGAATGTTTGCACAGGTTTTTAGGATTTAAAAATTGAGATAATATTCATTTTACAAAGGAAACTTCGCCGAATTATTCGAAAAACTTTCAAAAATAACCGGAAATTGTTACATTTGTTTAAATGTAAACATATAATTAATTATGCATGTATATATGATAATCTAATTTGTTTTCCTATTAAGTTTATTATGGCTAAATTAAGGTTTTTGACACACCGAGAGAAGATCCTTTCACCATGGACAAAATCAAGGAAATAAGAGACAAGTTTGCATGGTTTCTTGCCAACTGCATTTAGTTGTTATGTTCAATTTAGTTATTGTACGTTGTAGCAAATTAGTTATGTTTAATTTAGTTTGTAACTCAAAGCATGCACAATTATATTTGAAGATTTTTTTCACATATATATGGAAATAAAACTTATTTCTTTCATATAAAGAGTATTGAAAATACATTAAGTTTGCCTTTTTTCTAATATTTTTATTGCATAATATTCCCATTAATAACAATTAGTATTTATGAAAAAAATGGTGACTTTATACTATGGGCCTTCAAAAAACCGAAGAATAAAGACCTATTTTTTTTAAAAAAATTGGAATTTACGCTACGGGCCTTCAGAAAACCGCATCATAAAGTCATCATTTTATGCTCCGGTTTTTTAAAGGCCCGCAGCATAAAGTCACCATTATGCTTTGGTTCGAACTGCATCATAAAGTCTTTTGCAATATGCTCCTATTAAATCTACTTTGAGTCAAAATAGAAGCATAAAGCCTCCAAAAAACCGTAGCATATGATGTTTTTTCCACTAGAGCAATACCCTAACAAACAAGTTTAAATCAATTTTTAAAAAAGCTTCCAAAAATCATGTAAATGCTTTAAACCTTTGTTTTTAATACTTAAATACATGAAATATAAAGAAATTCAGTTTTATAAATTCTGGAAAATTTCCAAAGTCTGCAAAATGTTGATTATAAAGTTCAAAACATGTAGTATATTAATTAGGATCATATACTACACATACAATCATAAAATCCTTCAAATTATCAACATAAAAATCCAAATTTCATATCCCATAAAATCTGAAAATTTATTTTGAACATAACATTATTAGATTTATCACAAAATACTCTTAGTTTCATAAAATAACCAATAGTATATGATCATAAACCCTAAAATATGAAAACTAGTGCATTTAACCCATAATTTCATGTATGAAGAATCTGAAAATCTATAAAACATATATAAATTAATAAAACTTATGATTATAAACAATTTTAATATATAATTAATCATTGAAAACAATCAAAATAATTATTGAAATAGTTTTTCCAAATCATAAATTCTAGGACATAAAATAAGGAAGAAAGAAAGGGAAAAGAATGAAGGACTGGCGATGGCTGGCAGTAGGTTGGCGGCTGGATGGCAGCAAAAAGGAATGGGTGCTCCTAGGGTTTTCCTCTCTTTTTTTCTAATTTGTGAGTAAGTGAACAATTAGGGTTTTGAGAGGGTAGGTTTACACTTATATATTATGCTTAAAGTGGGATAGGTATTTTGGGCTTTTGGGTTTATGATGGTTTACAAATTAATTTTTTTATAAAAATAAATCTCATGATTATTTTATGTATACAAACACATATTTTGTAAAAATAAATTCTATTTAATTTGTACTAAAATTATTCTTGGATTAAAATATAAGTAAAATCTTGTAAATTTAAGGTGGATTACAGTAATGATTTAATCTTTGTGATTTAAGTTTTTTGTTTAGGTCAACGTAGGTGTTTTAGGCTTGGTTTGTGTGTTAGGGACTTTTGATGGTTTGATATTAAGGTGCTTTTGGGTTTTTGCACACTTAATCTTGACCCAAGCTAAGTCCACTTGTAAAGGTTAGTTTGTCATTAGACCGCTATCTACACGGGCGACACGATTTCGTGTCTACAATAACAACAATCTAGATATTGCTTAATTTCATTCTATGACCAAAGTTATTTGATCATACATGTATAGGTACTTAACTATACTTCATGTAACAACACGCTTCACATTGGTATGTGCATTATATTTAACACAAAGATCTGTATTATATGAAAACACTTTGTATAGAAACACACTCCACATTAATATGTGCATTACACTTAACACAAACGTCTTTATTGTATGGAACTACCCAATGATTGTCTATTTCACGTCCATTTACAATTATAGGTTTTTTGTTCAACCTTATTTTATACTTTATGAAACCATTACTATTAAAAGTTGTCTCATTACAAAATTTTTTTGGATAAACCTTAAGATATCTTTCATTTTCAAAACATGTACCAAATAGACCATGGAGCATGTTCTTGGAAATTATTTCAAATGCATCAAAATCTTCATCTTTATCTAGTATTTTCGTAGTAATGAAGTTGTCGATATCCTCTTTATATGTTGGTTTATCTTTAGATATTAATGTGAATTGGGTATGGGTATGGGCATGGGGATGGTCTCGTTTTTAAAATTCATTAGCATTAGCATTCGTTTTTAAAATTCATTAGCATAATTTAAGAAAGTAATTGAAGTATGTAAATATAAGATTCTAACCTGCAATAATTTTACCATACAACTTCCTATCTTTAAAATTCCTAATAAATTCTTTTAATTTGAGCTTGAAAACACATTCAAAAAATATCTAGTTTATCATCAGCATGATGACCAACACAACACGTAGATAGCTCATTGATAATTTCTTGCCATCTAGGATTATAAGTGAAATTTATAAAGTACTTTAGAGGCCCCATTTCTCAAACTATTTCCATAGTATCTTGGTAATGTTGCACCATGTTACGGGGTCCTCTAGTAGAAGAAGATGGTAGAATGTATCGACGACCTATTCACATCTCTCATAGTTACTGCAACTTGAATTCCTCAAAATATATTGTATGAAATTTTCCTTAATTGTGCCTTATGTAAAATAACATCTTTTGCTCCATTAAAGCCAGTTCATACTAAATAAAAGCCCACCTTCTAACAATGTATCACCTCCTATAATGTTGTCTCCTTCGCCTTTTCCTGTTTGTATTCTAAATGCAAGGAATTGTCTTAATGTCTGTTTTTTGGCATGTATGTGATCTTGTGTACTTAGATATCCCAAGCATCCATCCATTATTACAATGCGGAAATAGTAGTGGATCTTATAGGTTCATGTAACATGGATGAATTTCATCAATTCTTTGTAACCTTTGATTAGTTTTTTGAAATATTTATGATTTAGATTTCATATCCATCACCTACTAGTAATGTAGCTACCTCACTTCCTATAGGTCTAATGTAATGCTTACCTTCGCTATCATTGAGTAGCCCAATGCGCAAATCTTGACATTGACGTTAATCTCTAGCATGTGTTAAGCGCACCAAAAAATCTTCACAAATATATTAATGGTATCAAGTATTTGGTAGCCCTTTTAGGATATCTAGGTTTATTACGAGGGATTCAGCTCCATTAATCACACTCATGCAGTTTTGTACCATATTTTAGTGTCATAAATGTATAATTATGCCAACCTTGGCAATTCTTCGGGAAATTGGAGCAACGAAATGATTTTATGATAATTACTACTATTGATGCAGAAGACATATGTCCTCTACCACTATTAGCATAAAGATCTATTTTCTGCCCATGGAAGTAAATGCCGATAGAGAATTGATTATTCTAATCTAAATTCTCAATTAAGGATTCAGCAAAGAGGGATTTTAGAAAGGTGGTGTTGGCGTTATATATGGTAGAGGTATTTTCTCAATTCCATAACAAAGGTTAATTCTTGATTGTGAAATGGAACTTCCTTTAACCTTTTCATCCATCCACATTTGAGCCTTATAATTTGAACATACCACATTTTAGGTCCAAACACCCACATATTTGCCTTATCTTTCAGTCGGTGATGACATATTTCTTTTGTTAAGAGTAGTATGCAAGAAATTAGAAGTTAATTTCTATGGATATATATTTTTCAGGGATGTAAATGTAGAAACCATTATCGATATGTGCCATATTATTACTCTTATTTAGTATAATATGTCTTTCTTGTTTTGAAAATACTCTAAATATCTTTTTATTTTTAGTATTGATTTTATGAAATACTTAAATTCGAAAGATGAATATGAATGTGATATACTATAGTGATTGTCCTCATTACATATTTGTCATATATGTGTCCTTTAACCTCTTGTAATGGCTTGAGCTTATTGACCTACAATAATGTTGCCATTTTGAAATTGTTAATCTTCAGTTGCTTAACCTTCAACAATGAAATCTATTCAATTTGATGGTCTTGCACCACTTGATCTCCAACATTAGTCTCTTGAAGAGTTTGTTGAACTTGATCCACTTGAGCTAAATGCACTTGACTTATAGCAATAGCCTCGTCAAGAGTTTGTTAGACTTGAGGTATTAGACCTTCAGCATTAGCTTCATCGGGGCATTGTTGAACTTGAGGTATAGTTACTAAGTTCATCAAATAACTCTTTCTTGGCATAGTTGATTTGAATTAAATTAAATCAACCCAATATTAGCTTTCTTGAGAATGACTCGTGATTGTTATGCATAAGCTACGTACTTTTGGTTATCGAGTGATTAAAAATAAATCACATACAAAGGTCAAATAAGACTTAACCTTAAAAGGTCACACCAGATAAAGTCATGTAAGAGGAAGAGAACATAGTCTTACTATAGCATGTGAGAGAGAGCAAGTGGAGTGAGTAATTTTTTCTTTTAAGATGGAAAAGAAATAGTTATCTAGAGAATTTAATTATAATATAAAATGAGTTAAGTGCACTAATGTTGTGGGGGTATGAAGGATAAAAAAGGGGAATTCATTTATCCTAACAACCACGTCTAAATTTAACTTAATCTATCTGAATTTATTTTATTATGGTTTAACTTATTTTTAAAAACATTTCTTCCTTATCTATTTTTTATTAATATAATATATTTTTTTACATAAATCAAAATATGTTAAATAAAAAGTACCCTAACTAATTTATCTAAAAGACTAAGATACCTAGTGATAGTTATAATTATCGATTTGGGTGCTCTAGTTGGGTTTGAATCAAATCATGTCGGGTTTCAAGTAATATTTGGATCGGGTAATATCAAGTCAATTTTTTTACAGGGTGAAGCTCGGATCAAATTATGTCGAATTATTTGTCCTTTTGGCTACATGTCAGGTTTTGTTCGACCAATTTGGGTCTCATTAGTGATGGTAATTCAATTTGAATCCGAATAGAGTCTGATCCGATCCGATGGAAAATTTCTATCCAAACCCATTTAACAAAACTGCAACTCCAAATCTGATAGAAAAAAGTCCGACTCTGATAACTTGCTATTTGATATGATTTTAGGGTGTATTTGTACCTAGTTTACTTGATTAATTTGTGTTTTTGGTTCACTTTTACTTTATTATTATGCAATTTTTATGTATCCTATGCTTTAGGGGTTGTTAGTATTTTTAGTTGAGATTCTAGGTCCAAAGACGGCCAAATGAAGCCCATGGATACTAAACCAAGTTTAGAAGTAAGAAGATGGTAGAAAAAAATCCAAGTAAAGGAGCAATATAGAAGAAAAGATGAAAAAGGGCTTAGAAGACCCTGCACGGTCGTGCCAGACCTTGCACGTCCATGCAGGAATGCTCCAGAAAGTCAGAACCTTCTGCCTAGGCCTGCACGACCGTGTTTAAGTTGGAACGACCGTGCAGAAGAGGTTGCACACCCATGTCGTAAATGGCATGTCCATGTAGGATTTCAAGCACAAACAGTAGCTTCTGTCTTAGTCTGCATGTCCATGCTAAACCTGGCACATCCGTGTAGACCTACAGTCGAGCTCGATTCTTGTTTTCTCCGTCCTTTTAATTTGGGGGTCTTATAAATATCCCCTTTGAGCTCATTTGGACGGGACATCAAGGTTTTTAGAGCTTTCCCTCAGTTTGTAATTCTAGAACATTAAATTCTCAAATTATTAGTAGATTTTAATTATTAGCTTGGAAATATTCAACTTCAATCATTGTAGAAGACAAGTTCCACCATTGTTGCTCACTTTGAAGCTTCATAGTAACTATTTCTTACTCTTATTCTCTATTTCTCTCTACTTGTTGTTATTTACTTGCTTAATTCTTGCATGCTTAGATTGTTAATTAGCTTAATCCTTAGTTTGAACTTGTTCATGAATTGGTTAAAAGCTCTATTTGCCTTAACCTCCACGGATTATGAGCAGTCTAATTTCTAGGATTTGGGTAGAACCCTCAATGTAGCCACAAAGAATTTATTGTATGTGCTAATTTAGTTATTGTGGGATGTTAATTAGTTGAGCTTAAGTGGTTTAACTTTTAGTTCTTGTTTATGGCCATTACAAGGACTATTTATCCAAGCTTTCTCAATGAAGGATTGAGAGTTGAACTTGATTTAGCTCCCTTATGCTTGATTGACTTGAAATGCCATGAGAATAAGAATTTTCGGCCAAGGAAATGTTATGTCATTGTAATTATGCTTTAACACTAGTTTTATGCTATGTAACCATGAGAGTTGGTTGTATTCATGATTCAAGTAATCCCTCTCGCTTGAGAGAGTAGTTGGGTGCCTTAGATGACTTCCCCTAATTTACCCCATTAATTTACCTCGATTGTTGCATACTAATTGTGATTTGTGATGAAGTTGAGCGGTATAGCCCGAGCCCTAGATCCCTCTAGATATTGTGATCCCCTCTTAGCTTTAGTTGAATTGAACTAGTAGAAGTTACTTAAGACTAAACCAACTTCGACTTCATTTAACTTATTTAAATGGTAGTACTCGATGACTTATTCAATGCCTCTCTTGGGCTTGACCCTTTCTTACCCTTACTATTAGTTAGTGAGACAAAGTTAGGAACCTTATAATTTGGTGGCCTCAAAAACGGCCTATCAAATTTTGGCGCCGTTGTCAGGGATGCAAAGTCACATTGAATGTATTATTGTTAAATGACACTAAATGTGTGTATATATATAGTAGTTTTCTTACCCTAATTTTCGTTTATGTGTGTGTAACTTGTGATAGTCATTGCTAATGTTTTTCTTAGCTTTGTTTGACTTTGCATGACACGAAAGAGTAAGCAGTCACCGCTTATTCCCGTTGATCCAGAGCTAAATAGGACTTTGAGAAGTGTGAGGAGACTTTTGCACGGCACACCTGAGTTCTCCATTGTATATTCGGATTCCATTCCGGAAGAGGTCTTTGGAACTAACGAAGAAGATAACATGGGAGAGAATCCTCCACAATCGTTGTTAAGGGACTATGACCACCCCAACGCATTCCAACTTCGGAGTGGCATACGTCTCCCCACCACAAATGCAAAAAATTTTGAGCTTTCACCTCAACTCATCCATATGATTCAAGGCGATCAAATCGGGGGTAGTCCTCATGAGTGTCCTTTTTCTCATTTGGACAACTTTCTTTAGTTGTGTACAACCATCAAGCAAAATAATATTTCGGAAGAGTTCATCTGTATGCACATGTTCCAATTCTTTCTCCGCGATAAAGCAAAGCATTGGGTGAGAACACTTGAAGAGGGATCATTGAGTACATGGGACAAAGTTACTTGGGCCTTTCTTGGAAAGTATTGTCCTCCAAAAAAGACTACCGAATTGAGAAGAAAGATCACTAATTTTAATTAAGACATTGATGAAACAGTGAGTGAAGCTTGGGAGCATTTCAAAGATTACACAAGGAAATGTCCCCACCATGGTTTTACATCATGGATCATTGTACAAAGCTTTTATGATGGTCTTACTCCTATTTCAAGGGCTAATCTTGATTCCGAGGCAGGTGGTAGCCTAAAAAAGCTATCGATGGATGACGCATATAGGATGATTGAGGAAGTGTCCAAGCACTACGCATATGGAGGTGATTGAAGGAAACCTCAAGCAAAGAAGAGCATAATTCATTATCTTAGTGTAATAGATCTTATTGCATCAAAGTTCGATATGCTAGCCCACAAGCTAGATCAAGCCACCCTTACACCCTCAAGCTCTTCCTCACAAGTCATGTCTTGTGAGACTTGTGGAGGAAATGATCACTTGTCCTCTTACTATAACTCAACAAATCGAGAGCAAGCGGCAGCAATTAGCAATGAAATGAGCAATAGCGCCAATCCTACAACAAAAGTTGGAAACCCCAACAAAATACGAGATGGAAGCAACACAACCAAGGCCCCCCTTCAAAACAACTACAACCAATCCCATTCTTAAAATCAACAAGCTCCTTACTGCCACCCTAACCAAAGGGATCTAAACTATCAAAGATCACAATATAACCATCCCTCTCCTCCTCCTCCACCTCCTCAAAAGACTAACCTTGAAACCATTCTTGAAACCTTCATGACACAACAATTAAGGAGCAATGCAGATATGAATACAAAAATCCGAAAAATTCAAGCGCACAATAAGATAATGGAGAGTCAATTGGCTCAAATTGCACAATAAGTCGGAAGTTCATCCTCTAACCCTAGTGGTCACTTTCCAAGCTTAATGGTAATGAGCCCAAAGGAGCAAGCTAAGGTTATTACTTTGAGATTGGGAAGAGGTTATGAATGTCCGGCTATGAGTGAAAAGGAGCCACAAAAGAAAGATTAGGGAGTTGCGGTGGGAAGTGAGGATGATTTTGAAAAAGAAGTAGTTGAAGTTGGGAGAAAATAGCAACAAAAGAGTGATGAGGGAGCCACAAAGAAAGATGAGGGAGATGAAGAAAGAATAGAAAATCCCCCTATAAGAGTATATAAGCCCTCCATTCCGTTTCCCCATAGAATTATAGAGAAAAAGTTGAATGAGAAGTTTTCAAAATTTCTTGATGTCATGAGAGGACTTCAAGTGAACATCCCCTTTCTTCATGCCATTTCTTAAATGACTATCTATGAAATTTTTTTAAGGGATCTTCTATTTAACAAGAGCAGCCTTGAAGAGGGTGCAACTATCTCCCTTCCTAAAGAGGTGAGTGCAATCATTCAAAACAAGCTTCCCCAAAAGCATGGTGACCCCAGTAGCTATGCAATACCGGTGAAGATTAGAGATTTGGAAGCTATGGATGCTTTATACGATCTTGGGGCAAGTGTGAGCTTGATGAATATTTCCATTGCAAAGAGTTTGAAATTTGGAGACTTAAAACCAACGAGAATGTCCTTACAACTAGCCGACCGAATGGTTAGTCTAACTTTAAGGATTCTTAAAGATGTGTCAGTTCAAGTTGGCAGAGTATTTGTACCATATGATTTTGTGGTAATGGAAATGGAGGAAGACACAAGAGTAACCCTCATTTTGGGGAGACCATTTTTGAACACCATAGGAGTATTGATTGATATAAAAGAAGAAAGATTGACTTTGAATGTGGGAGATGAGAAAATTTCATTTTCATTCTCACAAACTTTAAAGAAGCCATTTATTGATGAGGTTCATAGAATTGACAAATTGGAGAGGGACTTAGAAGAGTTCCAAGAAAGATTGTATGAAAGAGATCCTTTACCAGCTACCCTAATGGGAAGCTTAGTTGAGGAGGGTGAAGAAGCAAGGGGTATGATCTCTTCCTCAACCAACCTTTAGCCCACGATGTGACTAAATTCGAAGTGCTTAACGTGGAAGTAAAAGAGGAGAGGACTACGCCTCCTCCTAAGGTTGAACTTAAACCCCTTACCCCTCTACTCAAATATGCTTTTATTGATGATAGTGAGAATTATCCTATTATTGTCAATGCTAAGGTCGATGACACTTCTCTTGAGAAACTCCTAGTTGTTTTAAGGGAGTATAAAGATTTCATTTGGTACAAAATTGATGACATTAAGGGGATAAGTCCCACCATATGCATGCATAAAGTTCTACTTGATGATGATCATGCTTCCTCGATTGAGCACCAAAGAAGGCTTAATCCCAACATGATGGAAATGGTAAATAGGGAAGTTTTAAAACTTCTTAAGGCAGGCATAATCTACCCTATCTCCTATAGTAAGTGGGTTAGCCCGGTTTAAGTTGTGCCTAAAAAGGGAGGCATGACCATCATAAAAATGATAAGGGAGAGACTATTTCCACGAAGTTGGTCACTGGGTGAAGGATGTGCATTGATTATTGAAAGTTGAATAAATCCACTCAGAAAGACCACTTCCCACTCCCCTTCATTGATCAAATATTAGAAAGACTAGCATCACATAGTCATTATTGCTTCTTGGATGGATACTCGGTATTCTTTCAAATCTCAATCCAGCCCGAGGACCAAGAAAATACTACATTCACATGTCCTTTTGGAACCTTTGCATATCGAAGGATGTCATTTGGACTTTGTAATGCACCTTCCACATTTCAAAGGTGTATGATGTCTATCTTTTTCAACATGCTTGAATCATAGATTGAGGTATTCATGGATGACTTTTCTGTTTTTGGTTCATCTCTTGACACTTGTCTTTCCAATTTGATTAAAGTTTTAAAAAAATGTCAAGAGGTGAACTTAGTTTTGGATTGGGAAACATGTCATTTCATGGTAGAGGAGGGAATTGTTCTTGGTCATGTGATTTCTAGTAGGGGCATTGAGGTACACCATGCTAATATTAAGGTAATTGAGCGCCTCCCATCCCCTACAAATGTGATGGGGATAAGGAGCTTTCTTGGACATGCGGGTTTTTACCGCCGGTTTATAAAGGAGTTTTCAAAAATTGCAAGGCCGCTAACTCAATTATTGGAAAAAGATGCCCCTTTTGTGTTTACTAATGATTGTCTGCTAGAATTTGATAGGTTGAAAGAGGCCTTGATTTCGGCTCCTATCATTCAACCCCCTAGTTGGAAGCTTCCTTTCGAGCTTATGTGTGATGCTTTGGATTTTGCCGTTGGGTCCATTCTTAGACAAAGGAAGGACAATAATCTCCATGCTATCTATTATACTAGAAAAACATTGGATGAGGCACAAAGAAATTACACAAACACAGAAAAAGAGTTTCTAGCCATTGTTCATGCAATTGAGAAGTTTAGGTCCTACTTATTGGGCTCTAAGATCATAGTCTTCATCGACCATGCAGCCTTGAAGTACCTCTTGTCCAAGAGGGAACCTAAGCCAAGATTGATTCGGTGGGTATTGCTCTTGCAAGATTATGATATTGAGATTAGAGACAAAAAGGGTGCCAAAAATGTTGTCGTCGATCACCTTTCACGGTTACCTATCTTCGTGGGTGATCTTGATAACTTGCCAATAGATGATTCATTTTCGGATGATCAACTATTTGCTATCCTTTGGGCACCAGCACCATGGTTCACGGACATTGCAAATTATTTGTCTTGCTTTATTCTTCCTCCCGACCTCACCTATCAACAAAAAAGGAAGTTTCTTCATAATGTTCGCCAATACTTTTGGGACGACCCCTTTCTCTTTAAATAAGGTGTTGATGGCCTTTTTAGAAGGTATGTCTTGGATGATGAGATTGAAGTTGTCATCACAATGTGTCACTCCTCACCCTATGGAGGACATATGAGTGCTAACAAAACCTTGGCGAAAATCTTGTAATTTGGTTTCTACTGGCCTATAATGTTCAAAGATGTGTGGGGTGTAGTGAAAGATTGTGACTGGTGTCAAAGAACCAGAAATATTTCTAGAAGAAGTGAAATTCCTTTGAAGAACATTCTTAAGTTGGAGATTTTTGATGTATGGGGCATAGATTTCATGGGGCCCTTCTCGACCTCCTTTGGGAATAAATTCATTCTTGTGGCCATCGATTACATGTCAAAGTGGGTAGAAGCGGTTGCATCTCCTACTAACGATGCTAAGGTGGTGGTCAAGCTCTTCAAGAGGGTAATTTTCCCAAGGTTCAGGGTGCCACATGCCATCATTAGTGATGGAGGTTCACTTTTAGCAAAGTGATCCTTCCAAGGTCTCCTTGAGAAGTATGATGTGAGGTACAAGGTGTCATTGGCTTACCACCCACAAACAAGTGGTCAAGTAGAGATTTCAAACCGGGAGATAAAGATGATCTTAGAGAAGATGGTGGATAGGTCTAGAAGGGATTGGTCTATGAAGCTAGATGATGCTCTATGTGCCTACCGCACCGCATTCAAGACTCCTATTGGAACCACATCTTATAAGCTTATATATGGGAAATCATGCCATTTGCCCGTAGAACTTGAGCACCGTGCTCATTAGGCTATTAAAATGTTAAACTTTAACCTTCAAAGTGTCGGTGAAAAGAGGTTTCTTGACCTTCATGCCTTTGAAGAGCTATGATTGGATGCATATGAGAATGCACAAATCTACAAGGAAAAGACCAAGGCTTAGCATGACATGCATATTAATAAAAGGGAGTTCAAGGAAGGTGACAAGGTCTTACTATTCAATTCTTGGTTGAAGTTATTTCTAGGTAATCTTAAATCAAGATGAAGTGGAGCTTTTACCGTTAAGAAGGTGTTTCTGTATGGTGCAATAGAAATCTCCAATGACAATGGTGAACCGTTCAAAGTGAATGGCCAAAGGCTAAAGGCATACTTTGACGGGTTTATGAATAGAGAGGCCAAGGTTGTTAACCTTGAAGAATTTGATGTTCCCCACTAACAATTGATCTCGTAATGACGTCAAGCTAGTGACGTTAAAGAAGCGCTCCCGGGAGGCAACACGAGTTCCTCACTCTCTCTCTTAGAATATTATTCCACTTGTCTTATTTTCTAAAAAAATTTTGAGCTCCGTGCCAACCCTTGTATGTCTGTACAGCCTAAGCTGCACATCCTTGCACCCGAAGGCAGAAACTACAATAGTTCTAGCTGGAGTTGCACGTCTGTGCCAACCCCTACATGTCCGTGCAGACTAAGCGGCACGTCTGTGCATAATTATGCATGTTCGTGCGCCTAAAGGTAGAAACGACAGCAGTTTTAGCTAGAGATGCATGTCCATGCACCTAAAGGCAGAAACGACAACAGTTTTGGCTGGAGTTGCACGTCCGTGCCAACCCCTGAACGTCTATGCAGCCCTAGTATAAAGCACATACTAGCACGGGGTACCCCAAACTCTCAACCTCACGGATCTCTCCTCTCTCTCTAAACTCCTTCTTCCTCCCCCATTCAACACCCTCAAACACTCAATCCCTCATCCACATTCAACATGCTTCATCAAAAACTTCACTCCTTTTCAACAAATTAACAAAATACTAATCCTTTTTCCATCTTTAAACCAAAATTTTTCCAAACCCTAAAAACAAAATAAAATCAATTTAGGGGTTTTCTTGTAGATTGAAAATCAAAGCAATTGGTTGAAGGAGAATACTCAAACAAGCAAAAAGAAGATTAGAAAGGTTCACTTGCAATTTTTACATCCACGTTAGACCCAGTATAATCGTTCCTTCTATTTACTACTTCCATACTTAAAATCTCAATATTTTGTGTTTAATTTGGCTTGAAAAGTTGTTTGAATTGGTAGTGAGAAAACAATTGTTGATATATGTTAAGCATTGTTAAAATTTTGTGAGAATTGGATGTTTATAAGAGAGTAGGATTTGGAGTGTTTAATTTGGTAAATGAAGAGCATGCTAGCCTATATGTGTTGTTATTTTAATAAATTGTTAACATAAATGCATGAGTTTTGCAACATTAGTGTTGAATGGTTGTGACTTAAAATAGTGAAGACCATCTTGATTGTTTTCGTGATTGCTTGGACTTAATCCTAGGTGGTGGACTTAAAGCCCCAACGTGATTCGTGTGGTGTTTGTTGGTGTTGATTGAACCTTGAACCGTTGTCTAGGCGGACCTAGAGCTTTTATGCGTTTCGTGTGGTGATTTGAATTTTTATGGCTAGTTTGATTACAAGAACCAACCATATTAAGAAGAAACCACCCAAGAAACACCTCCTCTGCTAGACTTAGGAACCCATTGCCTCCTCCTCCCATTGCTCCACCATAAGTGGATATAATGGGAATAATTTTCACTGACCTGGCCTTTTTCGGCCAACTTCCTTAAGAATAGTATGAAGCAAATTAGGCCCACTAAATTTTACGACAAAGAGGTAGCCGATCCCCTAGGGGTAGGAGACAATGTTAAGATGTTGTTTGAGGGTGCCGACCTAGGTTCTTGGCTAAAATTGCATGCCCAAACCTAAAAGAGACTAACCCTTGAATTCCTCTACTCCCTTTTTATGCATCGGGACACCACAAGGACCCCCCACTACATAACTTTCCAACTCATGAATACCCAACATAAAATGACTATAGCTAGGGTGAACCGAGCTTTTGGGTGGCCCACAAGTGGAACTATCAAACCTAAGGAAAGACAACCCCGTGGTTATGATGCGAGAGATTTTTGGAAAAGAATCTCATGGGCTTTTGAATACAACCCTAGATTCGATAAGGCCATTGCCATTATCCATCCTGTATTCAGAATTGCTCAACGCACTATAGCAAACACGACATTTGCTAGGGGGGATAGCTCGGGGAAGGCGTCCACTAGGGAGCTCTACTTTCTTTGGCACTTGAGTGAAGGTACCACTAGCTTGGATGTTGGGTCTTGGTTTTTAGACCACCTTGAGGATGTTGCCACAGAGCTGACAACATCACCATAGGTGACATGATTACTATTATTGTTATTGCTCTTAACCTTGATTTGCATTAGTGTATATGAAATGAAATCTGATGAATGCTCAATTGCACGTCTAGCATAGGAAATTGCAAAATTTGCCCAAAGTAGGTTATGTTTGAATCAATTTGTTGTCCCCTATGCCCTTAATGTGCCTTCTCTCTTCCCCAAAATGAAACTCTATTAGGGAATCAACTCTAATTGTATCATGTGTAATGAGTGGCATAATAAGCCACACGTTTCGAATAAAGAAAGAGTTGCTCACAATTAAAAGAGGCGAGGGCAATGAAAAAAAACATAGAAAAGAAGGGAGGGCAAAAACTCCCCCAAAATTTTCAAAATTTTGATTTTCTTTTCTTTAGAGGTCAACTTGTGGATGCTTCCCACACATTGTCTGTTGTGTTGTTTCTTGTAAAATTCCCGAGTTAGAGTGTAGTTAAGGGGCTTTAGGGGTGCATTTTTGGAAGAGGACAAACATTTTGAGATTTTATAACTGAAGGAGGGCCTGTTGCAAATTTGGAATATCTAGATGTGCTCTAATGAGCTAGTAAAAGGTCTAAAGAAGTATCCTAGTGCAACCTTGCTTAGTTCCCTTCTTTACCCCCAACTCATGTGTACATTATATGATTGGTAATTCTTGAAACTTGCTCACTTGACTTGCTTGTAATTTATATCCCAATGAGTTGACTTGGGTGATAAAAACATTGAAATTTGAGTAGTTTGATAGTTTTGTTATAGGTTGTGTGAGTTGTGGGTTAAACTCAATGGAAACCCTCACGAGATAAAAACTCATCCTCTAGGGCGACTTAGAGGTTTAAATTTCATTTCACTTGTGCTAAAAGTGATTTTGGTTGTCACCATGTGGATTTGTGTGTTTATGCCTCCCCCTTGTTGCCTCTTCTTGGTTTGATGTTAGCACGTTGTTTCCTCCTTTGGTTCGACATGTTTGTTTTGCTCGAGGATGAGCAAAAGCTTAGCTTGGGGGGATTTGATAACTTTCTATTTGATATGATTTTAGGGTGTTTTTTAACCTAGCTTACTTGATTAATTCGTGTTTTGGTTCACTTTTACTCTATTATTATGCAATTTTTATGTATCCTATGCTTCACGGGTTATTAGTGTTATTGGTTGAGATTTTAGGTCCAAAGACGGCCAAATGAAGCCCATGGATACTAAATCGAGTTTAGATGTAAGACAATGGTAGAAAGAAGGCAAGTAAAGGAGTAATATAGAAGAAAAAATGAAAAAGGGCTTAGAATACGCTGCACGGCCGTGCCAGACCTTGAACGTTCGTGCAAGAATGTTCCAGAAAGTCAAAACCTTCTGCCTAGGCCTACACAAATGTGTTCAAGTTGGAACAACCATGCAGAAGAGGTTGCACGTCTGTGAAGGATTTCAAGCATAAATAGTAGCTTCTGTCTTGGTCTGCACGTCCGTGCCAAACCTAGCACATCCGTGTAGACCTACAGTCGAGCCCGATTCTTGTTTTCTCCGTCCTTTTTATTTGGGGGTCTTATAAATACCCCCTTTAAGCTCATTTGGACGGGACATCAAGGTTTTTAGAGCTTTCCCTCAGTTTTCAATTCTAGAACATTAAATTCTGAAATTATTAATAGATTTTAATTATTAGCTTGGAAATATTCAATTTCAATCATTGTAGAAGACAAGTTCCACCATTGTTGCTCACTTTGAAGATTCATAGTAACTATTTCTTACTCGTATTCTCCTTTTCTCTCTACTTGTTGTTAATTACTTGCTTAATTCTTACATGCTCAGATTGTTAATTAGCTTAATCCTTAGTTTGAACTTGTTCATGAATTGGTTAAAAGCTCTATTTGCCTTAACCTCCACGGATTATGAGGAGTCTAATTTCTAGGATTTGGGTAGAACCCTCAATGTAGCCACAAAGAATTTGTTGTATGTGCTAATTTAGTTATTGTGGGATGTTAATTAGTTGAGCTTAAGTGGTTTAACTTTTTAGTTCTTGTTTATGGCCATTATAAGGACTATTTATCCAAGCTTTCTCAATGAAGGATTGAGAGTTGAACTTGATTTAGCTCCCTTATGCTTGATTGACTTGAAAGGCCATGAGAATAGGAACTTCCGGCCAAGGGAATGTTATGTCATTGTAATTATGCTTTAACACTAGTTTTATGCTATGTAACCATGAGAGTTGGTCATATTCATGATTCAAGTAATCCCTTTAGCTTGAGAGAGTAGTTGGGTGCCTTAGATGACTTCCCCTAATTTACCCCATTAATTTACCTTGATTGTTGCACACTAATTGTGATTTGTGATAAAGTTGAGCGGTATAGCCCGAACCCTAGATCCCTTTAGATATTGTGATCCCCTCTTAGCTTTAGTTGAATTGAATTAGTAGAAGTAACTTAAGACCAAACCAACTTTGACTTCATTTAGCTTATTTAAATGGTAGTACTCGGTGGTTGATTCAACACCTCTCTTGGGCTCGACCCTTTCTTACCCTTGCTATTAGTTAGTGAGACCAAGTTAGGAACCTTTATATTTTGGTGGGCTCGACGACAACCTATTAGACTCCAAATAGGAGATTAGTTGGATTCAAATATTATATTACATCCGATCCAAAATATGATCCGAATTAAATTCGAATGGATAGTGTAAATAGCCAGTGAGGCCAACATTAACAAAAAAAAAAGCCTTAATACTTCTAAAACCCAAAATAATGAAACAAAATTAAAGCTCTAATATCCTTGGCCCTTCCTTTCTCAGCCAAGTCGAAATCAAACACTGCTCTATGCCGTAATACCTTTCCCTTCTCTCTTCTCTTTCTCGGTTGCTCTCATTCTCATAAGCCTCATAGTTCTCTCTTTTCTTTGGCTTGGAGTTGTTCGGTCTATCCTTCCATCACATTCTCTAAAATAATATAAAGTAAATTACTAAGATAGTTTGTGATGTTATTATATGGTTGTGCTATGAAGACAATTTTACTGTTGTATTTTTTTGTGTTTGAAAGGTGCAACGCCAAACGTTGCCGATGTTTTACTCCTTAACTCGAACATTTTAATAACAATTTTTCCATCCTTCCATCATTTCCCTAATTTCACTCACTTTTCCTCACTTACATCCTTCAACGAAGCATCATGCTACCACAGAAGAGAACGACAACCACTAGAGACGCTGAGGAGGCGGCGACAATTTTTTTATTTTTTTTAATATAGAACCGCCCATTTAGGGCATTTCTACCATTTTGGGTAGAAATGCCCTATTTGGGCGTTTGTATTTTAAAAAAAATTTATTATTTTTGTTAATATTATTATTATTAATACTATTGTTTTTATTATTATTGTTATTATAATTATTAGGCTTAATTATTGTTATTATGTTTTATTATTACTATTGATTTTATTGTTAACATTCTAATATTATTAATACTCAATTTTGTCAACGAACGCTTCTCGAGCCAGATTTAATTACTGCATATTCGAGGTCAGACTTGTTTTGATCGGGATTAGCGCTCTGCTTTGTCGGTGAGGAGAAAGACTTTGTTTAGGACTTTGTTCTTGATCTGGGATCGAGGAAAATGTTTCCCTTTTAGTAGCTCTATTGTGAACCAATAGATCTCGTACAAAAAGCATCTCTGTCCGATGTGTGTGTCATCCCGAGCATTATTTGGGCAGTTTATACGAGAAGGATGGAGTCCAAAACTAGGCATTTTAGGACCAAGTTGGAGTACAGGCGCAAAGGAAGGGATTTCTTAATTAATAATTTATTAAAAGGTAATTATAGTAATAATAATACGTAATTATATGCATGCAAATGAGGAAATCAAATTTCATAAATTATATGCTATTAGAGGCCTTTTTGGAAAAAATAAGCAGACAAATCCCCCTACAAGGAATTTGCCATGTGTAGATCTTGAAAAAAACACAACTTCGACATAAAATTCACCCCATTTGGAGTCCCATAGCCTATTTTATGACTTGTCAAAGATTTTCTTACAATATCTCATATTTAAATAATTTGAGGATACTAAAGGGCAATATATTTCTCTAGTTTCTTCCAAAATATGGGGTTAAAAAATTGCACCTTTCAAACTACCAGGCTAAGGGATATGCCTCTTCGAATTTATCGAAACCTCAAAATGCACCCAAAATCTATGAAAAATTAATTAGTTGTCCATTTTGGGTATATCATCTCGTAGATCGCAATTTTGTGTGTCAAATCGAGTAGTCATAATAGAATATTGGAATTATATGCTTCATGTTAGGTCATTTCTTAACTTTTAATCAACTATAATTTTTTGAAAATTTGCTACATTTAAACCATCAAGTGCTACGGTAAAATGGCCCCATCAAGATCTTGGGAGGTATAATAACCTATGATAGTATGTAGTTGAAGTACTAAAGCTTCTTTCATTGGTGCTACGCTAAACATGGGCAAACTTTTGGACTAATGGTATTATGCTTATGTATTATAAGTTTTTTTTTGTTTTACTTGGTATATTATAAGGGAATTACAATATTTGTAATGAAATTAACAGAAAAAATAGGTAAGAAAAGTGCAAAGATTTAAAATAGATAAAATTTGGATTATAACGGGGGTTCGACGGATCACGTCGGTTTAGAGGTCCAAAGCTCCTAATAGAGTCAGAGTTGGAGTCATATGTAGATGCTTAATTAAAATCTATAAACTTGTCAGATTAGATTTAGATTTTGTTGGGTCCGTCTTGACTTCGATCTATTGTCATTCCTAGGTCCGGTTCAAATTCTTGTTTGGGTTGTACTAATTTGGGTTTGAGGCGGGTAATTTCAGGTACAAGTCATATTTAAGTCATACATTATTGGGTCGAGTAATATTAAGTCAATCATATAATATTGAGTTTAATCAACTATTTGAGGTTCAAGTTAGATTTGGGTCAGATAATTAGCACGATGAAACATTAAATTTCAGAAGAAATTATATCTATTACAAAAGTAATAAAATGTTTAATCAAATTTAGGTCCAATAATTATCAAATGAGGTATCATGCAGGTCAATTTTAGGTTACATGACTATCTAGATTAATAAATTAAACCTATTAAAGAGATTTTATCCTAAGCAAACATTCCCAAAATTTTAGAGCAAGATTTTAGAGTTAAAAATATTATTAGTATAGAGTAATAAATTTCAATTGCTCATATTAAATTAAAATTTTGAGTATTTTATTTATAGCTAAGTAATATTATTTTTTTAATCATAATTGTAATTCTATTATAAAATGCACGTTCTATTATTCATATATATCATTTTTAAAATAATAAATTCTTATAATTCAATACATGGAATATAAGGGTTATCCTAATTTATTTAACATATAAGTAAAATAATTTAGATAAGTTCTAATGCAAATTACTAAGTAATAAATAATTATAAATTCAATGTATGTGTTCATTAAGACATTATAAATTAGGTGAATTCAATGATCATGATGTGGATAAAATCAGGTTAAATGTTTTTACATCTTTAGGTAATAATGGGTCCGATCAACAATAAATCAAAATAAAACAAGCTATGGATCATTATAGGTCGGGTCAAGTTTTCTCAAGTTATAATTAGTTCTATTATAATCAAGTTGAGATAATTTTGGATTTGCTTTATTTTCAAGTCGGTTAAGTCGTTTATCAATTATGTCGGGTCGGTACAAGTATGGAATCAGGTCAAATAATATCAAGAAAAATCGGTTGTTGGTTAATATCAAGTTTGGGTTCATGTTGAGTTACATGTTATTAATTTCATGTATAAAAAGGGTACATGTTGGATTCAAATTATAACAAATTCAAGTCAATAATATGAGTCAGGTCAATTTTTAACGGTTGTTGACAACGTAATACATACAAGTTCAAGAATTATTTTTCAAACACAAGAATGAACATCGATATCCAAAATGTTATCGTCCATCCGATTTCTTACCGTTAATCATGTGAGCCTTGCATCTCCATCTATTCTCCCACCCCACCGTCAAAATATTCAAAAGTCCATTGAAAACTCCACCTTGATAATGTACTCTAACGTGTATTATGTTGTAGGTGATGGAAGTAAAAGATATTTTTCTATGCTACAAATGCATGGATACTTGTTATGTATATATTTGTTGTTTGTATTATTTGTTTTGTTATGTTTTTCAAGTATATAATTCCTAAACTTTAGCTCATTGACTTATTCAAATAATATTCAAAGTTCGGTGTGAAGTGCGCAAGATAAGGCTGAAAGTTCAAGTGTTTGAATTTATTCCAACTTAAGCTCGAAATCCTCCTTCAAATATGGGATAAATCGGTTCAACAAAGCTTCAACAGATTTCCTAGTTTTATAGAGTTTGTTTCGCTTATTCTGAAGGAGAATTCAAAAACTCAACGTTCCTTTGTAACAACTTTCATAACAGTGCTGAATTTGTGGAATGACTTTGAAGTAGTCATTCAAACGGCTAAGTGAGCTTCAAGAGAATCAGTCAGTTCCTTTGTAACAACCTTCATAACTGTCCTAGAATTGTGGAATGACTTTGAAGTGTTCAATCTCAATGGTCAACCTCTGTTCAAAGGCAATGGCTCCTTGAAGATTATTTATGAAGACTATCCTTTATTGCTTGTTGATATAAAAGAAGTTAGCTGAAGTTTTGAAGTTGTAAGAGCCTTCAACGTGATATAACAAAAAGCTACAACAAATATTTTCTTCTTAGCACTTACTCATTTCATTGTATTTTAGTTTTGGGAGAAAAGAAAAACAAGTATATCTTGAGTATGAAAAAGAAAGATCAAATCAAAAGAGTGATGTACTTTGAGTATAAATTATAATATTCAAAAGTTTAGAAAAAGTAAGGTGATTTTTATTTCTAGGAATTGAGATCCTAAAGTGTAGCTAGGGAAAGCTATGGTAAAGAGGATAGGTTGAAGATCTACTAGGTTGCTTTAGATCTCTAAGGGAAGAAATAAAAGTTATTAAACCCTAAGGGTAGGACACCCTAAGCGGAGATGTAGACACATTATCGAATTTCATAAAAAATCTCGTCCCCTTTACATTTGCACTTCCATATTCGTTTGCTTTACTTCGTACTTCCCGCAATAGCTTATTCAACTCAAATTCTTGAAATCAGTATTTAAATTTTTCGCATCTGAAAGTCGTTTCAAAGCTTTAAAATCCCCTAATTACGAAAATTGATCATACTCTATTCACCCCTCTAGATTATATTGATTTTATTCAATCTCCTATTTATTCTTTATCCATAAGCCGCAGAAAAGAGAAAAAGGAGACATCCCCTAATATTCCACAAAAAAAAATCATCTTCAAGTACGTACCCAAAATCATACAGTCAAAACTCTTCCAATTTTCCTAACAAATTCATCATTTACATTTAATGGAATCAATCACACACCTTCAATCCCACAAATCAGAACCAACTTACAAAATAAAGTCATCTTCAAGACTTGCTTTGATGGAAAATACACCAGTTTTTGGGAGTGACACAGATCATCAATTCCTTCATTTTTCAGTAGAATATGCACCTTCACCATCGCTCCTGATGTTGCAAAAAAACCCCATCATCAACCCCTTCAAAATTCTCACTTAACAATCCTAAGAACTTTCTCCCTCTACATGAACACTTACTTCTTTCTCCTTCCCCTGTTTGAAACTCGAAAGAGACGAACCTGGCTTTTGGACCGCCTAGAAACAGGTGATGGACCTAATGAACATAGGCAGAGGTGTAAGACACGGGCTAGCTCAAACGTGTTACCCACTTCTTATTTGCCTCGTAATGCTAGGAGATCAAGGAGAAAGATTGAGGCCAAGGATATAGAAATTGTTCGTAAAAAGGATCCTGCACTCGGGTGCACGATGCGCATCGTGCACCCTGTGCAAAACGCAGAGGGAAATAACATAAAACGTAGAGTGACTGGACGTGCTTGTGCACTGGAAGACAGGTCAGCATAGGGTGGGAGACATGTCAGCAAATATTTTTCTAGAGGTCACTGTGATTTCTTGCAAAAGTTGGTAAACGTGAAAAAGTTGTACTTGGTAAATGTGAAAAGAAAAGATTTTTTGCAGGAGTCCCTATAGAGGTCACTGTTGTGCATGGACAGTATGTTTTTTATGCATCGGGAATCATGAAAGAGGCCAGAATTAATGACACAATACACGAATGGATATTATGTAGTCATCCACTAAACATTTAGTTGTACATCACTGAACATGTGAGGAGAATCCAAGAATATTTCTATACTTGGGTGAATTAGTTCAAAATAATTCATTGAAAGTTTTTACAATGAACATTTTATAACGAGTCACTGAACATTTAGTTGAACAAAAATGAAAATTTATTATTACGTAGTGAACATTTGTTTTACTTGACAGAAAGAGTTCAAAAATAAAGCATTGGAATGGAGCATTAATTTGTAATGATTATGAATTGGGATTTCTTTAATTTAATATTTCAATGATTGTTATGTATCAGTACCTATTGTAATATATTTGATGATTGTAAAAGTATTTAACTATTGTGATATATTTTAATATTGTACACGCTAGGCCAATGAACGTAATAGTGTAAATGAATGAACATACTAGTGTAAACGAATGAACATTTCATACCAGTCCAAAAATCTAAGAGATTGCACGTATTAGTGTAAACAAATGAGCATACTCCTGTAAATCAATGAACATACTAGTGTAAACAAATAAACATTTACGATTTTGTTTGAATGAACATTACATATCAGCACAAAAATCTAAGAGATTGCATTGGGAAGGAGCATTATTATTTGTAATGATGATGCGTGGGTTTTTTCGCAGAGATCTTTTCAAGATTTACTTTAATATTTTAGATTTTTCAATTTTACTTTTGGCATTGTTAATTTTGTATTTTAGTTTTGGTCTTCAAAATGAAAAGCCTATCCAACTCATTCCCTTTTTGCGTTTATTTTGTGAATGAACTACAATGGCTTTGATTCCCTAGGGTGAAGACATTGATGATATAAGTGTTGGTTCCGTGGAGGTATAATTTAGCATATTTAAGCATAATGTTCATTTATAATACAAATTAGCATATTTTATCGATGTTTTGAATTCAGTTTTGATATTTTAGAAATTATTTGTATTCTTTTGAGTTTTTTGTTGATTTAATTACAACAGAATGTGTTTTGTTCATTTTGAGTTAATTTGAATTTGTTATTAAATTAGCTTAGCTAATGTTGATTTAACTAGCAATATTAAGTTTATTGATTTTTGTAATTAATTATTGTAAGAGTCAAAGGCACTGAACATTAGGTTGGTAGGCACTGACCATCCAAGTTAAATGCAATGAACAATACACTTGGAGGAAGGGAACTTTATATTAATAAGCACCGAACATCATGCAAGCTTTGACTGAACATCAAATTCAATGCACTAAACAATTGTACACATTAGGCTGAACATGAACACAATTGTACACCCTGATCAAAAGTACTGAACATTTAGTTTAAAAAAGCACTAAACATTAGGTTCAGATGCACTGAACATTTAAGATGCAGGAGGGCACTAAACATTAGGTTCAGATACACTAACCATTAATCTAGAGGGCACTGAACATTTAAGTTAAATCAATGAACATTAGGTTTAATGTTTGTTATTTGCAGTTAACATTAGGTCCAATGTTTGTTTTTTGCAGGGTTTTGTAGAGTCCACAGAGTCTGAGCTTATGTGCAAAGAAGTAAAATCTAATCAAGAAGCGTACGAATTATATAACAATTATTTGTTCAAGCATGGGTTTGGCATGCGTAAAGGAAAGATGGAGACGAGGGCCGATAAAAAAACTACACGACTGCGAATATTCGTATGCTCGCAAGCTGGGTTTAAGAAAAATAGGGACTTATCGGTTTACCAGAAAAGGGACGTTAGAATTGGGTGCAAGGCATTTATTCATTTTGATGTTGATAAGGATTTGGGTTTATTTATAGTAACAAAGCATAACATGTTCATAATCAAATTGCAATGCTGAGCAATTTTGCCGAGAGTTGAATACCTATTGCTGATGTTGTCCGCGCTTTGAAGAACGAGGCAGGAGGTGAAGCTAATCTTGGATTTCTTGCTAGGGATGCTTATGATGCATTAAAAGGGCAGAAAAAAGGCAAAATATGATGGGTGTGATGCAAAAGGATTAATTGATTACTTTAAGGAAAGGAGTAAGAAGGAGGTTGAATTTTTCGATTTTGACGTGGATGAGGAAGGTCATCTTGAGTGTTTCTTTTTTTGGGATGGTCGTATGAAAGTAGACTACAACGTATTTGGCGAGTTATTACTTCATGATACGAATTACCGCATGAATAAATATGATATGATTTGTGGTCCTTTTGTTGGAATGAACCATCAAAACAAGAATATGATGTTTGGCATTAGATTCATATTGAATGAGAAGTCGGAGTCTTTTGAGTGGTTATTTAGCACGTTTTTGAGATCCATGGGTGGGAAGCATCCGATCACTATTATGATGGATCAAGCACAATCAATGGCTAGAGCGATAAAGATTGTGTTCCCAAACACCCGTCATCGTTTATGTATGTGGCATATTGGGGAGAATGCTAAAAAGAATATTAAGGGATTGAAGTCTACGAAGGGTTTCAATGATATATTCAACATTGTTTTACAATACACTGATATGGTAACAGAATTTGAGCACTATTGGTCAAGGTATTATGTATATCATAAGCGAGGTTTACAGTATGTTCATTATTAATGAGTAATTTGGTCATTAATAATGAATATAGTGTGCATTGGAAATAATAATATGTATATTAGGTATACTTAGTATGTTCATGTTGAATGATTAATTTGTTCAGGATGAAGGTTTTCAGTGAACATATCCTTAATTCCACTAAACATCTACTTAATCTCACTGAACATCTATTTAAACGCATTGAACAAGTCCTTCATTCCAATGAACATCTATTTAGTAAATCTCACCGACCATTCAGCTTACTCTACTGAACATTTAGCTTAATCCACTAAACATTTATTCATTTCTACTGACCATTTACATAATTCCATTGAACATTTGGTCATGTTCACTGACCATCCACATAATTCCACCGAATAATTTCTTCTTTTCACCGACCATTCGAATAATCGATTTGAACATTTCACTAACCATTTACGCCATCTCACTGAACATTTGACTTATTTCAATGAACATTTATATAAGTGCATTGAACATTTCATTTCAATGAACATTTATATAATTCCATTTTAGTGAACACTTTGTTAATTCCAATGAACATCTAATAAAAATCCAATGAACATATATTTTTTTGAACTGAACATTTGATAAATTTCACTAACTATCTAGATAATTCCACTGCACATTTAGTTAATTTCACTGAACATGTCTTCCATTTCCACTGAACACTTTTATTGAATACCTCATTTATTATATTCCAATGATCATGCAACCTATTTGCACTAAACATGTCCTTGATTTGGCTGAACATTACGTGTAATTTTAATGTACACAGTGTCCATTGTTTAATTTTGCAATATGGTTACGAAGTTTGCGTGTTCCTCCAACAAATGGATTCAAAATTTGTAACTTATCAAGGAGTTGTGGTGCCCTGCGTACTCCAAGGACTATTTCATTGGAGGAGTATTGTCATCCTAAAGAAGTGAAAGCACTAATAGAGCTATCTCGAGGAGATTGCATAAAACTCATGGCCTTTCTGATTTTTATAATTATTTCATTGGTGTAGTTGAAGAGTGGAGGAGTAATGAGAACATGGATGACTATAACATCATTACTGGTAACAGGCACTTGGTTTGGGCAGATGTGGGTATATCGGAGCATGCAAGGAAGGTTTACACTATTCCCTTATACATCCAATTTGAGGATAATTTTGTAAATGGTGTTCCTTGTATTGCGAAGGTTATCCAAATGCAACCCCCAACTTATGAGTATCATGTGGGTCATTCGAAAAAGGACATTATAAATCATACTGTTACATTCGATGATTAGCTAATGACAATTGATTGCACATGCAAGTATTTTTACGAGGTTGGGATTCTTTGTAAACATGCTCTTCGTGTTCTTCACTTCAACAATGTTACTATTATACCAGAAAGATACATCCTAAGGAGATGGACTAAGTATGTTATGTGCACGAAGGTGAATGAGAATGTGGTTGACGGGTCAGGTGCTACACGTTCTGGAATTTGGAGGTTATATAATATACGATGTTTTACAAACCTAGTTGATGTTGCTCAGTTTGATGCCGCTGCTCGAGGAGCCGTAGAAAACTGCTTAGTTGAGTGCAAGGAGAAGGTTGATTTCTATTTGAGTGGTATAACAAACAAGAGGGATAGTAATGAGTGTACCAATAAGGATAATGGTGTTTTGGAAACCCACTGCATATGGTTCATAGATACACGATGATCAGCCTATGTGTTATGAGAATGAAATAAATACCCAATAAAAAGAAAAAAAAGGGTGGCAAAAATGATCGGCTTAAATCAACACAAGAGAAGATTTACAACAGGCTCAAGGGCCAGAAACTTCAATCGTGGAAAAAAAGGACGGGTAGGGCAATTGATACGATGAAATGAGGGCTATGCGTTCTATAAAGGTACTGATCATTATACATGCATCTATTGACACAATGTTCAAAGACAATGAACATTATATTCAAAGGCAATGAACATTATGTTCAATGGTACTGAACAACAAGTCCTATGAGAATGAACATGAGGGTTATATGCAATGAACATTAACTCTAAAGTCAATGAACATACTAAACTGAACATACTTGTATTGTGAAGGCAGTGAACATTAAGTTCAGTGGTACTGAACAATAATACTACGAGAATGAACATGAGGGTTATATGCACTGAACATTAACTCTAAATTCAATGAATATTACGGTGCTAACTGTAAGTATGATTAATATTGCAGGATTATTTTGATGTTCCTGTAGGTTATACTCTTGCTCATCCAGTGTTTGTTGTCCAAGAACTTCAAAGTTTCCAACACGATGAATATTTTGATGATATATCACTCCATTTTAGTGTGTTCATTCCAAGTTAATATTATAGGATAATTAATATGTTCACTAGGGATATTTTACATGTTCATTATGGATACGTAGTATGTTCATTATAGATATGTAATATGTTCATTTGAAATATAAATATATATATTATTTGATGTGAAAAGAAAACGAGTTATACTGAACATTTCTTATATAGACTCTGAACATAAAACACAAAGGTAATGAACATTAGATACGTAAGTACTGAACTTAAAAGAAAATGAGTACATTCACAGATATAACAAACCGTAATGTATAATATGCAATAAAATACATCTAGAAAATAAAAACAATGTACTTTTACAATAAAGAATCATCCAAATGTCCTTTTCAATGCCAAGTTACGAACATTGCCCCTTTTCTTATTCAAATTATCCCCAAGGATCTCATATGTGTAGCACAAACGTAAACCTTTCAGTACTTGGAACTGCAAGTTAATAATTGATAAGTAAGGATTTGGGCAAATGATAAATAGGAAAGTATCAAATTCATTATAAATACTCACGTTATTAGGACTTAGTCCACATTCCCACTTGGACTTTCCTTCATAGGTTTCCATGTGTCGCATAATATATATTCCACAATCAACCTCATTTTCATTCAATCTCCATGGCATCTCGAGGTTCCTTACCTTGAAAGCGTTGTAATTCTTCTTACTCCCATGTTTTTCATGTAGGTTGCAACACCATTCAACTGTTGGTGAACAAATAGGATAAGCATGTTCAGTGAGAATAAGTAAATGATTAGCAAAGATAAGTAAATGTTCAGTGAAGTTAAGAATATGTTCAGTCAAAATAAGTATATGTTTAGTGAAATATAGTAAATGTTCAGTGAAGATAAGTAAATGTTCAGTGAAAGGTAGTAAATGTTTAGTGGTAATATGTAAATGTTCAGTGAAAATGTAGTAAATGTTCAGTGAAGTTAAGGATATGTTCAATGGAAATAAGTAGTGAACATTTAGTTCACATGGACTGAACATTTATGATACGAGCACTGAACATTACGTTCTACCCCTTAATAGATATATACTCTTATATATTATGGTATTTATGTAGTGGGAGATAACTAACCAGTTTTTGGGGATGATCATGGTATTTTTTTTTCGAAAGAAACCCCTTCTGGAAGAATCCTGATGTCAAGAAGGTCTAGGAACTTGTTCTTGACGTTGACGCAGTACAAGTAAAAGTGACCGGATGCGTACGCTGGGAAGAAGATCTAGAACATTAGTTGAATTATATTAATGGTTATATACAGTTTCTAATGTAAATTATTCATATTTAATTTGCGTATTTTCTATAATAGTAATGAACATTATACACATAAGGAATGAATATACCTGGTGAAAGGTCCTGAGCGGGGGTAACTTGTTATCAGCTAAATAATACTCAACGCTTTCTATGAACTGTGTAATTCTGAATTCCTTAGTCACGGTTTAACTGGTTTCATCATAGGCATCGCTCATACACAGGACATTCGGTTCAAAAAATGAGGATATGTTAGGGTCAATTTCATATTATGGGAAATATAGGTAAATGTGAAAGCTTACAAATGGATTGTTTGGGAAGAAAATCCTCTTCTCATTTCTCGATGTGTTGCGAGTGTTGAGTATTGCAGCCCAGGCACCTATAATCTCCATGAAGATGTTTGCATCATTGGACATTGACTTGAATTGATCACGGGAGATAAATTTTAGTCCATCATCAAATAGTATCTCCCTAGGCTAGATGTAACAAATTGGCTAATTAGTACTATATAATATGTTAAATTGTTATGCAATGAGTTGTTTAGGAGTCTTACTCGTAATCGAGATCTTCCGCGAATGCGTAGTCGCAAAATACTTGTAATTCATCATCGTCACGATCAATCAAATTTGAATACTGCAGTAAGAATGGGGAAAGCGCTGCAGGCATTCTCCTTTGTCTTTTCCTACCAAATACAATGAACATCAATTAGAGATAGACTGAACATAATGCAAAAGCGCACTGAAAACATTACGCAGTATGAACAAGAGCACTAAACATTTTACGTATAGTCACTGAACAAATAGTACATTTCATTGAACATTTACTTATCTTCACTGAATATTTACTTATTCTCACTGAATATTTACTATATTTCACTGAACATATACTTATTTCCACTAAACATATCCTTAAGTTCACTGAACATTTACTATATTTTCACTAAACATTTACATATTTACACTAAACATTTACTTCTCTTTTCATATCATTTACTACATTTCACTGAACATTTACTATATTTTCACTGGACATATACTTATTTCTAGTGAACATATCCTTGACTTCATTGAACATTTATGAAATTTTTACTGAACATTTACATATTCACACTGAACATTTACTACCTTCCACTAAACATATACTTAATTTTAGTGAGCACATACTTAATTTCGACTTAAAATTTCACTGATTATTTACTATATTTCACTGAACATTTACTATATTTCACTGAACATATACTTATTTCGACTGAACATATACTTAACTTCACTGAACATTTATATATTTACACTGAACATTTACTACCTTTCACTGAACATTTTCTTATTTTCACTGAACAATTAATATATTTTACTGAACATATAATCTCCACTGAACATATCCTTAACTTCACTGAACATTTACTAAATTTTCACTGACCATTTACTTATTTACACTGAAAATTTCCTTATTTACACTGAACATTTACTACATTTCACTGAACATTTACTTATTCTCACTAAACATTTACTTATTTTCACTGAACATTTACTTCTCTTTACTAATCATTTACTTATTCTCACTAAACATTAACTTATTATCACTAAACATTTACTTATTTTCACTGAACATTTACTTCTCTTTACTGATCATTTACTTCTTCCCATTGAACATTTACTTAATTTCAGTAAACATTTATTACCTTTTACTGAACATTGTATATAATCATAATGAACATGAAGATTAATATACTAAATAATTAGTTGTACCTTGGAGGGACTATACATGCATCATCCCAGATTTCCTTCCTAACGGCTTCATCTACCATTTCTCCAAACCACCAAGTACTGTATATGTCATCATCCTGTCTAACGGGGAGGACATCAACTCTCCTCTGGCTCAGGTGATGTAGGTCGGATGGAAGAACAGTTCCAGAGCATCTAGACCACATCGATGCGACATTCACGAGGGTGTTATCGTTCAGAAGACCTCCAGGGTAAAACTTTTCCCCTGCTTTCAAGACCTCGGTGAGATTCACAAAATTAGCTGCCAACCTCTTTGTCAGCGATCTCACCAGGCTGTTGTATTCACAAAAGGATCACTGAACATTTATTTAATATTCAGTGAACATTTATAAAATAACCACTGAACATTTATTAAACAAATAATGAACATTTACCACAAATGCAGTGAACATGCAACTATCAAAAAATGAATATTTATTTTACAATTATTATCTTATTCTAGGTAATTTATACCTCGAAGGTGGTGGGTTGGGGTTGTTGTTAGAAATTATGCTCTACTTGTTATTGTTGCTATTGTTGTTGCTCTTACTATTGTTCATGTTGTTATTGTTGTTGGTGGTGGTGGTGCTCTTATTGTTGTTGTTGTTGTTGTTGCTCTTTCTCTTGTTGTTGTTGTTGGTGGTGGTGATCACCATGCATCCAGCAGGTGGATAGGTATAGGCGCGTGTGGAGATTGTGGTACCTCCATTTTGGTAAGCACACTGCCCTTACCAAACCCATACCTAAGCTCAATGGCAATTCGTTCTTTCACCAAAGGAGCTTTCCAAAGCGACGTCAATGGAAAGGCCCTTGGTACACTATTACTAAATCTTTGAAGACGATCAAAGTAGAATATTTGAAATAGAACAATAATCAAAAGGAATAGATACACTGTTAATGATCATTGAAAGGAATAGGTAATGAACATTTATATTTAATTTAGTACATTACCGTCAAGAAGGGGAGGGGACCATTATAAAACCTTGATGGTTTACTCTTCCAAGTCATTAAGGACTCAGCCAAGCTTCTTAATGTATAGTTGCTCTAGTTGAACTCACATATATGGTTCGTATCGTAAGAAGTGGTGAGGAACCTCACAAAGACTTGTTGGGAATTAGAACTAGACTTCAGGCACGTGTTAACTACAAGCACCAAAAATCTCCTCTTCTAGTTGTCATCGAAAGGGACATCATCCATCATCAACCTCTTTTCGATATCCTTTAATGAGGGCAATTTTCCTCCATAGAAAGATTTAAATTCAAGCATGAGTTGGGATAGCTTCTCATCATGGTAAGTTGCTTCCACGACTTTCTCCCCCATTTTCGGTACCCCGTACACCAAGTGTACGTCTGTATCCTCAATGGCAACTGACCTATTACAGTCCAGTAGAATGCATGTCCCATCAGAATCAAAGTTCAGGACAAGGTCGACTGAGAATTTGGGGTTATTGGTAAGCAAATTCAGGTGTAGTATTCTGGTAAACTCCATGCTTCTAATTGCCTCTAATTTGTCATTCTTATTGGCAATAGACTTGAAAACATTCTGTAGTGGGATGAGTGTTTGCCATATATTTAGTCAGAGCATTTCTTGTTTTTCCTTCGTGGTAGTAGGAGCATCTCCCAACCTTTTCTTATTTGAAGAAGTTGTCTGCCCTTGATCATCCACTGGTAGTTCCTGTGTGGATGTCTTTGATTTCTCACTTCACACACAAATCAAAATGCAATGTACACTATATTAGAATGCAATAAACATTAAGTACAGGAGAATTGAACATTATTTGGAAATAGAGTAGATCAGTAAGTGTAAATAACATTAACATTCATAAGAAAACATTAACATTCAGCAAAAATGCATTGATCCTAACCTTTTCCTTCTCCTTTGGCATTTTGGAGTTGGTTCTTGCTCTTGTTCAGTTCCAACATCATTAGTCTGGGCTGGCATTTCTTGTGCACTGCAAACAAAATAATGGTCAGTGATATTAAGTACATGTTCAGTTAAAATGGATAGATGCTCAGTGGTAATAAGCTAAAGGGTTGCTAGGAATGTTCGATGGGAATATACAAATGATCTATGAAATGAATGCGATGTTTAGTGGAATAAGCTAAATGGTCAGTGAAATGAAGGGAATGTTCAGTGAAAATATGAGAATGATCAGTGAAATGAATGCGATGTTCAGTGGTGTAAGCTAAATGGTCAGTGAAACAAAGGGAATGTTCACTGGAATTATGCGATTTATCAGTAATATGAATGATGTGGTCACCAGATTTATTTGAATGGTCAGCAGAAAATGAACAGATGGTTAGTCAAATAAGCTAAATGGTCTGTGAAGTGAGAGAGAATGGTCAGTGGAAATAAGCTAAATGGTTATTAAAAAATGCATTGATCCTAACCTTTTCCTTCTTTGGCATTTTGGAGTTGGTGTCTGCTCCTGTTCAGTTCCAACCTAGGCAGTCTGGGCTGGCATTTCTTGTGCACTGAAAACAAAAAAATGGTCAGTGAGATTAAGTACATGTTCAGTTAAAATGGGTAGATGCTCAGTGGTAATAAGCTAAATGGTCAGTGACTTGCTAGGCATGTTGAGTGGGAATAAGCAAATGATCAGGGAAACGAATGCGATGTTCAGTAGAATAAGCTAAATGTTCAGTGAAATGAAAGGAATGTTTAGTGAAAATATGATAATGATCAGTGAAATGAATGCGATATTCAGTGATTGATGTAAGCTAAATGGTCAGTGAAACGAAGGGAATGTTCACTGGAATTATGCGATGATCAGTGAAATGAAAGATGTGGTCATCAAATTTATTTGAATGGTCAGCGGAAAATAAACAGATGGTCAGTCGAATAAGCTAAATGGTTAGTGAAATGGGAGGGTATGGTCCGTGGAAATAAGCTATATGGTTATTGAACTGAATGATATGTGTGAATGGTCAGTGAATATGAACAAATGGTCAGTGAAATGGTATTATATGAATTACTATTTATAAGTAACATTTGATCTAGTTGAAATGAACATCGTTTAATCAGTCGTTTCCACCGCGAGTGGGGTTGACATTTCCACCGCGAGTGGGATTAGTATTGATTGCTCACTACACAAAATAAAATAATTAATGAACATGTCAACAAGCATAGTATATTGATCTCTATGATCCAATGAACATTTCTATACTTTCACTGAACATCTACACTATTTCAATGAACATATATCAGGTTTCTTTTAACATCTACCTACATCTCTTAGCATCTACTTTTATTTTCGAGTGAACATCTACTCCGTTCTCACTGACCATTTTGATTGTTACAATGAACATCTAATAATATCTGCTAAACATCTATTGAATATCTACTGACCATATACGCAATATCCACTAACCATTTAGCAATTATGAATGATCATTTGATAAAATCAATGAACATTTATTTATATTAAATTTAATGAACATTTAATCAAATCCATTGAACACTTAATCAATTCCACTAACAATCTTATGAAATCCACTGTCCATTATTTCACTGAACATTATACATTTTTCGATTTTCCATCCAGATAATTCCACTAACCATTCACATCCAATAAAATCTCACTGACCATTTAGCTTATAATACTGACTATTTGTTAATTTTCACTGACCATACACATAATTCCACTGAACAATTTACCCATTTCATTGAACATTCGCATAATTCCACTGAACATCTCCCTTTTCTCACTAAATATCTACTAAATCTCAATAATCATTTACTAAATCTCACTATATCATGTACCTTATTCCACTGAACATTTCTCCATTTCTAATGACCATTTACATGATTCCATTGATCATTACATTCATTTCCCTGACTATTTACTAAATCATTTATTGATCATTTAGCCAATTCTACTGTACATTTTCCTTCCATTTTACTGTATTTTAATCAATTGCAATAAACATCTAATTACATTCAATGACCATGTCCTTTATTTTCAATGACCATGTTTTAACTCTCACTGAACATTTAGTTAAGTAAACTGACGATGTATTTTATTCCAATGAACATTTGATAGATTTCACTGACCATCTAGATAATTTCACTAAACAACCATTCTGACTCCACTGAACATGTATTCTACTTCACTAAACATTTTGGTAATCTCACTGAATAAGTCCTTAATCTCAAAGACCAATTAGTTAATTGCACTAAACATTTGATCAGTTTCACTGAACATGTAATTCAATTCACTGAACATGTTCATCGATTCACTGACCATCTACTCAATTTTACTGATCGTGTAACTTATTACACTCAACTGCATTTCCAGTGAACATTTACTCATTTCCACTGAATATGTACAGATATTGAATGCACATCTGGTCACTTACACTGACCATTTACCAAAATTCATACAAAGTTGAACATCTATACAAATACATGAACATTAAAAAGAATACGTTGTTTAAAAAAATGTGAAATTCGTTACTCAATGTTCTCAGCTTGCTCTGCCATTTCTTCTAGCAAGGCCGGATCTACAACTGGTTCGAACATGTAGGTCTTCTTCTTCGATTTCTTGGCTTGAACTATGTTGATTAGAGGCTCTTCCTCATTTACATCAGCAACAAACCTTCAAATTATGCATAGAATCATAAATCAGACATTTCCCCTTGAACATGAAAGAAAACCCAAAAAATTTACAAAACTTACTTATCCTTCGCTCCGGACATGGTGTAGGGTTGAGTGGGTGAGTGTTTAAAGTCGAAATTGAGGAAGATTGTGAAGAAATTCGTGAAGAAATAAGGAAGAAGGTGATGGCTGCCTAGGGTCAGTTGGAAGGGAAGCATTAGGGGAGAGAGAGAGAGTGAATGGAAGTTGAAAATGGAAATTGAAAGGTTGGAAGTGAAAGGACGGTCTACTTTATTTGGGAAAATGGAAAGAAATGATGGCAGTTGCATGGGGAATGCACAACAACCGTACTCCGGGAATCGACGCACATCCAGTCACGCCTGGATATGACGGTTTATGGGGGGGATTTTGAAACCCAAATGTTCAGTGGATTGGGGTGAATGGTCTTTGAGATATATGACGTGTAAAAGCCCCTCCAGCCACATGCGTTTTATGTTGTTTCCCCCCTTCGTTTTACACAGGGTGCACGATGCGCCTCGTGCACCCGGGTGTAACATCCACATACTGGAAATTATTGGGCTTGTTGATGAAGTTGTGAGAACAAAAACGAAAAGGAACAGTGACAAGTGTAAAAAAGATAAACCACGTGAGCTCCATCCTCTCTCATTCTAAGTGATATTAGGGCTACTTATTGACTTGAGCTATTTATAAGCTACTCGAATTCGAATCGGTTAAAATTAAATTAAAGCTTGACTCAAAAAACTTGTGAGAAGTTCAAATTTTTATTTATATTATATATTTATAAAAAAATTATATTTAAGGTATAAATTCGTAATAAAATAAAATATGATAGCAAAAGTCACATATTAAATTAATTGAAAGATAGTTAGAGAGAGTTTTACATATAGACTCAAAGTTCTATATTTAAAAATGATAAATGGTTTGCACCAATTAGTATATATATATAAATTTAATAATGTTTTCCAATTAAAACCAAATTAAATTTATTTAAGCTAAAACTTAGCCTTTTTTGGTCAAATTGAATATAAGTATTTAGATTTATTAATCTTTTAAACGAGTTGAGATTCGAGCTCGAATTTGAGTCGAGCTTGAAAATTGAGTTTTCGAATCGAGAACGAGCATTGGTTTTTTTAGCTCACGAGCTTTCGAGCTCGAATCTAGCTTGAGTTTGAGTTATCGAGCTCGAGTCGAGCTTAGCCAAATTTGAGCTCGATTCGGCTCATAAGCACTCCTTGTAACACATCAAGCAACGTTCTTTTGTTAATTTTATGTTTGTTTTTCCTATTGTATTGGGTTGTAATTTACACTTTGAAAGTTGGGTCTTTTTGTTGGTAGCTTTTTTCAGTGTAATCCGAACTGGGTCTTCTGTTTCTGGCAGCAACATTCACTGCAAATACATTACTTTAAAGGTATCATAATTATGTGAATAGGTTTAAAAAATTGGAGCAAAATTCGACTAGCTGTTCTTTCTAGTTTACTAACTCTGTTTGTTGTTACATTTGTGGAGAAAATACATCCACAAATGTGGGAGTGAGCTTGAATGCGGAGGATATATTGAGGGTAATTAGAGTACTCCTGCCAGCTCTAAACCTTGTAATTGCTAAAATAAGAGAGGTTTTCTCTGGAGAGCCATCCATGATCCTGAAAGTAATAATAATTTTGTGAAAATTTTTTATGACTATCAGATTTCCGTATGTAAGTTGTGTAAGGTACTCACATTTTCAATGGTGATACAGGTAGCTTTGTTTCTTTTGGTTGGTTCTGGATATGGTCATCTTTTACACTGTGGAGACTTTGTGCACTTGGTGTAATCATATTTCGATTCGATGTTTATCATTGACTACGTTTTGCTTAAGGTACCTTGGTTGAGTTTTTTCGTACAAAATTGCAGGATTTTTTACCAGCTTTACAGACCCAAAGTCATATTCCTCTTATGCTCTACAGATAGATCGTAAAGGTACTAAAAATAATTATTGACCTAATGATTTTGATGAATTCGTTTAAGTAATGTTTTATAATTGATGAGTTTGTTTTATTTTATTAGCTGTGCAACGTAAGTCAAGAGTATCAGATACATGGCAAGTACGTTCATACAAGAAGATTGTAGCTGCATCTGCTGCTATCGCCTTTTGGAATCTGTCCTGTCTCAAAACCCGAATTTTTGCAGGTGGAAATATGTCTTGTTAGTACAAAGTGGTTTCATTCATAACTAGAATTGAAGTAGCTTATTCCTGTACGAAGTAGTACTCATTTGAGTTTGTTCTTTGCGAACAACCTGCACATTGTAGGAATATGTGTTTACTTGTGGTGATCACTGTTGCATAATCAGCACATCAATTATAACTCCTGGAACAAGTAGTGATGTCATATGCCTGAAGTAATCTTCTGCGATTGCTCTCCAAAGACGCCCAACACACCATAGAAATCTTTTGTGCAGTATGGTCAATCACTGAATTTATGTAAAAGAACATCAGTTTAGTAGTAAGGTTGTGTTCTTTTCTTCACTATTCACTACAAGATAGGAAGTTCCACAACAACGAGCAGGATAATGATTTCTGACAAATCTTGTTTGAACAAAAATTTTGCTTAAATGCCTTGAGTCCATGTGTTGGCCTTTTAGTTCCAAGGTGACATATGGCGGTATGAGAAAGGTTGTTTAGTGGGTTTGCAGGGAATGCTCCTAAGCCTCCTATAGTGGTGACTTACGCAAGACGCAAGCTGGGGCAAGGCAAGAGGAACCAAGAGCAGGAAAGGAAGGACGCAAGCCAAGAGAATATTTAGACTGTTGATTTAATTAATATAGAAGTAGTCATTCTGATAGAATATGTAACAGAGTTTGTTAGACATGCAGTAAAAGTCTATTAGAATATTTATGGAAGAGCAGAATGTTGATTTGTATTTAAAGGAGCTCGAGAGGCTGAGTATTACATAGAGAAAGTTATACAAACGCAATTTGGAGAGCTCCTTCCTCTCGAAAGAAGGCTACATTCAATAGAAACTCTATCCTATACCGTTACACTTCTGTTACATTATGCTGCTATTTTATACTTCCTGCTTAACCTGTCCACCTTTGCTCCGAGATCAGTCTGGTGTCCAGCAGGGTTTCACTATGAATTTCAGCCATTACACATGAAAAAGAAGCCCGGGATACAAGGAAATGAGCTGAAATTCAAGCCTTAAGTGTGCCAGTGAGGCCTTCATTAGACAAGATAAAACGGATAGTGGAAAAAATACTAGCAGAAAATGCGAGTCTACTGGAAGCATTTGGGTTATAGGAAACACTCCACATTCCAGAATACTTTGCTCAGGCAAGGAGTCTTTTCCACCTGATAAATGGTAAGTGCTTATGCTTCTATTATTGTTGCTACTTGACAAGTTGACAACATCATGATGTGCGGAGCAAACGATTTTTCAGTTTTTTCCCAATTTGGATTGGAAAAAATCTTACATGTCAACGAAATTCTTCTGATTATTTCTGACATCTGATATTACGCCAGACAAATTATGGCCTAAAATTCTGCTAGTAAATCATAAATTTACAGTGGAGTAAACGATTTCTCACAACTTGATCAACCTGAACAAACTGATGCCATACTCCCTACAAATAAGATAATCATGATTTCTAGTTTCTTTTACAGCAAAAGGTGTAGGGTAGCATATGCTGCAGCTGTTGGATATGTGATTATCAAAGCTCAGATTATTTGCAGTTTTTGCAGCTTTTATCTCCTTAGTGGTACTGCAGTATTATCGACAAAATTCTCAAATCCAAGTGGAAGAACAAGCTACTGAAGAACTAGAGAAGGAGCCACAAAGAGCACTGGTAAAGCCGGAAATCTGACAATATTTAAACTTGAATGAAATTCAATTCGGAAACCATGCAGGCATCAGCCCTACTATTAATGATTTAATGTAGAAAGGGAGAAAAAGTGACTGAGTGAATAACAAGACTATATAACTCTTACACTCTTGTACAAATGTAACTTCTATGTATTAATATATGGAATCTCAATTCATATTTTACATAATCCCTTCTTCCACATCCAGCTTTTCATAATCATTATGAGAATTTAAAAGGAACATCAGGTCTTCAGTTTCAGGGTGTGATATTCCACCAGAAGAAAACTCTTGAACTTCTCCGTTGATTTCAATGGAACTACATCCTTTTTCTTTTGGAACTTTCTTCTCCTTCATCAAAGCTCGCTGTTTGATGGCATTTTCAAACTGGCCTGAGGCTGCATAGACATTAGACGTGAGTATGTAAGCGGAACTGTCATTAGAGTCAATCTCATGAATATGTTTTCCAGCTCGTAGGGCTATCTCGATGTTACCATGCTTCCTACTGGATGAGAGCAGTGATCCCCATATGACAGCATCGGATTCTATTGGCATCTCTTTGATTAGCTGTTCTGCCTCACTAAGCAAGCCTGCTTGACCCAACACTTCAACCATGCAATTATAGTGCCTAATTGATGGCTTAATTTTGTATCCTTCAGACATTAGCAAGAAATACTCTTTTGCTTGATTGACAGACCCCTTGTACATACAGGCTGTCAGAACTCCAAGGAAAGTGACTTCATTCGGTTCTATGTTCAAGGATACTAGCTCTGAGAACAATTGGAATGCTTCCTGTTCATGCCCATTATTTGCTAATCCTAATAACATAGAATTCCAACTTGATAGCCCTTTAATGCGAGCCTCGTCAAAGACTCGACGTGCCCTGTCAATGGCACCACACTTGCTGTACATATCCACAGCTGCAGTAACCATAATGATATTTAAGTCAAACTTATTCCTACATACATAATGATATATCCATTCACCTTGCTCAAGGGATCCCAAATTTGCACAAGCATTCATTAAGCTAACTAATGTAAACTCATTTGCCTTGATCCCCTCCTTTTTCATTCTTTCGAAAAGCTCCATAGCTTCCATAAATTGTCCATTCCTCACATACCCACTAATCATGCAATTCCATGAGATAGCATTTCTCCTCCATCCCAGTTTTTCAAATAATCTCTTTGCTTCATGTATCTCCCTCCTCTTAGCAAGGCCCATGATAAAAGAGTTCCAGGCCACCACATCCAAATCCCCCTCCTCATCAAAGAGCTTATAGGCTTCACTCAAACACCCCGAGTTAGCATACATATGAATGATAGTATTCCTTATGTAAGGATCAAACTCAAGGCCTAATTTAATAATCCTCCCATGAAGTTGGGTTCCATAATGTGGGAGGCCAAGTTGAGCATAAGCTTTAAACAAAGAAGGGTAGGTAAGCCTTTGAGGTTCCACTGTTGAATAGTTTAACATGTCTATGAAGATTAAAATCGCGGTATGAGGTAGCGAGCTTTGGCTGAAACCTCGAATAATAGTATTCCACATGAAGAGGTTTGGGTCATAGATGCGAGTAAAGATCGAATAAGCATAGTTAATGTCAGCAGCAGGGGAAGTGGCAGAGAGAGCTAAAACACGACTGATGGCAATTGGCTTCTTAGACAGACCGGTTTTTACGAGGTGGGCATGAATTATCTTAATATCTTGGATGGTGGTGCAGTGAGTTTCAAGCATCGTGAGGTAGGGATCATTTGGGATGCACTTAGAGATGTTGGTTTGTGATGGAGTGAGCATGCAAGGGTTCATTGCTGCCATGTTTCTCTCTGATTTATGTTGGAGAATTGAGAAAGAGGAGTTACGTTGGATGTGTGTGGTCGTTGCAACAGCGGAAAAGGATAGTTTGATAAGATATCTTAGTCAATAGTCCCTCCAAGAGCCATTGGATTATATTTGAGCCACAACTTAAGAAAGTTATTAAACATATGCTCTACTATCGTCTATGTTCCACTATTGTTTATGTAATATATAGCGGGCTAACAGCTTAATGCTGAATGTTTAAAGCTTAAGTTACATGTATGTGGTATGCCTTATTTTTTTGTCTCTGATAATACACGTATGTTTTTTATATACCATGAAATGGCAAATTGATAATTCCACCATTCTTGAAATAAAAATGAAATTTCATTACTTTTCAAGTGCTCGAAATTTGGTCTTGGGATTATGTTTCCTAAACTTTAAAAATTAATTTTTAATTAGTAAATAAGTGATTTAATAATAATATCTCTAGATGAATTATTTGATCTTCATTTTAAAACGAGTTTCTAACCGTAACCTAAACCAACACAACCCCAAAACCAACCTAAGAACATGTTAATCTTCACTTTTAATAAGGTATTTTCATCTAAAATTTATGTGTCTGGTTTGGTATGATCTATTGTAACATGAATAAGTAATACATTTTTGAAACTGGGTGAAGTAAATGAGTGAAAAGGTTTCTAAATACATATTTAGGGAGATACTAATTAAAGTTTAATGGAGTTAAGTTATATTTATAAAGTAAAATTAATTCACTATTAAATGATCATAAAATAAATCTACTATAGGAATTTAAATTCAACGAATTCATAACAAATTGGATCGAATAAAGGTATCCTTTATCAAATCTACCATCGTTGAGTAGATTTTTCATTATAGCACATATCCCACATATATCCTTGAAATTCACAGCCATTTTAGAGATGTAATATGACGATTATTGTAGTTGTAAAAATGATTTTTATCAGATTCATCTATTTGTGTATGGAAATTAAAATATCTTCCGACCCTATATCAATTTTAATCAACAAACTTGTTTCACTATTACATATAAGAGCTACAATCCTAGATACTTCATATTAAGTAAAAAAGGAACACTCTCTTAAAGGAGTGGAAAAAAATCCATTTAATATAATTCAGGGAAGAAAATATCATCGCAGAAAGAGAAAAATATTATTATTTCCTAACATAAGTGAACCTATAAAAGTACTTAGCAAACCACAAAAGCAAACAAGGATTTGGTATTTTTTTACAGGTATAAATGAATTGCCTATTGTTCAAGGAGTTTAGTTAGCGATGATTTATAAGGGGTAATTGTGAGAACACAAAGTGACAATAGTTGGTAGTATGTGTGATAAGTCACACTTATAAATTGGGTGTCACAAATCCATCAGTCCACGTATAATTTCCGTCATTTTCTCTTAATCCTCTTTCCTCAACTTTTACACCATCATCCATCGATTTTCGGCGCCTCCACACCCTCTCCTCCTACGACTTCCCTCCATCCTATGCTATCAATGGCAACCACCAATTATCACTCTACCACCAACTCTTTGCTTGACAAAATACTTAAGAGATTATCACTTAGTGGTTCTATATTAGTAATGGATTCTTGATAGTCAAAAATTCTTTTGACGATACAAGTTGCTAAATTTAAGGTCTAATTAGTGTATCTTATGTAAATAGTAGAATCTTACACTATGCAAATAACTTTTTACTACTATTATCTATTCATAAGATGATAAGAATTTATGTTTGAAATCACATAATTTATACTGAGATCATTTTACCTATATCTGACATTATATTATCCGTTGAATTTGTTGCATTCTAATAAAAAACCTAATGTTTCCTTCAATTATGTAGTCAGACTAGTACGGATTGAATTTCATAGAGAAGGTGGGACAATGTATTGAATTGCTAAGAATCTAATAAACCGAGTCAATCGAATAATGGGTTTAAGGGATTAAGGTTTGTTATAATAATGTATGGAATAAAAATCATCCAAGGTTAAGAATCCCCTCGAATATGAATGAATGCAAATAAAAGCTTTTTATCCCTCAAACTCAAACAAATATACAATTCCTAAGACAAGTGCTCCCTAATTAATACCTAAGACCTCTTTTGAGTATTAATAGCTTCCCTATAGAGTAGTTATACAACTGTCGTGGAATCATTCAAAAGTGATACATTAAACATGTCATTTTTAATAGTCATAATGATGTTGGCATCTACTTTTGTGATGACATCTATATAGCATAAATTGGGGTTCTAGACTTAATTGTGAACCAACTATCATTGTGGAACTACTCACCGTCATTAAACAAACTACATCTATTCCATTAATGAGATTAAATAGAAAAGGACTTAAATAAATACTATGATAACCGAAAATTAGGACGAAACATGCATTAGTCCATATTAGGGTTCATCAAAACCCTAGATTAGGGAACTACTCATTCATTGTGAACATAACTACAACACAATTTATCAAAGAAGGCATGTTGAAATATAAATCAAGATAAATTAGAGAGAACAGTGGAGTACTTGAATGAATCTATAATTGGAATTGAAGGGTCTTCAATGCAATACATGTGTTTGAGAGCAAAATAAATCTAGAGCGAAAATATCTAAATAATAGAGTCCCCCTCTTTACATAAGCCTAGAGTGATAACTGAATAAAGAAAAGATCAACCAAAATCAGGCACTAAAACACTAGGCACGGATAGGTCTTACTAAGGCACATATATGCCTTACAACAAATTTGGGCTCAAAAGCGCTATATGGTGATTTCAAAGGGGGGACTGACGTACCAAAAGCAAGCATTAGGTTTGAAGTTAGGGAGGCAAAGATGTGCCCAAAATAGTCATGGACGTGCCTAATAGTGGAGCATAGTCAATTTTTATCTATGTTTTCTAGATTTCACGTGTTCACGCCTTCGGCTCACGTGCCCGCACGTGCATTGAATGTCTACTTTATGAACTCGGTCATCCTTGAAATGAACTCTAAGTCTCCATAGGCTCTCTTAAAATGCTCCACTTCCTGACAAATCATTGAGTCTCTCTAATATTCTAGAAATTAACCAAAACCACTAGAAATACTAATGAATGCATCGTAAAAGATCAATCAGGCAAAACTACGCTAAATGTGCCTATTCAACATAAAACTCCCTAATCCCTAAATTATGCATTAAAATAGGACTCATCATTATCTATATCTGAGTTTATATTATCTATGTTTGTGATCATATTTATAAGCCTAAGATCACATTATCTACACTTGATATTACATTATCTATAACTAATATCATATTATGTATACTTGAGATACATTATAAGAAGAAATACTAAAGAAAAATACATAAAAATCAAATTATTTGTTTTCTTATGCAACAATAGTGTACTTGGTGGGCATATATCTATACATATGTAAAATCCCACTAACAATTCATATTTTTTCTAACCATAGGCAAAGACAATGAAAATGTTATCATTTGTTGAAGGTAATTACTACATAATTGTAGGAGCCAAGGGAGAAAATTAACTAATGTATGAGTGAATAGCTTGATGAGTGAGCTACCAATAAGAGGCACAATATATTAAAATCCAACCCTCTCGCTATCTCCATGAAGAGAAGAGAGGAAGTCTTTTACCCTATAGTTTGCACGAATCGATTAGGGTCGACATTGAGACTTTGACTATCTCTTATGGATTGGGTTCATAAGGGTCATTGAAGAGTTGCCTTCATATATTTAAGGAAGTTTGGACACCTTCTTGGGTTGAAATCCAAAGTGAATCAAAGTAGGTCTTGAATTACCAAAGATGGGTTTGGGAGTGAACAATCAATGTTGATTCAAAGATGATGTACTTGAAAACTTAATTACGATAGAACAAAAGTAGATTAATAGTTTCTAGTCACATGCACAAAACAATAAGCAACTCTAGATTAGTTGGGTGCACAAAATAAAAAACATATAAATGTATAGATTAGGTGATCTCTTCTTTAATATTTATAATATTAAGGGGTCAAGCTAGTTGTCCAAGAGTTATCTACTAAGACGTGATGTACTTCAATTAGTCTTCAATAAGATACAAAAATGAAGATGGATCATAAGTACTATACTAAAGCAAGGTTCTTACATAAATAAAGTAAAAAAATTTAAATAAAGTGATAAAGTGCAATATTTAAAGGTGCGAAATTGAAAAATGCAATATATGGTTTGTAAAGTTGAAAATTTTACTAATCAAATGAATAAGATACTTTAGGCAAGTTCTTCCTCATGATATACTTCAACTTAGGCTATGTAGCCTAAATTATCTAGTTGGAAAAAAAAACATTTGAATTGAACCTTTAATATAATTTATTGTTAATAGAATTAAAATATATCAAGGTATAAATTATAATATGTATGCAAAAATGAGCCTTTGGAAGGATAAATCATCGAAGGTTGATGATTACCCAAAATATGCTCATGAAAGTTGATTACTTGATTGAATATGTCTAGTATAAATGAAGATATTCATAATCCACATCATAAACTAAAATAAAAAGAAAAATAAGGATTTAGGAACTTGATTAAGAAGAGATCATCCTAGAGGGATGATTCCTATAGAGTTAGTGCTCAAAGTTAGTATCTTAAAGCCTGAATTTAGTATAATAAGAAAGTTTCTCCTTCATTAATACATCATTAATTTTACATATACCTAAATAAATATGTGTGAGTTTATCAAAAGATGAATATCAAAGGTGATGCTTCTTTGAGTGGTAGTGAACTTAAGAAAGAGAAGAGAAAATGTGTCTCATGTAAAGGGAGGATTGCATCCCTAAACAATCTTTGACCAAAAAGCTTTTAACATTAGCCACTTGAGTAAAAAATCACTTGGGATTAGAGTAAGAAAATAGAAAAGAGATGACCGAAAGTAAATAAGTATAGAGAATGAATTGAAGGGTTCTTGATTTACTCATTATTAAGAATTGTTTCTTGTTCAAGCTCCTAATCAAGTATGAAGAATACTTGGGGTACTAATGTTTCTAAAATAGGAAAGTCTTAATTTCCACAATAGATCCTTGATATGTTTAAAGTATGCTTAGAGAGATTTATGAGAGAGTATCATAGAGTAACAACATTTGAGGGTTGTTAATGTTCAGACCCTTTGCTCATAAAAATCAAGGTAGTTTGATTTATGAGTGTTAAACGCTAACTTTGGGGGTCCAACACAACATCGATCATTGAACGCAAGATCAAATACTAGGTTGGACCTCAAACACACATGCCCAACATTAAACGCTGAAATGACATATTTTTTGGGAGCAAGATGGGCTTAGAATGGCCTTAGCATGCTTTTGGAGGAGCTTTGAAGAGTTGGGAGGTAGATGGTGGAGTTAGCGTCAGACCCTAGGGCGTTCAACGCTGAGCTATAGTAGTGGACGTTTGATTCTTAATTATTGGACACTCAAACTTGGCATTTAACATTGGTTGCCTAGGCACTTGATGCTTACTTTCAAAAGTAAGAAGATGAGAATCTAAGGTTCCAAGAGGAGGGAGAAGTTGTTCAAGAAAGTGCATGGGCTGAAAAGTCATATAATTTCATTAATGCAACTCTTTCTACCCATATTTTTGAAAATGACAAGTACTCGTATTGTGCTAGAGATATTCACATTGATAACCATGACTTGAATAGTTTCTTTTGTTGATTTAAGATCAAATCCATCAAGATATATTATTATCACTCGTAAGCATGTACATACTAAGTAATTTATATCTATTCGGTGCGAATTAAATTGATCATATTTATATATTTAGGGCTAGTTGATTCTCATTTTGTAATTTTAAAAATGAATACTAATTGTGGACAAAAGTTTAAATTACATGTATGATTCGAGTGTTATTAAACGAAGCCCGTAAATATCCAACTAAAGCCCACAAATATAATGTAATTTGATGATTTTTCTCTTTTCCTCATTTTCTCTGTCTTTCCTCAACTGGGCTATGGAAACCTTGAAAACTCTAATTGAATCATGCTTTAGTACTTGGAATCACTAGAGAACACGAGGGAGTCGTCGATACCGCCGGAAAACACGATAAGTCACCGAAAAAGTGGGTGGCATCCAGCTCACGCGCACTACTACGGCGGTGTCGTCTGGTTTGGATGCCACCACCATGATGGTGGCGTTTAGAATCGACGCCCCCACCATGGTGGTGGCTTCCGAACCAGGTGCCACACGGTGGTGACTCCCAATAAAGACGCTACCAACTTTAATATTTTCTTATTTTTTCATTTTTGATAAGGCAATCTGAATCTGTCGTACGATGACGAAGATTTTAGAAGTAACGGAATTAATTACAATCATATCTTTGGCACGAAGGATATTTTTAGGAATCTCATAATACGATTGATTGGGCCAAGTAAGTCGCGATAGAATACGGGTTTTATGGTCTTAGTAGGCTATAAAACACAATGAGATAGCCGTTATTATAGAATATTGAGATTGGTCTTAGTTTGGTCTTATTTAGAAAACAGCAGCATATAACTATTAATTGTTGCGGGTTTTTTTTATAAAAACCGCAGCAGTTAGTAATAAAAAAATTATATATATGGTATTATATGCTGTGATTTTTTCATAAAGCCGCAACAGTTAATAATAAAATTATATGTATGGTATTATATGCTGCAATTTTTTCATAAAACCGCTGTAATTAATAATAAAAAAATTATATGTATGGTATTATATGCTGCAGTTTTTTCATAAAACCATAGCAATTAATATAAAAAATATATTTTTTTTATTTTGAATAATAAATGCTTCAGTTATTTTAAAAAACCGCATCATTTATGCCTTATAAGTACTGCAATTATTTGTAAAAACCGCAGCATTTGTTGTTTTTATTGTTGCATTCAGAAAATCGCAGCATTTGATATTTTCCATGTGCTTCGCCTATATATGCTTCGTATAAATAACCCCAGCAAATAATGTTAAATAACTGCAGCATCTAGACATTTCTCTACTAGTGAATCTTCTTCCATTCATTACTTGACCCTCAAGTAAGGTTTTTACTCCCTCAGACAGAACACCCATCTTAATATTATGCTGTTGTACCAATTCTTGCCATGAGCTTTGGGTTTCATTTAGGAAGGGCTGAAGGAGACACATTATCACATACCAAAACGTACATGCTTCAGGGATACTCAAGCAAATAGGTGCCGAACTGCCGAATACTTCAGTAGTTCTTGTCTTCCTGAGAAATTGCCACAAAAGTGTAAAACATATCAGCTTACACTCAAGAAGAAAAATCTAGTGAACGGGCACCCTACATTTCAAGATAACTTCTGGTGCATCAGCAACTCAGTATGAGACTATGAGTATATTATCGTATCACCAACACCAAACTCAAGCACTGCTAGGTAAGTTCAAATAGCCGTTGTTAGGAAACGTATATATTGGTTGAAACAATATATGTATTTACTTGATAGGTACAAAGTCAATCAATCCTGATTCCAAAGCTATCAGCGTTATAGATCTTCAAAATAAGACTAAGTCGGTACTAAACCTACATGGTAGAAAGTGGACAAGGTTAGAGCTGCCAACTACAACAGATACATACTAGTCAACGCATTTCCGTCTAGTAAACTTACTCTTTCCAAGACTTCAGAATGAAGGCTTGTATTATCTGCACTCATATTATTGCATTTCAGAAGTTAATTTACTATACTCTTATGAAGGTTGGATACGAAGTACAAGGTTGGATATTGTCCCACATTACTAAAATACCAAAGGGCGTACAAGAAAGATGACTATAAAATATAGTTGCAAAACAAAGAACTAATTACTTACCTGGACGGGGTCTATGATTGATCAAGAAGGTTCATGGCCTAGGTAGGTGACTTCCATTGCACAGTAGGAAGGGTGCCTGCCTAACATCTTCCCAAGAGGAAGAGTGTACGTCATAATTTGTTATTGTGGGGGCCTGCGTCCGCGCGGCCCCTGACCAATCTAGTTCAAATGAATAGACTTGACTACTTTATTGTTAGATGTGGCTGTAAAATGAAATGAAAAATCGGAATATTATCGAATTGATTTTGGTGGAATATGGTCCTTGAATTTTCAGTCAAAACTAGATTAATATATAGTTTCTTGTAAACTCGGATATTACCAATGGCATCAATCACAGACTATAATTAGAAAGGAACAGGTGTCAAATGGATTTCAGACTGCTACAATATGATATTACCATATACTCTCAAACGTCAGCAACTTGTACATGTCAACAAGGTCCATTAAATTCTTTCATCAAGTACAATACTAAGAAGAGATGGATAAAGCAGAAGCTAGACAGAGAATATATTTCCACTGACAATAGTGCAAATATCAAATCTTATGTTATCTTTCATCAAGAACTTGCATAAAGTTATTTAACTAATGAAATATTACCATTTCTTCATCAAAATTCCTAAATGAAGCCTTCTATCCATGTGACACATCCTCTAGAACAGTTGCAACAAAGGAATCGCATATAACAAAGAGAAACACATAAATATTAAATTTAAGAGGATCAGTAACAATGAGTTAGCTACAAGAGGAGAGAATGATCTTAACTCCTACTCTCCTATTACTAAACTCTAAAGTCATACAGCAACTCAAAGAAAATCTTATACTGCTTAGGGTAACAACACCTAATTAAGCTTCATCGCCTTTTAGGCACAAGGTTATTACCAAGGCATAAATCATGTTTCTTCAAAACCACATATATATAGCTGTTTTTTCAGATTGCAAGAAGGCAACTGGTTAAGAAACGCGTGCTTGCATGGAGGAGATGAGACTGCATGCTAAGAAGAAAGCAGCCTTAAACAAGCAACATTTATATCTAAGACCCAACTAATGGTAGAGAATGATGCCCTTATAGCCTTAGCACCAGCTACAAGTATGTTACTACGTGACTTTCTGTTCCGTCACAACAGATATAACCTTCTAAGTGTCAAAGAATTGAAGTTTTAAACTACACCAGTCCTAAGATATGCAAGTCTGCAACTCATCGTATAATCAGTTAATCACAATCTTATATTTTCGTAAACAAATCATGGGAAGTATTACTACCCTCTGAAAGCCAGAAAGGCCACCAAATTGGAAGGCACAAACTGAGCTCATGAAATATACATTAAGGTTTTGTATATCAAATTATGCGCACTTGTTCTTGCAAAAAACAAAAGCATGAATGCTTTAAACTCAAATCAAACTCAATAACGCCTTCAAATATAGCCACAATAACTTCAATTCCAAAAGCCATACTTATTTTCATCCAAAGCTTATTCGTGACAGATTAATAAAGCACAAAACTTTAACTTCCACAAAGTTATCTCTAATTTGCCATCTTTAATTATTTGGTTTCTTGTATATGATCCCAATTCAAGTGTGATGAACGCAAGGAGTCAAGATATATATAATAAGAACTGAGGAAAAACAGTAGTGGTAAACATAAGCAAATCTTTACCTGAAGGAACAAATCCTTCACCAATCAAGATATGCAGTACTTAAATCAGACTATTCAACACACAAGCTGGACACTCTCTCGGTTGAATTTCTCACACTCTACTGAATCTGCACAAACACCTTATAAACCCTTGTTTATAATTATTTACCATAGTGCCATCCGCTATCCTTTTACAAGTGGATAGCTTAAACTATACATCATGAATTAGATTCAAAGTGATACTCCCACAAAGAAGAAATCAACCCAAGACGAAGTGATCCCTTGTCATATAATGCAACTATGTAAAAAGTTTTGAAATATTCTGTTGAACTTGACACAAAATCAATGAATCTTCTCTTAAGTTTCATTCCTTCTCTCATCCTGATATTCCGAACTAGTAAAAATAATAAATCAGCTAAAATAACCAAATTGTGATGTTATAAACCCCAGGGCCCCACATAAACAAAAGGTCCGGAGTTTGCATTAAAGCAACTAAGTGTTCATGCATTTGCCTAATGTTACAAACTTGGAGCACTAGTTGAATATATATTATGTTTTTCCTTTTACTAGGATGCATTAAGTAATGCTGTTATCATTCTCAACAGTGACTTTGAATATGTTTTTTTTTACAGTCTATCTTCTTATGCTTATGAATCTAGCTCTATCATTATGCTCAAGTTTATCCTTAGTATTAGAGTTACAGCTTCTGGCTTCAAACTGGGTGAACTCAGCCAGCATTCACGCGTAATCATTTAGTTTAGCTATCGAAAAGGCTAGATAAAATATCTATCCACCATTTTCATTCATAATGGCCCAAAGGTATTCAAGTTCCTATTAAGCAGGAAAACAAAATTAAATATAGAACCAATAATTTCAGAATCTTCAGACAACATATTTGTGAACAGTCTCCAATGACAGCTTCTTTCTGTACGCAGTTAAGGTAGCATGCAAAAACATTTCGCTTAGTGGAATTCTTGCACAGTTGCACTGGAGCTAAAATTTCACTAGGAGACATAAAGGACAGGTACAGTAGTCCCACATCAGTAAAGAAAGAAAATACAAGATTGAACTTTGCGTCATAAATAACAAAGCGAGTTAGTGAATGTTTTACGAAGCCACGTAGTAAGCACAGAGCGAACTGTTCTTTCGCCTTTTACTAAAGAATACCGTGTGGTTGCTGCATTCAGTGGCATACGTTTATTTTTGGAGGGGGGTTTCTTGACAAGGGGCCTTCCATTAAACCTAGTTAGTCAAATCTTGTATCAGAAACAATAGAGTTTAAATACTGAAAGAAATCGTCTATTTAGCCCGTTTCATTGGAGCAATCAATTTGTTGAGATCTTTCTATCTAAAGTGGCTTTCTAGGTGTAATATGATCCTAGGCTCCTAGCAGTTTGAGGAATGCATGCTTCAGTTTATTATCACCAGCTTCATTTAAAATGATAGCATAAATCAATGATAGAAATTAATAGTAATAAGTTTCTGTAGATAAGCCTGCAGTTAATAACAATTTCCAGCAGAGTCTGAGGCATGGCGGTGCTCAAGAAGAGTACATAAACATGTAAAATAATGCGAAACAAGTATAGTATTTAACATACGTCACAGGGCTCGACAATTCAGGCACTCCATATTTAAGAGAAAAAAATGAAGTTAGGAGTGGGGCGATTAAGAAAACAGACTTCAAAGAGAGATCACAAGCAACTGAACTACTGAGGGGAACAAAAGCTCCCTACAAGAAGACGGAGCAAGAGAGTAGGGACAAATATTTGGACTAATTTTCAAGTCGTTGGTATCATATTTACGCAGTCATGTTATTCTTCCATGCTCCCAGCTGCATTCTCTTCAATAAATCTGTGTGTCAGTATAACTGCCCGCACTGGAAATTAGAGAATCAAGAAGTTAACACATGAAACAAAATCCCAAGGAAAATAGTCTACCATACTGCACATACAATTAAATAATATGAAAGTCTACTTTCATTATGACCATTGAAGAAAGCCATTGCTTAAGTGTAACCATACATTTTCTATATTACCGTCCTAGCATTGGGCAACATCAAAATAAAGCACCAGTAGAGAATATATTCTACGAAGCAGTGAACAAAATCCCAACAAAGAAACCACAATTTTTTTTGTTCCAATTCTAGACACTTGGCATCACCAAAACCTCAGTATTAACTGATAGAAGTCATAGAGCACATTTTCAGGTTACATTCATAATTTTTACTGCAACCAACCCATTGCTAAGCACCTTGTTCATATGCAAATCATATGGAAGTTATGACTTCCACTAAGAAAACCGAGACAATATTTCACAGTGCTGAAACTGAAATAGGATAGTTCTCAATCATACTTTCTAAAATTGAAAAAAGTCGAATTGCCTAACTAGTCAGGCATTTGCACCCCACACAAATTTAAACACATTTATTTAATTACCTAAACTAAAGTTAGTTTGGGGTTAGAGGAACAAGAGGGTGCCAAGTAAACAAAGGGCACAACAAACGTTTGCCCATGCTAGCTGCCTTCTCGCCATAACTGTAGGTCTATGTTGCACCGATACGAATCCAGATTCGGATAAGGTACTAAAAATGGCAAAATCAAACTATCTAAAAACGGGTACTGCAAAAAAACAGAAATTCAGTTTCTTTCTTGCAATCTATAATGTTCAGCTTTTTGGACCCATCAAAGAAAACAAATTCCTATAAACCATAGTTGCACTTTGCAATAGGCTGAATTTCAGCCTCTCTAATGTTCTCTCCTCACTCTAGCTAATATCATCCTTAACTAGGGCGAAGATTGTATCAGATTCTGATGTTTAGCAAGCTCGTAACTTTATCTCAGTACACTACTACAGGAATCAGAATGATAAGCTCTTTGCAGTGTACATGTATATGGAAATCACCATATAGCAGTCTCTGATCTGTCATGGCCCAGACAAGGAAAAACTGTGTCAAAACCACAGAAGTACTTAAATCAAGAATGACAGTAGAACAGTCCATGTATATCAAGAAATGCAATCGATCCTAAATATCAAATTTTGATAAAAAAAAAATATAAAAATAAAAAAAACAGATTGTGAATGAGCAGTTAAGCATTTCAATGAGAATCATTTTATTGACAGGACTGTCTTATGAGAATTAATATTAAAGAGAAATAAGAACATCACATTAAAAGTGAACCTCCTTGTATTTGTGCTTTGAAGCTCAGAAGGTTGAATTCTCATCCAATGAGCATAATGGGGTTAGTGTAGAATAAAATCCACTTTTTACTGTAATATACACGAGGTATTGTGCTAGTAGAGCAAAATAGGTACTTCCTCATACTATTACATTATTTCGATATTTTTGTTGAACGTGTGTTATGTCCTTTCCCTTTTATTATCCCTCTTTAAATTTCTAAGGTTTTGAGTGTTAAAAAAAGACTTAAAAGAGTCATCTATTCATACTCCCTCTCTATATGAAAGTTTAGCTTTATGAATTAATAATGTAATTTTCTCAGCAGTCAGCACTGCCTCCTCCCTTGAAAACTTCCTTGGTTTAAATCTGAAATTTGAATTAGGGGTTTCGCAGTTGGAGATCTTTAGGCATAATAGTTTGGGTCATATAGTCAATATGTTTGCTGGATTTATGCATCTATGTCAACTTCTGTTGTTATTTGCATATTGGCAACTTTTGTTTTCCCTTTGTAATTATTACAAATTCTCGGCTCATTCTTTTCAGATGGGATAACCTCATATTCATCTAAGAAAAAGAAACTCAAGCCTTTAAATGGAGCTACTCAAACGAAAGCAATAGCAATTAATAATAAACATAAATAAACTAAATAAAAACTAAGGTAGGAATGTGAATGAGATTACTTTTCAGGATTCTCAACTATTTGTTGTGCTGCTACTGCTGGTGCTGCTTTCTGGGGTCCCATACCCTTCCCCATTCAAAAGCAGTGAATGTGTGGCCAAAGCCAACCAAGTTGCGGTGGGTGCAAAGCCGCCTTCCTTTCGATCGATTTTACCATCAAAAGGCCCCGAAAGCATCGACACCAGGTAGCTACCATGGACAGATAGATACCTTGGGGCTATCTGATCAGAGCTCCATATGCCTCTCAAAAATCCATTAGTGGTTTCATACTCCAACCCTTTACAAGGTTCTGAAGATCAAGGTGGATGACCTAACAGCTGGCCCGCATCATGTCATGTATTTTGTATCTCATGAATCACATCAAAGCATATACCATATCTATCAATAATCAAGATATTTCCAAAAGTAAAGAACAAGTTTTGGTGTAGAAGGATGAAAAACACGAGGAAGAGAAATATATTTTTCGAAGGAAAACATGAATAGTTGCAGAAATAAATAAGAGCAGGGAACAAGATTTTGAACCACGTACTTCTGAATTTAGAGCGTCATCCTTGCCCAGAGACCATGATAATCTTCACAGGATAGTTCCAATCTATTCTATGTATCCAAAGAGGCAGTTCAAAGCTGAATTCAGAGAGCAATTAGGGAGCAGTGAATTAGCAGTTAAAACAATAATGTGGGAATGGCGAAACTTTTGCACCACTATAATGTATGCGAATAAGATCTATATCTTATGTAACATGATTGTCAAAAAGAGCCAAACAAAATATCAAACCGCATCTCATATATCCATATCTTTATCTCATATAATCAACATCATTACAACCTAATTTAGGCTGCTTACCAAGTTAAACTAAGCAATGGTGGGGTGCGCCAGGCCCTTGCAGTAGTGCAACACATGGGCGACGCTTGACGCCCCAAGTAGCAAGCTACTGTGGTGGGAATACCCCCTTAAAAAATAAATTTAATATCATTGTGGACCATTGGCCCACATATCAGATATTAAACTGATAAGAACAGATACTACACTTGATCTTAGCCAAAAGGCCGAGAAAGGTATGAATTGTAAGGTCTCAATTCCTGCTTTTTATTTCTTGAAGTTGCGGCAGCCTCTTCGTTTCTTTTCAATGTGGTACATCATTCCAAACTTAGGGGAATAGGAGTTATGTTCATAACAAACTTTCTAGATTAGATAAATAAAACAGAGATAGAAGTCGTGGAATCTTGCTGGGAAAGTTAATCACACTTAAATACTCCGTGGTATTTAGGGGTAGGCTAAGTAGATTAAAGACTTTGCAGACTTTCATTATCAAAAATGGAGAAAAGTTTATCACACAAATACTTCCTTTGGTATTTTTGGTCGTTGTACTCTATCTTCTGCTCTATTCACATACCCTATTTTCCTTGTACTTACTACAACTAACATATAAAAACAGTTATATCGTACTTTTCCTACGTATGTTTTCAAAATAAAAAGATAGCAATGCTTCATAATGTCAAAAGAAAACACCCAATCAACTCTTATAGTCAACAGATAAGATGACACCAGCAAAAGAGAAGTGTTAAGAAGTAAACATGACAATCAGAATTTGGGACCATAATTCTGTATCCAAAAAAGAAAGTGCTATGAATGTTTCGACTCTTCTATAAATTTATTCATGTGTGGTTGAAACCTGTTTTGTCAACCAAAAAAATTGTTAAGATTTTTTAAACTTTGAGATTTCCATAGACATGATCGAAGCCATTGGCCAAGAAAGGTATGATCAGCCAAGTCTTAATTACCTGTATTCGTTTTTATGTCGCTTCAGCCTCATGCCCTCATCCTTCACCTTTCAGATGCAATCATCAATGTCTGCATGGATACCTGGAGGAAATCACCCAGTCAGGATCAGAAAGGACTTGACATACGTAGAAGAAAACCTGCTGCAAGCCAGAGAAGTGAGGGAGCATAAATCTCCAAGGGATCGTAATCATCTTTGGAATACCAGACTGTGGGGTACATTCTTGCACAAGTCTCATGTTGGCCACAATAAATCCGTACAAGATGTATTTCAGATTGCCCACATACAATAGACAATGTCTGAAGTAGATAAGGACCCCTTTTGACAAAGAATCTAGTGACCTCACCCTGTTACTCAGAAAGCACACTTAATACTACTGTCTACAGTGTTTTCTGAAAAGAGAAATTGCTAACAATTCTTGATAAGTTACAATAATAATGTACTATACCTACTACAATGTTTCTTGTGGTCGACATCCAAGTTGTGTTGGTTCTTCGATTTATCATCTGCTACAACAAGTGGAAGCGTGGAACCATGGAACAGTTTCACTTTAACTATCTGCAACAACAAAAAAGGCATAAAATGGAAAGGTCATTGAAAAAGAAGGGAACAAATTACGTTATCGACAGCAACTTCAAATATTACAAATTACGTAGAGCAGGAGAAGGAGAGAAGCTGCGCCTGTTGGGATGTGGCCACATGAACAGTGAAATTCGCCAAAAAAATTTGGACCATTTCTCGATTTGTGCGTGTCATCCTTGCGCAGGGGCCATGCTAATCTTCTCTGTATCGTTCCAATTTTATCAGATGTCTCCGAAGAGACAATAGTCCAAGGTATACCAGAGTATATAAAAAAGGGAATCTATTCTTACTTTTTCAATGTGGGGCTAACTAGTTTCATATTCTGCTCCAAATCTCCCATAATATTCACTCTGAAACAATAACCTAACAATTTGTGAAAGCCCAACTCTTTGGGTATTCATAATTATTCATATTCTCCCACATCTCATCATTGAATCAGTGGCAACTTGTAACCACTAAATTTGTAACAAGTATTACATGTCTCCATCAAAGAAGCCAAGACCTTCAGAGTATACAAGTACCAAAAGATCAAAAAAATAACCTACACCAAGCTAAGTTATGCAAGTTTACAACTCATATTTTAATACCATGATCACAACCTATTCTTTTCCTCAAAACATCAATCCTCATGGAAAGGACTTCAATCCACCACGAAACTGAAGGCAAGAGCTGAGCCCATAGGCAGTAAGTTCATAGAAGATTTACTATACTGAGGAGTTTTCATCATGAATATTCCAACAATCCAAACTCAATATAAACCTTTCATCTGTAACATAAGTTCTTGATATATAACATTTCATCAAAAACCTTTGTACTACTCCGTACAACAAATGCAATGAGCTCTAGTTGGTTAGTAGTGTATGGTGGTGGTGCACGCGGTCAAAGTATGAAAATAAGAAACCAAAAGAAAATCAACAGCGCAAACAAAAGCAAACTACAAGGTTTATCCACAAAATCAGGGGTCGTATCTTCATATTCACACATAAGACATAGTGAACACCACATGAACCAGCCATTAGACAGGTATTTAAATTGCGGACAAGGCTTTGAATTGGGTTTCCTCTATTCCACACTTGTTCGCTCACCACAATGGACCACTTCATTGATCTTATAACCTAAGCACAAAATTCTACATCATTAGATCATGGACGTAAAATGAGGACAAACTGGTAAACCAATGGGGACCATATGGTTGAGTCTAACTACGAAGGTAATTACAACGACGACTAGATGGCCATGTCAGCTAAATTCAACACTAAAGCATCCAGTTGATTTCTTTACCACATTCCATTTTTCAAATTTCATTAAAAATATTCTTCAACAACAATGTTCTGCAATGCACAATTACAATCTAATAAGACCAAGCTAACAAAGTTTCTTTCCGGAGAGAAAGCAAGACAACAGTATATGAAAGTTTGAGTATCAGGCAATAATTCTGCTGTGTACCGAAGAGTATGGGATTTTGAATGTAAAGACAGAAAACAGCAAATAAGTGTGGTAGGGATGTTCTCGATGGGTATCCCGACAATTGGGTGTAATTCGGATCAAAGGTTAAAGCCCTAAACTCTAGCACTACTCCCTGCAAACTCCGGCCAACTTACGTCAATGTTCTGGTTTACCCATGTTGCAACGCGCCCCTTAATCACCTCACTCATTCCTTTTCTCTTCAACAACACTCTAGATAACTTCCTCTTAAATGGGTGTAAGCTAACTCCCTCAATAGACACTCCAAACAAGCCCTCTTTGATCAACAGCTACCCCTTCCCCTAAGACAATGTGGTCCAAGTATGCTATCTTGGATCGACCAAACTCACATTTCGGTTGGCAAAGAGATTGATCTTTCAGCACCCTCAGAACCAATGCCAAGTGTGTTTTATGTTCTTCTAGACATCTCCTGTAGATCAAGACATCATCAAAAATACCAAAACAAATTTACGTAAGGGTCGAAATACCGTGTTCATCAGGAACTGGGAAGTGGCAGGAGCGTTGGTCAAGCCAAAAGGCATGACTAAAAACTCATAATGACCTTCATGAGTTTGAAAGGCCGTTTTAAGGACATCCTCTTCTCGCACACGTATCTAAAGGTACCCTGATTTCAAGTTGAGTTTGGAAAAAACTAAAGCTCCCAACAATTCATCCAAGAGTTCATCAATTACGGGAATGGGAACTAGTTTGTGGTTGTGCTTATGTTTAAGGCAAGATAAGGCGTCAACAGTTAGTCCAATGGGCCTCCTACAACCACTACTTGAAGTCCTAGATATGGTGAGTTGAAGTTCCCTTACTGCCTTCATCGCGACGAAGTTATGCGTCGCCCCCGGGTCCACCATAACCACTACTTCCCTCACATTAATCAACCCCCCAAGCTTCATCATTTTCGGATTTGTGAATCCCATGACCGAGTTCAAGGAAATTGCGGGAAACTTCAAACCTGATTCACTCGTCACCTCCTCCTGAACTTCCCCCTCCAACCACTCATCGGAGCCCTTACTCTCCTCTTCTTAGACATCGGCTGTCAAGAGTACACTTACCTCCCTTTGTTTGCAACGATAAGCTACATTCCAATTCTCGTTGCACCGGAAATACAACCCGAGTTCCCTTTTTTGTCGGATCTCCTGTTCACTTAACCAACGGATTTCATTGGTTCATGGCTGAGGAAGGTGTGAAGAATTGGAAGGCCTGGAAGCCGGGTGAGCAACTGGGGTAGATGGTTGAGTCGAAGAGAAATGGGTTAGGCTTTGCTTTTCGTAGAAAGTTTGATTCGAGTAGGGCCTCCATGCAAGCTGGGATTTGAGCTCACCCCATTTTCTTAGACTTTTCCTCAATTTCTCCTCCACCCTAACCGATAACTCCATAGCATTATTAAGATTGTTGGCCTGAGCATTTAGACCTCGGCTCTAATCTCCTACCTAAGCCCATTCAAGTATTACCCATAGCTTCCAAGCGTTGAGCGTTGGTCGTTGGGGCCATCAATACCTTCCCGAATTCTACTCTGATACCAAGCTGCTGCGTACCAGAGTTTGAGTTTGGGATTTTGAATGTAAAGACAAAAAGCAGCAAATAAGAGTAGGAAATTTCATCCCCTGCCTTATACAACAATCTATGTACCCACACACACACACACTCCCACACTCCCTAACAGAATCCCCAAAAACAGAAACTTATTAATGCAGTAACTAAAACAGAAGTGCAAGATAACAAACTTCCTAAGTCAATCATTTCTTTTGCTTTGCTTCATGCGTCTTGCGTATGTGACCACCACTGGAGGCCTCTGTCCATCCCTTGCATATTCTACTTACACTATAAAAATCTATGACCCTATTTCACATAGAGAAAACACTAAAATTGCAGTATTGCAACCAATTAATTGTCACATGAAGAGGTTTTTCCTCATGTTAGCTCTGCCATAGGAAATTTGCTTATTGTCCCACATAAATGAATAATGGAAACAAGACGATGATGTGATTCTTGATCCGAAAACCAAGTTATCACAAGGATATGTTCTAAGCTTCGTCCTATACAGATAAATCACCAAGAACTAGGCAAGAACTGAGTTTAATTAATTAAGAGTCCACCTAATTAATCAAACCAATGAATGTTTTAACTAAAACACCCAAAACAGCAACTAACTCGCAAGTTAGCCAAAGAAATATTTAGGTATCCAACCAAAATATCACTCGAAAATAAATGTGTTTGTTATTGATCAAATTCGTGAATGAATCCAAACCGTCAATTACATGGAGTATTTATAGCAATCCTTTCCTAAAAATATTAGAACTCTAACTAGAATAAAACTCCTTTTCCTAAACATATTAGAATTCTAGCTTGAATAAAACTCCTACTTTTCCTAAACATATTAGAGTTCTAGCTTGAGTAAAACTCTTTCACTTTGCCTGGATCTCCAAGCAGCCGCCACCTATAATTCAATCTTGAGTAGGAATCCCTCTTGAAATAGGAAACTTAACCTTGGGTAGGAATCCATCTTGAAATAGGAACGTAACCTTGGGCGCCAAGTAACGTTACACGGTTTTCTAACTAACTTAATTAACTAACTCACACGTACAAAAATAATCAAGAACATAAAGAAAATAAAGAAACCTAGGGTCTAAACCAAGAAAAACCCTTTCAAGTGCAAGGTAAAAACTTGTAGACAAAAATCTAAGAAAGCTTTTAAAGAACCTTAAAGAACTATCAAGAAGCTTCAAGAACTCCCAAGAACGCCACCATACAAAGCGTGGCTTTGTCTTGATGCCCCCGATAGTAAGTTTGACCTATTGAAGAAGCTTCCAAGTATAGATTCATGCTTTCTTGACTTTCTTGGAATAATTCTTCAACATGCTCGTCATTCACATTGATGCACGCATCAGACGAGCAACACAAATATAAAAATGAAGCCTGGATGGTATCTTCCCAAATAGGAAGAGTGTACGTCACAATTTGTGACAGTGGATGTCTGCGTCAGCGCTATGCCCAAAATTTTATTAGTCTTTGTAAATTCCATAGAATATAAGATACATGAGATCCATCGTCAAATCTTCATATAGTAGTGTTACGAAATCTTTTTGGATATTTGAACCTAAAGTCATGGATGAAAAGTTGAACATGACAATTTTATAGATAACTCTCTTGAGTTTTCTCCAACTCCTTAAACAAAAACATGCAATTGTATTGTGATTAGCCCCACATCTGGTTAAAAAAAAAAAAAAAAAAAAAAAAAAAAAAAAAAAAAAGAAGTGGAGTTGGCATATGTATCATGAGGAACCATTGTCATATACCTATTTATTGGAATAATATGTGCCATATTTTTAAGGTCCATTAAGGTTTAGTAATCAAGTTAACAATGACGCGTATCTCACATACAGTGTATCTAGAGATTAGTTATTCAATTGCCAACACACAACTATCTCTTTACCATCTATTTTTCGGCCTTAGTGGCCCAAACGTATTTCAAGTTCTTTTTTCACTAGAAAAACTCAATATCAAGAAGTTCAGATACATAATTAGGAAGGCACATCCAACAAATGACAATGTCCCTTGGTAGAATAGACCCCTTCACAAAGCAAGCGAAAACATTAGAAGTTTCTAGAGATATGACTACACGAACGCTCCAAAATTAAGATTTCACATTAAGATATAAGGGAAAAGGGATAACAATCCCACATTAATCAAGAAACTAGATCAAAGCTAGGACTTTGTGGTATAAATAACAAAGCTTGTTTTACACCTTTTCACGCAGCGTTGCAATGAGCGCATAACAAAGTATTTTTTTGCCTTTTACTAAAGAATACCAAGCCAATTGAAAGTTTCTTATCAACAACTACCAACTCTCTACTTATCAAAATACAATTTTCCAAACAATCATCTACCACACTGAATCTTAGCCAAATGGGTGAAAGCATGTTCTTGTCATTTTAGAGCAAATATTAATCAACTAAACCTGACCTGATCATAAATACCTGTCTCCCACCATTGGTTTATTGTCCTCTTTATCCAGGCACAGTATACTCTCCATATCCTTATCCATTCCTAATCTTCAGATTAGGAATATGCACAAAAAAGAACCACCCCCCACCAGTATTTCCCCTTCATGGATTCCCAGCCATCCATTTGAGAAATGGAATATCAAATTCCCTGAACACTTAGATAGATCCAACTCCTCTTGGATAATAAATTCATATTTTCCGGAACTAACTCTCTCTATTCGCACAACATTAAATTGGATTTCTCACTTCTTATTACCATAAAGAGCCCAACATATGTCAGGATTAACTAATCACTCTCTTGTTATTCCACAAGTGATCCAAATCTTAATCAGTTGACAGCCCTAACAGAATGACCATTTTCTGATCTGACAGTAAGCAGCACGAGCTATACTATGCAATTACCTCGGCTACAAAAACTTTTACATTAAGTCCAAGTAAATTTAAGATCTCTTGTAACAGACATCTTGATATGCACGTGCACTTAGCTCGAGCCAAACTATCAAATAAATAAGTTCAGTAAGAAAAGGTTTGGCCTACTTCAACAAAAGATTCTGGCAATTCAAGTGTGGAATTAACAGCAGGATAGGTTATTTGACCAGTTATAGGAAAGAAGTCAGAAATTATGTGGTAGATGCCACGCCAAATAAAATAGAGGACAAAGTAAGCTATGACCACATTGCTTGAAATCCATTCAAAAGCTTGAAATCAGAACCAAGAAAAGCAAGAAAAAGAAAAGAAAATTCGCACATGATACTTCCCCATAGAAATTAGATTTGTGTATATCCTCATAGCATAGAGAATATTATGATCATCTCTTTATGTTTGATACATTTCTTATGGATTCATTCAAAAATTACTATGAAGTCAGATATAAAACTAATAAGAAAAGACACTACAACTGATCTTGTTCATAGCCAACATGGCACAAAAGGTTATGTTTTGTTCAGTTTGACATACCTTTATTTATTTTGTTTCAGCCGTATCCTTCACCCTTCCAATATTGGATCACCACATTCGCAAATTAATAGCTACCAGAAGAAAATAAAAGTCTGTAATTAGACATTTAAGCATAAGTAGAAATAAAACAGTTGAAAGTCTGAAATTCATAGAGCAAGTATCAGATGTAATTTTAAGTTCCTTTTTTTCAGTGACAGGAGAACTATCAACAGAGGATGGAGCATTAACAGATTTTGCAATGAAGAAACACCTTAAATAAATATGTCAGGACTTAAGCAATATGCGCAACTTATAAGGGGCAATGCCATGATAAAAAGGATTGGAAGTGGTGTAGACAAGTTAGCTATTAGCTATCACAGTTCCAGATATCCTCAACAACTTACAGCAACAAATTGCTTGAAATACTATGCAAAGTATGAAACTGAAAGGAAATAACTGCAACACTCTTCTTTCTCCAAACATTAATATCAAACGGAAGAAGGGATGACGTGGCTTCGCCAGCCAAGCATAAAAAACAAGGCTCAGATTTTGCAAGTGTGCAACCCATCCTTGAAAATATTTAACTTTCACTCATTGTGCATGCCAATTTAACATTGTTTTATAAACTAAAGCAATTATATATACCACAACATGCACAAAGTCACAAATCACTCACAGACACAGCCATACAACACATTAGAAAAGCAATATACTCGACAATAGCCATCGTCATAAGTTCAATAATATAATTAGAGTTATCAACCGTCCCTGAAAGCTCTTACAAGGCAGTAAGACACAAAAGGTTATTTTCTTCTCTGTATTAGTGAGGTTTTTTTAAAGACCAGATAATGCCCATGATCTTAGCCAAAAGCCCAAGAAAGCTATTATTTGCATAGTTTCACCTACCTCCAATTGCTTTTTCGTCGCTTTAGCCTCATCCTTAACCGCCCCGATGAGGTATCACCAAAAGTAAGATTATTCCCACGGCTATCAGAGAAGATTAAAGTCTGCAATTAGACAAGAGTGATAAGAGAAAACAAACCAGCTGCAAGCCACAAAGCAAGCAGGCATGCATATATCTTCATAACATGTTCATCTTTGAACTAGGGTCCCCTTTGCATAGCAATTATGTTCATATGTTAGGATCTATTCAAAGTTTACCAGATATATAACAAACTCCAAAAGGAAAGGCATAGGTTGATCATAGATTAAGAATTCCCTCTATTCTAGTCTTGAGTAGCACTCTTTCATCCTTCCCGAACGAAGCATACAACTCTCCGTTGACAAAAGGTACAAAAAAAGAGTGGGAGAAAATATAATTACACTAAGCACTGGCCTAAACTGCCATGCACTTGAAACTTTCTAAGTAAATCACTACCAAGAATGATGCACACCCCTAAAGAGGAACTTTCTTGCATTGATTTCAACAAGACGTAAATCTTAAATAAACCTGTCCAATCACCTACATTAATGTTTATATTGACGGCTTCAAAAGCACGATAGCGAAAGACTCCGCATGAACAAGCAATTCGTCTACAAGCACATTTTGATACCTTAAATCCATCAAATCCATGAGTAAATATTGAAACAAGGACGACCATGTTTATAAAGGAGATAAGCACATCCTTAGAGTGTTTTAACCATTTTGAGGCTAAGATATGCCAAATTTTGCATGTCTTGGGAGCTAATGTCGTAGCTAGATGAATCAATTGAATAATTTAACATTTAGAGTAACAAATGATTAAAATGTTGCGACTTGGGAGGAAAAAGGGGGACAAATTCCACTTGGTGTTGTGAGGTATAACATAAATAAACTTTCACGCTCTCAATTTTCTAAACGTTACATATAGTTTCATTTGGAGGCCCTTGTTCCGCGATCAAATATTCTATTCAAGTGATCATGCTTTATGTTGTTCGTGTTTAGCATGTTGGAAAGATCAACAACAAAATACAATCAAGCCTAATAATAGATTTCAAGCATTTGAAAACTTTCCAAGGTTCCCTCCTAGGGTTTACGAACATAAAAAAAAAGAGGCAAATTGATTTTTGTGGTTTCAGTGGTTTTTTGGAGATGTTAGGTATGTGCAAATTTATCTAAGGAAAAATAATTCTAGGGTTTTAGTATAGAGGGATTAGCCACTTAAACCGATTCTAGTTTAATAAGTCAAAAGTTCTCTACACAAAATGCCACACCAAACCCGGTTGCAGAAAAATGTTGCTTGTAATCTGACACGTATGACTTAGTTTCACAATGAAGAAAAGAAAGAAGGAAAGAAATGGTCATAACCAAGACTAAAAGGAGGCCCCTTGAAAATGGTCATTATATTGAATATCAACAACACAATTACCTACAAATTTAGGCTATATATTTTCATTACAACCTAATTTAGGCAGCTTACCAAGTTGTTAGAACTAAGCATTGGTGGGGAGCACCAGACCCTTGCAGTAGTGCAACACAAGGGCGACGCTTGACGCCCCCTGGTGGGACTTTACCCTTAAAAAATAAATTTAATATCGTTGTGGGCCATTGGCCCACATATCAGATATTAAACTGATAAGAACAGATACTACACTTGATCTTAGCCAAAAGGCCGAGAAAGGTATGACTTGTTATGTCCCAATTCATGCTTTTTATTTCTTGAAGTTGCGGTAGCCTCTTCGTTTCTTTTTAATGTGGTACAACATTCAAAACTTACGGGTTATGTCCATAACAAATTTTCTAGATTAGATAAATAAAATAGAGATAGAAGTCGTAGAATCTTGCAGGGAAAGTTTATCACTTAAATACTCCGTAGTATTTAGGGGTAGGGTAAGTAGATTAAAAACTTTGCAGACTTCCATCATGTAAAAATGGAGAAAAGTTTATCACACAAGTACTTTGGTATTTTTGGTCGTTGTACTCTATCTTCTGCTCTATTCACATACCCAATTTTCCTTATACTTACTACAACTAACATATAAAAAGAGTTATATCGTACTTTTCCTATGTATGTTTTCAAAATAAAAAGATAACAATGATTCATAATATCAAAAGCAAACACCCATTAACTCTTATAGTCAACAGATAATAATGATCAGATGACACCAACAAAAGAGAAGTGTTAAGAAGTAAACATGACAATCAGAATTTGGGAACAGAATTCTGTATCCAAAAAAGAAAGTTGTGTGTGGTTGAAACCTGTTTTGCCAACCAAAAAATTTGTTAAGGTTTTTTAAACTATGAGATTTCCATAGACATGATCTAAGCCATTGGCCAAGAAAGGTATGATTAGCCAAGTCTTAATTACCTGTATTAGTTTTTATGTCGCTTCAGCCTCATGCCCTCATCCTTCTTCTTTTAGATGCAATCATCAAAGTCCGCATGGCTACCTGGAGGAAATCACCCAGTCAGGATCAGAAAAGACTTGACATACGTAGAACCTGCTGCAAGTCAGAGAAGTGAGGGAGCATAAATCTCCAAGGGATCGTAATCATCTTTGGAATACCAGACTGTGGGGTACATTTTTGCACAAGTCTCATGTTGGCCACAATAAATCCGTACAAGATGTATTTCAGATTGCCCAAATACAATAGACAATGTCTGAAGTAGATAAGGACCCCTTTTCCTAGAAGTGGAATAATGCTAAAGACGAAGAATTTAGTGACCTCCCCTGTTACTCAGAAAGCACACTTAATACTACTGTCTACAGTGTTTTCTGAAAAGAGAAATTGCTAACAATTCTTGATAAGCTATAATAATATTGTACTATACCTACTACAATGTTTCTTGTGGTCGACATCCAAGTTGTGTTGGTTCTTCGATTTATCATCTGCTACAACAAGTGGAAGTGGAAGAGGAAGTGTGGAACCATGGAACAGTTTCACTTTAACTATCAGCAACAACAAAGAAAAGGTATAATAATACTAGCAAAATGGAAAGGATATTGAGAACAGCATCATCTAGCCCAACTCTCTAACATAAAAAAAAAACAGAAAATGGCCAGTTGGCCTTACCAGTATATCAGTAATCACATGATGCATATTATAGGGTAAGAATATTGAGAAGAAACATAGTTTTCTAGCAATACCCTATTTCTAATAGCCTGAAAGTACAACTCAAAAGGCAGAAAAAATCAAAACACAACAGAGAACAACAAAGTGACAAAGAAGAGAACAAATTACGTTATCGACAGCAACTTCAAATATTACGAATTACGTAGCAGGAGAAGGAGAGAAGCTGCGCCTGCTGGGATGGGGCCGCAAGAACAGTGAGATTTGCCAAAAAAATCTGGACCATTTCTCGATTTGTGCGTGTCATCCTTGCGCAGGGGCCATGCTAATCTTCTCTGTATCGTTCCAATTTTATCAGATGTCTCCGAAGAGACAATAGTCCAAGGTATACCAGAGTATATAAAAAAGGGAATCTATTCTTACTTTTTCAATGTGGGGCTAACTAGTTTCATATTCTGCTCCAAATCTCCCATAATATTCACTCTGAAACAATAACCTAACAATTTGTGAAAGCCCAACTCTTTGGGTATTCATAATTATTCATATTCTCCCACATCTCATCATTGAATCAGTGGCAACTTGTAACCACTAAATTTGTAACAAGTATTACATGTCTCCATCAAAGAAGCCAAGACCTTCAGAGTATACAAGTACCAAAAGATCAAAAAAATAACCTACACCAAGCTAAGTTATGCAAGTTCACAACTCATATTTTAATACCATGATCACAACCTATTCTTTTCCTCAAAACATCAATCCTCATGGAAAGGACTTCAATCCACCACGAAACTGAAGGCAAGAGCTGAGCCCATAGGCAGTAAGTTTATAGAAGATTTACTATACTGAGGAGTTTTCATCATGAATAATCATCTTCATTCCAACAATCCAAACTCAATATAAACCTTTCATCTGTAACATAAGTTCTTGATATATAACATTCATCAAAAACCTTTGTACTACTCCGTACAACAAATGCAATGAGCTCTAGTTGGTTAGCTTTTTACAAGTGAACAAACTCAACAATGCCTTCAAAAATGAACACGGACTTTAATTTCAGAGGCTACCACTGATCTCATCTAACGCATAATTTCATGCCACATCAAAGCAAATAATTTGTTTTTAGTGTATGTTTGTGGTGCACGCGGTCAAAGTATGAAAATAAGAAACCAAAAGAAAATCAAAAGCGGAAACAAAAGCAAACTACAAGGTTTATCCACATAATCAGGGGTCGTATCTTCATATTCACACATATGACACTGTGACCACCACATGAACCAGCCACTGGACAGGTATTTAAATTGCAGACAAGGGTTTCAATTGGGTTTCCTCTATTCCACACTTGTTCGCTCACCACAATGGACCAGTTCATTGATCTTATAACCTAAGCACAAAGTTCTACATCATTAGATTATGGACATAAAATGAGGATAAAATGGTAAACCAATGGGGATCATATGGTTAAGTCTAACTATAAAGGTAATTACAACAACGACTAGATGGTCATGTCAGCTAAATTCAACATTAAAGAATCTAGTTGATTTCTTGACCACATTCCATTTTCAAATTTCAATAAAACTATTCTTCAACCACAATGTTCTGCAATGCACAATTACAATCCACTAAGACCAAGCTAACAAAGTTTTTTTCCGGAGAGAAAGCAAGACAACAGTATATGAAAGTTTGAGTATCCGGCAATAATTCTACTTACACTATAAAAATCTATGACCCTAGGGAGAACATTAAAACTGCAGTATTGCAACCTATTAATTGTCACATAAAGAGATTTTTCCTCATGTTAGCTCTCCCTTAGGAAATTTGGTTGTTGTCCCACATAAATGAATAATAGAAATAAGATGAGCAACACAAATATAAAAACGAAGCATGGACAGTATCTTTCCAAAGAGGAAGAGTGTACGTCACAATTTGTGATAGTGGGGGTCTGCGTCCATGCTACCCCTAACCAATAACCATTTCTATGCCCAAAATTTTAGTAGTCTCTGTAAATTCCATGGGAGATAAGATACATGAGATCCATCGTCAAATCTTCATACACTTGTTTTACGAAATCTTTTTGGATATTTGAACCCAAAGTCATGGATAAAAAGTTGTACATGACAATTTTACAGATAGCTCTCTTGAGTTTTCTCCAATTCCTTAAACAAACATGCAATTGTAATGTGATTAGTCCCACATCTGTTAAAAACAATAAAAAAAAAGAAAAAAGAAAAAGAAGTGGAGTTGGCATATAAATCATGAAGAACCATTGTCATGTACCTATTTATCAAAATAGTATGTGCCAAATTTTTAGGATCCATTAAGGTTTAGTAATCAAGTTAACAATGACGCATATCTCACATACAGTGAATCTAGAGATTAGTTATTCAATTGTCAACTCACAACTACAGCACCAGAGGAATCTCTTTACCATCCATTTTTCAGCCCTAATGACCCAAAGTTATTTCAAGTTCTTTTTCACCAGAAAAATGCAATATCAAGAAGTTTGGATACATAATTAGGAAGCCATATCCAACAAATGACAATGTCCCTCAGTAGAATAGACCCCTTCAGACAGCAAGCGAACACATTATAAATTTGTGGAGATATGACTACACTAATGCTCCAAAGTTGGATTTCACATTATGATATAAGGGAAAAGGGATAATTATCCCACATCAATCAAGAAAGTAGATCAAAGCTAGGACTTTGTGGCATAAATAACAAAGCCTGATTTTTACCTTCTCACGCAGCCTCGCAGTGAACACAGAGCGAACTATTATTTCGCCTTTTACTAAAGAATACCGTGTGCTCGCTGCATTCAGTGGCATACGTTTATTTTTGAAGTAAAATCCTTAATATAGCTTCCCACAAGCCAATTCAAAGTTTCTTGTCAACAACTATCAGCTCTCTATTTATCAAAATACAATTTTCCAAACAGTCATCTAAAACACTAAATCTCAGCCAAGTGGGTGAAAGCATATTCTAGTCATTTTAGAGCAAATACTAATCAACTAAACCTGACCTGATCCTAAATACCTGTTTAGCCAGGTTCAGTATACTCTCCAAATCCTTATCCATTCCTAATCTTCAGATTAGGAATATGCACAAAAAAGAACCACCCCCACCAGTATTTCCCCTTAATGGATTCCCCGCCACCCATTTGAGAAATGGAATATCAAATTCCCTAAACACTTAGCAAATCCTCTTGGCTAATAAATTCATATTTTCTGTAACTAAATATCTCTATTCACACAACACTATCATAAGAATTGGTTACTCTGGATACATTAAATTGGATTTCTCACTTCTTATTACCATAAAGAGCCCAACATATGTCAGGATTAACTAATCACTCCTTTGTTATTCCACAAGTGATCCAAATCTTGATCAGCTGGCAGCCCTAACAGAATGGCCCATTCTCTGATCTGACAGTAAGCAGTACGAGCTACACTATGCAATTATCCCAACTACAAAACTGGAACTTTTACATTAAGTCCAAGTAAATTTAGGATCGCTTGTAACAGACAGCTAGAGATGCATGTTCAGTTATACTCTAGTCTGAACTATACAAAAAATAAGTTCAGTTAAAAAAGGTTTGGCCTACATGAACAAAATATTCTGGCACTTCAAGTGTGGAATTAACAGCAGGATAGGTCAGTTGACCAGATATAGGAAATAAGTCAGAAATTATGTGGTAGATGCCACACCAAATCCAATAGTGGGAAAACTAAGCTGCAATCACATTGCTTGAAATCCATTCAAAACTTGAAATCAGAACCAAGAAAAGCAAGAAAAAGAAAAGAATATTTACGCATGATACCTCCCCTAAGACATTATGATCATCTCTTTATCTTTGATACATTTCTTTTGGATTCATCCAAAGTTACTAGTTTGGATTCATCCCGAAACTCCATTATTAATTAAGTATTAGTTTGATGCAAGAGACACATCTGATATAAAACTGATAAGAAAAGACAGTACAATTGATCTTGTTCTTAGCATACATCACAACAAAAGGTTGTGTTTTGTTTAGTTTCACATACCTTTATTTATTTTGCTTTGGCCATATCCTTCAACCTTCCAATATTGGATCACCACGGTCACAAATTATCCCATAGCTACCAGTAGAAAATAAAAGTCTGTAATTAGACATTTAAGCATAAGCAGAATTAAACCAACTGAAAGTCAGAAATTCACAGAGCAAGTATCCGATGTATTTTAAATTTTCTATTTTTCAGTGACAGGAGAACTATTAACAGTGAATTTAACTGATTTTACAATGAAGTAACACATTAAATAAACATGTCATGGCTTTAAGCAAAATGGACAACTTATAAGGAGCAATGCCACCTAATAAACAATAGTCATAAGTTCAATGATATAATTTGAGTTATCAACCGTCCCTGAAAGCTCTTATTAGGCAGTAAGACACAAAAGGTTATTTTCTTCTCTGTATTAGTCAGCTTTTACTCTAGCCTGAAAACTTTTAAAGACCAGATAATAACCCATGATCTTAGCCAAAAGCCCAAGAAAGCTTTAATTTGCATAGTTTCACCTACCTCCAATTGCTTTTTCGTCGCTTTAGCCTCATCCTTAACTGCCCCGATGAGGTATCACCAAAAGTAAGATTATTACTATTAAAATCTGCAATTAGACAAACATTGATAAGAGTAAATACACCAGCTGCAAGCCACAAAGCAAGCAGGCAGGCACATATCTTCACAACATGTTCATCTTTGAAATAGGGTCCCCTTTGCATAGCAATTATGTTCATATGTTAGGATCTATTCAAAGTTTATCAGATATATATAACAAACTCCAAAAGGAAAGGCATAGGTTGATCATAGATTAAGAATTCCCTATATTCTAGTTTGAGTAGCACTCATTCATCCTTCCGGAACGAGCATACAACTCTCCGTTGACAAAAGGTACAAAAAAAGAGTGGAAGAAAACATAATTACACTAAGCACTGGCCTAAGCTGCCATGCACTTGAAACATTCTAAGTGAATCACTACCAAGAATAGTGCATACCCTAAAGAGGAACTTTCTTGCATAGATTTCAGTAAGACGTAAATCTTAAATAAACCTGTCCAATAACCTACATTAATGTTTACATTGTCGACTTCGAAAGCACCATATCCGGCTCCATATATATACAAGCAAGATGTCTACAAGCACATTTTGATACCCCAAATCCATCAATGCCGATTCTTCTGGTGAATCCAGGAGTAAATATTGAAACAAGGGCGACGAGTTTTATAAAAGAGATATGCACCAGTGTTTTAACCATTTTGAGGCTAAGAAATGCTAAATTTTGAATATCTTGGGAGTTAATATCGTAGCTAGATTAATCGAGTGAATAATTTAACATGTAAAGTAACTATACTAACTAATGATGAAAATATTGGGAATTTGGGAAGAAAAAAGGGGACAACTTCCAATTGTTGTCATCTAAATCAACTTTCATGCTCTCGATTTTCCAAACATTACACATAATTTTATTCGAGGCCCTGGGTTCCTCGGTTAAATATTATATTCAAGTGATCATGTTTTATGTTGTTCTTGTTTAGCATGTTGGAAGGCTCCACAACAAAATACAATCAAGCCTATTAATAGGTTTTCAAGCATTTAAAAAAACTTTTGGAGTTCCCCTCCTAGGGTTTTAGAGCACAACCATAAAAAAGACGGAATTGATTTTTGTGGTTTCGGTGGTTTTTTGGGGACGTTGGGTATGTGGGAGTAGGGGTGGCAAACGGATCAGATAGGGTAGGGTTCGTGTTCGGATCACTTATTTTCGGGTCAGCTATCACCCAAACCAAACCTGATCCATTTAAGTTTTCGGATTGAAAACCCCAACCCGAACCTAACCCATTTAATTTTGGGTCGGGTTCGTGTCAACCTATTTAAGTTTTTATGTCAAGAATATCAACCCTACCCGCTATTTTCGTGTCGGATTCGAATCGGGTTGGTTCATAGATATGGTTATTCAATAGAGTGGTTGAAAAAAAAATTACTCTTAGAAGTAGTTTAACTGTCTTTTAGGGATTTTAATTAGGGCTTGGGGTTTGGACAGAGTGAATGACTGGCCAAGTAAAATTTTTTTAATCTATTTAATATAGTTTGGTTATAAGGTCAGGTTCAGGTTGACCCGACCTGATTTTGACTCGAAAATAATTTCGGGTTACGTGGATCATTTTCGGGTTGGAATTCCAACCTTAACTTAACCCATTTAATTTCGGGTCGGATTTGTGTCAACTTATTTAAATTTTCGTGTCGAAAATCTCAACTCGAACCTGCTATTTTTGGGTCAGGTTCAGGTTGGGATTTCAGGTCGGGTCGGTTTTTGCCACCCACATGTGGGAGTTCATCTAATGAACATTAAAACTTAGGAATACAAGTTATCCATCATGACACATTGTCACATAACTAAGTTAAACTCTGTGATGCTTGAAGTAAACTAGTGGGCACCAATGTGACTTGTGAAATAATGCCAAAACTCGAAGCACCAAAGTGGCGATAGAAGAATTTGGTAAATACACAACTAAGCGGCACAAATAGTTCCATTGCACGCATCATTAGAAAATATAAAGATACCGAAATCTCAGTAAAAAAATACGATTCTAGAAGATGAACTATTTCACCTTTTAAAATCGACCATTTTATGAAAATCTTTCTGAAGTAAAAAAAAATAAAAAAAAATACAAGAACTGCACTTAAATTAACAAATTAAAAAAAACTAAAAAATGGGGAAAGAGGGAAGTCCATTACCTAAATATGATGCGTTATAGGGAGTAGAAAGAATAAAGACGAGGCGCAATTGAAAACCAAAAATTGATTTGTCGTCATAGACTGTATTGCCCTTGAAATTGAAGTTGAATGAAAAGAAATGTGTGGAAAGCTATGATTTAGAGGAAGTATTGGCATATGATATGATCATGTGTGACCTGCCATTCCGCCAACTACGTCGTGTAGTCTTGTCATTACAATACTCGAGGGTAATCTTTAAGGCGGGGGATTTCGATATCACCCATATTTTTATAAAAAAATGACCTTTTTATCCTTCTTTCTTTTTCATAAAAAAAATTTCCAAATTTACAAGAGATTTAGGTTTATTTTTCATAAAAAAAATTTCCAAATTTACAAGAGATTTAGGTTTATTTTCATTACTAAGACTAAGATATTGTAATTTTGTTTAATTGTTTTCATTATATCAAAGCTCACAAATTTTACAAACATAGGATACGTAACTCATCTTCGACAGTTATTGCAATGAATTGATGATGTCGGACCAACCAAAAATGCCATCCCTAGGAAATCACGTAGAATTTCGAATTTATGTACTTGAATTATACCTAAGCGTCACGTAAAGACGTCAAACCATGGTTGGGACGCTTTGGAAAGACGTCACTCACCATGATGAAGGGATCTTGGCAAGACGTCGCTATCTTGCCAAGAAGCCACTACCACAGTGAGTGGTGTCTTGCCAAGACAATTAGGTCTTTTATTATTTTATTAAAAAAATTGGTTTCTAATACTCAAATTTCCGGTACCATTAGGATTATAATGTAAAGACACCATATCCATGGCTGGGGCGTCTTGGCACGACTCCACTACCATGGTCGTGACATCTTGGCAAGAGGCCACTCACCATGGCCCGGGCTTCTTGGCAAGACGCCACCACCAAGGTGAGTGGTATCTCCTGCAGACACTTAGATTTTTTTTTTTTTTTTTAATTTGTTTCTAATACTCAAATTTCCAGTACTTTTAGGTTTATAAGGTAAAGACGTCATAACCATGGCGAGAGGCGTCTTGGAAAGACGTCACTCACCATGGAGGTGGTGTATTAGCAAGTGATAACCGTTCTTTTAGGTCGTTTAACTAAAAGAATAGTTATGCAAACAATATTTATAAACACCCTAATACTACTACAACTAGTGTAGTGGTAAGTCGGGGATCGAACCACAAGGACAAGGGGCGATAGCTTATAGACTTGATGTAAAGGATTTAAATGGGATTTGAAAGAATTATACTAATAACAGAAAAGGAAAGAAAGAACTTAAACGATGTTATACTATGAAGGGAAAACGGGGATAGATTAGTTCCACCCTAGGAAGGACAATCGAACTATCAATACGCTAAATTAGGAGAAATCAGTCAACAATAAATCATGACACTCAAGATGACGAGAGGAAGTTTGTGACCCTATAAACCACACGAACAACCTATAATCGCCCTCTGTCTCCAAAGGAGTGGCAGGACAAGATTCGCATCGAATATCAATCAATCAACTGTTAACAATCTCAAATCCTAACTCTACGCATGAAGAACGAGCCAACCTAGGGTTTCACCAATCAAACCCCTAAGAAGACTACTCACACATAGTAATAATAAAAGACATGATTAAAAGCATGAATAGACTGAATGGAAATGAACAAGAGAACGAAAACTAAGAACTATAACCGAACCAATGACTACTCTATCAAAACTGTAAACGAAACAACGATTATAGCTAGAGGAATGAAATCAAGGAAAACAATACTTGAAAGCATTAAAAGAACTAAAACAGAAAAGAAATAATACCTTGCATAAACGAAATTGTATGAACGAAATAGGAACCGAATCCGAAATACAAAGCTTGAAAACGAGAACAACGAAACCTGTAAATCTAAACTAAAGCATGAAAGAAATGAAAAGCTTTAAAGTGATGTTCTAGGTTGAGGCACAAAAGCTCTCAAAGTAGGCATAAGGTTATGTACAGAGAAAGAGGGTATTTATACCCTAGGGACAAAAGGAGTAAAACCCTAGGAAAAACCCTCGAGCGCCGACTAAAGATAGAACCAAAATCTGCGGGAAAGAAGGCCATTCGGCCGAATGAATAGTGGATTCGGCCGAATGGGTGGCCATTCGGCCGAATGGTGTGGCCATTCGCCTAAAACAGAATCTTGGCATTTGTGCGATCTGTCCACCATTCGGCCGAATGAGTGGAACCATTCGGCCGAATGGGTCTTGATTCGGTCGAATGAGTCTTCATTTGGCTATTCCCGAGAGCTTGATTTATGTACTTGAATCCCTGTCTTCCATTCGACCGAATGGATGTCAGATTCGGTCGAATCTGAACCTAAACCTTGCTGAACAGTTCCTTTGAAGTGCCTAGTGGCTTCTAGAGTTTATGGAATCTTCGAGAGTGACTTGGAGCACATGCCCAAGCTATGATACGTGCATCCAAACTCTTGATAGAAGTGTCAAAGCCTCGAACACGTCTCATTTTACCTCGAAATCATCGAGATCACCTGAAATGACCTTAAAGCAGCTCGAGGACAAGATCAAGGTAAAATTGAACGTAACGTGCATAAAACCAATATAAAAGCACGAGAATCGACACTAAAATGAGGTTGTAAACGTGCTCTAAAATGAGCACATCAACTTCCCCCAAGCCAAACCTTTGCTAGTCCCTAGCAAATGAACTAGCAAGGCAGCACCGTGAGCAAAACTTATGAAAAGCAAGGTGAGCGGAAAACAGGACAATGCTAGCCATGTACGCGCAAAACTCTTCCCTAGCCATGGGTGTGCAAGTACAATGGGCTCAAAAGAGCATAATACCAAGATAAACAATGTTTTCCACAGACTCGGGATCACTGGAAAAGCTACAACACAGGCCATGCCACCCACTACCTAATGAGATCACAAGTCCACGCTCCCCATGCTATTTCCCAGAAGATGTGGGATATTTCCAATACGCTCGTGTGTTTAATACGGTATGTGTTTCCCTCAGAATCATCCAACTTAAGATAAGTCGGGAATTAAACACTCAATCAAGGAGAAATCTTAGGGATTGTATCCTATCTACTCTCCAGCACAGAGCTTGCTAATCAGGCCAAGTCGAACAGGTTTGGAAACGGTTGCAATGTAGGCTGGGATTAAGGTAGGGTAAAATTTGGGGATGTGGAGTTCAAATAGAGGATAGTAAGCAATCCAAAGTAATAAAACCAAGGACGGCTATGCCTTTCGACGACAATGCCACTTTCTGAAATTCTCTGGATACGCATAGATGAACTCATTACACCAACTTTATTCTCGAATTTTTCGCTTTCTATTTTTTTTCTTTTCTTTTTCTTTTTTCTTTCTTTTTTTCTTTTTTTTTTCTTTTTGTTTTCAAGAAAATGCTTCTGAAATAAACTAAGAGTAATGTAAAGAGTCATATCATACGACCACGATTTTTCCAACCAAAATCTTTCACCACAATGCAACGGGCACCACTTCACTGTAATCACTTGACTATCCTCTAGGTAAGAAGAGGGAATATTTGGTTCAGGTGGAGTTAGGTGATGTAGCTACGAAGAAAAAGTAAAGGCACAAAATTGGCTTACCCTAAAGTCAATCAATATTCATGGTAGGCAATTTGGCCATGTAGCTGTAACTACAAACGTGTTATCATCCCTGGCCTTTAGAAAAGAAGACTATGCTGAAGGAGAACAGACACAATACTTAGACTCTCTAACTAGCACTTAATAACATAGGACTCATAATGGAGTCCTAGAAGGCTCAATCCTCACTAGGCTAGTCGAAATGTGCCTCAAAAGGTAGTCATCCAAGCCGCAAACTAAGCAGGACCAGATCCCCCAAGTCAGGCGGAAAACAATCAATTATTCGGTCCCAAAACAGACACAAGGCTAGGAAAAGCATGAGTATGCATAAGACCACTATAATGTACACGTCAGGAGCTAGCATGTCAGTTTCACAACTCAAGCACATTAATCGTAACACACCTAGACATGCAAATAAAATAAAATAAAAACAAGGTAATAGTTTCAATAATGCTAATCTTTCGAAGTTTTGAAAACACAAGAACCCTCCCCCAAGCCAGCTCAAGAGCCGTCCCGGCACTTGGGAGAGAAGAAACAAAAGGGAGAAAGATCAGCATTATGGAAGCTGTTGCTATACAAATAAACAAACAAAATAAACACCGGGTTATCTCCCGTAAGTACTTTTGTTTAACGTCGGTAAGTTCGACACATTTAGGCACAAATTTATACAGAAAAAGAAAACAAAGAAATTATACCTGCCGTGGGAGTGGATTCACTCCTAGCATCACCATCACCTCTAGCGTGGGGAGTCAAAACTCTCCACCGAGCCGCAGTGGCGGAAGTAAGCAATGGAGAACCAGGGTCATCTGGAGGTGGGTTATAATGCGGGGCTCCCCCAAGCCAGGGTGGAGCCATCAGTCTTTTTTTCCTTTTTCTAGCCCTTTTCCGTTTACGGGCTGGCTTGTCAGTTCCCTCAGATTTATAACACATCTCTATCGGTGGAGCAATTCCCTTCGCAACCCCAAAAATAAGACGTTTTTGCCCGTCTTCCTCATCCGATACCTCAACTGTTATTGGAGCAATAGAAGCACTACACCTCTCGACTTCTTTCGCAGCGTCTTTCTCGACCACCCCAAAGGAACAGATCCGCTCAACCATGGGTTCCATTGAAGACTTAGAAAAGGCAAACACGACCTTTTCTTGGGCTACCCTGACGGTTATAGTTTCTGATTCACAGTCGATCAGGGCACCCAAAGTTTTCAAAGCATCCCTCCCTAAGATGAGAGGAGTATAAGGATCCTCAGCCATATCAAGCACCACGAAGTCACATGGTACTACTATGTTCCCAACTTGGATCGGAAGGTCCTCAAACTCCCCACATGGCACTTTTATACTACGGTCGGCTAGCTGGATTGTTTTCTGTGATGGCTTGAGGTCGAAAGTGAGTTTCTTGGCGATGGACATCGGCATTAGGCTAATGGAGGCCCAAAGGTTAGCGAGTGCTCCCTTAGAATTGAGTTTTCCAAGGGTGACTGGGAGCACAAAGGGTCCTCTAGCTTTTTCTTTCTTTGCCCACGTGCCCTGAATGATGGCACTTACTTACTCTGGCAAACTAATCACTTCGCCCTCTAGCTTTCTCTTGTTCCTTAGGAGGGTTTTCAGATACGTAGCATATTGCGGCATTTGCTCCATGGCCTCTAGGAATGGTATTTTCATTTCAAGCTGCCGTATATGCTCTAGGAATTTAAGAAACTTTTCTTGAAGTTGCTTCTAACTTTTTGTAAGGAAAAGGTAGAGGCGGAGCATGTTGACGCTCGAGTTTCCTCCTTTCCTGTATCTCCCTCCATCTCTCATCTTCATCGTTCTTCTTCCCCTCATACCCCTTGATTTTGACATTGTGCCCCTCAATTTCTTCACCACCCTCCTTTTCTTTTCTTCCCTCAAGGTTCTCCTTGTGCTCAGTTCCCCTTAGACCACCACTACCCATCGAGGGATCTTCCCTTAAATCCTCTCCATTGGCTACAGCTGGAGAAGGATGTGAGATTCCAGATCCTAGGAAGATCGCCTTACAAGTGTGATGCTTAGGGTTAGAGTCAGGAGAGTTTTGTGGTGGAGGCTGGGTGGATGGGTTTTGTTGGGGGTGAGAAGGAAATGGCAATGGTGGGGGTGGGCTAGCCATCTGCGCAAGCTATGATTCAAACAACTTCTGTTGCGCCTGAAGTTGTTGCATTTGATTCATCAAAGTTTGGTTGATGTGTGAGAGGGTTTGGTTTTGCTGCGCAAGGGAGTTCACTTGGGTGGAAAGGAATTCATTAGTTGGAGGCGGGTTTGGTTGAAGCTGTATAGATGGATAGGGTAGGTTGGTGTTGGGTCTTGGCATTGGAGGGTATGGCCTATTCCCATTCGGCCTAGGAAAACTCCCATTTGCTTGATTGTTGGAATTATACCCTTGGGAGGAGTTTCCTTGGCTGGAATTTGGATTTAAGGTCGGTCTAAAGGGTTGGTTATTGTAAGGACCTTGCTGAGAAAACCCTTGGTTTTGACCACCATATCCTACAGCTGCCACATAGTCGGGATTGTACCCATATCCATCATAGTACATGATTGGGGTTCCTTCTTAGTTATACCCCCCGTAGTTAACAGCCGCTATGTGCTCAGAATTTGCACCCCCACAATATGATGTATCATGATTGGTGCCCCCACAGATTCTACATGAAAAGGGCGTCTCTTTAACCGATGATACATTAGAGCTACCTTGGGCGTATTTGAACTTGGACAGCTTCTTATCCATGATAGCCTCGATTTTTGAAGTAATCGTGTCCAAGTTGCTTGAATCCATCCCTCCTCTCGGTAATCCACTACCCCTTGCTCCTCCCCAAGAACTATTTTTAGCAACCTCCTCAATCCTAGCCCTCACTTGATTGCATGGGACTTTCGAAAGTTGGCCACCAACAGCCGAGTCTAGGAGTGCCTTGGTGGAGTCGTTTAGACCATCATAGAAGAATGTATTAAGATGGTTCTCCCCGTACTCATTATGGGGGCATGCTCTTATCATTCTCTTAAACCGACTCCAAGTGGCACTAAGGTTCTCATCATCCTCTTGAGTGAATGACGCAATTTTCTTACGCCAATCCTACGTTCGAACTGTGGGATAGAACCTTTCTAGAAACGCTGTCTTTAATTGAGCCCAATTAATGATTGAGTTGGGCTCTAAGCATTTATACCAGTCCCGAGCATCACCAGATAAACTCAAGTGAAATAGATGCATCCGTACATAATCCGGGCTATTGGGGCATGGAGGTATGAGACCGCAAATATCTGAGAATGCCTCCAAGTGTTGGAGAGGGCATTCATTTCTCAAACCGCAAAAAGGGGTCTCTTTCACCATCCAGGTGAATTGAGGATGTATATGATAGGGGTTCGGGGCTATGGGTAACACTACACCTCCTTGAAATTCTTGGGAACCAGGCGTCCCAAATTGACCAAATAGTTGTTGGTGGTTTTCGTCCATTGGTGGTGTAGGGTGGTTGGAGGTATTTGGTTGCGATGAGGTTTGGGTTGGAATTCTCCGTTTGCTGCGTTGAACCTCAGGGTCGAATGGTTCTAGTTGTTGACTTGATTGACGTGTGCTATATGGCATGCAAACAACACTAGAGACCAAGCGTAGGTACTGACAAGCAGATTATTAGACAATAAAATAAATAAAACTAAAATGAATTACACCAAGACTATAATCTAAACACAACGCCTTGTCCCCGGCAACGGCGCCATTTTGATAACCGTTCTTTTAGGTTGTTTAACTAAAAGAATAGTTATGCAAACAATATTTATAAACACCCTAATACTACTACAACTAGTGTAGTGGTAAGTCGGGGATCGAACCACAAGGACAAGGGGCGATAGCTTATAGACTTGATGTAAAGGATTTAAATGGGATTTGAAAGAATTATACTAATAACAGAAAAGGAAAGAAAGAACTTAAACGATGTTATACTATGAAGGGAAAACGGGGATAGATTAGTTCCACCCTAGGAAGGACAATCGAACTATCAATACGCTAAATTAGGAGAAATCAGTCAACAATAAATCATGACACTCAAGATGACGAGAGGAAGTTTGTGACCCTATAAACCACACGAACAACCTATAATCGCCCTCTGTCTCCAAAGGAGTGGCAGGACAAGATTCGCATCGAATATCAATCAATCAACTGTTAACAATCTCAAATCCTAACTCTACGCATGAAGAACGAGCCAACCTAGGGTTTCACCAATCAAACCCCTAAGAAGACTACTCACACATAGTAATAATAAAAGACATGATTAAAAGCATGAATAGACTGAATGGAAATGAACAAGAGAACGAAAACTAAGAACTATAACCGAACCAATGACTACTCTATCAAAACTGTAAACGAAACAACGATTATAGCTAGAGGAATGAAATCAAGGAAAACAATACTTGAAAGCATTAAAAGAACTAAAACAGAAAAGAAATAATACCTTGCATAAACGAAATTGTATGAACGAAATAGGAACCGAATCCAAAATACAAAGCTTGAAAACGAGAACAACGAAACCTGTAAATCTAAACTAAAGCATGAAAGAAATGAAAAGCTTTAAAGTGATGTTCTAGGTTGAGGCACAAAAGCTCTCAAAGTAGGCATAAGGTTATGTACAGAGAAAGAGGGTATTTATACCCTAGGGACAAAAGGAGTAAAACCCTAGGAAAAACCCTCGAGCGCCGACTAAAGATAGAACCAAAATCTGCGGGAAAGAAGGCCATTCGGCCGAATGAATAGTGGATTCGGCCGAATGGGTGGCCATTCGGCCGAATGGTGTGGCCATTCGCCTAAAACAGAATCTTGGCATTTGTGCGATCTGTCCACCATTCGGCCGAATGAGTGGAACCATTCGGCCGAATGGGTCTTGATTCGGTCGAATGAGTCTTCATTTGGCTATTCCCGAGAGCTTGATTTATGTACTTGAATCCCTGTCTTCCATTCGACCGAATGGATGTCAGATTCGGTCGAATCTGAACCTAAACCTTGCTGAACAGTTCCTTTGAAGTGCCTAGTGGCTTCTAGAGTTTATGGAATCTTCGAGAGTGACTTGGAGCACATGCCCAAGCTATGATACGTGCATCCAAACTCTTGATAGAAGTGTCAAAGCCTCGAACACGTCTCATTTTACCTCGAAATCATCGAGATCACCTGAAATGACCTTAAAGCAGCTCGAGGACAAGATCAAGGTAAAATTGAACGTAACGTGCATAAAACCAATATAAAAGCACGAGACTCGACACTAAAATGAGGTTGTAAACTTGCTCTAAAATGAGCACATCAACTTCCCCCAAGCCAAACCTTTGCTAGTCCCTAGCAAATGAACTAGCAAGGCAGCACCGTGAGCAAAACTTATGAAAAGCAAGGTGAGCGGAAAACAGGACAATGCTAGCCATGTACGCGCAAAACTCTTCCCTAGCCATGGGTGTGCAAGTACAATGGGCTCAAAAGAGCATAATACCAAGATAAACAATGTTTTCCACAGACTCGGGATCACTAGAAAAGCTACAAGACAGGCCATGCCACCCATTACCTAATGAGATCACAAGTCCACGCTCCCCATGCTATTTCCCAGAAGATGTGGGTTATTTCCAGTACGCTCGTGTGTTTAATACGGTATGTGTTACGCTCAAAATCATCCAACTTAAGATAAGTCGGGAATTAAACACTCAATCAAGGAGAAATCTTAGGGATTGTATCCTATCTACTCTCCAGCACAGAACTTGCTAATCAGGCCAAGTCGAACAGGTTTGGAAACGGTTGCAATGTAGGCTGGGATTAAGGTAGGGTAAAATTTGGGGATGTTTACTGCCTATGCCTCCGCCGTCCTTCGTGAGGTTTCTTTGCCTAGCCTTCAAGATATGGTGTATGAAGGAAGTGAAAAAATATTTGAAAGAATATTTTTTGTGAAATGAATTTAGGTGAAATAGGTTATTAAAATAGTGAAATTTGAGGGCGATTCAATAACATAGTGCTCACATTTGTGCTGTGGAAACTTTGAGTTGGTTTTTTTTTATATAAAATTACAAAGTAACACCAAAGTTAAATTATATCAATCGGATTATACAAAGTAGTCGACTTGGAAAGGATTTCACTTTAAGTGATACGCACAATGTTGTCCAAAAGTAAAAAATGGTATGAATGATTTTGCCCAAAAGTAAAAATGGTATGTATGATACACATACATTGTGGGTATGAATGATTTTACATTTGATACTTCCAACGTGGTTTATTGTGTAAATCATATACGCTGGAGCACTATTTGAATCAAATAACATTATTTCCAATTTACCAAGTTCAGCGTAGATGAAGACAGATGTAGGGTTGAAATCAAAAGTTTAGATTACAAGCGTGAAAGTGCAAAAAAATAGCTCACTCCATGGCCTAACCATAAGATGCAAGTCTACTCTACGACATTGCCATGGATGGAAGTGTTATGGAGCAAATAAAAGCATTCGACGGCCTACTCCATGGCTTGTCCATGGTTGTTAAAGCTTTGTCCATTGCTAACCCATGGTGAATAGTTTGGATACTTTTTTGGCTGATTTTGAGGAGTCCCTCTCCTAATTTACATTAAAGGGTTTTGTCATACTCAATACTAAAGTATTATTTATTCCCTTTTATTTCTCTAATCATTTTCTATTATTGTGTATTCCTTCATTAATTGTTTTATTATAATGAGTGGGTAGTTCTATTTATTTAGGATAAAATTAAACCCTAATATGAATTAGAACATGATGTTTTTCTAAGTTTTTGTTGATTTGATTATTTTATGAATTATTTTACTTTAGGATTGACCTCATGAAGTTGTGATTGTTATCGACTAGAAATAGTGCGTTATTTGGTTTATAGTGGTAGTTGGTCCTTAATTTACTATAAAACCCTAATTTAAGGTTATGAACATCATCACAAAAGTAGATGACAGAATTAGTTAGGTTGTTAAGATGTCTTGTCTAATGTATTTACTTTGCATTCTAAGAAAGTAAGTATAATAGTATTGTTAAAGAAGTAATTGATTAATCGATATAAATCCTTGAAATTTATTAGATAGCATTGATGTGCTCATTTTAGAGCACATTTACAACCTCATTTTAGTGTCGAGTCTCGTGCTTTTATATTGGTTTTATGCACATTACATTCAATTTTACCTTGATCTTGTCCTCGAGCTGCTTTTAGGTCATTTTAGGTGATCTCGATGATTTCGAGGTAAAATGAGATGTGTTCGAGGCTTTGACACTTATATCAAGAGTTTGGATGCGCGTATCATAGCTTAGGAATGCGTCCCAAGTCACTCTCGAAGATCCCATAAACTCTAGAAGCCACTAGACATTTCAAAGGAGTTGTTCAACAAGGTTCAGGTTCAGATTCGACCGAATCTGACATCCATTCGGTCGAATGGTGGACAGGGATTCAAGCACATAAATCAAGCTCTCGGGAATAGCCGAATGAGAAGTCATTCGGACGAATCAAGGCCCATTCGGCCAAATGGGTACACTCCTTCGGTCGAATGGTGGACAGGGTCAGAAAACTCGAGGTTTCTGATATGGGCGAATGAAGAATCATTCGGCCGAATGCACCACTCATTCGGCCGAATATACACTACATTCGGCCGAATACACCACTCATTCGGCCGAATCCTCCATACATTCGGCCGAATGGAACCTATGTTCGACTTTCTTGGTTCTTTCTTTAGTCGGCGCTCGAGGGTTTTTCCTAGGGTTTTACTCCTTTTGTCCCTAGGGTATAAATACCCTCTTTCTCTGTACATAACCTTTATGCCTACTTTGAGAGCTCTTGTGCCTCAACCTAGAATATCACTTTAAAGCTTTTCATTTCTTTCATGCATTAGTTTAGATTTACAGCTCTCTTTGTTCTCGTTTTCAAGCTTTGTATTTCGGATTTGGTTTCTCTTTCATTCAAGCAGTTTCATTTATGCAAGGTATTGTTTCTTTTCTGTTTTAGTTCATTTAATGCTTTCAAGTATTGTTTTTCTTAATTTCATTCCTCTAGCTATTATCGTTGTTTCGTTTACAGTTTTGATAGAGTAGTTGTCGGTTTTGTTATAATTCTTCGTTTTTCATTCTCTTGTTCATTGCATTCAATTCGTTCTTGCTTTCAATCATATCCTTTATCATTTTGTATGCCCTAGTCATTATTACTATGTGTGAGTAGTTTTCTTAGGGGTTTAATTGGTGAAACCCTAGGTTGGCTCGTTCTTCATGCGTATAGTTAGGATTTGAGATTGTTGATGATTGATTGATTGATATTCGATGCGAATCTTGTCCTGCCACTCCTTGGAGACATAGGGCGATTATAGGTCGTTCGTGTGATTTATAGGGTCACAAACTTCCTCTCGTCATCTTGAGTATCATGATTCATTGTTGACTGATTTCTCCTAATTTAGCGTATTGATAGTTCGATTGTCTTTCCTAGGGTGGAACTGATCCGTCCCCATTTTCCTTCCATAGCATATTATTGTTTTAGTTCTTGCTTTACTTTTCTGTCATTAGTATAGTTCTATCACATATTCAAATAACTCCTTTACACCAAGTCTATAAACTATCGCCCCTTGTCCTTGTGGTTCGATCCCCGACTTGCCACTGCACTAGTTGTAGTAGTATTAGGGTGTTTATAAATTTAGTTTAAATAACTATTCTTTTAGTCAAATGACCTAAAAGAACGGTTATCAAGCATATATCCTAAGAGTTCGTTTATTGTTTCTATCTAGGGAAAAAGAATAATCTAGTGTGTATCCAAGTTAGGAGAGATACTTAGTCCTCGATGGTCTTAATTCTTGATTTCTTAACTTATTTCGTTGCTTATTAATCTATTAGTTATAATTAGTTACTCACTCATCACATATTCACATTTGAACTGATTACTCGCTTAACACATATTCGAGTCAATTTAGCTAGTTTAATCCTTAGTTTCTTGGAATTTGATCCTTACTTATATACATAATTAGGAGGTTATTGTATAGGCCCATGATAGCCTTGTTAATAACCCCAATTAATGTTTACAATATTTGTATCTCTTTGAATTTTAACAAAATGTCTAATAACATCGGTATATTGTAAAATGACGTAAAACATATACGGAGTATATATTACCGGAGGGAGAAGAATTGAACCATTTTGATAATGCATAGTCTTGAACATGTGAACCTTTTTTTTTCTTCTGAGATGGCCTCCAAGAGACTTTATATATATATATATATATATATATATATATATATATATATATATATATATATATATATATATATATATATATATATATATATATATATATATATATATATATATATATATATATATATATATATATATATATATATATATATATATATATATAGTTCCTTTAATACTTACGTGTTTATTACATTTGTGTACCTCCATCTCATTAATATCGTTTTTTTTACATTTCCATCAATGTAGTACAATTAGACACAAAGTATTAATTCGTGTGTAGTTGCAAATAGACAACCACAACAGCTACTACTACACTTGCTACTGCTAGGGCTAGGCCCACCCTTTTTAGGTGTCTTGTGCCTTGTTACTTTGTTAGTGTGCAATATCCTTTTCATTTGACCAAACTATTTTTGAGTCAACCTAACCATTACACATTAGCAATATTTCAATGCTCCTTGCCAAACGAATAAAAAATATTTCAATGGTTTGTTATAAATGAACTAGTAAATCATATGGAGTAGTACTATTAAATGACTTGAACACATAGTTTACTAATTTTATAGTTTGTGCTGCATACTTAAAATAAGTAATGATATCACAAGCTTGACAATTGTCACTTATACCAATTTTGGCATCCAAAGGGAATGACTAACGGCTTCAAATAGGGCTCTCGAAGTTATAGAGAAATCAGAAATGCTTTGATTAGTAGAATAATCCCACATCAGATGAAGAAAACATCTAACCAAGGATGACCACTATAAAAATGATTCGCTAGTCTATTGAATTGTTCACGCAGCCACGCACTGAGGAAGTTGTGAACTGTTCTTTCGCCTTTTACTAAAGAATATCGTGTGCTCGTTGCATTCAGTGGCATACACATATTTTTGGAGGAAATGCCGAAAAGGATCTTCCGGTAAATCAAGTACAAGGCTTACTATATTTTAAATATGTAAATTTGATTTAGAATTGCAGTTCTATACTTCTGTGAGTTATTACAGGTCACATCTGTGACTAATTACTCACCACATAAGTGAATAAACAATGCACATATGTGATTATTCTTATAGTCGAACCAAACACTTGAAATAATGCCACGAGCTTTGGTTTCATTTAGAAAGGAGACACATACCAAAAAAATAATACATGCTTCTGCTTTAGAAAGGAGACACATATACCAAAAAAATACTAGAGGTGGCCAGTGGGCCTGTTTACCCCGACCCAGCCCTTAAATGACTCATTTTTTGCCCCTGTGGCCCGGCCCACCTACAGTCAAGCCTGGATTCGGTTCGACCCACCTGTTGGATAAGCTAAATACAAATTCAAATTTTAAAACCCTGGCCCATTGAATTCAGACCATAAAAAAATTCAATTCAGCCTCGAATCGATTTAGTACAACCCACTAACTCGGTTCGGTTTGGCCCGTTGAACCAACCCTAGTCGACCCGTGTAAAACTTCTAATTTTGTAAATTTAGTTTATTTAAATGTGGCTTAATTTATATGAATATTAGTAATTGTCAATATAAATTAATTTATACCAATATTCGTTGATTTTCTTATAGTTTAGTTTATATGAATGTTAGTTTAGTTAAATATACTTTAGTTTAATTTATATGAATCAATGAATGTTAGTTTAGTTGAATATAATTAAGTTTATATGAATGTTAGTTTAGTTTAGACGAATCAGTGAATGTTAGTTTAATTAAATTTAGTTTAGTTTATATGACTCAATGAATGTTAGTTTAGTTGAGTAAGTTTAGTAATATGAATGTTAGTTTAGTTGAATTTAACTTGGTTTATATGAATCAACGAATGTTAGTATAGTTGAATTATATATAGTTTAGTTTATATGAATCTATGAATGTTAGTTTAGTTGAATATAGTTTAATTTATATGAATTAGTGAATGTTAGTTTAGCTAAATATAATTTAGTTTGTATGAATGTTAGTTTAGTTTAATATAATTTAGTTTATATGAATTAATGAATGTTAGTTTAGTTAAATTGTATATGGTTTAGTTTGTATGAATCAATGAATGTTAGTTTTGTTTGATATAGTTTAGTTTATATGAATTAGTTAATGTTAGTTTAGTTGAATATAGTTTATATGAATATTAGTTTAGTTTAATATAGTTCAATGAATGATAGTTTAGTTAGTTGAATATAGTTTAGTTTATGTGAATCAATGAATGTTAGTTTAGTTGAATATAATTTATTTTATATCATTACATGAATCAATGAATGTTAGTTTAGTTTATATAAATGTTAGTTTAGTTAAATATAGTTAAATATATATGAATCAATGAATGTCAGTTTAGTGGAATATAATTTATTTTATCTGAATCGAATATAATTATATCTTTATGTGATTATATGTAATTTATGTAAATATGTAATGAAAAAAATCGACAAAAGAAATAAATAATGAATGTAATTAGGCGAGTATAAAAGTTTACAACGAATGTCATTAAGTAATTCATGAATATAAACGTTTAATTACTTTCAAAACAAAATATTTATTTTAATTTCTAAATGTCACTATGTGACATTCGCTTCAATTTGTGAATTTGATTGGATTCAGTACAAATTCACTTTCCCTATCTCGAACTCGGCCTGGCCCGCCACCCTAACAACATAGGTCAAGCCAGGCAGCCTGACCCGCTACTAGGGTCGGCCATGTGGCCATGCATAAGCACTACTAACCACTATCAGATGAATTATATACTTCCTTTATTCCCAATTTTTTGCCTCATTTGAATTTTCACAATTTCTAAGACACGACTTAAAACGCTTTTACATCCAAATATGTTAGACAAAATTATGAATATTTGATGTTCAAAAAATTGGCATTGAGATGTATTCAACACGATCCCACTTAAGTTAACATAATGAGAATTTATGGTCAAATATTTAAAATTTTGACTCTATATATAGAAATGGGGCAAAAATAAAGAGACATATCGGTTGAGACATTGGGTATTTACTTGTTACATGTCAAACATAATTTCTGATGTCACACAATTTATAATTTCAGCTTAGATGAGATGGCACATATATTGCATTTCTTTGTATCATGAAACCTAATCTAAATATACCTTTGTAATGTTTACAGTGATCAGAGTGATCATGGGAGTAAGCATTCACAAAGCATATAAAGTGTTACCTAAGCAATTATTGATACACATGTGCTCAATTTTCATCACATTAGGCCAACAACTTAACAATGGTAAAACCAAAGGTGTATCATAGTTTCACGGTGCAAAAGCGCCATCCTCAGTTGGATTATCAGTTGAGAAAATTACGCAACTTTTGCAGTCCCAAAATTAAGTTATATATTACAAATGGATTTTATTATCTATAATGGATATAAGAAATAGCTAAGAGACGCAGTTAAGATTTTCATTAAACCATAAAAATTGAAGCATTCACCATTTAACTTGCTTTTGGATAAGAAATCAGAAAAGTATTGTGATATCTAGTCCATATCAGAAGAAAACCGGTATGAGATTCACTTAAATATTTGTTAAAAATCAACCCAAAAAAAGGACGAAATTCAATGTAAAACACAATCATCTTTGTGAACAAATTATTCTGACGCATAAAGTACCAAGTATAGGCCATTTAACCTACCAAGAAATTAGAAATTCTCTGTTGCAAATCACTATTGAAGAACCAATATTAGGTAAACATTACTAGAAAATCTTTTCGGAGTATAAAGTCAGAACCAAGACAAAAAATTAAAGAAACTTTAATAACCAAGGCCTAAAACTACCCCTTAATGATTGTCGGTTGACACTACAGATTTGTACATGCCATTGTAGAAACTTTAATAACCAAGGTGATATAAGGTAAAATTTGGTACAATTATAAGCAAAGGTAAAGCAGGGAAATAATTATGTAAAGAAGATAATATTATTAATATTTTTTGTCTTTTTTATAGTTGTTAAGTTGTTAAACTTTTTCTGTTTTGAGGAGAATATTGTGTTAGCATATGATGTTATAGAGGGTGTATGCAGCAATGGAACAGTATGAAAAATATTACAAACTTCCCCTATCTATCTCTTCTCCTCTCCCTTCCCTATTCTTCTCCTTCTCGTTTCTCTGAGCCAGCAGCTTGCAGTACTAGGACTTATGAAATCCCAAGTTGAACCGTACCACAAGCCCAAAATATTATGCATGCTATTTCAGAGGTCAAAAGATGGACTATTGGCTCTTAATTTTGATGTCGGTTTCAACACTTTACGCACTTTTTTTATGCTTGTCCACTTTGGTGTTTGTCTAATCATTTCCTATTAAGTACTAAAAAACTTTTTTTCTTGTTCGTTTTATTGTTTGTCTAGTCGTAGCCTCCACCTTTAATTATATTTTACATTTGCTAGATGCTCTGTATCTTAGTCGATGACCTAAACTCACATAAAGTATGGTGTAGACACAAAATTATGTCTCCCCATATATCGATCCAATGATGAAACAACCCTGATGAGCAAACTTAGCTTAGGTTGAGTTTAAGTATGTGTAAGCCTAAAAATAGCTCAAAATCGAACTCCCAAAAGGCTCCAAACACAAACCCGAGCCCAAGACTTTTACCTTGGCCCAAACACAAATCCAAAGTCACAAAATTACATCATCCAAACACCCTAAAAGCAAACCTCAATCCATGGAAACCCTAACCCAGAGCTTTTTTGCTCAGCGCACAAGAGAAGGCGAAGCATCAAGCCACTAGGGCTGGTCGCCAAGCACCATAGCCTAGACACCTGATGCCCACCATGGCTGCTTAACGCCCAACCCTAGGGCATCTGGGGCCCAACACATCTCCCGTTTAGCTTTTCTCAACTCTGTTCTAACTCATCCTCTTCAAGCGTCTAACGCACAACCTCAGACACTTGACACTCAACCCCAACATTATAAGCTCGAATGCCTGAACTGGAAAGGAACCTAGTAAGTTGCTAGAGCTAGCGCCTTATGCACAATCCCAAAACCTGACACTTTCCTTGCGTTTGATGCAAAAGCCCAGTGCCTGACGCTTTCCAGTGCTTGACATAGAGACCTAACGCCTAACGCTTTCTCAGCGTTTGATTCTCGATCCCAGTGCTTGAAGCCCAAGAAACCAACATTTTTGCTTATAAATGCTCCCTCATTTAACAACCCAAGGTTTGGCATTTTTTCCAATTCTAAGTGTCGTCACTCTTCCCTAATAAACTCTCAAATACAATCAAAGTCTCTCAAACATCCTTCATACTAACCAAGGATCAATCCAAGCACATTTAACACAACCAAGCAAGGAAATCTTATCCCTTCAATACATACTCAAGAAAAGACTAAAGAAAAAGGACACTCCTTAATGGTAAACACCAAGGACCCCTTAATCTCTTTCAATATATTTTATGCTTTCTCTGCTTCTACTCTATTCACTCTCTAGTCTTTGGATCTGGTGGTTTCCATCCATTCAAGACCCTTGGATTAGAGCTATTTTGTGATGATTGTGTAAGGTGCAAACCACTCTCACATGAACACTCATTTCAATACTTGTGCAATCTTGATGAGTCTTGATCTAGCAAAGAAACTTTACTATTGATGCTCTCTTTTGATCAACTCACACATACCTTTGTTACAATGTCTTATTTTACCTATGATGTGAAGATCTAGGAGCAACTCCTACTTCACTAGGTCAAGCCTCAAAACCCTAACTTTGAGCACCTCATTCAAGGAACCACCTTCATAGATTGATCTCCTCTTAATCTCTCAAGAAACCCCTTTACCTTACATTCTATTTATTGTAATCTACTTACATTTATGCAAGTTTCTTTTTCGTTTGGTATATGATGAAGAGACTTGAACATCTCCATTATCTCTAGACTCAATCAATCTTGACCCTTTCATGAGCAAAGCCTAGGTGTACATTACACTTGAATGTACATTTAGGAGTTATCCTTAATGCTCATTTTGTTTTTCAAGCATCATAGTTTATACCATGATCTTGTTCAGGTTTTTATTTGTCAATGACGTTCTAAGGCTAAACCACAAATGCCTTTTGAACTAGACTCCTGCCTCTTTAGTTGAAGTATGTCATGAAGAAAGGTCTCTCTAGGCCTTAACCTTCATTTGACTAGAAAATATTCAACTTATCATCATCATCATTATGCATAATACTTACACTACTTTCTAACCAATCTAACCCACTGACACTTGACTCCTTTTCTTTATTTCAATTATGCACTTTTAAACATAATCCTTACATTGTTTTGCAATTGCATGATCACATTTATCTTGTGCTTATAATCAAGAACTATTGATTGAATTACACACCTAATAAGATAAATACTAGATGACCGAACATAGGTACTAAAAGGCGTGTCGCGCACCTAACAAAAATAAAAACATAACTAATTCTCCTAACTATGTAGTAGGGTAAGTTAGTGTTGATCCCACAGAGAAACGACATCCAATTAAGATAAAGGAGTGATTATACTATTACTAACCAATAAAAATAATGAACTAAAGACATCTAGGATTAGGTATTCCCACTAGCAAGAACTAATGCAATAACAATTCCTTCTTCCCTTATTCATTAAATAATTCATAGGATAGATACACCCTAATGATAACCGGTATTTTAGGTCGTTATCTAAAAGACAAGTTATGCAAACACAATTTATTCCAACCTACGAACTATACGAGTATAGTGGAGTAGGGGGTCGAACCATGAGGACAAAGTATATTAAGACTCTAACTCTTAACACAACCGGACTATTTGGATTTATAAAATCAACTAAGCTAACAACGAGAATGTAAATCACGACGAATTAAACGGCAAATCAAATAGAGAAAAACGGGGACAAGATTGGATTCACCCTAGGAATGAAGCTTTAAAAACCGAACATGATAGGTTAGAGAAAATCTGATAATAACTAGCATGGACATCCAAAAATACGAGAGGAAGTTGGTGATTCCACAAATCACAACAAACGACCTATAATCGCCCTATGTCTCCAAAGGAGTGGCAGGACAAGATTCGCATCGGACTCCGAAACTATTTATTATCATCGTTTCTACAACCTTAAGCAATAAAGATCATAGCTTTCCTAGGGTTTCACCAATCAAAACCCCTAAAGGAATTACTCACACATATTCATGCTTAAAAACATAAAGATATTCAACGATGCCAAAGAAACGAACATGGAATGAAATCACGAGAATGAAAGCAAAATCAGAAATTATGTTAATAAACGTTAAACATAAAACTAAGCATGCAATGAAATAAACGAATGAATTAAGAGCAAAGGAATAGATTAAAACTTACAAAAGCTTCAATATATTATCCACGATCAGAATTCGAACGACAAAGTATTGAGAAAACTGAAAACCGAAAGCTAAAACTAAAAGAATTTGGAGGCTAAAGAAAACTAAAAGTGCATAAAAGTATAAAACCTAGCTCCCCCTCCTCTCATCAGAGGAAGGGGTATTTATAACAAAACAAGAAAAACCTACGAAAACCCTAAAATGTATATGAGCCGACCCTAAAAAGAAGTAGTTGATCCGGAGGAAAACACTGTCATTCGCCCGTATGTAAGTCTCATTCGACCGAATACAATCCCATTCGCCCGAATGGTCTTCCATTTGCCCATTCCAGAGGATCCGAAGAATCAATCTTTGTCCAACATTCACCCGAATGAGGATGTTGATTCGGCCGAATGTAAGCGCATTTGCCCAAATGAGTTCCATTCGGCATTCCCAATGGCAAGGGTCAAATGCTCTATGGTCTGTCACTCATTCGACCGAATGTGTCTCAGATTCGGTTGAATCTGCAACCATTCGGTCGAATGTGTCTCAGATTTGGTCGAATCTGAGACCCTCCATTCCTCTTTTCACTTCTTTCCTATTCTGCACTCCATGGAATCTTCATGAGTGACTTGAAACATTAGCCCAAGCTATGATACGCATGTCAAAGGCTCGAATGCATCACATTTCATCTTGAAATCATCAAAAGTACCTGAAATGGACTTAAGACAACTCGAAAACAAGATCAAGGTAAAATCAAGCATAATATGCATAAAACCAATACAAAACTACAAGACTTGACACTAAAACGAGGTAATAAACATGCTCTAAAATGAGCACATCACCTAATCAATACCAATGACTTCTTTCAATCAATTAATGACTTCTTCAATAATGCAATCATCCCTATTTTCGTAGACTCATGCAATTCAAAGACTTTAATCATAGCATATTAACATCCTAACAAATTCCATCAATACTTTTATAATTATTTCCTTTATCTTAAATTAGGATTCTAAATTCGATTAAGGATCAAATTTCGTTGTAACCTAATCACATTCAACAAATAGTATTTCTTGTCATTCATTGATAATAAAACCAACTCTAATATAAATGAATCGCAAACTAATCAAAATCGAGATTTGGAAATTAATGCACATCAATCCATGTTAGGGTGCATCTATATAAGGACATTGGTCCCTTCAATGTGCTGTTGGATGAACTAGGCACGTATCGGGTAGATGTGCAGAAGGGTAGGGGTGGTCGGTTTATTAGTATATTGGGTGCATCTTTTGTATCTACTGTGTCCGGGTAGAGTAGAAAACAATTGAAGAGCGATCGTTTGTGGCTGGTGACTGTTGAGCTCGTTTCAAGCTTGAGCTCGACTCGTTTTCAACTCGATTAAAAACTCAATAAGCCTAAGTACTTGTACCCAAATTAGGCCTACAAGAAGGCTAAATTTTAGGTTTAATAAGCTTAATTTGGTTTTAGGTGGAAAACACAATTGATTTTATATATACTAATTGTTTCAAACCATCTCTAAATTTTTTTCAATGTGGGACTTTGAGTTTATTTATAAAACTCTCTCTAACCACCTTTTATTTTAATCTAATGTGGGACTTTTGCTTTATATATCAAACATCTTTTATTTTATTTCAATTTTATATCATAAGTATAATTTTCTATAAATATATACTATCTTTTCAAGTCGAGCTTTGGTTTGCTCAACTTGGTTCGTTAACTTATCGATTCGAGTTCAATCGAGTCAAGTTTTGACCGAATCGAGTCCGAGTAGCACGCAAGTAGCTTAATTCAATAAGCACCCCTAGTTCCCGATGTCATGACTAGGTTCGATAATGTTTGAATTATATCCAAATAAAACCAACACCCAAAGGAACTCATTGAAGACATTCTCCAATTTACCAAATTATTTTCTTTAATTTTTTGTATTAAAGTAAAAAAAACAATGGCCACTGCACCGGATAGGAAATTTAGTTAAGTTTTGTACTCCTCTCTCCTCGCGTAAAAAAAAAAACAACACCCGGCACGTCACACCCTTCCCGAATTCCCCCTCTCAACATGGGCCCTTCCTTAAACCCCCCCCCCCCCCCCCCCCCTGTTTTCTTTCGCATAACCTCTTTTTTTTTTTTTTTTATCTTCCTCTCGTTCTTAGGGTTTCACTTTCATCTTCCTCTCATCTTCTTCATTTTTAGGGTTAGGGTTTAACTCTCTCTCTCCAAACCCATTAATGGCGTCCACTCCCACCACCGCTCCTTCCGCAACGGCGACAACTGCGAAGCGGAAACCGGTGTTCGTTAAGGTTGACCAACTGAAGCCGGGTACTACTGGCCATACGTTGACTGTTAAGGTTGTTAGCTCCAAAACTGTGTTGAACAAAGGAAGATCGACTCCTTCTGCTTCTCTTAACCCTCGCTCTACTCGCATCGCTGAATGTGTTGTTGGTGATGAGACTGGTGTGATTATCTTCACGGCTCGCAATGAACAAAGTATATCACTCTTTCCCTCATTTTTCTTGTCTTTTTTATTCTGTTCATTTGATATCATGTGAAATACGGAGTACGCAATTTTGAAATTTGATGGAGGGCCGAAGATAATTTGATGGATTATGTGTGTGGATTTGATGATAACGGGCTGATCTTCTGTTCTTGTGGTTAACCCTTTCGGACTCAATATTTCATCGTTACGATTGCATCATTGTGATGTTAGACTTGTTATTGGGGAGAAATCTGGAAGGGTTTTTGAGGTTTCAAATATGCAATATTATGTCGATTTCTGATAAATTTCATTAATTTGTGATATGGGTATTGTTTATTTATTGTTTGATCCAAGTTGTGTTGAGTTTATCTAGATGAATCATGGTGACTTTTTTTGAAGCTATTACGTTATTGGCTATGTTGGATTGTGTATCTAATTGGTTGGAATGGTTTTTTTTTAAAAAAAATTTCATTGAGGGGATGTCTGTATAATGGATGAATGAGATGAGAGTTGCTTATTAGTACTTTCTGTGCGCAGTTTTTGCTAGCAATAGAGGCCATTCTGAATGATTTGTTACCTTAATACCTATGAAAGTCATGAGAAGTGATGTATCAATAACATTTATTGGCAAGTATTTTCCTAGCAATCACAAGTAAAGGATAGCGAAAGCTTTTATGCCATGCTTTTCTTGGTTGTGGTTGCATCCTGTGTGTAATCCTTCATCAGTAGGCTTATCTGCGAGATTGTCCAGACTTAGGTGATATCTAGATCTGCCAAAGTTGGCCCGTACTTGGTTTCACTATCTGCATGTTTCAACTTACATTTTTCTTATACCCATATCTAGGTCAACCTGATTATCATCCATACTGAAATAATCTAAGTCAAACCTGATTTAAGCTATCTTGCCTATCTGTTTGCCATCTTGGTACGATACTAGCAACATGAATCAAGGCCGGCTGCTGTTCAACTCTTGTAATTGAAACCTGAGTCCTTGTTAGACAGTATTAATGGTGAATGAATGTAGACACTTCTATGGTGATTGTTTTTATGATGATTGTGAGATTCTAGTGGTTAAAATGGTGGTGAGCTCCCTGTTGTGTTTTATCTTAAGATCATTTTCAACCACCAGATTTTCATGGACATCTTTAAACTTTACTATGAAGTGTGTTAGAATACTTTAGCTTAACTTCAATGATCTTTATCTATCTCATAATATCAAATAATAAAAAACTAATAAATCTGAATGTTTTTTCGTGTCTTTGTTCCTAGTGTAACAAGGGTTATGTCTGTGGTGTTCAGTTGGATTTCTGTTTCTTTTCTTGTATCTTCAACTGATCTGAATAATTTTTTTCTCAGTTGATCTCATGAAGCCTGATGCTACAGTGATCCTCCGTAATGCCAAGATTGACATGTTCAAGGGTTCGATGAGACTTGCTGTAGACAAATGGGGTCGTGTTGAGGTGACTGAGCCAGCTAGCTTTCAGGTTAAGGAAGACAACAATCTTTCCTTAGTGGAATATGAATTGGTGAATGTTGTTGAAGAGTGACTGGAAGTTGTTAGGTCTATAGCATGAAGTGGACATCTTTCTATTCTTTTGGTTTGTGAATTAAAATTGTTACTGCATTGCAACTTTCACGAGTTTCAACTGCAAATCACCGTTGAAGAAGCATTGCCTTTGTGTATTCATAGAAGGGCCCTTTTGCCTTCCGGTTTATGTACACCTTCCCAAATGCAGGTTCTTCTCATAATCAACTGGTCTTATAAGCCTTTTGACCAATTTGAATTTATGGTTCTTGAATTCTCGGGGGCTACACGCATTTATCCCAGTTTTCAACAAATAGAAGAAAGATTTGAGTTTTGGGTCCTTGCCTTTTGTGGTTTTCATACTTGGTGGTCTGGGATGTTACGTGTCGGCTTGAGCTTGCCCTCTCAATGGGTTGGGCTGGCCTTGGTGGCTGTTGTGTCTTGCCATGTCACCTTTCCTCAAAACTTGGTCTAGGGCTTGACACGGCTCACTTGCTTGGCTTGTCTGCCTCTTGCAGACTCATTTAAAAAAAAAAAAAAGCAAAGCACTTAATAAAATTGAATAAAACAATTTCAAAGAATATAAGTTGTATTATAAGTATATAAGAAAATTATAGATAATGGTAATAATAATTATTATAACATTAAATGGTAGCGTATTTTAGATAGTGTTTCATGCAAAATTAAAAAAATTCCCACCTACGAAGCGTAAGGAATCTCTATTCTGAAAGGGCATCTAAAGGGTTGGACTTCAGAGGTAGATTTATTTCCCACTATGCCAGGTATAGTACGGTGTATAACCGTATACACTATATAGTGACAGTTGGGGTAGCCAAGTTTTGTTAGTGGTCGGTTTGCTAAATACTGGGATTGAATGTGTTGGCACTTGGCAGGAAAATCTAAATGATGGTATATATTCTTAAGAGAAACCATTGTCCCACATTGATAAAAATGAGTAAGAATTAAATACTTTATATGGGTAAGAAGTAACTCATCCTATTGACATATGATTTTAGGATGTAA